>OZ002740.1:234035946-235285946 GCA_963924295.1 Dioctria rufipes
CCACGTGTGAATTAAAATATAATTCGTAGCGGCATTAAAGCTTGTATTTTAACCTAAGTCTGAATTACATTTTAATATCTCTGAGGATTAGATTTCTGTACGATTTCTCGAAGCGTCAATTCGTTGCCAATACTTGAAGTAAAACCATCTAAAAAGTACCACTGTCTTTTTATATTAAACTGGAAAGTCGAAAGTGCAAATGTGAAAAAATATATAAAAATGAGTGGTGCATCGGAAAACGGGCTATTATATTCCGATTTTGTTTTTTCAAGTAAGACAGCACATAATTAGATACATTTTTTCAAAGAAATTTATGAGTTGTTTTATAGCTAGTAACCAGTTTCATTTTCATGTGGAAGAATTTTTCCATTTTGTGGATCAAGACGGATTTACAGTTCCGGAAGATATATTTCTTGAAGTGTTGGAAAGCTTTTCTCATCAAACTGAGGAATTTAAAAAATTATAAAATATTGACTACAAACTAAGTGGTTAAAAAATATTATATTTTAAATGATCTAAAATATTTTAACATTTTTAAAGATTGTTCGGTGGACCCAATGCACAACATTTTGGAAGATGTCGTACCATTTTTTTTTGAAGCTGGTTTTCTTTTTTCATTTAACATAAATTTTTAAGCTTAGAGCAAATAAATTGTCGAAGAAAATCTTTTAATTTTGATATATTTGAAAGTAAATCAACCTTCTACAATTAAATTTGAAAAGTCAAATATTGGGCACAATGCTTTCCAATGTGTTTAATGATTCATTTTCCTTTGTTATTCGGTAATATTTTCTTAAAAGATCGCTTAATTTTATGGCAATGTATTGAAACTATTTTAAGTATAATGGAAATAGTTTTCTCTTATGAAATTCGGAATAAAGATATATGTAGTTATTTTGAGTAACTTACTCTCGCTACACTTAGAAAGTGTAATGAAATTTTTTAAAGCAGAGTCTATTCCAAAGTATCACTTTTTGACGCTCTACCTTGGAATATTAAGGAATATGAGGCCCCCTGTTTATTTTAGCGCCATACGATATGAATCTAAACATAAAGTGTTTAAGGCAATTTGCAGCCAAACTAACAACTTTCAAAACATTTGTAAAACTATGGCCTTTCGTCACCAAGAAAGCTATTTAAATCAAAATTCTTTCTTAGAATTTCTCTTATATCGAACATATCGAAATATGACATATGTGAACAGAACGAACTTTTTAGTGTAAAATGGGTGAAAACAGAGTATTTTTATAAACCCGGCTTATTTGTTTATTTTACTAACAAATTTTTTTCAAATACATCAAATAGTATAAAAGGAGGAAAATCGTATATTTTTGCTTAATCAACACGATTACACTTATGAAAAATTTCACAGTTCATATGAAATTTGTAATTTAAATAAACTAGGTAACATTAATTTCTCTGATTTAAAAATAAATGAAAGTTTTGAAAGCAAAATATCACGAAAGAATGGAAAAAAGAATATAATTTTGTAATTTTTAATAGAGCACTAATAAATACCTTACATTTTCAGAAAAGTTATTTTATTGATATTAATTCGCATAGCATTTTTAGTTCCCAGGTTATATTTCAATGTTTGGAGATATTACTCTGTAATGCAGAATCTTTCACATACGATTGGAATTTAATCTTAACCCATATTAGGAATTAATTATTTAAAGTATTAGAAGTTAATGCTTTAATAATTAACTTTTAATAAAATAGTGTATTAATTTGTAATCTTTTCCATACTAGAAAGGTAATTTAAGATTTATTACAATTTAATACAAAAAATATTGAAAGTTTTTAATACCAAACAGGATTAACATCGGGCATAAAGTTTTAAGTTTTAGGGATGCTTAAATTTTAATAGAAAAAATATTTGGTCATATATATAATGTAAAAAATATTAAAATTTACTCCCAAATTTTTCTGTGTGTACTTTATATTTATACAAGAATTCTAGCCTGGCAAGTAAGTATAATAGGAACATTTTCATTGCTTCATTTTATTTTAAATGTACTTTAAATCCGATCATTTTACAAAGTTTCTCTTTTGAAAAAGTAAAAATATAACAGAATTTACATTAAGTAAAACTCGAAATTTTATTAGCATTAAATATTATTGAGAGTATTAAATCGAGGAGTATTTGGGCACTCCGTGGAACATGATCGAATTATGTAAAATCCTCATTATTAAATTAGGGCAAAAAGAAAGTAAAACACTTGTGTGCAAATATTCCACAAATATATTTCTTTAAGTTTTAACAGAATTAAAACTACGTTGTAAATTACTAATTACAAAAACCCGACGCATTTCGCCTTATTGGGGTATTATCAAGGGCTGGCTACTGACTGCAAACAAAGTTAGGTGACTTGTAAAATAGGCCTGGTTTAAGTAGCGGACTTCTGTCTGAGAAATCTATTTGATCATTCACTAATACATTGCCATTAGCTAGAGTTAGTATAATTTCGAAAATTTCGTATTTATCAAGTATAAGACCATTGCTTACATTATGTAATAGAGTACCCAAGTAGCACAATAGATCGTATACTAATCGTAGAAATGCATTTATGACATTCTGTTAAGACATACGATTTACAATTACGACATCAAGAATGGAATATGATCCTTTTCAGATGCCTTTATAACGTATATATCTGCAAAATGCGGAATCTATTCAACGTCGTCACAACGTCATCTAAAGTTATTACAATTATTATGCGATGCAATATACGACGCTATAATAACATTCCTATGTCGTATACACTACCACTAATATATGACATCATAAAAGCATTGTTATAACAGATTTCTTACACGACAATCCAACAGGAAAAGAAGATTGGAAGGAGACCTCCAAAATTACAATTACCGTTTTACCGAACTAGAAGATACTAATATGTTTGCATCTTCAGGGTCATCAGCATCGATGGCAGAAACTAATGAGCAAAATACTCAGAACTTAGAGGTACGGGTACCCACACCGAATGAATCCGTTTCGCTTATTGCTATGCCATATCTAGATGACATGTTTAAAGATTCGTGCCGTTCTCAAAAACGATCTGCTGTCTTTTGGAAGTTCAACTATTCCATAATTTCTCAATATTTCCAATAAATTATTAGTAGCTACATGTGTAACTTTATGTTTTAATATCCAATCTCTAATTTCGTCCATTAAAACATAATTTCCACTAACACTTTTATCAGATTGTTCATGTTCATCGTCGGAGTTGTTATTGTTACCTTCATAGAGTGTATCGTCAAAAATATGATATATGGGACTGCGTTAACTATTTGTGATGAAGATGAGGTAGCTTCGGATAGAGTTTCACACTCTGTAATTGAAGAGATACTTGTCAAAGTAGTACTGAAGTTAGAAGAACTTGCGATATCGAAATTTTTGCAAATTTTTTAAATAACTCCTAACTTTTCTATAAAATAGCCTATGGTGTGCTTATATTTTGTACAAAAAATTTTACCACTCCTCCTCACTCTATTTTCCATATTTATTATAGTTATTATGGCTGAAATACGACACAATTGCGATTTGTAGAAAATAGTGTCGTAATTCAGTCATAATAACTGGAATAATGACACCTACCCGCCGTATATAACTTAAGTCGTAATACTTGTCGTAAATCCATTTTAACAACTGGAATTATGATTTCAAAATTATAAGTTAAAAGAGTTGTATATTCATCGTATTTCATGTACATTATAACGTTGTTATGATTTGAATTAGGACTTCAAATGTGTAAATGTGAAAAGTGGTATATGCAAGCATTAATACGGCATAAAAATGTTATATAAACTGCTCACGATCGTACTAAATATTACAACTTTATGATCATAAATAGAGCTTTTCCAACGTTGTAAGAAGAGAACTTTTCATCGTACAGACTTTAAAGTTATAATGTGCTACTTGGGTAAGGTTATTGATGTTAGTACTATGATTTTCTATAGCAAGATGTTTTGAGAGACCCGATTTAGGCTTCTTGTGTTTAGCTCCTGCGACATGTTCAGAAAACCTAGTTTTTATTTTTCATTTTATTTTGCAAATATATTCCGCGGAGCAGTCGTCACACATAATTTTATATATACTGTTTTTTCTAAATTTTAAACTTTATTTTTAATTTTATTGTTAACCTAAATTCTTTTTAAATTGTTATTATTAACAAAGGCTGGCTTAATGTTGTATTTCAGTAGAACATTTTTAAGGTTATTAGTTGTAGCCTTTATATATGGGACTTTTTGCCATTGAAAATTATTATTGCAATTAACAAACGGAAAAATTAACTTTAATGCATCCTTTCTATTTTTTTTTTTTTTTTTTGTATAAAAGTTTGTAGACTATTTTCTTCGTGTAATCGTCATTTGTGGCAATGTCGATTATCATGTTTAATTCTTTTTTTTTTAATTTATTGGACTTAAGGGAATTTTGATTAGTCTGTTAAGCATACTATGAAAGGCTGCCATTTTTATGGACCAAAGGTGGTTGGAGTTAAAAGGTATCACAGCGTCAGAATATGTTTCCTTTCTATATAAATATGTCAAAACTAAAGGAATTGTCAGTAATTAAAATCTTAATATCTACGAAATTTAAGCTATTATTACCAATGTCTACTGTAATCTTTATACAGTCGTCAAGGTTGTTTAAAATGTTGTTAACAAAGTTGGTAAGCTGACGCTGCGTACCAGTCCAAATACAAAAAACGTCATCCACGTTACGGAACCAGACAAAGACATGTTTTAATAAATCAGTTTTTACTGTGTTAAATAAAATATCTTCCAAATGACACATAAAAAACTCAGCCAAATACACAAATAGAGCTGGTCCCATAGCTAAGCTTTTTGACTGTGAATAAAACATACTATTAAACAGAAAATAATTTTGGTCAATACAAACATTCAACAAGTTAATTAACTAAGACAACTTATCCGGGTTCGAAACCTTCGTTCTAATTAAATTAAAAAATATCGATTTCAGTTTGGTCAACGTTACTGAAAGAAAAAGATTGCACACATCAATGGAAACCAATTTAGAATTTCTTGGTATCTTAAGATCTTTGATTTTATCAATTAAATCTATAGAATTTTTTAAAGAATATTGTGGCAGAAAGTCAATAACCTTAGGGATTATTGAACTCTTTAGCAAGCTTCTGTGCAGGAGCATTAAAAGAAGCTGAAACCGGTCTCATTGGGATGCCTTCTTTATGGAGTTTGGGGAGGCCATATAGAATTTGCGCTGTTGGATTACACTGTTTTAATCTAAATTTATCAAAATTATCAAAAATCAAAAGGCTATTGTTAGTCAGCTTATTCATAACATTCTTATATTTCAGGGTTGGATGTGGATCTGAATTCAATATAGTTACGTTGATGCTATTCAGACAACTAATCATTTTCTATCTAAAGTTACGATCACATTAACCTTGCCCGCTTTCGAAACAATTAAATTATCATTGTTAATTTTTTTCCTTAAAGAATTAACGAATCTGACCTGATTTATATTTATTCCTATATTATTTTTGAGTGGTTTGATGGCTTAGCGCACTCAAACTTTCCATCGTATTCATCCATTAGTAGCGCAGCATCTAAATGAACAGCTAGGTCGATGAGATGTTGTGTTTTATAACCCAAATTTGGAGCGAAAATTCAATCCGGGACTGAGGAGATTGACCTTGTCTGGTATTAAAGTAGCAGACGAGAGGTTAACGACCCGAGGAAGAAATTTCGAAGCTGACTGGACCTGGCTCTGAGTCATAGGCAAATTTCTGTGTTGTACGGCCAAATGAAGTACCTTTGTTTTCTGCAGCTCATATTGCACATATCCAAGGGATTTTGCTTTTTCATGAGCTTCACTGATTATTTCATCGAAAACAGAATGGTGGTATCTCTTCGATAGTATTTTTAGATGACCACTGATATTATCTCTTTCAGCAAATTGTTGTTGGATTTCTGACTATAGCCACACTTTTTTAGCAACAAATAAAGCCTTCCTACTAGATTTAGAAAGAAATCTGCACTTCAGGTTTCTATTTATGTAATTGGGAAAAGAAGTGCGACGACTGCTCCGCGGAATATATTGGCAAAACAAAACGAAAAATAAAAACTAGGTTTTCTGAACATGTGGCAGGAGCTAAACACAAGAAGCCTAAATCGGGTCTCTCAAAACATCTTGCTATAGAAAATCATAGTACAAACATCAATAACTTTACTCTATTACATAATTTAAACAATGGTCCTATAATTGATAAATATCAAATTTTCGAAATTAGACGAGCTCTAGCTAACGGCAATGTATTAGTGAATAATCAAATAGATTTCTCAGACAGAAGTCCGCTACTTAAACCAGGCCTATTTTTATAAGTCACTGAACTTTGTTTGCAGTCAGTAGCCAGCCCTTGACAATGCCCCAATAAGGCGAAATGCGTCGGGTTTTTGTAATTAATAATTTATAACGTAGTTTTAATTCTGTTAAAACTTAAAGAAATATATTTATGGAATATTTGCATACAAGTGTTTTGCTTTGTTTTTGCCCTAATTTAATAATGAGGGTTTTACATAATTATTGAGGATTAATTGCACATTTTTACAAGTTTATTACAATTCCCAGTCTGACATACTAAAATTCTTATTTAAGCCAAGGGTACGTTCGATGACCAAAATGTGTTTAGTTATAGAAGTATCATACATAGTTTAATACGATCTGGATCGAAATATTGCACTTCGGTAACTGATCTATCAGTACGTTTATATGAATACTTCAGTACTTGACTTGAAATCCACTTGAAACTCAAGTAGGGTTTTTGGTTGAATTAATTCCAATTACTTGACTTGAAATTTTCTTGAAATTTACTGGAGGTGACATTTACCTTTGACAACTTTGCATTAAGATCAATACATAATTGCGGATTTTTAGATAAATATCTTGAGAAAAGTGCTAAAAATCACAGCCTCAATTTTCAACAATAATGTTCTTCCTGTTCCTCTTTGCCGTTTTCATATCTCGCGCACATGAAAAATTTTCAAGTACTGAAGTTGCGTTTACATGAATTTTTTCAAGTAAATTGAACAAAAATTTTTGCGATTTACTTGACTCAAGTATACTTGAAGTCAATGCGCGTATACATGATATTTTGATTACTTGATCTCTACTTGAAGTATACTTCAAGTATTCATGTAAACGTACTGTATGTAAAAGTACGAAAATTTCATTACGAACTGACTGCCTTTTCTCTCACAGTAGAAGACCGCTATTATAATTAAGATGCAGCAAAGTTATAATCCTAGAACCTTTCGTTGTTATCAGCCAATAGACTATGTCGAAGAAACAATTTATTCGTTTCTTACCTTCTCGATCAACTATATGAAAAAATATTTGGGTATGAATCAATCTTTGAATACACATCATTATCTGTCTCTTTCTTACTTACAAGTCTATGCCCTATGGCTTAGTTTTCTGCATGCATATGAACTGAATGTAAACTTGCAAAAAGAAGGATTCGCCTAGGCTAATATGGATTGTCATTAACCTATAGATGAATTGGCAACTGCCAAAAACATTACCCCGAATTAAATGCTGAGAAACAGTCATGATAAGCGAATGAACATATTAAGCTCGGATTAACCAAGTAGACCTGTGCTGATGTATAGATTTGAATTATCTCTTTGCGATTCCATGCCTATCATACTCAATCGGTCGACTCGACTTTGAACGACTATATGTAACTTTTTCTTGGCAACATCTTCGGAATTTCGAAGTAGATACATTAGATGAAATCTCCCCAACTTTTCCGGGCACTATGAAAAATTGAAGTAGGCAGATCATCCATTTATTAAATCTGAAGTTTCTGCCTTTAGGAAGATACACTGGACTTCATTGAACTTGTTTCTAGAGTTATTTAACCTTCTAAAAGAGACCAACTGATTTAGAGAATATGTGATATTTAATATAGTATGTACTCGTGCACGACGTGGTGCTTTACTACCATTTATATGCCGCTTTAAGCAACGTATTATCAGAATCATAAGAATAAAATTAGACTACTAGGTATATAAATTCTTAATTTCATAAGGTAGAAGTCTACAATATCCAGTTCTCCTATTTTCTTATATATTATTTATAGTTTTAAACTACTTCCCAATATGCAATTCAAAAACAATTTACCATAAAATCAAAAACATGAAAACATATTGAAAGTAAGAAATTAACTTGATTATCGAACCCAAACAAATTTTCATTATCCCTCGGCCATTTATAGTTTCCCAACAAAATTTTAATTCTCTTGGTCCCTCCTGTCGAGCATAATCAGTGATCCAATCATCCCAAACCATCTTCACACATATGTATATATATACTTATTTACCTATCTAAATCAGCATCGACTTTCTACACGATTACACACACAATCACAAATATATAGCCTAAAGCGATGGTTTCCTCTTCAGGTACATCAGAATCTCAATGGAGATGAGTTCTTATGACTTCATAAAGTTAATTAACGTTGGCTGGCCAAGCAGATCAGCAGGCAAACAAATGCGAGAACAAAAAAGTCCACGAAATCGGAATTCAACATGGCCGCGCTTCGTTGCTTCGTCGTCGTTGCTTTGATCATTTTGTGCATCGGACTTCGGACACCCTCCTCCGGCTAATAATTTATACAAAGGAATCGCTTCTCTCTAATCATCCCAGAAACAACTGGTTGGCTACGGTGCCAAAGCACGCCGGAATTTTTGAACTAATTTTCAGAATTTTTTGTTACTGATCGAGCCATACTTGAACATAATCTTTGGTTTGGAAATAAA
Organism: Dioctria rufipes; assembly: GCA_963924295.1. Taxonomy (NCBI): domain Eukaryota; kingdom Metazoa; phylum Arthropoda; class Insecta; order Diptera; family Asilidae; genus Dioctria; species Dioctria rufipes. Next base: position 234,044,755 of record OZ002740.1, read on the forward strand.
AGAGCAGATGGGTGGTAGCGACGGCGGAGTCTATTCGAATTTTATGTAACCCAAATATGTATGTATGTATGTTTAATGAATATATATATATATATATATATGATAAACCTATTATATACCTACCTGAGCGATTCCAGAAACAAAAGACAAGAGACTTCGATAACAAAAAGTGATCGTACCGCTGGTTCTCGAAATTGATTCATCGCACCGATCCCAAAAGGCTCATTAATTTTATTTTTCTGTAGAGATGTATCCAGATATGGGAAGAAGTTCTGGGTCCGTCTGACTCGGTGGGGCTGCTATTAGCCAAAACTCATAAAGTTGTTCTGTCGACAGATTTTGGAAGCGTTCTCTCCTTCTTGGAATTAAGTAAACATCTCAGAATTAAATTGGAATCTTGGACAGGTCTAATGAAGTGAGTTGTGACCAGCTTTCGTAATTAACAATTCTCAAATGAATCACATTTTAAGATGGGGACACCGGACATTTTATTTAAATTTTTTGCTTTTTAATTTCCTTATTAAGTTTATCTGGTGGAGTCTCTATTCTTCAGATTAAAAAAAAAAAAAAACGATTCCCTAATGAAAGTGAACCTAAATTACAAACTCTTTTGAACTTTCTGTGCTTCGTTTGAGTATTTGTTTTAGGAATTTTTAGTTATAAAAATCCTGAGCCACTTATTCTTCTCTTTTTTTTTTTTTGTAACTGCAGGAATATGTTGTTCCTCGGTATACTAACTGTAAAAAGGCATGACTGCTATGAACCACGGCTGGCCATGTTGAGCATCATGGCGTCATATTTATATTAATTTTATATTTATATTAATTTCAGCAATCATGAACAATATGTTAACACTTTAATGCACGAATTTATATTTCTGTAACTTCTTAACCAGATTGTTTGCAAAAGGTATTACTTTTCTTTGTTAGGTAATTATAATTTTTAATTAATAAATTTTTAATTAATTTTAATTAATTTTTAAATATTGTAATTTTTATTTATTTTAATAGCATTCGCTTTAGTTTTTCAAAGCTACCAAACTAACTAACTAACTTGTGAGCATGATATCACAGCTGCAGTGTCAAAATAACTAGTAGGCATAGCTTGTTCCTCTGTATACCGTGGTGTTTCGCTATCCTTTAGACAAACGAACAGAGGTGATCTGTTGGTCTATCGTAATAGAGAATCCAATTAATTTCCTGTATAGAAGGTACTTGGTGCAGATAAGATTAACTAGATATAGAGTAAATGGCACTAACAATTGAGTAAACCACACCCCAAAAAAAAAAAAACTTACTACTATTTTAATGATGGCTCCTGAGAAAGTTTCGAAATTATCTTGTGATCATGATGATCTCTAGTAGTAACGAATCTGAATTTGATTTTAGCAGCAATCGCTCCATTATCACTCATCTCTTATGGTCTCAAATAGCAACAGCACAAATATTATTAGTAGCATTCATCAAATATAATTGCTACCTACTGATAGCACTAATAAGATTAGGGAATCATTTGCATTACTGAATTAAACACTATACTGCTTTCAATTATTTCAATTTCTACAGCTAAGATAAAGGTTATATCATAGCCTGGAGAACCCCTACAACCGGTAACAAAAGTAATAAATTCATATGGATAACAAGAAATAAATAATAAACTGAATTCATAATAATAATTACTAGAACTAAAGTGACTTGGAAAGTCATCACCAGTACGCCCCAGTAGGAAATGGAATGCGTTCTAGACTAGTTCCATAACTAGTTATAGTAGCTATAGATGTAGTTACATGTTGTATTATAACTTGCATTATTTTTAGCATTGCTTGTCATTGCCGGAAACATCATGTACAATTTGTTTGTTGAACCAGTTTCTGGGAACTAGTTATATAGTCATTCCTATATCACGAATAACGTTAAAAAAAATAGTTTAAACAACGATGACAAATAATTTCACAGTTTTTATTTCTGTCTTTTAATTCTAATTGTAAGTAGGTACATATTATCAAAATCCAAAAAAGTACGTACCTACATACATATAATCCTCAAAAAAAAAAAAATTCGAGGAAAAAATGACAAAATCCAACAAGTAAAAAAATTACGGCTGGACTGAGGATTTTCTTCAAACTGTCTTTTAACTTGCATCAACCTGAAATTATTTGTAAAAAAATGCAACTAAAGGGTTTTTCATTAAGAGCGCTCGAACTTTGAAATGAAATAAAACAACCTGTTTAAGTGATATTACCACAATTTTTATTACATTTTAAAGAATATTTAATAACATTATGTGTGAAAAATAATATTAGCCAAATGGTCACCACGACTCCGCTGTAGATGGTGTATTCTGGTGGACCAATTTTGGAGGACGTCTTCGCATAAATGGTGCTCAATTTCACGAAGAACGCGAGTTATGTTGGCCTTTAGGGCAGCAATTGACTGTGGTTTATCTGCGTACACTATAGATTTCACGTAGCCCCACAGAAAGTAATCGAGCGGTGTTAAGTCACACGATCTCGGCGGCCAGTTGATGTCGCCACCACGTGAGATGACGGAGCCCTCGAACTTCTCATTCAATAAATTTAATGTTTCCCGTGCTGTATGGCAAGTGGAGCCGTCCTGTTGGAACCACATGTTTGTGAGATCCATACCACCTACGCTAGGCCACAAAAAATTTGTTATCATCGTCCGATATCGGTCACCATTGACAGTGAGCGCGGCTCCTTGCGCATCTTCGAAGAAATAAGGGCCGATAATACCGCCGGACCAAAATCTACACCAAACAGTTACTTTTTTGGAGTGTAAAGGCACCTGATGAATCTACCGCGGATTTTCATCGCACCAAATCCGGCAATTTTGTTTGTTAACAAAGCCGCTTAACCAGAAATGAGCCTCATCAGTGAAGATGATTTTTTTGCAAAAGCAGGATCAGCTGCCAGATGCTCTAACGCCCAATCAGCGAATACACGGCGCTGCCTGTGGTCATTGGGTTTTAGTTCTTGAGTTAATTGAACTTTATATGGATGAAAACCCAAATCTCGGCGCAAAGTCCGCCATGTTGATGTCGCAGAAAGACCCAGTTCTGGCGCACGACGCGGAATAGACTGTCTGGGGTTTTCTCGCACACTGTCTCGAACGGCAACAGTATTCTCCAACGATCTTGCGTTTCTTTCACGTACAGGAACTGTTTCATCGATCACCGACCCGATTGACTCAAATTTTTTTATCAAACGACGGATTGTGGACTCTGCAGGACGACCATGAACGCCATAAATTGGACGCAACGCACGGAACGTTAGGCGAATAGAGCACTGGTTTTGATAATAAATTTTACCAATTTCTACGCGTTGTTGAAGCGTGTAGCGTTCCATGATGAAATGCCACGACTAAGTATGTATTCATGCCAAATTTGACAGCTATCGCATTACCAAGATGGCCGCTATGCGCTCTCAAAGTTCGAGCGTCCCTATTGAAAAACCTTTTATAATTAGCACTTTTAAAATTTAAATAACAATTTTTACCTACTTTTATATGCAATTTTGTTCACGATGGAGTATCCCCACTGTAAAATAAAGTTGCACGAACACGTTTGATTACTGAACTAAACTTTTCCAAAACTGCAACAAGGTCATGAGTCTTAACTAAACTTCTGGAATCAAATGGAAACTTCCTCTATTACATTTTGGAATACATGTACAGTAGAGTGACGTAATATATGGAGAGTAAAGTGGCCCATACACGCTTCAATTAGTTGATCAACATCAAATTGATCAATTAGTTGATCAACTTATCAACTAGCACATACACGTTTCAACTTGGCATCAACTTTTAAGTTCTTTCAGTTATTTGTAAAGGGTGGTATAAGAACACAGCAGCATATACGCATTGATAAGTTGACGCCAACCACAAGTTTTTGTTTGAGCCCATCAACTTATCAATTTGCAGTTCAACTTCCTCAACTACCACATACACATTTCAATTTATCGCTCCAACTTGAAATTGAAGGAAAGTTGGTCAACTAATTGAAGGGTGTATAGGCCGCTTAACGTATAACGTAATTGATTTTCATTTTTGATTTAGAAAGTAGTTATTGGTAACTTCTTAAGCAACGAGTTTCGACTAAATGATATTTGGTAGCTACTGATATAATTAATAATTTTGGTAACGCATTGCTGTTTTTCTGCTGGGATATTTACCAGTTCCTGCTCATTTCCAATTTCCAATTTTCATTGCAATGCCGCCTTTTCAGCACCTTATATGGATCACACTATTTCTTACTTTTGCTATTACGATTTCAATGCAATTATCTAGTCTCCCGTACAAGAGAACTTTATTTCGGAGTAAGACTGTCGTTTACATATAGAATCTACTATCCGGCACAAAATCTTCACTTTGGTTCAATCTCGGATCCCCGATTTCTTAAAGGTATCGGTAAATATTCGCTTTCCCCCTTATGTCAAGAACTATATATCTTGGTAGAACTTGCTTTTTGCCCGATTTTTTTCTACATGTTTTAAAATTCTTTTTCGAATTTTATCTAGCATTGTGTCAATTGAATTATTTGCATTGAATGGATTTGCTTCATTCTAAAGCTGTCTCATTCTCACTTTAGACGATTTGATTTGCTAGAAGGTCTTTGTCATGAAATACGTCTCTACGAATTTCTAAATTTCTGTAGCTTCCAATGCAACAGTAGATCTTTCTCCTGTTTAAACTTTAAGTTAAACCCTTGTAAAAAGTTTACGAGCTCACATGTACGTCATGCACAAAGTTTCCAAGCCAGGCTTTGTTTAACTTCATTCCGCAGGATCAAACTAAAAGAATGTTCTCAACGGTGGACCTGCACTGAGAAAAATGAAATGGATTTTTCACCTAATGTTGAATAGGTGAATAAGAATTAGGTTGTTTATTTAATGGATTAGTCAAAATAACAATTTCTTTAGGAAGAAATTTTTTTATAATTAGGTGAAACAACTAATTTCAATTAGTTGCGATGCGCGCTGATATGCCACCGAAAGATTTTTGCATTTCAGCCACAAATGTAGCTGACATTAAAGCACATTGAAAATATATCCAAACCAGATGTTTTGGTGAAAACACACCGATTTAAATATACAAAACAACTAATATGTATAGAATAAACTACGATGAGGTTTACCTAATTTTGTAGGTGGTATAGAGGAATTTTACAAATAAAATTAAACAAGTGCTACCATATCGCTAATGAAACATTAAAAGTAAAAGAAATTAAAATGGTGAAACTGTTAAGAAATTCTCAAAAGTAGAAAAATATAATATGTATTCTGGTATACAGACATACCTAAATTAAGTTTAAATATGAAGATAAAAAGATTAGTATTTTTTACATATCTTGCCATGAACATGAAAATGATTTTTGAAACTAAAAGATTTACTTTCCCGAGGTATATTTTCAGCACGCTTTTTAGAAGGTGATTGAGAAGTTTGATAAAACGAATAAACGGGTTGTCTTTTCAACAGGCTATCTATATTATTTTATCCTTCTACGTAGAGTATTACATATAACATATTTCATTCGACAGTCACACAGGAATGCAGTTGAAACTAGTAATTAACTTATAATATGTTGATAATAAAACCTCTCGACACACAATATTTGCATTGAATGCAACTGAATATCAGATACTTACAATATATTATTATTTCGTTCACATAAATATTTTATCGTACTCGTGTTAATGTTTGATTCAATTTTGCAAATTTTTTTAATGAATGATTGCTACAAAATATTTTAATGGGTGGCAGCACTTCATTAAATAAAGTGACGAAAGAAATAGGTGCTTTCTTCCTTGATTGCCTAAAACATTATAATAAAACGGTACATATAACAAATGTACTAAGATTCAACAAGTAAAATCGGTGGCAAAAGTTTATCATTCAACTAAAACATTAGGTGAAGAAGTAGAAGTAACAATTTTTACTTTTAAAGTGGATGAATCACCGAAAATAGTCGTTGTACAATAGCTGAAAAGGTTATTGCCATATAATTTGGTCCACTGCATTGCATTGTATAATTGTCAAGTGTTAAGTGCGGGTGTTATCTATAGAAGTGATCTATCAGTGATTAACATGAATACGAACGCAACAATAAATAGTGACGATACTTTAACATATTTTCTGACGGCCGATTTAAATAATTCGAGTTTACCACAAGAGGTTGTTTATACAGTTCCAGCTATTTGTAAAGAAACTGAAAAACTTTTAAAGCTTTGGGAAGTTGAAGAGTTGGCTGAAGATTTTGCAAGTAAATATTTTTGGTTATATGAATGTATATAATTATATAGATAAAATTGAAAAACCGGACTCTGCTTTTTAATTGTGACGTTCTTGAACTAAAGGTTCCTTCTCTGGAAATTGTGAAATTGTGAATTTATTCAGATTGCGGTAATTACATACAAATTAACGGTGTCTTACAGAGAGAGCTAAATTTATACAGAGTAAAACTGAATGAAAATAGTAGAATGTTTGGGACATTTTCCCGTGCAAATTTTTGTGGTATTGTTCATAGTAAAGCCGGGGTATTTTACAATATATAGTGGGAAGCATAATAAGTTGTTTATATCAAGAATGAGTTAAAAATTATTTCTAAAAACCATGTCCTTCATACTATGTAATTAGTACTTTTTCCATTTTTATAAAAAAAGTGAAATACCATTTCACAAATTCCTTACATTTGCACAAAACAAATATTTGAGCAGTATGTGAAATAAGCTAGCTCAAAATCTTACAAATTCTAGAGAAGCATTGCGCATTGCGTAGAAGTGGAAGCATTTTGAAAATAACGTAATGAAAAATAACATTAATCTAACAAGTCTGATAAAAAAAAAGTATTTTATAATATTTTTACTTCTAATTTCGTGCATCCAAAATCGATTTTCAACATTTTCTTTGTAATAGATCGATCATTCTGATTTATTGCAATTTGATTTAATAATATAAACCCCTGCAGTAAGTACCAGCCGTATTCAAAAATCAGTTTTTTTCACAATTTCGTGAGGAGGAGGTAACTGAAAGAGGTAAATAAAAATAAATCATTCCATGCAACAAATATTATTGCTGTACGAGACACATAAGTAAAAGTTTGTATACTTATTTAATAGGGAAAGGAATTGACCTCGAAGTACTAAACAACTTGACATCTGATGATATTAATAAATTAATTCCCGACGAATTATTTGGTCTGCGAATCAAATTTCGAACTCGACTTTTTAAATGGCGTTCAGAAAATGTATATTTTTATATATATATTTGAAAATTAAAGTATAATTTATTATATAATACCAGAAACTTATCCAAATTGAAGAAGGATCTAGCTCAGCATCTTTCGTACATAGTTGGATCAACAGTACACCTTCTGCACGATCTTCACCACACAACTATGATGCAAACGTTCCATCACCTTCCCATTCTGAGTCGTCCTTAGTAAGATTTTTACTTATATTATTTTTTACTTATATTCATTTAGGGTGTTTCCCACTAGGAGGTCAATAGAGGAGGAGGTGATAGTACTTCCTAGACGAACCAAAAATTGTATGGCTGGGGGTGGGGGGGGTGCTATATCAACCGATTAGGAGTTACAGGGTGATTAAGTAAAACAGCTAGTTTTTCACAAAACACCCTGTATCTTAAAAACTAGAGGGCCTACGGTCACAGATAAGAGCTCATTGTATGCAGAACTTCATGGCCTTTCCAAAGACTTTTCAACCAGCCCCATCAAGAATTATGTTGTTAAAACTAAAAATTTCGGGTTTTGTTACCTTTTTTTTTTACTTTGACCTCAATATTATATTTGCAAAACGGTCATTAACATAACTTTTTTTTTATAAAAACTGTAAACTGTAGACTCTCCTCTTTAATTTGACCTATTAACTCATAACCTATTCAGGTCGCACCGAAATTAGACGATATTTTCTAAAATGACGTGCTAAGAGAACAAATTATCGTTGAGAATTGGTTTGAAAATAGGTTTGAGAATAGGTTAACAGCTAATAACTCCTTAACGGCTGCAGATAGCACATAGAGGGTACTAGGTCAAATTAAAGAGGAGGTTCTGCAAAATGTAATAAAATCCGAAATTTTTAGTTTAGAGAACCATAATTCTTGATGGGAGAGGAGTATGGGGATGGTTGAGCAGTCGTTGGAAAGGCCGTGAGTACTATAACCTCCTGCTCTATTGACCTCCTAGTGGGAAACACCCTGTATTTATCTACATTTTCCTAACTCGATTTATTTAAAAACTACCTTCTATTAGGACGTAAAATCACTTTTGGGAAGCAGTATCAGTGGAAGGAGTGTCTTAGCAAACTATCAGAAGGATAATATTTTGAAAAAGAGCGACCGCCAGTTTATTGTCAACGCAGTTTGTGATTATTGGGTTAATTTAAATAAACAAATAATTGAATCTGACTACATCAAAGCGACAAAACAAATAAAATCTTTGTTTCCTACTGAAGAAGAGGTAAACTATTACTGAAACAGAGAATGTTTAATAATACTTCAATGTTCTTCTTAGGATATATATCTTGGACAACCAGGACAACGGGGAAAGCTTAAAGAAAAATTTTACGGGCTGTGCAAAAAATACCAGAAGATAGGTCTATTTAAAAGTCGATATCAATTAAAAAGGAAGATAAGTGAAAATCTCTCTGGTGTGGAAGATATCGTCAGTGATAATTTGGGTAAATTTTCTAAAAAATAAAATAAACAAAAAGTTACGATAAATTTAATTTTTTAGACAATATAGTAGAAATTTCTGAAGATATTGAAGCCCACCTTACTTGGTTAAAGAACAATATAACACCTGAGTCCATTGTAATCGATAAGTGGAATTTGACGTTTAATTACCGAAGGAAAGGTATTTTAGACAAATCGTTGAACTTGTTTGCAGAATGGCCGATCTTAAAGCAGAACATTGCCACAACTTTGGTATGACATGAGAATTTGAATTTTTTATGAAATTATTTACATAAATGTTTTCTATTTTAGATTGAACTAGATTTTGAAAGGCTATATCCTTCGAAAAATTTAGAGTTATTTTCCAAATGGAAATCGTTTGCAGACAAAGTCCCAAAAATATACAAAGGACAAATTAAGGATCCCAAAAATAAGAAACTTTTGTCTCTACTAGAAAAGAATATAAATGAAGGTATGCCAAATAACAAGTATTATTATACCATACTCCTATATATTTAATTATTTTTTCAATATTTAACAGATGCCAAAAATTATCTTCTGACTATTCTTTTGTGTGCTGTATTGATACCCCAAATAGTCAAACTTAAAGAGTCAAAAATCCAGTGGAAACCATCAATAGTTGATGCACAAGAGGCTTTAGTAATATATGTTACGGTAAGACTATTACTCAGTTTAATAAACTAGCGACAAATAAACAAGTTCATTTACAAATTTTTACAGGAAAGAAGTTACATTCAGTCAAAAATCGATGAAAAGAAACGAACCTACATATCCCGAAGTACCACTATACAACCCACTATCATAGTTGTTGGAGAAAACGTGGAAAATTTGACTAGCTTTTATATATACCTCAACGATGTGCTGTATCCCGCTCCTAGCTTTTTGAAAGCATTATCTGTAGCATTTCAAATGCATCAAGTTCTCAATTTGGTATACGATCAACAGTGTAAGCAAATTTGGAATTTTTTAGAGGAGTATTTTTATGATTTTTCACCAAAAGGAAGTAAAACATCAGGACTTGGTGCATTATTGTCCGATTTGAAGAATACAAAGACCTAATTCTTTTATTTTGTGTTGAATATCCATTCACAAAAAGAAATTTAAAAGGTTTTGTTTCTTTTAGTCTTAAGAATAATGGATTCAACTAAAGCATTTGCGTGCTTTCTCTGTTCGGAACATTTCTTTGATATTAATACATATATACTACATTTAAAGCTTATACACAAATTATGTAGCACTTCAACATTTAAATGCAGTTTTTGTCCACAATTATTTCAGTCTTTGTATTCTTTTAAAAGGCATATAATTAAACAACATAATAGTAATTCTCTTAATGAATTGAGTAGACAACATGAATCACATAACTTAATTGAAGGTAGACTTATACCATTAGAGAAAAGTATTAATGAAAATGTTAATGAAAATATTACTTGTACTGACCATTTTACTGAGAAACAATTTCCCATTGATCAATGTCCGCCTTCAGTAAATGTACTTGGATTCGCCTTGGAGCTTTATTCCAAACTATCATTAAGCAGGAAAGTAGCAATCAAAATAATATCAAGCGTGGAAAATATGATTTTAAAACCTATTATTCATATGATAGATCATGAATTTAAGAATGCTGATTTTTCTCAATCGATTAGGAATATTAAGAGTACTTTAAATGAAGTTAAGAAAAAATTTGGCGATTTAGATTCTGAATATAAGTTCAAAAAGCTCTTGAATGAAAAAGACCTTTTTACAGAACCAGAGGAATTTTTAATAAATGATAGCATAACAGTAGATACTGTGGCATCCTCGACAACAAAGGGAATCCTATTTCCCTTAAAACAAAATATCAGCCGCTACCTTGAACTACCTAATGTTTTATCAAATATGCTTGCTTATTTAGAAAAAACGAGGAATGATAACAAATTGCGAAATATATGTCAAGGATCTTCCTGGCAGAAAAAAATACAAAACTTTGACGGGAAAACCGTACTTCCATTTATACTTTATCAGGATGACTTAGAGATTAACAACCCTTTAGGATCCAAAAGTGGAGTACAAAAAATTTCTGCATTTTACTTAACGTTTCCTTTATTAGATTGTTTTGATATTTCAAAATTACATAATATTTTCGTGTGTTGCTTAACAAAGTCATCAAGTTTACAATTTGGATCTTCCTTTAATTTTGGACCCCTCTGCTCTACACTTAAAGATCTGCAAGAAAATAGCATAACCGTTAATATTTCAGGTATCAATATGACCATATATTTGGTACTAGCTGCAATTACAGGAGATAATTTAGGACTAAACGGTGTTTTAGGCTTTACAAAGTCCTTTTCTGCAAACTTTTTTTGCAGGATATGTAAAGACCACAAAGAATCAATGCGAAAGCAAACAGAAGAGAATGAATTGCTTTTACAAAATGAGGAAATTTTTTTTAATGATCTACTTTCCAATGATATTTCTACTACAGGTATTAGAGAACATTGCATTTTTGCTAATTTAAAAACCTTTTCTATAACAGATAATGTGTCGGTAGATATAATGCACGACCTATTCGAAGGTATTTGCCACTGCGAATTAAGCCAAATTATCAGTTATTTTATTTTTGATAAAAAGTTTTTCGATCTATCGCAACTTAACAATAGAAAGCTTAACTTCAATTATAATCACTGCGATTTAAGAAATTTATCTGTTGAAATTAGTACAGCTCATTTAAACAATAAAAAATTTAAGATGACAGCAAGCGAAATGCAATGCTTTTTGCATTACCTTCCTTTAATGATAGGCGATTACGTTCCAAGAAGTGACTCTGTTTGGAAATTATTAATAATGCTTACTAAACTGATTGAATTTTGTATGCTATCGTCATTTGACGACGAAAAGTTACATAAGTTCAAAAATGTTATAAAAAAACATCATCAGTTTTACTTAAAATTATTTCAAGGTCAATTGCTGCCAAAACACCATTTTATACTTCATTATCGACGGTAATAAGAAAACTCGGCCCACTTAAACATTTATGGACAATGCGTCTAGAAGCTAAGCATAAAGAGCTCAAAACTTATGCAGGAGCTATAACATCTAGAAAGAATATTAATTTTAGTTTGGCCACAAAATTGCAATTTAATTTCGCTTTTCAAATATATATCAAAGGTATTAAGGAAGAACAAATAAATCATTTCAATTTTAAAATTGTTGATCTCAGTGAAAAGATAGATTTCATTAAATATAAGTTAGTATGTATAGAAAACATCAAACAAGTACAGTACATTAATGAAATAGATATAAATAACACATTGTATAGAAAAGATGATGTAATTATAATGGAAGAGTCTGATAAACTTTCATTTTCTATAATCGAATTCATAATCTTCGACAAATTTAAAAATTCATTAATTGTAGCAAGGCCACTTTTTACTAAAGGATTTGATACTCATTTTCATTCTTATATTATAAGTAATCAAAAAAGCAAATATTTAGAAATATTTAAAACAAATTTAATAAAATATCCTCCTGTACATTTGATAACTCTGTATAATAATAACATTGTTGTAAAAGTAAAGAATCCGTTTTAATATATTTTAATTAAATCTAAAATCTTAATTTGTGTTTTTATTTAAAATATTTTGAAACTATCAAAATTCAATCCTATATTGAAAAGAAGAATATATAGGCGAAAATTATTTTTCTTCCAGTGAATTTTACCATAAAAAGCAACTAATTGATTGTGTGAAAGAAAAACTTTCATCTAATATTTTAGGTACTAGAGTTTCTTAAAAAAAAATAATGGTCTACAATTTTAGTTAGTTTATTGATTTTATTCGGTGGGGTCTCTTTTATATTATGAAGAAGTGTCTATTTTTTTAGGTCGAATTCAATTTTAATTTTAATAAAGCATCTACTTGTTTAGACGATATTTTGTTTTTAGCACCTAATGAATGAAATTGATACAACTACATTAATAGCTAACCCACCTACTCTTCATTAAGAAAAAAATACCGATTTCCAGAATAGTCACCTATTTCTGTAGAGTTTTCAACTACTTGAAAAAGATATTATGCAGCTAGTTATAAATAGGTAGTTCATCTAATCAGAGTCGTAGGCTGAAAAACAAAGACAAATAATAGCTGAGCCACCTACTACATGAGGTAAATATTCTAGTCTTTTTTCTCAGTGTGTCTTTGGCAGCACGTCCGTAGTTTTGCTCAAGAAAAATACTCATAGCGATTCGTGCCATTAGCACTCAAATAACGGACTATTGTAACCAAAGAACGTCTTTCAGAAAAGTTTTCGACTATGGCCCTATCAAATGGACGCAATGTTGATGATTCTATCTGGAGGCAACTTTTTCTTTTCCATTATAGGTACCTACTTTCAATTAATGTAACATATTCTTCTATTTTAAAATGTGCCGCTGGCTTCCTTACGCTTATTACTTTATTATTTCAATCATAACATCCAACCGGCAGTTTTGGAAATAATAGAAAAAGGGCTTAGAATATTGTTGTTCTTAACTAATTAAATATTCAGTTGAAAGAACGTCTCTTCCGGTCAATCAAAAGAATCTTTTTTCCATTTAAAATAGCTGCACCACAAGTTTATTTCCAATAATAGTGTAGCAGATCTTTCTTCCATATTTAGACCTTTTAATCTTCTTCTCATCCAAGCAAACAGTATCGAAAAAACATTATTTCGAACATTAAAATGGTTCCCTGCACTTAAGTATCAGCATATTTCTTATTTTCTTCGAATCAGCATTATTCCTTGTTTGTCAGAACTCTTACACAAATATTTTAGGTAAATTGTGAAGTACGTACTTATAAGAGTAATATCGAGTAATAAGACATAGTCCATAATACAACATAGTAACAATAAGAGTAACCTTTCATCCTTTCGACCACTTCTTATTATTTTCAATCATTAAAAACATTCTTGTAGTGATCTCCCTGATCGTATTACATACTTTCTTAAGAAAAATTTTACATTTAAAATGTCCATTTCCATTTTTTCAGCAAAAGATAAATCTCAAATACAATTCTTATGATACCCTAGATGAATGCCCGTATTAATTTCATATGTTGATCCATTTGTGGAAGTTTGATTTTTGAATTGGTCTTTCGCATATACGAACGGTTCGTTGGACAGTAAAAATTATAACAACATAACATAACATAAATATAATAAATTTCATAGGATTTCATATTTTAAAGAACTTTTCAGTACAAAAAAACGTCGATTTTACGGTATATACGTAAAAGGTGTAAATTTTTATATGGGAACACCAAAAAGGGGCTGCCCAATTTAGTACAATTTTAAAATTTCATTTACTATTGCTATGAAAGCACCATGTACCAAATATCAGCTCTCTACGTTTACGCGTTCTCTGGCAGCGTCCAAGTATATAATAAAAACTATATTTTTGTATAGCAACCGTACGAAGGAGTTACCCGAGTTGTCGCATTTTTGAACTTATAATTACCCTTTTTTTTAAAAGCCCGTATGCAAAATTGCAGCTCTTAAGTGAACACCTTTTCGAATTATCGTGAGGACACGCGACAAAGACGAATGGACACACGGACGGACAGATGTACAGACTTATATGCAAAAATCACAATAACTTTTAATATTATGCTTGGATGTCCAATCCATTTTGCTCTACTATCATTATTTCTGTGCATTACAAACGTAATGACAAACCTAGTATACCCTATAGATTTCATCTTGGGTATAGCAAAGCAAAGCATTCTGGATGGAGCTTTATCTATGTAGCTCAGACAATACGATCTTAAATAATACTTACTAATATCATTAAAGTTATGTATTAAAAACTCTTATTTCAAAAGTATCTTCATTGCGTTTATTCTAGAAAGATACCAACTTAACTTTACTAATATTTTAGATCAAGCCTGAATCATTCAAGTAAGCTTTTTACTGAACTACTACAGTCGTGAGCTATTAAGAAAAGTCAATTAACGCGCAGAAGCAAAATATTTAAATGCACGAAAACGACATCGCTTTTTGGTTTCCTTTCGGTGCATCTACATAAAATAAATCAGCTCATTCATGATAAGAGCCATTAAATAAAATTGTTAAGATGTGACACGGAGAGAGGAGCAGGAGCATAACATTTAAGATAAGAAAAAATCCCACAATCAAAGTGCTCCGTCTCCACCTACTTTTCCAGGTATGTCTGGTTGTAAACCACTTGTTGTCCGGGAGAATGCAACCGCCCGAACAGGTTCCTCAATAAATTTACAATATTTTGGTCGTAAATAGGCCCCGAATTGACTTTTTACGGGATGATAATTTGGTTGGGTGCGTTAATTTCATAAATTATACTACAAACACATGCATACATTTCCCTTTAATGGTTATTCCACCTGACCTGATAGGCCTTCATTGCCTAAATTACAAAAGCCACCTGATACCTTAATAACTAGTGGTATTTTAGCCTCATTTACATTTCTTAGGTAGATGCATCTATTTTTGACTTAACTTAGAATTTATTGGATACCTCGTCTCTTGATATGAGTTTGGTTTCCATTTCTAAATAGTTTTATGGATTCTTGTATGTACATGGAAGTCTATGTATATTGACACTCCACCCACTAGATTTTGTTTCCATTATGTACCTATGTTATCTACCTTTCTTCCGTTTGATCTTATTGAAATATTTTTAAAAAAATTCATTAAAATTCCCAATTTAGCCTAATTTATGAGAATTAGAAATTTTAATTGGAAAATATATGAATAGGAAAAGGCGACTATATCAGCGGAAACTGTGAATGATAAAAAGTTACATAATAATGTTAGACACTCTGTTTTTCTCCCGGTTAATAACTACTAATTAAGAAATATTTCAAAAATGAATTTTTAAGTTTTCATTCAAAGTTAAATTAAATGTTAATACTGTGGGAATAGAAACAAATGCAAGCTAGTTTCATATTTAAGGGTATTCCATTTGGAAAGAATGCCATTTAATGGTCATAAATATGGCTGTAATTCACCACTAATGAAACATGACTACCGACGGCTTGTGGTTTTTAACTTGTTTTGGACTGGTACAAAATTTTAAATTAAATACAATCATTCCAAATATTTTAAGAAATATACCCCGTCAAGGGCAGCTCGTCATTGGAAGCAAAGGAAGCACTGGTTCCCTTGACAAAATGGAAAAATCCAAACATAAAAGACAAATCATTTTGCATTAAAATATTCTTAGAATTTAAAAAAAAAATTATAAAATTCAAACAAGTTTACTCCTCTGGCATCACTAGATACATCCTGAAATATTTTATAAGTAACGCCCAATTTTCTCCTACAAACTAGCAACATACCAACCAACCCAATGTCATATGGCTACTAACATACTGTATGCAGCGATGCCAGATAGGCAGATTTATCTTCATTTGGCAGATTTCAGAAACAATAAAAGATTTGAAGATTTTCTCTATTAAAATGAAGAATTTTCAAGCTCTTGAAATAATGATCTTAGTTTTCAGAATATAATATTACATATTACTACTTTTCAGTGAAGCCTTTTATTATATCAAATCGGAAATCTGAAAATCGTCAAGCATTTCTGGATACCTATATCAATTAAAACACCAATTTGGTGCTAATTTCACATATAGTCACGCATTTCTGAACGCATCAATTAAAGACCAAAATGTGGTGCTAACTTCATATCTTTTTTAATTCTGTAATTTTTATTTCATTCCGCTTGAATGTGAGTTGTTGAAAATACGTTGCTATTGCTAATCATTGTCGCCAGGGACTAGTCTAGACTAGACTTGTCTAAAATAAAAAGGGGTTGCGACTAAGTAGCATTTCTACGCTAATTTTTAATATTCTTTCACTGTCTCATTCATCTGCTAATGTAGAGCGAGCTTTTTTCGCAAATTAATTTAAATAAAACAAAGTTTAGGAATAGACTAGAGGTTGAAAGGAAAGGAATGCTTTTATACAAAGATAGGTATAATAACAAAACGTAACCGAAATTGTTTTAACTTAGAAGTATCAAGTTTAATGATATAAACATTTATAAAACAGAATGAGAGAATTGAAGGTGATCAATATTTTATACGGAAAATGTAAATACTTAAATTATACTATGTCTTTTATAATTTTGACCTAGTTATAGATTAAAAGTTTTGTCCACATTATTACATTTTCTTTTCTTTTAAAAATATCTTTATTAAGTTTTATCGTTTTTGTTAATTTTGATTGTACTTGTTAATTATATTCTCTAAAAGGATTTGAACAATAAAAATTCTTTTTATTATTGTGGGGAAGTTTTTAGTAAAGGAAGGTATTTCTTCCCCTTGTCCTTAGACGTGCCAACAAAATAATGTTTCTTCACGTAGTTCCTTATATGATTACCGAAATTAATTGTGTGCGTGTTCAATTAAGTCACAGTTTTTGATATAAATAATAACTGTATCACAAATTCACAGCACGTAATGATTCAAATTATTATATTATCACCTCAAATTGCAGGTAAACATCTGTACAGCCATCCGATTAGAAATTTTTGAAATTTCGAAATTTTAAAATGGCCGGAGCTAATTTGCTTGCAGCAGTATTGGTATGCTGCCCGGACCTCCGATTGACACTTGGTAGCACGGAATTTTTCCTACCCCCGAATACTTCTCACCCAAAAAAACTGCCTATAATATCCCGCGTGTGGACCCTGACTATTTCCCTAAAATTATTCTAAGGCAGATTTCTTTGCGAAAAAGAAGATTGTTTTAGCGAAAATTAAAGATTTTTATAACTGTTTTCCTGGCAACACTGCAGCGTTGCCGTTATGGTACAAATATACTATTGTGGTACATTTTAATAATTTTTGTACGGTGGTACGAAATCTTTGAAAATGGTACATTCTATATTATTTTTATTTTGTATTTTAATTTGCATTTCCTCTTTTAAGTAATATAAAGGCACCATTAACATTAATAAAATACAGTGTAACCAGATGTATTCCAATTTCAAAGTGCCGCGCGCAAGTATGCAATTTCCACGTGTGTTTGTTTTCTGCTCTTCCTACTTGTGTTAATAGAAAAAGTATCCCGCTTTATATTTTGCCGCTATGGAAAAATAAGTATTGGCGCTTTGAATTAATATGCAAGCAAATTATGTTCTGTTTCTTTAGATTTTTAGTTAAAGTTCTACAAAAGATATTGTTTCGGATACGATATCGAGATCGCGATTAATTCATCATTAGACTATTCTGATTCTGACTCATTCAACAGCAACACATCAGTTACAGATGTTCCTTACAAGAAAGCGATGTAAAGAATGTAATTAAGTTTTTAAAGAAAAAAAAAACCCTATGTCTGAGTTTAAAACCAAGTTGGCTGGAAGAATTTCCCTGGCTCAAATTTGCCAATAATAAGCCAATTTGCATTATGTGACAAGACATTAATAAAAAATAGACCTCACTTAAAATAGTTACGAAAACGCAAAAACGAAAAAGTTTTTTAGCCATTAAAGGCACTGTCAATGTATGGCAATTTTTTTTGAACTCTTCCAATAAAAAAAAAACTGTATACATTATTACAGTGCCTAGCATGGACCATGGACCACCTACCCGGATTTCTAAAGAAAATATGCCCAGATTAAAAAATTTGCAGGAAGACTGCAATGTGGAAGAACGAAAGCTACTGAAATATTAATAAATAAAATAGAACCATATGCAACGAAAAGTATAGAGAAAAAATTACAGTCCAATAAATTTTTTTTAACATCGATGAGTCCACTTATGTATTTTTTATAAAATGTTTAGCTATCTTAGCAATATTTTATGATAAGGTAAGAAATGATGTGCTAGATAAATTTCTAGAGATTTTAGAAATATCTTACTCCTCTGCAGAAGGTATTACGAATGCTATCGTTAATTATTTACAAAACCTGAATATATCCTTATATAATCTAATCGGTTTTGGCTCAGATGGAGCAAGCGTTATGCAAGGAAATAGGAGTTGTGGTGTGAAATTTCGGTTAAAAGAAAAAAAGTATTTTTTCGATTACTTATTCATCACATTCACTTTATGTTTGTATTTCATGTGCTTGTGAGAAGCTTCCCAATGAAATCGAGAAGCTAGCAAAGGGAGTATATTATTTTTTGAAAAATAGCCACAAAAGACAAAATGAATTAAAAGTTTTTCAGAAGTATTTTAATATTAAATAATTTAATTTAAAATTTAAAAAATGATTCCTACTCGATGGCTATCCTTTGTGGCAGTTTTCCAGAATTGGAATGTACTGAAACATTATTTTTTAGTTGCGATTTATGAAGATAAATCTAGTAATGCTGGAAAACTCGTTAATAAGTTAGGTGATCCTGGGATCAAATTGTATTTTCATTTTCTAGATTATATTTTGTCAATCATAGAAAAGCTAAGTTTATATTTTCAATCCCCTAGAATCAATACACTTGTTTTACATATAAGCAGCTCTTTCAAAATGATTTTAAAAAATTTCGTAAAAGAAGATTGTGTTGAACAGAAAACCGATTTAAGTAAAATTATGTTTTTATCTGAAAATTTGAAGACATTAAAGGAAATTTATTTTGGTTTGAAAGCTGCGGAATTAATTAATGATTTGGCAGTAGATGAGAAAGTTAAATTTTTAACGAATGTGCAGAATTTCTATATAGAAATTTGTTATCAAATTAAAAGAAAATTTGAATTTGGTGATCCAATTTTAAATGCAATGCAAATTACTGATCGTAATTTTTTCAGATTAAATAAATCTCTAACCGAAGTTCTATCGCATTTTATAGTTTTAATTGAACGATTATCTAATCTATATGATTGCGATAGTGAGCTACTTTTTTCCGAGCTTTGCGAGGGTTATGGAATTTAATTATGAAGAGCAATTTTATGATACAGACTCTACAAAATGTTGGGCTAATTTAAAAAGTTTGAAAAATATAATGAATCAGCCAGTATTTGCAAATATTGCACAATTTTTTCTGCATCCTTTAAGCATTCCTCATAGTACTGGTTCTGCAGAGAGAGTGTTTTCTACCTTAAATAATATTGAAACTGACAATAAAAACCTTACAAACAGATTACGTTTGGACTTTTTACAGGGTTAAACTTAATTTTGTTCAAGAAAGAATTTTTTGGAATTCTCCGGTATATAGCAAAAGCTAAAAAATGTTCCAATTTGTTATTTCATCACACAACCCATTAATTTTTGGTGACAAGTTTCAAGTCTTGGTTTGACTCATCAACAGGTCACAAATAGCGAAATTGTGTGATTTGAAAAACAAATGAAAAAAATGAAAAAAAAGAAGAAAGAAATGAAAAGTTTGAGAAAAATAGAAAAAAACAATTTTTTTATTTATTAAAAAAATTTAAAAAATTTTAAACCAGCAGGCAGAAAACCAAGCTGCACCGATGAGTGTAAGGTTTTCTTCTGACACGAAACGCTTCTTCTTCTTCCTTTTCTTCTTTATTTTTCAGCCCACTGCATGGCGTATACAGGGTCGATTCGCTTCGAATGAATCTATTTCTTTAAAAAATTTTAAATTTTTAATAAATAAAAAAATTGTTTTTTTCTATTTTTCTCCAACTTTTCATTTCTTTCTTCTTTTTTTCATTTTTTTCATTCGTTTTTCAAATCACAAAATTTCGCTATTTGTGACCTGTTGATGAGTCAAACCAAGACTTGAATCTTGTCACCAAAAATTAATGGCTTGCGTGATGAAATAACAAATTGGAACATTTTTTAGCTTTTGCTATATACAGGAGAATCCCAAAAAATTCTTTCTTGAACAAAATTTATCTTACAAAGTAATAAATGCTTTAATGGCCTATAATAAACCTATTATTTGCTGTAATTTCTTTCCATCGAATGAATTAATTAATGATTTAATGTAAATTTCTACTTCGGTTGGTTGCAAATCAAATTTTAAGACTTGTATTTGCTCCAATATCTTTCCACCGAAGGATTAAATTTATGTTGAATAATTTTATAAGATGCTGAACACGACTTAAGCATTGCATTTAAATTTATATTTTAATTGGTTGCAAATGAATTTTTAAACCTTATATTTGCGCAATATCGCTCCACCGAAGAAATTATTATATGATTTATGTTGAATTACTGTTGTAATAATAAAGATGATACGTCTGCCTGATAATTTTTATTAAACTTTGTTCTTCTACCTATATTATAACTATCTATTTCATACACGAGTAAGTGTACTGTACTGTCTAGCGTAGCTCTTTTAATTTTAATGGATATGTTACGATGACCAAAATGTAGCGTATGACCCAACATCAGATCTGCCCCGATTCGTCTTGTTAAGCAAGCTACATAATATTCGCGTGGTATGGATGGAACGGCATTAGAATCAACTTGCCACTGACATCGCAGTGACGCTGAAATCCCTACAGCGTATTTACAACAACAAAGCCAATGCAAAAAGTTAAATATATTTAACTTTTGGGACTCATATTCACTCAAAAGTTTGCATACGTACATGCTATGGTACGCTGAACGCAGCGTAGCATTTGGCAATTGATTTACACCCCATGATAGAAACTTTCATTGATAAATTTTGAAGTATATGCTGGTGTGGGTCAGTGTTTCCAATTTAGCTACTTCGTAGCTAAATCTAGCTACCAAGAAGGTAATTTAGCTACGAAGATTTTCATTTTGCTACCGGTAGAAATTTAGCTACCATGGGCTCCTTTAACTAATAAACTGTAGCTAACATTTGCTGTTGTTTTGACCACACATTTTATACCAAATTGTGAGAAAAAAAAAAGTATTCTGACCTGTACCCCAAATCTAAAGTGCTAAAACGTTTACTTTTGACACTGATTGTATTGACACTGTTGTAATTTACTTGTGTTTTCTTGCTGCATTCCTACAGAAATGCGAACACGAAACTGTAAAGCTGTGGTCTGAAATTTATAGATACAGTGGATAGAAACAATCCATTTAGAGAATTGTGTCACTTTGCTATTAAATCGTTCTCTTTACCTCATTTCAATGCTGATATTGAAAGAATATTTACCGTCATGAATATTTTTAAAAACAAATTCGTAACAAAATTAAATTAAAACTTAGATTCAATTCTTCCGTTTTGAATTGGGGTTTTGAATATGAAATTCCTAATCTTGTTGTTACAAAAATTGATACTTTACAGACTTATGAAATTAGTGAGTATTGCATAAGTATGTAGATGTTACACAACTGTTGAAAGATCTTAACTAATTATTACTTATTTGACTTATTTGGATATGACGTCTTTGAATTTAACCCGTCTGTGTTATTTAAATGTCTTTTATTTTGATTTTCATAAATATATATAGGTTCTTTACAATGAAATACATTTTTCGGTTGATACTATAATATTATTTCTTTAATTGAACGATTATTAATTGATAACACCTAGATGAATATAATCATTTTCCTTCTTTTCCTTCTGATCGTGTTGACATACATATGCATGTGCATACACGGTCGTTTATGGTTCATTTTTTAAATCAATTCGAAAAATTTATTTAAGTAATTTTTAAGAAACTGGTTCCATACAATCTTAGAAATTAAAAATTCCATAAAGCTTACATAAATACATTATACTTTAATGTAGGTAT
Organism: Dioctria rufipes; assembly: GCA_963924295.1. Taxonomy (NCBI): domain Eukaryota; kingdom Metazoa; phylum Arthropoda; class Insecta; order Diptera; family Asilidae; genus Dioctria; species Dioctria rufipes. The sequence continues at coordinate 234,067,094 of OZ002740.1, forward strand.
ATAATACGTGTATTACTGTTTATCTACCATTTAGCTACGAAAAAAAACTATGAGTTTAGCTATACCAAGGAGCTGGGAAGTAGCTAAATTCAGCTACTAGGGTAAATTCAGAGTTGGAAACACTGGTGCGGGTAGGTGTTGATCTTGCTCTCAATTTATTTAAATGTTGCCAGAAGTTAATAAATTCGTATCTTTTTTAAATAACTTTTATCCGACCTTCTTGAAGAGAATTGTGAAATTTTAGGAATAGTTTTAGAATTGTAAACGCAGATGGATTAACATGGGATTTTTTGTTTTAGAATTAGTCAGTGGAGTTAATTTTTTTACGTTTTTGGGATTTTATGGGGAGGGTGGTAACTACACCCTTGGAGTTGTCCAATTTTGGCCGTGTGTAATACCAAATTGAAGCTTTTGCTGAGATTTATTAAATGGCAAATTTTCTTTTGTTCTGTAAGAAACTTTATAACCGACTTTTTTCACCCGAATATCTTTAAAATGCGTGATTTTCGATGTAAGTTCTTGCGGGGGGATGATTTTTCTTTTAAACGCTTCAGCATAATGTTTTACATATTTCATGTAAACATTTAAATTTTATGTTTATATACTTACCGCAGAGGAAAAAAGTTACATCACAACATTCGCAAGAGAACGTAGATGCGAGTTAATATGCGTATATTAGATAGATTATTTACTGTTATATGAATTCTTAGCGAAAATGTAATGATTAGAGAATAAAATATATTAAAAAAACTTTTAAAATAAATAAGTTTCATAAATAAATTATATGTACTAAGTAAAAAATAATTGTTTTCTTTCACCCAAGAAAGGTTTCATTGCAAAACTGAATCTACCAAATAATAATATTTTAAAATTATATTATCTCGTTTGACTTTGAATATTGGAATGTTTTTTATTTTAAAAGTTTTTTTAACATATTTTATTCATATTGTGCAAAAATAAGATAATTATCTATAATATTATGCACGTTTGTGTTTAATTGTGAGAGAATGTAGAATTCTTGCTTTTATTTGAGGATTCCGGCGGACGAATATTCCTACATAAGTACAATAATATAATTGAATTGAAAAGAATGAATTAAATGATTAGAATTTTTGTGGACGTTTCATATGTTGTGAAAGGGGATATTGAGTGAAATTTTTGTATTTGCTTAATTATATGGCAGGCAGTTTTTACTGTGATTGGATTAAATGAAAGATATGATTGCATCGCTGATTTATTAAACGATGATAATGGTTTCCTTTTCTTTCAAGAGCAAGATTAAATATGAATATTTATTAAATATGAATATTATATTGTGTTATTGGTATCATTGACTTTGATACTTGTATAATTACTTATAGTAGGAATGAAATAGTCTGAAAAGCGGAACTATAATTTACACAAAATGTATTGCTTCCCTTCTTCTGAATCCCACGAACCGCCACTGTACGCCGTCCATGATACCTATGTATATACATATATTTTTTCGAGAAAACTTTTTTTACGTGAAATCGCAATTTATTGGCAATACCTCATATACGAAGACGAAACAAGATAGGCATATTGAGTTTTCACTTAGCAGCCACGCAAGACCTGGTAGGATCAAATCAGGGAGCTGTCTCAATCAGCTGAACCTGCTGCAAAAAGAAAGGAGCGTTGTCATATTTGTAATTCGAAAATATCCAGAACTTCTAAACAGTGTTGTGTTAAATGCAATCGCAATGTCATGCCTGCTCTGAACACTCTGAAAAGAAAAATTATTCGTAATATCTCTAAGTAAATAAGTAATTAAAGTTAAAATACTGAAATACATCATACTGTCTACTGCATTAATATTGCCTCTGTTCTCTTTCATATGCTCTAGTGTCTATTGGACACTACTGGTCAGTTACGTTACAAAAGCATACTGGGTAGTTCAGGACTAATGAGCAAATTTTCGGTAACTCAGTCAAATTTCGACCGATTTTAGTTAATAATATATATGTACAATACAAAAAAATTCGACATCGAATAAAAAATTTCACAGTGTTATTTTGTGTCATGACACATTTTCGGTGGAGATAACGGTATTTTATTTTTAAGAAAATGACAAACTTACTTGGTGGAGGGAACTTCAAAAACTCGTATCTTGGGTTTTACTAATCACAGCTCCATGAAAAAAGTTTTATTTATTGTATTAAGAAAGTTCGCTTTTATGATTTCTTATTTAAGGACAAAGAATATATATCCTTTTCCTTGAATATCTAAAAATGCGTTTCTTCAATTTTATTAATATTTTTTTATTTTAATCTTTTGTATAAATTGAAGTAACTGTAAAAAGCAGCACTGGAACTTCTTACAATTTAGATGGAATTAATTTTTAAAGATTCGTACTTCAGAAAATTTTTAGTATGAATTTGTTTTGAAAGATTTTTTTTGGGTATGCATTATATAAAATTTAAAGATTTGTTAGAAAGGACAGCAGGAATACAAGTATAAAACAAAATAAGGACCAAAAAATTATTTATATTTTGAAAATGCCAGCGAAATCCTTTATTCTCGAACTTCTCGAAATGTTTAGTTCCCTTCCCTAACTGGGCAATTTAGCTTATGTAAAAAATGGAAATGTATCTATTTCCGCTCGCTAATAACAGATCGACAAAACACTGAAGAGTGTTAAATGATTTCGATGATCGGAGTATTAGGATGGATTAAGTCGTGTAACTTTTACTCCAATTACCTCGCTGCTGGAAGTTACATAACCCAACTAGCATTTGTTACTTTTCCAATATACAGTAAATCCGAAATTCATGTTGTTCATATTTTAAATAGCCCATTCTTAAATCTGGCGTGGCGTCAAAAATTGATGTACAAGTGCTGCAAGCACACTTTTGCTTGCTACCATTCCAAGTGTTCCACCAAGCCCATCACATATATTTTTTCCATGCGAAGTGGCAATTTACCACATCGAAAGTCTAGTTGATGCAGTTCTTCCTATTTTTATATTCCACCGACACGATCCATCTGACAAATAAATTAATTTTTTCACACTAACGTTCTTGCTTTGAAGGGACCTTATCAAATCGAGAGATGGAGGATTAAATATTATTTCTGATGGAAAACATTTTTAATCAAGGATGCTATTTCCGAAAAATAAATGCAATTTTTTAATTATCAATATGATAATCAGAATATGTACCAGAGGCTCCGGCTAGTACGCAGTTTTTAGGACGAAGAGATGCCAATTTTAAAAACGCAATTTTTACATCCGGATGTGTTTCCTTGCAACTAGAATATAATTTCTTAAGATTACCTAGTAAGTCTTTTTTTAACATGATTCTTTTGACCATTGACTTTTACTGCCCCCCCCCCTTTTACAAGCATAGTTCTGCTAATATCGTCGGAAAAATAAAAGCTATTTAAAAGTTTTATAATTTTCACGTCAAAATCTTTTCCGTTGTGCAGACTGGGCGACAATATTCTATGTTTTTTTGCAAGATGCTTACCTTTTTCACCATATATCGGGGAGTAGCCGGAAACTCCTCTATTATATTCTCGCTGCTCCATTCTTTTAGAAGCATATTCATTTGTATTTTTATCCGTCATTTTGGTATACATATTCTTCTTTTAAGTTTTGGACTAGCATAGAGTCAAAATCCCTTCCTTCAGGCTCCTATTGTATTGCCACAACATACCAAAAGAATTCTGAGATATTGATCCCATGATCTTGTTGATCTTTTATAAATATAGACTGTATCAGACATCTGCTTTAAATCAAGTTTTGGAAGAAACTGATACATTCGTGTAAGAAATAAGTGCTGATTATCTGATTCGAAAAAGTCCTCGTCAACCTACTCCATATTCTGTATACTTGTATTTCCTCGAAATTGTCAGAAGTGGATGCACTAGCGAGTCCGTGTAGCAACCTACACTGCGCGCAGATCTTTGATCCCAATGTGAACGATGGAATACTCTTCACTATCCACGACAGAAGGTCCTTCAAGTTTCTTCGGTAATTTGAATCACCAGGACTTGAAAATGGATTGGAACATATCAAACTTTTCTACTAAAATAAAAAGAAACCACAGATAATTTTTTTCACAAACCCTATAATGGTCCTGGAACTGGTATAAGACTAATTCTTAAGATACCCTAGATGAATACCAGTAGGTATATTCGTATGGTAACTTCTGTGCAAATTTTATTATTTGACATCTTTATGAAAACACCATGTACAAAATTTTAGAGCTCTAAGTTAACGTGTTCTCAGGCTATGTCCTAATATATAGTGAAAAACGAATTTCTTGTATGGTAACCCCATGAAGGAGTTGCCTAATTTGTCTCATTTTCGAACTTAATTTTATGCAAAATTTCAACTCTCTAGCTGAACGCGTTCTCGAATTATCATACGTACAGACGGATGGTAAGACGGACATGAAAAAATCAAGATAACTTTTAGTATTATGTGTGGGTGTTCAATCCATTTTGTTCTACCAGCATTATTTCTATGCGTTACAAATGGAACGAAAAACTTAGTATACGCTGGCCTATATATTTCATCTAGGGTATAGCTTGTGACTCCATCTAGGATATCAGTAATACCCACAATTCGAGAGCTTCGAGGATAAAGGATATCGTCGTTATTCTGAAAAAAAAAAAATAATAATAATATTTTCGTCCTTATTATGTTTCATACTTATATTCCTGCTTTTCTTTCCAACAAATCTTTAAATTTTATAATATACATGCGCAGCAAAAATCTTTCAAAACAAAGCATACTAAAGGTTTTCTAAAGTTAAAGTTTTTACAGTTCTTCAATTTCTATAAAGGATTAAAATAAAAAATTATTAAAAGAGTCGAATATTAGGAAAATTGAATTGAAGAAAAAGGACATATTTTTTATCATAAAATGGAAAATTATAACAACCAATTTCTGTTTAACTTTTGGCAAATACCATAAGGCTTTCTTAAAACAATACAATTTATTTCATGGTGCTGTGTTGAGTACAACCTACGATATAAATTTTTGAAGTTCCCTCCGCTAGGTAAAATTTTCAATCCCTCTGCTCATTTTCAGGCACAGCATGACTGCTGCCTGCGCCTTCATGCAACGAGGCCTCAATATTGTTGGGGACTGGTGCACCCGTCATGATACGACACTAAACCCAACAAATACCACCTTGGTGCTCATCTTCAGAAGACGTAAGCTTGGGTATTTTGTTCTTCCAAAGCTTTTTGGACACACTCTGCAACTCTCTGCTCATGTCAAGCACCTTGGAGTCTTCCTCGACTCCAAGCTGACATGGAGATTGCACGTAGAGGAAAAAGTTAATACGGCTACGAGGGTCTTCGCTCAATGCAGCAGAGCCTTTGGCTGCACATGGGCACGAGACCGAGGGTTGTGCACTGGATGTACACCTCGATCATTAGACCCATGCTTACATATACCTCCTGTGTATGGTGGCCGATAACTCTTGTGGGGACTGCGAGTCGGAAGCTGGTGGACCTGCAAAGGCTGCAAGCTTGGGAATTGCGTGCTCCATGGATCTACGGCTACTGCTGCTCTTGAGGTCCTACTTAATCTGCCACCCCTGGATCTTGTCATTCAATCAGATGCCCAAAGGGCTTTGTGCAAATTGCGCTCATGTGGATATTGGGTGGACAGCTGGACTGGCTCTTATCATTGCTCTCTAGCGTATGGGATGGGCTTGGAATACCCTCTGGCCAATATGCCAATATGCGATGGTACCTGAGCCTCGTTTCGGGCGTCGTTTTCTCTGTGCGCTTTCCTGTAAGGGAATCGTGGACTGACGGAAGTGCCTTATCGAGCCTTCCCCGGTCCGCTCTAAAAATTTTCACCGACGGATCTCTCACCAATGAGGGAGCTGGGGCGGGTGTCTACTTTCCTGAGCCTGATATTGGGATGGAGTACACATTTGGTAGACACACCACTGTCTTCCAGTCTGAAGTCCTCGCCATATCAGTGGCAGAGAACTTAGCCCTTGATATGCAAATCAAGGGGAAGGACATTGCTATCCTCGGCGAACCTAATGCGCCCAATGTGAATATCTCCGATTTTCTCATGGGGCTCGGAAGGAAACATTATAGAGTTGTGGTTAGCATCATCACTGACCACAGCTGACTACACGCTCATCTAACAAAGATGGGAGTTGTTAATAGGCCTGAGTGTCTATCCTGGCTGGAAGGAGAGCCCGAGAACACTTTTTGTGTTCGTGTCCGGCCATCGTCCGGTACAGGTTGGATACTCTAGGATCTGCCCTACTATCTGTGGATGAGCTCAAAGACCTATCTCACCAAGACCTGATGCGCTTCATTAAGAGGACAGGAAGGTTTTGGTGAATGGTCTTTTAGCAGGGCAGCACAATGGGCTGCTATGGCCCTCGTGCTTGGGATAGGGTCTCCTGTCCCCTTGCCTTTAAAATAAACAAAAAGGAAACCTTTCTGCGAAATTTTATCATAATCTGAATTGGTCGACTAAGATATTTACATAAAATTGGTCGATTTTCCGTGGAATGACCCAATTGTATTCGACGTAGTTCATTTAATTATTCTACAGGTTGCGCCGGACTTACTATTGTTTTTAAACTCATACAGTGTTGGGAAATTAAGGGAATTCTCCAGCGTATGAAATTTCGTATGGTCACCCATCTCTGCAATTTAGATTTGTGAAGTGGCTTTTCACATATATTTCATGATTTTTCAATAAGCTCCTTAAAGCTTTTTAAAAGACATTTTAAAAAATTCCCATCATTTAGCATACCTTCTCGAGTGCTTCTTTAGAACAGCATTGAAATGCTTCCTCTACGGATATCCCTAGTAAAAAAGCGAATCACTGACTTATAACAATGGACTGAGCGATTTGCTATTTCATGTGGCACAAATATTGTGTTGCTGTATATCACCGTTAGAGCACCCTTTAAATCTTTTAGTACATAAAAACCAATCAGATGAAATTTTATACCCGAAAATCGAATTAAATTAAAAAAATATGTATTTTCTTGTTGTCAAGTGAGATAGACGGAGCATGGTAAACACTATCTTTACCTTATTCTTTCTGCCGTGATTGCATCTGCAGCCAACATAAAAACATAAAATGGCATAAGAAAACGTTTAGTAAGGAATATTTTGTGTTGGTAGCTCCAACTCTGCCATAGGGCGAAAGAGAAAACTGTAAAACTTGTGCCATTCTTTCCTATAAGAAAATAGCAATACGCTCAGTCCATTGTTATAGGTCAGTGGCACTGACTTATAACAATGGACTGAGCGTATTGCCATTTTCCTATAGGAAAGCATGGCACAAGTTTTATAGTTCTCTCTTTCGCCCTGTGGCAGAGTTGGAGCTACCAACACAAAATATTGAATTCGGGAACATTTGCTTATGCCATTTGATGTTTTTATGTTGGCTACAGATGCAATCACTTCAGAAGGAATAAGGTAAAGATAGTGTTTACCATGCTCCGTCTCTCTTGCCCATAAGCAGGATTCAGTTAAGAATAAATTTTGAAAATTAAAGTCGGAATGAGTTTAATTCCTTATAAACGATTAAAATATCACTTGGACACAAGAAAATACATTTTTTTAATTTAATTCGATTTTCGGGTGTAAAATTTCATCTGATTGGTTGAGTTTTACATGTTTTTTATGTAATCGTTTTAAAGGGTGCTCTAACGGTGATATACAGAAACACAATATTTTTTGTGCCACATGAAATAGCAAATCGCTCAGTCCATTGTTATAAGTCAGTGGTCAGTGGCTAGGATATAGAAGAGAAGCGCTGTAAGCTTCCAGGAAACGCTCCAGATTGGTTTTTAGAGCTCTCTTTTTCCCAATCAAAACATACAGAATAATACATAGTACTTTTATAGAGGAAAAAGGATTTCTAATGACTGAGCTTTTTGCTTAAGTGTTAGTATGTATTTTATTTGAAATAGTTATCAATAAAAATGAATTTGTTTTGAAAAATTACTATAGTTGTTCCCTCTAATGTATTTCCTATGGCTTTTCACCTCAGGGAAAAATGTGGGAAATTGTATCATAATCTGTGGGAAAAGTGGGCAGAAATTCCTATTTTGGAGGGAATTTTCACCACAACCATCTCCCAACAGTGTCATATCTCTTTGGGCCTATTTATTTTTGTTTATATTTGACACAAGAAATAGATTTTAAAAGATATTATTACTACGCAAATATGTATGTACATTAAGAAGTATTACGTAACGTCAGAAATATTTTATAAGTGGTTAAGTGCACAAATCCCAAGAAAGCCGATTGATCTGTAGTTCTTATTCTGGAAGACATGCATTGCATTGCAATATTAAAATGATCGAATATTAAAGTGAGAATAATATGAAAAGAGTTTGTTTCCGAGTCATACCACACAGTTACTGCAGGGCCCCTATAGCACATTTTGATGTCATTAAAAGTAAATTACTACGAAGCGTGTAGCATATATTTGAAACCAGCCGAAAAGAAGAATTATTATTATTTTTGTACCATAGCTTAAAATCCTGGGGAAACGCCTAAATAATGGAGTATCTTTATTTAAAGCAACGCATTTTTCCAATTTTTTTGACAATATGTAGTTAAAAATCTAATTTGCCTTATTGACCCTTATTTATTATATTTTATCAGGACGAACGGCCCAGGGTGATGGTAATTCTGTGAGTTGAACTATTGTTCTGCAGGAATTATACGCCATCTTCAAGTACACCAACAATCGGTGATACAACACTAGGAAAGCCTTTAGACTAATAGGCAGCTGAACCTGAGTAGAAATTTGGTACATGGTGTTTTTATAGTAATAACAAAGAACAAAATCAAAAATGGACTAAGTCGGGCAACCCCTTCTTGGTGTTGTCATCTAAAAATTTAGTTTTTTTACGTATACTGTGAAAACGATCAGCTCTAGACATTTTTATTGTACTAAATACTTGTTTAGAATATGAAATCCTATAAAATTGGTTATAATAATTTTTTCTGTCCGACGAACCGTTCTAGAAATATATGTGAAAAACCACTTCAAAAATCAAAATTGCACAGATGGGTGACCATACGAAATTTCATACGGGCATTCATCTAGGGTATCATAAGAATTGGTCTTAGACCAATTCTAGCTTTTTTAATTGTTTTGATAAGTTTTATGAAAACAAATGTGTCTATTACAGATAAGACTATATGCCCAGGCAAAATAAGATTTTAAGAGCGATACATGTGCAATAAATGTGACTTCCTCTTCAAAATATGCCTTTTCAACTTAAAAGGGATTGAAACAAACACCAAACGCAAATCGAATATGTTTTAAAAGTAAAACAATTATTCTATTCTTACTCTGTTCCATATACTGGATTATTCGAAACTTTGACGAAGAAAATGGTTGAATAGTGTTTTGTTGGGCACTGAAACTCTAAAAAAGTCGCTATTATTTAGCTCATCACACGACCACATTTCCAACCAGCCATAACTATATACATATAATCTTGAACTACTCATTGAACTATGTGCAGAGGTGATTGGCACTCATTTCAAAACAACCCATTCCGACAATTCTGCATTAACCGTGTCTGAATGGCTATAATTCTTCCATTTAAGTGTTTCGGCTATTATCCAGAAACATGGTTGGTCAATCTACCAAAATGTTTTCTTTAAACTGCAATCCCGCAATAATTAAAGACATACATACGAGTTCAATCCCTATAACCATTGCAAATGGACCGTTACAGTGTTCAGAATGACCGTCATTAAGAAACTATCTCAACTTGGTAATGATAAGGTAAAGATGCACCTCCTCAGCCAATATTTTACTTGCACTTTTAAATGCGCTCGTCCCCTCGTTATATCTTTATGTGTATTTAATGGAGAATTCCAGTCCAAGTCCAAGTCCAAGTCCTGGTCTTCCCACAAAAGTGAGCTGTGCATTCGGTTGTCTGGCGAGTGGTTGACTGGTCAAGCGGACAACTTAACTAATAAGATCGCGTTCATCCATTAAGGAACAAGTTGGGCATTTGATTTCCATTTAATTCCTGCCGTTGTTGTAGATGATGCTCTTGTAGACGCGGTTGTTTGTTGATGCAATTTACTTTTTTGCCCGAATCACATTCTGGCGGACTTCGTTTTCGCTGCTTTTTACGATTTCCTCTACTGAAAGAATATATATGAGAACGCGTAAAAAGAATTCATTAAAAATGCATTTGTATTGCATTAAAGTGGACAAGACGAGATTTGCAGCACTTTAAGATTAACGCGTACACCAGTTGATTGGTTGAAAATAAGATTGTTCAAGACGGGCGATTAATACGTAGAAGAAAGATCACCTGTTGTGAGGTAATTTTATTGTTGAAATTATTTTTGCTTTAACTGTTCCAATTATTTCAATTTGCTGCATATACCGCTGTAAAATGAAATTTTTGATAATTTTAGTAATTTCTAAATGACGAGATGTAGGTATACCAACCAATTTAAGTCTTAATCTAATTTTAGCATGACCAATAAGCCTAAGAATATTTCAGACTAAGTAAAAATGTACAAAATAATAAAAATTTTGGCGATTTCGGTGATTTGTTCAATCTCGTTGACACTGAAGCACCATCATCAGGACTGAAAACTTTTCCAGATAAATGGCTGCAATATTTTTTTACAGCCCCACTGACAATCATTCACGCATTTTTGAGAATTTTCCATAAATAAAACATTTAACGCTTCAGCCAAGAGCTTCGTGTAATGTTGTTATAATAAATAGCGCTTCTGTGATTGATTAGATTAAGTTGAATTTCATTCCATTCAATTAAGTTAAGGATTAAAATAAAAAGCATGGCTAAGATCCCGCGATGGGACTTGAAATATAATTGCTAGATATGCTACGAATATATTCAAACCCAACGCTAAAGTAAAATACTTATATATATGTATGAAATCTTGGAGTTTTATGTGCCTTAAGACGGCAATAAGAGGCCAAAGGACGGAAATTTGTTTTTTTGTTTCTTAATAAATAGACTAAAGTCTACCAATCAATCGTGTAAGTTCCCATGGCTAAAAGAAAATTTTATTCTTTTTTTTTCGTTTTTGATTGGCTAGATAACCCTAGCTCAGTATTTTGATCCAGTCAATGCCTTATTTTGAGGTGCATGGAGTGTGACGGATGTATAAATGTGATTTCCCCTTGATATCTGAACGTTAAAATGTTCAAGTCATTGCAAGTTAATTAAATTGTTGGATCAACCGAGATTTTTTTCTAAATCTAAAAAGTTGAATTGAGGAACTATGTACGTTAACTTTAGTTTGCACATATATTACATATATACTTGTACATATTCAGATTAATTTATCTCATACTATCAGTTAAATCTACTTGTTGCGGTAAGAGCAGTCAACAGGGTAAGTAATCTCTGTCGGTATAGGTATATGTATCATTTCAATATGCGTAATGTTAGAATTGAGTTATCGTTTGACCTAATGGCGAGCTTATATACTCATTATCGCAGGATCAACATTTATAATTGGTTGTACATATTTATTAATGAGCCATTTAGGTAGGAAGAAAAGTATGATATTGGGAATGGGTAAAGAGACATTTAAAGATTGCAAAACTCAGAGTTGGTCGTATATTAGAACAGCGGCGGATTCAAATAACAACAATAATGTAATGCATAGTTAATTGTTATTAATCGTATATCATATATACATTTATAAAGTAAATTGCTTTGACAGAGCTGCTATTGCCTAAGATGGCAATTTGCTGATATTTCGAACCGAACATTATAGGCTTTCTCTCCATAATGTTGGTGAGTCAAAAGTCGGTACTTTAGATATCTGAAGGGCATTGGAAAGATCCCACTTTTCTGCTATTTCAAGAAAGTTTAAGCATTTGGCCTCTCATCTCATTTCCTGGTTTGGATTAAATATCGTCATCCCCCTCTCCACAAGACCTGTCAAGAACCTTGGTCTTCTCATGGATCATCATCTCACGTGGCGGCCTCAGATCGGCAAGGTATGTTCACGAATATATCACGGCCTTCGCTCTCTATATGCAGTCTCGCACCATCTTGACTGGCACATCAGACAATCCCTGGTAACCTCCCTGATAATTCCACATTTTTTCTATGCCGATGTTGCCATATACCCCCTGCTGGCCTCTGAAACGGCTAAATTAAACAGAGCACTTAGGGCTTGCGTGAGATACATTTTTCGCCTCAGGCGATATGCTCATATCTCCCCGTTAGTCCAGCTGTTTATGCCGGAACCCCTCGATAAGCAACTAGAGCTCAGAGCTCTATGCTTCATTCATAAAGCTAGATGTGGCTCCCTCCCAGTTTACATAAGTCAATTGCTCTCATGGAACAGTCTTAACAACACTAGACTTGTCCTTCAGAGAACACGAACTCGATTTGGGTCCAACGACGTTTTTGGACAGGGAGTCTGTCTATGTAACACACTTCCTGAGGAGGTTAGGAAGATCTGCTCATGCAAGCAGTTCAAGGAACTTGCATTACTTCACCTTATGGACACCAATGCACGTTAATGAGTACCTCGTCGGCATATTGGTACTATCTGTGGCGCTCTGCGCTGTAGTGGTCTCTAACGATTCCTAGCCTGTGGACTCCTATTACAAACTACAAGCTCCAAAGTTTAATTTTTAACTTCAAATTTTATCTTATTAAAAATTGATCTTTGTTTTAACTAAGGCTTACTTTAGTATCTAGTATATAGTAATACTTAATTGAACATCGCATCTTTTACTTCACATTTTACATGTGATGATTCACATTATAACATAGTATCACTGTATAATCATTCATTCTCACTGCTGATCTTGTATGTTATTTTCTTTTAAGCTTTGAATAATGCTTTTATGTTTCTGTTACTGTCATTATTATCTTTATTATTGTGTTTATTTTATTTTATTTCATTTTATTTTATTTCATTTTTATTGCATTATTACATTATTGCATTATCTTGTCTATAGCTTTATAACTTAATGTATAATTCTAATATTAGTTTCTACTGCAATGAGTCTGTTCGTTGCTCCTTTGTTAGTCTTCTTAAAACATGATTCTACTGCTTGTACCAACTAGCTATTACTTACTCGATGTACCTAACGTTGTAACGTAGCGTAAGCTGAGGTTCTTCAATCAATATTTTTCTATTCTATTCTATTCTAAATATTCAGCCTTCTTTCTTAGTACAATAAAAATACCAGATTTTATTTAAACATTGTATGTACTATGTGTTCAGTCCACATACTTTATTTCAATTCCCCAATGAAATTCATGTCCTAAAAAGATAAAATTCGCACACAAAGAATCAATTTCATTTGTAAAATTCCAATATACTCATCTGACTATTAAAATCCTTCATCCCAGATGTATGCCACAAAACTCATTAATAATTAGTAAATAAAACATATAAGTAGTAAACTCACCGAAACTCCCCAATGAAATTCATGCCCTAAAAAGATAAAATACGCACACAAAGAATCAATTTCATTTGTAAAATTCCAATATACTCATCTGACTATTAAAATCCTTCATCCCAGATGTATGCCACAAAACTCATTAATAATTAGTAAATAAAACATATAACTAGTAAACTCACCGAAAACCCGTCATACATCCCAATATTTATGTTTTACAATGATATTTCCACGACATGACGTCAGCTGATTTCGCCGCAGTCAGAGTTCTATGGAATGCAACTTTGATATCGAGCATTGCCAGGGCAATCCATCATGAAGCAGAGACGTAACGGTTCACGGTTGCTATAAAAAGCAGAATCATCCATTCTAGTTTCAGAGCGTATCCTCCACCAGAATTTAATCGGTTTCCTATCATTTGCAAAAAATCTTTGCTTCCATCTAAGTACGAATTTACTCTACTGCAGACATTTACTTCTGCTACACCTTATTCTCCATCTAAGCAGTAATTTACTCCTGCTGCAGAAATCTCCTTCTGCTTCAATTCTATATCATACATCTAAGCAGGAACTTACTCCTGCTGCAAAAACTTATTTCTGCTTTATTTCCATCTTACACCTGAGCTGGAACTTACTCCTGCTGTAGAAATCTACTTCTGCTTCTATTACCGTGCTCAAACGAGCAGCACAGACAAAACTTCCATTTTGTTACGCGTTCACGGCAAACTACACTTCAATTCTGTTTCCACACAAACATAAAACCAATTTTGCTCACACTGCAGCCTTACGCGCTGTAGCACACAGTACAGCTACTTGCTGCAAAATTTTAACTTTTTTTGGACAATCATATTCTATTGAATTTATCCGTGAGTTTAATAGTGCATTTTCTAATTCTTTACAGAAATAAAGGGAACAAACACAGTGGCGGCACTGGATTGCGTTGAATTTTTTGAATTTTAATTGAATTGTAGTTAGTTGAATTAGTTCGTAGTAGGTTAGGATATTTTTAAGAACTGAATCTAATTTGTTATATTCTTTTAAGCATATATATTGAATAAAAATTTGTATATTTGAATTTTTAAAAGTTGAGTTATCTATTTACAACAACGATATATATGGATTCTGTATAAATATGACACTTTAAATGTTACAGAACCTACAATTAAAAATTGCTTTAACCATGCTGGTTTTGGCTACTTTTCACTCTGGACGATATCCTCCTATCCAGCTAATGGAATTAGCGGAGATGGCATCTAACACGTGGTAAATGGCAATATCAACCATGTCTTTCTTCATTTAGTATGCAACAGAACCAGGTTTTCTGGACGTAATGTAAAGAATTACATCTATTTTAATAATGCAGTGGTTACTTTTGTTCCTAATGGTGAAGTTTTGCTTAATCGTACAGAAACTGAAATCAGTAAAGATGAAAACAATGACGGCGATGATTAATGCGAGATCTCAAAAGTTATCCCACCATCAAATAAAAAAGTAAAAATGCACTGAATATTAACAGGTCCTTTCTTGACATGATTAAATGCACAGGCAATAAAATTTACAATAATTTAATTCCCATTGAGGGAAACTTCAAACATGCCACCGCAATGTTTAAACATCCATTATTCAAGATTTTTTAAGGGTTTATATATATGTATATAGAAATAAAAAGTCTACCAAATACTAATTATTTTAATTAAATTTACATAAATAAGTGTGCTTTATATTTCGAATGTAGAGGTAGGTAAGTCTCTTTCAGAATACAAATTAATTTAAAAAAATGACTGGAGAAATTTCAATAAGTGTATTTACTTATTAATTCTTATTTATTTATTTTTTTATTTACACATTATTTGCTTAAATATAGAACTTAAATTAAGCCTCTTATTAATTCTTTATAACTCTATTCACTTATTGATTTTATTACAGTTACATACAGATCCTCGTTCGACGACTCCTATTCAATTACTTCTACTTAACAAAAATGTTTATAAGTTCTAATTTTATTTAATTGTCGTTTTTACTCTCACTCGTCCCGATATACTTTTTACATCTCAATTCAATCGCGCGTATTCAGCAACTCGCCTTCAGTTCTTCCGAAACCTTTCTTTGTGCTCATACTGACCTACATCCTTCGCTTGCTCTTGTCTTGAGTACTCTGCAATGGCCAAAAATTGTCACCATGTTTCTGATTTGCATTCGGGATAAGAAATTGTATCCAAAATAATGGCGCCTAAATTCTGTAAGGAGAGGACTAATTGTTCTAGGAAATGAAATATATCTTCTTCTTCATCTTTTTTACAAAGAGTACACAAAGCTGAGCCTTAACTTCGCCATGGACTTGCATTGAGATTGAAGAGACTAAACCTGGCCATGAAAATATATTTTATTTTATTTAAAGTGTAAGTTTCGTTAAGTAGGTTCTACCGCCTTCATATTCGAGAAGCAGATAAGAGCCGTGCCGTATCCCTGTTCTTGCAAGCTCTTTAGCTTTACAATATCTAAACTCATTTTCTTTTAGCAGCATCTCTGTAATTGTTCCATTGGAATTATTCGTATGTAATATTGAAGTATGCCCGTCTAATATTTCATCACATATAGTAAAACAAAATAACCGTTTTGCAAACATCTTTGGCGCTAACTTACGTGAAAGACGATGTCCAGGATATTTTTCTAAAATTTTTTGAAAATTTTTTAGATGGCATATAGATAAAAAAAGTCTATTCCTGTTCCGAGGTTCAACATAACATATAACTAGTTCGGGGTATGTTTGGGAAGATTCAGCACTCAAAAAACTTCTTTGAACTTTCTCTACCTCGTCAAGGCATAAGAAGCCACATATCGTAGCTCTGTAACATAACGTTACGCTTTGAAAGGGACTCCGATTTGAACCTAAGCTAATATTTTTATTGTTAATGAAATTGTTCTAGACTGAATTCATACATTCCCGTTATACACCTATTGTGAGTATGTTGGCTAAAGCTACTCCTAACTAAACATACGAGGTAACTATATTAATTGGCGTTTCCTTAAAATACCATTGTTCATCCGCTCTTCTTCTACCTCCACCTTTTTTAAAATTCATAAAGATCATATATAATAAAACACGAATAATCTGACCGTCAACTTCGACCGCACCTATCAAACTATGTATCTTGTAAGTCATTTAAATACCAGGGAGAACAAGAAAGGACTAGCTAAACAGCCAGCTTGACTCTTGTAATCTTGTAATCTTGTAATCGTAGAGTAATCTTTCCTAAAGCCAGCTTGATACTCAATTAAAATGTTATACTGTCGTTCTCATTCCGTTAATCGTTTCAGAATAATTGCCAAAAGGAATTTAGCCACGCAGTCCATGAATGCAATGCCCTTGTAATTTTTGGCCTGGTTCGGATCATCTCTTTTAAATAAGGAGAAGATAATAGCTGATTTCAAGTTATCGGGTATCTCATATCAAAAATATTATTAAAGACACTTACTAAGTTAAGAAGAAAGTCTGGTGTAGGTTGTGCATAAAATTCGTAGGGAATATGATCCGGTCTAGGTGCCTTCGCTTTTTTAGCTCGTTGCAGCGCGGTATAAAGGGTGTTTCCCACTAGGAGGTCAGTAGAGCGGGAGGTGATAGTATTCAGATAGATGAACAAAAAATTGTATGGCAGGGCGGGGGCATATCAACCGTTTAGAAGTTACAGGGTGATTAAGAAGGATCTCATTGTATGCAGAACTCCATGGCCTTTCGAACGACTGCTCAATCAGCCCCCCTCTCCCCTCAAGAATTATGATTGTCTAAACTCAAAATTTTGGATTTTCTTACCTTTTTTTTTTAATTTAACTTCTATTATTTTTGCAAAAAGGTCGTTAACATAACTTTTTTTTTATAAAAACTGTAAACTGTATACTCTCCTCTTTAATATGACCTATGTGCTATCTGAAGCCCTTTAAGAGTTATTAGCTCTAAACCTATTCTCAAACCAATTTTCAAACCTATTCTTAACGATAATTTGTTCCCTTAGCACGTCATTTTACAAAAATATCGTCTAATTTCGGTGTAACCTGAAAAGGTTATGAGTTAATAACTGTTTAAAAGCTGGTGTTAACACATAGGGTGTAATAGGTCAACTTAAAGAGGGGAGTGGTCAACTTAAAGAGGGGAGTCTACAGTTTACAGTTTTTATAAAAAAAAATGTATGTTAACGACCTTTTTGCAAAAATAAAGAAGTTAAATTAAAAAAAAAGGTAAGAAAATCCGAAATTTTGGGGGGCTGATTGAGCAGTCGTTTGAAAGGCCATGGAGTTCGGCATACAATGAGCTCCTAACGATGCACCCTGTAATTTTTAAGATACAGGGTGTTTTGTGAAAAAATAGCTTTTTTCTTAATCACCCTGTAACTCCTAAACGGTTCATATGTCCCCCTCTGCCATACAATTTTTTGTTCATCTATCTGAATACTATCACCTCAAACCCCTCTACTGACCTCCTAGTGGGAAACAACCTGTATAGCTCTTCGACTTCGATAACTCCATCCAAGCAAGGAACTGCCACTAACGGCTCACCTGACAACATTGCCATACTGACCTCTCTGGGGTTAAAAAGATTTTCGAAATGAGTCTTGAACTCTTGGGATGTATTGCTACTCCCCTTGGAAAAATTTGATTTTTTAAATTGTCACATGCCAGACTCCACCATTCTTTACTTCCCTTGTATTTCCCAACCGCCTCGATAAGTCCAGGTAATAATTATCGATTTTCTTCTGCAGAGTTCTTTTAGTATTTATTTGCAAAATATATATACGCCTATACATATGTAAAGAAAATCACTATACAAGAACTTTTCTTTAGTTTGTCTTTGCCGCGAATCTAAAACCTAAATAATGAACAAAGCCGGCTAAATGTCACTAATTACAGATGTGACATTTTAAATTTGCTTTAAGATATAAAAAAGGACTTGAGCGAAATAAAGGCTTTAAATGTTGTTTCTTTAATATTTAGGTAAGTAATTCTTTTGTAAATAAATAAATTGTAAATAAATTGTAAATAAACTTTAATATTTAGAGAAAAGCAATTACGTCTTAATCATTGTCGTCAAATAGTCCAAGCGGCAAATATCATTATAAAACAACATTTTTGCAAATATTCTACAAGACATGGAAAAGTTGAGATTTGATTTTGTTGTGAAAGCATCAGAAGATGGAAAATCAAACATTATATGCATAACCTCGATAGCGACACCCGAAGGAGAGATTTTCGGAATACCAGCTGAGTTTCAACCTGTAAATCTGCACCAAGTAATTACAAATACTCCCAACTATGCCAAGGTTAGAAATTCATTAAATAAAACACATCACACAAGAAGAATATGGATAACCTTAACAGATGAAATATTGAAAATATATTTAGATGAAGAACAAAACTTACAGTTTAATGATTTTTACATAGAAGAAATTTTGGAAAAAACAATTAATTCTGAATCTGTACCTAGTGGCTCAAATGGAACTTTGGAAAAATTGTTACAGAAATTGCTTGAAGATAAATCAATAAAATCTGAAACTAAAAACTTGGGGAAAATTGCAAAGGAATTCATGATTGAGAAATTCACTGGCAGGAACTCAAATGCTAACCAATGGATTAATGATTTTAATAAAGAATATGAACGTTTCCAAATCAAGGCAGACAAAAATAAAATTGAAATTCTACAAAACTTTTTGGAATACTCTAGTGTAGATTGGTACAGCTGCATGCTAATGAAACTTACTGTGGAATCAGAATGGAACACATGGGAGAAAAATTTTTGTGAGACGTTCGCAAACAAACAATGGTCATCGATTAAATATGCTTTAGCTTTTAAATATCAAGCAGGTTCGTTTCTTGAATATGCTCTGAAAAAAGAAAAATTGTTACTAGAAGTAAGAAAAGCAATTGATACTGGGACACTCATAGACTTTATTGCATTTGGCTTACTAATAATGTGGCTGATAAAATTGAAAGAGGACTTTTGCAAGGAACGGAAGATCTCTACAATGAAATAGGAAGATTGGAACATATTGTTGGGAAGAATAAATACGATAAAAAAAATAATATAAATTCTGACACTAAATCAAAAAAATTTGAAGAAAAAAAACCATGCCAAATCTGTATCTGCGAAAAAAGAGGAAAACGTTACCATCCTGAGGAAAATTGCTGGTTTAAAGGGAAAAACCAAAAAGCAGTTGTAAAAACTGTAAATAATTCAGAACTGGAAATTGAACTGAACGAGGAGAATCCAAAAAACTAGAAGTCTCACCATTAATAAAAGTAAAGTTACTATTAAATTATACTTTAAATGTTTCTGGAATTTATGATTCAGGATCAAATGTGTCTTTAATTAATGCAAAATTATTGAAGATACAGCCAAAAGAAAGTATAAGTAACATACAAAAAGTTAACTTAAAAACTATTAATGGTGCCAAAAAAACAAAAGGTATGATAACACTAAAAATAAAAATTAAAAATATTGAAAGAAATATGGATGTTTTTGTAGTAGATACTAAAACATTTTAACTACGATTTTCTAATTGGTTTGGATTGCATCAAAAGTTTCAAATTAATGCAAAATGAAGAATTAGAGATCATACAATGTAACAATCCAAAAGAAAAGAAGGTAATCTCACAAAAGAGGATACGAAAAACGGAAACTACTTGAAAAATGATATTTCGAAGGTAATAAATGTCAAAATTCCTAATGCACTAGGTGACAAAAATGAAGAAAGATTTTTTGAGGCTTTAAAAAAAGAAACTAAGCACACAAATAAATGTGAAATAAATTTTAATGAGCATATAAACTCGGATGAATTTGAAATGTCAGTAAACCATCTAGATCAATACCAACAAGCAGAAATTGATAAGTTGATAGGAAAATACAATCCAGTCTTCGCTATGGATAAATATGACATCGGTACTGTACGTGATTATGAAGCTCATGTTGACTTGATGGTAGATAAATATTGTTACAAACGTCCGTACAGATGCACACCTGAAGATAGAAGAGAAATCGAAAATCAAATCTCAAAACTTTTAAAGAAAAACTTGATTGACGATTGTTATAGCCCCTTTGCTGTTCCGGTAACTCTGGCCTATAAAAAAGAAGATGATCGAAAAACAAGATTTTGTATAGATTGCAGAGAACTGAACAAAATTGTCGTCCCTCAATCACAACCCTTTCCGTTGATTGAGGATTTAATGATAAAAACTGTAAATTGTAAATATTTTTCTATTTTTGGATGTAAATTCAGCATTTTGGTCAATCCCCTTGAAAATTCAAGATAGATACAAGACAGCATTTGTAACACAAAAGGCCATTTTCAATGGACATGCCTCCCATTTGGGTTAAATACTGCACCAGCAATCTTCCAAAGAATATTGGGAAACATCATTAGAAAATACGAACTCTCTAGTTTTGCAGTAAATTTTATAGATGACATCTTAATTTTTTCAAAAACTTTTAAAGAACATTTATTACATCTATAAAGATATTAATAGAAGGCAATATTAACAGAAGGCTTTAGACTAAAATTTTCGAAATGTTCTTTTGCAAATAGTTACGTCAAATATTTAGGTCACATAATAGAAAACAGTTCAATCAGGCCTCTGAAAGATTATTTAACTGCTGTGAAAAACTTTCTAGTACCAAAAACAAGGAAAAATATACGACAATTCTTAGGAAAAGTAAGTTTTCATCATAAATTTTTACCACACAGTGCAATTATCCTGGACCCATTACACAATTTATTACGGAAAGATGTGAAATTCATATGGTCCGCAGAATATGGATGCTAGTATCAAAGGAGTAGGAGTGATATTAAAACAAGTAGATAAAAATGGGGACAGTAAGTCAGTCGCTTATTTTTCAAAAAAACTAACTGAGACTCAAAAAGAAGAAGAGGATATATCTAGAATGTCTAGCAATTAAAGAAGCTGTGAAATACTGGCAGCACTGGCTTATGGGAAAAGAATTTATGGTATACTCAGATCATAAACCCTTAGAAAATATGAACATCAAGGCTAGAACTGATGAAGAATTAGGCGATTTAACGTACTATTTATCCCAATATAATTTTAAAATTAAATATAACCCAGGAAAATCAAACCAAAAAGCAGACTGTTTAAGCAGGAACCCAGTTCTAGAACCTTATGATAATGCTGAAGATTTTTTAAAAGTAGTAAATTTAATAAACCTAGAAGATATAAAAAATGATCAGCACACAAACCCAGACCTACAAAAAGAAAAACTTATATTTGAAAATGAAATTTACTACAAAAAGAATAAAAGAAGGAAAAAAATCATACTATCAGAAGAACTTAGCAAAACTCTAATAAAAGACGTTCACGATACTTACTGCCATATTGGGAGAACCCAAATGACAAGTAAATAACACCTTTCTACACAGCAAAGAATATCATCTAAAACATTAAACAAATTTGTGATGAATGTAAAATTTGTATAAAAAACAAATCAAGGAGGAAATCAAAATATGGCTTAATGTCACATTTAGGTCCAGCGACACACCCTTTTGAAATTATATCTATCGATACAATTGGAGGCTTTGGAGGATCGCGGTCCGGGTCCGGGTATAAATTCCAAAGGATTTAAAGAATTTCTGAAGAAGGAAAACATAAGAATGGTTTTCACTGCTGTGGATTCACCATTTTCTCTCTGGCTAAACCAAACTTTAGTCAATAAGATAAGATGTAAACTAAATGAAAATGATAAAAAAATAGCATGGGCTACTATTGCACAGAAATGTGTAGAAAAATATAATGAAACAGAATACACAGTTACGAAATTTGCTCCAAAATACCTCTTGGAAGGCGAATATGCGAATATTCTACCACTTGAATTGAAATCAAGGTGTACAAAAGAAAATCTGAAAAGAGATAGGAAACTAGCTCTGGAAAACACAATAAAATCTCACAATTATAATAAAAAAACATTCGACCTACATAGGGAAGAATATAAATTGGAAGTGGGAGACAGGGTCTACGTGGAAAACGGAAATCGACTAAATAGAAAGAAAATGAATGAATTGAGGATTGGTCCTTATAAAATTCTGAAGTAGATTTCCAGTTCAATCTATGAAGTGGATATCGGACGAAAGAAGGCAGAATCAAATCTCTACCATATTACAAAACTATCTCCAGTGTTTATTAGTGAATGAGCAATTACATACATAATCACATGCAATTGTTACTCTTTGAAGGGGAGATGTAAAGAAAATCACTATACAAGAACTTTTCTTTAGTTTGTCTTTGCCGCGAATCTAAAACCTAAATAATGAACAAAACCGGCTAAATGTCACTAATTACAGATGTGACATTTTAAATTTGCTTTAAGATATAAAAAATAATATTTAGGTAAGTAATTCTTTTGTAAATAAATAAATTGTAAATAAACTTTAATATTTAGAAAAACGCAATTACGTCTTAATCATTGTCGTCAAATAGACCAAGCGGCAAATATCATTATACATATTGAGCCATTTAAAGAATTTCCAGCGAACTAGAAGACATTCATTGTCAAACCATGCTTTTTGAAACTTCAGTTTACTACTGCTCGTACTGGTCTTGGGTATAAATGATGTAATAGCCTGAGTTAGAAACGAATATGGTCCCTACCTTGGAACGCAGCAAGTAAGTTATTCAAATGCCTTCTATATATATCACTTAACTGGTTATTCCATTTAATTCTTTGTAAAAGTTTCATGTACCGCCTGTCAATCTCAATGCCTTCCATATTCAGCGTTAAAACTAAAAACAAATGATCACAAAAGATTTGGCCACCTACCTCCAATCTCTCGATAAATTGCAGAGTGTCGAATGACCCAGAAATCATTTACCAAACTACCCATAGCGTCAATGAAAGTCAGCTCGCCAGTCTTCAGGACAATCAGTCCATAATTTATGGCCAGTTCTAAAAATTTTCTACCCCTCTTGTTAACAAATTTATTTTTCGATTGATGTTCAAACTTAAGGTTACTATTAATTAAGTTACATTCTGCCGGCATTTCTCCTAATTCACCAAATCTAAAGTTTAAAATAATACAATTACCTACCTATCACCGCATGTAAGAAGATTGTCCAATTGTCGAAACCATCACCCCATTTATTGGGGTTCAGATATGTGGGCAACAGAAAAAACAGTGTACAGCATAGTGCGGCTATCCAATAAGGTACTTGAAACAGTATCTGCACATCTGGCTTGTGGAAACCTTGCTTAAGTACTCTAATTTGAAATTTTACTTGCAGAATATTTTCTTCATTTTCAGGTCATCGGATAACTGGACTTTAAGTAAATTACAAAAAAAAAATACATAAAATGCGCATACGCATTTTAAACTTAATTTTGAAGAATGAAAGACAATTAAACCAGATCCAATCAAAATTATAGCCGCACTTAAAGTCATTTTACTTGATACTCTCTTATCAAATATCCCGCCATAAAGCAGCATTACATTTCACATATGCCGACATGCATCATTAATAATCTTCCGATGTGTAACGTATAACTTCATGTCCACCATTTTCAGGTGAAAATTATCTTCAACTTCCGAATTATCTAAATTGGCTGATTTTCTCAACAGCTCGAATGCACCTCATTCACTTTATTAAAAGTTCATTTAATAAAAATAGTCGACAGCAGCTGGTGATAGGTAGGCAATTGGCATTCACCGATTAGCAGTCGATCATTCGGGAATGCTTGTAGGATCTGTACATGCACTATTGAGCTAACCGCAAATAAAAACCAGCGTCAAATAACCAATTACAACGGGATGGATGGCTTCCATTACCGTCTCGTGAATGAATACCTTACTCCGGTGTAGTGCATATAATGCGCCGCTGGTTTGGTGGACGATACGAATGCGATTATGGCAAGAAATACCTTAATTGTTGAATGATCACACCACATTATCCACCACCAAACCAATAAAAAACTCATCAGTGTTAGCTACAAATTACATGATCATGGGTTACACGACAGAAAGGTGTACCGCAGGTAATTTATGCTCAATCTGAACCATTTTTTTGTGGTGTTACATCGGCACTGTATAGCTCGCTACAAAAGTTTGTAGCGTTCTGTATCAAGCTGTCTAAATAGATTTACAGGAGTACGTACTGAAGTTTCATGAAGGAGGTAAAATGTATTTACTACATAGATTGCCGCCGCACAGATGTATTAGTTGTGTGGGCATTTCAATTTTAATTTCGCATTAATTACTCGTTTACTAGCGAGCCAAACATGGAAATCTAATCCGGTGATGCACCTCAATGGCCACAGTTTTTCTCTGTGCTTTGCCATAGCGACTTCCTCTTTTGGGCACTTCTTGATCACATTGAGAAATGGATACAAACCGTAATCCGATTACAAGTCACCAAATGGTTGGTTGTAACTGATCTGCTTTCATGATGGTTACTTGTAGTTTTCTTGCTCTACGGATTTTAAAATGAATCCGGACTCCTGCTATAATGCAGATCTGAATGGTTGATACATTTCTAAGCGTTTTAAGGTTCCTGTATTTATGTATACAGTTAACTTTCTTTTTTCAATAGCTCTAATCACTTCCTCTTTAATTGTATATTTTTTTTTTTTTAATGTTTAGGTAGTAAATTGATAGCCCTACCTACCTACATGCACATCTGTTCTCACGCATAGTTTCATACAATTAAATGCATTTATAGAGACTTGTATTTTCCGTTCATTATAACAATGTGAAAATATGAATAACCCTTTCAACCCTGAATTTAACGATTTCGAAAAAAATGTTGAAACTTGTATGATTTATAGGCATAAACATAAATGTAAAAACAAACCCTTTGAAAAAGGTCAACTTCAAGTCCAAATAGAGTTT
The DNA here is from genome assembly GCA_963924295.1 of Dioctria rufipes. NCBI lineage: Eukaryota > Metazoa > Arthropoda > Insecta > Diptera > Asilidae > Dioctria > Dioctria rufipes. Next base: position 234,092,374 of record OZ002740.1, read on the forward strand.
TTATTATTTTTAAGTATGAAATCAGTTCAAATAACAGAAAAAGTTTAATTAAAATATTTATACATAACGAACATATAGATGTGGGTAATAATAGGCAAAAGTGAACAACGCATTTCTCACTAGCCTTAGTTATATAATTCAGCCAAGGGAGCAACGTTGTCGTACAGAACGAGATGGCATGAAAAAATGTGTTAAATTTTTTATAAGGATTCTAATTAAATTAATAAATGCTTGAGAAAAGGACACTCTTCAAAAACCGGACGAAGCTGCTACTCTTTTCTCTTGTATTTAGAAATGTAATTAGAATACTGTATGGTTGTATGGGATTCGTACCAAAGTTACCTTAATGACACACAGCACTGTTAATGAAGAAATAACTAACGACTCATTAGTCTATAATGATTCATTATAAACTACAGACATACAGCCATTTCTTTAATTAAGTTGTACTGTCAAACTGTTTTTGATATACTTATAACATTAAAGAAGCAATATGGATTGAATTAACACGATAAACTTTGTTTTTGTTTATTTTGTTTTTCAATTTAACAATTTACAATTGAGGAAAATCATATTAAGGATAAAATTTGGCAATATAGTTTGTGATTTGCATTTCTTCTTCCTATTTTTAAAATCGGCAGATGCACAGCGCAGCTCCAGATTTATATTATATGCTAAATCTAGCACATTTGTCCTCATTATAGCTATAATGAAGAAAAAAAAACACTTCATTATGATCTAATTTTCTAGCCATAATGACGTATACTATGTGACAAGCGGCATTTTAATGGATAGTTAGTACTAATGATTCATTAGATCGTGCTGTGAGTCTATTTTTTTTTTTTTGTATATTATTAAGCCAAGCTCAGGGGATACCCTATGATTCAAAGCACAGCATGCCAGGAAGGAGATAGGGAAAGGAATAAGAGAATGTGAGGAGAGCGGCGGAGGTGCTGACGTATGTCATAAACTTTCGCAGATTGTATGCCGAAAGAAAGACAGAAGATGGTAGACTGTTCCATATTCGCACAGTTCGGGATAAAAAAGCATCACGGCATTGTACTGTACGGCCGAAGGTAATTTTACGGGTAAAAGAATGGGCGCGTTTTGCAGCACGAGTATTGCATGCAGGAATAATTCTACAAGGGATCAAACTAGATATTTCATCGGAACATTGACTATGCATGTAGCGATAAAAGAGTGAAAGGCATCCAATATTGCAGCGCTGCTCGAATGAGTCGATATGACAAGTTATTGGTAAAATTCAGGATAAATTTTCGCCAATATCTTTTAGTTTGCTAAATTTTCATACAAAATTTAGCTTAGCGCGGACCTTATTACTAGGCTTTAGTTTCTTAAGCCTAGTACTAAGGTCCGCGCTAAACTAAATTTTAGCTAGTCTCCAATATCGGGCCGTTCTTTAGCAGCTAAATTATGACAGCGGAGACTCAGAGAAAAGATATATTAAAAACAAGAAGAAGAAGAATTTTGCAACTTTTTTACGGAAATACAACGCGCGGTGATAATATTTCTAAAAACAGGTAGTTAAAATTATTTAGAAATATTAAAAATATTAGAATAATATACATAATGTATACAATAAAAAAAAAATAACCATGATATTGAAAATACGGCCAAGAAAAGAAATGTAATTCATCCGTACTTACAGCAAAGACGTACAAAACTACGTTAACTACAAAAATCCGATCAATAAATTTATCAAATCTCAGCACTCTGACAATAAATATTTTTAGCGCGCTAAAGAACGGCCCGGACGGAAAAATGCAAGCTAAATTTTTTGGAGATCTACTGGTGGTGCCATCTCTAATCAAAACCCAAAGGCAAATTTAGCGCGTTGACCTTAGTACCGCTCTCGCTAAAATTCAGGATAAATTTTCGCCAATATCTTTTAGTTTGTTAAATTTTCATACAAAACTTAGCTTAGCGCTGACCTTAGTAGTAGGCTTAAAGGTTTGTTACAAGAGACATCTCAAGGAATTATATGGAGCACTTAATGTGATCTTACACAAATGAGGCAGACAAGCAGTTAAAACACTAAGATACATCCGTCTGGAGTTGCATACGGTCAATGCATACCCTGTCTAACTATCAGAGGCAGGCTCTAAAACATTTTCTCTTCGAGAAAAGAAGAAAGCCATAAAAGCAACTATTATACATAGTTTTCAGTATGTACTTAACGTAAACATTACACATATTTGCATAAGAACATGTTTTAAAGAAGTAGTATATATGTATATAGTATAAGTAGTATAACTAACTACTCGAGGGCTCTTGCACCTTACTATATTTTAAAACTTATTAATTTCCCCACTTTTATGCTCATTTATGTGAAAACAGTAGTTTCCCTAATGGAACGTACAACTCAGGTAATATATACGAATGTACATAAACAAATTATTCCGTGCAATTAAACAGTGAAGTGAACAGTAGTTTCTACATGTTATTACGTATGGCTCACTGAATGCCTTGCCTATCTGACCCACCTCTAAGCAAATTTAATTACCGCACTTTTTCCAGTGGTGCTATAAATTTCCACTTTAAAAAAAAGACATTATTAATGTCTACCTAAGACTTCTTATCGTGGCTTTTTTCTTAGGTCACACCTTGACGAATTCACAAAAATCCACACAAAAGGGAAAGGCTCTACCATTTAATCGATTCAGTATCCGCCTTGGGATATTTTTGCCAGCAGGAAAACGTTAATTGGGCAAAAAATCAATCGACACCACAACATAAACCTAGTGAAAACTAGAAAAATGGCCTCTTCAATTATGTGCCCCTGAACAATCGTTTGTGCTGCGTCATTAAACCCATTTCACTTCATTATTGAATTAATTTGAGGTTTTGGTTCAGTTGCGTTCTCCACAGTCCGCCATGCACTGCAGGCTGGTTGCCATATCAGTGCTGACATAACAGTTTTAGGGATAGAGAACGTGAAAATGGCGCGTTAAATTTTCTTGTGTTATACAAATTGGGAGAGAGAAAATTAAAGTTCATGGCATCTTTTCCTCACACATGTCATTTTTCTGGTGGAAGTAAGCTGGAAAAAGTTGTATCAAAAAAGTTTAATAAAATTTAGGAGAATCTAAGACCAAAAGTAATAAAGGCCATGTGCTACCACTGGCTGGTATTGGAAGATTAATCAAGATTCTGGTATTAAAAAACTTTCACACTCGGTCCCAGCAGTCCCAACTTAATATTTCCAGAATTTATATTCTTTTTGTGAATTCAATACGAAAGAGAAATGAGTTTTCTTTTCCAATATATCCTTTTTTATCATCTTGACATCGTTGTGTGGAAGCAGGAGATTTCTCCATTACCAATAATTTGGGAAAATTATAGCAATATGTCATAATTAATAATAGTTCTTTTGATTCCTTAACAAATATAATAAACAGAGTCTCAACCTTAATATTATTTTTATTATAATTATTATATGTCGGAGAATGTAGACAGAGTTCCCGTCTCTCATCTAGGCACCACGACCTATAAAATTTTTTGTGACATTACTCCTAGATACCTTAAGTGGGCAGTGCCCAGTAAATAGGCACATTATGAGCCTTAATTCCTTCCTGATGAGTGTGAGGAATACTTTTGTCCTCTGTGGCGAATATTTTACAAATATCTTCGCTTGTCTCAGCCCCGGGTTATTTTCCCAGTGTGCCTATCTAGTCCCATCCTCCCAAAGATTGATCTGAACTGAGAGATGACTTTTTGGGTGTCCAAAAACAGCCCAAGGGCCAATAAATGTAGATTTCACTCCTTTCTTTGCAAGGCGGCCCGGAATCTCGTTGCTCTTAATGCCTTCATGTCCTGGCACCCAAATCATCGTCACCTTGTTTACTTCGGGCAGTTGCTTCAAGACAGTAAGACGGTCCCAAACCAGCTTAGACTCGAAGGTAAACGAGTTTAACGCTTTGAGTGCTACTTGGCTGTCTGATATTATGAATATTTTTGCCCACGCATCCATCTATGGAGTGTATTTTTACCTGAAAAATGGTTGACGAGGCCCCCAGTGCCTTTGCGAGAAGGCACCTCTGCCCATAAACACCCACGCCGGCTCCACCTTCCATTTTGGATCCATCCGTATAACATTTAAGAGATCCTTTTTCAAAGGGTAGGTCTCCAGTGCGCCACTATTGACGGTCCCCTAAGTTCACCTTAAATATTGTGTCAAAGTTATGGCGTTTCGGCATAACGTCTGAAATTGGGTTGCCCATCGGGTCCCCAAGGATTTCAGGGCTTTCAGATGACCAACCTATTTGTTTGTGCTCAAGACATTTTCCCTCTCCAGTCTGATTACACTGAGGATGGTCTTCTTCTTAACATGTAAATATGAAGACAGTAGGTCCAGCATAGCCTCTAGGGCTGCTGTTGGGCAGCTGCGCATGGTATCAATTGCCCCTAGGTATGCAAACCTTTGCAGTTTTTGTAAACTAGCTTGCACTGTATTTTGCTTTGTTTTAGACCTAGTGGAGCGTATGTAACCAAGCTCTGCCATAAAGCCTGCGGCATATCCATGCTGCCACTGTGGCCTTATCCAGTACGTCTTTTAAGTGGGAGTTCCAGGTTAGTGTCCTATTTATTGTAATGCCTAGATATTTAACCTCCTTCGAGAATTCCACTACCGTTCCTTAAGATATGGTGCTTGTATATAAAACTTCCTTGAAAAGAGCAATTATGTCTTACCAAGCTTGGCTCAAAATGCCATTGTTTGGCACCAGTCGCAAACTATGTTTAGGGCATTCTGCATTAGATCAGCGATTGTCCGATCATGTTTGACCATGACTGTAATGACTGGGTCATCTGCATAGCCCTGATTTTTATAACCGGAGCGGGTCACCTTTTGTAAGAGATCATCGACCACCGGCGACCATAGTAAAGGATACAGAACCCAAACTTAGGGACATCCCTTGGCGGCCACTACTGTAATCGAGCTCTGCACCAGATTAGATGTGATTCGCTGCCCTTCTAGCGTAGCTTTTATCCATTTTATCAAGGAAGGTTCGATTCCCTTTGGTAGCTGCGTTCTCAATGGCTTCAAAGGAGGTATTGTCAAATGCTCCGTCGATGTTTAGGAATGTGCATAGGGATAACGCCTTATCAACCACCGCGTTTTCTAGTCCTAACATATGACTATGTAAGACAGTAGACTTCCCTCCTTGGTAAGCATGTTGGTGATGGTACAGTGGTGACCGCTTGAGTATATCGCTCCTAATGTAGTTGTCTAACACTGTCTCCATTGTCTTGAGGAGAAATTAAGTTAAGATAGGACGGTAGGATTTATGTAGAGCACGTGACCGCCCTCCTCCCTTAGGTATAAATGCTACTTTAACATCCCTCCACATTTTTGCTATATATCCTAGAGTAAAACTTGCTTGATAAGCTTTGCCAGTAATTCTTTTTGCCCTTATAGAAGTAGAACTGGAAAGATGCCATCAGCTCCAAACGATTTGAATGGATTAAAGGAGCTGACGTCCTACTTAACTTTGTTTGGGGTGAAGATTCTGCCAGAGAGGCTTTTAACAATGTTGGAAAGCCTGCATTTAAGTCTTAAACCTTCAGGAGCCTCATCATTATCCTGTATTATTGTTGATTCGGGAAAATGGGTTTGCAGTAATAATGTGTCTTCCCTGCTACTTGTGTAGCCGCCATTGACTTTCTGTAGAAAGCCGATACCATTAGTGTAAACTTTTTGGAGTCTTGCACTTATGGGTAGGTCATCAATACACTCGCGAAAGTTTCTCCAAGTTCTTCTCTTGGATTTCCTAAGCACTTTATTGTACTCAGTCAAGGCGCGCTTGTATTTGTTCCAAGCACCTGCTTTTCTTTTGCCTTGTTGAAGAGCCTTCTAGAATTGGCTCTTAATCTGCCGAGGTCCCTGTTCCACCAGGGAACAACTCGCGTTGCCTCCCTTTGTTTGACAGGGCAGCTTTGCCACCACCTCATGTTTACCTTTGTCCTTTGGCACCTCAACTAGGGCAACCACTAAGTCCCTAGAAATAAGTTCCGTGGTTCTACCCGGGAGGAGGTATGCTTCATATTATCGATCAACATACCTTTCTTAGTTGGAAGTCCTTCAACTTGGCTTTCCAGACCCCATGGTTTCTGTAGGAGTACTATATCTATACCACTCCTAATGAATGTTCTGCTAAGCACATCCGAGGAAGCTTTTGCATGATGAAAATTCTTTTCGATCATTAAGAATGACCTCCTTTTTTAGGGCTCTTTTTCGTTCCCTTCTGGAGGTCTTTCCCATTCAAATAAAAACTAGGCGGTACTGTGGTTTCGCCGGGCAGTTTTAAATTAACCGCTATCCGCTCCTCCAACAGTACTGAGCGGCCTAATCACCGCTTTTCGCAATAAAGGTGTCACAACAGCGGGCTGCTAAGCCTACCAGCAGTTATGGCTACCACCTCAATCTTCCATGGGGTCCCCACTTGGGGTCTCTTCCTTAATGGCTGTGGTTCAGCTACTTTCATGTTCTCTGGAGCTTCAGTCATACTCTTGAGGTTTGTAGCAGAGGTTGATGGAACTGCAGGTGCTGGGCTAGATGGCCGGTATGCAAGCTTGGACACCCCAGCCGTTGGGTTGGCGTCTACCATTGATTTTATACATATACATAGATATGCCACTGCCGCGCACAACATGTTGTTACTTCTTCTCACTGAGTCGGCACTGTAGTACTTTACCACCTGCTCATGAAACGGTCCGCCATCTGTTAGCAAAATTTGGCGAATATGAGGATAATAAGTTGTCTTCAATAATAAATAGCGACATATCACAGCAAAGAATCTAATCTAATTTTGTTTTTTCCGTCTTTCTTTATCTAATGATGTGTAGAAATGTAGAAAAAATCTTAAAAGAGAAATTTAAGGCATATCTTGATTAGTATCATGATGAATTGAAGGATTTGGAAAATGTGTATGATACGAGATTTAAGTGAAAAGAATTTCATAATTCGCTTTCGCAGCAGAAAGTTGCAGAACAGACAAAACTCTTATCTAGGCACTGCGGGCTTTCACGAAATTTTTCGGTCGGATTTTCGATAGAATTTCTGCGATCTGCCTTTTTACATCTGATTGTTGACTGATACATTGATTTTTCGTGAATACTTTGAAATATTTTCCGCCAAGCAATTTGTCTCATTTGATGAAATATTTTAGAATTTTTAGTTCGGATCGCCGTATACAGAAAGTAATATCTTATGAGCGTAACAAACATTATTGGTTTTTTATACCCTTGATGAAATCTAAATGGTATACTACGATTGTCATTCCGTTTGTAACACATAGGAATAATGATGCTAGAGCAAAATGGATTGGACACCCATGCATAATATTAAAATCTTTTTGTTTTTTATTCTTTCATGTCATGCGTCTGCCCGTCATCACGATAAATCGAGAACGCGTGTAATTACTTTAAAAAAACAGCAAAATTAGGTTTGAAAATGGGGTAAATCGGGTAGATCCTTCTTAGGGTTGCCATACAAAAATTTCATTGTTCACTACATATTTGGACATTGCCTGAGAACATAGTGTTTTCATAAAATCACTAAATATACTTTCAAAACGGGCCAAATCGGGTAACCTCCCTCTTCTTGGTGCTGCCATACAAAAATTTAGTATTTTTACGTATCTTGTGAAAACGATCAGTCCTATATGACTAGAGGTTTTTTGTTTTTTTGTTAAAAACCAACGTCTTGTCGGCCGTACTCTTACACATTTATTCCCTATCACACTCCAATCGATTTGGCTGTTGACAATGAACCGAATTTCTGCCTCACAAATTAATTTCATGTTGTTCCTTCGATAACTAAACCAGCTCGTATAGAAATTAGAGCCATAATTAAATAATTTTTTTTGTTTTTTATTTATCGAAAAAAAGGCATCTGGCACATACTAGCAGCAAAGAAACTGTCTGGGAATAATGAAATTATATTATTCAATGTTTATATGTTTATAAAAACTAATAAAAAACATATGTAAGAATTTTTAATGATCTGCAACTGGCTGCTGCGAAACGAAGCTGTTGGCGCATTGGCTGAAAGGAGGCATTGCAAATTTGACGCGATTTTGAAATTAGAATAAACCATTCCTAATTTGAAAATTATTTATTTATTTACCTTAGGTACCTATAATATATATAAGTTACTGAAATAATGTGTCAAATGAAATATGTATTAAATTACACATGCATTAATTTAAATAATAATTTCTTGTAGAACAGAAGGAATACAAAATTCAACAAAACAAGTAAAAAAGCTAGAATTGTTCTAAGACCAATTCTTATGATACCCTAGATGAATGCCTGTATTAAATTTCGTATGGTCACCGATCTATTCAAGTATTGATTTTGAAGTTGTTTTTCGCATATATTTTTAGAACAGTTTGTCGCACAGAAAAAATGGTAATAACCAATTTTATAGGATTTCGTATTCTGCAGAGTTCTTTGTTTAAGCATTAAACATTAAAAAAAAATATATATAAATCAGCAAATTCAGAAGTCAATAACTTTATTGACGGAAAAAAAATGCAGCACAAATTCAATTTAATTAGGTAAATTTCATGCACTTTTGCTGCATCAGCAACACCTGCAGACAAATAACAATTTCGTGAGATCGAATTTCACGCATGAAATTTGTTGTCAATTAAATTTGTTAAATTGAATTTGTTGATTCTGCATATTTATCATATTAAAATTTGTATATAAATATCGATCTTTGTAAATAGAATTTTAGAATAAAGTTTTTATTAAATGAAAGCGTTGTTCTGTTGTTCTGGGTTTAATTAGGAAGCCTTCTTAAACCAACCAAATCTGAACTGTGTAGGAATCCTTCACGGCTCAAACAAAATTGGTGACCCCGACGTGATATTAATCGCTACTTGTGTAACATAAGTAGTGCTATATCACGCACCACAAGCAGTCCAGACTCTCTTTGGCATCCATTTGAGAGCTCAATAGTCAAATCTCGCTTTCTTAAGAAGCTGGATCTTCCTTCGTGCCAACTTACAGCCAAAGGATAAATCAAGGAATACTTCTGGAGCTTACCTTGTGTCAACAGGCGACACAATAGCCAACAGCACCCGGATTTCATTTGCAGCTCCAGCAAGTTGAAGCAATTACTACATAAGTAGTATACTGTGTCACGCAGTAGCACCTTCTTGTAGTCGGCATTCCCTCTGGCATTCCAGAGTTCAGCAGTCGCCCTTTTAAGAAGCTAGATCTTCCGTTGTGGCTACTTACAGCAAAAGAGTACATCAAGAAATAGCTCAGGAGCTCACTTTGTGTCAACAGGCGACACAATAGCCAGCAGTATCCGGACTCCGCTTGCATCCATAAGCAACCACAATCAGCTCACCATTCTACGATTCATACGATAAGTTTGTTTTGTGTGCCAAATGACAGATATTGCAGCACTCGCGTCAGCTCAATCAGAGCTTGGCCGTGCCATCAACCAACTCTTCGATAACTTTAAAAAGGAGAGGATTGAGCGGAGAACCAAGGAAGGCACTTTGAAGTACCAGACATCCCTGAATGAATTCATCATTCAATTCAATAAAAGACATCAAGAGCTAGAATGCATCCAGCAAGTACATCCAGATCATGCGTACTTCACACAAGCATACCATACACAAGTCCAAGAAATCTGCAAGGACTTCCTAGGTAAAATAGACCAGAGACTGAGGGAGTGTTCCGCGGATGCACCACAGTCAAGTGCTCCAGCGACCACACCCACTGACGCTAATCAAGATGACTCAGCCAAGACTCTAAGGATGCACGCCGCAACAATAAAGGCGTTGGACAGATTGATAAACTCAATTAGAGAAGAGTTTAATGCACCTCGTTCAAGGGCTTACTATAATCAGAAGCTTAAGTCGATCAATGACTACTGGGCTCAAATAACTTGCCTCCATCAAGAAGTAATAGCAGAATTGCTCGACTCTACGAAGGCACAAGAAGAATATAGAAGCATTGAAGATAAATATCAAAACTTGGCGATTGAACTACAGGAAAGACTAGATGAACAATCCATAGCGTGTAGTAATAGCATGAATGTAAAGCTTCCTAAGATAGCTCTTCCGAACTTCGATGGAACGAATACACAATGGAAACCATTTATGGATCTTTTCACTCAGCTAATACATCATCAGTCTATAAGCGCAGCAGAAAAAATGTACTACCTGAAAGCTCATCTTACCGGTGAACCAAGCCGGTTGATAAGACATCTACATGCCACGGAACAAAACTACACCGTGGCTTGGAAGATACTGACAGACAGGTACAATAACTCCAGAAGTATAATAACTGCACTTCTAAATGAACTGCTGTCACAAAGTACGTTGACAGTTGAATCTGGAGCTGGAATAAAGCGGATACATGATGTCAGTAAAGAATGCCTTCTATCACTGCAGAACATGGGGGTTAAGATCAAAGAATGGAATGCCATATTGATCCATATATTACTTCAGAAGCTAGACAAAGAATCCCGGAAATTATACGAACAATCTCTCCAGCGTCCTCGTGAAATCCAAAACGTAGATGACTTCTTCAAGTTCTTAGAATCCAGATTTCAGATGCTGGAGGCAATGCACACGAAAGACGAGCGCAAAAGGCCTGTTACATTTGTGACATCAACGCCAAGAACTCAGTGTCCCGTCTGTAAAGCAGAGCATAAAATTTACAGATGCAACAAGTTCCTGAATTCATCACTTGACAATAAGTTCCAGCTGGTGAAGCAATTCAAGCTATGCCCTAACTGCCTGAAACCTGGACATCAGATTCAAGGATGTACTTCAGGAAATTGCACATATTGCAGGGGCCGACACAACAGTCTGCTTCACAATTCATTCCGCGACAAGCAAGAGACCGCCAAGCCCAATCATACAATACGACAGAATAACACGACACTGCAGTCAATTACTCCTTCAAAATTAATACAGCAGACTTCGAACAAAGCTACCACCAGTCTTAAGGCATCAGCCAAATCACAAGTCTTACTGGCAACAGCTGTAGTGGACATCGTCAATGCAACAGGAGGTCTGGTTCCATGTCGAATACTACTTGATTCAGCGTCTCAATTACATTTCATCCGGGACAGTTTTGTTCAACTGCTGGGTTTAAAGAGACAGAAAATTAGCATTCCGATTATTGGCATCGGTGGACACAAAACCATTGCCAAACACGAGACTAAATTAGCCTTACACTCTAGAGTAAATGATTTTACTACAACACTTACAGCTGTTGTACTGCCGAAGATCAGCGACTATCAGCCAGCAACATATGTGTGTACCTCAAGATGGGAAATTCCAGCCAATATCCAGTTGGCAGATCCCGATTTCTATCAGCCTCAAGCAATTGACATGCTGATAGGAGCTGACTTGTATTATGATCTCTTACAAGGTGGCCAGATTAGAGTATCCAACAATCTGCCTCTCCTACAAAACACCCGCTTGGGCTGGATTGTAGCAGGGAGAACACCAAATACGTCGTCCATCAGTCGCTTCCAATGCACTATTGTAACTCAGCCTTCAGTGGCATCTCTGGAGAAACAATTAGTCAAATTTTGGGAATTAGACCAACATGATGCACCATCAAACCGGATGACAAAGGAAGAATACGAATGCGAGCAGCACTTTCAAGAGACATTTCAACGTTCTCCATCAGGTCAACTCATTGTCCAGCTACCATTTCGCGAGCCACCACATAAGTTGGGATCCTCAATTGAGATGGCAACAAAACGATTCTATTGTCTAGAACGCAAATTAGACAAAAATCAAGAGCTAAAACGACAATATCAGGCCTTCATGCGAGAATACGAGCACCTGGGGCACATGCAAGCAATACAAAAGGAACTCATCCCATCCGAGAATTATTACTTACCACATCACTGCGTTGTTAAGCCTGAGAGTTCGAGCACGAAACTGCGTGTAGTGTTCGATGCGTCAGCAAAGACTACAACTGGCAAATCTCTCAACGACATCCTCAAGATTGGACCAACTGTACAATCAGACTTGTTTTCCATTCTAATAAGATTTAGAATGCACAAATATGTGATGACCGCAGATATATACAAGATGTATCGGCAAATTCAAGTGGATCCCGAGCAAAGAAAATATCAACTTATTCTCTGGCGCGAACATAAAGACAGGCCTATTCAGACATACCAGCTCAAAACAGTGACATATGGCACGGCTTCAGCACCATTTCTCGCTACAAGGTGTCTTAATCAATTAGCACTTTTGGAAGTCGACACTTTTCCTCGAGCAGCTAAGGTCATACGAACTGATACTTATGTTGATGACATCCTAACTGGAACAGACTCCATTGATGATACCATCAAACTAAGAGAGGAGTTAGTGGCACTTCTAAAAAGTGGAAATTTCGAACTAAGAAAGTTCTGTTCAAATCACCCAGATATATTGCGTACCATTCCTGAAGAATTAAGAGAAAAACTACTACTGCTCCAAGGAGACGAAGTCGTGAAAACCCTAGGAATGATTTGGCAACCAAAAGATGATGTCTTTCAATTTAAAACAACACACCATGAGTCAGATAAGACTACCAAGCGAACAGTTCTGTCAGACATCACTCGTATTTTTGACCCACTTGGACTAATTGGACCTGTGACAGTTCTTGGCAAACTATTTGTACAGGATCTATGGAAATCAAACATTTCGTGGGATGAAGAACTTCCAATACAGTTAAAAAAAAGGTGGCAACTCTTTCAATGCCAATTGAAAGAGCTCAGTTGTCTCAAAATCTCAAGACACGTATCATTCACCGATCCAGTGGAGCTTCAATTGCACGCCTTTTCTGATAGCAGTGAATCGGCATATGGTGCATGCTGTTATATCAGGACGGTAGATGACTTCGGCCAAATACGAGTTCAATTGTTGTGTTCAAAGTCAAGATTAGCACCCCTAAAGTCGACAACGCTAGCAAGACTAGAACTGTGCGCTGCTGTCCTCTTAGCAGAATTGGTGGAGCGGATACGTCAATGTCTACCGAAGAATTTATCAAAGGTTTACTACTACACGGATTCAACAATCGTTCTTTCATGGATTGCTGCACCGTCCTACACTTGGAGCACCTTTGTCGCAAATAGGGTGGAAAAAATCCAACAATTAACGACCGAACATCAGTGGCATCATGTAGAAGGTACCCAAAATCCTGCTGACATCATCTCTCGGGGCATGCTTCCAGCTAGACTACACCAATCAAAACTATGGTTCAGGGGCCCAGATTTCTTATTTGAACCAGCATCAAGGTGGCCTAACAAAAAATTTCAACCACTGCAAGAGGTGCCTGAAGCTCGAGAAAGAAAATTCGCATTTTCAACAAGGTTAAAGACAGACAATTATACGGACATAATTGCATCTGTCAACCATAAGAACTCCTTCACGAGGCTTCAACGAATCTTCGCTTACTGCATACGTTTCTGGGAAAATTGCAGACTACCAAAGGAGCGTAGATCAACAGGCCTTCTAACGATAACAGAACTGGACATGGCGCAAAATGGCCTAGTCAGAAATGTACAACGCATAACGTTTAGCAAAGAGTTTCAAAATCTCAAGGATAACAAATCGCTCGACACCAACAGTTCAATCCAATCATTGAACCCATTTCTGGACGAAGCAACTAGCGCCATCAGAGTTGGTGGCCGATTAAAACATTCCCAACTGAACGCAGAGGCAAAACATCAAATGTTACTTCCAAGGAATCATATACTCAGCGAGTTATTGCTTAATCATCTTCACAGAAAGCACATGCATGCAGCTCCACAGACCTTAACAGCAATCGCAAGACAAAGATTCTGGATCATAGACATCAGGACACTAGCACGACAGATAGTGCATAGGTGCATTCGCTGTTTTAAATGCAAACCACAGAGCATCACTCAAATCATGGCCGATCTACCAGCCAGAAGAGTAACTCCTGCACAACCATTTCACACCACAGGAGTTGATTTTTGTGGACCAATTGTCATTCACCACAAGCTAAGACGAGCCATATCAGACAAAGCATATATCGCAGTCTTTGTTTGCTTCGCAACAAAGGCGGTTCATCTAGAAATCGTCAGCAATTTAAGCTCTATCGCCTTTATAAATGCACTAAAGCGATTCATTTCTCGAAGAGGACTTTGCGCGACAATTTTCTGTGATAATGCAACCAATTTTGTTGGTGCTAAATCCGGATTAAAGGAGCTTGATGACTTATTCAAATCACAGGAATTGAAGGAGTCCATACACGAACTTTGCTCACAAAATCGTATAGACTGGAAGCCAATACCTCCACGTTCACCGCATTTTGGAGGTCTCTGGGAAGCAGCAGTAAAATCTGCGAAGAAGCATCTTATACGGCAAACTGGAAATGCGAGCCTGACGCAGGAAGAATTGCATACAGTCATCACCCAAATCGAAGCTATTCTCAACTCACGGCCTTTAACGCCCATGTCATCTGATCCAAACGACTTGAACGCTCTGACCCCAGGGCACTTCCTGATAGGCAGGCCACTAACAGCCTTTGCAGAACCAGATGTAAGTGCCCTAAATATAAACAGTCTTACAAGATTTAGACGACTGCACCATATCCAACAATCATTCTGGAAGAGATGGTCATTAGAATATCTACAGGAGCTTCAACTAAGATACAAGTGGAAAAACAAGCAACATGACTTAAAGAAGGGCACCCTAGTACTGTTAAAGGATATGAATTTACCCCCTCTTAAATGGGCTCTTGGTCGCATTATAGACACATTTAATGGACCGGATAATCACACCAGGGTTGTGAATGTGAAAACAGCATCTGGCATTTTTAAAAGAGCGATCCACAACCTGTGTCCACTACCAATTGAAGAGTACAACAATAACCATCAGAACGAAGATTCAAACAGTCAACAAGTTACCGAAACAATAACAAACGGAGCTACATGCCTCCTACTGCAAGGACCACGAAGAACTAAGCCCGCGGCAACAGATGACATCACTGCCAGTCCTCCTGCCAAAAGGCGAAACCTGAGCTCTGGCAAGAAAGTCAATCATCCATTGAAAGGCAGATTCTTACCTATAAACCCAAACTGGTCAAATTGGCTAACATTCTCAAAACAGGCAAAAACCACACAACCAAGCATAACGGCAGAAGGGAGCAAGGGTTTTGCGCAACAGACTCAAGGTTTAAGTAATCCACAACGAGGTAATTCGATGGCTGTCAGTTTTCTCCTGCTAACATCTTTGGTGCTGCCAATATTCGGAGCACCTTTTAATGAGCCAGTGGAGATAGCACCATTCACAGATAATCCTGGGTTATTCTTCGAATCTATAGGCCAGGCTCAAATAATAAACAGTGAATGGAACTTGCTGGTTTATTATAACCTAACAAATTACTGGGCCGAATTTCAAGGAATAAGGAGTTGTATAGCGGCAATAGACCACCTTTGCAATGCAACAACAATCAGAAAGAATCATTGCCTAGAGATACTAAATCAGTTCGAGCATCAGCTTAGAGAACTAGAGGAAGCAAGTGACCTTTTATATAAACGAAGTGGTGGCCACAAAATGGTAAAAAGAGCACCTCTCAATATAATCGGAAATATTGCAAGCAAACTCTTTGGAGTACTCGACTCCGAGTACGCTGAATATATAACGGGTGAAATTGAAAAAACACGGATGAATGAGTATTACCTCATGCAATTACTAAAAAATCAAACATCAGTTCTGGAATCTACTACAAATATTATGAAAGGCAGGGAAGAATCCATTCAACAGCAGTTCAACTCCATAAAGAATCACATCGAAGCTTTACATAAGTACATAGGTAATGCCCAATACGAACAACAAAGTGCACAAACTTTCAACTCATTGTCCATACTAACCACGCTAGTCCTGCAAAATTTTCACAGAATTCAAGGAGCATTACTTGATGTTTTAACGGATCTTCATCACGACAAAATTAATCCTCTTTTGCTCTCTCCTATCCAGCTACAAGAACAAATCGCACAAATTAAAGAGCACCTTCCTTCCATGTTAACAATTCCTGGAAATGGAAAGGATGGCGGTTTGTTACTTTACAGCCTAATGACAGCCGCAGCAAGGGTGACAGAATCATATATCCTGTTCGACATACGAATTCCACTACAACAAGATGAATACTTTCAACTCTTTAAAGTAATCCCAATTCCTACACTCCACAAAGGTAGCTTTATCTTAATTGAGCCATCTACCGAATATCTCATCGTTAATCTACCGAGAGACCGATACTATCCCTTAATGCAATTCGAACTAGACAAATGCAAAACCTTAGACGATGAACGATATCTATGTGCTCAAAATCATCCGATCTACAACTTAAAATCCAGTGTGAGCCACTGTGAAATGGAGCTACTAAATCATCACCAAAAATTATCACCAACGTGTCGATTCCGAACCACAAAGCTCTCGAAGATATGGATTCAGCTTCACACACCTAACAACTGGCTATTTTCATTGGATGCGGAAACTACACTCAATATTGTCTGTGGAACCGAAGTCCTTCTCAAAACGCTTAACGGAAGTGGGATCTTAAGGCTACGACCAGAGTGCGCAGTCAAACAGACTTCCATGACGATTAGCGGACACGGCCGGTATCAAAGTAACCTTACCTCCGCACTTATCCCACGGATAAACATCAGTGCTTTGATAGAAGACCACCTGAGTTTAACACAAAGGACACCGCAACTAGCCTCATCCGAATTTCATCTGCAATCTAATGCACGAGAAATGAAGGAACTAACCTCTAGAATCAAGGGCCTCAAGGCAGCTTCAACCTTTCCCGAACAATTTAACGTCCATGATGTCCATCACTATACCATAACCTATCTATCAGTGACGGCTTTGCTAGCAATCTTCACCTACTTAATGTATTTGCGATGTAAGAAAACCAACACCTTTAAACTACCAGGAGCATCGCAAGGGGAGCAGCATCAACCTATCCCAAGAAAACGCAAGGGCCTGGACCAGAAATTTGTGTTGGACACCAACTCAAGGGGGGAGGATGTTTAAGCATTAAACATTAAAAAAAAATATATATAAATCAGCAAATTCAGAAGTCAATAACTTTATTGACGGAAAAAAAATGCAGCACAAATTCAATTTAATTAGGTAAATTTCATGCACTTTTGCTGCATCAGCAACACCTGCAGACAAATAACAATTTCGTGAGATCGAATTTCACGCATGAAATTTGTTGTCAATTAAATTTGTTAAATTGAATTTGTTGATTCTGCATATTTATCATATTAAAATTTGTATATAAATATCGATCTTTGTAAATAGAATTTTAGAATAAAGTTTTTATTAAATGAAAGCGTTGTTCTGTTGTTCTGGGTTTAATTAGGAAGCCTTCTTAAACCAACCAAATCTGAACTGTGTAGGAATCCTTCACGGCTCAAACATTCTTAGTACAATAAAAATGTCTTGGACTGATCGTTTTCAAAGTATACGTAAAAAACCGAAATTTTTATATGGCAACACCAAGAAGGAGTTGCTCGATTTAGTCCATTTTTGACATTTTATTTGCTAATGTAGTAAATATATAGCGGAAAACGAAATTTTTATATGGCAACCCCACGAAGGAGTTACCCGATTTGTCTCATTTGTTTGTGTACAAAATTTCAGCTCTTTAAGTATACGCGTCTCGAGTTATCGTGCGCACAGACGGACGGACGGACGGACAGACAGACGGACGGACGGACGGACGGACGGACATGCAAAAATCGAAATAACTTTTAATATTATGAATGGGTGTCCAATCCATTTTGCTCTACCATCATTATTTCGAGGTGTTACAAACGGAATGACAAACTTAGTATACCCCTATGATTTCATCTAGGGTATAAAAATGTCTTACAAAGTACTTCTCTATATATACCTATATCTCATAAAAAGCAAATTTATTGAGAAAAAATCTGAAATTCCTTTGAATTCCTTTATTACATTTTTCCACATTCCTATACATTGTTAGATAGGGAAGAAGAAAAAACATTTGTTATCGAAGATAACTTAATATCCACATACTTTGCAATTTCTTTCTAATAGATGGCGCCATCTGTAAACATAATTTCAGTCATTCGTTAAAAATGTTGCCTCTGTTTTCTAATTAGGTACATGTAAGGCCATCTGTCGAGAAAAGGTACCAGATTTGGTGGCATATCTATATGTATAAAATCAATGCCTCTACCGTATTTGCTTACTCCTTTTTGAGCTTTAGGTCACCCTTCGGTCTAAGCTGCACCTGCCAAATTGAAAGTTAATTCTAAAGTCTAACTTCTTCAGCCTCTCTGCTGAAAATTGGTCCACTTAGAGAGTGACTTGCGATACAATGCCCTCAGTCACTTTTCTTATGAACTTCCACTCAGCTACTTTCAGCTCATGATTTTGGGCGGCCGCCGGCCACGTAGCGTAATATTTCGTCAGCCGACAAATCTGTACTTTCTAGGAAGTAGCCAACAAGGATTTTTGCTACTCCGAGGTAGTCTTGCCAGAGCAGGTGAGAACTAGCCACCCAGGAAAAGAATAAATAACTAAAAGAAGGGACATAGAAGAGTGTTCCGATTGATTTCCATTTAAATATACACGGCGAAAAAGGAAGGAAAAAAGGTAAAAGAATAAAAAATAAATCAAACCCTCTTTGAACATTTTACGAATAAGACAAAAAATGTGAAAGCGAAGATTACATGCAACGAAACGGAATGGCAAATGTTTCATTTTCGTAAATAAATGAGAAGGGGCGGAGTTTTGACGTTTTACTCTCAAAAAATGTTCTCGCGCTTTTGTGAAGAACGGTTTTCTGTGAAATCTTATGAGAAATATCCAATGTTTTTTATAGCATAGCCAATGTTTGTTAGTGTAATTTCTGTACATATTTGAGGAGCTCGTACTTCTGTTTACATTCGTTTTGCTCTGAAGAGATTAAGTGGGAGAAATTCATGCTGGATCCTCTGATATTTTGGGGGAAAATGAAAATTTTATTTGAGAGGAATTTTACATCTGCTTTCAGCATCTTGGCCAAAGCGAAATTTAATTTTTTCTTAAAAGAGTGTGGTAGTGTGGCTCGAAGTACATTATTATGAATAGTTTGATATAATTTTGAGGGATTCAATAAGATTTTGTCGTTCGGGTAATCCTACTTTCCCTCGATTTTTTTTTTTTAGCCAAGCTCTTTTTCTCCATTCATGCAAAAGACGAAAGTATATGAAATAACTTGTTTCATTCTAAAAAACACGAAAAATTTCCTATTCTGCTACCCCCTGTCTCTACTTATCCTTATTTATACTGTAACCCAGGCCTCGCACTTTATCCGAGGAATGTCGATTTGATCCGCAAGGTTGTCCCCTGATGTAGCGTTAACGTCGTTAATCGCCCTATACCATAGATGGCACAAGAACTAGATGTCGCATGCAGTACCAGAAAAGTAGACAAAATTTATATGGCTGGGTGGTCCATTCTGGAATGGACCACAGCATTTCAGATGATGTATACGTCAAGTGATTCATATTTTTTCGTATCTGAAGTGTTGAGGAAGTCGATCAAATGAATACAAAACTGCTATTATAAAAACATTTGCTTTCAACACGCTCTAAAACATGATATGGTCCACCCCACAATGCACTACCCATTTCGCAATCTGTATACTCTGTTCTAGTATGCCATGCGATATCTAGATCTTGCGCCATCTATGCTTATACTCACTTTGTCCCCGGGTCTCAACCTTATATGAGCACATTCACTTTACCCCGTTCCTATATGTCGACATACAGATTGTGGTGTCCTCTTGCTATATAGATATAGATTACACAAATTAAATTAGTAAACAGAGTAGGTATGTAAAAATGTACTACATATATAATTCGTAATCGAAAAAACTACATATTCTAAAGAAATCCTCTTCCAAATTAGAAACAAAATTTATACAATGACATATATGTACATAAATGAACTACCGGCACTATATGAATAGATATTTTTTGGATTGGTTTCCTAGATTTCACATTTCTTCAATTGAAGAACTGGTTATCACTGTAAATCAATAGCCAACAATTTTTTATAAAAACATCTTTTACTATTATTGCTCAAGTAGGTACTAGTACGTCCCGATTATATTGCTGGTTGAAAAAATGCTAGTGAACCTGATCAATCAAGTCATGTCTAATTAGAGACTTTTTAATCAAGATTATATGAGTGAATTCCAAGAAAGCGCAGTTGGGAGCGCTAAAGTTACAGTTCTCCTGACAGTATTTACTAATTACTTTAATTAACGATAATTAAGTATCATTACAGCATAATTAGGTAAGGAAACTATGTTAAATACATTACCAACATTAGCACTTTAACACCTAGTTATGGGTAGATGAGTTCAACTTACAGAAAATAAATTTCAGTAAATATAAGGCCAGTCATTGGTTTTAATGAAGGAATACTGTACTATGCCTCTTAGCTATTAAATTTCTAAATTCAGGTAAACTAATTAAGGAAGTTTTTCTCGATAAGCCGTTCAGTTTTAATAAAAGTTACCTGTTCGAAGTCGACTCAGTATATTGTCGTCTCCTACCTCGAAAATGCTAAATCAAAGTTTTATATAAGCTGCATAAGCATTCTCCAATTAAAAACTAACTTTTCCGATAACGCTTATTCATTGTTATTGTATAAATACTTGTTTGACACTATGTCGACTTTTGTATTAATTGACCTGAAGGTTAGTCCGATAGGTATGGAAAAACTTTTGGTATGGTAACCGAAATAAATTTAAAAAACAAAGTTCACTTTAAAAACGGAAAGGGATACAAATTAAATTTGAAAAACAAAGTTCGTTTTGGAAATACTCAGTGCTAAAAAATCAAGTCATAAAAGTGTTGGTTTTCTTTCAACGAACTTAAAAAGAAAAGAAAATTTAGAATAAATTAAAAACAAAATTAATCACCAGCATCTGGTAACCGCATTGGCGGTTTATAACGCGTGGCGCAAAAGTAATGACCCTATTTGGTTCAGCTACAACTTCTTTTCTAAATCAGAAAACTAGAATTAGTTTTTTATATATGCATATTTGTGCCACGAAATTTCGTCGCATTAGGATTTGAAGATGATGTCTCTTAAATGGTGACCTCCAGACCAGAGTTGATGCACATTTCATTTATGACATTTTCCATAACTTGTCGTAACACTTCCTGCGGCATGTTCCTTATTTCTTGATGAATGTTTTCTTTTAGGGTTGCAAGAGTCTATAGCTTATTCACATACACCAGTGATTTCAAATAACCCCAAAGAAACAAGTCTGGACAGGTCAGATCGGGTGATCTTGCAGGCCAAGGCAAATCGCCAAAACGAGAGATAACACAGCTAGGAAAATCGTCCCTCAATAAGTCCATAGTGTCGCGCACTGTGTGTGCCGTAGCGCCGTCTTGTTGGAACCAGATGTGCTCCAGCCACAATTCATCCAAACTGGGTATCAGGAACTCACGTAACATGGTTCTGTAGCGCTCGCCAGTAACAGTTATCACATTGCCCGCAGCGTCTTCAAAAAAATAGGGTCCGATCACTATCTATGCTGAAAGAGACGCCACACCATAAAGTAACTTTTAGTGGGTGTAAAGGTGTTTCTTGAATAATGCGCGGATTTTGAGTGCCCAGAAGAGAGTATTCTGCTTATTGACATGCCCCGAGAGATGCAAATGCGCTTCGTCGCTCATAACCAATTTTGAAAAGAAATCATCCTCTTCATTGTTGAGGTTTATGACGCGCTGGCTGTATTCTAGACGAGCTCGGTGGTCAGTAGTCAGCAGCTGATGAGTCATGTGAGTTTTATACGGAAACATCTTCAAGTCTTATACCAAAATACGCTGCAGAGTTCGCCTGGAAATGCCCAATTGTGTGCCACGTCCCCTCGTTGATATTTCTGGCCACTCTTCCACATCTTCGTGCACAGCATCGATATTTTCTTGTGCTGCCAGACTTATGTCTATCCAATATTGCGCAAGTTGCTTCGATGCGTGTGTCAAAGCGTCGCATTGTCGACGAAATTCACCTTGTGTTTTTATCACTGATGAATTATTCCGGAAAAACATTGACACGATTATTCCACGTTCTTGGGGACTATAACAGTCCATGTTTATTATTAGCGATTTTACATTTGTTTACTACACAATTTTCAATATCAGAATGACAGGAGATGTCATATAAAAAAAATATAAATAATCTCCTTAGTGCCAGTACTTTTGCGCCACCCGTTATATATTTAAACTTATTTGGCTGTACAACAGCTTTATCAATCAGACAGACAGACAGGTAATCTAATCTTATCAAAAGCAGTACCTATGATTGATGCTACGGTGGATACTATATCAACTATTTAAATAATTTTAAAATTATAAGGTGCGGATTGTGATATGTTTATTCATTTAGTTAATAATAAATTTGAAAACTATTCAGATCATGATGAAATTGAAATGAATAATATTCAATTAAATTTACCTGTAATAAAAACAAAAGTAACAAAAATAAAACCGTAAAAGCAATTGATATAGATAATATAGAAACGTTTGTAAATAAACTTTTAAAAATATATATGAACTAGTAGTGGAAGATTTTAAAGAACGATTTTTGTATAACGAAGAGCTGTTTAATGAAATTCAATATTTGCAAATTACAAAATTTTAAAACTCTAGGAGCAGTAATGGAAAACTAGATTCTAATTTTGTAATGCCTGATTTTTTGACGGAATATGAAGACTTTGTGGAGAAATGGGAATATTTGAAAAAAAAAAGAAAGAAACTTGTCTGAAAAATATGTTGTTGCAAATTATGAGTGATTGTAATTGATGCGAGAATTGCTTAGTATGTTGTTTTCAGGCATTGCATGAATATAATTTGTCTGACGTTGTCAGTAACATAATTTCAATATGAGCATACATTTAATATTGGAAAATATAGTCAGAATCACTTAAGAAATAGATTAAGTGATGATTATGTAGATGCGTAATGAACGGAAACAAAGATTTAATAATGGCTATTGCTATTGAAGAAATATGTAAGTATAGTCTTGAATTTTCTAACAATTATCTAATTTAAATAGTAATCTTAAAAAAATGTGAATGTGCATAATTATGGATTTTTCTTTTCTTTTCTTTTTTCTAAGACTTCTAGGTGCAATTTGCATAGCCAGTCCAACCCTGTATGTACCTAATTGAGTAAAGAAATTCAATTTGTGACATTTGCTTTTGTCTTTGGATTCATAGGCAAACTATCCTGAATACACGCCTTAATTAAAGATACTTGAGCCAGATTTATTAACAATGTGAAGCCTTGAGGAATGTTTAGCTTTTACACGGTTTATACATATTTTTCTTGTACTTTCGTCGCGTCGCCTTGACAGTTCAATAGAATATACGTGTTTAAGTTCATGCTGGCCAAATGGCTACCGCGCTTGCCGGATTCGACGCGAAAGTAGAGCAATGTTCTACTTTTTACGCGCGACACACGGTTTGACAGTTCTTTGAGATGATTTTAAACTGTTTATATGCTTGGTAAGCTACAAACGCAAGAACTGCCACATCTAGTAACTCTGATATATCCATTATTTCACTTTTAAATAATAATTCAAGCTTTTCTATCACTTTTTCTTTTTATAAATAAATCTTAAGAGTAGGGTAGACCAGGGTTAGTTGACTATAGTTGAATGTATACTCATTGCGATTAACTAAGTGAACACTGACATCGAAGCTGTCTAAATTTGACTGTGTATTCAGTTAAAGTACCCGTCTCAGTGTAGCAATAGTGGTCGAAGCTAGCGCACGTCGTTTGCGGAGTTATAAAAAAAAACAAATTACAAGCACGTGAGTAAAAATTTTGTTACATACTTAAATGTCTTATAGCTCACACGTTCATGATTTTGGTTTGTTTAGTGATTTTTATTGAAAGTGTATGCATTGGCTAATGGTGTTCCCAACTTGATTTTCCTGTGATTGGAATAACTTTCTGTCGTTAGTGTTTCAAAAAGAAAATGGTGGGTTGGGGCTTATTGACACGCAGCATAGCGGAATTGGATGACTCGTGAGGCAATTATCTCTTTGTTCCGTTTTCATATTGGTTATCTCTTAAGTTACAGTTAATAATGCTTTTCCAACATTCTGAACGATGAGAACCCACAAACGAAAAGCGGAAAAATTGACTACATCTAAAGATGTGATGGAAATTGCTTGCAAAGAAGTTATCAATGACTAAGCTTAAAGTGAGGAACACCGCTAAACATCTATGTGGCTGCAGCGCAACGTCCGGAACGGTCTATTGTTGCCTCCACAGCATTCCCAAACAACCCATCTCTAGACTCCTTAAGTACTAATAAACTCGCGCATATTATAGACCACTGTATGTTTATGCCCCACTGTTATACATTGCAGTTAACGGGAAATAATGTCCAGTCCAATAAAACTACACTTTTATTACCTTTCATTATATAAGTACCTGAAAATTCTCGGAAATTATTGAGGCACACCGCCTAAAACCCTCAATATCTTTAATAATTCAAAGTTCTTGGAAATGGATTGAGATCACCCATATCATCAACATTTTAGCATTCATCAATTTAATCTCAAATGGGCTAATTAATTAAATTTAATTTCTTATGTATGAATGGGTCTGGCTCAGCTATAGCCCCATCCCGTCTAAAATCTCAAAATTAACGCGGATATGGATAGTCGTGCACCATATGGACCGCTATTATCATATATGCTTTCATCCGAAACATAGTATGTGTTTTAGACCTCTGCAGCATTATACATTATTTAAAAATGTTGAATTTTCTTTATTTCGTAAAAAAATGATTCTTTTTTTCAAATCTTTGTCTTTTTGCATGTTTATTACTTTATTAAATTGATATAGTCAAATAACCCCATCCACTGAGTCAATAAACCCCAGGCATGGGGTAAATGGACTCACGGGGTAGCTTTTTTGAAAATGGCAAATAATACTTGAAAGCCTTATAGGGAATACAATAAAAGGAACTATTAAGAAACCTATTGAAGTAATCAAAATGAAAACGTATTTATTATGCCTAAAAACATTACAGTAACATTCTTATAAAATTAATTATGAAAAATGGGTTTACTAGCCCCGGTCTGCCCTGCCAACGCGACGCGTCCATTGTTCTAATATTATGTCAGCCATCAAAATTAGCGCGCTGCACCTCGCGAAAAAAATGAAAAATTTCATTCTCGAGCGAGATACCTCGAGGTGTCTCGACACATCGCGCATTGCCACAGCGTTGTTATGAACACTATCGTAGTACAGCGTACAATCATTTTATTTCATCAACTCTTGAAATAGCGTAGCCCCGGCTCCCCTCGCCTCGTTTTGCAGATACCCTTACACAAATGAACTAGGTGAACTCAGGACCTTGAAGAAGGCTGTCTTACCACTAAGCTTTGAATCCAGGTAGGGGCTGGATTCTGTAACACGAAGAGTTGACGAATTTGAGAGATGAGAATTCTCGTTTTCTCCGATTAGAACTCCCTAAATCTCCATTTGCAATTTCCTAACATACTTAGGAAGTTAGGGAAAACATAAGAAGTGTGAAATGAAAAAGTATCAGCATAGACAAATTAATAACATACAAAGACTGGACACGTAGAACAAAAATATGCAACGCTTTTCTAGAATATAAAAATTAACGATGCCTCGACTTGGCACTTGATGACGTGTGCAAAGGGTAAGCCACTAATGCCTCGCTCCATACAAAATCACAGTTGCCTCACAAGTTTTTCTTAGAAATTTACTGGAAATTTCTTCCTTCGAATTTTTATGCATTGGCCAGGCCGAGAGCAGTGCCTCGCTCGAATATAAAATCTAACAACGATGTACATACTGTATCTGAAAATAAGTCTAGTCCGCCACCAAAATGAATAAAAATTCTACCGAAACCCTGTGTAAATTTCAAAAAAAAAAAAAAACAATTGCTTATTGCTTGTCTAGCGTCTACGCTCATAAAAATTGTTGTCGCCCTCCAAAACTGCGTATGAATTCTAAGGAAAAAATTTCCAGTAAATTACTAAGAAAAAATTGCTGCCTTCCCTAAATCAGGTCGAGGCATCGTTGTTAGATTTTATATTCGAGCAAGGCACAGCTCTCGGCCCGGCCAATGCATAAAAATTCGAAGGAAGAAATTTCCAGTAAATTTCTAAGAAATACTTGTGGCCTTCTCTTCATCGGATCGAGGCAACTGTGATTTTGTATGGAGCGAGGCATTAGTGGCTTACCCTTTGTGCACGTCATCAAGTACCAAGTTGAGGCATCGTCGAGGCATCGTTAATTTTTATATTCTAGAAAAGCGTTGCATATTTTTGTTCTACGTGTCCAGTCTTTGTATGTTTTTAATTTGTCTATGGTATCAGGTTTTGGCGTAGAGACTAAGTGTTGAATCACTAAACAAAACCGTGGATATAATCAAACGACCTGAAAAGGAAGAAGGATCTTACAATGAAAATAGTTTAAATACACATAAAACTTATCTGAACTCAACTTCAATGTTTTGGTTTTCTGTCCTCATCCTATCCTCTAAGGCGTTCCGGTTTATTTTGCCACTGTATGGCTTATTTCGCGGTATATAGGAATAGGAGTTGAATTCGGCTCTTTTAATCACTCTTCGCACTATGTCCGAATATACGTCCTCATATTCGTCCAACTCTGCTGCAATTTTCGGGGAACTTTTAAATGGATCTGCTTTCACAATACATGTATTCATTATTTTCCTTTTGTCACATTCATCTAATTTCTTTGGTGGACCTATCCTTTCTTCGTTTTCCAGTTTTTAAGTTATCTTGATACACTATTTTGTAGTGTGGACCGTGAACGGTTAACAATTTCTCCTATTCCCGCATACGTTTTTCCACTTTCGCGTAAATCTGAATATCTAAAAATCTAGTGTCACTGTGGTTGTACACGCTAATCTCCGAAACCTCCCAATCGATTTCAATGAAATTTTAAGAATGTGTTTGGTTGGTTCCAGCTTGAGGATAGGATGGTTTTGGATACGATAGATGGCGCCGTTGTCGAGATGTGAAAAACTGCCTGACAATGCGTAAATTCGAAAAGCTAAAATTTTGTACACGGCGTTTTCATAAAACTTGAAAATACATGATCAAAAATAGACTAAATCAGGCAACTTCTTCGTAGGGTTGCCATACAAATATTTTGTTTTTTAGTATATATTTGGACACTATCTGACAACGACTGCACGTAGATATCTAAATTTGGTACGCGGTGTTTTCATAGAAATAGCAAATAAAATTTTAAAAACAGACTAAATCGGGCAACCCCTTCTTGGCGTTGGCATACAAAATTTTGGTTTTTCACTATATATTTGAAAACTGTCTGAGAAAGCGTCGACGTAGATAGCTGAAATTGTATGAGGTACCTACGGCAAATAAAGCCCGGAGGGTAATGATAACAACTTCAAACTTTATGCACACATCCATTAAGTCGACACGAACGCCGTCGAGAAGGCGTCCGGCAGTTTGCGCCGCCATCTTACCAGTAATGAACAGTACGTTACCGAGAGGGATACGGCTGCTTGGAATTATAATATTCACCTAGATAAAATCATAAGCTCTGTTGTTTAATTACTATTTCCACATATAGTAACTTATTTAGTTTGAACTTCAGGTAACGTGTAATGAATTCGGTGTTTATTTTCGCCCAGCATCATGTTTATTTGATTAATGAGTAATTTTGTAAAATCTTATTACAGGTCTAATAAAGCCCACTGGAGTAGACCGTGGGCTTTATTAGCCTACCTAACCTATATTCTCAATAAAATTGTGACATTATTTTTGTTCCAAAGAATGTAGACTGTTTGGGTTTACTCTGTTCTAGATTAGGCAATTTATAATAAAATCGTTGGGGGGCGTTATTATCCCCCTGGGGTTAAAAGCCCCATTTTTATTTTTATTGGAAATTATTAGAAATAACCGAATTTTGTTGATTTTCTTAGTTTTAGCAAGTTTAAATCGAATCATTCCGCAGACTAGATTTTTATAAAAGTTAATTTTTGCTTTGGGCCTTATTATACTGTGATAGTTTAATAAGGCCCATGTAAAAGGTTTCATAAAATTGAATTATTTTTTGAAATACTCACTTCTGGTATAGTTTTTCTATTTTTTTAGTTGTGCAAATAAATAAATTTCACGAAAAACTTGTTTTTGTAGTTCTATATCACCAAATATGTACTTGATTTGTTGCATTTTCAAATTATAGGTGGGCCTTATTTGCCGCAGGTACCTTGCATGGCGTTTAAAAAAAATGTAAACGTAGGTTTAAAATTGGGACAAATCGGGCAACTATTTCGTAGGGTTGCCATACAAAAATTTCTTTCTTAACTATATATTTGGGCACTGTTTGGCAACGGGTCGACGTGGAACACTAAAATTTGGTACATGGTAGTTTTCATAGCAATAGTAAATAAAATTACACAAATGGTCGAAATCGGGTGACCCCTTCTTGATGTTGCCATACAAAACTTTAGGTTTTCACTATATATTTACTTCACGCATCGAAGTAGAGAGCTGAAATTTCGTACACGAGCCTTTTTTAAAAAAGTGTAAATTAAGTTCAAATATGGGACCAATTGGGTAACTTCTTCGTATGGTTGCCATACAAGTAATTTGGTACGTGGTGTTTCCATAGAATTGTAAATAAAATTTTAAAAATCGACTAAATCGGGTTACCCCTTCTTGGTGGTGCTATACAAAACTTAAGTTTTTCACTATATATTTGGACACTGCCTACCGCGTCGACTGAGAGAGCTGAAATGTTGTACATAGGCCTTTTAAAAAAAAGGAAATTTAAATTTGAAAATGGAACCAATCGGGCAACGCCTTCGTCGGGTTGCCATACAAAAATTTCATTTTTGACTAAATATTTGGGCACTGCTTGAGAATTCGTCGACGTAGAGAGCAACACTCTCCCACACATATTAATGTATGCACGCACACTCATAAATGCGCGCGCACACACACACACACACACACACACACAGAATGAAAACCTAGAGTTCGGAATCGCGCGATTGAGTCAGATAATAGCTTAGTTGTTATGCATCTATGACCACTCCACCCCCACCCCTACTCATCTAGTTATCTATATTATCGCCGGGCAACGACGACGGGCTCCTTCTACACAGTGTTGAGCAAAATGTAATCTGATTAATGATTAACAATTACAATTAACCATGTAATCTGTAATCAGATTACTTTGTAACAGATTACTAATGTAATCCATTTCCATAATTACATAATGTAATCGATTAACGTGTAATGTGATTACAAGTTAATCTGATTACACATTAATCCATTACAAGTTAATCCCACTAAATGTTAATCTAATTAATGTGATTACATTTAAGACATTTAAGATATTTAAGATATTTGTATTCTAATTCTTCATAAAACTCCCTAAAACTAATTTCATACGAGAACAATACTATTTTCTTTCAATTCATTTAATTATATTATTAATTACTTTTAAGTAATCTACAAAGTAATCTGTTACAATGTAATTAGATTACAAAATAATCTAATTATATTGTAACAGATTACACATTTGATAGATTACGTATTCTCTCATAAGTAATCTGATTGATGTGTAATCGAAAACAATTGAATTAGATTACTTTGTAATTTGACTAAACTGTAATGGAATTATTAATTAAATTACACTGCAATCAGATTACGCCCAACATTGCTTCTACACTATAAAAAATATACACAATTGTTGCAGGAAGCTTAAGTATTTTTCCCTAAAATGTAGAGAATATTCCCTAAAATGTAGTGAATATTCCCTAAATTTTTGGGCATATTCCCTACATTTTAGGGACAATTACCTAAACTTTGTGGCAACAATTGTGTGCGTAGTTAATTATAATTATAATTCCTTTCCGCAACCATTATTTTCGGACAACTCATCGTGCTAATCACTATCTAAGAACTGATACTCTATGAGAATGTAAACTTACAACTGCTAAATTCTACTTTACTGTAATTTAAACCGTTACGTAAAGCATATGTGAAGTCAAAAACTTTGACTATACGAATACTTTTATTGTGTCAGTTTGTATAATTTTTTGTTTTAAATCTATCGCTCAATTAGAAAATGTACGACTCAGGTGACATTAAATCTACCACTATAATTTCATTCAGTGGTGACAACACTGCCTGCATACCTACTTTCCTGCACGATGATTTGCCCGCTGGGGACAAACGAATTAAAATACTACCTTAATATAACCCTGTGATGCCACTATAATAAACTAATTCAGAAATGACATAATTTTCCTACTAAATCCTATACATACTTTACTTTATCTATACCTATATATGTTGCTAGAAGTACTAAATTCGTCCTAAGTGAGAAAGGGCTCCTAAGTCTAGGATTGTCCAATTAAAAGTTGCTCAATAGTGATTGCAGCTGCCATTACGCACTTGCTAAATATCTCATGTACCTACCTACCTTATCAAGATAATCCTTATTTTCACTCTAAGCACTCAAAACAATGGAGGCTCTCAGTAAGCTATAAATTTGAACCGAGTGGAGAACGGGGCACAGCCCCGTAATATGAAAAACTCATAAACTCCACATAATATTTTTCATTCCTCCTGAAATGTTCCTCCTCGATGTGGCCCGACCCAGCCCAACTGATAATTTTGATTTATCACATGCCAGTTATTATTTATAACTTACTTATGCAGCAATAGTTGTGCTCCACTCAGCCTCACATCGCACCTCCCGTCTCGCCGGTTGCCGCCCGACCCCAGCCCGCACCTAATTTATGTATTTGTGATGAAATCGATATTCGCGTTATTACGATATTATTATTATTTTTATTTTTATTATAATGATTATCCTCGGTCGTGCTGTTCTGTTCTGGCCAATGTCGATGCTTCGCGGTTGTAATGTCTTGTTGTAACTTGGTTTTTGATTCTTGGCATTTGCCTCTTCCTTTTTTAGCCCCTGCTACTGCTCCCCTTGTGAACCGTCGCCTACGTCCGCGGTTATAGGGCTAAGCGAATCGCTCCAAATGTTTGATTTTCGACTTTATTTATGCGAAGCGTTCGAAGCGAATAAATGGTCGTTGGAGGAGTTCGTTTTCTTTTCTCGAGCGTCGAACCTTATAATTAAGCAATTTTTTAGGTTTCCCCCATAGTTGAACCATTCTGATATGATAAATATGGCGGCCGGGTATTTGAACAGAGTATCTGATTTCGATACGTTCGTGCAGAACGACTAAAGCTATTGGCAAAATTGTTGTTTGGTGGCAAGCACGAACTTGCTCTGTTCGGCTGGCTGTTAGCTTCGGTGTTCGCTGGTATCTCTGTAATATTCTGCTTACAGTTTAAGCTCAAAGCCGGAGGAAGTTGAAGTGTGAAGCGATTTTGTGCCATTTACCATTGAACAATGTTCGATTAATCTTGTTGATGTATTGTTTCGGGGACAAGGAACATTAACAAATGTCTTCGGGTATAAAAATGCTGGGATTTATTGTCGTTGGTTTTCCCGATTAGCTACAGTTACGATTATTGAAATTGAGAGACAATTGTGCCCACAAATCAATGCAAACTAAACCGGAAGGGAATTTATGAATGTTTTATTGTTTCGTGATAATTTTATATCCACAATAAACTTTCTCATGGCACGGAGAGTTATTGTGCGGTATAGTGTTGCGATTTTTGATTTGATTAGTATCTTAACTAGTATTTCTTGTATGTGAAAATATCACAGAAATATATTGCGAAAATCTAATAATACCAGAGCAAATAATATGGAATTATTCAGCAGACAATAACAGTTTTTTATAAGTTACTAAAAAAAATTAAAAATGATAGAAAAATAGGCAAAAAACATCTAAGCGTATTTTTTTTCGAAAATTTGATTTTTGGAGTAATTAAAAAGCTTTAGTCATCTACTTTGTATAATCCCCTAGAAAATAATTCAAACTGCCCTTCAAATATAAGATAATCCATATTCCTTATATGGTGACTTCTAGTGATGGGCAAAATCGATCATTTTGGTGACTCAGGTCATACGAGTCATTTGGTATAAGTGACTCATATGAAAGATTCTTTATTGTGCCTTTGTAACTGCTCATCTGCTGAACTGTGGCACGGCAGCCCAGTTGCATCAAGGTAAGCAATTACCAAATGAAAAAACTGCTACCTCATGATTAAATCAGTCTTCAGTGCTGCAGAGATTTGTACTTGCTAACATTTTTTTAATTCTTTAGTCATAGAAATAACTTTTATTTAAGAAAAACCCATCTAAGCAAATGAGGATTGCAAATCTAGCAAGCACAACTCCAAATTAGTTCGTATTAGGTATGTGTGCATGCATAAACGAAGTCCTAAGTCGATTGTTACAGATAGAGTACTAGGAAATATATAAGATGTTAATATTTTAACTATATACACAAATTATCCATTATGTTCCTTAAATGCTTGTATTGGAACGCAGTGGCGTCTAAGGCGGACTGTGAAAAATATGCTCCAATTTTTACCGTGCCATAAAAAGTTCCAATACCTACACAAACTGGCGTGATAAATTTTAATTTACTAAAATTGGTATTTTGACATATTTAATTTTCCGTGAACGGGAATCGAACCTACACTTTTTAGAATCGGTCAAAGATGAAGAATAGAAGAATTTTTAAGAACTCTTTACTTCTAACGATTTTAAATCAAATCATATACAAGAGGAAAACACAACCGCCTCGTCCGGGGTTTGAAACCGGAACCGTTAAAATTAAAAGTCCTTAATAATTCTTCTATTCTTCATCTTTGACGATTCCAATAAGTGTAGGTTCGATTCCCGTCTGCGGGAAAATAAATAAAAATTGAATTTACCTACACTTTATTTGTGTGCTTTCATCGTTACCACTGACATGTATATAAATGGACTGCCCATTGAACCAAAAATGCATGAAATCAAATGGCACCAGTTTCATTTCCTTTCTCTTTCCGTGAGAGCATACTTTCCCACTATTGGGAACGAGAAATTGCTTGAGGTTCAGCGGTAGTTCCAACCAAAACGGCCTTGTAAAAAACACTTTCTAATACTCATAATTAAAATTTAACAATAAAAATAGTCCCAAATACTTTTGCAGTTAATTCGGTAAATCCCACTGACATGCATATATGTAAATTCCCAAATAATTTAAATATAGCGCCAGTTTACGACAGTTGGTAGCATTGACAGTGAGAGCATACTTTCTGAAATCAAAACTGGTGCCACATGTAACAGGAGATCCATTTATATAGATGTCAGTGATCGTTACTGGTTAATGCCAGCTGAAAGTAAAACGTGGCTTAGTAGGCTAGTTACAAATTATGAAATACAATACGGAAAATCATCTGTCTCGCTCGTTAGCTCAGTGCTAAGGAACAACCCGGCAAGATCGGAAGGTCCCGGTTTCAAACCCCGGACGAGGCGGTTGGTTTTTCCTCTTGTATTCATGATTTGATTTAGAATCGTTAAAAATAAAAAGTTCATAAAAATTCTTCTATTCTTCAAAATTAATAATGTTTTCAAAACTATATTTTTGACTAGCAAATTCGTTGTTCACACTCTCAAATTCGATTGAGTCAGTCAGATCTCGTTCAATGAAAAAAAATTGCCATGTTGTTCAATCTAGAATTACGCATCGATGACCATAGGTAATTCTTTATAAGTTTCAACTTGAGGAAAGTCTTCTTCCAAGTCGCAACCTAGATGGCCACAGTAAGAAATATTTGCAGCATAACGACGATATTCGAGACTGAATTAGCCAGGTTGAACTATTGAATAAAGCGCAGAAGCTGTAAGGCCTTTTTGTCTTCACTGATTCGATATGTTCAGGTTTTGCAGAAACTTCCATGAATTTAACCAACCTTCTGTGCAGAAACTCATC
Source organism: Dioctria rufipes (assembly GCA_963924295.1). NCBI lineage: Eukaryota > Metazoa > Arthropoda > Insecta > Diptera > Asilidae > Dioctria > Dioctria rufipes. The sequence goes on from OZ002740.1 coordinate 234,126,351, forward strand.
TTTGTCGCTTTTGTCAGTATCCAGCTTGCTTAAATCGATGCTGAGTGTGAGGCCCCAAAGTGTGTTTGTAGTCAGAAACTCGAAACTGCTTGCGAGCTCATACAACTGTTGGAATCTTGTTTTTTACTTCCTGGTTGAGAAGATCAAGTGAAAAGAGTTTTTCGCGACGTAGGTCATCTTCAAAAGCAAGCCCAGTATTCAGGCCACACTGTGTTTTCCTGATATTCCCTCGATGCTTTTCTTTACACAATTTATGCTTCGTAAAAAAAATACAAAAAAAAACACGAAGAATTCAATCTTTAAAATAATTTAAAAAAAGCACTTATCTAGTGCTAGGGAACTTCCTCCCTTTGATCCAGCGGCGTCGAAACACAAGCCCAATTAAATTTATCATCTAAATATACAAAAGTATCATTAATTTAAATTAAAATAAAATAAATTAACAAACTCACCAAAAATCCATCATACGTCCGATTATTTACGTTTTCAATGTCATCAAATGACATTTCGTCACATAATATATGCTCGCCTTCGCCGCACTCAGAGTTCAATGTAATACAACTTAGAGATCGAGCATTTCCAGGGCAACCCAATATGAAGCAGAGAAGCAGAGATGTAGTGACTTACGGCAGCTATAAAAAGGCGACAAGCCACATCAGAATCACCCACTTGACTTGACTTGACAGAATCACCCATTCTTGTTTCAGAATTTATTTGGAACGTATGCTCCACCAAAATTTAATCGCTTTTTTTAGGCTTTGCAAAAAATCTAATTTTTGCTTTCACCTAAGTCGGAATTTACTCCTATTACCGCAATTTACTTCTGCTTTAATTCCATCCTTCACCTAAGTAGGAATTTATTCCTACTACAGAAATTTACTTCTGCTTTAATTCCATCCTTCACGTAAGCAGGAATTTACTCCTGCTGCAGAAATTTACATTTGCTTCACCTTATCCTCCATCTATGCAGGAATTTACTCCTGCTGCAGAAATTTACTTCTGCTTCACTTCCATCCTACAATTAAGCAGGAATTTACTTTTGCTTTATTTCCATCCTACACCTGAGCAGGAATTTACTCCTGCTGCAGAAATTTACTTCTGCTGTATTTCCACCTTTCACCTAAATAACAATTTACTCCTGCTGCGGAAATCTACTTCTGCTTCAAACACTTAAGCAGAAATCCAATTCTGCTACTATTACCGTGTTCACACGCGCAGCACAGACAAAACTTCCATTTTGTTACGCCTTCACGGAAAACTACACTTCAATTCTGTTTCCACATAAATATAAATCCAATTCTGCTCACACTGAAGCACTCATTGAAGCTTTTTGCTGTAACGTTTTCAATTTTCTAGAAAGCCCCACACGTTGCAGTATACTTTAAAAATCCTATTCTGTTTGAATTATGTAATTCATGAATCTAATTGTGAATTTTTTTCTTGTTTTTTTACAGAAATAAAGGAAGCTGAAACACAGTGGCGGTACTGGATCTATTATTGAAGTCTATTTCAAATTTTTAACTTGTTTCTAGAATTTTTGTTAAAGTTTCTATGTTATTGGATTATTTTACGTAGTTTTAGGATATTTAGGATTTTTATTTAAGGAATTGAATTGGCTTTTGATACTAGCTGTAAGCAATATATGTATTGAAATAAATTTTTATATTTTAATTAAAAGACTGAGATATCTCTTAATAAACCGGCACCCCCTTCGCTTGAATACAGATCTCATATTGGTCCTTCGAGCCGGATAACTCAGCTATTCAAATATAGAATTGAGAAAATAGATATTGCTTATCACATCACAGTGAGAAAAAAAGCCTGTCTATATAAAATGGCCAAAAATTCCGGATCCATTTCATCTGACGTTGGTGATGAAATCGTGGACTCGGTATCAGAGTTGATTGAGTCCCAACTTGAAATCAAAGAGCAATTGGAAGGCTTATGAAAAAAATTCGAGTGAAGGCAAAAAGAAGACTCTCAAATCGACAGAAAAACGCTTACAAGCGTTTCCCGAGTACTGGAAAGAATTCTAAACTCGACGTAGATCAATGAAAGGCGAATGAAAAAAGAAGATCTACAATTTCAATATTTCACCAACGAAATATTCAACGACGATCAGGAGTATTATATCTTAAAATCAGCAGGTATGGAAGAGAATATAAATAAACTAACACCAGCGTCTATAAGCAAGCCTCCTCATACTCATAAAATATCTGCTAGCACAAATTCAGTGAAAGACTCCCTAAGCTTCTAATCAACTCAGTCGTACACAACAACAAAAATTTAAGAGACATTGATTGTACTTTCTAAAGACAAATCTAAGAGAAGCTGAAAAATTGCTCAGGCATTACGCAGTATGCGATGCAACTTATCAGCCAGCTTGACAACTCCTAAAAGAACGCTATTCAAATAAGAGAATAATGGTCAACGTACACCTAAAGAAATTAGTGTATCTCCCATCTATAATACCGCTGAAAATATCAAAAGACTATTGGACAATATAACCGAAGCATTACTAGCTTTGCAAAACCTATAGAAGTAGAAACTAAGAATTGGGATCCAATAGTCATTTATTTGACCATGCAGAAACACACACCAATTATGGGAGCAAAGATTACAGAGTAGCAAATAACTACCTGAATTAAAAACTTTAACAAAATTTCTAGAGTCTCGTTTCCGAACTCTAGAAATGATAGGAAGCAATAAATCTACGTCATCCAATATGACTTAGAGAAAACCATTCTCACACAAACCAACCTACGAACTCTTGAACAAACATAAGAATCCAACACCAATACACCCACGTACAAAAAAATCTTCTAGCAGTCATTGCAGGGGTGATCATATAATAATTCATTGTCCGACCTTCAGAAATTTGAGCACCTTAAAACGACATGAAATTGTCACAAATAAGCATTTATGCGTAAATTGCTTATCAGCAAACCACCCAACCTCAAACTGCACTAGCAATAAAAAGTGTTATCATTGCGAGAAGAATCATAACACATTAGTCCACTATGAGCGGGACTATTCGGTGACAGAATAACCTAATCAATCCGCCCAACATTCTAATATGGAAGCTGAATTACGCACACCCGCCTATAGAAATGATGAACAACAAGTTCAAAATTTTCTAACCTCAAACCTGAAAAGAGCTCTACTTTCTACCGCACTGATAAATGTTACTGCACCATCCAGAATCACGATAGTATTCCGAGCGTTCTGGACTACCACAACTTAAAGGATCTCCAGCCACCCAATAATTAATTAGACTTGGTACTACTCCCACCAATACAGCCGTTCAGCAAGCCACAAAGTGTCAAACTGGAGACACATGAAAAACCTCCCGCTAGCAGATCTTACGTTCTCAATTCCAGGAGAAATCGACATTCTTCTTGGAGCAGAAGTCTACGGCGCCATTATTAAAAATGGTATAAAAAGAGAATCTAGCAACTCTCCAACAACCCAAAATACAGAATTTAGTTGGATTCTGGTCGGAGCAATACCAGAAACAAAACGCACGACTACGACTGTGCTATCCACCTACACCACAACAAACATCAAGTCAGCCAATAAATTAAAAAGTGTTTGGACACGCACCACTACGCCCACAGTATCACCTAAAAATAGACTCTGCACAAACACAAGAAAATACCTACCCCTCGAAAAATATTAATCCATCAAAACTCATAATACAAATCCATACCAAGAGTTCCAGAGAAAAGGTTAGAGAAATGCGCCAAATAAAGCATTAAAGTACTACACCTGAACCACATTCTCCACAATTATTACAAAAAAAAAAACTATCGACATCTGGATCAGGTTCAGCTACTTCACAGCCGACACAAACTGAACTCGATCGTAGAGAAACTCAGAATCTCAGTACTAGATGGCGTCACTATAATCCAAAACATTTTCACTCTGTACCATTTATGCAAGAGAATATTAATTCCCCAAAGACACAAACTGAAGTAAAATATCTCCATACTTTACATAAAAAACACAAGTGGAAGAATGAGAAAGAAAATAAAAAAAAAATAAGTACTCTCATTCCAATCGATATCAAAAATGTGCCCTCTTCTTGTAACGTACACATCTCAGAAATAATTTAAAATCTCCTCCAATAACCCACTACTCTTTGTCAGCACTAAATTTCAAAACTTGCCGTTATGTTTGAATGTAAACAAATTCAAAATCCGCCAAAATTCACTTCAGTTTTGAAAGTTGTCAAGTAGAAATTAAGTGCAGCTTAAATTCTCGTTTTCCCTTTATATTTCAGAGTTTACTGTTTATTTTTGTGCCATGGAGGAATTACTGGAGATATTCAACTCCGAATCATTAGATTCTGTAGATGCAGGTTTATCACTGATACCACCAGAACTGTCGGCGCCTCTGAAGCCAGTTAGACCAGTTAATCCTCTACCACCGAACCCAAAAAGGGCTCGCAAGACAAAGTGTGCTATAATACGGCCGCCACCTCACGTGGTTATGCCTGTAAAAAAACTTTACAGACAATTTGAAGTAAGGCCTGCATCACCTAAAGTCAAAAGACTTCAAAGAGAAGTCAAACCAAACGGCAGCTTCAAGTTTGCACCAAGGCCAAGCGAGCATTGTGGGGTACGTGTTCCAACAAGGTCGCGATTTTATAAAAGAAAACTCACAGCAACAACAGCATCACGAAATATGCCAGACTTACAGGCAATGATGATTATAAAGGAAACAGAACCAAAACCAAAGGAAAAGTTTAAGCCGACAACCCAAAGACGTGGCCCAGAAGATAAGACATCAAATCTCAAACAAACTCCCAGGAGCAACGTCACCACAACGATCTACACCATCTACTACAATACTATCGGACATACCAGAAATACAAGAATTCGTTCCCGTCGAAAAACCACAATCAGCCTGTATAGAGAATACACCAAGGCATAAAGCAGAAACGTCAACACGAAGAAAGAGTGACCCAACACTGCATGACACCATACTGAAACCACTACCAACATTAATGGACCTCCCGATCAACCCACCGATCCAATTTAAAAAACACACACCAATCGATGTTGAAGTACCATCGCCAGGAATTCCAGAGGACCTAGCTGGAAAAATCATGGCCACCTCCACCACAATTAGACTGCTAGAAACAATGGGGACAATATAAAAATGGAAAAAAAAGTTTTTTCGATGTCCACTCTCTGAAGGTATTATACTGAAAATGACGAAAAGAAGAGATATATTCCACTTCTCCATTCAACACACAGTAAGTAATCTTAAAAACAGAAAAAAAATTATTTAAAAAAAAAACGAAATGATAGTTCCCTCTTCATTTTTGGAGGCGTTAGAATATTCAGGATATTCCCTCGATGCTTTTCCTTCCTCAATTTATGCTTCCTACAAAAATACAAAAACAAAAAACACAAAGAATTCAATCTTTGAAATAATTTTTTAAAAAAGCACTTATCTAGTGCTAGAGAGCTTCCTCCCATTACTCCTGCTGCAGAAATTTACTTCTGCTTCACTTCCATCCTACAATTAAGCAGGAATTTACTCCTGCTGCAGCGAGTAGGTTATTTGGATTTGGCTTTGTAATATTTGTCAATAGTATTGGAAATGAATTTCCCTTTAATTCTTATTTCATTAGCTTGATGCTACCTTTATTCAAATAAAGCAGATAAGTTGCATGATCGCGATAAATGTGATTTTTGACTTACAGTTTCTTAACATCCAAGCAGTATTATACCAAGGTTTTTAAGTTCCTGCAAAAGCATTGAACCGTCCATCTTGTGCAGTCCGTACAGTACTATTGTGTATTACATTTTGTGGTTAGCATCATCGGTAAAAAAAGTTGGTTATTACTGACCAGTGATTTTTACACAACTTGTTATGGTCAGCGATGTTATGGCAGACTATCTTTGTTCCAATACTGACATTTTTTATATTGTATTCCGTGATTTCCAAAGAGAGCATAAGAGTGGCCATATATTACTATTTTCAATAGTCAGGGTGATTGGTGGAATGCGTACTGTGAGAGCTACTCTCGGACGTGGTAGGGAGTGCCGGTTTGTAAAGGACAACTCATTTTTTCAAATTCAAATATAAAATTTTTATTCAAAATGAATGCTTAAAACTGTATCACAAATTCATTCAAAATTCAGAACTAAAAACTAACCTACAAACTACTAAAAATTCAATATAAAATTCAATAAAAAAAAAATAAACAAATTAAAATTCAAAATAAAAATCAATGATCTCCCGCTCAGGCGCTGCCAATTTTCTCCGCGTTCTGAAAAAGGGAGAGAAGACTAGAATTATTATCTGTCATAAAAACACAGAAAAAGGGAAAATTTTAATGCTGCTAGTGCGTGAGGGCACAAGGAAGTAAATTGCTATAATTGTTAACTTAGTCAGATTAGTCTCTGACAGTATTTTGAGTGTGCGCAGGAGTGTAGCAATATGCTACTACAAAGAAGAAGAAGAGCAGATTAATCTCTGCAGCAGAATTATTCTTCTGTAAATATGAGCAGGAGAAGTAGCAGATTATTCTCTGCAGCAGAATTATTCTTCTGCTTAGACGTGGGCAGGAGTATTGCAGATTAATCTCTGCGCAGAATTAATCTTCTGCTTAGGTGTAGGAAGGAGTGTCGCAGATTAATCTCTGCACAGAATTAAACTTCTGCTTAGGTGTGGGATGGATTTTTGGAAATGATAGGAGTTTCAGATTATTCTCTGAAATATATAATTAATCTTCTATAATGAGGTTGGGAATATTCTTGTATTTAGATTAGTCTCTAAACCAGATGAGCTCTGGACCAAGAATGATTTTCTGCTGCGGCTCGTCGGCTTTATATAGCCGCCGCATCCAGTTATGAGCTGTCGCCTCTCGGTGTTGCCCTAGCAACGATTGATGCGATGTCTGAGCGTACCTCATCTTAGAATATAGAGACAACAGGAAGTGTTGATACCTGTAAAATTCGTGTGCATGAGCGTAGATTTTTTCACGGTCCCGTGAAGTAGGTCAGCATTATATTGAAGAAAGAGACAAATCTATGTTTAGCTGTCAAGCGAAGTTTGTTTAATTTGCGAAAGATTTGCAACAGTTTAAATATAATTTAAAACTTGTAAAAAGTAATTTAAAAATAGTGCTAAATAAAGTAAAGAGTGTAAGTAATTATCTGTTGATATATAGTGAGATATTTCTAAGTGATGTTCATGTAATTTCAGAATGAAGTGTTCGGTAAAAAATTGCCACAACAACACCAAGGTACGACGTGGGAAATCATTTTTTAGGCAAGTATAGTTATAAAATATTATTTTGTATACTTTACACACCTTTGTATATTAAATTAAATTAAAAATGCACAACAAAAGCGATGAAATATTGAAAAAATCCTTCCTCCACCGAGATTTGTTTACGTTTGTGACAGTTGCGAAATTCCCTGGGTATGTTGGCGTAGTGACAGCGCATAAGAACATTTTCGATGGGAGCAAACGTAATATTTTGAACCATATATCTTGTTGCCCCGCTCTCTATATTGATTCTACTACACGGCTGTACTGACCGTTCACTACAGTGGCAACAGATACTCACACAACCAGAATTTGACTACACCAAATTTGACTTATCACACTTCCTGTACTCTCTATATTCTAAGTACCTCATACAGCTGATTGACGTAATGTCAATTGCTGTCATCAATAAATGTAGGAGGAATGTATGTTTAAGGTAAGTTGATGAAATTTTTTATAAAATTTGTTAAAAATAATAATAATTTGATATGTTTTAGGTGTTTTATCTCCTCGTTGGAATCTTTGGACGTCGCTAGGTCAAAGGAAGGAAATTCCCAACAGTCAGATAAGTGCTTTTTGTTGATTTCATTTAGAATTTGGTTCTTTGTGGTTCCTTTGTTTTTTCTTTTTAGGAATGTGTTTACATCGGGGGAATCACAACACGTCGGTGGACTGAACACGTACCTTTTTGAAAACTTCGATGGAATCTTCATCGATCTGTTCGTGTTGACTTATGGTGGAACAAACCTATTAGAATTAATGAATTCCTTACGCCTTGGCATTTTGACTCCGCTGGATGATGAGCAAACTCAACCTAGTTCTTTTATCAAGGACGACTCTTAATTGAAAGTAGAGAAAACATTGCTTCCTTTGAAAAAATTGACAAATCCAAACATAAAATACAAAACATTTAGCATTAAAATGTTCTCAGAATATATATAAAAAAAAATTATAAAATTCAAACAAGTTAACTGCTCCGGCATCACTAGATACAACCTGAAACATATTATTAGTAACGCCCAATTTTCTCCTACAAACTAAGAACATACCACCCAACCCAATGTCATTATATCGCTACTGACATACTTTCTGTATAATAGAACGCTGGCCAAAATGCAGCGTATGACCCACCCACCGTCATACCACCCAACATCAGATCTACCCCGATTCGGCTTGCCCAGCAAGTTACATAATATCTGAGTGGTATGGATAGAACGGCATTAGAATCAAACTTACCGTAGCCACTGACATCGCAGTGACGCTGAAATACCTACAGCGTTTTTACAACAACAAAGCCAATGTAAAAAGTTACATATATTTTCTTATATTGCTATGGTACGCTGAACCACTGACATATATATCTATAATATAGACTGACTATGTTCTTAGAAAAGTACTGCAAAAACTGGTCCCACTTCTATATTGCTGACTCTTTCGGTCGAAGCACAATGTACCAACTGAGAGAGAACTGTAAACAACAAATAAATAAGTGGGTCTATCGAAATAAATCCTTTAAAATTAATTATTTAGGGTTATCACTGATAAAATTGTTTTACCATAGGCAATTATATTCATTAGATATGCAGCAGAAATTCGAAAGGTTTTATTATAATCGCTTTTCCAGCTGCGCGCTCATTTTTTCAACTTCCCGCCAATGATTCTTTTTAATGTTGGCACCGGCGTAAGAACTTTTTTTTACTTTAGCACTTGAGCCCATATGAAATAGAAAGTTAAGCAGTCCATATTATATATGTTAGTGCGCTGAACTCAGAATAGCGTTTTGCAACTGATTCACACCCTCTCATAGAACTTTCATTGATAAATTTTGAACTATGTATGTATTTGCAGGTGGGGGGGGTATCGAGCTTGCTCTCGATTTATTTTAATGTTGCCAGATGCTAATCATTTCGTAGCTTTTTTCCTATTGTGCAATGATAAGATAGTCACTGTCTCATAATATTATGTCCGTTTCTGTTTAATTGCGAGAGAATGTAGAATTCTTGCTTTTATTTTTGAGATTCTGGCGGAAGAGTGGGGTATACCTATGTAATATGTATTGAATATGGATGGTAATTAGTAAGAATGAATTAGATATTTAGATTTTTTACGTACGTTTCATACGTTGTGAAAGGAGATATTCAGTGAAATTCTTGTGTGCACTTAATTATTTAATATTACTTATTAAACAATACAAAGCTGCTTCTCAGGGTTTTTTAAATTAATTCAATTAGTTTTGACAATTCCTGTCACAAGTTCATGTACGGAGCGCAGTTTTTCAACTTTTAAGATAGTTAAAACTTATTTAAGAAATTCCACTGGGGATGATCGATTAAGTAGTTTAGCACTTTTACCTATTGAAAAAAAAGTTATTTACAAATCTCCTTAGTAATGAAGAATATTATAATGAAATAATAAGTCATTTTGCATTGCAAAAAGATAGAAGAATTGAGTTAAATTACAAGTACTAATTTCTATTATTGTGGTTTTTAATCAATTTGCACTTTGTTTTGTATTTCGTGCCCGCGGTTTATTATTTGCATGCCTTTCCATGTTTATTAAATTTATTTTGTTGTTGCATGATATGGGTCAAGCTGAGTCCTACCAACAAAATTAATCGAATGAAATGGTTGTGGCATTCACTTTTGTCTTTTTTAGGTGGTAGCATGCCGCGGTAATTTTAAAATAATGAGCTTTGAGGAAAAATTGATCGAGGAAATGCGAAATCCATAAAATAATTTATAGTTTACAAGATAGGCAAGACAAATGGACAAAAAAGACAAGGGTTGGATAGATATTTTAAAGCGTTTAATTTACTTAATTTCCGCATTTTCAGTTTTTTCCCACACTTTGGTTCATTGCATTTCTTTCAATATAATTTAATTCTTGATAAAAATCTCCTTTTAAAACGCTCGAAACATTTGACAAATGAAATTTCAATAACTTCTTCTTTCACAATCGTCAAAAGTCACCGAACAGCTTGACAACTTTAGAATAGATTTGGAGAAGATGAAGCATCGACAACCTCGACACGAAGGAACTGAAATATTCGGTGCGGGCAGAATGAAACCTCCTTCAAGAGACAATTCGAGGCAGCTTCCAAAGTAAATGGATGGAATGATGCATACAATGCTACAGCTCTGATATTAGCACTTCGCGGTCCTGCATCAGAGCTATTACAAACTATACCGATTGAAAGGCAACGAGATTACACGTTATGGAGATGAACACATGCAGCAAGTATATCGCTTGCAGTTACGCAACAGGATTCAAAAGAATTTTGAATCACTACAACAACTGTAGGCTGATGTAGAAAGATTAGCTTATCTTTCATACTCTAGTGTAAATGCTGATTTCCTTAATGAAGTGGAAAACAGAAGCATTTGTGAACGCTATTGCAGATCAAAATTTACAACAAGCGCAAAGGCTAGCAGGAAAGAAGTCAACAGCGGAAGCGCTAGCCTATGCATTAGCATATAAATCTGCTAGACAAGCTTCTCGGAGAGCAGTACGAGTGAAAGAAATTTCGCTGGAGGAATGTACTTGCAACAGATTGCAGTCATCTGAGAGTACTCTGTCACGTGATATTCTTCGATTCTGGAATTGTAAAACAAATCTTGTCCAGCATCGGATCGATACAGGAGATTCTAGGCCCAATCGGCAAACACCACGAAGATTACCATTACCCGAACAACCAAAAGTTGCAGATATGATAAACTCCATGAAGGAACCAGGCATAATAGAGGAATCTAACAGCCCTTGGACATCGCCAGTTGTTCTGGTGGAGAAAAAGGATGGCAGCACCCGATTCTGTGTGGACTACCGCCGACTAAATAGCGTAACCAGAAAGGATGGCTATCCGTTACCAAGGATTGATGACACATTGGAAACCCTTTCCGAAGCGCAATGGTTTTCCACTCTGAACTTGAAGAGTGCTTACTGGCAAGTGGAAATACATCCCGAGAACCGAGACAAAACTGCTTTCTAAGTTGGAAGTGACTTGTGATAATTCAAAGTTAAGCCATTTGGACTATGTAATGCTCCAGCCACATTCAAGCGACTCATGGAATGTGTTTTACGTGGATTAACCTGGAAAACATGTCTTGTCTATTTTGATGACATAATAGTAATCGGAAGAACATTCGAGGAAAATAAAAACCACTTACGGGACGTACTTCAAAGACTGAGAAATGCGAAACTGAAGCTCAGTACGAATAAATGCGCTCTATTTAAAAATGAAGTAAAATATTTGGGGCACATAGTTTCATAACGAGGCGTAAGAACTGATCCAGAGAAGGTAGCAGCTGTCGAAAATTGGCCAGTTCTAAAAGACAAACATCAATTAAGGAGTTTTCTTGATCCGGCTACCTACTACAGGCGATTCGTAGAAGGTTTTTCAGACATATCAAGGAGCCTACATCAACTTACAGAAAAGGAAAGCCGTACAAATGGTCGGATAAATGTAACGGGAGTTTCGAGAATTTGAAGCAGCAACTCTGCGAAACTCCAGTACTTTATACTATCCAAAGTTGGGAGAAACTCTTATATATTGGACACGGATGCTAGCAATGGAGGTATCGGGGCAATGCTTTCACAGAAGGAGGATGGTAAAGAAGTGCCTGTAGTGTATTATAGCAGAGCACTTTCAAAATCAGAGAGAAATTTTTGGGCTACCAGCTATTGTAAATTCAACAAAACATTTCCATAAATATCTCTACGGGCAGAAATTTATCCTCCGCACAGACCATGTAGCGCTTAAATGGCTTTTGCAGTTTAAGAACCCTGAGGAGCAAGTGGCGAGATAGATAGAGCGACTCCAAGCTTATAACTTTGAAATCCAGCACCGAAGAGGACGTATCCATGGAAATGCAGATGCTCTTTCACGACGTCCGTGCAAACTTGAATACAACCATTGCGTTCGGGTGGAAGAAAACCATTGACGGGCTGGAAGAACGAGAGCTTCCGAACAGCACAACGGGAAGATCCAGACATATCACCCATTCTTGCTTGGAAAGAAGACATGGAAAAACCACAATGGAAGGATATCTCAGAGAGTAGTCAGAAACTGAAGAGCTACTGGGTTCAATGGAATTTTCTTCATGTTGAATGTGGTATACTAAAACGAAAGTAGGAAGCAACTAACGGCGAGTCATTCCGAATACAGATTGTCGTGCCAGCATCCCAGGTCAAAGATGTTCTAGATGAAATGCACAGTGGATCATCTGGAGGGCTTTTGGGTGACATATGCGAGAGGATGTGGAGAAGTGGTGCCGCAGATGCCCTATCTGTAAATGGCCTGAAGCTTATGCAATCTCTAATCAAGAGGCAACCACAGTTTCGGAACAAGTAATAATGAATTGGTTTAGTACAATTGGTGTTCCTCAAGAACTTCATTCGGACCAAGGACGGAACTTCGAATCACGAACCTTCCAGGAGATGTGTAAAATGCTGGGAATAATAAAAACCAGAACAATTCCTCTGCATCCACAATCTGATGGTATGGTAGAGCGCTTCAATAGAACATTGGTCGAGCATCTTCTAAGGAAAGTAGCCGAATATCATCAACGCGATTGGGATGAAAATATTCCCGTGCTCCTAATAGCTTATCGGTCAACTGTTCACAGCTAAGGTCGTATTCGGAAGGGAGATGCGTTTATCAAGCGACCTCAAGTTTTGTACACCCAGAGACGTACAAAAGTTACCAGACGACTATGTATCGGTTCTTAGACAAAGATTGGCTGATGTGCATGAGGAAACGAGAGCAAAATTAGCAATAAATACCGATCGGATGAAGACCCACTATGAGTTACGTGCTAATTCAACAGGATTTAATGAAGGGGACCTTGTTTGGCTGTACAACCCGAAACGACGTAAGGGAAAAATTTAAACAACAGTGGGGAGGACCGTATTCAGTGGTAACTAGAATTAATGACGTAGTATACAGGATTCAGCGTGGTATAAAAGGTAAACGGAAAATCGTTCTGGATCGTTTGTGTAAATACTACGAGCATCAAGACCGTGGACCACCTGTTGCTCAGGACGAACAATTTTAATAAGGACGCAGTGTTACGCGTTACAAATTGACACAAGCGACATCTGTTGGAACTGGAAACAACTTTAGGTTAGTGACATCTTAGTAAACTTTGGGTTTGGAGAATGGAATATTCAGAAAGGTTCTAGGATAATTCGTAGAGTATAAATACGGCGCTTCTCACAACCAGAAAGCGAATCTTATTTCAGACAGTGAAGTGAACGAAGTAAGCTAAAGATAACTAAAGTGTTGATTTGATAAGTGTTTGTGAATCGTGAGAGTAAACAGTAAAGTTAAATAAAGAAAGAACTTTTGAATTATATCTGAAATATTGTGTTTTAAATAACGAACGAAAGCCACGCTCGTAACAATATTTTGTTTATTAGTATAATTATTATTTTGTACGGTAGTTAATAGATGCTTAATTTATAATTTTTTACTATAAATTATTTTTTTACCATTTACTCTAACACTATACAATTATTTTAACTAGTCTTGAACTTGGTTCTCTCTCATACCAGCTCACAAGAAAAAGAGCAAGAACTTTCTTGGTCAAAGGTACCCAATCTCCGATTTTCTTCTAAAGGAAATATTTGAACAGTCACGTACATACATATATTCGGAATTTTCATTGCATTATGTGTTACGGTTCGGCTATTTGCTGTCATATAATTTGATACGCTGAAAACTGTTCGCCACCAAACACTAAACACACAATCCTTTTGCATTCGTAGACGATGAAAGCCTTCATCGGCTCTTCTTTGACTGTTATTATTAAGTTTTGAATGTGTTAATAAAATTAATACCAGCTAGCCTGTAGGCAATAAAATTTACTATACGTAGGTTTGTGACTTGAAAGCGAGAAAATTCATATAAAATTAGCTAAGACTTAGACCATATACCACATTATAAGACGAATTTAAGACGAAAAATGCATATTTGCAGTTCAAATAAATAGAAAATTTTTAACGGGGATGAGCTCTCCTAAATTTTTTTTGACACATAATTGTTAAACATACTATTTTACTTTATATTTAAATAACTTTCAACGAAATTCTACAATTTCTCGTCGGTGAATATCGGAAGAAAAAACAAGTACTATTACAGTCAAATAATTAAAAAAATTAAAATGAAAAAACTCGTCGTTATTTGCTAGATCTAGGCTTTATCTTTCTAAAATAGTCACAGTCTAAAGAAATGAAAATACCTACTAACAGGAATTTGATTTACGAAACTTCAGTTTTTATAATTTTTTTCCCAGTTTCTGAGCTAATACTTCCATTCCAATTCATTTCTTTCAATTTTTGCCAACGTTATTTACTAGACTTCTTAATTACCTTTAATTTAAAATGTAAATCATTATTCTGCGCTACTAATAGTTTGCCAGACATACGCATTTAAAAATGTACGAAACTTGTAAATCTTGCTACTGACTCCTCTTAAAACCTTTGAGTTGTGTTGTATCCTAAAAAAAGAGAGTAGCCTATGGACGGGCGAGACGAAATTTAGGAATAGAGTTCTTTTTTCCTATTTTCCATTTTTACTAGGTCGCTTCACGAAAATAATAAAAAATAGAATCTGTTTGTCGGTAGCTTTGTTTCAAATAAAAAAAAAAATAATAATTGAAAAATGGATTTTGAAAATTAAATAACATGAGTGAAAGTGCTTCGTTTAATCTTTAATTTAACTAAAAAAATGTTCACAAGAAATTGCTGAATATTGCCTAATAACTGAAGCCCTATTTATCGGAAGCATTTCTAATAATAATTGTCATAAAAAAATATGAAAGTTGACCGGCAAGTAAGCTAGAAATATATTAAAACTAATCAAATGAATCGATTGGTGTTGGCATGAAGCTAATTAAATTGTAATTCAATTTCATCTCGACATATTTTCAATTTACCATCCACCATTGATTATATCGAAAGTTCAAAATTAAGATAAGTTTCAGCTTCCCAGCATTTAATTGCCTCTTAACTGCGCTAACATGAAAACGTAAGTGGCCAGTCCAGCGGAATTTATAAATTTTTTTTTATGGTTCATCTTAAAAGAAATAAAGCCGCCTATTCGACCAAATATGTGGGTAATTGAATCTCGAATCGAAACATAAATCACAGCAGAGTCTTTCACCTCTTTATTTCAATATCCGACAAATTTTCGTATTTCCAAAGATTGACAGCATCTTTTTTAGTGATGCCATTTCTTTGATACGATTGATGTTAACAAATTTTTTTTTTAGTCATAAATTTTGTTTGACTTCTTTCATTATACCCGATCGTGCCAGTGCCACTAAATAACGTCTTATTTATAAAATTCAATTTCAATTTTCCATTTATAACTCATCTTCGTCTTTATTTAATTTTATTAAAGGATCCAGTTTACGGCTGCGGTCAATATTTCTTTGATAATTTCACAATAAGTGGAGCAAAGCTTAAGTAGTTGGATGACACATAAGCATTGTGTACTTTAATTGAAGGTATATTATCTGATGGACCCTAATTCTTCATAACTCAACTCTTCCTCAATGCCATACAAAGCTTGTGAAATTTATTCATTGATTTTTTACAACTTCTTTTTATTACCATAAATTCATAAAATATCACATTAAAACGGACGAATGCTAATCTCCCAACATAAATTTACACTCAATGAATGACATGATTATAGGTAGTTTCCTCAAGTATGGGAATAAATTCAAAGTAAAATTTTTGTTTGATCGATAATATGAAGGTATCAAATAATAATTATAATTAATTACGCAGGTCTGCACATCTTAACTTACAAAATTTCGCTGGGATACCAGGAACTGATCTGTGAAGCTTTGGTTATCAAAGCAACAGAAACAGTACTAATTACGCAGATGTAACATATTTTGCTTTCCGTTTACCTACCATGAGTTTTTTGAAAAACTTTTAAGTGGTAGTTATTAGTCTTATGGTCAACAAAAATCTTCCTTCCAGATCTCTCGGTTTATATGGCACACCCAGTGTTGCCCCTATTTCAATTGTAGTAGATATAGTACAATTTAAATCTAAAAAAAAATCTGCTTCTCACTAACAGAATTCTACTACATATTTTATTTTGTGAACCCTCTTGCAGTTGCAGCACAATTTTGCCTTAACCGGCAGCCGATTTCGATATTTCTATTCTATAAATACTACAGCCGATTTTGGAATTGACGCGTGGTGAATTGAACCTTTCGTGCAATTCATGCATCACCTGACCGCGCCGCTTGCCCGGCCCGCCAATTAGAGCCAACGCCAGCTAACACTGACATATAATAAGAATGGACTGAGCGTTCTTGCTTCAAAAATGGCATTAATTTTGAACTAGATGTGAAAACCCTCCCTTATTTCATACAATTGTACACGATTCATAATTTGTTACTATTTGTCGATTAGAAACCCTAAAGTTGTTGTTGTATTGCATTAAATAAAAATTGTTTAGAAAGTTAAACCAATTTTGATTAATTTATTTATTTATTTATTTATTTATTTATTTTTAATATTACTGAAGGACATAGACGTATATATGTATGTATAAGCAATATATTTGTCTGAATTTTTATGTCAAATCAAATGCATTCTATTTAATACAACCTTATTATTCCCAAAATTAATTACAGGTCAACGTACATTTTGAGCTTGAAAGGACAAACAGATTTTACCCAAAATTTGTGCCATTTGTGACTATAGGAATTAGATAAGAAGGTCATTCCATTCTTATTATATGTTAGTGCCAGCCAACCAATAAGAAGTTTTGTTTTATAAGAATATCATAGCGAGCCCGCGCAACAGTTTTTCATTCGATTCGAGAAGTTTGCATTACATTGCAATTGTGCAAGTTAGTTTGTTTGTTCTTTTCGAGTTTCTGGAATCTACTACACACTATACGCTAATTAGTGGCATCACTGAGCACACCGTAATTTTTTCTAAAGAAGCAATGAATCAGAACAAATTTCATTGTTTCATGATTTGCCTTCTCAACGCAATACTCCAGTCCAGTCAGTCGTAGCTGAGCTGTTGAGGTGTAGGTTAGGTTAGGTAAGAGGGGTGTCGCAAGACAACCAGCCTGCATCACTTAGACCTCTAGTGGGTCCATTGTGCCCCTAGACCCCATGGGATAAACTTTACAAGCCGCTCCAGATCAATCCTACTTCCCTTAGGGAAGTCAAGATATCTCCAAAGCTCTTTACCTAGATCCATCCTGCTCCTCTCAGAAAACTCAGGATATATCTAAATTCTTTATATTGCAACTCCCGCAGACTTAAAAAGAAAAAGCTAACTACTTCTTTTATTCATCAGAGCGGCGCATACGCAAAGCACGTGTTGGACGGATTCGATTTCCTCCGAGTCATTACAGCTCCTGGAGAAATCGTTCGCCTGTATCATCTGTCTTCTAGCATGGTCACCTATGGCCCAGTGACACGTAAAGACCCCTACTAGATCCCTGGTGTTTGTTCTGCTGCCATTAAGCAGCTCCCTTGCCCTTTTCCTGTTATATACAAGCCACAATTGCCTCGCAATACGGCAGGTATCCCTGTTGGTACACCGGAGGCTTGCCTTTTGGTAAGTGCCCCTGATGATTTCCTGTTTTATTGCACCGATTGGGATCCTCACAAGAGCTGCGGCTGCGGAGCTCTCCAATTCAGAGCCTTTTTTGGCCAACTCATCAGCTTTCTCGTTGACTGAGATATCCTTATGGCCATATACTCAGCATAGGGTCACCTTGTGCCTTGTAGCCAATAGCTCAAGGCTAGTCTTGCATAACTGCTCCAATTTTGATTTTACCAGCACAACATCCAGCGCCTTTACGGCTGCCTGGCTATCAATATCTATGCATATGTGCCGTGAGGGCGCTCTGCACATATATACCAATGTTGCCGTCTGGTAAATCGCTGCGAGCTCTGCCTGAAAAACACTGCATTTGTCAGGCAGTCTGTAAGACTCGTGCCACTGTAGGTCTCTGGAGTACACTCTAACCCCTGTGTCCGCACTTGTCTTGGAACCATCCATAAAAATAGAAAGATCGGATGCTACGATCAACTCTTTCCCATTCCAGTCACTCCTGGTGGGCATCATTGCATTGGCACCCCCACCAAAAGTCAAGATTGGTACTTGGTAGTCTGTTTCTTCGCTGCAACAACTACAGGCGCGCAGACACCCAGTTATTCCCATACAAGCCGAACTATTGCTGTGTACATCTACCGTGCCACTTTGGGTTTTCATCCCCAATTTCTGACAAATATTCTCTTGCACGTGTAGAGGGCCTTCTTCATGCGTTCTTCTAGATTAACCTTCCAGCTTAACTTGGAACCGAGTATGATTCCCAAATACTTTGCTTTACTGGAGAGAGTAAGATCCTCTCCACCCAGTATTGGAAGTCTGAAACTTTGTACCCGCCTCCTTCTTGTAAAAAGGACCAGCTTCGTCTTTGGGGGGTTTACCCTCAATTCACTATTATTGGCCCAGTTATCCAGCTTAAGCAGCGCATACTCGAGCCTTTCACTAATAGTAGAGAGAAATTTGCCAGTTACCAGGATGCATATGTCATCCGCGTAGGCAACTGCTTTAAACCCATCTCTTTCTAATTTGATGAGGATTTAATCCATTACCAGTAGCCACAGAAGTGGTAATAGCACCCTCTTCTCACAATAGCGTCACCTGAGGAGGAGCTAATCTTTCTACTGAGAAGCATTGAATTCATCCAGTCACATAGACCCTCATCAACTCCCACCTCAGTCCATTGTTGAGGGGTATGTGTTCTTGAAGATCAAATATCAATTTTTGCAAACTTAAATCTTATTTTTAGGTAAGTTGTGACTCCCCTCTTTTACACTAAAGTAATTAGAAATTTTTAGTTTAGACGGTACTAGTAGTATCTGTAGTAGTATCAACAGTTTTTGAATTCTTAGAGACTTGATCTCTGTGTGGGGATTTGCATACATACACTCGAATGAGTGTTGAGCTGCATTCGAAGTGAGATGTCAAGAGCGGAATAAGCTTTGCAATCAGTTGTTTAGGTTACTGATTCTAGAGGCTTCTCCGACTCATCTCGATATGGCAAGTAGGAATTATGATGACGAACTGGTATTATAGGTTGCTGGCCTGTAAGTATACCTCTGACTTTCGATATCGAGATAGATGTCAAGCTCTGGCAAATGACTGGCATTACTTTGGGGATGCGCCTCTGACTCGTCACGTCACGCACAAGGAGAGCCTGAGTGGCTTTCCTAGAGTTAGCACAGTATCCATTTTAACAAATCAAGTGATCGTGGATCGTGTCACACATTTGACAAATATGAGGCCTATATTTTAAGACCGGCTAGCTCAGACGACCATTTCTCAGTGTCGTCTCATTCGTAGGTGAAGCATACGACCTTGCCCTATTATGGTGGTAGGCCCTCACGATGCAGCATGCTACATCATGTGTGGCACTGTCATCCAGGGACACGACTAAACTAGTGCCGACAATGTCATTGGGTGAATGGGCAATGGCACGAGTGCACAACATCTGTACTCCGGAAATATAAGGTGAATGGTATAAACCCTTCAGGACGTGATATGATGCGACAACTTTGTTTGTGTAAGGAACTATTTCTTTTGTTAATGGTCTCGGGACAGCGGCAGGATTTAGGTTACGCACTCCACAACTTTCCCGCAATAGCCGAGGTGCTAACGTAACCTTCACTGAGTGAACTGTTAGCTCATGCTGATAGACTGAACTTAACGTTCAAAGTTTTTCACTCACCTGCAATCAAAACAACATGGGACAAGAAAGTTATAAAAAAGGCTATTGAATCTTTGTGAGGAAAGAAAATGGGTACACTTAAAGCTTGTAAGCAATATAATGTAATAAGAACTACCTTAAAACGTACAGCTGCTAAAAAGAAAGTTTCGCCTGATTTAGTTACGCAGTTTAAACTAGGAAGAAATCCTACTTTGCCGAAAAAATTGGAGGACGAGCTTCTCGATTATGTATTACAAATGGAAGCTAAATTCTTTGGATTAGCAAAAACGATGTTTTGAGTTTAGCTTATCAGCTTGCAGTAAAAAATAACAACGCCCATACATTTTCCATCCGGAAAGAGTCGCTGGGAAAGACTGGTTACAAAATTTTTGAACAGACATCCTGCGTTTTCTTTCCACCGTCCAAGAGGAATTTCATTTGCTAGAGCAAAGGGATTTAATAGACAGACAGTCAATGAATTCTTTAATGTTCTCGAACAAGTAATGGATCAATATAAATTTCCAGCTGAAAGATTTACAATGCTGATGAGACCAGGTTCAGCGTCGTGCCCTTACAAATACCGCAAATTTTAAGTTGTAAAGGTAACCCGCAATGAGATTGGAGGTTGAAACATGGCATGTTGATATCAAATGAAAGATCTAGAAACGTTAAATTATTTGAAGAAGAGACATTGTCAGGTACTGCCTTGATTTTTTTTCCAGCTATCTCGAACATGCTTTGCCCAAAAAAATGTCTGATTGCAAATCCTGCGAAAAATATGTGGTACAAAAAACTTTTTGAGAAAACTGAAAAATATGCAATAATTGAAATGAAGGCTTATCGCTTATTAAACAAAGTCATCTAGTGAGTATGGCTCCCTTACTATACCAAGTGATGAATTTGAGCGTGATTTACGCCTTATCAGTAGATATCTTTAAGCAGATTTGAAACATCAAGAAATGGAAAAACCTTACTTTATCAGTATTTCCTTCCTTATATAGAAATATCTATTCCACAATGGGAAGGATGGTTACATAAACCTGTAGTGGTAAGGCTTGTTTTAATTATACCTATTAATACGAATTTCAATAAAAAGAATTAATCAAAAAAGGCTTTACAAGGCAGATCAATGTTTTAAAGTTGATTGAATAAATAATAAACCTGAAGCAGAAAATGATGAAATAAATGGTAATGAATTGTTTTTAATGAAAGATGAAGATACATAATTTTCAGTTTTCAAATGGTAAGAATACATGTATTAGGCCTACAGGGGAGACCATGTTAAAAAAATTCGGCTTGCACTCTACCTCGAAGGTGGTGTGGTGATGGTGTGTTTTTCATTTTAGAAAGAGCTGAGTCTTGGGAAAAGTAAATTAGGGAACATACATTTGATTGACCTTCTCCTTTTCAAATTTGGAAATATAATGTATTAATGAAAATCATGTTTGCCTTGAAATCAAATCAGCTTTGACATTTTGAATCATGAAAAAAAAATCTGAATGTTGCAAAGAAATTAGAAAAATGAATTGTCACAAACACTAAATGCTTATAAGTTTATCACATCGAAAAAAGTAGTACGCCAATCGACAGTACTCTTCAAGATCTGGATCAATTAAAAAGCTTTCCATAAAACAATCGTCATTTGCAGCAATTATTTCAATATTACTTTCATGTTCTTCGTTATTACACGCCAAATTATCTAATCCTTCCACACTTTGAAATGTGGTGTCAAAGCCTAATAAATTAGAAGAACCGGAATCGCAATAACTTGAAAACTCGTAAAGAGAATAATTTAGAAACATAATTTGTATTAAATTACGATATACTCCATACAGCGAAGGATTTCTTTCATATGACCCCTTAAACGTTCTCAACATAGAAATGATATTTTCAAAGGGGTATTCATTTAAGTGTGAAGTCATGATGTACGATTGCTTGTCTCGCAAATCTTCAAAAAGCATAATAAGGGCATTTATTGTTTGAATAAGGCCATTAAAACAGTATGGCCGCTTCATAACGCCCAAATGCTTCCAACTTCTTATCCATTCTCGACTTTGTTTCAAATTCTGTAATAAATTTTTTGTATCTTCAGAAAAGGCACATTTATTTGCAGTTTTAAGCAGGATTTACATTATGATGGAATTCATTTTTTACAGAAATTGTGTAGGAGATAATTTATTGAAATTTAAATGCTGCCGAAGCCATCATTGCAATACGTCTCACGTACATTCCCCTCCTCCAGTTTTTATGACATTGTCAAGTTGTCAAATTGTAAATTGTAAATTTTTTAATTGATTACAATAATAAATTGTTGTTCAAGAATGGACGAAAAACTATGTCCGAAATAACTTCAATATTTTCTATAAACAAATATGTAAAAACTTTCGATTTCGCAATATTTAATTACAAATTAAAAACTGACTTTTATTTTCTTCCATTTTTGACAAATGATTTAATAAATATTTTCTATAAAATTATAGTAACAACAACAATATGGCAGTACGAATAGTCGAAATTGACAAATTAGGATTTCCAATAACAATGTTTTAGTTTCAATAACTAACAATGTTTTAGTTTCAATAACTAACAATGTTTTAGTTTCAGTAACTATAAAAACTTAATATTCTTGAAGTCTTTTTATTGTGCCGGACACGCACACATTGAAAAATCGAGGTCTAGAAAAAATTCAGAAGTCGTTTGCTTCTCTTCACTCATAAATAAATTTCCGTATACGATCTAGGATCTCCCTTACAATCTCTGTAAAAAATACATGCCATCATAATGTAAATCCTGCTTTAGTATACCACGTGTAGATGTTTAAGGTGTCAAATCTTAAGCAAATTTTGCGGTGTAAAGAGCAACTCTTTCTCTTGTTCATCTTTAAAACATTTTAATTGAACCACTGACATATATAATATGGACTGCTTAACTTTCTATTTCACGTGGGCACAATTTTTTGTGTCAAAAAGAGTTCTTACGTCGGTGCCAACATTGAAAAAATCATTCGCGGGAAGTTGAAAAAGTGAGCACGTAGCTCCAAAAATGACTTTAATAAATCCTTTGGAATTTCTTTTGCGTATCTAATGAATATATTGTCTTTAGTAAAACAGCTTTTATCTGTAATAACCCTGAATAATTAATTTAAAAACATTTATTTCTACGAACCCACTTATTTATTTGTTGTTCACAGTTCTCTCAATATAGAAGTGAGCCCACTTTCTGTAGTGTATTTCAATGAACGTAGTCAGTCCATATTATATATGTCAGTGAATTGAACTGAAGCGCGGATTTTTGTCTCAGGCCTTTATAAATTGTTTTCAATGTGTGAAAGAATTAATGTAATTCTTAGAATCGAAATAGACCATATTTCTTCAGAATTTGTGTGCATTATTGGTGGCTGTAGACGGTTAGAACAAATTCTGTATGGCGTCTTGGTGGATTGTTTGGTTCTTAAGAGTGCGGGGGAAGAGAGATAAATAAATTAATGTTTTCAATACCTCGCACTATATACCTACCATACAATAATTTTGTTCTCTTAGTTTGAATCCCGATATGTTTTTTCATATTTCACGACTTGGGACTAGGCAAGCAGGGAAGCTAAAACCGCTGAGAGTTCTTGCAATTGTTCGTTCTTTGGCTGTACTTAATTACATATGCACAGTCGCTTTTGCATTCCAAGAACTGAACTTATTGGAGTACATAAGTTGAAATTTCACTGTGCACTCGCATTTTATCCTCGATTTGCATTAACTTCCTACTAATCTTCCTACTGGTATGCCGTACATTTTCATGCAACTTCAATGAAATTTTTACCTCAATAAATACTTCATCATATTTAAAACATTTTTGATGTGCGGAACAATATCTTTCGATCCCTTTTTTTTTAAATGGGCAATTTTCTTAAATACGGAAACCAAAAAATGCAAAATCTAATTTGGTTGTGGCGATTAGTGATAGCCGCTTAGGCGTTATAACCCTAAATGTGCGATTTGTACCCATGTAAAAAAATTTCGCTAAAGTTTGTAATTTTGTTTGCTTATCCAGCTATTAAAAGAAGTTTTGCATTAATGTTTACCTCCACACACCCAGCCACCGCCCCTCACACTTAACTCATCTCGCAATACGGCGACATTCAGAATTTGTTCGGATCGTCTACAGCCACCAATAATGCACACGAATTCTAAAGAAATATGGTCGATTATATTATAAGAAAAAATTCACTTTGTCCATAATGAAAAAAATTTTTGGTTCGTACCCATGATATATTTAGACGAGATCAGTGAGTTATTGAGGTTTGCTATGAGCTCTTCTCATACATAACTTTCTTAGTACTACCGTCGATATCTGGGTATTTCTTGTCTGTGCTTATATCATCCTTATGGCTGGAACATAATGAACGGATCAATGCCGGAGTAAACACCCAGCTAACTGTCAAAAAACGCAAGAAATAAAGTGCTGCCCAGAACGAAATTGCCGCGACTGCGTTTAATGACAATTCAATGCAATTTTCATATTTTCAATATTGTGCTTGTGGATATTTTTATATTGTTAAAACTTGTGCGAATAATAAGAGTAACATTTGAAACATCCCGCAGCTCAATAATTAATTTTACATTACAAATTTCATTCAAAACAAACGTTCGTTCAGCTGTCAAAAATTTTCAATCCGGCACTTACGTAAAAATTGAAAGTTGACCAACTTTCTTGCGACAAAAGCGGTAACTGCGTTCGCTGTGTCCGCATTAATGTATTTCAAATGCATTCAACTTTTGCGTGACATTTCCATCCGGCATTGATCCGTTTATTCTGTTCCAGCGGTTAACATTGTATTCAATTTCTCTTTTTTGGTTTTGACATCTCCTCAGATAAAAGTATGCACTTTTTATCTAAATTACTCATTTCTTTTCATTTGCTTTACGTATCAAATCTTAGCAAAGAATGCCACCGTAAAATGCATAGAAGGCAGAATGAAACCCATTTTTAGTATAAGGCAGGAGACTTATAATTACATTTTAGGGAAAGTTCCTTTTTGGTTTTAGACCAATGACTAACTATTTCCTTTGTGAAAAACTTGTTCCAAGATAATGACTTCACAAATTTATTTTTTCTTCCAGTTCCTCATTAAGTGACTATTTTAAAGTTTGGTTAGAATCAGGATTGGCAATGTTTACAACACTGTTTAAAACACTGGAAAAAATATACACCTGTTTAAGACACGTTTTAAAACATTTCGTTTTAAACACGTTTAAAAGATATATAACAAACATTGAGTTTGACTTCATTATAATTTACTCACAATTAATAATTTTTGTACTTTTTAAATCTTTTTATTAGCAATATTATAATTTTGAGATAAATTGTAAAATTGTGATGGCAACTCTGAATTTTGAATTCTGAGAATCTTTTAGACTTGGACTGGTTTGGCTGGCGGGTATTACCCCAGCCGTCTACAGTAAGTGAATGAATCAGGTATATTCTACTGTGGGTAAATGGAACACTTGTACTACGGTATTTTTTGCTTATTGTTATATTGTTCAGTGTATACTAGACTGTAGTGACTAGTGGCGAGTGATTGATAGCTAATCCGATTGAGTTTCATTTCGTATTAATTTTGTTCGAATTATAATAAAATAACCCTGGATCTGCCCTTCCAAACGACAAAATGTCTACAGGACGAAAAAAGGATTCACTTTGGCAGTACTTCAAAGAACTGCCTGCATCTACAAGAGGAAGTGGTGGAAAAATACTCAGGGTGAAGTGCAAGTATTACGGGAAGGACTTAGTAGGGTTAATCGCCCATATGAGGGCACATCTGTCAAATTGTTATTAATGCGCATCGACTTCGACAACTAGAATCCAAATACACAGTGTTTCAAGTGGGGATGGTAAGTAAATAACTTTTATTTTTTTATTGTGTTTGTGAAAACTATGTAGATATCTCTACCTTTCAAACTCAATGTACGATGTATATCTGTCTCTTAGTGCCTACTCTACCTAGTGCATTTATATTTCGAGAACCACTGATCTGTCCGACATTCTTGGCTTTGTTTATATAATATAATGTTTATATTTAATTATATAATACATTATGATGTAGTATATCGTTGAAATATACCTACCCATAGACAGGTGCAAATAAATCGTAATTGAATATTTGAATGTGTCCGGTATTTTTTTGCCTAGTTAGTATTAGCTTGTATTCCGTGTGGTTCCTGGCTTAAAATAGGGCCATCCCAAATCATACCGTGCTTGTCGTCAAGGCGACTAAAGGATTGCACCAGGGACGAGCAGCAGCGTTCACCTCTGTATATTATAGCGTTCACCTGCCTGCCAAGCGTGGTGATTATGGCAAATTTTACCATCTTTCTGTCGAGGAGGCCTTCAGCTCTGTATATTATAGCGTTCACCTGCCTGCCAAGCGTGGTGATTATGGCAAATTTTAAAACCTTTCTGTCGAGGATGATGATGATGATAGTATTAGTTACAATTTTATCGTGTGTAAAAATATGTACATAGTGTTTTTTCCACAGACAGTGATGTAGAAGGAGTCCAGACCGATGTTGAGCCCGTTACCAAAAAAATAAGAGGTTTCATCAGCGTCGTCAAGTCGCTCAATAATGTCAATGTCACAGTATATAGTGAAAACAACAGAAAAGGAAAAGCATAAAATAGATATACAAGTTGCCAGATATTTTACCGCATTCCGACACTCTGAGCATCCAGAATTTATCAGTTTGATGCAATTAACTCGACCAGGCTATGTTCCACCAAAAAGAAAATCAATTGGCGGAAACTTGCTAGACGAAGTATGTGATAACGTAAAATCAAATATGGAGAACAATTTGAAAGTAAAAGTGGTTTCTATGGCACTGGATGGTTGGAGCAACATACGCAATGAGCCTATTGTGTGTGTTAGTGTAACCACTACTGAGGATAAAGGTAAAGTTTTTCTCATAGATACAATAGATATCACTGACAAAAGTCACACTGGTGATTATCTTCTGACTCTGGCAGTCGACAGCATTAATAAGTGTCAAAGTTTTGGTTGCCATGTGCCCAGCTTTGTAACAGACAACGCTGCCAATATGGCAAGGATGAGAATACAATTATTTGCCAACAACATTGAACAAATGGATATTATATGTAAGGTAAAAAAAATTATAAAGTACTTCAAATATCATCATTTTCCCGAAGGAAAATATAGGGAAGTCGGTGGAAAGGCGCTTATACTACCTCAAGATTTGCGCTGGAATACATTAGCAGACTGTCTCCAGTCATATGTCAGTAATAACAGACATAACAATCATAAGGAATATGCAAGGTGTGGAGCTAAAAGAAAATTCTGAGAACTATCTTGGAAAATTTAAAAAATATCAATTGCTCTTGATCATGCGCAGAAGGAAATTTGCGTCCTAAGCGATTGTATACATATATGGAAGGGCCTTCTCTCATCGGACTGGTTACCAGAAGAAGCCAATAAGCTAAGCAAGATTTGATGCTGCAATGACACCTGCACATTTCGCCGCTCATATATTAAGGTGAAGGACTATCAGAAGAGGAAAATACAATGCGTATGGAGTTCATAGATTTGGCAGGCGATGAAAGATGTCCTTGCGTACCGTGCGATGAGTTATCCATTTAAGGAATACATGTTTAAGGAAGATCTTTTAAAAAAACTGATGTGTCCGTTCGGTGGAGATCGCTGGGGCGTAAAATAGATCCGGCGATAATAGAACTTACAAATCAGTTATAGACAGCCACTGAGTCTTCCGCTGGAATCAAAAGATTATTTTCTACTTTTGGGTTGGTGCATTCTAAATTACGCAACCGACTTGGCATCGAGAAAGCAGCAAAATTGGTTACAATAATGAGGGCGCTCAATCCAGGCAAAGGCGGACGAGGTCGAGGACTGAACAGTTTATCTTATCTATCATACAATATACTCAATTTTATGATAGGTAGGTGAAATCAGGTACTCTTCTTATGTCTATGTCAGGTCAGGCAGGGTTGATTGATTTTGATATTGTTCGTTTTTTATATTGAAGAATGGTAAAGATGACTACTAATTATTAGTAGAGATTATGTGTGAGTAGTATAAGTACTGTCTCTGTTCTGGTTATTGTTTTACAATAAAAAACTTCTTTCTTTCTTTATCATTTGTCTTAATTTCTACCTTCCCCTTACCCCAAACACAAAACAATTCAATTATTAAAAGTTTTTAAAACAATGTTTAAAATGTGTTTAAAACATGTTTAAAACAAACCAACATTTATGAAAATTTGATTTAAAACATGTTTTTTTTTGTTTTTTGATGTTTTGTTCTTTAAAAAAAAAACTGTTTTTTTTCCAACTCTGGTTAAAACAGTCTAGACTAATTTTACGTTGTATTTTTTTTTTTTTTAAGAATATATTTGCCTTACTTGCAATACTCCAATGTTATCTGAGGAAGGAGCTTTTTAGGCGAAGGAAACTGTCATGGAAGTATATCTATTGTTTCCGGGATTGACGATGTTCTTACAGAATCACTTTAAGTTACTGTCAATTCTTCAACTTCCAAAGAAATACTACTAATTTCATCTTTTTCTAAGCATTCTCTGGTAGCATCTTCAACTTGCTCTTTGACTGCTCTTGTTTTATGAAGTGCTTTCGTGCTGACCGATTTAGTTTCTTCTACTTATATGAATCAAATAGGATCTAAAACTGATTGTGAACAAGCGCAGCAAGACGTTTGTTGATAGACTGTCTTTTTATATGATTTTCAGAAAAATGATTTTCACATAAGTACAATTTCTGAGTATTTGTCACTTCTAATTTGCAAGTAAATTTTCCTACAATGCTTAATAAAAATTATCTTTCGGCAGTCATCCGGTATTTTAAAAATGAAAGCATTGAGTTCGACTTATACACATTTAAACAACCTTGATAGCAACAAATATACTTGTGATACAACGTGATTCCTCAACGATATCTTCCTCTTATCTTCTGCAGGTATTGCTTTCGTGTTACCTAGATGATACAAAAGCAATTCCTCAAGAAGTATTGCATTCGGGACACATCCCTTCTCGAAAGAGGTAACTTCCGCAATATAGAAGATGATAATCTTCCGCGGTAAAATTTATCTTCGCCGGAATATGATGCGCGAATCATCCGCGAATTACCTTGCTTGCTGGGTAGGTACTGACGACATTTCGTATCACGACTCCACCAAATAATTATAATTAAAAAAAAAACAACACGCAAAATCTGAGTAGTTCTAAGTACCAATAAAAAGGAAAATGTCAATTTTTAAGACTAAGAACTTAATTACCTAACTTATTCAAAACCCTCGAGAATACTTCAAAATCCATGAAACAGAAATCTATATGTGTTCATTGGGAGTCCGTTCTCTAAAATGTTCCGTATTGATACTTATTGAAAAGTGCCAAACATTGACTTTATATAAGCTATATAGCCTAACCTACTATCCATACAGGAAAATAGTCTTCTAGTAATTTACAGCTTGGTTCCTTACCTTCCCAAGTTACCTTACTTAACAAAATATTAAAATAGTTTTACAAAGTAACCTTACCATTTTACGCCCACTAACTCTCAGCTGAATAATAATTACATATGTGTATGTGCAGGTGGAATCCGAATCTGTAGGTATATCCAAAGTTAACTTAATGACTTAATATTAGGTTATCTTTGGTATAGCTACATTCAATAACATCAGCCCACGGCATGCCATTACGGCACAGCGTCATACAATGGTTACTCAGCTGAGAGTTTTTGTTTGAGGAATCGTAGTCATTTGGTTCATAAAAATTTTATTTCGGTTCCGAAGCAAGCTTAAGATTATCAGAACACCATTTTTCTGTATAAATAGTAGTTAGGCCGGAGGAGTTATTCAAATCAAACTTTCGTCAGTTTTACATAAGAACACTGCAAATATTTTAGAATGTTAGGACTCCATTGGATTTGGTGAATAAGGTTAAAAATCTAGGCATTATTTTGAACCAACATATGAAAAGCTGCGACAATACAAAATTAATTATCGGTAAGGTTTACGCTGTACTTCGTAGGCTCTGGCTCTCGGCTGACTCATTATCGGTCGAAATCCGCTCAAAACTGGTTAAAACCTTAATTCTACCATACTTTACCTTTGGCAGTTTGATATACCCTAGACTCGATAGCGTCTGTCTTCGCAAGATGGAAGTTGCCTTTAACGATTGTATTCGCTTCATTTATGGACTTCGTAGGTTCGACCATGTTTCACCTTACCGCACAAAATTACTAGGTTGCTCAATACGAGATTATCTTAAGCAGAGAGGACTGATTCTCTTTTATAGCTTATTACGTGCAAACAAGCCGTATTATTTGCGTGAATTTTTCCAGTACACAGCTTCGGAACGCAATCGGAATGTGATAATACCTAGTTTTCACAGATTAGTTATGGAGGCCTCTTATCCTGTCCAATTATCCCGTCTCTGGAATAGTCTTCCCCCTAGTCATCAAAACGCGCGCGCGATCTGTCGGTGCATTTAAGGATCTAATCAGGATCCACACTTTCAATTAATCCTCCCCTTTTTCTATTTTTCTGTTTTCCTATTCTCTTGTTCTCACGGCGTAGCTCACTTTCAGATTCTTTAAAATTTTCATAATTTTCATAATTTTATCATACCTAAAATTTTATAATTTTCAATTCTCAATTACTTTCTTAGTTTCTTCTTAGTTTCTTTTGTTTGTTTTTTTAGCAGTAGGTACTTATACTTTTTCTGTTTATTTTATGTTTATGTATTCCCAAATTTTTACTTAATTTCAGTAGGTTTTTATTCTTGATTTTTAATTTTTTAATTATCAATTTTTAATTTTATTTTAGTTTTTGTATAGTTAGGATATTTTTATTTAGTTTTCTAAAATGTACCCATAAGTATTCCCAAAAGTTTTTGTGCTGAAAAGATTGTAAAATCTTGTGTACTTTTCATGAATAATAATAATAATTTGAATAATTTGAATTTGAACATTGGGGCTCTCATGTGGTAGTGAGGGAGTCTGTTTTATGACTTGTGAAGTATTCTCGACGGCTTTGAATTATTTAAAGAAAGTTTCAACTGTATACATATATTATGCTTACCTACATATATACATAAAAGTTAATGGCCAAAAAAGTTCTTGAAGAAATAAGCATATTTATTATCTCCCTGGCATTCTGGATTTCGACAGGGACATAGCTGTGAAACTGTTTTATTAAAAGTCATTTTCGATATTAATTAAGCTCTTGACAATGATAAGTTAACCATACTTGCTTTTCTAGACTTTAGGAAAGCCTTCGATAGTGTGGACCACATTAACCTTCTTAATAAATTAAAGAGAAGTTTCGATTTCTCTTCCTCAGCTGTGAATCTGTTCAGAAACTTCCTATCTTCCAGACATCAAGCTGTGAAAGTAGGTAACTCATTGTCCGCTTTTCGTCTTATCTGTTATGGCGTACCTCAGGGCTCTATCCTTGGGCATTTCTTTTTATGCTATTTATAAATGATCTCCCTAATGTGATTAAGGACTCCACCATTCATCTATATGCTGATGATGTTCAATTATATCTGAGCCGCCAATCCAAGAAAATCTAATTCCATTCCGATATATAAAAGCAACATTGATGCTTCAATACTACCGCCTGTTTTACTCAATAATACAACTCTACCATAGTGACTCTATTAGGAATTTAGGAATAATATTAAATTCTATCTTAAGTTGCTGCAAGTATGTTAGTAATATTATTGGAAAAGTTTATGGCTCCCTTCGTCAGTTATGGGTCACTGCATATCTTCTGTCTACCCAAATGCGTCTAAAACTAGTGCGTACGCTGATAATTCCACATTTACTTTATGACTCGATGTTGCTCCCGAAGCTTGATTCGATCTGCCACAGACGGCTCATGGTTGCATTAAATGATTGTATTGTATTGTATCTCCCCATATCGTAATAGTATTCTCGGATTTCCGTTAGATATCTATTTTTCTCATCGTAACTTGTATTTTCTGCACAAGCTAATAAATCTCAAAAGTCCTGAGTACCTCTACAACAAGCTGCAGTTTCTACGATCACAAAGAGGTGTAAATATTTGTATGCCACGCTGCAGATCACAATTTGGAGAGCGTTCTTATTTTGTTCAAGTTCCTCGTAAATGGAACTTATTACCATCAGAGCTTCAGTGCGTGGGCTCCAGCAGGGTTTTTCTTAAATTGCTAAAATCAACCAATTTTACCTAAATGCACATTCTTTCTATCTATACTTGAAATACATAAATAATATAATCTATTTTTTGTCTTTTTTCGCATTTCTCTCTTTTTTTTTTAATTTTTCTTAACTTTTTTTTTAATCATTCATTTTTTTTTATTTTGATAAATGATTAGATGTTATTCTTTTTTCTGATTAGTTAAGTTAGTAGTTATTGTCAGTTATTGACCTACCTGTAAATTCTAAGCTAGTGTTTTGTATATTAATAAGATTTTAAAATCTTTGTACAGTTGCCAAATAAATATTATATTATTATTATTATATCACAAAATAAACAGATCTACACAAAGAATAAATCAATGGACAAAAACTCGTAATTTTTCTTTCTATTTCTAGGAAAACTTTCTCAGCAATAAGCAAAATTACCTCTTCGCGTCACCGCCGTCTAGTCAGTTTTCAGTATAACAAGTCATTCCCAGCTTCATTATGTATTTAAACCTAATTAAGTATCTTGGATTGCTTGGTTGATAACATAGGAATTACGACACATACGACACCTTCTGAGAAGAGTCGACATTACTGATTACTATAAAGGGTTTTCCAATAACAGGTGTTATCTTGATATTGAAAGAAAAATGCCATTTTTTTAGATAAATGATCGGATCTTTATTTCATTATAAAGAGGAAGGTATGCCGTTAATAATGGAAAATAACATCAGCCAAATGACCACCACGACCACGCCTACAAGACCATATCCTTTTCATGAAATTTTCCATAACCAAATCGCAAAGTGGCTGCCCTATGTCCTCGATAGCCTTGTTAGGAATCTTTTGTAGGTTCTTTCAAAACACAAGAGGTTGACACTTTTTATCACTTTATTATTTTATAAAAACACTTTTTAAAATATTTAGCACTGCTAATACATTGTAATAATTTTTATTTTCAACACTATTTGTTGTGTATCTAAATTTCTACACTAGATTTTATATCGAACAGACACTTCGATAACTCTTTATCAATCGCACTCAACACACAAATTCACGGCCCGCTCGTCACGCTTATCTTATTATCCGCTTCGTCTTAATTCCAAACTAATAATCTTCGATCTTCCTCCAAAACGAATACATCGTATTGAGTGTCACTCAAAAATTCTACCAATCATAAATTCTGCGTAATATTCGATTTTCGCGATATTGAGAAATCTCAAAGTATAAAGCTTGCAATTAATTAATAATTTTTGTTTATCTGGGTGAAATGTGAATGACACTCAATATGCCAAGCTTGCAATTTAATTTAATTTATTGTGTAATTATTCCACAGCCTCACGAATTCCATCTTTGAGGTCTTGAATCGACGCTGGGCTGTTGGCGTAGACCTTCTCTTTCACGTGGCCCCAAAGGAAGAAGTCGCAAAGTGTTAAGTCACAAGATCTCGGTGGGCAATTGTGATCACCTCTACGAGAGATAACACGGTCCGGAGACTTTTCCCGTAAAAGATCAATGGTTTCGTTGCTTGTATGGCATGTAGCGCCGTCTTGTTGAAAGTAAACGTTGTCCAGATCAATACCATCCAATTCCATTCACCGTAACTGTTGCTCCAGCCTCATTTTCGAAAAAGTAAAGTCCAATGACCCCGCGGGACCATAAACCGCACCAAACAGTCACACGTTGAGGATAGACAGGCTTTTCAACAATAACTCTTGGGTTTTCGGAGCCCCAGATGCGACAATTTTGCTTGTTGACGAAGCCATCGAGGTGGAAATGGGCCTCATCACTAAAGATGAGTTTTCGATGGAATTCCGGATCATTTTCATGCATTTCAAGGACCCAATCAGCAAAGACTCGACGTTGTTGATGATTTGAGTTCTTGTGTTAACTGAACTTTATAAGCCTGAAGACCCAAATCTTTATGCAAAATACGGTGTAATGACGTTTGTGGAATGCCTAATTCCAAAGAACGACGAGGAATGGACAAACCTGGGTTTTCTTCAACACTTTCGGCTACAGCAGCAATATTCTCGGCTGTTCTTGAGCGACGTGCACGAGTTTTATTCTTCACATCACTAACTTGTACCGACAGCTCGAATTTTTCTACCAATTTCTGTATTGCGGTCCGACAAGGTGCTTCACGACGACCCAAAAATGTTCGAGTTTTACGAACCGTCTCTGCCACATTTTCACCATTTTTATAGTGAATTTTAATAATTTCAATGCGTTGTTGAATCGTGTATGGTTCCATTTTTATTAATGGCGTAGTTTCTACTTGTCAAATGTCAAAAAATGACAGCTCCAAAAGTTACATCTACCGAAATAGCGGGCTAATTAAAATAACACCTCTTATTGGAAAGCCCCTTATATATATATTATATCAATCCGGGAACGTAAAGCTGCCGAATCCAATTTGTTGACTGGATCTCCTTATAAAGCTGAGCTGGAATAATATTAAAGAAAGAATATACAGGTAATAAGAAAGAAAGGAAAGAAGTACTGTTATAGGAAAGGATAGGAAGAGTAAGCCAAAGGCCATGTAACTGTATGTAAGATAATAAACCTACTTATACAGAAAGCTCCAATAAAAGTTCGATAGACATAATAAAGAAGATGCTGAATGTTTATATTATGTAAATCTCTATTCTTCGAATACTAGGGGTGAATCTTGGATACAGTGGGTATCTTGTCACATATGGGCTCACGAGGAATGCGGTGGAGTAGAAACATATATGTATATTTATATGTGAGTTTTGTTCGACAACATAAATGCAGAATTATATTGTTATATGGCCACCTCAGAGACATCCAATATAACCTAGAGCCGTATTACCCCACCACGTTTTGTTTTTACCTTTTGTTAGAGTATAAGAAAAATTATTATATACTTTAATTACTAGGGTAAGATGTTTGACTGAATTTCAGACTGATAATGAAACAATGAATATAAATATATTTCATTAACTTTGCAATTAATTACCATAAATCCTTATAGTGTGACATCAGGGCCGCATTTACCCAGAAGGCGCATTAGGCGCAAGTTGAGGCCTCACTCTCTATGGGGCCACATTTTAAAACCTCATTCCTCACAAACAACAATATGTAAAAAACGGGCGTCAGTATTGTTGTAAAATAAAATTCTTTTAAATGCTAAGATTATATCTAACATAAAAACTAGAGCCCGGCTGGAAAATTTGCCTCCATTTGTATATAAATATATTGTTCTTTCCTTAAAACATATTATATTAAATAGAAATATGAGTATTGTACAAAATTCGTGTACATGAGTGAATCCGAAAAACTTCTAATAATATCTCGAAGGGGAGTTGTTATGACAAAGGACAGAAAATACAAAAGAAAATGAGATGTAGTATAAAAATAAAACCAAAAACCAAAACAAAACAAGTAAAAAAGCTAGAATTGGTCTAAGACCAATTCTTATGATACCCTAGATCATAGTTTCTTAACCAGTGGTCCGCGGACCACCAGTGGTCCGCGGAAATTTCTGGGTAGTGCGCAAAAATTGTCTGCAATTTAAAAATAGTTAGCATTCATTTTAAATGATTATATCACAGACACAGCAATGCCTCGCTCCAATATAAAATCAACGATGTCTCGGCCTGATGTAGGGAAGCCAGCAAATTTTTCTTAGAAATTTACTGGAAATTTTTTCCATAGAATTTCCCCCATAGGCGCTGGATATCTGTTATTACTTCTCTGTGCTTATATTAATTTTCGGAATTCGTGCAACTGCAAGTGTTCCCAATGAATTAGCAAGTCATTCTCTGAAATTCGTTTCGTGGAAAGACGGAGGCGTGGTTTAATGTGCGTTTCATCCGTTTCTGCTTCATATTTAGAGAATTGTTTCAATAGCGCGTCAGTCGTCGGCGTCAGCTATTTTGTGAGTGTTGTTTATATCTTGTGCTCCCATGCTCTGACGTTTTTAAATTAGCTAAGTTGTTTCCTTTCAAAATACGGTATAATTTAAAATATTAATATTAATTGTATTTTTTATAAAATATACAAAAATTTGATATACAGATATTGTAACCCCAACAAAATGGAAAAGAAAACAACCAAGCAGCAAAATATTTTAACATTCTTCAAAAGCAACGATTCTAAAACGAAGAATAGTGAAGATACCGAAAACAGTGAAAAGACGAGTTCACCAAGTTTAGAAGAAACTAAGAACACTAAACGGGTTCAGAAATGTTCACCAGAAATAAAAAAGTTTAAAAGAAACCCAACTAGAAAATATTATAAAGAGTATTTAAAGTTTGGTTTCACTGTAAAGCCTGGAAGTGAACAATATCCACAACCCATCTGCGTGGTATGTTTGCAAAAGCTATCAAATGATGCTATGAAACCTTCCAAGCTTATGCGTCACTTGCAGTCAAAGCATAGTGATCTCGTTGATAAGCCATTGGATTTTTTTATGAGATTAGAAGACGAGTTAAAAAATCAAAAAAGTCAAATGAAGAAAATGACAATTAGCGACAAATCACTACTTAAAGCATCTTATTTAGTTGCCCTTAGAATAAGTAAAACTAAAAAACCATATTCTATTGGTGAGGAATTAGTGAAGCCTTGCATTTTAGATGTCGCTTGCGAAGTTTTGGGTCCTGAAGCTGTTAAAAAACTAGAAGCTGTACCGATTTCAAACGATACCATTCAGAAAAGAGTTCACGATATGGCTATTGATATTGAGGAGCAAGTTGTAGATGGAATTAAAAAATCACGATATTTTGCGATTCAACTTGACGAATCAACCGACATCAGTAATCGTGCAATTCTAATTTGTTTCGTAAGATATACTGAAGTTGAGGACATTAGAGAAGAATTACTTTGCTGCCTTGAGTTACCTGGACGGACCACTAGCTCGGAAATATTTAGCGCTCTCAATGAGTATATACAAGTTCATGGCTTGGACTGGGGCAAATGCGTAGGAGTATGTACAGATGGTGCTGCAAGCATGGCTGGCTGTCGATCAGGTGTAGTTGCAAAAATAAAGGCAGCTGCGCATCCGGAAATGTTGTTCACACACTGCATCATCCACAGAGAACAACTAGCTGCAAAGAAGATTTCTGCTGAACTAAACGCATTGATGAATAACGCGGTTAAAATCATCAATGAAATTCGTAGTCGAGCCTTGCACTCGAGATTATTTGCGACACTGTGCGAGAGTATGGATTCGCAACATCAACATCTCCTTCTCCACACAGAGATTCGCTGGCTTTCAAGAGTAAAAGTTCTTATGCGATTTGTAGAGCTGAGAGAAGAAATAAAAATATTTCTTATACAACAAAATTCAATTTTATCCAAATTTTTGGAGGATGACGAATGGATGGCTAAACTTGCATATTTGGCGAATATTTTTGGTTTTCTTAATGAACTTAATATTTCTCTGCAAGGATTTTCCACAAACATATTCACATTAAGAAATAAAATAGATGGGTTTAAAAGAAAGTTGATTTATTGGAGAAGTGGCATACAAGATGGAAACATTGAAATCTTTCCACTTTTTGAAGAATTTTTGAGCGTTACTAATATAAACCGAAAATTCATATTGAAAATAATTGACGAACATTTAAGGGGATTAATCGAAAATTTTAATCACTATTACCCCGATGAAGAAGATCCCCGTAAAGGAAATTTGTGGATTTATAATCCTTTTATAGAAGACGTTAATTCATGCTCACTTGATAATAATGAAAAGGAAAAGCTTATCGATCTGTCCTCTGATGCAACTCTAATGTCAAGACATAAAATAAAAACACTGTCTCAATTTTGGATTTCTCTCAAAGAAGAATATCCAACTTTAAGTTATAAAGCTATAAAATTATTATCTATCTTTTCGACAACATATTCGTGTGAGAAGGCTTTTTCGACCATGACGCTGATTAAAACAAAACAAAGAAATCGTATAGATGTGAATGCTTCGCTTCGTCTTGCTGAAACTACGCTGAAGCCGCGGCTATCAATTATTATAGCAAATAAACAGCAGCAGAAGTCGCATTAACTCCTTTAATCCAGATTGTTTTTAAAATACTGGAAGATCTATAAATATTATTGAAAAGATTTATTTTATTATTTCAATAAACAATGGAATTTAGTGTTGTATTTTGTGAATTATTTTTTTTATATCTTTCTGTTTTAATAAATTTAAATATAGTTATATCAGCATACCGAGTTATTATTATTTAAAAACATATATAAAATTATTTGTTTTGAATAAAAAAATCAATTTTATAAATATTCATTATTTTATTCCAACTTTGATGGTCCGCAAAACATTTTTTGATTTTTTGGTGGACCGCGGATGTAAAAAGGTTAAGAAACTATGCCCTAGATGAATGCCCGTATTAAATTTCGTATGATCACCGATCTATTCAAGTATTGATTTTGAAGTTGTTTTTCGCATATATTTCTAGAACAGTTTGTCGCACAGAAAAAATGGTTATAACCAATTTTATAGGATTTCGTATTCTGCAGAAGTTTTTAGTACAATAAAAATGTCTTGGACTGATCGTTTTCAAAGTATACGTAAAAAACCAAAATTTTTATATGGCAACACCAAGAAGTAGTTGCCCGATTTAGTCCATTTTGGACATTTTATTTGCTAATGTAGTAAAAACATCATGTACGAAATTTCAGCTCTCTACTTCGATGCGTTCTCAGGCAGTGTCCAAATATATAGCGGAAAAAGAAATTTTTATATGGCAACCCCACGAAGTGGCCCGATTTGTCTCATTTTCGAACTTAATTTTACTTTTTTTTTTTTTAAGTCCGTGTACAAAATTTCAGCTCTCTAAGTATACGCGTTCTCGAGTTATCGTGCGCACAGACGGACGGACGGACGGACAGACGGACGAACGGACATGCAAAAATCGAAATAACTTTTAATATTATGAATGGGTCTCCAATCTATTTTGCTCTACCATCATTATTTCGAGGTGTTACAAACGGAATGACAAACTTAGTATACCTCTATGATTTCATCTAGTGTATAAAAATCAGTGGAAGCTATGACGATAGATAAGTGAATGGCAGCGTGTAAAAATGTTATGAAATTTGCACTCCTATTAGACTGTGGCATTGCGCCTTCATGAGTTCTCAGAGCCATAGCTAGGGGATGGCATAGAGGGGCAATGCCCTACCTTAAAAATTGCTAACTTATTCGGTATTCTGTGGCGCCGTCATAAAAGTTATCGCGGCGAGTCTGTATGATCGGCGAGATTGACCTGTCAGCTACTAATCGGCTATGTTTGCATTGCTTACCTCCAACCTCTTTCTGCCATGTATGAAAGTCAGACGATTGGTGGACTACTTGAACAGGACATTTGGCTGTTACAAGAGTCGTATATGAAAACTATTCTCTGATTTTGAAGACGACAGATAAAATGAAAAATGGAAAATTCAGTGGTGATTATATTGCAAAAAGTGTTGACATCAAAGGTGTTATGTTAAACATGGAAGTTCGATTGGCAAAGATAGTAGCAAAAAGAATATTATGTGCTCTGCAACCGGCTTATGTGGCTTTACAGGGTCGAAGCACGGGATTGAAATATGCCATATCGATAATAAGATGTGTTTAGGAAGAAATTGAGGTCAGAAGAGATGTATGGGGCAATTTTGGAAGAAGCTGAGAATACCATATTGTAGAAAAGAATCTCAAAATAGTTTCCAGAAGAGAAGAGACAAGTAAAGGCAAGACATCTGGAGGATTAGTGCTGCATCACCTTCTCGTCAAAACACAGCAGGCATAGTTTAAACTCCGCCATTTAATGCGGAATATTATGAAACTGTAGACATAATAACAGCTGAGATGAAAAGAAGATTTGCAGACAAGGATGATCTACATACTAGATTCAATTTTGTGTCTTGATGAATTCGACAAAGTTTAAGTCTGTTCAACATATAAATATACATATAATTGTTGTGTGGAAATTAATGAGAAAAAAACAAATCTGTAATTGGAATTATTTTTCAGGTATTAAAATTCCTTCCAAAGTGAAAAGGTACTTAAATGAGTTGAATGGTCGAGGAGATCAGACTGAAAGCATATTACAAGTTCTATACAGACAAAGGGAATCCTTCAGACACACGTATGAACTATTTGCATCAGTCGCAACAATCGGATGTAGTACTGCTGCGTGCGAATCTACCTTTTCGACACTAATTGCTATCAATAAGCCTCAAAAAATGTCAATTGTTCATGAGATAATTGTAGGTTTGGTATTTTTTGCATTTGAAGGGAAAAGAACAGA
Organism: Dioctria rufipes; assembly: GCA_963924295.1. Taxonomy (NCBI): domain Eukaryota; kingdom Metazoa; phylum Arthropoda; class Insecta; order Diptera; family Asilidae; genus Dioctria; species Dioctria rufipes. The sequence continues at coordinate 234,166,866 of OZ002740.1, forward strand.
CAAAAAAAATATTGACGAAGTGCTAAGAAAATTCCACAATATGGTAAATCGAAGACTGCGATTATATTGAATATTTTTACCATGTTGTGTTTTTTGTTTGGTCCATTTATTTCTTTTTATTGTAGGTACCTGTTTTAGTTCACGTATAAAAATATGTAATAAAATGAGGGTTCTAGAAACTAATTTTTCAAAAAAAAATGTCCCTTCACTTGAACAAATGTATCCCAAATACACCGAAAATTTCTAATGCCCTACCTTTAATTTGGTTCTAGCTACGGGCCTGTGAGTTCTGCTAGTGTTTTATAACTGCACCCAATACAAATATCAGCCGACTTCACTTCATTACTAAATGCATGTACACGTGCAAGCCACCAACGAGCCAAAAAACTATTGGTGTATTAGCTATTTCGCTCCCACTATCTACATACTTTAAACGACAATAGAATAGTGGGAATTTGAAATAGAATCGTGGATTTATTTTAACTTATCACTATTCCTTATTTTTCTATTTTTATTTCTAAGGTTTTATCGCCTTCGCAATCGCATGATCGGCCCATTCCTAATCGAAATTTCTTGCCCCTTTATTACCATATATACATCACGCAAAGGTACACAAAACATGTGCGAGGCTGGCTTATAACTCTTATATGAGCCACCCGTGATAAGCTAATTTTGGAAATATGTGGAAGAGCAAAAAGCTAATGAGACATATTAGATCGGTTTGAAAAACATATACATCAAGATAAGCATAAAAGCCTAGTATTGAGACAATTTTACAAAATTATGGGATACTGATATTGACAGAAAAATTTATTGATAAAGCTAAAAAACTTTTAATAATGATTAATGTAGAAAATTGTTTAATTAAAAATATGTATAATTTTATAAACGATGAATTAAGATCTCCTTTTCCGAATTTTAAAAATATTTTTGACAATGCTTATTTCTAATAAAAGTGCTGAACGCTCATTTTCGGTGTTGAAACGAATAAGAAACGTAAGTTACCGTAAAGCTATCACCGCAACTTCGCCTGATATAGTTCGGAACTATCTCATAATTTGTTGTTAATTTGTCATGAAAACAATAAATTTGTCGCATCCTGTTTTCTAAAGGAAACTGTATGTTGTGATAAGTTAACATCAAGTTAGCACCACATCCAGTTTCCTTTAGAAAAAAGAACACAACAAATTTATGGTTTTCACGACAAATTAACGACAAATTTCAAGATGTATAATTTTCCAATCCGATAAAGTTTTGCCGAGTTCTACTATTTTTATGGTGGTGTTTGTTGGACTAGGTACATTGATTACCAGGTATGGGCCAACCCAGATTTGAGACAGCTTGTGTTTTCTACTTTAACTTTTGAGGAGAAATTTGTCTCCTATGTACACGAGAATTTTATGGTGTTCACGATAAATTAACGACAAATTCCAAGATGTTTAATTTTCCAATCCGATAAAGTTTGGCCGAGTTCCAGTGAATTGCGGTGCTAACTTTACGCACATACATACATATTTTCTAAAACAAAAGCAGAAAAACAGAAATGTTTAGTTATTATTTAAAATTAAATAGAATTGTTTTTATACTTTTTTTTAAATATCAATGTTGTGTTATTTTTATGGGCTAAACTCAAGATCTGGACCTACCTCCGATTTTTTCAAACTTTGCTCATTTGTTCACGAATCTAAAATATTTTGAGCAGAAACTTATACTTTCCAAGATATTGAACTTCAAAAATCCCAAAATTTGCACTACACTACACAACACAATTTGACATTCTCTCTCTTCTTCTTTTTAGTATTAAAAAGAGACAGTGGTAGGTATATACATACCTTCCAAACATTCGGGTTACCAGCATTGCGTTTTTTTATTCATTACGAATATGCCGACCTGATGTAGGGAAGGCCCCAATTTTTTCTTAGAAATTTACTGGAAATTTTTTCTTTAGAATTATTATCCATTATTGGAGGCGATAATGGGAGAATACTTACCCCAAACGTTAAATAAAAACAAAATAAATCTGCAGATTGAGAAAGTTTCAATCAGTATCCTAGAGAATTTGATCCGTCGGTCTGTTGTGCTTCAAGGAATGTTGATGCACATTTGAATTTAGTACAACTGATATTTAGATTGTTAGATTCATTTCAAATTCTTCTTTTCCACCCACTTCACATCTCCTTTGTGGATGCGTGCAAGAGCCACTACACATCCGTACAGGAGATATGTTCAAGGTCCTTAAGGAGATCAACGTCTCCATAGCTGCAGGTCCTGATAGTTTTAAGCACCCGTCAAATAAAAGATGTGCCTTATCCTTGGCTAAAGCTCTGCGAAAACTATTCTACTTGTCTTATTCGACAGGAAATTTTCTAATTGCTTGGAAACTAGCACACGTTCAGCCTATTCCCAAAAAAGGAAAGGGTAATTATCGACCAATTGCAATCAGTTCGATTCTTTCAAAAGTTTTTAAATATATTATTAGCTCCAAATTAATAAAGTATCTAGAAACTACTTAAACCCTCAACGATCGGCAATATGGCTTTTCTTTTTCAGACTTTTCCTATGGAATGTTGAAACATAATTTTGGAGAGTCGAAAATCGTTGCCCTAGATATTTAAAAGTTATTTGATAGTGTCTGGTATTCAGCACTTTTAGCCAAACTTAAAGCACTTGACTTCTCCAGTCCTTTTCTATTATGGATGTAAAGTGTTTTATCTGGTCGCTTAATACGTATTATATTAGATAGAGTTACATCTAAATCTTAGCCAATAAATTCCAGGGTGCCTCAGGACTCTGGTATCTCTCCATCTATCTTCTCAATTTTCATTAATGATCTGCTTTCCCTTACTGTCAATCCCATACATTAATATGGACTAACTCGAGAACCGCCGCAATGTTATTTGACTTTCGCTCCTATATTGCTACATTCATGGTCAATGTTCTGATGAAATGTCTAATCTGATCCCTGATTCCTACATATAAAACTCGCACTGCAAGAAACGCACATTCTTTTACCCTGCAAAATACTTTCAGCCGTAGAGTAAAATTCCACTCTACCATCTTCTGTCTTTCCTCCGGCATGCAATCTATGAAAATTTAAAGTGACATTCATCAGCACCTTCGGAACTCTCCTCACGGTCCTTAATTTCTTTCTTTATCACTTTATTGTCATGCTGTTTTTTGCATCATAGTTCATAGGATATCTCCTGGGGGCCTATTCTTGAATTACGAATGGTTTTTACGTATTCGTTATATAACGAATGGTTGATAACGAATCGTATACACCGTTCGTATTCTTGAACCTCATCGAAGTGGTGAAAAAGTTTTTCAACATAACGAGTGTGGTAAGATTATTTCGGTCAAATTACAAAATAAATACAGTCAGCTGTGTCACTTAATTAAAATAATATATTTGTTGTGCTTATTATTTTTGTATAAAATATAATTAGTATATTATTACGTTTAAAAAATGGCTAGCCATAAACGTTCAACTGGTAATTTCGTTTATGGTATATTTATATAAAAGTGCTTAATATTTTTGCTCTTAGGTATGTGATTCTAATATGGAAATTATCAGCGTCAATGCAAAATATCCTGGATGTACACATGACAGCTTTATTTGGAATTACCGCAACGCTCTTCTGGCGGTACAAGCTCTTTACAGAACTTTTCCTGAGCAGTACTTTCTATTGGGTAGTAAATTACAAATTTGTGTTCCCAAATGAGTTAAAAAAATACATTTTCTCTTCATGTGATTCAGGATACGCTTTGAAGCCATGGTTACTGACACCTGACTTAAATGCAATACCAGGTAGCGGCGAGAGTAATTTTAACGCTCGACAAATGGCAGTACGAAGAACAATTGAACGAGTAAACGGAGTTTTAAAGATGCGATTTCGATGCCTTTTAAAACATCGTGTTCTTCATTACAGCCCAAATGTAGCATCGAAAATAATTAACACGTACTGTGTACTTCACAATATATGCATGACAAATAATTTAGAAGAGGTGTACCCTGAAGATGGTGATGACCCCTTGCAGGGAATGTTCCCGAATCAAACGACAGAAGAAGATGAAATAAACAGAGGAGCTTCTTCTACTAATGCTCTACTTGCAGCCGAGAAACGACTTCGTTCGAAAATAATTAGGCACTATTTTCAATAATTAATTAATAATAATTCTTTAAATAAAGATATATTTATTATTATAGAGTTTTCATCAAATTGTTGTATATATTTTTATATATTATTTTATTTATATGGCATTAGTCATTAGGAACTTTTTAGCTGGTGGATGCTATGTTTACATTGCTCTAAACAAACGGCATTGATATTTTCGTGAGTGCCTGTGCAATTTCCTCCCTAGCTAGGTGTCCCTTTCCATTATCGCCAGTTTTTTTTTTCCTCCTGTAATTCCATTTTTTTCTTGTAGTACTCCTTTTTTACTTTAGTCTTTTCAGCAACAGCACTACAAATCTCCTGCACTGTCTCAACAGAACGCCTTTTAGGAAATCGTTGGGCTGTAAAATTAATATAAATTGGCTTGCATAAACAATTTAATGTCAAAATAATTACCGTTTTTACCCCTCCTTCCATTTAAAGAAAGGCTATTCTCATTTAATACTTTCTGATAAGCAATATTCTCGGGGAGATCACTAGACTCAATGACTATTGTGGAGGACTCGGGATAAAAAGTTGTTTGCCGCGGATCCTCATTATTAAACACTAGGGAAGTGTTCTCACCTATGTCCTGTTTGATTATATATATTTGAATAAGAACTCTTAAATTTATATACATATAACTTTCTCACCATTACAATCTCTGCCTCGATCACTTCCTCATGGCCTGAAACTTGGTTCGGGTTTATCAACTCCTGCACCCTTAATTCCTCGTTCGTTAGAAACAATTTTGCAGGAGGACCTCCACCAGTGCCATACAAATGTTTTTTTGCCGCTACCGATTTGCTTTTTACAACACATTTCAAATCGTGCCAACTCTAGGAATTTAATATAATATCAATATCAAAAAATTAATGAATTTATATTCCTACCTTTCTCCAACTTTTTCAATCTTTTGCTCCAGGTATTGCATTCAATATTTCTGCCAGCTTTTGCCACAACTCCGTGGCATTTTTTGAAGTGAAGGAGTTATCAAATTTCCCCTCTTTCAGCTTGAGGCTGTCCTCCAAAAACTCTATAATTTTATTTTTTTGCGCCCACGACATTTTTCCACGTCTTTAGTCCATCATTAACAACCGTAAAATATCAGCTGACTCACTCTTCGTTTAGAATAACGAATGGTTGAACCCCATTCGTTAAATAACGAAGGGTTTGCGTTCGGTATATAACGAATGCGGATTTCAAGAATACGATTCCGAATGGTTTTGACAGTATAACAAATACGGAATCTGTCTTCGTTATTCAAGAATAGGGCCCTGAGCTTGGCTTAATAATATAAAAAACAAAGCAGGTCACAATTTCTTAACTTGCCGAGGTCCAAGGTATGTATTGCATCTGTTCTGTGACTACTATTTTAAATAAATGTAAATTTTTGTTTCCTATATTTCCAAAGAAAAAATTATGATGACTCGTGAATTTGAATAAAATACATTTCCCCGGTTTTACTAAATAAAATGGATGATTGGGAACTTTTACACTTCCACTATTTACAAGCCAAAACAAAATGAATAATCTAACATCTCTTTTGACTTTTCGGACTTGAGCAACTTTCTTCGTTGTGAGTGGTAGCCACTTGCCAAACTGTTCGACTCGTATCTTTTAAAAGATAAATTTTGTGCATTTGATATTTGCGAGTGGTGGCGAGTGTCTTCAAACTTTTGTTCAGTGTTCAGCATCTACCAATTTTAAACCATAGCTGCGCCCCCCCCCCCCCACAAGAATCCTGGATCCGCGATTGGTCTCCAGAATCATTTCTGTGTTTCAATTACTGTATATTATTTTTTATTGGGTTGTTAACCATTTTTACTTTATATGCTGGAAGAATTGGATTTGTACCATTAAATACAAGTTTCTATTACATTCTTTGCAATGTAGCGACATCTCCTATACAACACAGAAATGATTCTGGAGACTTCTTTTACATCCTATATCTATGTATCCACCCACTTCTGAAAAAAATTATACACGACCTTGAAGAACTTATATAGGTATTCAAATTTATTCCTAAACAGGGCAAAGCAAAGACATAAATATATGTATATAAGTTTTGTATTTAACTCACTAATATATTTTCCGTACAAGCATTTAAGCTAATACAAACTCAGTTCCAAGTCTCTCATAGCACGATAGTCATAAATCTGCCTTCCACCAATAACAGAATTATCCTAACCCCATAGAAACAGGTCGAATTTCTAAATTCCTCCAATCCTCTGAGACCTAACCAGCCCATAATAAAATCTGAAACGCAGCTTGAAGGATAAAAAATTACCCCAGCCGAGTACTTAAAGCGCTATTAAGATCCTATCGGGTTGATTAGTTAGTCAAAACGAGCAGCACACAGATCGTATTTTAAGAAAAAAGAATTTTAGTCTTCAGCGCTTTACGATCTTCTATTTTACCCAACAACTGTCCTGTGATGTGACCTGTCCGTGTCCCATTTTTATGTTTGCTGAGTATAGTTGGCTGCCGGGGTGCTCCATAAATTTCCAACAATTCCAAAAAGCGGTTACGATATGAGAAGAAATATGTATGCCAGTGAAAAGGGACATAAACATCCGTCGTCCATAAGCACGCGCTCTTATCTCTGCACATCATGTCAGCAGGGGAATGAGTAGTAATTTGTGGTCATCGAATTTCAATTATGCGGCAAAACGGATGCATTTAGGTCGAATAAAAGTGCACATTTGGTGGCAAAGACTTAGAACTCTCGCTCATCATATGATAATGCCCCCCTTGTGGATCTGTTCGTTCTTATGCTATATGCTACCAACCATTTTAACACATGCCAAACCATCTTGAAGCCATAATCAATTAGCAACAGCAGTAAGTTGCGTGACTTAAGCTTGACTCTGAGGTTTTACAAAACTGCCTCCTCCTATACGCTTCCTGCGGTTTCGTTAAATTATTTTTGCAGGATGCCTCTGGCTTTAGTTAGTTATAATTGATAAGGTTTCCTAGTGAAATGTAAGCATGATTCGTTGCGGTTGTTATCGAGACTTTTAAATTGATTAAGTAATTGTCAAAAAGTTTTTATGAAAAGTATAAAAAAAAATGAATGTTTAATAATTTAAGTAGCATACGGTTTTGATATTCGCGGATCAAGAACAATGCGTTTCTTTTTTAATTATCCAAACTAATGAAAGGAAAATCCGTAACACAATACAAATGTGAACATTGTTTCGAGCAGGAAACGAAGAATGTCTCAAACGTACTCAAACTCTCCCATTAAATGGTGCGCCATCTGTACTTTACTAGAAAAAGTTTAATTACGCTCAAACTTAGCATATTTTATTTCCAGATTCCACATATAACGAAATTTCTCACACTTTTTCCTTTTTCGTTAAGCTTAGACAAAAGTTGCCGAATTTAAATTGAACTTAACGAAAGAATTTATATTAGTATAGTCTCAAACCAAACGGCACTAGCGCCAATAGTTTCTGAACTCCTCTGTTCCAACGCCCCCATACGGAAAATAGCAAAGACAAACATCGTATGCGTGCGCGACACTAACACCATGAGTTGGTTGCTGGCTGCTGGACTCTCCGTTGGAACGCCCCCATTCGGGAAATTTTTCGCACTTAACGGAATGAATATGCATACTTGATCACAGATGGATGTTCAAATCAAAACTTTCTTTTTCGTCAGATACTGTTCGTCGGCGGCATTTCTCGCCACTTGGAGAAACAGTTATTTAAAAAAGTAGTAAAATTTCCTATTGGATGCAAGCCTCAAAACTAACTCAAATGTCAAAATCATATGTGATGCTGATTTGAGTGAACATAAATCAGTTTGCAAAACGATAAAAAAGTTGCCGTGAAAATCAAATTAAAAAAAAACAGAAAACGAGAAAATATTAAAAATGACGAAAATTAATAAAAAATGCTCTAAAGCTTCAGATCAAAAAGGGAAGACCATAGTAACCCTCAAAAGAGAAAAAGTTAAAAAGAAACGAAGTTGCCAAAAGTTACGATTTTGTGACCTTCCCAGGGAAATTCTGGAGCATATTCTTGGTAATATAAGTATCTGCAAATGGCATAATATTCGTTCTACATGTAAATATCTAAGAGATATTTGTGATACAGCTTTCATGCATCAGTTCAAGACAGATCTACAAAAGTACAAGCAAGATGATAAAAAAAGATTGGAATTTGCCACACTGAAGGTAACTAATATACAATTTGTGCCCGTTTTAATAGGCATTTTAATTTAAGTCTACCTTAGATGATTCATGAAGCAACTTGGCGCTATATTAAAGTTGGATGTTGTCCTTTTCTTCTGGGAAAAGTGCTATGCTTAATAAGAAAAGACTGCCTAGAAGAGGATATGATAACGGAATTTCTCCTGGAATTCTACGAGATTGTTGAAGAAAGCTTTGGTGGTCCTGGTAGTCAAACTTCACGTTTACTCTGCGTAAGCACTATTCTTGGGTTCCTAAACGTAAGTTACTTTGCTTGCCGCCTTAATTATTTTATTCAAAGTTAGTCTCTTTAGAAATTCAAAAACGCTGTACTTGTGTCATCAACCGATTATTGTAGTAATTACTGTCAGGTGATATATAGATTGGATGGACCCTGGCTCCAGTCAGATATATGGTATATAGATAGAAACGATGTTATACTTATCTTGGCCCAAATTATGCCTTTCGCAGAACTTGAGAAGCATTATTTGTAAGTTTTGTATATTTCATGTCATCTGTATTATTACTTTTTACTTCTACAGGAACTCATGGTTCAGTGAATCTAACGGATTATTTTTTATCGGTAATAGCCGAACTGAATGTCCGGCCAAGACGTTTATTACTTTTAATATATATGGGTCTCCGAAAGTATTGTCTTTCTTCTTAAAAAATGTCACATTCGAAGAGCATTGGGATTACCTGCCGAAGGATGAATTTAGTTTGAATTTAAGAATTATCAGTGAAGAATGTGATTACCAATTAGAAATATTTGAAGATTAAGATTGACTGAAAACATGTGAGTGATAATAATAATAATTTTTTTTTATGTATATATGATTCTTTATTAAACACGTTATAAAATGACTCTTAATATAAAAAAACATGTAAAAAGTGGCTTGAAAACAGAAAAAAAGGCTCTAAATAAACTAAATCTGAAAGGTCGCAAAAAGCTCAAACAATACAAAAAGAAACTTGACAAATGGTATGAAGACTAAAACTAGACATGGCACACAAAAAACAAAAGAATAAAAAACAAAGATAAAAGGTAAATGTAAACATTTTCACAATAATTTTGAAATAAAGTTTTAATGCCAAAGTCGAAGTTATCCTAAAATTTAAAATGTACCTATATCTACAGATAAGTGGCAGTTCCAAGAAGAGTCCCCCATGAAAAATAAACCAAATAATTAACAAGAACTTTTTCTTAAAACGGCCGAATGAGAAATTTAGAATTTAGAAACGAATAATTTTATTAAATGCCACTGATACTGTTATAGAGTCCCGCGAGGGCAGCCTGTAGTATCGTAGAGACCTCTACAAACTGCCCTCATCATCCCTCCAGCTTAGAATCTGTAACAGAGTGCTTGTCCTTCCCACAGCACGTGCAACGATTCCTAAGCGGGGAGAAGACCCGTGGACTAGTGTTGCAAATGCTGTGGCCTGTTATCACCAGCAAAAAACAGGAACTCCATCCTGTGTGTTTGTTGCCAGATATTCAAGACGTAAACGTCTCTTCAATCTGTCAACGAAGTGGCGCTTAAGGGCTTGTTCGTGGTGTTGTTAGTCAGTGTTCTGATTCCCATCTTTGACTCTCGTGTAGTACAAGTGAATTGTAGATTTGGCCAGTGTCAACATAAGCTCAAACAGTTCACCTGAATACAAACCTTTGGTCCCCATAGAAACGATGTCCTGGTATTGTCGAAATTCAACTGGCACATATCGCGCACGAGTTCCATTAGATTTTACAAAGCTGGGCAAGTGAAGAACCTGTGAAACAGGGTGTCTTCACCAGCACAAACTGTGCAAGTCCTCTGAACTCGCCGGTCATTATGTGACAACTGATTAGGATGCATAAGACTGTGATGCAGCAATTTGAATGTTACATCAGCATCTTTGTAACTAGAAGGATAACTGTAGACTACTCTGCAAGTTATCCCTCCCATCACGCCCATACTCACCCCGAGGTGTATTCGCCATCTGTTTTATCCTGTATACTCCGGAGGTCTTATTGACATAAGCACGTCACGGAGCACACGTGTTGTAAGTGTGCTGAAAGGTGTGTGAGGTGGTCTGTTCAGAACGAAAGCATCTTCCAACTTAGTGCCAGGGTCGCTGGACCCAAGTTGGTGAAATCTCTCCCGCGCACAAGCAGCCTGGTCGAGTTGTTGTGAAGTGTTAGTTTTTATTCGACAATTTCTAGAGATATCAATAATATATCCGAGAACTATCAGTGTATGCGTGTCAGCTTCAAAACCTTGAGCATTACTGAACATTGAATCTTTTAATTCAGAATTAAACCTAATTGGAATCGACGCGTATTGCAGGTACCGTAGAGCATTCCACTTACGGTGAAATGCTGGCCTGATTCTGCCCCAGTCTGAAATTTTGAGATTAGATTCTGTGGCCAGTCACGAGGATAGGGTGGTCGAACAGAGAGCAGGTAGTAATACTCTTCTATGCCGATCCCTCCCAGTACATTCACCCACAGTTGAGAAATCAAGTTGTCTCTCTGGCAAAACACTCTTTGGAATGAACGCACTTGGAGACATCTTGATTTCACAACCAAGTTAGTGAGACCTAATCCACCTATCTTGACTGGCAGAGAGAGCATGCTTTCAGCAACCCATCGCCTTCCGCAATAAAAGGCGTCTATCGCTTTTGCTTAAAGAAGACCTACGAAGCCTTCATCAAACGTCTCAGACTTTAGCAGATGAACGATGAACGGGGTAATCAAATAGTTTATCACAACTGACCTTCCCATTAAAGATAATGGAAACAATCGACTATGCCATGAGTTTACAGCTCTAGAGAGTTTCTCAAAAGCGATGCGGCTATTATTGGATTTACTCTCGCGTCCGATATATACACCTAAATACTTCAGGCAAGTATTAGTCCATTGAATGTTCAGTGGAGTATTTGTACGATCTCTCCACCTTCCACACTACAAGCCTTTACTAAGGTTGACTTTAGCGCCCGCTATACGTTCGTACTGTTAGAAAACAGCACGAGCGACCGGAAAAGCTACATCTCTTGTCACGAAAATAGAAAGGTCATCTGCATATGCCAACGTAAGAGGCCTTACATTCGACGAAGATTCACCAGTAGCGGCTCCAACGAAAGATCATAAAGCATACCTGACAATGGACAGCCCTGTCTGATACCTCGATGAAACGAGATAGGATCCAGAAGTTGTCCTTGATGCCTAATCGAAATCGCTGAATTCTATACAGTTGCCCGACAATACCGAACCACCTGGGCCGAAACCCAAATGCCTCGAGAGCAGTCAAGAGATACTCGTGCGAGATGCTATCAAAAGCCTTTTGTTGGTCTAGTGAAATCATGGCCATTTGTGTAACTGTCTGTTCATGGTAGGCTAACAAATGTTTGGCTACTGCAATGTTGTCGTAGATACTATGACCAGGTACACAATAGGACTGTTCCGGGTGTATTACCGAAGCAATCACTGAGCGGAGTATCTCCCCTAATGCTTTGCAGACGATTTTGTAGTCTACATTGCATAGGGTTACTGGCCTCCAGTTCCCCATCCTCTGCAAATCTCCTTTCTTTGCAATCCTCCAACTATGTAGAAGGAAAGACTGAATGTGTCTCAACCGCCGAATTGAAGACTTCCAAAAGGTCAGGAATTAATAAATCCTTGAAACGTATGAAGAATTCTGGAGTCAAGCCGTTATAGCCAGGTGAAGTGTGTCGCCTTAAATCCTTTGTCGCAGTGTTCATATCCTCCAATGTGGTGACTGTATCTAAGAGGTCTTTACTGTCTTCAGAGAAAGTAGGAATATTCTCAAGAAATCCATGAGTGGTCGATAGTATTGTCGACGTCGATTCAGAATAGAGACTACTGTAGTAGTCTCGAATATATTCTGATAGCTGTTGTCTGTTGAGGACTTGTCCAGATTCATCAATTATCGATTCGATTTCACAAGAAGCAGTAAACCGTCCAGTTCTCGGTTGAAGAATCGCCTTCCCTCAGTCAGCGTGATTGGCTGCGCAGCACAAACTCCAAGCTGTGCTTGTAAGTTTGTATTGCCAAGCGTTCCTTTATTCTGTTAAAATAAAGAATCAACTCCGGCTGAGTTGGGAGAAGAGCTGCTACCCGAGACACTTCGGCCGACAAGCTAGAAGCTTGATAGCCACTTCGATTGAAACGTTTCGATGAAAGATAGAGGTTGGAGCTTTCCAACATCCCACCATTGACTAAAAAAAGGAAAGCCAGCTTTCCTCTCATGCCAATCGTGCCAGAATTCAATGAACTCATTGATGAACTGCTCGGAATAGTTGTTGAATATCCAGTATGCTGGTTGCCGCTACAAGAAGATGATCGCTAACCGAACACACTTCATGAGTGACACCAACGAAATGTTCTAGTATTCCAGGTGAGACGTAAAGTCTATTAATTCTGAAACCTGCGAGACTTCCATGGAGATTTCGCGAGACCCTCGCGTATGATCTAGTCGTAGGATGCATCCAACGATAGATATCCACGAGTCTGAAAACACCGACAAAATTTCAATCGAGAAGCATTGACGGAGTTGGACTCAGCTCCTGAATGCCGATCCATTGATGGATTCAGAGTGCAATTGAAATCACCTCCGAGGACAGTTTCACCGCTAAAATTCACCAGACAGTATTGAACACTATCAAGAACTTGTCTTGTAATGTCCTGGTCATGAGGAAGGTACACGTTTACTACCTTAATATGTTTGTCTTGAACGATGAAGTCCACGGAAGAAGCCTGGGAAGATATCTGTATAGACAGGAGAACCTCGGCGAGGTGCAGGCGTGGCAAACATTGCATAGCCAGTATGCAGGTAAGCATAACGCTCAAGTTGTGTATAAGTGTCTTGAGTGAAATTCGTATACTGCTGAACATTTTAATAATAATAATTTGTGTATTATTGTGATACGTCTATCATATTCGGTTAATCCGAAACTCTAACTCCGAAACTATTGATATGGTCTCCCCTCCCCCCACCCCCAACTTCCCTGGCATACAATTTTTTGTTTGACTAGGAGAGTATTATCACCTCCCGCTCTATGGGCCCCCCGTGGAGGAAACACCCTGTATAGTGAAAAACGATTTTTTTTGTATGGCAACCGCACGAAGGGGCTACCTGATTTGTCCCAGTTTCGAACTTAAATTTAATATTTTTTGTAATGTCCGTATGCAGAATTTCAGTTAATAGTTAATATTATGCGTGGCTGTTCAATCTATTTTTCCTATGCGACTCTCATATAACTAAAATATTTTTCGTTTATCGAGTTTTTCATTACCGTCATTCATTATCATTGCCAAAAAATGAACCAAACATACAAATGATTCATCATTAGCAGAATCTTTGTACCTCATTGTATTAGGGTAGTTCTCCGTTTTTTTCTTCATATTAATAAACTTAAAAAAATGCGTGGGTCACTAAATAATTTCGCGCGCATGCTTTGAATGTACTCATCATAAAGTGTAGGGGAAAGTTCTTTGAACTCATTATAGGATGTGAGGAAGTTTTTGTGACTTATAATGGCTTTGTCCCTCATATAACTTTTCCACAGTTTATTCTTTCTATTTTTAAGATGTTTCAGTTCTTTGTTGAACCATGAGGGTTATATTTTATGCAACTGGCCTTCGCGGGGAACATGGGGAAGATAATAAATCAAAAAGAATTATGTAGAACTTAGAAATTTCTTCATCAACACTATTGTAAGATAGCAGTGTGTTGAAATCAGTAGCGGTAAGTCTACTAGAAAGTTCCGGGAAGTCAGCTTTTCTAAAATTGAAAAAGTAGTGTTTTGTCACAATTTGTCAAGTTTTCAGTTTCATAGCAATACGTAATTAGTAAAGGGGGGGGGGGTGGTATTTGTCAAATGTCGACATTTTAACTGGGCTAGGTTCAACTAATAAGTTCTCGGAAACCGTAGATGACCTAGACTCGATATCGCCTTCAACTCTTTAAGCTGCGCCGAACGTCATCGATGGCTGGAATAAGTAGCCTATTGTTTGGATTCTGAAAAACAGCGCATGAATATCAACTAGACAGCCGGACAAATTTTTAACCTTTAAAGATAGGTTATGTGACTTTTCGAGCAGTGTATCTGAATTCATGCTTAGTACATCAACAAGATTAAGCAGATTTTACCATTTAAAGTATTAAGGTCTTCGGAAAATACTTCAATACCAGTCCAGTTCTTATATAAGCTATTAAATTTATCCGCAATGAGAGACTGAACAGAAGTAAGAGTCAAGACGTTCGGTAAAACTTTTTAAAAACCTTAAATTGTGGCAGGGCTTTATATTCGAGCATTTGCTGCAAGCAGTAAGTCCTCTGTTGCAAGCAATAAGTCCTGGAGTTCCGATTCAAGCAAGAAGCGTGAAAAGATTTACCACATATGCCATCGCATGCAATCATATCTTCTGATTTTTTAGAAGAGCAGACTTTACAAGGCGCCATGCTAAGTGACTGCGATTGAATATAATTGCTGAGACAAAAACCAATGTAAAAATGAAAACTTACAAACTCAAAAACTTTTAGCCGCAGTGTACCTGGCCGTTGAAAAGAAAAGAATAGATAGAACAGATAGAAGGCGGAAATATAGTCGCAAAACAATAACAAATAAAGAATAAAAAATATAACTAACTGAAAATTGTTTTTAAAAAGAAGTATCAGCGATAATGAAGAAGATCACAATTGCAAATAAACAATGGACAGAAATCATACAAACGAGCGATGAGCTGCAATCATTAATTTGTATTAAAGCCAAGTCGGGTGCAAAGCAAGTAGATCACATAACGCACATTCAAATTCAATTTTTTGCCACAAATCAAGTAACTATATTTTCTTAGATAATTGAGAATAATTGGTTAATATGTTAGTTGTTTTTAAAATAAAAATATATTATGGTAAGTAGGGAAACCCGGGGCGGAACGGGGTAGCTAAGCTTTGATTACAATTTGGGAGATTTTGAAAGAAATAACACCATTATTTGTCAATTTGTACATTTACTTAGGTACATCTTTCTCTACAAATGTTTGAAAAAAATTTCCCATTCTGCCCCACCCCCGGGGTACAATGAGATATGTACCCGGGGCACAATAGGGTAGCAATTATTGGAACAGTTCGCAGATGAGAGTTCATGATAAAAAAATGGGATGTACAAATATTATCACGGGCAGAGTAGGGTATATCCCGTTGTGCTCCGACGTAAAGTTCTTTGAAACATGAGCATTATGGCCGTTATATTTGTTAGCCTTGAGTTATCATTAAACTTTTAATTAGTCAAAAGTATGTTGAAACAAACATGTGATGTAAATTTCCAAATAAAGAATAGTGTATGGTGTATTTATCTTGGTATCACAGAGCGAAAATTAGAATTTGCAAGCTATTTTTCGGCTTTTGGCACTTTCTTTTACTGACAGCGACTCTGTATAGCGCAGCACAGGGAACCAAAAGCTGTCCACGAAGGTGGCGCGTCTGTCGTCCATAGCGTGCAGATTCAATTCAAGAGGTAGAAAATTTACGTAAAATAAAATGATGGATAAAGAAGAATTTTAAGAACTTTTATTTTTAACGATTCTAAATCAAATTAATAAATACAAGAAGAAAAAACAACCGCCTCGTCCGGGGTTTGAAACCGGGACCTTCCGCTTGCCGGGCGACTGGTCTTAGCACTGAGCTAACGAGACAGATGATTTTCCCTCTTGCATTTATCAATTTGACCTTTCTTGGTGATATAGTTTTTACATGACAGTACTGCACATGCAACAATTGTCTTTCAGTTCACTTTACAAAAAATACTAATAGTTCATATAAAACCCAAAAAAACGCAATAAAACAACTTGTATAATTCAGAGTATTTGAAAAATTTATTTATAGCAACTCTCTTACTTGAAAGCTCCACAATTTGGGTCAAAACGTCACTAACATGGCGCATATCCGGAATTAGTGCACAGAACTTGTATTGTATTCTGTCCAGCAAGAAATGTGGTCAACGACTACGAAGCAGTGTCGGGAAGTTTTTGCAATCGAAATTCCCTCTAAAATAGGAAGTTACTGGGAGCCTTTCCCACAGATTTTTATGAAAATTCCCACAAATTTTCCCTAGGTGCTAAAAAAATATAAGAGATCACAAAAAAAAACAGTTCAAGTAACTTATGAAATCTAATTAGTTTTTATCGATAGAGAAGCGCTTTGCCAACTGAATCTTTCAGAAAAACTGAGAGATTCGCCTAAAACAACTGAGAGGCTGCACAAAAAACTGGGCAATGAAATATCATAACTAAATTTCCCTTATTATTTATAATGTAAACAAAAATGAAAGTATATATAATAATAATAAGAAGAAAAGTAATAAAAAATATCGAAAAGAATGAAGAATTTCAGAGAGTGTCTGTGCTGAGTTCATCTCTTATTTTTGTTTAATGTTAATTGCTGAGAATTCCGGTTCTATATTAGTACAAGTAAAAAAGCTAGAATTGGTCTAAGACCAATTCTTATGATATCCTAGATGAATGCCCGTATGAAATTTCGTATTGTCACCCTTCTGTGCAAGTTTGATTTTTGGAGTAGTTTTTCACATATATTTCTAGAACGGTTTGTCGGACAGAAAAAATGATTATAACCGATTTTATTGGATTTCGTATTCTGAAGAAGTTTTTAGGACAATAAAAATGTATTGGACTGATGGTTTTCACAGTATATGTAAAAAACCCAAATTTTTATATGGCAACACTAAGAAGGAGTTGCCCGATTTAGTCCATTTTTGGAATTTTATTTGCTAGTACAATGAAAATACCATGTACTAAATTTCAGCTCTTTATATCGATGCGTTCTCAGGCAGTGTCCAAATATATAGTGGAAAACGAAAGTTTGGTATGGCAACCTCACGAAGGAGTTGCCCGATTTGTCTCATTTTCGAACTTAATTTTACTTTTTCTTTTAAAGTCCGTGTACAAAATTTCAGCTCTCTAAGTATACGCGTTCTCGAGTTATCGTGCATACGGACGGACGGACGGACATGCAAAAATCAAAATAACTTTTAATATTATGCGTGGGTGTCCAATCCATTTTGCTCTACCATCATTATTTCGAGGTGTTACAAACGGAATGACAAACTTGTATACCCTATAGATTTCATTTGGGTATAATGAGGAAGGCATAACATCTCAAAAAAGAATTTAGAAACATTTCAAGAAGAGAATTTAGAAAGTTTAAAGAAAACTTAAGAATCATCGAGTCTCTTAGCAAGTGATAATTTTTTAAAAGTTCCTCATATGTTAGATTTTTAAAGGGACTAAAATAAAAAACGCGCAGCTTTCTTCATTCATCGTGTAACTTTTTAGATTTGGAACTTGGAACTGGAATTAGAAGAAAAAAAATTTTAATTAGCAAAACATTTGTTTCATGTAGTTTTTTTCTTTCTATCTCCTTGTTTCTACATCTCGGCTTTAGTTACGGTATACCTACCTAATAGTCTAAAGGCTTAAACACAATTGCGACGACAGAGCGATAGAGCGACAGACGACAACGAAAAATTCGCTGCGAAACGGGCAGTCGAAAAATTTGGAGCACAATTGCAACGACAAGCGATGAGCGACGATTGTGAAAGAAGATATTGAAATTTCTTTTGTTAAATGTTTCGAGCGTTTTAAAAGGAGATTTTTATCAAGAATATTTTATATTATATTGAAAGAAATGCAATGAACCAAAGTGTGGAAAAAAACTGAAAATGCGGAAATTAAGTAAATTAAACGCTTTGAAATATACATCCAAACCACGTCTTTTTTGTTCACTTGGCTTGCCTGTCTTGTAAACTATAAATTATTTTATGGATTTCGCATTTCCTCGATCAATTTTTCCTCAAAGCTCATTATTTTAAAATTACCGCGGCGTGCTACCACCTAAAAAAGACAAAAGTAAATGCCACAACCCGCCACAACCATTTCATTCGATTAATTTTGTTGGTAGGACTGCAGCGACGACGGCAAAATTAGAAACTGATCAATCCCAACGATAATATTGTTGCGAGCGTGGCCTTTCGGTTCGTTATTTAAAACACAATATTAAATATTTAATATACAAGTTCTTTATTTAACTCTAATCTTAACAATTCACAAACTTTCAATTAATCAAATCAACTTTAATTATCGCTTAATACTGTACTTTCAATTATCGCAATCTAATTACAACACTTCCACACGTTATTACTTTCGCTTGTTAACACTGCAACGTTTAAGACAAGACTCTTATTCTGGCTATGACAACTGTTATATTTATACCCTAGAAACTCTCCAGATTATTCTCGAGTGTTCTATTTTCCAGAAGCTTCTTGACTGTTCTATTCATTCTATTCCTGAACCTTCCTGTAGATACCATAATCAATTCTCCGAACCTAAAGTCTTCTTCTCCATTGCCAGTAGATGTCAGTAGTTCTACTTCTCCATTGCCAGTAGATGTCAGTAGTTGTCTATTTCTATTGCACGTAACACTGCCCCCTTCTTAAATTTGTTCGTCCCGAACAACAGGTGGTCCACGGTCTTGATGCTCGTAGTATTGACACAAGCGGTCCAAATGAACAATTTTATGCTTGCCTCTTGTGCCACGCTGAATCCTGTATACCACGTCATTAATTCTAGTTACTACTGAATACGGTCCTTCCCAGTGTTGTTGCAATTTTGGAGAACGTCCCTTACGTCGTCTCGGATTATAGAGCCAAACAAGATCACCTTCATTAAATCCTGCGGAATTAGCACGTAGGTCATAGCGGGTCTTCATCCGATCAGTATTTGTTGCTAATTTCGTCCTCGTGGCCTCGTGCACATCAGCTAATTGTTGTTTGAGCTCCGATACGTAGTCTTCTGGTAACTTTTGTTCACCTCTGGGGGTACCGAATTTGAGGTCGCTAGGTAAACGCATCTCTCTTCCGAATATGACTTTAGCTGGGGTTTGTCCGGTAGTACTATGAATGGCTGATCTATAAGCCATTAGGAATATAGGAATGTGTCGATCCCAATCGCGTTGATGATGGTCAACTACTTTCTTTAGATGCTCGATCAATGTTCTGTTGAAGCGCTCTACCATGCCATCAGATTGTGGGTGTAGAGGAGTTGTTCTAGTT
The DNA here is from genome assembly GCA_963924295.1 of Dioctria rufipes. Classification (NCBI taxonomy): domain Eukaryota; kingdom Metazoa; phylum Arthropoda; class Insecta; order Diptera; family Asilidae; genus Dioctria; species Dioctria rufipes. Next base: position 234,186,342 of record OZ002740.1, read on the forward strand.
TTTCTTATTCCCAACATTTTACACATCTCCTGGAAAGTCCGCGATTCGAAGTTCCGTCCTTGGTCCGAATGAAGTTCGTTAGGCACACCAAACCTACTGACCCAATTCGTTATTATTTGTTCCGCAACTGTGGTTGCCTCTTGATTAGGGATTGCATAAGCTTCAGGCCATTTACTGAAATAGTCAATGGCAACTAAAATATAACGGTTACCGCCATCCGTTTCAGGAAAAGGTCCAGCGATGTCTACAGCTATCCTTTCAAAGGGGGCTCCGACGTTATACTTATGCATTTCTCCTCTGCTTCTGTGTTGCGGCCCTTTGCAAGCCGCACAGACAGGACATCTGCGGCACCACTCCTCCACATCTTCTCGCATATGTAGCCAATAAAACCTTTCTCGTATTTTGGAAATGGTTTTGTTCACTCCCAAATGTCCTCCAGAGGTTCCACCGTGCATTTCTTCTAGAACATCTTTGACGTTTGATGCTGGCACGACTATCTGCATTCGGAAATATTCGCCGTTAGGTGCTTCCCATTTGCGTTTTAATATACCACATTCAACATGAAGAGAGTTCCATTGAGCCCAGTAACTTTTCAGCTTCTCACTCCGTTCCGAAATATCCTTCCAGTCTGGTCTTTCCATATCTTCTTTCCAAGCGAGAATAGGTGAAATGTCCGGATCTTCTCGTTGTGCTGTTCTCAGGTCCTCGTTGTCCCAACCTGTAGATGGTTCCACGGTTACCAACTGTATAGTTGCTGTTGTTTCTTTTTCTTCCACCCGTGCGCAATGTTTGCATTCAAGTTTGCATGGACGTCGTGAAAGGGCGTCTGCATTTCCATGGATACGACCTCTTCGGTGTTGGATCTCAAGATCATAAGCCTGGAGTCGCTCTATCCATCTCGCGACTTGTCCCTCAGGGTTCTTAAACTGCAGAAGCCATTTAAGCGCTGCATGGTCGGTGCGAAGGATGAATTTCTGCCCGTAGAGATATTTATGAAAATGTTTTGTTGAACTTACAATAGCAAGTAGCTCTTTTCTTGTAGCACAATAATTTTTCTCTGGCTTTGAAAGTGCTTTGCTATAGTAAGCTACTGGAACTTCTTGACCATTCTCCTCCTGCGAAAGCACTGCACCAATACCTTCATTGCTGGCATCAGTGTCTAATATAAATGTTTTTCCCAGCTTTGGATAATGAAGTACTGGAGCTTCACAGAGCTGTTGCTTCAAATTTTCAAAACTTTCGTTGCATTTATCCGACCATATGAACGGCCTTCCCTTTTCTGTAAGTTGATGTAGGCTTCTTGCTATATCTGCAAAACCTTTCACGAATCGCCTGTAGTAGGTAGCTAAACCAAGAAAACTCCGTAATTGATGTTTGTCCTTTGGAACAGGCCAATTTTTGACGGCTTCTATCTTCTCTGGATCGGTTCTTACTCCTTGTGATGAAACTATGTGCCCTAAATATTTAACTTCATCTTTGAATAGAGCACATTTACTCGCACTGAGCTTCAATTTTGCATCTTTGAGTCTTTGAAGTACGTCTCGTAAGTTGTTTTTATGTTCCTTGAATGTCCTTCCGATAACTATTATGTCATCCAAGTAGACAAGACATGTTTTCCAGGTTAAACCACGTAGAACACATTCCATTAGTCGTTCGAATGTGGCTGGAGCATTACATAACCCAAATGGCATTACTTTGAATTGCCATAAGCCACTGCCAACTGAGAAAGCAGTTTTATCTCGGTCCTCGGGATGTATTTCCACTTGCCAGTAACCACTCTTCAAATCCAATGTGGAAAACCATTGCGCTCCGGAAAGGTTGTCCAACGTGTCATCAATCCTTGGTAATGGATAGCTATCTTTTCTCGTCACGTTATTTAGCTGGCGGTAGTCTACGCAGAATCGGGTGCTGCCATCCTTTTTCCTAACCAGAACAATCGGCGATGTCCAAGGGCTGTTAGATTCCTCTATTATGCCTTGTTTCTTCATGGAGTTCATCATGTCTGCAACTTCTGGTTGTTTGGCTAATGGCAATCTTCGTGGTGTCTGTCGAATGGGCCTGGAATCTCCTGTATCGATCCGATGCTGGACAAGATTTGTTTTACCATAGTCATCATCATTCATTGCAAATAATTCCGAAAATTCATCGATCACCTCTTTGGCATCGTTGTGTTGTTGTTCACTTAAGGCACTGGACGAAAGAAGTTTCTGAACCTGTTGGGTAGTAGCTGGTATAGGTTTTGTCTCCCTGATATTACTACCATTATCCAAATTGACGATTTGGTAAACGGGCTCACAATTTCCAATTATAGCACGTTCTTTTAGTTGTACCTCATTTTCGGATGTGTTAAGCACTCTGACTGGTATTAATGTTGCACCTTCTGCCTTCACTAAAGTCTTCCCCACAATGATGCTCGATGTGACTTTTGTGGGGTTAGGCTCCACCAGATAGAATCTGCAGGTCCCGATGTCATCAGTAAGCTTTGTCCATATTAGTGTCTCGGAGCACGGCGAAAGAGTTATATTTTCGCAGACCATCGTCCTTACTTTCACAGGATGATCTGCTCCTTCTCCTAGTTTCATAGGAATTTCTATGTTCCCATATTTGAGAGTCCGCTCTCCGACATCCAGATTTATTTTGTATGTGGTCATGAAATCTATTCCAAGAATGCATTCATCCATTATGTCTGAAACCAGGAAAGTGTGAGGAAATAGTAGTTCGCCTAGTTGAACATCTAAAGTTATTTCTCCAAACACCCGTGCTGCTGCTCCAGTTGCTGTTCTTAGTAGATATTTGGTGGTATTATGAAGCCATTTGTTCTTAACAAGATCTGTTCTAATAATTGATCTTGCAGCTCCAGTATCGATAGTGACTGAGCAGTCATTTTTTCCTACACTTCCATATATAATAAGACTGCTATTATTTCTCTGCAACTGGCCTACTTGAATGATGACTTCGGGGCTGCCGATTCCACCAACCAACTTCTGCCCCACAAAGTTGGTTTTTACTAGTTTTCCGATTGCTCAACAGGAGAGCTGATGCGACTAGTCGCTGCTTGATATCTAGTCTCTCCATGAATAGCTTGTTCCCTGGCTCGACATCTTTGGCATTCTTCTTTCCCTTCTTCAGGTGATTCCACTCGTCGACGTTTTCTGCAGTCTCTTTGAAGGTGCCCTGATCTATTACAATTCCAGCATCGAAGGACACCACGTGAGGGCGGGCTCTGTGATGATTGCACTCTGTTACAAGTACATTCTTCCACTGAAATTTCTCTTACTCGTACTGCACTCCGTGAAGCTTGTCTGGCGGATTCATACGCTAATGCATAGGCTAGTGCTTCTGCTGTTGATTTCTTTCCTGCTAGCCTTAACGCTTGTTGTAAATTTTGATCTGCAATAGCGTTCACAAATGCCTCCGTCGCCACTTCATTAAGGAAATCCGCATTTACGCTGGAGTATGAAAGATGCGCTAATCTTTCCACATCAGCCTGCAATTGTTGCAGTGATTCGCCATGCTTTTGAATCCTGTTGCGCAACTGTAGGCGATATACTTGCTGCATGTGCTCATCTCCGTAACGTAATTCTATCGCCTGTACTAATGAAGAGTAATCACGTTGATTTTCAATCGGTACAGTTTGTAAGAGTTCTGACGCAGGAGCTCGAAGTGCTAACACCAGAGCTATAGCTTTGTCTTCATCATTCCATCCATTTACCTCTGAAGCTGCCTCGAATTGTCTCTTGAAGATATGCCATGAATTTTGTCCATCAAATATTGGAGGTTTCATTCTACCTGCACCGGATATTTCAGCTGCTACGTTTAGAGGCTGACGATGCTTTAATCTTTCCAGATCTGCTTTAACGTTGTCAAGCTGTTCCGTGACATTTTGTTGTACTCCCGACACTTGTTGTCGAACTTCCAACACTTCCTGCTGGATTTCTTCAATCTTCACATTTTGTTCGTCTAATGAACCTTTCAGAAAGTTCTTCTGTTCCTCCAAACAAGTTTCTAGACAATTCTGCAGAGAATTTTTTTGTTCCTCAAAAACATTCTTTTGCTCGTCCAGACGGATTTCCATAGATTTCTTTTGCTCATCTAAACGGTATTCCATAGAATTCTTTTGTTCCTCTAGAGAATTCTTTTGTTCCTCAAAAGCATTCTTTTGTTCATCTAAACGGGATTCCAGAGAATTCTTTTGCTCATCTAAACGGGATTCCAGAGAATTCTTTTGTTCCTCATTGGAATTCTTCTGTTCATCAAAACGGGCTTCCATAGATTTCTTTTGTTCCTCGAGAGAATTCTTTTGTTCCTCGAGAGAATTCTTTTGTTCCTGGAGAGAATTCTTTTGTTCATCAAAACGGGCTTCCATTTTGCTCATTAAAGCACTCAAAAGCTGTTCCATTTTCATTGTAGGCTCTTCTTCAACTTCGGTTTCTTCCAAGTTATCTTCGAAAACAAATGTTTCAGGATTCTTTCCTTCCTCTATCAAAGCTTGTCTGAGTCGCTCGACTAGAACTTTCTTTGCACCTATCGTTTGTAATGACCGGTTCCCTAACTCCACTTTCAAATCCTGCGTTCGAAGCTCCTCGAATTTTCGCCCCATTACTTTAGTAATTCACTTTAAGTTGAATATAAATTATTTTCCAGAACTTTCAAAATTTAACACAATTTCACAAAATTAATCACACTTTGAATTTTAAAGTCAATTGCCACCACTTTATTTCGCGAATTTATTTTACTTCTGACACCAGTTGTTGCCAGCGTGGCCTTTCGGTTCGTTATTTAAAACACAATATTAAATATTTAATATACAAGTTCTTTATTTAACTCTAATCTTAACAATTCACAAACTTTCAATTAATCAAATCAACTTTAATTATCGCTTAATACTGTACTTTCAATTATCGCAATCTAATTACAACACTTCCACACGTTATTACTTTCGCTTGTTAACACTGCAACGTTTAAGACAAGACTCTTATTCTGGCTATGACAACTGTTATATTTATACCCTAGAAACTCTCCAGATTATTCTCGAGTGTTCTATTTTCCAGAAGCTCCTTGACTGTTCTATTCATTCTATTCCTGAACCTTCCTGTAGATACCATAATCAATTCTCCGAACCTAAAGTCTTCTTCTCCATTGCCAGTAGATGTCAGTAGTTCTACTTCTCCATTGCCAGTAGATGTCAGTAGTTGTCTATTTCTATTGCACGTAACAATATCGTCGATCGCTCAACGTCGCTCGTCGCAATTTGGTGCATTCGCATAAAGGCTTAAACACAATTCCGACGACAGACGACAAACGACGACGATATATCGCTGTCAAACTTCTAAAAACACAGCATCTTATGCGAATGCACCAAATTGCGACGACCGACGTTGAGCGATCGACGACATTATCGCCGGGATTGATCAGTTTCTAATTTTGCCGTCGTCGCTGCAGTCCTACCAACAAAATTAATCGAATGAAATGGTTGTGGCATTCACTTTTGTCTTTTTTAGGTGGTAGCTCGCCGCGGTAATTTTAAAATAATGAGCTTTGAGGAAAAATAGATCGAGGAAATGCGAAATCCATAAAATAATTTATAGTTTACAAGATAGGCAAGACAAGTGGACAAAAAAGTCAAGGGTTGGATGGATATTTTAAAGCATTTAATTTACTTAATTTCCGCATTTTCAGTTTTTTTTCCACACTTTGGTTCATTGCATTTCTTTCAATATAATATAAAATATTCTTGATAAAAATCTCCTTTTGAAACGCTCGAAACATTTAACAAATAAAATTTCAATATCTTCTTCTTTCACAATCGTCGCTCATCGCCTGTCGTTGCAATTGTGTTCCCAATTTTTCGAATGCCTGTTTCGCAGCGAAATATTCGCTGTCGTCTGTCGTTCTGTTGCTCTATTGTCGGAATTGTGTTTAAGCCTTGATGCTGTGCTTTTAGAAGTTTGACAACGATATATCGTCGTCGTTTGTCGTCTGTCGTCGCAATTGTGATTAAGCCTTAAGAGCTAGCAACGTTTTCGAGAAATGACTTTAGTTCGCCTAGTTTTTTGATATGCCTTTCCTTACAGTATATCAATACTCATGCGGCCCATATGGCTGGTGAGGCGCGTTACGTTTATATGTGCGCATTCCATTCCACAGGTAAAGAAAGCAGTTTTCAAAATGATTTTTGTTTTTTTCATCTGTTTTCATAAGCATCGGACAATATAAATTCACTATTCACAGACAATTACCTCGTTGCTAGCGCCATGCCAGACTTTTTTTTTTTTTTTTTTTTTTTTCATTACAAAAAAAAATATTTTTTTTATACGAGCTAGTTTAATTATCGAAGCACATGAAATTAATTTCCCAGGCGATAACTCCGTTGCTCATTAGGTACCGGACCAATTTGAGCATAGTAAAGTGGTTTTTTTTTTCACGATGATGTTTTGAGAATATTTCATGAACTCAGCGAGATAGCACAATTTTGTCCTATTCTTTGTTTTTTTGTTTTTAGTAGAGAATTTCAGAAGCTACAGAAAAGCTTCTGGGCAAAATTGAGTTATCTGGTTTAGATTTGAGGATATTCTTGATAAAATACTGGAAGACAAAATCCACTACTAGGTATACAGATCCGCTATTGAGTTAGAACTTGGATAGATTTCCATGGAAAAATTAATAAGAGCAATTATTTGGAATATAAAAATGACAAGTTTTACTTTGAATACATTGACTTCTGTAGATGTAGGAGATTTAGAGTGAGCATTTCTCCAAAATGTAGTCACGTATTGGACTCTACATAAATGCTGCCGTAATTCACCTCTGCACGGTGGTAAGCTTGATGGATTGAAATTTCTGCATATTTAACTTTCTTCTGCATTTAACTTTCACTGAAATTTTTGACTGATACGTATTAGAAAATAACTAAAATCTGACATCGTTGACGTTGTTAATCTGCCGAACTGCCGAAACAAATCTTTCCAAGGTGGCAAATGCACTCTTCAGAATTTTTTCATCATCGGTGGCAATATTTTGAAATGCAAGCTGATAATCTTCCGCGTCTTCTAGTAATTTGAAAGGCCTCCATTTCCCTTTGTGAAAAAAAAGCAGGAGTGTAATCACAACATGTTATGGCCTGAAATCCTGTAGATATGAACGGAAAAACCCAAAGTTTTGTACAATTCATTGACGTTGATGTAGCATTCATGATTATTCACGCTCATGTTGATCTAAAATTTTAAGGAATCATTAAAATTGTCTATGTTACCAAGGAGTATAATGAGAATATCAGAATCTGAGCATCTTATTAAACTTCAGCGGTGATATCAATTTGGCAAATATGATAGATAATCCTCGAATCTGTTTCTTCATGTTCTTCACATGATAATGACTCTATTATTTTCAACCCGATAAAAGACGCATTTGTTGAATTGTAAGTGAATTATTTTATCACCAATATAAGACGCCATATCATCAGTCCAGTGGTTGATAAAAAATTTAACTAATGCTTCCTTGTACTGAACATTTTTCAGTTGAGCAGTGAAATTATGAGGACGAATTTGATTTGGTTATATTGAAACCTCGCTAGCCGATTCATCTCGACGTTTACGTTCACTATCTTTGATTGATGGTGTAAAACATCAACGCTAGTTTCTTTCAGTTGAGATACAATTTACTTTTAAAGCTTTTCCAAATTTTCCGTTTAACATTTCATTGCATAATTATGTATAGCCTCTACATTTACTCCCATGCAAGCAGGTTTGCTCGGGAGAGATATTTCTTTGCTTCTTTTACCTATTCCCTCTAGAAAACCGGCTTGCATACTGCATCAAGAATACTCGTGTGGGATGGCACATTCCCTATCACACTCGAATCGTTCTGGCTATTGATAATCAACCTAATCATCGCCTGGAATATTAATTTCATGTGGTTCGATAATTAATCTAGCTCGTATAAAAATTACAGCTGTAATAAAATATTTTTTTTTTTTGTAATGAACAAAAAAAAAACGTCTGGCACGGTGCTAGCAACGAGGTAATTGTCTGGGAATAGTGAATTTATATTGTCTGATGCTTATGAAAACAGAAATTGAAATAAAATCATTTTGAAAACGGTTTTTTTTACCTGTAAAACGGAATGCGCACAAGTAAACCCAACGCGTCTCACCAGCCAGATGGACCGCATGCCTATTGAGATAGTGAAAGAGGGGTGATAGCAAAGAATCTTTTTTTCGTGACGTTGCTAGTTCTCGGACTATTAAGAGGGCGCGAATAATTGTGATAATTGTATGTATGTATGTACATACAATTAGATTGGAAAAATAAGTACTGTGTGTATGTATAGTGTACATGCGGAAAAAAGTAAGAAGACACTGTATGTAGGCAAGTATGCATATCGTGGTTACGTTTACATGTATAATTATAATAAACTTAATATAGGTAAAACATACTGTTGCGAGCGTGGCTTTTAGGTTCGTTATTTAAAACACAATATTAAATATTCAATATACAAGTTCTTTATTTGACTCTAATCTTAACAATTCACAAACTTCATATACTTTCTATTAATCAAATACACTTTAATTATCGCTTAATACTGTACTTTCAATTATCGCAATCTAATTAAAACACTTCCGCACGTTATTACTTTCGCTTGTTAACACTGCAACGTCTAAGACAAGACTCTTATTCTGGCTATGACAACTGTTATATTTATACCCTAGAAACTCTCCAGATTATTCTCGAGTGTTCTATTTTCCAGAAGCTTCTTGACTGTTCTATTCATTCTATTCCTGAACCTTCCTGTAGATACCATAATCAATTCTCCGAACCTAAAGTCGTTTACTTCTCCATGGCCACATTGCCAGTAGATGTCACCAGTTGTCTCTTTCTATTGCACGTAACACTGCCCCCTTCTTAAGTTTGTTCGTCCCGAACAACAGGTGGTCCACGGTCTTGATGCTCGTAGTATTGACACAAGCGGTCCAAATGTACAATTTTATGCTTGCCTCTTGTGCCACGCTGAATCCTGTATACCACGTCATTAATTCTAGTTACTACTGAATACGGTCCTTCCCAGTGTTGTTGCAATTTTGGAGAACGTCCCTTACGTCGTCTCGGATTGTAGAGCCAAACAAGATCACCTTCATTACATCCTGCGGAATTAGCACGTAGGTCATAGCGGGTCTTCATCCGATCAGTATTTGTTGCTAATTTCGTCCTCGTGGCCTCGTGCACATCAGCTAATTGTTGTTTGAGCTCCGATACGTAGTCTTCTGGTAGCTTTTGTTCACCTCTGGGGGTACCGAATTTGAGGTCGCTAGGTAAACGCATCTCTCTTCCGAATATGACTTTAGCTGGGGTTTGTCCGGTAGTACTATGAATGGCTGATCTATAAGCCATTAGGAATATAGGAATGTGTCGATCCCAATCGCGTTGATGATGGTCAACTACTTTCTTTAGATGATCGATCAATGTTCTGTTGAAGCGCTCTACCATGCCATCAGATTGTGGGTGTAGAGGAGTTGTTCTAGTTTTTCTTATTCCCAACATTTTACACATCTCCTGGAAAGTCCGCGATTCGAAGTTCCGTCCTTGGTCCGAATGAAGTTCGTGAGGCACTCCAAACCTACTGACCCAATTCGTTGTTATTTGTTCCGCAACTGTGGCTGCCTCTTGATTAGGGATTGCATAAGCTTCAGGCCATTTACTGAAATAGTCAATGGCAACTAAAATATAACGGTTACCGCCATCCGTTTCAGGGAAAGGTCCAGCGATGTCTACAGCTATCCTTTCAAAGGGGGCTCCGACATTATACTTATGCATTTCACCTCTGCTTCTGTGTTGCGGTCCTTTGCAAGCAGCGCAGACAGTGCATCTGCGGCACCACTCCTCCACATCTTCTCGCATATGTAGCCAATAAAACCTTTCCCGTATTTTGGAAATTGTTTTGTTCACTCCCAAATGTCCTCCAGAGGTCAGAGGTTCCACCGTGCATTTCTTCTAGAACATCTTTGACGTTTGATGCTGGCACGACTATCTGCATTCGGAAATATTCGCCGTTAGGTGCTTCCCATTTGCGTTTTAATATACCACATTCAACATGAAGAGAGTTCCATTGAGCCCAGTAACTTTTCAGCTTCTCACTCCGTTCCGAAATATCCTTCCAGTCTGGTCTTTCCATATCTTCTTTCCAAGCGAGAATAGGTGAAATGTCCGGATCTTCTCGTTGTGCTGTTCTCAGGTCCTCGTTGTCCCAACCTGTAGATGGTTCCACGGTTACCAACTGTATAGTTGCTGTTGTTTCTTTTTCTTCCACCCGTGCGCAATGTTTGCATTCAAGTTTGCATGGACGTCGTGAAAGGGCGTCTGCATTTCCATGGATACGACCTCTTCGGTGTTGGATCTCAAGATCATAAGCCTGGAGTCGCTCTATCCATCTCGCGACTTGTCCCTCAGGGTTCTTAAACTGCAGAAGCCATTTAAGCGCTGCATGGTCGGTGCGAAGGATGAATTTCTGCCCGTAGAGATATTTATGAAAATGTTTTGTTGAACTTACAATAGCAAGTAGCTCTTTTCTTGTAGCACAATAATTTTTCTCTGGCTTTGAAAGTGCTTTGCTATAGTAAGCTACTGGAACTTCTTGACCATTCTCCTCCTGCGAAAGCACTGCACCAATACCTTCATTGATGGCATCAGTGTCTAATATAAATGTTTTTCCCAGCTTTGGATAATGAAGTACTGGAGCTTCACAGAGCTGTTGCTTCAAATTTTCAAAACTTTCGTTGCATTTATCCGACCATATGAACGGCCTTCCCTTTTCTGTAAGTTGATGTAGGCTTCTTGCTATATCTGCAAAACCTTTCACGAATCGCCTGTAGTAGGTAGCTAAACCAAGAAAACTCCGTAATTGATGTTTGTCCTTTGGAACTGGCCAATTTTTGACGGCTTCTATCTTCTCTGGATCGGTTCTTACTCCTTGTGATGAAACTATGTGCCCTAAATATTTGACTTCATCTTTGAATAGAGCACATTTACTCGCACTGAGCTTCAATTTTGCATCTTTGAGTCTTTGAAGTACGTCTCGTAAGTTGTTTTTATGTTCCTTGAATGTCCTTCCGATAACTATTATGTCATCCAAGTAGACAAGACATGTTTTCCAGGTTAAACCACGTAGAACACATTCCATTAGTCGTTCGAATGTGGCTGGAGCATTACATAACCCAAATGGCATTACTTTGAATTGCCATAAGCCACTGCCAACTGAGAAAGCAGTTTTATCTCGGTCCTCGCGATGTATTTCCACTTGCCAGTAACCACTCTTCAAATCCAATGTGGAAAACCATTGCGCTCCGGAAAGGGTATCCAACGTATCATCAATCCTTGGTAATGGATAGCTATCTTTTCTCGTCACGTTATTTAGTTGGCGGTAGTCTACGCAGAATCGGGTGCTGCCATCCTTTTTCCTAACCAGAACAACCGGCGATGTCCAAGGGCTGTTAGATTCCTCTATTATGCCTTGTTTCTTCATGGAGTTCATCATGTCTGCAACTTCTGGTTGTTTGGCTAATGGCAATCTTCGTGGTGTCTGTCGAATGGGCCTGGAATCTCCTGTATCGATCCGATGCTGGACAAGATTTGTTTTACCATAGTCATCATCATTCATTGCAAATAATTCCGAAAATTCATCGATCACCTCTTTGGCATCGTTGTGTTGTTGTTCACTTAAGGCACTGGACGAAAGAAGTTTCTGAACCTGTTGGGTAGTAGCTGGTATAGGTTTTGTCTCCCTGATATTACTACCATTATCCAAATTGACGATTTGGTAAACGGGTTCACAATTTCCAATTATAGCACCTTCTTTTAATTGTACCTCATTTTCGGATGTGTTAAGCACTCTGACTGGTATTAATGTTGCACCTTCTGCCTTCACTAAAGTCTTCCCCACAATGATGCTCGATGTTACTTTTGTGGGGTTAGGCTCCACCAGATAGAATCGGCAGGTCCCGATGTCATCAGTAAGCTTTGTCCATATTAGTGTCTCGGAGCATGGCGAAAGAGTAATATTTTCGCAGACCATCGTCCTTACTTTCGCAGGATGATCTGCTCCTTCTCCTAGTTTCATAGGAATTTCTATGTTCCCATATTTGAGAACTCGCTCTCCGACATCCAGATTTATTTTGTATGTGGTCATGAAATCTATTCCAAGAATGCATTCATCCATTATGTCTGAAACCAGAAAAGTGTGAGGAAATAGTAGTTCGCCTAGTTGAACATCTAAAGTTATTTCTCCAAACACCCGTGCTGCTGCTCCAGTTGCTGTTCTTAGTAGATATTTGGTGGTATTATGAAGCCATTTGTTCTTAACAAGATCTGTTCTAATAATTGATCTTGCAGCTCCAGTATCGATAGTGACTGCGCAGTCATTTTTTCCTACACTTCCATATATAACAAGACTGCTATTATTTCTCTGCAACTGGCCTACTTGAATGATGACTTCGGGGCTGCCGATTCCACCAACCAACTTCTGCCCCACAAAGTTGGTTTTTACTAGTTTTCCGACTGCTCAACAGGAGAGCTGATGCGACTAGTCGCTGCTTGATATCTAGTCTCTCCACGAATAGCTTGTTCCCTGGCTCGACATCTTTGGCATTCTTCTTTCCCTTCTTCAGGTGATTCCACTCGTCGACGTTTTCTGCAGTCTCTTTGAAGATGCCCTGATTTATTACAATTCCAGCATCGAAGGACACCACGTGAGGGCGGGCTCTGTGATGATTGCACTCTGTTACAAGTACATTCTTCCACTGAAATTTCTCTTACTCGTACTGCACTCCGTGACGCTTGTCTGGCGGATTCATACGCTAATGCATAGGCTAGTGCTTCTGCTGTTGATTTCTTTCCTGCTAGCCTTAACGCTTGCTGTAAATTTTGATCTACAATAGCGTTCACAAATGCCTCCGTAGCCACTTCATTAAGGAAATCCGCATTTACGCTGGAGTATGAAAGATGCGCTAATCTTTCCACATCAGCCTGCAATTGTTGTAGTGATTCGCCATGCTTTTGAATCCTGTTGCGCAACTGTAGACGATATACTTGCTGCATGTGCTCATCTCCGTAACGTAATTCTATCGCCTGTACTAATGAAGTATAATCACGTTGATTTTCAATCGGTACAGTTTGTAAGAGTTCTGAAGCAGGACCTCGAAGTGCTAACACCAGAGCTATAGCTCTGTCTTCATTATTCCATCCATTTACCTCTGAAGCTGCCTCAAATTGTCTCTTGAAGATATGCCATGAATTTTGTCCATCAAATATTGGAGGTTTCATTCTACCTGCGCCAGATATTTCAGCTGCTACGTTTAGAGGCTGACGATGCCTTATTCTTTCCAGATCTGCTTTAACGTTTTCAAGTTGCTCAGTAAATTTTTGTTGTTCCTGCTCGATTTCTTCAATTTTCAAATTTTGTTCATCTAATGAGGTTTTTAGAAGATTTTTCTGTTCCTCCAAACGAGTTTCTAGGCAATTCTCCAAAGAACTCTTTTGTTCGTCCAAGCGGGTTTCCATAGAATTCTTCTGCTCATCTAACCGGGATTCCAAAGAATTCTTTTGTTGCTCAAAAGCATTCTTTTGTTGCTCAAAAGCATCCTTTTGCTCGTCCAGACGGGTTTCCATAGATTTCTTTTGCTCATCTAAACGGGATTCCAGAGCATTCTTTTGTTCCTCATTGGAATTTTTCTGTTCATCAAAACGGTCTTCCATAGATTTCTTTTGTTCCTCGAGAGAATTCTTTTGTTCCTCGAGAGTATTCTTTTGTTCATCAAAACGGGCTTCCATTTTGCTCATTAAAGCACTCAAAAGCTGTTCCATTTTCATTGTAGGCTCTTCTTCAACTTCGGTTTCTTCCAAGTTATCTTCGAAAACAAATGTTTCAGGATTCTTTCCTTCCTCTATCAAAGCTTGTCTGAGTCGCTCGACTAGAACTTTCTTTGCACCTGTCGTTTGTAATGACCGGTTCCCTAACTCCACTTTCAAATCCTGCGTTCGAAGCTCCTCGAATTTTCGCCCCATTACTTTAGTAATTCACTTTAAGTTGAATATAAATTATTTTCCAGAACTTTCAAAATTTAACACAATTTCACAAAATTAATCACACTTTGAATTTTAAAGTCAATTGCCACCACTTTATTTCGCGAATTTATTTCACTTCTGACACCAGTTGTTGCGAGCGTGGCTTTTAGGTTCGTTATTTAAAACACAATATTAAATATTTAATATACAAGTTCTTTATTTGACTCTAATCTTAACAATTCACAAACTTCATATACTTTCTATTAATCAAATACACTTTAATTATCGCTTAATACTGTACTTTCAATTATCGCAATCTAATTAAAACACTTCCGCACGTTATTACTTTCGCTTGTTAACACTGCAACGTCTAAGACAAGACTCTTATTCTGGCTATGACAACTGTTATATTTATACCCTAGAAACTCTCCAGATTATTCTCGAGTGTTCTATTTTCCAGAAGCTTCTTGACTGTTCTATTCATTCTATTCCTGAACCTTCCTGTAGATACCATAATCAATTCTCCGAACCTAAAGTCGTTTACTTCTCCATGGCCACATTGCCAACCAGTTGTCTCTTTCTATTGCACGTAACAATACAATATATTGCTGTGGTTCCCCACTTTTTTGCTTTTTTTTTAATTGATTTTAGTATTGTTGCGGGCGTGGCCTTTGGTTCGTTATTTAAAACACAATATTAAATACTTTTATACAAGTTCTTTATTTCACTCTAATCATACAAAATTCATAAACTTTCTATTAATCAACTCAACTCTAATTATCGCTAATACTGTACTTTCAATTATCGCAATCTAATTACAACACTTTCGCACGTTTATTACTTTCACTTGATAACACTGCAACGTCTAAGACAAGACTTTTATTCTGGCTATGACAACTGTTATATTTATACCCTAGAAACTCTCCAGATTATTCTCGAGTGTTCTATTTTCCAGAAGCTTCTTGACTGTTCTATTCATTCTATTCCTGAACCTTCCTGTAGATACCATAATCAATTCTCCGAACCTAAAGTCGTTTACTTCTCCATTGCCACATTGCCAGTAGATGTCACCAGTTGTCTCTTTCTATTGCACGTAACACTGCCCCCTTCTTAAGTTTGTTCGTCCCGAACAACAGGTGGTCCACGGTCTTGATGCTCGTAGTATTGACACAAGCGGTCCAAATGAACAATTTTATGCTTGCCTCTTGTGCCACGCTGAATCCTGTATACCACGTCATTAATTCTAGTTACTACTGAATACGGTCCTTCCCAATGTTGTTGCAATTTTGGAGAACGTCCCTTACGTCGTCTCGGATTGTAGAGCCAAACAAGATCACCTTCATTAAATCCTGCGGAATTAGCACGTAGGTCATAGCGGGTCTTCATCCGATCAGTATTTGTTGCTAATTTCGTCCTCGTGGCCTCGTGCACATCAGCTAATTGTTGTTTGAGCTCCGATACGTAGTCTTCTGGTAACTTTTGTTCACCTCTGGGGGTACCGAATTTGAGGTCGCTAGGTAAACGCATCTCTCTTCCGAATATGACTTTAGCTGGGGTTTGTCCGGTAGTACTATGAATAGCTGATCTATAAGCCATTAGGAATATAGGAATGTGTCGATCCCAATCGCGTTGATGATAGTCAACTACTTTCTTTAGATGCTCGATCAATGTTCTGTTGAAGCGCTCTACCATGCCATCAGATTGTGGATGTAGAGGAGTTGTTCTAGTTTTTCTTATTCCCAACATTTTACACATCTCCTGGAAAGTCCGCGATTCGAAGTTCCGTCCTTGGTCCGAATGAAGTTCGTGAGGCACTCCAAACCTACTGACCCAATTCGTTCTTATTTGTTCCGCAACTGTGGCTGCCTCTTGATTAGGGATTGCATAAGCTTCAGGCCATTTACTGAAATAGTCAATGGCAACTAAAATATAACGGTTACCGCCATCCGTTTCAGGGAAAGGTCCAGCGATGTCTACAGCTATCCTTTCAAAGGGGGCTCCGACATTATACTTATGCATTTCACCTCTGCTTCTGTGTTGCGGTCCTTTGCAAGCAGCGCAGACAGTGCATCTGCGGCACCACTCCTCCACATCTTCTCGCATATGTAGCCAATAAAACCTTTCCCGTATTTTGGAAATTGTTTTGTTCACTCCCAAATGTCCTCCAGAGGTTCCACCGTGCATTTCTTCTAGAACATCTTTGACGTTTGATGCTGGCACGACTATCTGCATTCGGAAATATTCGCCGTTAGGTGCTTCCCAATTGCGTTTTAATATACCACATTCAACATGAAGAGAGTTCCATTGAGCCCAGTAACTTTTCAGCTTCTCACTCCGTTCCGAAATATCCTTCCAGTCTGGTCTTTCCATATCTTCTTTCCAAGCGAGAATAGGTGAAATGTCCGGATCTTCTCGTTGTACTGTTCTCAGGTCCTCGTTGTCCCAACCTGTAGATGGTTCCACGGTTACCAACTGTATAGTTGCTGTTGTTTCTTTTTCTTCCACCCGTGCGCAATGTTTGCATTCAAGTTTGCATGGACGTCGTGAAAGGGCGTCTGCATTTCCATGGATACGACCTCTTCGGTGTTGAATCTCAAGATCATAAGCCTGGAGTCGCTCTATCCATCTCGCGACTTGTCCCTCAGGGTTCTTAAACTGCAGAAGCCATTTAAGTGCTGCATGGTCGGTGCGAAGGATGAATTTCTGCCCGTAGAGATATTTATGAAAATGTTTTGTTGAACTTACAATAGCAAGTAGCTCTTTTCTTGTAGCACAATAATTTTTCTCTGGCTTTGAAAGTGCTTTGCTATAGTAAGCTACTGGAACTTCTTGACCATTCTCCTCCTGCGAAAGCACTGCACCAATACCTTCATTGCTGGCATCAGTGTCTAATATAAATGTTTTTCCCAGCTTTGAATAATGAAGTACTGGAGCTTCACAGAGCTGTTGCTTCAAATTTTCAAAACTTTCGTTGCATTTATCCGACCATATGAACGGCCTTCCCTTTTCTGTAAGTTGATGTAGGCTTCTTGCTATATCTGCAAAACCTTTCACGAATCGCCTGTAGTAGGTAGCTAAACCAAGAAAACTCCGTAATTGGTGTTTGTCCTTTGGAACTGGCCAATTTTTGACGGCTTCTATCTTCTCTGGATCGGTTCTTACTCCTTGTGATGAAACTATGTGCCCTAAATATTTAACTTCATCTTTGAATAGAGCACATTTACTCGCACTGAGCTTCAATTTTGTATCTTTGAGTCTTTGAAGTACGTCCCGTAAGTTGTTTTTATGTTCCTTGAAGGTCCTTCCGATAACTATTATGTCATCCAAGTAGACAAGACAAGTTTTCCACGTTAAACCACGTAGAACACATTCCATTAGTCGTTCGAATGTGGCTGGAGCATTACATAACCCAAATGGCATTACTTTGAATTGCCATAAGCCACTGCCAACTGAGAAAGCAGTTTTCTCTCGGTCCTCGGGATGTATTTCCACTTGCCAGTAACCACTCTTTAAATCCAGCGTGGAAAACCATTGCGCTCCGGAAAGGGTATCCAACGTGTCATCAATCCTTGGTAATGGATAGCTATCTTTTCTCGTCACGTTATTTAGTTGGCGGTAATCTACACAGAATCGGGTGCTGCCATCCTTTTTCCTAACAAGGACAACCGGCGATGTCCAAGGGCTGTTAGATTCCTCTATTATGCCTTGATTCTTCATAGAGTTCATCATGTCTGCAACTTCTGGTTGTTTGGCTAATGGCAATCTTCGTGGTGTCTGTCGAATGGGCCTGGACTCTCCTGTATCGATCCGATGCTGGACAAGATTTGTTTTACCATAGTCATCATCATTCATTGCAAATAATTCCGAAAATTCATCGATCACCTCTTTGGCATCGTTGTGTTGTTGTTTACTTAAGACACTGGACGAAAGAAGTTTCTGAACCTGTTGGGTAGTAGCTGGTATAGTTTTTGTCTCCTTGACATTACTACCATTACCCAAATTGACGATTTGGTAAACGGGTTCACAATTTCCAATTATAGCACCTTCTTTTAGTTGTACCTCATTTTCGGATGTGTTAAGCACTCTGACTGGTATTAATGTTGCACCTTCTGCCTTCACTAAAGTCTTCCCCACAATGATGCTCGATGTGACTTTTGTGGGGTTAGGCTCCACCAGATAGAATCTGCAGGTCCCGATGTCATCAGTAAGCTTTGTCCATATTAGTGTCTCGGAGCACGGCGAAAGAGTTATATTTTCGCAGACCATCGTCCTTACTTTCACAGGATGATCTGCTCCTTCTCCTAGTTTCATAGGAATTTCTATGTTCCCATATTTGAGAGTCCGCTCTCCGACATCCAGATTTATTTTGTATGTGGTCATGAAATCTATTCCAAGAATGCATTCATCCATTATGTCTGAAACCAGGAAAGTGTGAGGAAATAGTAGTTCGCCTAGTTGAACATCTAAAGTTATTTCTCCAAACACCCGTGCTGCTGCTCCAGTTGCTGTTCTTAGTAGATATTTGGTGGTATTATGAAGCCATTTGTTCTTAACAAGATCTGTTCTAATAATTGATCTTGCAGCTCCAGTATCGATAGTGACTGCGCAGTCATTTTTTCCTACACTTCCATATATAATAAGACTGCTATTATTTCTCTGCAACTGGCCTACTTGAATGATGACTTCGGGGCTGCCGATTCCACCAACCAACTTCTGCCCCACAAAGTTGGTTTTTACTAGTTTTCCGATTGCTCAACAGGAGAGCTGATGCGACTAGTCGCTGCTTGATATCTAGTCTCTCCACGAATAGCTTGTTCCCTGGCTCGACATCTTTGGCATTCTTTTTTCCCTTCTTCAGGTAATTCCACTCGTCGACGTTTTCTGCAGTCTCTTTGAAGATGCCCTGATCTATTACAATTCCAGCATCGAAGGACACCACGTGAAGGCGGGCTCTGTGATGATTGCACTCTGTTACAAGTACATTCTCTTACTCGTACTGCACTCCGTGAAGCTTGTCTTGCGGACTCATACGCTAATGCATAGGCTAGTGCTTCTGCTGTTGATTTCTTTCCCGCTAGCCTTAACGCTTGTTGTAAATTTTGATCTACAATAGCGTTCACAAATGCCTCCGTAGCCACTTCATTAAGGAAATCCGCATTTACGCTGGAGTATGAAAGATGCGCTAATCTTTCCACATCAGCCTGCAATTGTTGTAGTGATTCGCCATGCTTTTGAATCCTGTTGCGCAACTGTAGGCGATATACTTGCTGCATGTGCTCATCTCCGTAACGTAATTCTATCGCCTGTACTAATGAAGAGTAATCACGTTGATTTTCAATTGGCACAGTTTGTAAGAGTTCTGACGCAGGAGCTCGAAGTGCTAACACCAGAGCTATAGCTTTGTCTTCATCATTCCATCCATTTACCTCTGAAGCTGCCTCGAATTGTCTCTTGAAGATATGCCATGAATTTTGTCCATCAAATATTGGAGGTTTCATTCTACCTGCGCCAGATATTTCAGCTGCTACGTTTAGAGGCTGACGATGCCTTATTCTTTCCAGATCTGCTTTAACGTTTTCAAGTTGCTCGGTGACATTTTGTTGAACTTCCGAAACCTTTTGTTGAAATTCGTGCTCAATTCCTTCAATTTTCAAATTTTGTTCTTCTAAAGAACTTTTTAGAAAATTTGTCTGATCCTCCAAACGAATTTCTAGACAATTCTCCAGAGAACTCTTTTGTTCGTCCAAGCGCGTTTCCATAGATTTCTTTTGCTCATCTAAACGGGATTCCAGAGAATTCTTTTGTTCCTCAAAAGCATTCTTTTGATCATCTAAACGGGATTCCAGAGAATTCTTTTGTTCCTCATTGGAATTCTTCTGTTCATCAAAACGGGCTTCCATAGATTTCTTTTGGTCCTCTAGAGAATTCTTTTGTTCCTCGAGAGAATTCTTTTGTTCATCAAAACGGGCTTCCATTTTGCTCATTAAAGCACTCAAAAGCTGTTCCATTTTCATTGTAGACTCTTCTTCAACTTCGGTTTCTTCCAAGTTCTCTTCGAAAACAAATGTTTCAGGATTCTTTCCTTCTTCTATCAAAGCTTGTCTGAGTCGCTCGACCAGCACTTTCTTTGCACCTGTCGTTTGTAATGACCGGTTCCCTAACTCCACTTTCAAATCCTGCGTTCGAAGCTCCTCGAACTTTCGCCCCATTACTTTAGTAATTCACTTAAAGTTGAATATAAATTATTTTCCAGAACTTTCAAAATTTAACACAATTTCACAAAATTAATCACAGTTTAATTTTTAAGTCAATTGCCACCACTTTGTGGGCGTGGGTTCAATCCCACTTCTGACACCAGTTGTTGCGAGCGTGGCTCTTGCGGTTCGTTATTTAAAACACAATATTAAATACTTAATATAAAAGTTCTTTATTTCACTTCAATCATACAAAATTCACAAACTTTCAATTAATCAACTCAACTTTAATTATCGCTTAATACTGTACTTTCAATTATCGCAATCTAATTACAACACTTCCGCACGTTATTACTTTCGCTTGTTAACACTGCAACGTCTAAGACAAGACTCTTCTTCTGGCTATGACAACTGTTATATTTATACCCTAGAAACTCTCCAGATTATTCTCGAGTGTTCTATTTTCCAGAAGCTTCTTGACTGTTCTATTCATTCTATTCCTGAACCTTCCTGTAGATACCATAATCAATTCTCCGAACCTAAAGTCGTTTACTTCTCCATTGCCACATTGCCAGTAGATGTCACCAGTTGTCTCTTTCTATTGCACGTAACAATATTACTGTCTCGGAGCATGGCGAAAGAGTAATATTTTCGCAGACCATCGTCCTTACTTTCGCAGGATGATCTGCTCCTTCTCCTAGTTTCATAGGAATTTCTATGTTCCCATATTTGAGAACTCGCTCTCCGACATCCAGATTTATTTTGTATGTGGTCATGAAATCTATTCCAAGAATGCATTCATCCATTATGTCTGAAACCAGAAAAGTGTGAGGAAATAGTAGTTCGCCTAGTTGAACATCTAAAGTTATTTCTCCAAACACCCGTGCTGCTGCTCCAGTTGCTGTTCTTAGTAGATATTTGGTGGTATTATGAAGCCATTTGTTCTTAACAAGATCTGTTCTAATAATTGATCTTGCAGCTCCAGTATCGATAGTGACTGCGCAGTCATTTTTTCCTACACTTCCATATATAACAAGACTGCTATTATTTCTCTGCAACTGGCCTACTTGATGATGACTTCGGGGCTGCCGATTCCACCAACCAACTTCTGCCCCACAAAGTTGGTTTTTACTAGTTTTCCGACTGCTCAACAGGAGAGCTGATGCGACTAGTCGCTGCTTGATATCTAGTCTCTCCATGAATAGTTTGTTCCCTGGCTCGACATCTTTGGCATTCTTCTTTCCCTTCTTCAGGTGATTCCACTCGTCGACGTTTTCTGCAGTCTCTTTGAAGGTGCCCTGATCTATTACAATTCCAGCATCGAAGGACACCACGTGAGGGCGGGCTCTGTGATGATTGCACTCTGTTACAAGTACATTCTTCCACTGAAATTTCTCTTACTCGTACTGCACTCCGTGAAGCTTGTCTGGCGGATTCATACGCTAATGCATAGGCTAGTGCTTCTGCTGTTGATTTCTTTCCTGCTAGCCTTAACGCTTGCTGTAAATTTTGATCTACAATAGCGTTCACAAATGCCTCCGTAGCCACTCCATTAAGGAAATCCGCATTTACGCTGGAGTATGAAAGATGCGCTAATCTTTCCACATCAGCCTGCAATTGTTGTAGTGATTCGCCATGCTTTTGAATCCTGTTGCGCAACTGTAGACGATATACTTGCTGCATGTGCTCATCTCCGTAACGTAATTCTATCGCCTGTACTAATGAAGTATAATCACGTTGATTTTCAATCGGTACAGTTTGTAAGAGTTCTGAAGCAGGACCTCGAAGTGCTAACACCAGAGCTATAGCTCTGTCTTCATTATTCTATCCATTTACCTCTGAAGCTGCCTCAAATTGTCTCTTGAAGATATGCCATGAATTTTGTCCATCAAATATTGGGGGTTTCATTCTACCTGTGCTGGATATTTCAGCTGCTACGTTTAGAGGCTGACGATGCTTTATTCTTTCTAGATCTGCTTTAACGTTTTCAAGTTGCTCAGTAAATTTTTGTTGTTCCTGCTCGATTTCTTCAATTTTCAAATTTTGTTCATCTAATGAGTTTTTTAGAAGATTTTTCTGTTCCTCCAAACGAGTTTCTAGGCAATTCTCCAAAGAACTCCTTTGTTCGTCCAAGCGGGTTTCCATAGAATTCTTCTGCTCATCTAACCGGGATTCCAAAGAATTCTTTTGTTCCTCAAAAGCATTCTTTTGTTGCTCAAAAGCATCCTTTTGCTCGTCCAGACGGGTTTCCATAGATTTCTTTTGCTCATCTAAACGGGATTCCAGAGAATTCTTTTGTTCCTCTAGAGAATTCTTTTGTTCCTCAAAAGCATTCTTTTGTTCATCTAAACGGGATTCCAGAGAATTCTTTTGTTCCTCGAGAGAATTCTTTTGTTCATCAAAACGGGCTTCCATTTTGCTCATTAAAGCACTCAAAAACTGTTCCATTTTCATTGTAGGCTCTTCTTCAACTTCGGTTTCTTCCAAGTTATCTTCGAAAACAAATGTTTCAGGATTCTTTCCTTCCTCTATCAAAGCTTGTCTGAGTCGCTCGACTAGAACTTTCTTTGCACCTGTCGTTTGTAATGACCGGTTCCCTAACTCCACTTTCAAATCCTGCGTTCGAAGCTCCTCGAATTTTCGCCCCATTACTTTAGTAATTCACTTTAAGTTGAATATAAATTATTTTCAAGAACTTTCAAAATTTAACACAATTTCACAAAATTAATTACACTTTGAATTTTAAAGTCAATTGCCACCACTTTATTTCGCGAATTTATTTCACTTCTGACACCAGCTGTTGCGGGCGTGGCCTTTGGTTCGTTATTTAAAACACAATATTAAATACTTTTATACAAGTTCTTTATTTCACTCTAATCATACAAAATTCATAAACTTTCTATTAATCAACTCAACTCTAATTATCGCTAATACTGTACTTTCAATTATCGCAATCTAATTACAACACTTTCGCACGTTTATTACTTTCACTTGTTAACACTGCAACGTCTAAGACAAGACTTTTATTCTGGCTATGACAACTGTTATATTTATACCCTAGAAACTCTCCAGATTATTCTCGAGTGTTCTATTTTCCAGAAGCTTCTTGACTGTTCTATTCATTCTATTCCTGAACCTTCCTGTAGATACGATAATCAATTCTCCGAACCTAAAGTCGTTTACTTTTCCATTGCCACATTGCCAGTAGATGTCACCAGTTGTCTCTTTCTATTGCACGTAACAGTATCTATAATTAAAAGGTTATTATATTATTAACTATGTGTAGTTACTAAACTTGGAATGAACGGAAATGAATAGTATTGTTACGTGCAATAGAAATAGACAACTGGTGACATCTATTGGCAAATGAATAGTAAACAACTTCAGGTTCGGAGAATCGATGACGGAATGTTCGGGAAGGTTCAGGAATAGAATGAATAGAAAAGTCAAGAAGGTTCTGGAATAGAACACTCTAGAATAATCTGGAGAGTTTCTGGGGTATAAATATAACAGATGTCACCGCCAGAAAAAGAGTCTTGTCTTAGACGTTGCAGTGTTAACAAGCGAAAGTAATAACGTGCGGAAGTGTTTTAATTAGATTGCGATAATTGAAAGTACAGTATTAAGCGATAATTAAAGTGTATTTGATTAATAGAAAGTATATGAAGTTTGTGAATTGTTAAGATTAGAGTCAAATAAAGAACTTGTATATTAAATATTTAATATTGTGTTTTAAATAACGAACCTAAAAGCCACGCTCGCAACAGTATTAACTATATTATTATGTTTTTTATAATTTTATAACTACTACATTTAGTTTATTTATTTATTTAAAAGGTTTTAACTTTTTTATACTATCTATTATTACATTTTATTAATTTTTCTTTACATCTATATTATTTTATTTTTTCATTATTGTACATAGATAAATTTATTTTATTCTATTTTTTATATCATATAAAAGGTTATATAAAAGGTAATTTGCTACGAAAAAATTATTATCTATTTTATTTTTATTTTTTATGTTTTATATGCATATATTATTTATATTATTCTTTTTATTTATTTATTGATTTATTTATATAAATTTTTAATAGTATATTTAAATAAAAAATGTGTTTTTAACAAAAACCATTATTCTATGCTACATCACCTAGAGTGTGTTTTGTTTTTTTTTTTGTTTTTTTTTTTCTACAAAACATATACATACACATATTCTCTGAACATAAGGTACAAAAAATTGAATTTTTTCCTGTTTCTTTTCTTCGTCTAGATTTACCCCTATTTTGTTTTTAATACATTCGCTTTTCCTTCATTGAAATTGCATTTGATTGTTGGGATGAGAATCATTGAATAAATAACTAATAAGGAAACGGCATATCGGTTGAAAACGTAAGCCACTCAGCAAAATGTATTAGTGTGATATGCTTGTATTGTATTGAATAATTTAGAAACCAATGACAATTCAATTGTAAATAAACAAACCGGCATTGGTAAAATGTTAATTTTTTTGCCATGGCTGTTTATTTTTATAAATATTTCGCTTTTATTTTGTTAGAAACACTATAATTAATAAGTAGAGCTATTAAAGTTACTTGAAGAATGATTTTACATGACAATAACTCTCTTCGTTCCTGCAGCACAGCACAGCGCACTTCATTATGATAATTTTAAGACTCCGGAGTCTCTATTACACAAAATATCGTTCACAAAAGAATATTTTGCACTTATTTCACACTACTATTACGTAAAAATCACAATATCGCAAATTCAAATCCGAGAACTTCTTTTCAAAATTATGAAATGTCAGAATGTTGAACTGACACAAAATAGCAACGAGGCCCTCTTTTCATTCCCCCCCCCCCCCCCCCCCCACCGACCGTAGGTCACACTGTGTCATTGACATGCTTAAACACGTACACTGTATTCGCACGATACCACGCTTCCTTATTAGTTATTTTTTCAATGATGGCAATAGGAGTTGTTGAAAATGATAAAAATTTGATGAGAAAAGGTTGCTGTGGTTCGTTTATCATTGTCCGTAAGTTAAACGTTTTCTGTGGTTTTTCTTTATGGTGCAGGAGTTATTTTGAATTTTAATTCTCTCGGTGCCGGATTAGGCTAACTCCTCCTGTTTATGTTCAGGAAGTAATTTTTTTTAATTACGAGTTTTTGCGTTGTAGATAAACACATAGCATAAAGATAATTAAGGCAATTGTCAGGTACGACAATGCATAGTGGTGAGTGAATATGGTGATTGTTTATAGGATTTAAAGGTAATAATTCTTGCTCTTTTTGAAAACGAATGGATTCTAGAAGTTTATCAAGATTCATGTTGTTCGTAATATTTGTTGGAAATAATACAACCGTATTTTCATACACGCAGACAATTCTACGGACTATTCGTGCACTGTGTGGTGAGCACACTTACACTGATCCGAACTTGACAAGCGTCAGTCTATTAGAGAATTTGACACGCGTCGGTTTTACTTTTGTACTTAATTATAGAAATCATCTCAATAAAGCTCTTGAATTGTTATCGGACTAAACGTGCGTTTCATCTATTTTTGTTCTAGTTATAAATAATCTGCCATTCCCAACAGGTTATGGGCCCAGGCACAAATAACAAAAAAATAAATAAATAAAAGTGTAAGTGAATCGCCATGAATTCTGCAACAAGAATCGAGTTGCTCAACAAGGAGAACTTCGATAATTGGAAAATGCAAATGCAGGCATTGCTAACAAAAAACGATCTGTGGCAATATGTAAACGGTAAGGAAATCAAACCGAAACCAGTCGATGGCAATTTAAATCGTGCCACGGAAATTTCTACGTAGGAGCAAAATGACGACAAAACAAAGTCGGAAATTATCTTATCAATATGTGCTTCTGAATTAAAGCAAGTAAAGGGGTGCATAACTTCGAAGGAAATGTGGAACAAACTCGAAGAAAATTATCAGTCGAAAGGTCCCGCTAGAAAATCGATGCTTCTAGAACAACTCATACAACTACGCGTGGAAGAGAACAGTAACGTGCGCGAACACACTAACAAGTTCTTTGACACCGTCGGTAAGCTGACAGAGATGGAAGTAGATTTAAATCAAGACTTGTTGTCAGTGATGTTGTTGTGCAATTTACCACGAAGTTATGAAAACTTTCGATGTGCGATCAAATCACGTGATAATTTACCGAGTCTAGAAAACTTACTGGTAAAAATAACAGAGGAAAGTGACTCTTGTGGTAGTGAATCTAGTTCGAAAACTCAAAATGTATTGTTTGTTCAGTAACACGGACAAAAACATAACTAGCATCACAAAAACAAAGTGCACACAAGTGAATACGGGAAAGGTAACTCTAATAAAAACGAAAAATTTCCGATCCAGTGTCATCGTTGTCGAAAGTATGGACACAAAGCCATCGATTGTAAATCTAAAAACGAATCTAGGAAGTGGTGTCTGGATAGCGGTGCAACAAGTCATATTTGCAAGGAATTAAAACATTTTGGTGAAACACAAAATGGTTGTGGAAAGTTGAACTTGGCAAATAAGGACTCAACTGAAATTAAAGCAAAAGGTGATGCTTCATTTTTCTATAACTACCTAGGATCAGAAGTCAAAATTGACCTAAAGGACACACTATACGTTCCCGACTTGAGAACAAACTTAATTTCCGTCACAAAAATCATAGAAAACGAATATGATGTTTTGTTTACAAAACATCACGCAAAAGTTATCGACAAAAAGGGCAGAACTAAATTGATCGCGGAAAAAAGCAGATGTTTGTACTATTTTAATGAATCTGCAAACTACGTAGGTAACAGTTCGAAATACGAAACGCGATTAATAATAATAAACTTCTCGAGTGGCATCGGAAGCTTGGTCACCTGAATTTCGCTAACTTAAAAAAAGTTCAACGAGACATTACAATGAAGAGTTTGAATTTTTCTTGTACAAACACAAATATTAATTGCGAGATATGTTTACAGGGAAAAATGACCCATACTCCGTTTCAAACATCATCAGATCGAAGCACAAATTTACTGGAAATAATTCATTCCGATGTTTGCGGTCCAATAAGGACTGAATCACTTGGAGGTGCTAAATACTGTGTTAGCTTTATAGACGACCACTCAAGGTGGACGGAAGTTAAATTTATAAGGTCTAAAGATGAAGTATTTAAGCATTTCAAAGAATATAAACAACTTGTTGAAAACTAGAAGGAAAAGAGAATAAAGCATTTACATACAGGTGAGTACATAAATAATACTTTTGATGATTTCTTGAAGGAACACGGTATTTCAAGAAGATGCACGGTAGCATATAACCCGGAACAGAACCTGATATGTGAATGAAAGAACCGCATATTATACGAAATGGCAAGATGTCTTTTAATTCAAGCCAAACTCCCACCTACATTTTGGGCAGAAGCAGTCTCAACCGCGAACTATATACGAAATCGAGTACCAACTAGCAGTTTGCAAGGAAAAACGCCATATCAGTTATGGACCGGAAAAGTACCCAATGTGAGACATTTCCACGAATTCGGAAGCAAGGTCTACTACCTATCGAGGAAACGAGGAATTGGGAAACTGGAACCCCGAGGTCAAGAAGGAATTTTCCTGGGTTATGCACAGAATCTGGATACCATCCAAAAAACAAGTTGTAATATCGCGAGACATTAAAGTTATTAACATGAAGAAACCTCTTGAGTACTATCAAGCCATCCCCGAAGATTTCTTTAATTCCATAGATGAACGTCTGGAAGTTGAGAAACAAAATCCCCCTATCAAAGTCATAATGGAAGCCCCTTTGTTGCTGGAAGAGAACATCAGCCAACCGGAACAGCAGACGAAGAACCAATCTGAGGATCTATTCGGAAGCCATGAAGAAGAGGAAACCAGCCAGGAAAGTGAAAGGCGTGGACCCGGAAGACCAAGGCTTGAGCGTACTGGAGCGAGGGGAAGGCCCACAAAGGTTTACAACATGATCACGACACAAACGGGAAATTCGGCATCGGAATTTGCGTTTCTCTCGGAAGTACCCATCAAGAATGCTGTTTATGAAGCAGAATCCGAAGACTGGTACAAAGCTATGGCTTTGGAAATGAAGTCGATTATTAAAAACAACACCTGGGAAACTGTATCTCGACCAGACAACGTCGAAACAATTGGAAGTCCTTTTGTTTTGAGGAATAAGTTCAACTCGGACGGAAGTATACAGAAGAAGAAGGCCAGAATAGTAGCTCAGGGCTTTGTTCAAAAACCAGGTATACATTTTAACGAAACTTTCGCTCCTGTTTCCAGATTAAGTTCTATTCGTCTCCTGATTTCCATCGCAACTCAAACGGAAATGAAGATTCATCATCTAGACGTTACAACTGCGTAGCTAAATAGCACAATTGAAGAAACATTATTTTTGGAACCTCCGAAATATATAGCCAAGGCACTGGAATACCTCGTTGAAATGGAAAAAGCTGATAACGACATTTAACGCAAGGCTATACAGATTTTGAAAAGCTTAAGTTCAGGTAACAAGGTACTTCTTCTTAAAAAATCCCTTTACGGACTGAAGCAATCCGGAAGAAATTGGTATAATACGCTGAAGGAAACCTTATCTGAGCAGGGCGCTGTTCCCTGTAGCGGATATCCTTGTATATATCGCATCGGAAAAGGAAACAATGCAACATTGATTGCAACTTACGTCGACGATATCCTATTACTATCCAAGGATACAGCACAAATGAATTTCATCAAGGAGAAATTATCGAAATATCTTATGTTGAAGGACATGGGTGAAGTGAAATACTGTCTCGGAATTGAGTTTTTACTAGGTAAGGAAGGCATAACCATGCATCAACGAGGTTACATCAACGAAGTTTTACATCGATTTCGAATGTTTGATGCCAAGCCCGTACTTACTCCTCTATGTCCGAATTCGAAGCTTACTAAGCAAACCTGTAATTCCAAGGAAGAAAAATCCATCGTGCCTTATCGTGAATAAATGGGCTCTCTTATGTATCTTGCGGTATCCACCAGGCCTGACATCGCATTCGCTGTCAGTTATCTGAGTCAATTTAACGAGGATCTCGATACTACTCATTGGATAGCTGCAAAACGTATACTACGATATCTTAAAGGTACTCTCGACCTAGGATTTTCTTTCAAACGAAGCTCTACTCCGTTAAAATGCTTCGTGGATGCAGACTGGGAAAACTGTCCTGAGGACAGGAAATCATACACTGGGTATGTTACCATGATCGGGAGTTGCATCATTTCATGGAAAGCCAAAAACCAGCGAACTGTAGCCCTATCAAGTACCGAGGCCGAATACATGGGACTTACAGAGGCTACTAAAGAGGTCATATATTTAAATAATTTCCTCTCAGAATTGGGTTTCAGTGAATTTGCAGATGCAATTATTTTCAATGACAATCTTGGATCGTTAAAGCTGGCTGAAAATCCAACTTATCATGCACGTAGCAAACATATAGACGTGAGGCATCATTTTATTCAGGAATCTCTGTGAGAAAAGAAAATCAGAATCGCTCACGTCTACACAGAGGACATGCCTGCTGACGTTCTCACCAAGGCTCTACCGAATCCTAAACATCTTAGGTGCATTGAATTATTGAAACTAAAATGTAAAATTTAGTATTTGAAAGTATCCTCATTTTTTGTTTAAAAACATTGCTTGTAAACATATTATGTATGTATGTAAATGTATATTATATTAACTTAATAGTCCTTAAATTGAGGGGAAGTGTTGGAAATAATACAACCGTATTTTCATACACGCAGACAATTCTACGGACTATTCGTGCACTGTGTGGTGAGCACACTTACACTGATCCGAACTTGACAAGCGTCAGTCTATTAGAGAATTTGACACGCGTCGGTTGTACTTTTGCACTTAATTATAAAAATCATCTCAATAAAGCTCTTGAATTGTTATCGGACTAAACGTGCGTTTCATCTATTTTTGTTCTAGTTATAAATAACCTGCCATTCCCAACAATATTTAAAGTATGTATTTTTACATGTGATCCTAATGGGGAGGACGTCATATATGATATTATCCTGAAAATTTTTATTGTTGGGATAAAATGAGAATTAAATTTGGAAACATTTACGCTATGTTCGTGCAAGAAGAATTCTTTGCTTCGTACATAGCAACCGGGATTATACATTGTTCCTGTTCCTTGCAGGACTTTTGAGCTAATAGCATTTTCGCAAATAATATGTATATGGAGGGAATCTTTTAGGGAGAAAAGCCAAGCGTTCTGCTGTGATAATTGCGTCCAATAGTAACCCTGTTCTAATGTTTAGATTTTGCATATCGATGTAATTGGTTCCTTTTTAATCAAATTTACCTCACAATGGTTTATTTTTGTATTTGTGGTCAGGTTGGGGGACTGAAATTTTGCAATAAAAATACATTTGATCCAATATTGCGCAATTATGAATATCCTGAAGTGTTAGTTCAATATAGTGTTCACGATTGTAGTCTATCAGGATATATTCCTTTGACGGATTAATATAGGTACACGAGTGTTGATAACGGTATTGCTTTGAATATTTGGTATGGTTCCTTGAATTGAAGTGGAATTCGCAGCTCAATAATTATCTTATTATTGAAAATATTTGCCGAAATTGTACTTAAATTGTAAATTTGTGATAGGATGTTGTCTCTAGAGTTTATGGGAAGAATTATTGAATTTGGCAATTCTTGTCTGATGTTCAATAAAAATTCCTCTACTCGTTTAGGTGATATAAGTGTAGGATGAAATTTTCCGTGCCGTGAATCTGTCAGAATACTTATTAGTTCCGACTGGGTATTTTGATTTCTAAATACCGTTAACGAAACCAGCGAGATTGTTCTGTTTTCCATTAATGATGTAGCTATTTGTATTGAAATTAGTTTTTTGTGCATAGCTAGGAATTCCTTTTCAATTGCGGCCTTAGTTTTGTTGAAAATATTTGCGGTTCCTTAGACTATCGCAGTTTGGCTTTTCATAAGGGTTAGGATTGAATTTTTGTTTAAAGTAAGGTTCTGAATCTGCTCATCATATAGCTTAGCATCATCCTCGTTTAATGTGCCGAAAATAGCCTTCGAAATTAAGCCTCTAGCATTGAAAAGTGCTTTTTGTTTTCTATTTTGGGTTACCAGTAACATATTCCTATACTCTATATTTACCATCATAAGATTGATTTGTAATAATGTACCATTACAGGCCTGGGCCATTGTCGAATTGTTACCAACCCTCTGACAAGTTGCTGTTATTTGCTGTGCGATGGAATTCGGACTTGAAATTTGTCATCTCATAGTATGTCACTATTCTCCACTCATTGGTGCAGAGGTTGGCTCTGCCAATTTCTTCAAAATAAATGCCTGCAGTGGCATTTAGCTGATTATCTTTGAATTAGACCGCTCTCCAAGCCATTCAGGAATCCAGCTAAAACAGACTGGAATAAATTTAGTAATATCGTAGCGGGAAGACTAAATGTTCCCAAACATGGGATATTACCTTGTACGTCATCACTTGATAACGCGGTTAAGAACATAAATGACGCCCTTAATACAGCCATTGTTGAAGCCTGCCCACTGCGTAAACCTTCAAGGAAGTGCAACCCTTCCTGAAGGAATAGAGACTTAAGTGTCAAAAGGAAGAGCGCACGGAAATTATGCAACAAAGCGAAAGCGAGCAGAAGTCAGGAAGACTGGGCACTGTATAAGGAAGTCCTCAGAGACTACAAATGCTCAATAAAAAACGATAATTTCTCTTCATAAAGGAGCTATTGTAAATCCATAGCGAACACAAGTGAATCCGCGAGACTAGGAAGGTCTTAACCAAGGACCTCAGGGTTTCCTTCCTTTTGAAAAGGAAGCACGGTACATGGACCGAGACTGGTGGAGAAACCTTAGAGCTGTTCATGAGTACCCACATTCCTGGGAAGTCTGAAGCCGAACGCATCTATAACAATAACGAATACGATAAAACTCCAAACTTATAGGCTATACGGGGCATAGTCACCAAAGAGCAAATGGTGTGGGCAAATCAATGTGTTACTCCCTATAAATCACCAGGAATTGATGGTATTATTCCTATAATGCTGTAAAAAGTACAAGAAATTGTAATTCCTGGGCTGATGGTGATCTATGGAAGCTGCCTACTTCACTCCTATGTCCCAGACATCCAAAGTGATCTTCATTCCTAAGGCAGGTCGTAGCGGACACGTGACTGCTAAGGATTTTAGGCCCATCAGCCTACCATCGTACCTTCTGAAGACTTTTGAGAGGTTGTTGGAGGATCCATGCACAATTTGTTTAGGGGAAGCGAGATTTCTAGATCACAGCATTCTGACTTAAAAGGTAAATCGGTTGAAACTGCGCTACATGACGTAGTAGGAACCATTGAAAAATCAATCTTGGTAAAAGTAAGGTTATCAGGAGAGTATCTAGAGGTACTCCACAAGGAGGAGTACTTTCACTCCGACTGTGGTTATTTTGGTGGTTAATGGTATTCTCATCTCTTTACCATGGAAGGTATAAAATCGGTAGCATATGCTGATGACTTAGTCATCCTGGTCTAGGAAAAATTTCTACCGACGGTCAGTGAGCTAACTTAACTGGGCTAAAAGTTGCGGTTTAGGGCCCTACTAATCCCGCAAAGACCAAATTAGTCCTTTGTACACGGAGGAGAATTATTTCGACTTCATACCCCCAAAACTGGGTAATATTACTCTGGATTTTAAAACTTAAGTCAAATACCTAGGAGTGTTACTACACTCTAAATTAATTGGAAGATAAATGTGAATGAGCGCGTCAAAAAGGGCGGCCATTGCACTGTAACCCTGCAAGAAAACTTTTAGCAAGTAATAGGGATTACACCCTCGTATCCTGCACTGGATGTACAATGCTATTGTGAGACCTATCCTTACATATGTGGTTCTGGTGTGGTGGAATGCTCTTGAAAAAGCGACGCACCTGAAAAGTCTTACTGAAATGCAGAGAGCTGCCTGTTTAGGTATTACAAGAGCTCTTCGAACAACACAAACAGCAGCAATGGAGATTATACTCCCGCTCATGCCCCTCGACATCCAT
Source organism: Dioctria rufipes (assembly GCA_963924295.1). Lineage (NCBI taxonomy): Eukaryota > Metazoa > Arthropoda > Insecta > Diptera > Asilidae > Dioctria > Dioctria rufipes. The sequence goes on from OZ002740.1 coordinate 234,219,687, forward strand.
GGAAAATGTATAGCTGCAAAAAGTGCACTAAGACTTAAGGAGTCGAACTGTTGGTCAATAGCGGATAATGATCACAGCAGTATACTGAAGCTCTGTCGTGAAGATTGTATATGGGGAGCTACAGTTACATTGTTCCAAGACTAGATCTTGGGAAAGCGTTCTCAACTAGCATTCTTAGTAGAGAGGAGTGGGAGGGTAATTGCGTGGCAATTGACTCTGATATATGTGTCTTTACGAACAGTTCAAAAATGGATGTGGAGTGGTAGCCGGGATATATTCAGCGTTCCCTGGAATACAGGAATCGTACTGCCTACCGGACCTCTGTAGTGTGTTCCAGGCAGAGGTCCTGGCCATTTGCAAAGCAGCAAGATTGCTGCGAACAACTCACGGGGTACCCAGCGATCGAGTCATTAGGATTTGTATTGACAGCCATGCTGAATCAAAGCTCTTAGATCGCGCCTAGTGCAACGACAACAATGACATACCTGGAAACGAGGCAGCGGAAGCTCTGGCCAGAAAGGGTTCAGCTATGAATATATGTGTAGCAGAGAAAAGGCCATAGGTTGGCCCCTAGAATCAATGAAGAGGATTCTAAACGTACAGGCCTGGCAGCTGCTTAATCGCAGATGGGTAGAATTGACCACATGTGCGATTTGAAGATAGCTGCAGCCTGAGGTTTGTCCTAGGAGAACTGAATCTCCGCTGAGGAGGAGCCGTAATGATGTACGTAATCTTATCGCTGTTATGACGGGGCACTGCCTCTTCGGTAAGCATACAGAGGGTATGCAAGCCTTATGGAAGAGGTTGAGAGCGTTCAGCACCTGCTGTGTGAATGTCCTAACCTTGTCGTGTATAGGAAGAATGTGCTCGGCAGCTACTTCTTCGGCGAATTGGGGGAGCTAGCAGACAGGGAGTTGGAGGACCTGGTAAGGTTCATTAAGTCACGTGGCTGGATTCACCGAACCTCCTAAAACTGGGATATCATTTCCAGGTAGGTTCCCATTAAGGTGGTATCACAATGAACCACAAATGGTGTAAGTGAGACTGATCGCAGAGGTCCGCACGATGGCCGCCACTCTAACCTAACCTACTATTACTGAAATTCATTCAATAGATATAAAAATTTTTAGTTATTACGTAAATCACGATTAACGACCGAAACTGAATCGGCTTAATTTCACTTCCAGTGTTCCTGTAAGCCGACAATTTCACATTTACTTCTCGGCGCACATATGAGTAGGGAGGTTATGTGGCCCTTTTCAGCGATGAGTTTGAGGTTACGTTCCTTCCTCCAATTCTAACTTATTGCTACTATTTGCTTCTCTGTTCTTCTTGCACGGGATTGTTGGGGTGAATTTTATTTTCTCCTTCTCAAGAATATTTCGACGAGCTAATCTCTCGCTGGATTCGGTACGCTTTTAATACGATTTGTAAAATTTTTGTTTTTATTTACGGTGCTTTCAATAAAACTTTTACTTTTCTGGTTTTTTTTTCCTAAGTTTTTGTCTTCTGACCTTCGATCTCTATTCAACACTTAATGAATCCATCAAAAATATGATGCCCGACTGTCACTCTTCCGGTATTTATCTCGTGGTCCTCATTCGCGGTTACCGCACATTGCCGATTTTTACTCTGACCACTACTGATACTGACTAGCAGACATAGGTCTGTAATGCAATGTTTATACGTGACTATAACTGCGCTAAGTTCCATATATCGATTATAAGTTGAATCGAGCAATAAATGGCAAAATTTTTTAGACATATTGGCGCCGCCATATTTAAATTCTAAGTTTTGACCAAATATTCGTAACCCGCCAACCCGACAATCCAAGATATTGATTTTGAGTCAAATCTGGCCAGAATGACAAAATGTGGCCGCCATTTTTATTTTATATTATATAAAAGTATTATATTATTATATATATAGGATATTGTCATCCAAGATCAATAAGTGTGTCAAATTTTAGCTTAATTGCTCAATGGGAAGTGAGTCAAATAAGCACAAATTTAGAATCAGCTTCGAAGCTTCGTTCCTCGAACATTATTTCGAAGCTTCGAAGATGCGAAAATCAACAGCTCCAATGGAGATGTTCCAATTGTACCAGAGTTCCTGCGGTCGGGTTGGCACGCGACCAGAAATAGTCTGGTACACCGGCGGGCAGTATTACCCCCAGCCAATAATATTAGGTTAGTCTTCTTCCATTTGTTATGGATCTATGTTTTGAGTGATTGAACTTGGACGTAAAGTCCAGACTGCCAGCATGAGCTGACAGATCACTCGGTAGACAGCGTTGAAGTGAAGGGCGGCACGCTAGCTCGCCTCGGCTATTGGTGGAGAGTGTGGGGGGGAGGTCCACGTAGACCTGCCGCTGTCACCTGCCATATACAAAAAAAAATCTCGTGTCGAAACAAAAAGAAGCGACCTTTACATCACGACACTGAGGGCAGAGTATTTTTCAGTGTCCCTATTGACCTAAAAGAGTGAGAAAGCGAACCTATTCAACCATCAACTCGAGGAGGGCTCCGGGAGAGCATGCGAAAGCGTAATAAAGCCTTACCACGTCATTACGTTATAAAATTGGTTTATTTTTTTTTTCTTTATAGAATTTAAAATTAATATAATCCTAATTCGTGTGGACAATTTAGTACATCCTAGTAGAGTCTACGATGCAGGATAATTTAACTCAGTAATAGATATACGCTAGTGCTTTAAAAAAACGACAAGATACTCTAATAATATATGTGACAGTACAACACATCCCAATCACTAAAATTTAAAACTCCTTAACTCATTCTAAAAATTTTAAGATTATATGATAATAATATGTCTCGAAGCTATAGCGCTGTCCTAACTATATAATTTAAGATTATTTAACTCCATGTACGGTAGCAATTGAGACATAAAAAGTCCCAAAGATACTCCAATACTTAGCACGTCCTAATTATGCGTGTTAGGATAACCTGACATTATGTATAGCTGTTTAATATAGTGCTTCCAGTAGTGACCAAGTTCAAGATTCTAGCTTCACGGCAACTTGGCTGCATGCCCATCACAAATGTTGATTATAGACATACTTAGTGATATAAATGGGTCGATCGCAAAAAAAAACTAACGATCATAGTAATGTAGCGCGAGATTTAACCATCCGTATGCAAGTTTTATATTTCACGTTGAGTAGCACAAGATGAAGTGCAAATAAAAGATTTACAAGAATTCCTGCAAATGTGTTGACTTTGACAAGGGCCATTCCATTAGGAATCGCTCGACGCTGACTACTCCGAACTGATCTTTCGGATCCTTTTAACTAATGCGCGGGCCTCATTGGGTAATACGGGCGAAAATAAACCGGATAATATACTAAATGGTAAATTACATAAACTATATGAAATTTCAATTATAATAAATTACTTAAACCATCTCTTGTTCCTCGAAGGAGCTTCCTGGAGGCGAAAGCATTGGCTTCTCTGTTTTACGACGAGCTGTAATTTTTTGAAAATAAATTTTATTTCTCTAAGTGGTTAGGTATTCCCCGCTGTCGATTACCTCACCGAAAATTTTTTTTTTTTTTAGTGACTTAATACTTTTCACAATGTCTTAAACAAAGTTATACCATCATGACTTGTAGTTGAACGTACTGGTTAGAATCTGGAACTTACTGTTTACTGCTCTATTGCTACGCTGGAATAAATTAACTGCTAAATTGACTCAATAATGTCTATTATGTGTTACTACTTACTACGTTAAAAAAATCTGGAAAGGTATAAAAACTAGTAGTAAAAAGAAATTGATTAGCTTATATACTAATTAAATTTTTCACACTTTCATGAGGGTCTTTCCTTAAACTCGTTTCCTGACCTCTCAAAGCTATCGCGTTGCAATCACTATGGATTTAGACTCAAACTGCACACAAAATATCCATTTGTTGGGTTTGTTTTATCGCTAGTGCCATCTTCCGTTATATAAATATTCGATATTTGGCGGTTCTTATTCAACGGGGTACAGCATTAACTACACATTTGGACAATTAAAACATAGGAACGTGACGACAATATCCTGGAGTACAACCTCCGCGGTAATCACTATACCTCTGTCCTAAGCCAGCCTTCATTTACCAAAACCTCACACAAGATGGAATTTCCTTCAACTTGAGTCTCGGCTGATTATGCCGCCTTACTGGGTGAACGTCAGGGAATTTACATAGAATTTCTGAATTTCGTTTTTAAAATTTCTCTGTCTATTGCATTCGTTACCATTTGACATGATACAAACTCTGCGGTGATAAAAACAATACTGCAAGTGACTTATACCAAAACGTATTTCTTAAATTTTTACCTTTTGTAAATTTTCGATGCTGGGGCTGCATATACAGCTTCTTTTGCGGTTTCCTTGTTTTTTTTTTTTTTTTTGGAAATTATGCTTTAACATTAACACCCGCGGAGTCTACTAAAAATGTATCAAACTAATTTTTTGTTCAGCCGCGTGCGTGACTTTTCTTGTTATATCCGCACCAAAAATCACAATGTCAGCAAGTCCACTTGGTTTCCGGCCTATCGGATTCCTCTTCTTCTATTGTCAAGAATTTTTCCAATGTTCACACATTAATGGGAATACCTTGTCTTGCATATACCTTGCCTTGACCCTATCTGTCAGGCTTACGGGCTTCACACTCACCAATCACCAATAATCTTTGAAAAAAATTTCAACATAAATATATATGTATGTATGTGGGGGTATGTATAACAAACATCATACTGGAATTTTTAGAGTATATATAATTTCATTTTTATTTTTTAAGAATATTTCATTTTATATAAGAATTTTCTTAAAAACTAAAAAATATTTACGAAAAAGAAAAGAAAACTGCATCTATCGCTAAAACAGTCAGTTATGCAAACAGTCAGTTATGCAAGTACTTAACGTCAAAATATACATCGAATATGCATATTCAGTTGGAATTTCAGTATTGTAATTCATACTTTATTTTTTATTATTATAATAAAAGTTAGTCTTAAAAACAAACAACTTAAACGTTTGCATTGTTAAATTACTTGTTTTTTGCTTCCAAGTTTAGGTGGTGATGGTGTATAGGATGAGGCGGGATTATTTGGGGTAGGTAATACAATAATATTATCTGAAACACACACGGGGTGGTGGAGGAGAAAATAGTTTAAAATAATTTACGCTCTCATGAAATATAAGATTATTATTTAAAAAAAAAAATAAAATAAAAAATAATAAAAAAAACAAAAATACATAATGTGTATAAAATAAGCTGACTGAGAAATTAAAAACTAAACTACACGTAAACGACTATTTTTATTTATTGAAATGTTAATTCGATCGCAATCAGAGGGAAAATATTTCAATGGAACGGTTCTCTCACTTTTTCTAAATTTTTTGCGTGTTTTTTTATTTTTATGTTTAGTATCTCAATGAATCTTACTTTAATTATTTACATTAAACATTTACTTATGTAGACTATAATTATGTATTTTTTTATTACTTAGTAATATTAAGGGTTTTTTTTTGTTTTGTAAGTATTATTCTCCGCATTGTCTGTCCGTTTTGCTAGTTTTGTCATAAATGTTTAAATATTTTTTTTTTCTAAATCACTTCTCTTGATTTTGTCATTATTATTGTGTATACCTTTTATTAAAAAGAGAGCTACGAGGATCTTGGAGTGAAATTTAATAATTTTAATAAATTATCTATGCATTCAAAAAAATATATAACCCCATGTTCTAGCAATTGAGGCCTACCAGATTGAGAATTTATTGACGTAAAATAAATGTTTTTCAGGATGTATTCATGATAAGGGATCAACCATCTCATTGAAAGAAGATTTGAAATATATTTTCTAACTTAACGAAGAAGCTTAGATAAATTTCGTATGAAAAGAACTTTTTGGGCTCCTGCTTCTCTGTTAGTTAGGTCCAATATCACAAAATTTCCCCAATTTGATAAAAAATAAATTCCTTATTATGAATAGCTCCCCAAAAATATATTATTCGCCATTATGGGGAATATCCTATATCATATACATAGCTGCACTGACACACAGTCGACTGTAGTACCTAAATTATAAATTCAGAAAGGCAGAAATGTTAAAAGCTGATAGAGTTTAAAAAATTTATTTAACTTGCAATTTTGAGTTGATAATGACTTCAGCTTGAATTCAAATCAAGTTTCATAAAAATAAATCAAAGTAAATGTTAGCTGAATCCTCGCAAATCTATGAACGATTTATTTCGAAATGCTTAGTTTGAGTAATAAATTTATTTATTTATGTTTACTCGAAAGTTTTTATCCATAAGGCGTCTGTTAGTTTCTGAGACTAGAGAAATGTGAAATTTGAATGTAACAAAAATTAAGAAGATAAGGAAATTCAATCTGCTACAGAAAAAATACTTTGAGAGATTAAGTTTAAGAGACATTTGAAAATAAAAAGTTTCATTTTTGCTTACTATTAAAAAAACGTAAAATTATTTCTGAAATCCTCATTCCCTCTACTGCTTACTGGATCTTTTCACGAAAATAAACACAGATATGTTAATACCCCAAAGAGATGACATTTTAAATTATGTTTACCGTTGAGCTTTATTTTCTAAATAATTCACTAAGGAATAAAGTTTATTCATCAACCAGAAAAGATATTTTTATTAATAACACCTCATAGCAACATTCTTTAAAATGTTTTATAGGACATAACTTAACCTTTTATCTTAATTTATGAAGAAACTAAAACTTCGTTCTAGGATTTTTCCATTGCACTGAACATTTTTGACAGTGTAATTTTTTATTGATATCGACGTTCTTTGTTCAATTTCACTGTAAAAACTGACCATTGGCCATCAAAAATGCGAGAAAACGAAATTTTAAAGCTTTTTCCAATTTTAACGGAAGAAATTATGTTTACTTTCTCTGTATGAAATTCAATGCGTAGACTAATTTAATTCGATTTTTTTTTTCAGGGTAGCCCTAAACGGTATCGTGATCGGAATCCGCTATAAGTCAAATTCTGCACAATCAAACAATTGGGCCTTATATAGACAGGTTAATACATCGCAAATTCAGAATTATATAGCATTATAATTATCTCGTCATAGTTGTCCGTTATTTCGACGTATTCTTATAGTTTATGAAATAATAATTTCTTTGCTAGTCGAAAACTGAAGAAATCTGTATTAAAATAATTTATAAGTTTCAAATGCTTATAGTATAGGACATGGTGTCTTTTTTAGAATTAAAAAAAAACCAGGGCAAATGAAGAAGAATATTTACAACATATTAAACGAAAAAATGATGTTTATTTTTCGGTAAGTAGGATGTTAAAACAAGATAAATAAAGTGAAAATCTGAGGATGAAAATGTTTGCTCGCGAGAGGCTATCGAACGAGCGCCTAGAAAACTTTTTTGCTCGAAAGCCCAAGTCATTATACCGCTTTGGCTTGCGGGTAAAACCCATTACACCGCTCCGGTTTACTACCAAAAAAGTGATATTATACATAAATTTTGAGTTTTGTCACTGTGCTTTCTGAAATTTTACTGAAAATGATCTAATGTACTGTATGACTTGAATAAGAATGAACAAGGGACAGTGTAAACAAAACAAGAAAATTGTACAGGAACACAGCCACTTGCAAACAAAACGGATCTCGATCACGAGCATTTTAGAAGCCGCGACTTCCCTCGCAAGTGAGCATTTTCGCACACTGGTGAAAATTTGTTTTTGATCTGTAAAGTGTTATACTGAGGGGGAGTTAAATTATCACAGATGATAATAGCTACTTAGAAAAGGTAATTACCAGTAACGTACAAGAAAATATCACCTGTAACACCTTTATTTTAATGGACAAAATAGAAATCAGTTTATAGTTGCAATCTTTTGATTTATTGTCTATTAAAGCACCGCAAAATAATTTCCTTGAATTGAGCCATTCATACATCGACTCTGTTCAATGTACAGTACTAATGAATTGGCAAAGCAAAATATAGTTCAATTTATAGAATGACTGAGAATGGAGAAACGCTTTTAGGATGGATCGTTTAAAACGAAATCACCGTGCAAAATAGAAGACGTGCAGGATAACGACATTGTAGATTCAAAATTTTTAGCAGATGAAATTATAAAGAGAACAAGTTTCAGCGATTAAAAATCAATTTTTTTCTACATGGGATAAAATAGTTAAAATGAAAAAATAAACGAAACTTCGACAAGAAACAAAAATACAATTAAGTTTGAAAAAGTCAGAGATAACATTTTTATTACCAGATAATTGTTCCTTAAAATATGTCCCAAAAAAGCTGTGACGAAGGACGAGCCACTTCGAGGCGAACACCGATCCGAGTCAAATCATCATCAGCAAAGACTGACTGCTACAACTAATTTAAAATCTTTGCTATTGCTAATTGAAGTAGAGAAACAAGAAGAAGAATAAAAGTTAGAAAGTTATGCAGCGTTCCTTTCTCTGTATGAATCTGCAGAACAATGTCATAATTTAGTTCTGTGCACATAGAAAAGTAACGAAACACAACCTTTTCAAGTGTTTGACGTTTTTTCTATTTGACAAAAGCTTATTCGTATAAACAAAGTCAACTATTCCATGAAAGAAATACTCAATCACATGGAATAAGAATACTCCAAATAGAAGAAATAAAAAACAGAAAAGTACAAAACCTGTGGCAGCTTAGTATTATAAAATTATTTAGCCAACTATTTAATTTAAATTAAAAAAAACTCATATTCAATAGTATTAAACATAAAAAACTTATTTCCAAATGCTGTCCATATATTTTCCTGGGATTCGAAACTTCCATATATATTACATTTATTTTATCTCGTTGGGTAGTTGAAGAATGCATTCTGAATTAACCGACAAATTAAAGAAACATGAAATAGAATAAACAGAATATTCAGAAAAGTTAAAAAAAAAAAGCATTTAAGGTACATATTCCAAACGTTGGGAATAAGTAAAGAATGCATTTTATCGCAATCTGAAATTTCGCGGCCAAATCTGCACTTCCGTTAAAAGAAAAAACTGTCAAAAGTATCAACGACAACACTCGATGGCGGCCACGAAGAGTTCAAATTCAAAAACGAATTCCTTAACAACCTATGCACCATCGGGTACCAGTATTCTTTCTCATGACAACTAAGCGAAATAAATTTAGTGTATTTTTCTACTCTGCAACTGTAATATTAGACTACTTCCCCATGCATTTTTAAGAAGAAAAAAAAAAGAATTCTACCTAAGGTTCCTATTCGCAGTTCCACTGTTTCAACATATGCACTTAGCTATAAAATTTTGAAATCAAATGTGAGAACGAAGTTTCACCTTGTAATATTCCGCTGGCTGCAACTTTCGGTGAAACACAACTTTTCAGCTGCCGCCCGTCATTTCGTCTTGTTCTTATTTAATTTACGTTCTTTTGCAAACATTTTATATTTTTTATCTAATTTAAGAAACAGAGACAGACAACACCAATTGTGAAAATAAAGGTATTTTTCTTTTGAGCACATTTATAAATTTACGCATTTTATGAATAGAACCAATTTGAGTCGGTAAATAAAGAATGCAGCTATTGATGGATTGGTACCAAACTACGACTAGTAATTGTTTGTAAATCAGATTTTAGAAGCGACACTAACTTTTGTATACAGTAAAAAAAATAGAGAGCACGTGTCTGCAAATCGTGACAAATTATGAGAAAAAAAATCAAACTACGTACTCTTCCTTAGTACGTTTGAATAAGTAGAAGAGTGTCGTCAGGTTTGGCCTGTCGGTCGGCCATCTGCGATTTTTTTAGTTTTGACCACTAGCGCCACCAATGTGCGAGCGTGTAAAACTTCCCTCAGTAACAGCGAATTTTTCATGACATCGCAGATTTGGAGCGTTGAACGCAAGGTGCTGTGCACTTCAGTGGTTTGAAAAAAGTGAAAATATGCAATCATCTTACCTTGATGATGAAAGTGTTGTGTGACTCATGCTAGAAACGAAGAGGACAATAATTCAATCCTGGTAATTTCAATCATTCCAGGTAATTTTCAATCATTTCAGCACATTTTTCGTCGACTGGCCAACCTAGGCAAACACTGACCAACTTTGACAGCATTTCACTTTTTTTTTAAATGTCTATATTTTTTTCATTATTCACCCAATCAATTTTCAATGTTGAGTAAAAGTGTTCCTTTTTCCCAAACCAAATTCTTTCTTAAACGGAAGTTATGGGCAGAAGTCAAAAAGGTGTCCAACCCTGACGACACTCCGCTGCATATGTACCACTTACAATGGAATACTTAATTTAATCATTACGTTACAAGCCTGATGATTATAAAGCTTCTATTTCAGTTATATCATGAAAATGCGATAATCCTACTAATAATCGCGGAAGACTCTTTTAGAATAACAAGAGTGGTCGTTATCAATTCAATTTAACCTCCTTTTGGTATAGCATGTCATTTGTAAAAGCACTCGTTGTAAACTCAGTAATGAGCAAAAAAGAATAATCTCCAGTTTAGCTTACTATGATCATAATATGGCGTTAATTTTAGTTCGGAATTTATTATAAATGATTATAAATTAAGCTCTCTTTTTAATTATTTTTTTGTTACTATCAAAACCAATAAGAAGGTAAAACTCGCACTAGTAACACATTATTACAGTGTACATTCGATTAATAAGTTTATATTTGCAAAAGTTAAACTCTGCGAAGTTAACATGCAACAGTGGTAGCCTTCCTCAAATTACTCCTACTACAGAAAGAATTTTGTTGAGTAGCCTCGGGGAATCAAAATATGAGTTTAAGAATTGATACATGGAAGTAACATCGGCAACAATACAACATATTTTGAGCAAGTCCAAATTTAAAAGAATGAAATCATTTTTGAAAAGATTTCTCTCCTAATATACTTATAACACGAAATGTGGAACTGTCAAGCACAAAATCAAAATTTAATAGAACACCGTCGCACGGGCTCTGATTACTCATGAATTGTACACAATCCACAAGGTTTCTTAAATCAAATCGGAAATCTGAGAAAAACTCTGTGCGCCTTTATTGCTCTCACTTATTTTCCGACTAAAACAAAATTCTTCTGCAATTCGATTTCTGTGCTTTGATACGTGTGAATGGCTCACGCATATATAAACAGATTTATATTACAAATAAAATTGCTGACAAATAAATGAGGAAAATTTTGTGTTTTCCTGTAAGCACATTCAAAATAAATTGGCAACTGTACATTTAATAAGAAGAAACTTTAAATACGTACAGGTTAATTTTGTGGGGCATTATTTTTTTTTCTTGTCACCTCACTCACATTTGATTTAACATTACTTTCGTGGATATGCAATATTGTTCTTCTTGGCAAGTAATTAATAATGGGACAATTTTTGTACAATAAGTAAATTTGACTTCAAGGAGTTGATTGTTATCTGGCATTATAAATACATGACACGTATAGTGCGTTAAAGTGCTGAGCTAAGCTCTTTCTACATATAAAAAAAAAGACAATTTTCTGATAACTGCTGAAAAAGCACATCCTCATTTCAACGTTAAAGATAAAAGAGCAGAAAGAAAGATTTCTTTAACTAGATATTCAGTTATTTGTTAGTTAGCAATTCATTAGATAAAAATTAATTTGTTAAAAGTTCCACTAAGAGGAAGACCAATAATTGTTTTATCTCCTAAAATTACACTTTTATCTCGTTTTTTTTTTTTTTTTAAATTCATACTAATATGATCTTCCGCTTGGACAAAGACTCTTAAAGAAAATTTTATTATATAAAAAAAAACCGACACAACACTCACCCGCCTTTACAAATATTCATCAATATATCCCGGTATCCAAAAAAATATATAAAAATAAGTTACTATTATTTTCACGATTTTTATAATAAGAATTATTTAATTATATTTATTTGTTATTCGCATCCAACGTTAATAACAATTAAGAAAAAATTTCACTCCAAGGTCTGTCTCGTGATAGTTTTTAAAGCTAAAGGAAAATAATTTAAGCATATGGTCGAATAAATAAATTAATAATTGATTTATTAAAATGAAATAAGATACTAGAACAAAGAAATACCAGAGACTTCAACACTCTAAGTACATAGGTACATAAAAAAAATTATAAAACAGTTTCGTCGGATACAAAAAGAGCTCTGTCAGTATGAATCCTACCGTCCAAAAACAAGAAGACACTTGAAATAAATTATTATTTAAAAGTAAAACAATTTCGTTGTTCCTAAAAAAAAAAAAAAGATACACAAAAATACAGTGATACAGTAGTGCTCAATCAAGTACACACAAAAACTAATTAAATACTGTCAAATATAAATCTCTACAAGTTTTGTACAAAAAATGTTCGCTTATTTCCTTTTTCTCTCGTCTTTCTTAGATATAAATATTTACAAGGGAGTGGGTGAGAACGATCCAGTCCTTGCCATCAGGGGCTGTGAATGCATCAGTAGATAAGTTTGAAGAGCTATTATTAATTAAACGGTGCTACGTTAATCCGTTGAATATTTTAAGTGATGCACTTGATATCATGAGTGCTTGTCAGTTAACTCAGCCCATCGAACTTCAAAGAACTTTCTCATGCCATGTCCTGCCTTACCGACGGGCGAATCATCTTCATTGAACATTTCACAGTTGTCAAAAATTTGACGAACATCAGTACAGAAGTCTTCACGTGATTTATATCTGTAATATAGGTAAGATTTTCAAAGCACTAGACAAAAAATAGTAATATTACAGTAAATACTTACGTCATGTCTTGCAGTCTTTTCTTGATCGTCGATAAATCCATTGGATTTTTGATGATTTTTTTGTACGTGGGGAATTGTTTTGTATTCACAGGAAGTAAAAATGGCCATGAGTCTTCGTGTAACTGAAATAAAATTCCAAATTAAAATTAAGATTTGAAAAATAGCAAAAAATTTACAAATATTTAGAAGGACAACAGTAAAATACAACATAAAACCATTTGAGTGCATAAAGAAGGCAGAGAGCGGAGTATTGGAAGGAGATATTAAAAAATAAATGAAGAAAATCAAAATTACGTCTTCCAGGATATTCAAGGATAGAGGATAAAATCCATATTATTAATATCCTTTATAGTATATATTTTTAAGATGCTATTTTTCATAGATAACTTGAAATCCTATCTTTCAATGAACCATATTTCACCGTCCTAACAGGAATAGGAAACTATATGTATATGATTTTTTAAAGAAGACTAGGACAGAATTTTTGCGAAATTTTGATAATGACACAACTTGCGAAATACGCATTGTATAGGGAAAATTTTTAATTTTTATTTTTATTTAACAAACCCTTCAAGTAAGTAAAATTTCAACAAAATTGTGGTGGTCATGTCGCACTTTTTGTGATTTTTGGTGATTTATCAAATGACCCATAATAGGCTTTCCAAGTAGAAAAATAATTATACCCTAGATGAAATCAAATCATCGGGTATATTAAGTTTGTAATATCGTTCCACATTTAATCCACAGAAATAATGTTGATAGGCAAAATGGGTTCGACACCCACGTATAATATCAAAAGTTATTTTGATTTTTGCATGTCCGTCTACCGTCTGTCTTTCCTCACGATACCTCGAGAACGCGATCACTTAAAAGCGCTGAAATTTTGCACACAGGCAACTCCTTCGTAGGGTTGCCATACAAAAATTTCTTTTCTCACTATATAAGTATATTTAGGCACTGCCTCAGAAACGACGTAGAGAGCTGAAATTTGGCAAATGATATTTTTATAGCAATAGTAAATAAAGATTTTTTAGATAAAAATTTGGATGTACTTTGTTTCCGATTAGTTTTGTTATTGATTAATTATTTTTTTGAATTCTAACCAACTAAAATGACCAACATTTTAATGGTTATTTCCTAAGAGTTTTTTTGACCAAATGAATATTGTTTAAGCAATAACCACAATATTGAAGATATATTTTTTTTTTGTCAAGCAATTACCAGAACGCGGGAGATTTTTTTAGTTAATATTACTGGTTTTATTCGAATTAGGTGCAGTACTAACTAACAATATTATGAAATTACGGACGTTTGTCTGCTAAAGGTTACTTTGTTCTAATTTAGTTTTATTAACAAAATATGTTCTGAAGCTAATTCACTTGACAAATTGGAATGCTGGAATTGCTGGATGTTTCTTGATCGTCTTTTCAAAATGGTAACATGGTTAGCCGCAGGCATATTTTCACAGTTTTAACATGAACTTTTGTCTTTAACCGCATCTGTTACTTCCTCAACGTCCTCAAACTAGGGAGAATTTCCGGAGTAAATCACGGGATAGAAGCAAGAATCATTCTCTTGCCTGTAATGTGCGATAGTGAGGTATTGACGTGTTTATTTGTGCTCCCGTCTTTCTCCGTTTTTAATTAGTTTTAATCTGGGTTTTCAATTATTTTGTTTACTGTTCTGGTACCTGAGTGTCTTAGTTGTATCGTTCTGACGTCTTCATAAGGAATAAATCATTATAATTCATTTATCATTCGATAATCTACACTTATTTTCTCATTTGTCTTAAAGGATTATATTATCTTCACTGTGGGAGCAAGATGGGCTACAATAAAGCTGGCACCGTCTGCTGCATTTCCCCTACTGGCTGTGATAGTGATTCAGCTTTAGCATTGCATAACTTTGAGGATGGCCTGTTGGCTAAAATAAATTAGCTTCTACTCGAATTTTAGAAGAATATGATTGCTAAAATGAGAAAGCGATCATCAATTTCAATATTCGGTTCCATCAGATAGGGAGTTCTATCAGTAACTTTGCCGCTAGAATACACACAGTTGGGGATTGTCTTATTGGCCTAAACTCTGGGTACTCTGCTTTTGCTGATAATGGTGACGAGCTTTGTCGTCTGCAATATGGGTATACAAGGTGTCCCCTATAAGGTAAGCGAAATACCTAATGAAATTTTTCACAAAGTTTTTCTTCGCATCAATCACACACCTTCACCTTATACAGGGTGTTTCCTCCATGGTGGTCCATAGAGCGGGAGGTTTTAGTACTCACTTAGACAAACAAAAAATTGTATAGCACTAGGCATATCAATCATTTCGGAGTTACACTGTGATTAAGAAATTATGCTATGTTTTCACAAAGCCTCCAGTATCTAAAAAAGTTCAGGGTGTATGGTCACCGTATATGCAGAACTTCATGGCCTTTCCAACGACTGCTCAACCAGCCCCGTACTACTCTCCGCTCAGGAGTTATTGTGGTATAAACTAAAAATTTCGGATTTTCTTACCTTTTTTTTAATTTGACCTCTATTTTTCTTTGCAAAAAAAGTTGTTAACATAACGTTTTTTTATAAAAACAACAAACTGTAGATTGTCCTCTTTAATTGGATCTATAACAGCCTATGTACTATCTGTAGCCGTTGGAGGGTTATTCTCAAAGCTATTCTGAAACCTATTTTCAAAGATAATTTGTTCCTTTGGCGTCATTTAAAAAAAATATCGGCTAATTTTAGTATGACCTGAATAGGGCTAGTTGACCAGTCGTTGGAATGCCCATGAAGTTCTGCATATAATCATCTTTAGATGGTGACCATACGCCCTGTACTGTTTTATGAAAACCTAGCATAATTTCTTAATCACCCTGTAACTCCGAAACGTTTGATATGCCCCCCCCCCCCTTTGCCACGCAATTTTTTGTTTGTCTAGGTGAGTACTATCACCTCCCGCTCTATGGACCACCATGGAGGAAACACCCTGTATATCTGCTTTTCGTGTCGGAAAATCTTCTGCTTCGCCAATTGTTCCAAGATTTCCGTGTACGTCCGAGAGGTTTGCTTTTTTTGCAGTCCTCAAAGGTTTCGGCAAATTTAATCTAGCTCACATCGATGGTTTTACTGCTCCAAACCCAGTTCACATACATGAGAGCATTAATGGGTGACAGTACTTGGGTTGGTTTTTCCCATGGTATGGATCCATAGGTAGACATTGTAAATTTTAAAATGGCCCGATATGGCAACTGCAAAATGCACAGGGTAGAACGAAAATAATAAACATAACTACATATGTCGCATAGTCATGCTTGGGTTGTACCAGAAAATTGCTTCCCTAACCAGAGAAGTAGTCTCCCATCTTTCCTGTTTCAAGATCTAGCTACCTGCTATTCTCTAGTCACCAGGAATATGGTGTCAACTGCGTTGCTCTTACATTCGAGCATTGGGGGTTATTATATACATTTGTTAACCCTTCCAGTACGATTCTCCCACTGTCCTCTGTTTGACTACTCTGCCTCATATATTTCTCCGAATATAATGAGAGAGATCTTATCATCCAAAGATATACAGACTCATTGCATTTTTCAAGTCGACATATAAACGCGTTCAGTAACATGCTTGTCATGTTATCAATTGTTATTTAACCAGCAAACCGCTTTCGTATCTTTCTTCTGATTTGTGAGATCCCAAGTGTAGCGAACAAAGCATTGTGTCTGCATTTGCACCAGGAGGACATCAAGAGACTCTCTGTAGCCTATGTCCACTACCAGCAAATATGGGATAATTAATCTTATAAAATCTGTGTATATCCAGTGCACTTGTAGGACGTTTTATTAATCGCAAGAAAACAGAATTTGAATATGAGATGCGAAGGTATGACCTGATTTGGAATTTCAATACAAAATTATTTATTCTTTGATAAAGAAAATTTTAAGCTCAAAATGGCGGCTAAGAATGCTCCTAGAACGCAATACTAATCATTTACCAAGTAAAATGCTATATCGTAACTCTAGCATAAGATCAAAAGCGCGGCTTAATGTGACTTCCCTCTGTGCTCAAGGGATTCCAGGTCTTTAAGGGTAGCTGGTCTGCTTTGTGACCTTTACAGCTTAATTTCGAGTCCGTCATCGTAATATCTCGAGATGCTCTTCTTGGATGACACAATAGACATTATACATTTTAAGAACTCACTTGTATTAACTCCCTAAAATATATTTTTATACATACATTCGTCCCTAGTCGTTGGAACAATATGGCAATGTTTGTAACCATTAAGAAGAAATTATTGATGTATAATGAACGTAATCCATTATTAAAGCAAATCTCAACAGAAAATAATGCGAATACTTTCGGGTTATATAACTCATGTAATAATTTCAAAATAAAACCAGTCAATAGCAGTAATCTATATAACTATAAAACATTTTAACTACATACCTCCATTTCTGATAGAAGTGTCTTGCACACAGATAATTCTTTCATCAATTTCTTAGTCGCATGCTTTTCCTTCTTTTCCTGCTTAAGCTTTTCTTTTGCTTCGTTGCTCATTATTAAGTTAGACTGTTGCTGTTGCTGTGGCTGTGGCTGTTGCTGTTGTGGAGACTGGCTGGCAATTTGTTGTCCTAAATGCGGCTGCTGTTGTTGACCCACTTGAGTTTGGCCCGGTGGAGGTTGAGCCGGATGAGATGGTTGACTAACACACATACCATCATCCAAGCTTGTCTCAATAATATCACTACTGATTGGTGAAGAGGGACGCGTCTGTTGTGACTGGAAGCGAGCATCTACAGAATTTTGATGTTCATCAAATGAAGTTGAGGCTACAGACGGAGCGGGACTGAAATGTTCAATAAAATTTTCTCAATAAGTTTTTTATTTTTTTATTTTACGAAAACAATTAATTACCTTAATGTGACAACTTCTTCGTGAGATGAGTTCAATGATGCAGACGAATTGTGAGATTTTAAATCTTTGTTCACTGGCTTTTTACTTGATTTTTTCTTCGGTGGGGGTGCTTTTGAAATACAGCCATGGCAATACCACTTACCACGCGGTACCTTTAAAAGAGGTGGTATATAGCAGTCGTGATGATATGCTCGCGGACACAGCTCACAATAAATCATTTTTCCAACTGGAGGTGGTCTATGTCCCCCACAGACAATACATTTTCGCTCGTTTGTAGCTTTATTAACACATTCAAAGCAGTACCTATGAAAACACAGTTATATCGTTTCAAAGTATAATTTAGAATAATTCACTTACCAATCACCCTCAGGAATATTCTCCATTTTTGGTTTGAAACAATAAGTGTGATAGCCCTTGTCACAACCATCACATAACAGGAGTTTGTCCTCGTTTTCTCCAGATGTACAAAACTGACAATTCTGCAAGGTTTAAGCGTAGACGGTATAAGAAAAAATTAAATTTGAATGCAAATAAGCTCTAAGACAATTAAGAGAAAATATATTTCAGCTTGTTCGAAACTTACCGCCTTCATTATGCTTTTATCCCAAGCAACACAAGACTCCAATACATAAAGAGCCATAGCCAACTGAGATGTTGTGTGCGACCGTGATACAGCATCTCTCCAAGAAATCAAACCTTTCGGCATATTCTCTAATATTGGAGCATCCTTTTCACTGCTACAAGCGCTAGCTGGAGAAACTGCAGCAGAATTGCTGGTTGTATTACTGCCCAGCTGAGTGTTTTCGTTACTGGTTTGTTGTTGCTGTGTTAGTTGCTGCTGCTGTTGTTGCTGTGCCTGACTGTTAATTTGATTCTGTGCTATTAATGCCAAGTGTGCGTCCGCTGACACACTTCCAAGAGGTGGTTTCAAATATCTTCGTTCAATAGCAGATTCCAGGTGAGCAATTCTTTCACGAATCATGGGAATGATACTAACAAAGTCCTCCTCGTTTACATCCTCATGTTGTTCTATGGATATTTCATTTTCAATGCGCGATGGTAACACCCAATTTTTAACTTGCATTGAAGCACTTGCGATTTTATCTTCCAGTGCTTCTAGCTGCTCAAGAAGAGATAGCTCAACCCGTTTTGCTACTTTTGGATTCCAATCGTTTGGACTATCAGGTTTCACGAATTTTGAATCTTCACAAGTTTCAGTTGTCAGAGGGCAAGGTGTTGACAAATCAAGAGATTCATTAACAGACCTTAATAAGTTTAATCTTAAATCCCGCTCCCGTACCCCTCGCTGATGTAATGTCTGAAGAACTTCGTTTAACAGTTCTAATGTGTCAATCTTCCACCAGCCGTGCCGAAAATCTGCCTTTACGTAATTTTTCTCTAATTTCTTAGGAAACCCAACATTTTTTATTCTTTCCATGATTTTATGTTCTTCTGGTGTCATGGAAAGAGGAGTTGGTACATCACAAGTCACATAAGCGCTTATATTTCCTAATGACATGTTAGCTAATGTTTGCATCGGAATCCCTGTTGCTTCGTCCAACTTCATCTCGATACAACCTGCTTTGATGTCAATTACGTCTTCCCTAATTTCATCTTCGTCTTTAAGTGGCATTTCTTCTCCAGTCAAGACACTTTCGACCATTTGTTCGTCCAGTCCTGAAAGAGACAGGATGGATTCATTGCGGAATTGCAGATCGACTTTGCCATTCTCCACAGAAACCGTAAAGTATTGAGCATTGTTAGCGATGTCCCATCGATTTCCTTGTATTTGAATTAGAGATTCACAAGTAATATTCGAATATGCAATCTGATGCTCTTGAGTATTTTGTGGTTCAACAGAAGTAAGTGGCATTTCGCGATTTAAAATCGCAAACCACTTGTCCATAAATAGCGGTGGCTTTGGAATTTCATATTCTGTTGTCGATTCTTCTGGTTTCTCTTCAGTTTTTATACTCGTATTATCACAGACTTCATCATCTAATTTGTCATTTTCTTCGATTCCAGAATCGTTCTTTTCAGCAGCGGCTACTGATTCTTCTTCCACCTCAATTTTAATAACCGGCGGAGGTGGAAGTGGTTCATCTTCAATTACTTCTTTAAGATTATTATCTATTATTTCTATGTGGTTTTTATCATCTTCTACAACATCATCTTCACACACAGTGTCGGTGATTTCCTTTTTACAATCTTCTTCTAACACTTGATGATACTCAAAAATCTCACTTTGTGCCGATTCCAATGCTTCTACAAAAATGCCTCCAGCTTTTGGCAGCTTCCAATATCGTCTCCAAAATCGATCTTGACCATAGCATGTCGCTCTTAATTGATTGCTGCTTTGTTCTAAGAGCTCCTTACTTTTCACTGTCGTTTGAATTAACTTCTCTAGCTTCTTTTTAACTTCTTCAGCTGTCATGCGATTATCTTCATCTTCCTCTACTGTGGTTATTTCGCTTTCAACATCACTTAAATCTTCATCGAGGCCAACATCTGTGGAAGCGTCGTCTCTAGAATTTAATTTCTTGTTTAGAAGATGATTCAGTTCTGAGGGAACAGTGGTTCCATTCTGGTAAGTAACGCAATCTTCTGTTTTAGGTTTAACAGGTGTAGTATCAACACTTTTCACAGGACTTTCATCTATTAGCTTCTCACTGGTAGCTTCATCCCCTCCTTCCTCCTTATGATTGGTCATTTCATCCACTTCCATTTTTTCACTATGTTGTTCCTGATTGTTGTTGTTTTCTGTTTCTTCACTATTTTCTTTTCGACTTAACTCTAACTGACTTTGTGCTGCTTCACGTTCTAATTGTTGGGCTTTTTCGTATGCTTCCATTCGCATCTTCCTCATATGGAGACTCTTATATTTTCTAACCTTCATGTCATTCATATATTTCTCTCGCTTTATTTGTGCGCAGGATTCCAGACTACCTTCAATTTGCTTAAGTACCGCCTTGTTCATAAGCAAATCATTACAAAGATGTGCCAGTATTTGAGCTTTTTTCGTTGAATTCAGGGCTACGAAGGTCTTATCTTTTAGGCAAAGAGACAACTTCCAAGTTGAATTTTCATGTAATAATTCGTAGTACTGCTGATTTTTTCCTGAGGTAGTATTAAGACAATCGATATCAACTTGATGATGGTCAGCAATTCGCTTTTCTTTTTCTCTGTCTAATGTAACTCCTGTTGATTGACGAATTTCTCCGGTCGCAACTGCATAAAGATAAATTCGTAAAATTTCTGAGACATTTGCGTTCGTTATATCAGCATTTCGCAATGATTGCCCCAAGAGAGTTGTATGTCGTCCTGGATTTGGTATTCCCGGATCTTCAATGGCACAAACCAACAAATGGGTCATAACTGACAGTAATTCTTCTTCAGCTTCTAAATTATTGTCACCGACTAATGCATCATGAAGATTTTGTAGTGTCGGAAGTGATTCCATATCTGCAATATTATAAATGATAGTAATGATTATATATGTATTACAATTTATTGAAAGTAAATTCTACTTACCAAAGCCTAAAGTTTCACCAAAGTTATGTAGAAATTCAAAAACCATTAGAAGATCAGCCATTGCTTGGCCAGCCAATCGACATCCAGACAGCCGTTTAATATAAGGAAGATCTCTTTGATGTGGAATTTCAGAGTCTTCTTGAGGTTTCCTAAGATTTTACAAATTGATTTAAATTTTTCACATATCATAGAAAGTAGAAACCTTATTTGAGCTAATATTTCGGCGTCTCGTTTTTTTGCTGCAACTCTCTTCTCTCTTAGAATGAGTCTGTCTAGGACCATTTGGTGCTTCTTTTTCTCACGTTCTTCAAATTTCCTTCGATTTTCAAGTTGCCGAATAAGAGCCATATGCTGTCGACGTCTTTCTCTCTCCTGCGATATTTAAAAATTATTTCGAGTTGGTTGATTTGATTTAAAAGTCGATTTTACAATATTTACAATATTCTAAATATGCCAATTACAAGGGGCATACGAAAGCAAGCTTTAAGCAAGAAAATTTTCTATATTCAAAATTTAATTATATATCTTTCTTTATGGAATTTCCATAAAATCCACGGACAAATATAATTGATTAAATTAAAAAGCATAACCCTGTTTCCTGTAGCAAATCTATCATCAGGTGAAACATCCACCTTAACCAAAGCAAAAGCAATTTATCATTAGTTGCGTAAAAGTAAAATTTTAAACCGTTCAAGATTCTTCTCAACATGCATACTAGACCCATGAATAACTGTATACTGTATCTTACAATCTAAATTACAGGGTGGAAGGAGTATATTACTAATAGATGAAAAAAAAATTGAAATACATCATTGGATGACAGATCTTAAATAAATAGGCTGCTAATATTAAATGCTTATATTTCATATCATAAAAGCGGAGCGCTAGAATGACCCGCAAAGATATTCCTCCCTTCTACGCTGCCTCGTGGACAGTGAATATTTGGAAACTCCTCAACTAACAGACATATTTTTTATTTTGAACGCTATTACCTTATACTGTCCTTGTGGCTCTGTGCTATGGCCCGGGAGCTTGTAAGATATCATAAATTCGATTATTAACTGTCCAGTTTCTATGATGTATAAGAAAATGGAGAAAATGCGTATTTTCATCTTCCAAACTCTTTAACTGTACATTTTGTTGTAGAATTTTGTCTATGAACAGAGAGGAGATCGAAGACCATCCATCCTGCACCTGGTAAAGCCTGGCAAAAAGGAAGCGATCAGTCTTCCCAATCAATACTAACACCAAAACAGGGCGGATATTACGAATTATCAACGAAACACAAGAAATAATGTATGACCAGTCCTATCGCGCCATCCATTGTACAGCTAATCTCCTCTTGAGCCGTGGACTTTCTTTGGCTCAGTTTTGATATTTTATATCATAGGAATTATCTTTTACAATTTAGTACAATTCAGCTGGATCAAGGAATCACAGTTTAATTTTTACAGCCGAGATAGCCGAATTGTTAGGATATCATACCAAAAAATTTTACTATTCCTGTGGCCTACATGATTTTTTTTTAAATCTTTCACACGAAAATTGCATGCCAGCTCCGGTAGCAGAGGCACAGAGCTCAAAAATTGGACTCAAGTCAGAAATATGTATATGCACCTATGCGCGCTTATATCAGCAGTCAAGTTGATAAAATCAGCTTGATTGATGATCGAAATACGGAGGTACAGTCGATATGTGTGTTCAGTAGAATAACCTTGGAATCTACACCCAAAGATTTTTAAATAGAACTAGTTGAAAAACTGTTGATATTTATCTATTTTTGAATGTAGAATTCCTGTTCCATTCTTAATGCAATTGTATAGAAGTATAATGAGAATATACATCTATGTAATCGCATTTCGCTTACACCTGAACTAATTCAAAATCTGGAGATTGTCTATATTTAGATGCCTTGAATTGTAAGTCATAATACGATTTGCTCAAATTTATGTTATACGAAACTTAGTACTGAATATAAAGTAACAGAAGTAGATCATAGGTACAACAATAAAATCGGAAAGAAAACTGATTCCTGTAGCACACAATGCAAGCTATCTGCTACAAAATTATTAAATAAATATTAAGTAAATATATACATATAAATTTAATTATTTTAAATTTCCCTATTTCGAAAGGACTGGAATCTTTACGTAGATGATGGATCTACACTAGTGATGTGAACAAGTAAACAAATTTTCAAATATTCAGTTCAGAAAGAACTAATTCCAATTGTTTAAAAACGAGACATATTATGCAGTGATTTAAAAATAATTTAGAAGATCGAAACAATAAATCGTTAACTCAGCTGTAAAAAAGTATGTCATCAACTGGCCTTATTTATTTCGCCGATAGAGAAAAAATATACTGTATGCATATAAGAACCTATTTACTAAATTTGACAGTGGAATATGTATTGCTAAAAGTTAGTTATTATCTTTAAAGGAAACAGGTTTGTGTTGGTTGTACAGATTATAGCGCCCGATACTGGAGTATGTGTGTGACTAACCAGTATTTGGTGTCGTATTTATGGATCTTATCTTCTATATGCGTGGGTTTCGGGTCTAATGGCATCATGATTCGTGTGTTGAAGCCCCATCGCACAATGGTCGATGTACACAGTAAGGGATTTGTTGTTATATCTGACATTTTACTCCGTAGTTAAGAAGCCATCTAAAATGTCCACCTAATATAGTTGAAAACAGTAATATTTCCTTCGTGTAGTCCTACTATATATCCAACCACATATTTGAGTGCAAATGCGCTGTTTTTTTTTTTTTTTTTTTGTGGAAGAAATGAGTAATAACAACAAAAATACCAGCTTACTTTCCCCTAGTTTTCTAAAACTCCCTTAAATATGTCGTGGAATATGGGGGATATGAAGAAATTCATTTGTATTTAAAAAAAAAAACAAACTATTATTACTCTTTATATGAATGAAATGTCGCTAGTACTTTGCAGCATCCAAGAAGCTTTATACTGAGTATTGGCATCAGAATATCTCCATAACTCCATAATTGCTTGGCGCCTGTAAATCTCGAACCCAGACTCATAGAATAAAGTTGTTAAATAATTGCAAACTTTTATGGGGTAATTTCATACATTTTTTAAGTATTCAATTTATTAAGTTTTATACTAGCTAGCTTAATGTTTGTTTGCTTACGGTATAGGAGTCGTCGATTGGCGATAATGAATGACAGATAAATTGCTTTTCAATTAATTGGACTTGCTACTTGTTCAAAGTCGCTTTCGCCTAGTTAATTAACAAGGCACAGGACAAGTGCTGGTTTTCAGTTTCAAGTTCCAAGTGACAAGCCTGCATTGTTAGTATAATCAAATAAAAATCGGAAGTCACAATGTGTTTTTAGTTTTTTGCTTGGTGGACGCGACACCAACAGAGTCCAACAGACACCTTCATGATGGAAAATCAGAAAAGTTACTTAACAGCATTTCTAAGCACAATTATGAAACCATTCTAGGTCACTTTAACACACAGACCGATTATGAATAACATTTGTGACGTACAATAGACATTTACAACAAAACAACAAATAACAACTGGCAAAGAGCCACAACTTTTGAAACTTCAAGCAACTGATTACAGTACTTTTTTTCATTCTGATAAATTCTTCTAACATCCAGGATGCCAAAAATAATTGCAAAGTGTGGTATTTCACTGAATTGTGCCGACTCCTTGAAAATATAATATAGAACAATTGTCAAGAAACAGAAAAATTACTTATATCTCAAGCAAAAATAAATTTTCCCGCTATAACAAACTTGAAGTTATTTGGAGGCAGATGAAAACGAGCTTAATTTGTTTCTTGACAACAATGCCATACAATGAATGGGATTTTAAATTTCAACAATTTATATTCAGCCGAAGTTTGATTTTTTTGTACTGTGCTTAATTTTGTGTTCTTTGAAGAAGAAATTCCCTAGTCCCCTTGTCTGGCAGCAAGTGCCGGACACTTCCATGGAAATGAATAAGCTTATTTAATTCATTGCAGCTGCGACAGTATGTGCTTAGGAGAACTTACACCGAGCTGAATACTCCCCAATAAGCCAATATCACTGTACAGACCGTAATAATCATGGCGATATCTTTACAAACTCTACGTATAGGTTAAATTGTTTTTCTTTTCTTAACAGCGAATCAGAAAACCAATTCTTAACTGTCAAATTTGTTTTCTTGATTCCCAGAACAGGAGGTTTTTCGGTATACAGGGTGTTTGATAACTCAAGGGTTTGATAGCTGAGGTGGAGACAAGCAAAAAATTATATGGTGAAGATGCGTTGTTTCAGCGGTAGGGTGTAGGAGTATCAATTTTTTTACAAGATTTAGAAACCCTGGAATGCTACCTTTAATTTGACTATGCACATGTACCTACCTAAAAGGAACCGGTTTTGAGATATTCCTGTTTCTGTGATTCATAATTTCATTAATTTTGCTACTAACGATGGTAATCGGGCCTACTATTATGCAATTCCATGCAAAATTAGCAAAATTAATGAAATTATAAAACATAGAAACAGGAATATCTATAAAATGGTTGCATTTAGGTAAGTACATGTGGATAGTCAAATTAAAAGTAACATTCCAGGCCTCTAAATCTTGTAAAACAAACTGTATAGTTATCATGCAATCTGGCGGCAAAATCGTTAAAATTTGAAAAAATTAGGAATTTTTTTCCCAATTTTTTATTTTGATGTCCTACAACTTCCGACGGAAGGACGATTGGGAATTCATTGGAAAGTTTAGACAGTTTGCTATCGTCTGAGATGATTCTCATCTTGAAAGGTGTTTATATCAAGCAATTTACAGGGTGTTAAGTGGAAAAAGTACTAAAAATCTTAAGCCCTCTTTACCGCCGAAACGACGCGTCTTACCTCCCTCCCCCACCTTCGCATATAATTTTTTGCTTGAAACACCCTGTATAAGTGGTAGAAACGAAGATATATGGTTGCTTGTGTACAGCGGCAGCTATTTAAGTGCTTTGGGTTGTGCTATAGCAATAGCTGCATTAGTGTATGCTGATATGAGCAGATAATTACATCGGCACTTTGTAGCAGATACCCTTTCAGTGATGACGTTCATGCACTATTCGACTTACGCGGCTTTCAACTTCAGCAGTAAACGTTGCAACGATTTAATCGTGTAAGTTGAGGACTTTCTGTAGCAAGAAAATCTGACTACTGAGACTTAAATATAAAAAATTCTCATCTCTCGAACCTCCAGACTATTCGTGAAATCCGGCCTGAGAATAGCGTGCTTCCTTTCCTTTTTAAGTTAAATTGGAGTCCGTTGCACCAGTATAAGAGTATTTTTAAGTAATGTAATGTATCTTTTAAAAGCTCTAATATTTTATTCCTTCGTTTTATTTATATTTCACTAAAATCTAAATAAAATTCTTAAATTATCAGAGATTGGTAAAGCCAAATAAGATTTACAGTGACGGCACTACAATAAGCCATACCGACGAGTGCAAATAGATATACGTGGAGTTTTTAATATCACGTAAATTATGCATATATTTTAATTAATTATGAAGTGAACATGAATAATATATATTATACTAAAATATTTTAATATAAAATGAGTTTGAAAAAAGCAGAACATTTGTTATAATTCTGATTTGTTACTAGCTTATAGGAAAAATCATATTTTGCTTAAAGCTTGATTTCTACAATGGTAATACACCAACACCGAAATCAATACAAAGGTGTTACGTATCCTCTATAAAAAAAAAAAAAAAAAAACTATTTTATTCATGCATTTAACTAAATCAAAATCACCAATTGAAAATTAAATTATAGAGGAAAAATGTAAAATCAAAACAAGTTTCATGACGAAAGTTAGTGTGAAAAACCATACAGTGCTTTTTAATACCAAAAAAAAAACTTTCCAGCCAATCATTTTTATCAACGAATTGCGATAGTTTCATGAATAAAGGACAAAAAAACCAAAGAAAATATTTTTTTTTTTTATCTTGCAAAATTTTGAATTTCTTTTTTGATAATGTCTTGTAACAAAGCAATAACAAAGAAATGCCCGCCTTAGATAAGGAAGTTAGTAGCTTGCTATTAAATTTTTTAATCAGTTTTGTATACACAATAAAAAAATCGTAATTTTGAATATTTGGTTAAGAACTAAACAAGATTATAGAGTGAAAATTTATTTTAATTTTGTTGATTTTATATTTATTTTTTTGTGTTATTTTTTTAAAGATAATATTAACGGAAAATATAACAATCCATACCAGTTCAACTGTGTAGAGCAACTCCTTTTGTTTGTTGAGGTCCTGCAGATAAATCTGCGTATCAATTATAGATCAAATAACAAAAAACAAAAAGATCAAAATAATACTAAAATTAAACAGTTGAACGAAACTTCATAAATAATAATTTCATTATTATTTTTGCAATTTATTCAGATTGTTTGTTATTTTTAAATTATTTCTTTAGTGATAGTAAAAAAGAATATCTTGGCATTTTGCAGTCTAAATAGGCAGTAAAAAGGACTGCATAGCGTTGAAATTAATGACTAGATGTGCAGTTGCTTGTTACTTTTTCTAAGAATATGCAGAGCACAATATTATAAACTTAAGAAAATTTACGCTTAATTTTTTTAATTATGTACGGTTCGTGAGATGAAATAACCTATTATTATAAAATATATGTAGATATCGCAACAAAATAAAATGGAATTTAACAAGTAATCTTATTAAAATGAGCTTAATATAATATATCGGGGTTACCACCTAACAACAGATCTAATAACTAAAATAAAAACGCTGTGTTTTGCTCAGATACAAACGCATCTCAAAATTCAGATCTTAACATGTTAAACCTAAATATGTACCCTGAGCGAAACGAAATTATCTTTAGTCTCTAAATTAATAAGTGTAGAATCACAATGAAAAGAGAAATGGAACAATTATTCAACACAAATATCTGAATTTTTACATTAATTTACACGGAGGCTGACAAAATCTATGAAACCTGTGAATAAAAACATACTTCTTACAAGCTGCTACTTGTAGGTTTTAGGTCGGGGACTGAAGTTGATAAGGATTTCTGTGTGTGTTTTATCAAACGAAATATTAATTTTATAATGTAAAACTTAATGTTTTCATTTATTAAAAAAAGGAAATTGTTTATCTTCGTTTTAAAATTGAGATACTAATACACAAATAATAAATTTTAACATTATGTTAATGGCCCCTTAGTACCTATATTACGTTCAGCTACTATTTCTTTTTACAGAATTAAAACACCCTATTCAGAGTCGTAAGAGTTACAGCAAAACTTAAAATATAGACCAGCGACTTAAATACAAAACATTTAAAAAATTAAAAGATGGAAGTAAAAAGAAAATATTGATACATCGCAGTGAAATTATGACTTTCGATGCATATGAATTACTTTCCTATGCTTAGGTTGATTTTGATTATTCAGTGATATCATTCAATACTACTCACTAGTAGTTAAATGCTTTCTGAATGTTGTATGTATAGTCAATACAAAAAGAGCACGCCTATTCTAAATGTAAACGATATAAGTGGCACAAGTAATCATGTTTTATCAATATTTGTTTTCGAAGATGTAATGATTGAAATATAGTTTTCTGCATAGGAATGTGTCATTACACAGCAAAGCAATAAACTAGTCCAGGAAATATAGAGTTTTAGCAGAGCCATTTATAAATCAATTCTACAAAGTACCACTTTCGTTTGAAAACGTTAGGATACGTGCACAACGAAACGAGACGAGCCGAGGCTGTGCTATATTAAGAGTTAAGAAATAAAATAATTACAAGCTTTACTAAGAGAGTTTACATAGCAACGCTGTGGCAGCGTGCGCTGTACCTTCACCTCGCCTCGCTCAACTCTTGATATAGCCTCGCCTCGTTGTACACGTACCCTTAGAAATGAAAGAGGAAACAATATTAACAGAAAATTGTTCCCTGCGTGTGTTGTTCGGTGTTTATTTTTTTTTTTGCAAGGCCATCAAAACTTGAAGAATATAAACATAATTGCGTAAACTTTATATATTTATTTATTTATATTTATGATTTTGAGCTAAATTTAACATGACTCTTCTACTAATATGAAAATTTGGAAAGAGAATTATTTCAGTTCTTTTTCTTGTTAGACAAAGCTACAAAGTGGAGGTAAAAATTATAGTACTAGAAGACCCTAAATTCAGTTTTATTGACAGTGGAATATATGCAAACAAGTTTAATTCCACTCTAGCAGATAAAAAAAAAACAAGACATTGATGCTAAAGCAACATGAAGAAAGCCATGGCTCCTCAAGGAGGATAATGGAATTACCACACAGCGAAAGCTCTGGAATTGTTTCGTTTATTTTTTTAAGTATCTAATGGAAAGAGTTTAAACTTGTCTACATATTGAGGTAGCATAGCATGAGTATTCCAATGAAGCAGACTAAGGACACTGTGCGGCCTTGCTACGATCGAATGAAGAACAATTATTAAGTAAGTCTATCAATCTTTGATTTTGTCAGTTAATGAGCATTCATCTAAAGCATAGCTAATATAGGAAAAGGAGATGGTAGTGCACTTATCAATATTAAGAGAAAGGCAGTAGATAGAGCACTTATGAGTTTAAAATTTCACCCTCATTTTTGCATGAAAATTCGACCGGATAAATAACAACAAAGCTAAATGATGTGCTGTGCCTGTGAAGTTTGAACCTAGTCCAGATGTAATTAAACTCTGAAATGGCCGTAGAAAAATCTTTAGGAATGGCAAACGCCACATCATTACGTATATAAATTGCGATCCCTTTATGCTGAGAAAAAAGAGGCACCAAGTTGTAAACAGGGACGTGATACTGACTACTATCAGCATTATTAACGATCTTGGGGTGGCAGTACACCGAAAATCTATTTGCTCTTAATCCACAAATATGCCAGAAATCTAAAGTAAAATTATGTATGCTCAAAAACAAATAACATGGAGAAAAAAGCCCGACAAAAACAACACAGATATTTGAACGCCATCAGCAGCAGTCTATGACACAGACATTACTGTGTTGCTGACTTGTGGAATGTTGTTAGGCCATAGATATGTGGAACGATTTTTTTGATCACATCGCCACAATCGCGTGGTATATCGGATGGCACCTAGATCTAAAATAATCGTGTGTATGTATGCACGTTTTTATGAGGAAACCTAATGTACATGCATTAAACGTCACGACCGACGAGAAGCACAAAGTACGCAGCCTCTAACAGGAACATCTGCAACCAAGAGATGGGAAAACATGGAACACGGGACCAGAAAGCTCTGCATATGCAAGCTTCAGTCAGACAAACTACGTCAGAGTAGAAATTCATCGAATTGGTAAAAGCGCAAGATTCAGTCTCGTTAATAGATGTTCTATACATATCCGAAGATATCACATCTACATTTCTAGATTCCGTCCCATCAAGGAAGATGCTATCAGTATTTGGAGGTACCAGATGTAAACATACAGAGAAAGAAGGAATTGAGGAATATTCATTCAAATCCTGCTGACCGCACGGAAACTGCTGAGATTCAAAGATGTTACTTTTCAAAAAGCAAGTTCCTAATATTACCAGGATTATAATACAAAATCTCACTGCGATTGACAACGAGGAACCAACATCAGCGTGAGACATAGTATCCCGGATATCCCCTAGATGTGCAACGTACACTTCAAATAATATTTATCTCCATAGTCTGATGTTCGAGCCAAGGCTGAATTTTTTGCTATATGTTTTCGATCAAACTCATATTGGAAAAGTATTTATTTATGAGCTAAATAAATTTTCAATGGTGTGAGTTAATATGTTTTTATACATATACTCGTCCACTTTGGTAACCTTTATATGATGCAGTTCATATCGTAAAATAATCTACGTCAGAATAAATGTTTTGTTTTATGTGCCTGGACCTAGTTTAGGCGAAAATCAAACCCCGCACTTTGGTCTGGTCTAACTTTAGTTTAGTCATGGTAATTATAAACTACTAAGACCACATTTGAATTATCTTCAACTTTATTGGGACTAAGCTGAAAGAGCCTGGCTAAGTTGTTGTTAAAAAAATCAAGATGTGCTTAACTGAGAATAGAACATGTTTTCATTATAACGTATAGTCTATAAATGTAATAATAATCGATTAGGAGCGAAGAAGAATATAAAATGTATACTTAACGCACGAACCCTTATGAATTAATGTTCGAGCAGCATTCAGAACTGAAATAATAACCTTTTCACAATGGTAAAGCTGCAGGAATAATATTTCAATCAAACTACTGGAAATTGATCGAAGAATTAACGCTACAGTTAATTAAATGATCAAAAGGCAACCCTTCTCCGTAGTTCACAACAATTCTTTGTGGATCACCGAGGAGGAGAGCATAGAATACAGGTGCTCCTGACTTTCTTAATTATGAAAAGCCCTTCATCTCAGTAGGTACATCAACGCAACAAATATCTAAAAATAATAGAGTTAATAATGATTTCAGGGAAGTGTCCTATTACTGCTTCTAGTTCTAGTAGTCCTTAACGATATCCTTAAGAATGAACTTAATAACAACAACCCGTGTGGCATAC
Source organism: Dioctria rufipes (assembly GCA_963924295.1). NCBI lineage: Eukaryota > Metazoa > Arthropoda > Insecta > Diptera > Asilidae > Dioctria > Dioctria rufipes. The sequence goes on from OZ002740.1 coordinate 234,251,498, forward strand.
AATGGAGATGATTGATCGCCTCGCCAATTTGGAAATGATCATGATATCTTCTTACTAGCCCACCGGTACAAGGCATCAACAACATATATCGTATCACCAAGTCGGGACCAGTCCAGATATATATTAAACTCCAGTGAAATCTCAGAGCAGTGAATTTTCAACTCAAGACTGATAGTCGTACTGCTGTATTGTTACGAGATATGGAAGGTCACACGAATCCTTAAAATTCGGATTGGTAGAGTTGTAAAACGAAGAGCTTTATAGTCAAGTTAAAACCAGATCGATGTAGGAATCAAAAGGAGAAAAACATATTGGATTGAATACAAATAAATGAATATATCCATCTGCCCAGTAAAAAAATTAATTTAACTATCAAAAAATTGTTTATATTTGGTGAATTTCCACCATTGTATATTGAATATGTATGAGTTCTTTTTCAATTTATTAAGCGTCTAAGAAAACTGCGAACTCGACTGTTGACTTTGATGAAGTGGTAAGAAATTTTCATTAAAAACGTTTTACGAATGGCTTATTACATTATTTCTGCCGTCGAAGTCGAAAGTATTAATGACGATACTGATTAAAAAAAATTTCTGTCTATATGTTAATAGCAAAATAACCAGCTCGGAAGAAGTATTTTGTGTGTACTGGCTTTGCAGTCCTAAGACAAATGAATGTTTCTATGAGTAATGCTAAATGATTTAATACAATCTATGTAGATATATGTATTTAAACAAATCCTGATATTGCACTAATAATAGAAAAATATCAGACATGTTACTTTAATGGCGATGAAATTTAGTTAATGCTACCATTAGGATTAATCGATAATCTATACACTTTGCGAAGCTGTGTTAAGGACCTATTGCTTCAAATGTAATGATGTTGAGATGATATTAGATTAACTGCTAGAAAATCTTTAAAAAGCTGGATATGATGGTGATCTAAGGTACACTGATGACGTAGTCATAATAATCAAAGGAAAGCATGATGAAACAATTTCAGTCCTCATACAAATAACCCTTGGAATTATCTTTCGACTGGTCTGAAAGCAAAGGAGTAGCACTCAACCTCCTACAACCTCCTAACGCTTTCAACACTCCAAAGAAGTAAATTTCCTGGGATTATCCTTGTCTAGAAGCTTATCTGAACATAACCGCCTCAGAATCTTATATTATGTCAAATATTGTATGGAAAGAAATTTCTCGATATTACAGGTGCCATGTGAAGATGTCCACCTTTACTCTTAGAACTTTGATTCAATCTACCTCCTTTACATGCATGGAAAAGGATGCTGCTCTTAGCACTAATAAAATGCTAATTGGCTGTTCAAAAAAGCTAGACACATTATCGGCCACCAAAAAATGCACCAAAGGACTCAATGATCACTACGCTTTCACACATACCACTCAATAAATCAATTTAAGAGCTGATTTGAATATAGTGAGACATTGTATGACATTATATTAGAAACATACATCACACTTAACCTTTGAAAAAGTTATCAACGCGAAAATAAATAAAACTCCGACAAAGGCACTAAAATCAAATGTGTTCGTCTCAAATTCAAAACTGGTTTGGCACTGTAAGAATGTGCAAGATCTACTCAAAAGTAAACAACGTAACTTATTGGTACCATGACACGAATCTCATTGGGTCAATAAAATTACTGAGGAGCAGAATCTTCATTTACTGGACCCGAACCGCTCTGCAGGCTTACAAAAATCCATTTAGCAGGAAAGGTAATGGACAAATAGGAAAGGCTAATGAGTTGTAATAGGATGGACTTCCATATTAAGAAGGGCGACGAAGATAACCAACCTATAAAAAACGCGTTCACAACACAAAGCCGATACAAATAAGTTAATAGTCTCTTAAAAATTATCACGGACTTAACAGAATATGGAAAAGTACAAACGATATTTTGACCCCATCAAAAATTATTAACTGGTGAGCTTGCTAGTATAATGGTTTAAGGTTCGCTTTATTTCCTTCAAAACAGCTAAATAACAGGGAATTTACTGATTATAAGCTCAGTTATTGAGGAATTTTGATTACTTTAATCTGTACCAAGTATTTTTTACTAATTTTAAATCATTAATTCTTCAAAAATATTATTATCAACAAATCCTTCTTTTAGGACATTTAAAAAATCTGTTTGATAATTTCATTTCGTATTACATACATTCAATTTTACTCTAACTTTTGTTTCTAGCCTGAACATTCATTTGACACCATTTTAATATAAAACAACCTTAATAGCCCTACTTCGTTCTTTTTATCAAATTTAGCACAACAAAACTTAAATAAATTTTAATAATACATAGTTAATAAACAAATATTTTGTGATAAAACACAATATAATGCAGAGATAAATGTTCGTAGCCTAATTATAAAAAAAAATAATAATGTAAGTATATATAAATAAAAAGTGGCTGCTTTAAACAATAACTGTTGTTGACTGAATAGATTGATAGCTACATGTAATCTACGAAAAGGTACGAGAAAAACCTTTTAAATTTTTATCGTTAACATACACCAGCAAACTCTCATATTATATTCCAAATACAACTACGGACGTACACGTATGATTTTTACTAGCGATTTTAACAAATAAAACTATTAAAATTTTTAAATCCATTCACTTTTCGTAGAAGCACCCTCTTCCGAGTAAATTACTACTAAATACTCGTATTTCAACTAAACTTACAGCAGCTATTCTAAAAAAAAATAAAGTTTATCCAAAAATAGAAGATTATTAGAAGACTATAATAAGAAAAATAAAACTGTAATCATAATATACATCACGAAAATAAATAATAAACCAATTTTTAGGTAACACAACACAAAAACTATTCTATCACAAAAGATGAAACGTCCCGTGGGTTCATCACTTAACAACATTTAAGGAGAACAAGCCACAGGCGGGACGTGTTCTAATACGGTAAAGTATTAAAGGTGTAGGTACCTGTTCTTTAGCTAGAATAGCTTCCTGCCTTTTCTTTTCTTTCTCCTGTAAACAAGCGTTTTTATAACGATTAGAGGGAATATGCTAAGCACTTTGCGTTCTTATTTTCGGTATTTAGCAACTTTTTTTTTCTATTTCTTCACTATCGAAAAGAATAAATTAAAAATCTTTTAAGATAAATGGTACAAACCTGTTGCTTTTTTATCATCTCCTCTTGTTTTATTCGTTCCAGTTCCTCTTGACGTTTTCGTCGAGCCTTGTAAAAGATAAAAAATATTCATATATTTTTTGATTTTTGAAAAATTAGGAATATTTGAGATAGCGTGCGAAATATTGGAATAGATGTGAGTTAACATGAGACTTAAGATCGTACCAGTAAAGGATCCAGATATAACATGGTCAACCGAAAAAATGGCAAATATAGCAATACAGACCAAAAGTACAATGTGATAATACTAGCCATAAAGGTGAAAAAACGTATATCGCGCGCAAAAATATCTGGCGAACCTCAAGAATTTCGTACAGAATATTTTCAACTTCGCTGGAAATTCAAATAGAGGAGTTAAATGAAAATGCTGGAGGTTGGGTTCGAAGGGATTTCAAAAATTGATCCAAGTTAAACTGGAAAGAGCTAAGGCTGAATTCGATCAAACAATGAGAAGTCATAATTAATCATCGACTATATAAAATGAACACGTGAAAACGTGTTTATAGTTTTAAGCTACCGAATTAAATGAACTCGAAAGTACTATACCAGGCTATATGCATGGACGATGTTCTATGAAATAACCAGTCTGATAGCTTGTACATTAGTCCCTGGTTCACAAATCTCACGATACATGCCGCGCTCACGATTTCAGGATAAACCTAATGCTTTTTGGGTTGCCTCCGAAGACAACCGGTAACGTCATATTTGATTGAAATAATCACTGAATGCACTCAAAAGTTGCATTTGGGGCGCTCTGAAGTTCAAACAAATTCCGTAAAAAGGTTTGTTAATTCAATTATATGATATTTCTCATCCTACTTCAAAAATTCTTTCTCCATCTTTACGAAAGGCGTTTTTATCTTTCATAATTTGAGTACGTTTTCCATTTTCAGAAACCAACGAATTAAACTCCAAGCTGAATTCTGATCTAAACATCCAAGTGATGCGTGAAAAAAGTCCTCACGTGCAAAATTCCATCAATTAATAAAGTATGTCAGTCAGTCATATATGAAAGTCTAAAGCGAAAAAATCTGGTAAGGTGAAGAAAAAATCTTGAATAGATGAAGAAAGATACAGTTGATATTCGTACACTTGGTTATAAAGTTAAGCTCCATTTTTCTACCATAAATGCACAAGCGTGCGGATATGTATAGGCCCTAGAAGATTGAAGGCGGTGGAAGCAATTGGAACAATTTAGCAGCAGGAAGATTTGCTATACTCATTTTAAAGCACCTCTGTTCTATGCTGCTCTTTCTTGAGGTCCAGACGATTTTGCTGCCCTTATATATCTAATTTTTTAGTCTAACCCGGATTGGTTTTCCTGTCAATCCCTTTCAATACCGTAATAGGGTAAAAGTATGATTATTCATTAAGTAGTCGTAGCTGTTTATACAACATATTTATAAGCAATTTAATGTGACAAATAGCTCCAAGAGCTTAAAGAGAATAGCATTAGAGTATTAAGCGTGTTCGATGACAACACTTTACGCTACATATAAAATTTAGTATGGGTACGGAATTCCAGAAGACGTAAGTTTGGGTACTTTATTCTTCCAAAGCTCTTTGGACACACTCTGCAACTCTCTCCCCATGTCAAACACCTCGGAGTTACCTTGACTCGTAGCTGACGTGGAAATTACACGTAGAGGAAAAGTTAATGCGGCTATGAGGGTCCTCGCTCAATGCAGGAGAACCTTTGACTGCACATGGGGCATAAGAACGAGGATTGTTCACTGGATGTACACCTCAATAGTTAGACCTATGTCTCCTGTGTATCTGTGTATGGTGGCCTCCCCAGCATCTTGTCATTCAAGCAGATGCCAAAAAGGCTGTGTGCCGATTGCGCTCATGGGGATGTTGGCGGGACGGCTGGACTAGCTCTCTTCATTGCTCTTTGGCATGTGGGCTGGATCTGGAAAACCCTCTCGCCAGCATGCCATTTGATGCGATGGTACCAGAGCTTCGTTTTGGGCGTCGCTTATCTGAGTTTTCCTGTAAGGGAATCGTGGACTGAAGGAAATGCCTTACCGAGCCTTCCCCGGTCGGCTCTAAATATTTTTACCGACGGCTCTCTCACTAATTAGGGCGGGCGTTTAGCTTCCTGAACCTGAAATTGGGATGGAGTACTCACTTGGAAGACAAACCACTGTCTTCCAGGCTGAAGTCTTCGCCATCGCAATGGCATCGAAGATAGCCGTTGATATGGAGATCAAGGAAAAGGACATTGCTATCCTTTCGGAGTCAGGGCGACTTGATGGCTCTGAGTGGCCCTCGATAACATCTAAGTCGCTGAGGGACTGCAGGTCGTCTGTGGATAAGTTGTGTATCCACAACAAGGTGTCCCTTCAGTGGGTTTCTGGTCACACGGGGATCATGGGGCATGGAAGCGCTTTTAGCTAGGGATGGCTCTGATTGTCCTTTCTTCGGTCCGGATACTCGCCGTAGGCGTTGCTACCTCGAGTATCGGGTCTCTCATCAAAGCGGATGTTCATAGCTTTGCCCGGAGCAAGCTAGATACTCTAGGTTCGGAGGAGTTGAAAATCTTCCCACCAAGACCTGATGCGCTTCATTAAGAGGATAGGAAGGTTTTGGTGATAGGATTCCTAGAAGGACAGCCGCTTTCTGGGGATCTCTCATCGCCTACCTTAAAAAAAATGGGTACGGAATACCCTGTGATTATATTTAACTCTCTTAAATGGTTTGAGGACGTTGGCAGAATAATTAGCCGCAGTATTCCCAAAGTAGTTCCGAAAAGCACTTGATGAGGCAAATATGGAACATTGAATGTAGTAAGTTAATGATAATTTGTATAGGAGTCGTTGGCTGTATAATGCTCTAAGAAACTACATTTGACATATCTTTCATTCGAAATTCTACATAAGTTGAGTTGTGATATACTAAACTATATTTTTACTTAGTTTTAATCAAAACGAAATATTAAACTTACCTCCATTGCTTGCTGATTTTTAAGTTCACGCTCTTTTCGCTGAGATTCAATTTTCTCATTTCTTTCTTGTTTGGCTTTTTCTTTATTCTTAGCCATTTCTTCTTTGGCTAATTTCTTTGCATCTCTTATAGCTTGCTGTTGTCTAGCTATTTCAATCCTTTGTTCAACATTTAATGTATGCCTAGTGAACATTTTTAAATCTTCTAAGCGTTTTGCAACATCTGTGTCTGCCATTCGAATGTATTCACCATCATTTGCATATGGGGGTGGGGCAGGTTGTAAGAAAAATCCCACAATGGCTCTGGACGAAAAACTGAAGTTGTCACGTGTTAGTTTTGAAGGGTTTTTGTCGAGATACTAAAAGAGAAGCAGTGTCATTATAAAATACTATAAAATTATAGCAATATATGTACCCCAAGTATTTGTCCAATATTTTTCAGTTTTGTTGTACTGCCGGGCGCAAAATAATATACATCTCCACGGATTTGGCCATTTTTGGTAAGACCTCGAATTACAGTTTCACGTTTCCAACCCAATTCCAATGGAATGCGGAGTTCAGTGATGTTCATTGATTGTGTATCCTCTCCTTCAGATTCTGACATTCCACTTTCAGCAGCCATACTTTCTGAATCTGTCGACAGTTCCAATTGCCCACTGGCTTCAGATAATGCCTGCCTTATTTTTTCCTAAAATATAATTAAATAATTAATCATTATATTCAAATCGAAAATATTAACCACAATTTTAAACTCACTATATCTGCTCCCTGGTTAAGCAATTGTTGCGTTGCCAGCATTGGCTTTAATCCAACAGCTCGGCTTTGTGCTAAGAGTGATGCAACAGTATTCTTTTTAGGCTTTGATACACCACGTCCCAAGTTTCTCGGCCGACCTTCTTTATAATTAGATGAACGATCACCACTATTGGATCCTAAAGCCGCAGTTATGGAACTCAAACTCTGGAGACTATTGGCACCCGTTGAAGAAGAATAATCATTACTACTATTCTTGCTATCTGGTTTCATGGACAAATTCAAAGGTGCATCTGCATCATCATTGTTACTGGCACTGCTGTTAGAACTTTTTAAGCTTAAATTAACACCTGCAGAATCAGGATCTGTATCTCTGTTTGATTTATTCGATAAATTGTAGGCTCCATTTGACGTTATCGTTGGCGGCAATTTAATAACCTCTACGCGATCTGTTGTTGCTGACGACGAAGATGACGATGAATTGTTGGCTGCTGATGTTGCTGATGATGCTGCCGCTGCTGCAGCTGCTACTTGACCCATGGCGGCTGCATATTCCATTTCAAGTCGAGCTCTTTTGGCTGGACTAAGGCCTGGAAATGCAAGGAGAGGATTTGGATCGAGAGAAATTGTCTTTTTGCGACCGCGATTTGTTGTACCCGGAATTTTCGGACCGACCATCGATGATGTATACTTTATGATTTCAGTATCTGGCGGCAGGCGGACACCCAGTAAAGATGAGGGATCACTGGAAAATTAAGAAATAATATTAATATTTACAACTTTCCCTGGCTTTTAAGAGACATATAAAGGGAAGAAGAACTCTTACTTTCCTTCCAATGCAGCACTTAATTCATAAAATAAATGAATAAACAAATAAATAAGTGGGGTGACGATAGCTGTCTTATGATACTCACCTTAGTATTCCGGACGGCATGTAATCCTTTACTTTTCCAGTATTTGCTGCAAGAGCGTTCATTGCCGCTTGTACGCTCTGTGATGAATTTAGGCCCAAACTTCCCAGCTGAGATAGTGAGTTCAGGGCATTTAAGGATGCTGAGGTGCTCGTTTTGTCTCGATCTTTGATATTACTACCACCACTTCCTGAGTTTGATGAATGCATGGAACTGTGACTATTAGCCGAGCTCGGATGATGGTGATGTGATGATATTGACGAAGACTTATTGCTACTACTTGACAAACCTTGATGTGACTGGTGATGTGAAGATTTTTTGGAAGATGATGACGATGAGGCTGCTGCCGCTGATACAGCGGCTGCTTGCATCGCTAGCAATTCTTTGTGTAAACTTGCAGGATTATATGCGGATATTGAAACAGGCGGAGTTTGTAAACTAGACGATAACGATGATGATTTGTTGTAGGCAGATGAATTTGTCTATATCCATTACAAACAGTTCACCCAAAATCATAGTGTGCGTATGTGAAAAAGAAAATGGGAAAATCATTATCTCTCTATGAATTGGCCAATATAAATGCTTAATTTGTTACATATTAAATTAATGATAAATCCACAATAAGAGAATGGGAAAAGGACCAACAGCAATGACAATTTCCGGGTATTTAATCCAGAATGAACGAAAAAATGTAAATTATCCACGTATTGATTGGAATGCATTCACACGATTCTCCTCTCTCTCTCTCTCTCTCTCTCTCTCTCTTCCTCTTACCCTTCGCCACCCACTGGGTAAAATTGTCGAAATTATATGAATAAAATACTTAATTATTATTGAGCTAATATGTGATGGCAAAAACACCGGAAATAAATAATTGGGGAGAGGCTGTAAATCAACTAATTTCCCCATTTCACAATTTTATGGGTGGGTATATGCCATGGCAATAAAAACACATAGCACGCCTGCCTGCGATTTCAATTAAAAGTAGACTTATATATGTAAATATCAACATGTAAAAAAATGTTGTACATGGGCGACTTTAGTCAGATGGGGGAATGCATACTTATATAGCTAAGTATCTACATATATTAACATTAAAAGAACACGAAAAAAAACATAAAATTACATAGAAAGCTACCCATATTTAAATAAAGCCTATTCTAAACCGCAATATGTACTGCATCGTTACGATCGCTACCTACAAACTTCATTTTTGAATAGTCATTCAACTATTGAACTGGAAAATACGAATGGGAGAAAACCACCAGAAAACTGTCACCTAAACATGATAGGACAGAACGTGTTTGTCAGCTAGCCCGTTGGGATCTAGGACCTAGGCAGAGTGTCTCATTCTGGTCAAATCAGGGTGTGTATGTAACTTGAAATAGCTAAAGTTCAAGACGATTGCAAGTCGTTAAATTCCGTTTGAAAATTCTTATACGAAATTTAACACAAATTCACCTAAGAAAAAGAGCTATCTCCATTCAACTTACTTCCAGCCCAGGGCCCAGAGCGAAAGTGAAATTCAATGTAGTTCACTGCGCAACGTTTACTACTCATATTAAATGTTATTGTGCTAACGCAAAAAAGAGTGTTATCGCAATTTGTGTATATGACGCAACAGTTCGAAGCTTTAATAGATAAAACAAAATACCAAGCCGCACGAAAAATGAATTATGCAAATTCAAATCTGGCAGTTGTTATCTGTACTTCACCTTACTATAAAATTGTTGGTCGTATGAGCGACAACACTTAAATAAGGAATCTCTTTATCACCGCCGACAAATCACCGGTTACCTGTCATTTACGGTAAGGTTAATACTCATAACTTCTTTAGTATAATGTACATTTGAATAGGCTGTTACTCTCATTACTTCAGGTAACTCTCATTCCCTCATACTTTCTGCAAAACGATATTGGCTTTTTGGCATGTATAACTTAGGCAGAATATAATCAATACACTCTAGTGGCACTTTTGACGGTCCTCCAAGCAAAGGTTTTAATCCAATACAATGCTCTAGAAAAACAGACACACCTGAAAAGTCTTACTAAAATACAGAGAGCTACTTGTCTAGACATTACAGGTGCTCTTCGAACAACATCCACGGCAGCAATGAAGAAGCTCTTGCCCCTCGACATCCATAGGAATATATATATAGCTGCAAAAAGTGCACTAAGCCTTTAAAAGTCGGGCTGCAGGATAACAGCAGACATTGGTCACAAAAGAATACTGAAGAACTGTCCTGGACACTGTATACGGGGAGCTACGGATTACATTGTTTCGAGACTAGACTTTGAGAAAGCGTTCTCAACTAGTATTCCTAGTAGAGAGGAGTAGGATGGTAATCGCGTGGTAAATGACTTTGATATATATCTTTACGGACGGTTCGAGAATGGATTTGGGGGTGGGAGCCGGGGTGTGTACTCAACACTGCCTCAAATACAGGAATTGCACCGCCTACCGGACTACAGGCGGAGGATCTGGCTATTTGCAAAGCAACAAGGCTGATGCTTACAACTTAAGAAGTACCTAGCGATCGAGTCATCAAAATGTGTATTGACCAAGCTGCAATCAAAGCTCTGACTGGTGCCGCTGTGAGCTCGTGAAACTGGGTACTAATCACAGACTTATTCTCAACTGGGTGCCTGGCCACAGTGACGTACCTGAAAACGAGGCAGTTGATGCTTTGGCCAAAAAGGGTTCCGCTATGAATATATGCTAGCGGAGGAATCCATAGAATCAGTGAAGAGGATTCCAGATGTACAACACCTGCTGTGCGAATGTCCTAACTTTGCTAAGAGTAGAAGGAATACTCTTCGAAGTTACTTTTTCTGCGAATTGGGGGAATTGTCAGCCAAACATCTGGGGGACCTGGTAAGGTTCATTAACTCTTGTGCGTGCTTGATAGCGCACCCCAGATCTGAGGTGTCCTTTCCAGACAGGGTTCCAATAAGGTGGAATCACAATGGACCATATATGGTCTAAGTATGGCTGATCATATATACTTTTACGATAGCCGCCACTCTAACCCAACCCAACGTATAGCCCATGGCAAATGTGAGTCTAAACAGCTTGCATAGCAGTGGTATACGTATATCTCTGCTCTTTTGTAAAAGTGCAGTATAGACCTTGTCAGTACTTAAAAATTTTAAAGGCTGGAAGAAATGCATTCTATCCTGAAGTGCCTTGTGTGAAGACAGAAGAAGCCTTATGCTGGCCAGTAACATCCATATTGTCTGGCTCCTCAATCACTGTACCAAATGAGTTTAAAGTAAAACTTCGATCGTCTCTTCCATAATTTCTGCACATAATAGGCAATTCTGTTGTTCATCATGGATTCTTACAGCGCACCACAGACACGAATATCGTCCACTTTCCTCACAAATTTTCAATCGTGTCAATTTTTTGGTAAGAAAAAAACATCAGAAATATGTTACCTTGTTCTACTCTGCCTAGGAGATACATAAGACAGCTATAATGTTCATCGCAGATATTGAAGAAGTGCAATTTCTCAGCTATCTCGGATAAGGAACTACAGTAACAATACAACAACTTTGTAAATATATGTTCCGATAAAATCTAAAAATTGAATTGAATGCTCGATTTTCTAAGTCCCCTGATACACACTTGAGACTATACACGACGTAGTTGATACATGTTCTTGAGACAGTAAAGAAAATTCATCGCAGTTTCGTCATTTCCATTTGATCTATATGCACACAAGCTGGGTACACGCATAAAACACTCGTGTTTATCCGAGTCTCAAGCTTTGCTCTAAATTTGATATACACGAAAATATTCTAAAATAGTGCTAAGAAAACCAGCTTTTTATACAGTATACTGAGTGTGTATATTCGTGTGTCGGGGATAATAGGAAAGCTTTTCGAGAAGACGGGGCTAACGTGAAAGTAAAATTAATTGATATGTAGCGTTTATGACGAGAATGACATTTGTAAAAACAGTGGAATCCCGAAAAAGGTCAAAAAGATTTAGATCACGCACATCTGACCCCTTTTTTCAAAGTGATTAGATTAATGGTGAATTCTTTTCAACAAAACCGAACAGGCACTGAACTGAACAAGAATATGTCATATCTACACCGAATTTAGCCCTTTCCCGAACGGAGACAAGCTGAAAAGAATGCAAGAAAGTAGAATATCCGAAAATGTTCGTCCCTTATTATTTTAATAAAAAAATAAACCACTTCAATAAAATAATTGCATTTTCATAAAATGTCCAGACATCCACACTTTAATTACAAATACTTTCGATTTGACGGTTAGCTCCGAACCGTAACCAAAAATTTTCATGGAACAAGAAAGTTCAAAACCGGTGCAGAAACTGAACACAGAATTGCTGTGAAAAGAACATACGTGCCGAGCCAGTTCTGTGTCAGTGTGGTGAAGGAAACCCTTTAGCTTTGGGAACCGAACGAGTTACGGTAAAGTTCAGGTGAAAAGAATTCATCATAAATGTTGCTGTGATCATCGAGGAGTGCTGCTCGAAAAAGCTTAAAAATGCAACTTTCGCGTGTAGTCAACAGTTGAAAGAATCTACTAAAATGAAGGCAACAGCTCAACTATCCGATGACGTGTTATGTCTTCAACATATTCTAGTCATTGATTGACGCATAAGTTCTTCGTCAAAAATGGAGAAGGATTAGAAACATCATAAAAAAAGCAATTGCAACGCTTGCTAATTTGTATCTAGAACTCACAAGATTGGCATGGGTTCTCCTGAAGACTAGTGGAATTATAGTTAACGTTGATGCCTTAACATGAGACCTTAAATTACAGATATTCATTCATGGCACCTATTCCATAAAGATCACCAACAACTGAATATAAGAAAGAAGAGGTAGACCACACAGGCTCATTGGCTGTTTCTAGTAATATAAAATGTTTTAGGAAACCTTTTGAAAAATTTCAAGTAATCTAAAAGAAAAATCAGTCATTAGAAGATGTTCCTTTTCATGGTAGAAGACAGCTACAAGAATCCTTGATTAATAACCGAGTCTCTCTCTCACATGTGAAGCAATAAATCTCTCCTCACCCAAAAATTTAAAATCAAAAATCTATCTCATACCTTATACGATGATGATCCTGATGATGAAACTGATGTGGGTGTAATCGTTGTTCCAGATCCGAGGCCAGGAATTGAAGTTGAACTACTGTTTCCTAAGTTGTTGGACATGTTTTGCTTTCTCTCCTTCCGTGTTTTGTTTGAATTTGATTTATTCCCTGAAGAGGAGCCACCTGAGTTAAAAAATCAACATACGATAAGCAATATGAATTGTTGAAACAATCTATACCTGTGGAACTAGAATTGCCGCCCACGCCACCCATTCCCAAAGCGGACGGGAAAGCAGCTGCCAAATCCGGATGAGGAAATGGTGATAAACCAGATGCCTGTAGGCGGCTAAAATAGTCCTGAGCAGCAAGTTGAGCCATTGACCACCAGCCTGGATCAATAAATTAAGAAAATATATGTAAAAAAAAATAATTAAAACAACCAACATAACCTGCCCCACATATATTTTCAGTTTTGTAAACGCACGCACACTGCCATGGGAGGCACGTGCTGCCAACAAGACCGCATGCGCTTACATTAGAGCTTGGGGGCAGAAAACACATAAGAGCTTCTCAACAGCACTACAAGATGTATGTATATATAGGAATGTATAAACGTGTGCAAACTATATCACAGTGGAGCGACATATAAAACGCTGTAACAGTGAGAGTTGTTTATACATTTAAATTCTGTTGTATGTATGATATATATGTATCTATGCATATTCCTCGCGTCTCATGTGAGGAGCGAGTTTTTGACCTTGATATATTGAGCTAATTCGCGATTGTTGTTGTTTTTTTTTTTATAGTTTTTTGCTTCGAGAAATAAGAAAACATATGATAAGACGAGGTCATTGAACTTGAGGAGTTTTTTTCACAACAAAAAGATTATCAATACTTACTTGCTGCGGGGTGTAGACCTGCAAGACTTGCAGCTTGCGATGCAGCTACAGCCATCGTATTTTGGTGATGATGTCCGGCTGCAGCAGCTGCAGCCGCTGCTGCCATTGAATATCTATCATTACTAGATCCTGGATTTGGAAGGAGTCCTAAGCCAGCTGCAGCCGCAGCTCCAAATTGTGAATTGAAGAGAGGATTTGAGGCTGCTGCAGCAGCTGCGGCAGCAGGATCACGACCCCAATAAGCTGAAATGGCAAAAAAAAAAAAAAGCATTATATAGCGAATTTATACGCTTATAAATTGGTTATTTATTATTATTTATAACATACCGAAAAGTGAAGCAGCATCTAGAAGCGACGACTGATCATGTGACCCACTCAATCCACCACCAGACGATTTACCTCCACTATTTTTGCTATCACCAGTATTCGTATCGCCATTCTTATCCATAATTTAATGCTATTATTGTGCAATACAATGCTTTCTATTGCACTTTCTTTTAATTTACACTCCAGTTAGTGTTAAAAAAAAAATATATTCACATGATTTTCATCTTAATATCACCACTATCCAATAGGTTCAATTCGATCCTCACTGTGAAATCCATTTTGCTTGCAAGCTCATTATGATTTTCTGGAAAGTAGAAAAAAGGAAAATTCTAAAATACCATAAAGAGATAAAAGTTTATTTGTTTGATATTTGCATTAAAGAAAATTAAACAATTAAAGGGGAAAAATTGATATTCAATAAGAAGTTATAAATAATTTTATATCAGACTACGCGCTCATTCTTTGTCTCATAAGTTACAGCTATTGGTTAAAAATTTCAGATAACTTTAATGTGCGAGTGATATTTCAATCAATGATCCGGAATCTATTTATAGCAATTTGTCAAGGAACAGATGATTCTCCATCTGACCTTTATCGAATTAATTATTATTAGTAAAACAAAAAACAAAGATTCAGCCAGCACTTAACAAAAGCCTGGCACTATGGAAGGCTGATAATATACCACATATGCTGTGACATTTCATTAGGAAATATTTTTTTAGTCAGAAAAATTTGCAAATTCATACGGGCTAGATTTTTTCGACAAAATAATATCCCAATCCATTGAATTTGGTTGAATATCTTCACTTATGATATACTTATCTGTGGTTATTAAAATTCTGGTTTAGACCAAACAAGAACGTTCAGTGACTAGCTTAGAGCCAAAAATAAGAGCTATAAATGAAGAAAGATCTTAAATTTCGGCTTAGCTAACAGAATTTATTGTGCAACTCATGACAATAGCAATATGAGCTGAGAGTTTCGTCATTTACTGATAATTAAGGTAAGGAAAAGGTTGGAACATAATTAATTTCAGAGCGCACTTTATGACATCGGATGAAAGAAGCGGATTTGGACTGCAAGAGGATAACCAAAAAATCGAAGTTAACTCCTGCAATGATAAAGAAAAGACTGGCTTGGGCTAAGACGCATAATTACTTCTCAACATTTGACTGGGAAAATGTAAGCATAATTTTTTTTTTTTTATCTCAAGGATTATTAAATATTTGGATTGAAAAATCCTACAGGTTTGCTTCTTTGATGAATGCCGAATCGAAGTGACTTAGGAGCAACCAATTTATGTAAGGAAGAGACCAGGTGAAAGACAGCTGCCTGAATGTGTTGAGCAAAATGTAAAGCACCTAATAGCAGCGATGATATGGGGTGTGATCTCTGGTAAAGGACTCGGAGCTTTAGATATGGTCGAATTCCCACCAGTATCTAAAAGTTCTCAAGGATGTTTTTCTTCCTCAAGTGGCAAGTTTGTTCGTAGAAAGGGAGGATTATATCTTTATGCAGGACAACGTACCCTCCTGTCACACTGCTAAGCGTGTGAAAAACTTCCCCAAAAAAAAATAATATTCAAGTTTTACAATGGCCAGGGTATTCAGACATGAATCCTATCGAGAATGTATGGTTTGTAACGCACAGAAATAATGCTAGGAGAGAAAAACGGGTTGGAAACCCACGCATAAATTTCAAAGTTATTTTGATTTTTGCATGTTCGTCCGTCTGTATGTCCGTCCTCACGATAACTCCAGAGCTTGTTCACTTATAGAGCTGAAATTTTGTACACAGGCTTTTTTAAAAAAAAAAAAGTAAATTTAAGTTCGAAAATGGGCCGAATCGGGCAACTCCTTCGTGGGATTGCCATACAAAAATTCCGTTTTTCACTTTATATTTGAACACGAGAACGCGGCGATATAGAGAACTGAAATTTTGTACACGGTGTTTTCATAATAATAGTAAATAAAGCGTTAAAAATGGACTAAATCGGGCACCTCCTTTTCTGTATGTTGTCATATAAAAATTTAGGTTTTTTATGTATACTGTAAAAACGAACAATTCTAAACGTTTTCATTGTACTGAAAAGTTCTTAAGAATATGAAATCCTATGAAATTGCTTATAATCATTTTTACTGTGGGACGAACCGTTCTGGAAATATATACAAAGAACCACTTCAAAAATCAAACTTGCACAGATGGGTGACCATACGAAATTACATACGGTCATTAGGGTATAATAAGAATTGGTCTTAGAACAATTCTAGCTCTTTTACTTGTTTACATAGTTTTTGTATAGGAACAGAAATTCCTTGGCACTAGTATATCACTCTATAGCGAAGGAATTCCTATTCCTATACAAAATCTATTTTGAATAAAGAATAAGAATAAGTAGTATGCTAGAGAAAAGAAATTCGAACAGGAAAACTCTAGTTCTCGATTGACAAAAAGATGTCATTCTTTTTCGAAAGATTCGAGATACAATTATTTCTGTTAGGAATTTTGACGATTGTGGAATACATAATTTGAAAAATTTAAGGAAGGAACGGCGATTTTGTAAGAGATGAAACAATTTTAAAGTGACAAATGGAGGATTAAAAATTGTTTTATATTTATTGGGAATTATTCATTTGTTAATTTTCGTTATTTAATCATTACAAATATCAAAAATTTCTTGATGTAATGTCAAGTTTTCTTTAGGAAAATTCCTTGGCCGAAAACCTTGGCTCTAACATACCGCCGTTTAAAGAACCAACGGGGGAGCAGGATAAATAAAATATTTGTGCCCACGAAATGCTTATAAAATTTTACATTTTGACCAAGATAAGCAATCCATTTGGAACTAGAAATTTCAATAGTTTGAGAAAAATTCTAATCATTCTATCAATAAGAATAGTGGGGGGGAACTTCTGCCACTAGTGCCGAAAATATAAATATGGACCAATTAACTAATATAACATCATTAATAGACTTATGTAATCCGAAAAGTGGTTAAAATTTATAAATGACAAAAGGGTTGAGTTTAAAAATAAAAAAAAAATTAATGACTTCTTAATGCCAAATTGCGAATAGAGTACAAAGCTAAGGGAAGATATTGAAGTATGATGAAGGATAAAAATAAAAAAAAATATATATATTAAGTAGTGCATATGTATATGTTAATTAGAGATAATAATCTTTCGAAATATGATAGAAATAAAAAGAAGCACTTAAAATTATCAAACGAAAATCTGTTACAAATAGCAGCCCATATCTTCCAAGAAATTGATGTGCAATTGGAATATGGTCATAGAATATTTTATGGAATGAATCTTATTGTTAATTCATTAACTTAATATAATAGACCAAGCATGAAACGCCGGCGAATTCATATAAACCAACAAATTATTAAAGAATAAAAATCTATGGAATTAAATAAAAACGAAAATTTTCGATGTAGACTTTGAGGCACCATTTTACACATATAAACTAGAGTCGCGAAAGCGTGAACACAAAACTCCAAGTGTATAGTTTATTCACTTTTTCGTAAGTCCATTTCTTCGTTAGCTACGTAAAACTCTTCAGAAAATCCAATTAATTATGAAATTATATGCACCTACGTTACTGTGTAAATAAAATGTACTTATTAAAAAGGAAAAACTTATTTCATCAAATAAATATAATATGCAAAAGCATATAAATAGTACTTATGCCACTCTCGAAAAAACACGAAAGTTTTTCTCAACATAAATCACCTATTCAATTTTCGTCTGCGCATTGTATTTATGTAAATATGCCCCCAATCAAAAATATGTACAACTAAAGCATAGTATTTTGCTGGTGTTCAATTATAAAAAGCTTGTAAAGCTAACTATACTGAATCATGTACATTGACAGGAAAAAAAGTAGCAACATAAAGGTATCCAGGTTGAACAACAAGCTTCCAAGTTGAGGGTTGGTGGAAGGACCAAAACAAGGACAAGAACACCGGTGCATGGGATGTCTACAAAGAATATAGTATCATATACCCTACAACAAAATAAATAGAAAAGCTATAAGAAGGGATTTTGTGAAAGATTCTGCCAAGGATAGATGACATACCAGTAGTTACAGGATACGCAAAATCGTAACGAAACAGTACACTAATAGAATTTCTTCGTGTAAGCGCCGAATAGTAAAGAGTTTTCCAATAAGAGGTGTTATTTTGATATTCAAAGAAAAATGCCATTTTTTGAGATAAATGATCGGAACTTTATTTCATTATAAAGAGGAATGTATGCCGTTAATAATGGAAAATAACATCAGCCAAATGACCACCACGACCACGCCTACAGGACCATATCCTTTTCATGAAATTTTCCATAACCAAATCGCAAAGTGGCTGCCCTATGTCCTCGATAGTCTCACGAATTCCATCTTTGAGGTCTTGAATCGACGCTGGGCTGTTGGCGTAGAGCTTCTCTTTCACGTGGCACCAAAGGAAGAAGTCGCAAGGTGTTAAGTCACAAGATCTCGGTGGCCAATTGTGATCACCTCTTCGAGAGATAACACGGTCCGGAAACTTTTCCCGTAAAAGATCAATGGTTTCGTTGCTTGTATGGCACGTAGCGTCGTCTTGTTGAAAGTAAACGTTGTCCAGATCAATACCATCCAATTCCGGCCATAAAAAAATCATTAATCATTTGTCGATAGCGCAATCCATTCACCGTAACTGTTGCTCCAGCCTCATTTTCGAAAAAGTAAGGTCCAATGACCCCGCGGGACCATAAACCGCACCAAACAGTCACACGTTGAGGATAGAGAGGCTTTTCAACAATAGCTCTTGGGTTTTCCGAGCCCCAGATGCGACAATTTTGTTTGTTGATGAAGCCATCGAGGTGGAAATGGGCCTCATCACTCAAGATGAGTTTTCGATGGAATTTCGGATCATTTTCATGCATTTCAAGGACCCAATCAGCAAAGTCTCGACGTTGTTGATGATCGGCCGGCTTGAGTTCTTGGGTTAACTGAACTTTATAAGCCTTAAGACCCAAATCTTTATGCAAAATACGGTGTAATGACGTTTGTGGAATGCCTAATTCCAAAGAACGACGAGGAATGGACAAACCTGGGTTTTCTTCAACACTTTCGGCTACAGCAGCAATATTCTCGGCTGTTCTTGAGCGACGTGCAGGGTTTTATTCTTCACATCACTAACTTGTCCCGACAGCTCAAATTTTTCTACCGATTTCTGTATTGCGATCCGACGACCCAAAAATGTTCGAGTTTTATGAACCGTCTCTGTCACATTTTCACCATTTTTATAGTGAATTTTAATAATTTCAATGCGTTGTTGAATCGTGTATCGTTCCATTTTTATTAATGGCGTAGTTTCTACTTGTCAAATGTCAAAAAATGACAGCTCCAAAAGTGACATCTACTGAAATAGCGGGCTAATTAAAATAACACCTCTTATTGGAAAGCCCTATACCTTGCGTTTTCACAAGCGAAGTTACTGTCCAAGTAACCTCGTTTACAGCTCTTCATCTCCTCTTAACATATCCACTTTACATTCTACTTGCACAAAATACTGATACGAGCTCTACACAATTTAATGATTTAGCGATAGCCAAGTGCAACCTGAGATAAAGCCAAGGTGAATATATTTTCTAAAATTGGTATACTTTTTGTGCCCAAAAAAGGACAATTTTGAAATAGGAGACGAAGTAAAAAGTATGTAAGTCGTTCCAAGTGCGGAAAATTATGGTGAATGAAGTAAATATTCATAGTAAAATCAGTGAATTTGACAAGGAAAATTTATTGAGCATGTTGTATGAAATTAAGGACTATTTTCCTAATACATAGTATAATTATAGTTCGTGAAACAGAACTGGTCAGCATGACTATAGAACTTAAAGTAGTCTACTCCTGTTATTTTGCTTTAAAAAAATTATTTACGAAGTGTAGGAATAGGTACTCTCAAATTCCCAGCGAGGAATCCAGCATACACTACCCAGCTGTCGTAAGCCTGTTGTTGGCCTAACGATTTCTTCAGTTGTATTTATACATGTTATGTGGAATCTGATAGATGACATATGGATGACATCGTTATCTCTATTAGAAAATCTTAGGGTACTTCACTTATTGCTAATTTATACGACAAAATACGAATAATACACATGTATATTTGAATTTTTGAGGTTCGAAATACCTAACGGGTGAAGGAATTAAGTCTAGTCTAAATACGGGCGACGTAACAAATTTTCAACGAACGAAAACGTCTACAGAAGTAAAGCAGTTTCTCCTATACATTAGACGTACCTCTGACTTAAAGGCTCTTTTTTTTTTGTTTTTGTTTTTCTTTGTTAGAAAACAAAACTTACTCAGCTACCGACACTCACCCTACCTATGTATATACTGAAAATGATGAACACGAATAATAATGTCCTATATATCGGACTCCATGAAGAAGACTTATTTGCCACACTTCAAATGCAATATTTATAAAATTATTTCATCTCTAATAATTCCAATTCCCGAACCAAAATATTTTAGAAATTGAAACTCATCTTCAATAATATTACAAACAAATGGGTTCACAAAATATGCAAATGTAGATTTAAAACTTTTAAAATCTTCAAACCTAAGTTTGCAATTCTTCCTTATATTTATTTAACTTTTCTTCATCGGTAGTGATAACTAGTTTAGACTTAAAATCATACACAAATCGCCGAAGTTCAGCTTCAAAACTAAAAAGAGTTTTTTTTTATCCATTTCCTAATTCTGGGTAGTTTTTTTCCTTTTTCTAGGGCTGTGGAGTTTGACAAAATGCAAAAGGGAAACATTGTAAGTTGACTATAAGGAGAGATCACTGAACAATTCATCTGTTTCATAATTTAACTGTAACTCTTCTAAAAAGATCTGACATCGACGATGGCATTTGTTTTAATTAAATTTACTATCTGCAAAACAATTCTCCACACATTTTCGTATTTTAAGTAAACTTCGCGATGAGTTGCTCGCGGTGAATTATGCAGTGAAAAGGTAGAAAATTTTGAATCTCAGGAGTATTGTTTAAAATACCAATGGGATCCTGATTCTCCCTAACATTGTATGCGCACAGTCAGTCGCAACACTTACGAATTTATCACGAGGCAATTCAAAGTTGTACCTTACTTCGTCAAATGTATATTTCTAATATAAACACCGCGACACATTTACGTCTGCAGATACATAAGGGGCAAAAACGGTGAACTATGGAACCTCCTGAATATCTTTATCGTCAAGAGCCAAAAACTGAATGCTGTACAATTTTTCAAATCAAACATCAACAGCCTTTTTTCAAAATTTTTACTAAATTCATTAATACAAAGTTCCGTTGTACGGCATGACATAGTTAGGTACCTTAGCGATCAATTTATGCATATACAATATGCCAAGCTATCAAAAAATTAGCTTAGTTGGTTCTGTCATCTGCGCGACTAAAAGAAAACAAGAGTCCTTAATGCTTACGAAGCCCTGGTTGCAATGACTAAGTTTCTTTGTTCGCAATTTTGAATTTACAAATAAGACACACCCGACTTTTTGATGTTTTTTGAGGTTACCTTAATAAAAGAATTTAGTAAATTTGTAGTCAAAGTTTGAAATTGAAACAAACAAATTAATAAATTGAATTAAAAAACCTAAGGAAACTCAAATTCGGCCAAGTGTGAGTCGGACTCGCACACGAAGGGTTCCGTACCATCGTTTATTTTATTTTTTATTTGTTGTTATAGCGGCAATATAAATACACACTCTGTGAAATTCTCAACTGTCTACCTACATATTACGTTTCATGAGATACAGCCCGGTGACGGACGGACGAACATCGGAGTCTTAGTAATAGGTTTCCCGTTTTTACCCTTTGGTTACGGAACCCTAAAATGTAAGGAGTGGTCCAGAAAAAATTGACCCATTTATTTTTGTTTGCAGTAAAAATTCCAATGGCAATTTTTTTATACAATTTATATATTTTGTTTCTTACAACTTAAACTTTAAAATACAAAAGTTATTTCTAATACATTTTTTGTTTTAGAGGAATGTTTTCACTTTGTTCTTCAAGCCGCGCATTAGCTTTAGAACAGTTATATTAGTAACATTTCTATATGCTCTTTTCCATTTATTTCTGAAATCAACATCATTTTTGGCAAATTTCTTTGTTGTTCTAAGCTCCTTTTTCATTAATGCCCAGTACCTCTCTGCTGGACGAAGTTGGAGGCAGTTTGCTGGATTGGTTTCCCTTGGCACGATATTGACCTCATTAGTTCTGTACCATTCCATCGTTGCTTTTGCGTAATGACTGGTGGCCAAATGTGGCCAGAAAATAACAGACCCTTGATGCTGTTGAATAAAAGGTAGAAGTCTTTTTTGAAGGCACTCTTTGATGTACACATCTGAGTTTATTGTTCCTTTGATGATAAATTCACTGCTTCGTAAACCGCAAGAACAGATCGCCTGCCAAATCATGTACTTCTTGGGAAATTTTGTCATTCCTTTTGTTGAAAATTTTCTGGATACTCCGCCCGACTTTTTGCAGTAAAATATTCGTCACCTGCTATCTGCGAAAAGTCAGCTTTACAATAGGTTTCATCACCCATAACGACACAATCGTATTTCGTCAGGTAGTTCTCATAAAGTTTTCTCGCTCTTCTTCTTGCTGTTTTCTCTTCTTCTTCCTTCCTCAGCGGCACTTTTTGAACCTTATTGCTCCTTAATCCACAGATTTTTTTATATCTGTGCACTATAGACTTTGTTTTTCCAGCCAATGTCGCCATATCTCTTTCCGAAGTTCCCGGTTTCCGAGAATAAGTACCCTTCATCTGTTTTATGACGTCTGGACAGGATGGCCGTGGTTTTCTACCTGACCCACGTATCCTTTCTATTGACAAGCCTCGCATATACTTGGCTATTGCCCTTTTTACCGTGGAATAACTTGTATTCAGATCTTTTGAAATTTTTAACATTGAAATTGTGGGATTTTCCAAATATTTGGACAAAATCATTTCACGCACATCTTTTTCGCTTCGAGACATCTTAACTATTTCACTTCCAATACACGAATGATTCATATAAACTCAGAGTTCAGTATTTATGGAATATTTTAACAAAAAAAAACCAGACCTGGATTATTGTAATTTTGCAGATATAAAAATAACTTAATGGGTCAATTTTTTCTGGACCACTCCTTATTAAGGAAACGCAATTTCATGTGTTCACTAGAAATTTCTCATTGGTCATTCCCAAAATCCCAACTTTATTGGCAATTTCATTTATTTGCATCTGTGACTGATGAGCATACATCTGGGTTTGTTTGAAGAGTTTAATGATAATAAAATTTGTATATTGTCGCCTGACAAATAATTCTGTTGATGTTCTGTAGAATATCTGAAATAATTTTTACGTAATGATTGTCATCTAACAAACGCAATGTTTCATTTTTTTTTTCGAAACTAGAATTGGCCACTCTTCTGATATGCAACGTGAACAAAAAAACTCAAATAATATGATTGCTCATTTAAATAATTACAAAAAACTACAAAATATCTAGGCATAAAAACTAAAATAAATACAGCATAAAATCTATATAATAAAATACATACAAACTTATTTCATTAAAAAAGATTCAGTGAAAAAAGTTCTGAAATAATAAAAAAAAAAAACGGTTTTCAATTTGCCATGGGAGCCGCACTAAGCTCAATAAAGAGCCGCATGTGGCTGTGAGAGTCACATTTGCCCACCGTTGGTATATTATATCATTGAAAATTAGAGTTTATTTGAGAAAACGGGTTCTGAAAACAAACTGCAAAGTTATTCCTATTGGTCTGAAATGGTGGATAATAAAATCGATTGCATTAAGATAGACGAATTACGTTAATATAGCTGCATTGATTGTCTTTAGAATCAGCAAGTGTCGATAAACTAGCTTCCATTCACAAGGGATCATAATAAATACATATTATCGATTCCATCACGCACCTATACCACCTGAGACAATTTTAAAGAAGTCAAATTGGAAATCAATACGAGATTGGAGTTGTTTTCGCCTTTATTATAACAACGCCTAGTAGCTAGATATACTTTAGTCTACCACAAATGAAGTAATTGATTACCGACCGGAGGACGGCATTTTCGTTTAAAGAATTCGAAAAATATTGTTCACAATACGTTATCAAACAAATTATTATATGACCGTTGTGAAAACACCATGTGTTAACGGCAAATTGCAGACTCTGGAGACAGTGGTAACTACGATGACAACAGTAGTCACGATTGGAATTTTCTTAAGAGTGTATCCCATTAATATTTCTTGTGGGCTCCTTTATGTAATTGATTGTTTGCTGCTGCTTATACTTGTAGTCATGATACAAGTGGCTCTTAATAGCAAGAACACTCAGGTACAAAAAGAGCCCCACAATAATTATTAATGGTATGTATACACCCCAAGAAATTCAATTGATAATAAAATTACATTGGCATACTCATTCAGAGAATGACTTGGAAACGCTATCAAATACAGTTTGGGGAGCACTGCGAGAAGATGTAGAACAAAGCGTACGTACGACAGACAACAAAAATAAATAGCTCAAGAATACCACTACGAAAAGAGAGATTTTGTTCTAGTGAAACAAGATCCAAAACCAGATGATCATCCGAAAATGATTCAGTTACGGTCCAAAGGAGCACATAAGGTGAAGGCAGTTAAAGGAAATGATAGATACGGGATCGGGCGCACAGATTACACGCAAATGAAAAAAAAAACTACACAAATCTTAGATCATGGCGTATCTGAACTAATATCACTTCTGAGTCTGACTACACTGATAGAGAAGATGCTGAGCTACAAAGTTTAAATAAATGTGAGTACTTAAATATGGGCTAACATTGGCAAGAAAAGTAGTTCGACAAAATCTCGTAAATTAGAAAACATGTTATATTTCCAAAAATCCTCATTTCATACCTATTTTGGGGATTATCAAAGGTTTCAGTTCAGTGCGAAGGGCTTTTGTTTTGATTAGGAAGTGGTTAAAGTGACACTTCAAGGCATTAGCCAAGGAGCATGGCATTTTACACTGTACAATAAGTACAGTTTGCAAGAAAAATGAAATTATTCAAGAGTTTCGGAGCTGAGATAATTAAAAAAAAAAAAAGAATCTCATGAATCGAAGAAGCTAGAATGTGTAAATAACTGAAACTATGTAAGTATGTATACTAAAAATAAAATCCAATGAAATCGGGCATCGCCTTGGAAACCATTTTCATTGTAAAGAGTTTTCCAATAAGGTGTATCCAATATCCATTATCAATTTTAAATGTGAACACACCTTTAATGTTTATTTGTCAACTGTCATAGCTACTTTGCTTGTCAATGTCTACCATTTAATCACCATGAAGTACACAAACGAGCAACGTTTACAAATAATCAAAATTTACTACCAAAATTTGGAGTCCGTGGTCACAACTTTAAGAGCGTTAACCCTAATTTTTGGTAATTATAATCGTTCTACCCGACACTCAATTCGTAAGTTGGGGTAAAAGTTCGAGTCCACATTTTCGCTGGTGCCTTGAGAATATTGCGGCCGTAAGTGCGTCTGTTGACAGCGATCCAAATCAATGGATTCTTCGCAGGGTACAGCAATCATTGTGGCGTATTTTGCAGAAAGATCTCGGCCTACATGTGTATAAAATCAAATTAGCTCAAGATCTGAATCCGCATGACCATTTGCAGCATCGAAATTTCTCAGATTGGCGCCTGGAAAAATTTCACGCCGATCCGGATTTTCATCGCAAAATTATCTTCAGCGATGAAGCTCATTTCTCTCATTAAATCCAGAAAAAGTCAGTGTTAGGTGGGTGCTGTTTTCATGCCGGCGCCATTATTGGACCCTTTTTATTCGTTTATGGCCGCGCCACGTTACAGTCAATGGCGACCGCTAATTTGCATTGCATGAATGTGAAAGAGATGTGGTTTCAACAGGACGGCGCTACATGCCATACAGCGAACGCAAGCATCGACTTATTAAAGATAAAATTCGGAAATCGTGTTATCTCGAGAAGAGGACCCGTCAATTGGGCACCGGGATCGTGAGATCTAACGCCTCTGCACTTTTTTCTCTCTAGAACTATGTGAAGTTGTTGGTTTATGCCAACAAGCCAGACACATTAGACGTTGGCTCAGACCGAGTATTGAACTCGAAATTGCCGCAATATCGGCCGAAATGTGTGGTTAAGTGATCGAGAATTGGGTCCAATGAATCAATTGCTGCAAACGCGCCCGTGTTGGCCATATGCCTGATCTCGAATTTCATTCTTAAATGGTATGGTGAGAGCTTTCATTTGCAATAAAGAAATTGGCGATATCGCAAATACATATTTCGCTTTTTTTTTTATTTATTTATTTTTTTTTTTTTTTTTAATGGATCCCTCTAACCCTTTAGTAAGAACTCCGCATACGGAACAATACATATTGTTTTGGGAAAAAATTCTGGTGAGCCTTCTAGAGTCGAGCAAATGTCATGAATGGTAAAATTCAGTGTGGGTACAAATTCGAAAGGGATATAAAAACAAGTAAAAAAGCTAGAATTGGTCTAAGACCAATTCTTATGATACCCTAAATGAATGCCCGTATTAAATTTCGTATGGTCACCGATCTATTCAAGTATTGATTTTGAAGTTGTTTTTCGCATATATTTCTAGAACAGTTTGTCGCACAGAAAAAATGGTAATAACCAATTTTATAGGATTTCGTATTCTGCAGAAGTTCTTAGTACAATAAAAATGTCTTGGACTGATCGTTTTCAAAGTATACGTAAAAACCGAAATTTTTACATGGCAACACCAAGAAGGAGTTGCCCGATTTAGTCCATTTTTGACATTTTATTTGCTAATGTAGTAAAAACATCATGTACGAAATTTCAGATCTCTACGTCGATGCGTTCTCAGGCAGTGTCCAAATATATAGCGGAAAACGAAATTTTTATATGGCAACCCCACGAAGGAGTTGCCCGATTTGTCTCATTTTCGAACTTAATTTTACTTTTTTTTTTAAAGTCCGTGTACAAAATTTCAGCTCTTTAAGTATACGCGTTCTATAGGATTGGTGCGCACAGACGGACGGACAGACGGACATGCAAAAATCGAAATAAATTTTAATATTATGAATGGGTGTCCAATCCATTTTGCTCTACCATCATTATTTCGAGGTGTTACAAACGGAATGACAAACTTAGTATACCCCTATGATTTCATCTAGGGTATAATAATGACATACAAATAAAACTGGGGTATTTATCGAGGGAAAAACCTGAAAAAATTAAATTTTTTTTAAAAGGAAAAGGTCAAAAGAAAGTTTTTTAGTACTATCAGCAAATATGGACGACTCAGAAAAAAAAAATTGCTATGTCACTGTCAATTACAAAGGGAATAAAACAAAATAGATGACTATATATATATAAAAACAAGTAAAAAAGCTAGAATTGGTCAAAGACCAATTCTTATGATACCCTAGAATCTAGATGAATGCCCGTATGAAATTTCGTATTGTCACCCTTCTGTGCAAGTTTGATTTTTGAAGTGGTTTTTCGCATATATTTCTAGAACGGTTTATCGGACAAAAAAAAATGATTATAACCAATTTTATAGGATTTCGTATTCTGAAGAAGTTCTTAGTACAATAAAAATGTCTTGGACTGATCGTTTTCACAGTATACGTAAAAAACCTAAATTTTTATATGGCAACACTAAGAAGGAATTTTTGGAATTTTATTTGTTAGTACAATGAAAACACCATGTACCAAAATTCAGCTGTTTATATCGATGCGTTCTTAGGCAGTGTCCAAATATATAGTGGAAGACGAAAGTTTTGTATGGCAACCCCACGAAGGAGTTGCCCGATTTGTCTCATTTTCGAACTTAATTTTTCTTTTTCTTTTTAAAGTCCGTGTACACAATTTCCAGCTCTCTAAGTATACGCGTTCTCGAGTTATCGTGCGCACAGACGGACGGACGGACATGCAAAAATCAAAATTACTTTTAATATTATGCGTGGGTGTCCAATCCATTTTGCTCTACCATCATTATTTCGAGGTGTTACAAACGGAATGACAAACTTAGTATACCCTATAGATTTCATCTAGGGTATAAAAAGATGTTCTACGCAAATAGGATGCGTGGCTTAGGAAAAAATCTGCTAATTATTGATAATTGCACAGCTCACCAAAATACTAAACTTGTCGTCAGTTAAATTTGTGTTTCAATATCTATATACCTACCTAGAGCCATAAAAGCCTATGAAGAAATATTTGGCGATGAAAATTATTGATACCTAATGCTGAAACGAATACTAGGTAAAATATACCTAATATCTTTATTGGACGCAATCGATATACATACCTAATAACAACTGCTTGGAGCTACATCAGTCTTGAAGCAATATTGATTATTTTAAACTAGCTGCGTTTGCAAGAAAATTTTGTCATTTTCCGAGGGAATGTCACCTTCTCGGAATGTTAAAAATATTTGACAATGTGAATATTATTACATTACTAGTAAAAGCGAGTCGTAGATAATAACGACGTATAGGTGGATTAGATTATCAACTCTAAAGAGATTTAATCATTAGACGATTTAACATTTAGAGAAAGACTGTAAATACACATAAACATAAAAAAAAGTAATTAGTATTAATCATTATTTGAAAAAAAAAAAAAAAAAATCAAAAGCTTAATCGTAATAAAAAACTTTGCTTTTTATCCATGCATACATAACCACTACTAACACAATTACATTGTGAAGTAACTGAAGATGAAGAAATTTTAATGATCTACCTGTGAAAAAGGTCACTATGATTGCAGTTCATGTTACCTGGAATCGCTACTAATTTTTATCATACAAAAACAAACAATTTATCTAAAAAATAAAAATTTTCTGAAAGTTGCATTTAGTTGCTTGTACTTCGTAAAGAGTTAATTTCTTTGATATCATTATTATATCATTAAAGAGTGAAAAAGTTTATGGCTTATACCCTAGACACACAGCACGACCTAATGCCCGCTACACACCATCGTCGAACAGCGTTGTATGAACAACGTTCAGACAACGCTGTTCGACGAACGACGATGGATAATAGCAGTGTGGATGACAACTCTGCCGCGTTTTTCGCCACTGCGAAAAATCAAATCGGGTTTGATTTTTTGAATGTAAAAATTCTAAATGGCTGACCTAAGAAATTTTTAAAAAAATTTCTGTTAGAATTTATTGAACTTTATAAAAGCAAATCGTGTTTGTGGAAAATTAAAAGTAATGAATACAGTAATCGCGATGCAAGACATCAGGCGTATGAAGTTTTAGTGGAAAAATTAAAAATCACAGTTTCTGATGCAACAAAAGAGCCACCGCCACTGCCAGTAATATATTTTCATTCATTATACTACGCGAACTCAACGACGAATAATGTATAGTATATGCTACAACGACGTACGTATCGTTCAGACAACGCTGTTCGACGAATGCAGAGTAATAAGACGATAATGTGTAGCGAGCATAATGAATCATTTGTACTAACTATTCATTAAAATGCCGTCTGTCACATAGTATACGTCATTATAGCTCGAAAATCAGATGATAATGAAGTGTTTTCCTCCTTCATTATAGCAATGAGGAAAAATGTGCTAAATTTGGCATATAATGTAAATCTGGAGCTCCGCTGTGCATCTGCCGATTTGAAAAATAAGAAGAAGAAATGCAAAGAAATGCAAATCACAAATTATATATTATCAATATTTTTTTGAATATAATGTTTTTCTCATTTGCAAATTGTTAAATTGAAAATAAAATAAATGAAAACAAAGTTTATCGTGTTAATGCGATCCGTATTGCTTCTTTAATGTGATAAGTTTAACAAAACCAGTTTGACAAAACAACTTACTTAAAGAAATGGCTGTGTGTCTGCAGTTTATAATGAATCATTATAGACTAATGAGTCGTTAGTTATTTCTTCACTAAGAGTGCTGTGTGTCTATGGCATAAGTCTTGATCCTGGAAATATTTTCGCCA
Organism: Dioctria rufipes; assembly: GCA_963924295.1. NCBI lineage: Eukaryota > Metazoa > Arthropoda > Insecta > Diptera > Asilidae > Dioctria > Dioctria rufipes. Next base: position 234,281,632 of record OZ002740.1, read on the forward strand.
GGGTAAGTAGATACACCTACCAACAAATTTATTTCAAAATTATAGAAATATACCAACATACCAAGGTATGTTCCATCTCAGTATGAGAGAAACACTTTATATTTTTTCATTGCGTCATCAGTTGAAAAAAATTTAACAGCTGTGAAGAAATCGTAAGCGAATAAATCGAGTTGAGTTTTTAAGTGCATATTTAATAGAAGTTAAACAAAGGAAATCTTTTAAAATGGTTTTACGTTGCAAAAAAAAAAAACAAAATAACATAGGTACATTTCTTTAAAAAAATTTCAACTAGTGACGTTGTGCTCAGATGGAACAAACCTGTTACTCCATATATACCATATCAGCATTCCTACTTAGTTTTTTTAAATAATTTTATGAGTTTTACTCATTTTTGGTTCATTTTCTCAAATTGAAAAGAAGACTCATATTATCAGCGGTTGCTGCTTAGAGCAGCAAACCATTTTGAAACCAAGAAGTTCTACACCGAAAATTCGTTTTTGTTTACACTTCAAAAGCCGAAAACTTTTTTTTCAGATAAATCGAAGTGACATTTAATTTTCATACGAAAAAGATTTTAATGTTCTGCCTTAAGTGGTGGTCCCTACATTATTATTAAAAAAAAAAAAAACTTTTGCCCGCATTTTAGGCCCGACATCTCAGACGTGAGGATATCTTAAACGATGCATTATGATACTCTGAACATATTTTATTAACAATGTTTATTTCAATTAAGCGGAGGAAGCCTTGGGAAGGGGTCAACATTTGATCTAGTACATTTTAGAAAAACTAGTACAGAATCGAATTACTTAGGTCTTGAGAAGAAGTTTGAGTACCCACATTTCTATACTCGGAGGCTTAAATAGCTATTCATAACCATCCCCATACTCACTTTTTTAGTATGTATTTCCATCTTTTTTATTCGAACTGAGGTACTAGATTTTTCGCACCTTAGATCTGCTCTAACTCAGTAGGGTTACGTCCGATGGAAAACGGGATTGTTCTCCTCAGCTCATTACCAACTACAATTCGTAGAAGAAAATTTTTCTCGCATACTTTTAGAGTGGGTTGTAGGAACCCCCAGCGGGGGGAGGCGGTTCCAATACCACATGTTGCATATCAAATTAAAGGTCTCATGGACTACTATCGGGTGGTGTACCTTTTTCGATTCTGAAAATTATTTTGGAACGTTTTTGTCGCCAGAATATTCATTTTCATGCACTTGGGTCACATACAACCCAGCGACTACATTTCGGATATATTTTTGCAGTTCTTTCTTCCATGGCCATTACTGCTCCGTTATAAAAATTTTTCTCATAGGAAGTTATTTACCACGACTCATTTTCCCCGCTTAATTGAAATAAATATTGTTAATAAGATATGTGATAATGCATCATTTCAGACATCTCTCATGTCTGGAGGAGTCGGGCCTAAAGTTGTATGAAAAGTGGGCATTCCCCTTTCAGAATGTTTTTGTAAAGAATACAAAAATTACGTTAAGTAAAATCAAAAAAAAAAAAAAATTTCCACAGTGTGAAAACCCGAAAGAAATTGACAGATGCAACCGAAATTTCGTTTTTCGGCGGATAAATATAAAAGTTATGTTTTCCATAAAATTACTATTTTCTTAGTAAAATTCTTAGTTTATTCTATTTCCCTTGATTTTATTAATCATTGGAGCAAAAATTTTGTTTTAAAGGAGAATAAATTTAGGTCTTCGGTTTACATTATTTGATTCTTGTTTTTGATGTGCAAGTGCTTTAAGGCCAGACAGAAGAAACACGGCAATACAACTTGCAACATATCGAAGTTACCCTTTGGGAAAATTAAAAATATTCTACTGGCTGAAGGAATTGAATTATCAGCCGAAACGCAAACTTTGGTTGTAGGCTAAATAAAAAAAAAAAAAAAGCGCCTACACCACACTATTAAAAGTTAAGTTAATGACAGGCATCAATGTTCGTTGGGCGAAATATCATCCATCCTGCATTCAACCGGCGATCAAACATCCACCATCCGTAATGGTTTGCCGAGTGAGAAGTAGGTATGTGGACCATTTTATTTTGTTGAGGAAATGATGAATCAACATCCGTACTTTAAGTGAAAGATATTTTGCTGCCTTATATTGCTAATACATATTACATCAAATGCAGTCAGTTGAACCTTTCCGCAAGATGTCATTACTGCAAACAGGGGCGGATTTCCCTATAGGCCGAGTAGGCCCGGGCCTAGGGCGGCAGATTTAGGGGGCGGCAAAACTTGGTGGGAATATTTTTTTTTGTGGGTATTTCATTACATTTTTATACTTTTTCGTTTTTTTAAATAAAATAATTCGTTGGAAAGTGTTATTTTTAATTCTACTCCATTTTTTTCAAATCTACTCCGATTTATGAGGCAGCCTACTCCGCTAATTCTAGCCTGGGGTCCCTTCACTGGATATAGATCATTCAATTTTTCGTGTTTTACAGGGAGTAGGGGGGCGGCAATCTTCCATAGGCCTAGGGCGGCCAAGTGATCAAATCCGCCCCTGACTGCAAATTGGTTAAAAAAAATTCCTTGAAATGAACTGAATTTCCATTGTTTCGTGGCTTGGAAATTCACCTGATCTTAATTGAAATGTTTGACACCTTTTAAAAAATGAAGTCCATGAACGTAGAAATTTAACTAAAGAAATCCTTATCAAAAATATTAGAGAAGTATGGAAAAGATCTTCGCTAATAGCAGAAAATATAAAATGTTGCATACAAAGGATATCTAGACGCACAATGAAAATGAAATATTGTTTTCTGAGTTCACTGTAGTGTAGACAGTACGCGGTTCAGGGTTTCATTGCTGTCCTGTTAATCGAAATACACAGTATACTCTCAAAATTTCTTCATGAAATTTTCATGATTTTCGGCTTTGAGCCAACAAACTGACAGTATCTTGTTACTTGTCTTTTAATTCTTTGCTTAATGCAGTAAATTGAGAAATTGCCTGTAGATTCTATATTAGAGCTGAAAATTGGATCTGGATTTTCTAATATTCGGAAACCCGGATTTACAAACTATGCGATTCCTGAAATCGGGATCCAAACTATCTGGATTCGGATCCGGATCCGAACTATCCGGATATATTTTCCCAATGAAACAATGTAATTTGAATGAAATTTTGAACGTTCTTTGCTTAGTCTTGATCCGGATAGTTCGGATCCAGATCCGTAGACCCGAATTTGTGGAATCGGATCTTAATTATTCCGGGTAATCCGGATAGCAAATTATATGGGTCTCGAAAGAGTAAAACTCAATCCCCCTTTCTATGAAATATTTTTATGTATTTACACTAAGAAACGAACAGCAGGACAGGCTTTTTAAACAATTGATTACATTTTTTATGTCGGTATAACTTGATTTTAATGCCTTTATTTTCGAACAAAAGCTGACAATTTGTTTTTCTTATAAGTGTTTTTGGTATGTATAGGTAGGTAAAATATTACAAATAAGCACGTGCATTGTACATACATTATGTTCATTTCATTAGGTATATATCGCTTATATTCTTAAACTGTACTTACGTTTACTATGTTTCATGCAGAGCTCAACTCGAGGTAAGCCCGAGTTAATGATCATGGAAACGTAGTTGAATCTACTCCACGAAACCAGCCGAGTCGAGTTGGGTTTTTGTAAGTGTTTGTTAGAATAGCTGGATGAGTGTTTTAATCAATACACGAAATATTTTTGCTTTCAACTAAACTCAGAAGCAGTGATCCTATCATCCTCTAATTGGAGTAGATTTCCTACCGTTTTCCTGCCATCCATCATGTACTCCGGACTAGGTATATAAAAGATACACAAAAGAACGCCTCATACATTTTCTAGAAGGTTTAAAAATGAAGCGAACAGTACAAATAGTTCGCTTCAAACGACAGAACAATTTGTTCTCTCCAGTATATGGGAGTTCTAGAACAAGGTACACAAAAGAACACAGCTAAAATCTACTACTATAACTCCGTCATGTCAAGGAATATGAATGGCGTGAAAACTATGCAAAACGTATAAATAATAATTTATTTTAACATGGATGTATTTGCTATAGTTTGGCACTTTACAGCTGCAAAGAACTGCCTTCAAAATTGAGAAATCTGTAAAGAATATATGCATATGGTTTTTCGCGTTTAGTGCCAAAATACAGTCTTAGTTTCTAAAGGAATTTAAGTAAAACTTCATAAAATTTTCAAACATTTTACGTTACGTCTTTTGTGTAATTCACAGCATTTTGGCATTTTAAGTACATGTACGTAATAAGTTATATTTCTATCGTATATTGTTATGATCGCAGCGTGCTGCATGAGGAGGCAGTATGCTTCACTTGTGCCACTGAGCGATAGCAGTAGTGCTCACAGTGCGCCGAACTGCAATTGTGCTGCCAAATGCACCAGGATGTGCGAGTAAACCCTAACTGGGACAGAGTACACGAGAAAAAAAGGCGCGAACGAAGAAGAATCATCGAAAAGGCCGGAAATAATTGACAAGTACTGAAGCTGCAAGAAAGTGAACACGCAAAAATTTATAAGCGGTGTTAATTGTAGGAAAAGATCCTAGTTACGAGTAAAGTTTTATAAAAAGTTACGATCGCCGAGATTTTATTCGATCGCCAGATCACCTATGAGCACTGAGATATATCAAGGGAACACGGAGAGACTTTTCGAGGCAGAACGTGTCCCATGAGGTGGTTACTTGAGAGAGCTGAAAACTGCAGAATTAAGAATTTAGAAAGAAGTCGTATTCATCAAAAATTGAGTGAATAATTTTGGCATCCATATCGCCATACAAAAAATCTCTAAATAATTTCATTATCTTGGAATTAAAATTATTGTCCAGATATGTGTCTTGGCGTTATCCACCAAACCAGGTGATGACATTAATCCTGCAGAACATTCCCAGTTGCCAAGACAGCGAATAAGCGATTCCTTACGTCATCTCAAGGAGTTAAGGTAAATTTATTTTCTTTGTCTCAACGAAAGCGTTATATGTTTTCACAAATCGCTTGGGTGGTGCAAAGCGTCCTTCATTGGACAAGTGATAATCGATTTCACTCGAATTGTGTGAAAGGTCCATCTATTATCAGAAGATAGACCCATTTACATATAAAAAAGGATTACATAAAAATCGGCAAATGAATAGGCGAGGCCTCGAAAATTTTAATCAGCACTGATTCATTCTAATTAATGCAGTTATATAGCTGCGTTCAGCAGATTCTTAATTGCCCACAGCGAAAAAGTCAAAGATTAAGGTTTCAGAAAATCACCTAACCAATCCTTTTGCCTTACAAGACCATCCCGTTGGCGGTATACGTACAGATCCAACCCAAACATACGACGAACAAGAAGAATCAACATTCAAGCTACCTCACAAAGCAGAGGTACGTGATCCGAACGTCGATATTAGACTTTCAGAAATAGCCCAGGATCATTTCATCATAACTAACTAACGACCCGATGAAAACACACGAAAAGCAGAACTGGCAGTAGGAAAACGGAATAATAACACACTTTTTTTGCACACAAAAGTCAAGTTAAGGTTAGATGACGGGCCGGTTAGAAATAACAGATATTAGTAGTAACAAGAAATTAGACGATATTGCAAGGATTCATGCAATTTCGTGCAGTCTCGCTCAACCTAGAGTAGGAAGTTACTTAGCATTATGAAGTTGTGAATAAAGCAGTTTTGATATCCAGTACATTTAGGGGTGGACAAGCCTATAAGTATGATTGAGAAATATCTATAAGTTCAAGATTGTCATCCGTATAAAAGGAAGCAAGGAACGTTTTATTTTGTATAAGTTATTGTAGTAAATACGCCTAACACCACATTACCACCACTTCCAGAGAGCTCCTTCGAGGAAACGCTATAACGCCATATGTAAGTTGATGTTATGTGTCTATTATATTGAAATATTAAAATGCTAATTTCCAAATATATTTGAATCCATTGTGCTTTGTCAGGTCGTTACACACATTCGAGCCTTTATACCTAATTACACGTGAGAGCAGCATTATTGACGTTTTCTACATACCAGAGTACGGTAGGAGTTATGTGCCATTCGGTAGCATTATCTAGATTGACTATAGAATGGCACATGACTCTCATTTAAATGAAAAACAACTCAGATAAATTTATATGGGCACATATTGTAGTGCCAGTTATAAACATATTCAGTCAAATTTTTTTATTTATGAAACGATAATTCAGATAAATTCATATGACCCCATATGGCGAAATTTTGCAGAGCAACTGTCATGGGCAGCCGCTAGTAGAATCTTATGAATTTAAGAGTCCATACCTCTAGTAATCGATAGACAGGTTGAGCCGAGAAGTAGCTCGAAATACAATTAAAGAAAAACATTATAACGTAGTTAATGTGTTGAGTTTTCTAATTTTTTCATTTCCTCATCATTTTTATTCGAATTTTCTATGTGCATATTATCGATGGTTATTTTATCATCCAATTTCTTATCTAACTCCTTTGTATAATCTGAATTTGGTATAAGCTCCAAGATTTTTTCACTTTTATATAACGCAATCGACACCAATTGATCGCAATCACCGAACAAATTCCAAGTGACAATTCACAAAAGACAAATGTCAAACTTTTACTCTTAAAAAATTTTAGTGTAAGCTCGGCGCGCGAAATTACAAACACCGTGTTTCCAACGAACGAGTTGGTGTAACCCTATTTAAGCCCAGGTTTAAAAAAAAAAAAAAAACAGGATAGTGTAGCCCTAGGTTTACCCGAGGGTTTCATCGAACAGACCTAATATTTTTTGTGCCACATAAAATAGAAAATCCTTCAGTCCATTGTTATAATTCAGTGGTTAGTGAAGTTAACTCAGCCAGTAAAACTTAAGGTTAACACAACTCTAACTCAATACTGCCTCATGGATAGTACCTAGGAACCTGCCACAGTAGGTACGGTTCATTCATTTTATAACGCCATTTAAATATATTAACGAAAAATCGTAGGTATACAACTCTTTTATCAACTCACAATCAATTTAACAATTTATATTGAATTTTAATCTTGCAACCCCGGGGCTTGAGTCAATCCAACAACACAATTATTCCATTTAATGTCCAACCAAAACCATCGAGCATCAGGCAGAAACAAAATAGCGAGATGTCGTCCAGTCCAAGAAGTCCAACACATGTCAGCTAACAAGACAAACACTAATAAAAGAAATTTAAAGCTCGCTCTTTTTTGCTTACCATTTTCCAACACATCACAAAAGTTGCATACTATCATAAAATCTCTTTACAATGCGCAAATTACTCTTATTCCGAGAAATATCTTTCGAAAATCAACATTCAAGAGAATGCTTTGGCCTGGCACAATATTTAAAGAGAAAATCAGCCACACATTCTTCTCTGTCTGGATTCCGCTGCTGCTACTCTACTCGTGCTCCTAAGTTTCATTCATTCCCATTCATTCGAAATTCGAAACTTTTGCGTACACTAACACTACTTTATCTGATAAATTTTTAAGCATTTGTTACACGCATACACACGGCTACAATGTTAGGGGGAAATGAATGAATATATATGAGCAATTATAGTTTGTACAAAATTAATAATTATTATATGTAGGTAGATTTTTTTAATTTAACTCGAAAAATATAAAAGTATCAATTAAATTTTAAGAATTTTTATCACACATTTAAAAAACGTGATAAGAATTTTGTTTATTAAGTAGGCACATCAGACTTCACATTATCGCATAAGCAAAGAAAAACATAAACCAGCTGATTATTTGTTTACTACTAGCAAAAAACAGTAATTCTTTCAAATTACAAATATTACAGCGAATATCATTAAAGATAAGTTGTATTGTATAAAACAATTAACAAAGCTAAGTTTACCTACCCTAGCTTGGTAGAATCGACTCGTCCCGATTTATTTATTTAATTGATAAATTGACTGCGAACTAATAAAATTATTAAAAAGTACTTTTGAAAGGAATTCGACTTCTTCAAGATGGCTGACCATTTCACATTTTATCGTTGCATTGCAGCCGTACCGGCTCGGGTCTTTATAGCCAGTTGTTTGAGAGTTCGATTGGTTCGGTTTTGGTATTCAGCCAACAACAGTGCTTGCTGGGCTGGGGCCTTGGTAATGGCTGGCTACTGGCTGGCTCTGCTTTTTTTTTTTACTTTCCCTATGCTGCTGTTACAGAACAGCGCTTTAATTGTCACCGTGCGTTTTCCCCCTCAGATTGTACTTTATATATATTACTCAGATGTAGTATGGATATTAAAGTTACAATTACAACGGACGCGACACGGCTGGCAGCGGCAGAATTGATTTTCGGAAATATAACGCGCTTTTGTAGAGATTAGAGAATGGGAAATTAAATATTTTACTCTACGTCTTCAGCGGTAGAGGGCTAAAAAAGGAAGATAGAAAACGTCGCGTGAGCGAGAATTGTACTGTGGAACCTGGGAACATTACATTTGATGACCACACGATACAACCCAACACTGCATGTGGAATTTATTCCTATGTTGTCTGTATATGACTAGATGCCTTATGCATATGTTGTTTAAATTGTGCTTGATTGGAGTTGTACGGGGCGAGGGAGGGTAAGGCACGCATCACACGAGACTATAACATATTTCCCACAAGCACAAGAGGTGAAAAATAAAAAATTCCTCGTCTATAATAATGATTGGAATTGGAATGGCATCGTTGCCATGCAGTAGGCCTATGTACTGTAGTGTGCTGTTGAAAATATCTCGAGGGGTATTTTAGCGGCGTTCGATCATTACCTCTTTTTTAAGATGCATGACTCACCTCACCACCATACCCAAACAATTAGAGTAGGAAATTCGTTTACTATGCTCGTGACTTGTATGACATTGTGCATTGCTGACTTTAATTTACATTTTATTGCAAGATAACAAAATTAAAAAGGAGAATGGAGTAATTTTTTATTTTTAACGATTCTGAATTAAATTATAAATATACAGGAACATTCCGCTTTCCGGGCGACTGCTCTTTCCGCTGACCTAACGAGACAGATGTTTTTTTCTCTTGTATATTTCTTAATTTTATAACTAGCCTACTAAGCCAAATTGCTTTCAGCTGGTATTAAACAGTAACGATGAAAGCGCACACATAAATTGCAATGCAATTTCTCAATTTTTATTTATTTTTCCTGTGCGGCGAATTGAACTCATAATATTGTTAGAATCGGTGAAGTGGTTGTTTTTTCTTTTTGTAAAAAAAATCTTCCATTCTCCATCTGACACCGATTCTAACAATTGTGAGCTCGATTCCCGACCAGGAAAAATAAATTAAAATTATAAAACTTTAAAGAGTAGGAATTCAGGGATACAACCAAATTTTCACAGAAAAACTTAAATTAAGAAAATGTCGATTTGGGTTGCTTGCAAAACATGCAGGTATACAAGACTGCTATGGTTTCCATATTTTTAAGGGAGGGATGGAGAGAGTTAGACGTGACGTGTGCTACATATAGAATAGAATAGCCTGATCTTAAACCATGATACAAAGATTAACAAGTATGGCCGAATTATCTGTCAATTGGTTGCTTACCTCATTTGGCGACTATTGTCACAAATTTGTTCGTCTCAATTTCAATTGTCCTTATTAAAGTAAAAAAAAAATTCTATTTGGAAATTTCTTTGCTTTCCCACCAGCACATAAAACAAATTCGCTGGAAATGACATAGGTATGACGTAGCAACATACAAAATTCCCCTCGAATCGGCCGTACCTACCTTGTTATCTTTGTATAATGATCTTAAACGTACAAAAGTGATTCGGTATTAACTATAAAGGGTTTTTTTTAAAGAGGTTTGGTTTATAAATTAGCAACACTATTTCTAATGACTGTTAATTTGACAGTTGCCAGTTGATTTGTAGTCAGTAAGTTTTGCCATTTTACCATGAATAGACTTACGCCAGAACAACGCTTGCAAATTGTGCAAATTTATTTTGAGAATCATGGTTCAGTTCGCCAAACTTATCGTGCGCTACGTTCATTTTACGGTCGACATAATCGTCCATCTGACCAAGTTAAGGCTGAACCACAATAGAAGTAAATAACTTTACGAAATTAAACGAGACTGAGGTTTACTTACAAAAAATTAATACTTTTAGCCTAAATTTATATCACATTCCGTAAGAGTTAATATCTTGATATTTAATGTTTTCAATTTTGAAAAGTGGTAAAAGTGAAAAAATTAACAAATGGATGTTGATGTAATTGAAGATTTGTGCTTTCTATTAATTCACAGTATCATTTTTATTCCATTTTAAGTTTTACATTGCACTTTTAATCATTTAGTAATAATTTAACTGTTTGCCACTTCACTTTCTTACGGAATGAGCGATTCTTACCGCACCTTTACTGACTGCAATTTGACTTTTAAATTTAACGAAAGTTCCCCTCACACGAGTTAAAGTTAATTTGTGTACGCTTCTTAAATTAAAGGGCGCGTTCGCTTTACGTAAGTAAATGTAATTACGTTTACTTCTATTGTGGTTCAGCCTTTATTCGGACAACCATGGATCGTTTTCGTACCACGCACACTGATAATACGCATCGAAGAAGACGCCATATAGTGCGCACAGAAGATGTTATTGTTGCTGTATAGCGTAGTGTTGAGGAGGACCCAAATGACTCGATTACAAAGCAATTAGAGCTGTACCCATTGACATTGTGGAAGATTTTGCGGAAAAATCTTGGCTTGACGAGCTTAAAAAGATTCAGCTTGTTCAAGAGTTGAAACCGCGTGATCGTTATGCGCGCCGTAAGTTTGGTGAATGTGCCGAAAACAATATTCAGCTTGATCCTCTTTTTCAACAGAAAATTTTGTTCAGCGATGAGGCTCATTTTTGGTTGAACGGCTACGTCAATAAGGAGAATAGTCGAATTTGGAGTAGAGAAAATCCAGAAGCCTTTATTCAGACGTCCTTACATCCATTAAAAGTCACGTTTGGTGTGCTTTGTGGAATCATTGGTTCATATTTCTTTAAAGATTATGCCGGCCAATTGAATGTATTGATGTGGCAGAGATTTGGTTTCAATAAGTTGGCGCAACATGCCACACAGTGCGCGACACAATTAATTTATTGCGAGAAATAATCTATGAGCGAATAATTTCGCGTAATGGACCTGTGAACTAGCCTCCACGATACTGTGATCTCACACCTATGTATTACTTTCTTTGGGGATGTGTGAAGTTAGTAGTCTGCTCCGATAAACCACAGAGCAGCCGTGGCGCCCATATACCTACCCGAAATCATGTTTAAACAGTAATGGCATAAAACTATCTTTTAAATAAAGCCAACACCACAGCCATTAATGCCGCAGACGAACTTGCAATTTGCGCTAAACCGGAAGTCTAGTCTCACTATACGAGGAACAGCTCAGTATACGCTCGGTGAATGTACATCCAGTATGTACATAGTACATTCGAACTCAAAGTGGGAACCGGGTGAACCCACCAATTCACGTCCATTTAAGGAAATGTCATCCTTACAAGAAGTAAGTAAGTTTATCTTTTAGTTTAAATTAAAAATTCAAAACATTTATCTTGTGTCCATAATAATTGAAAATATAAGTGTGTATGCTGAAATCACCAATTTGCGTCCAGTCTAAAGGCTGAATTACAATGGACGCAACGAAACGCAACGGAACGGAGAGAAATGTCAAACCGGAGAAAGTCGCAGTCGTACAGACAGGACAAGTTTGATAAAATCTGAAATTTAAGCAACAGAATGGATGAACATAACCTAAAATTTGCATTAACAGATTGTTTATTTCGCTCCTGCAATAGATAACTGTGCAAATTAAGTGTGTAATAAAATAAGAGAAAGAAAAATCGAAAAAAAATTGCTATACAGTATGAGAAAATAAAATCATTTATAATGAAGACAAGGGATTTCAACAAACTCAACAATAATTCGTACGCTCTTGTTTGGGCTTAGGTCAAGATTAGGGAAACCTCTCCGAATTTGTTCAAATTTTGTGTACTTGTTCCAATTTACTCACAAATCACGAATATCAAATTTATTTTAACCGGAAACTTATAGTTTCCGAGATCGAAAAACATTTATTAAAGAAAACGTTTGTGTGAGAACGTGTGCGTGTGTCTCTACTGATGTTTGTGTGTGTGCCTGCGTGCGTTAGTTTCGGGATTTTAAAATTAAATATCTCGGAAATTGTAAGTTTCCGGTTAAAATAAATTTGATGTTCGTGATATGTGAGTAAATTGGAACAAGTACACAAAATTTGAACAAAATCGGAGAGGTTTCCCAAATCTTGAGATGTTCCCTTGTTTGTTTAAAAAACTGCTTTAGTTCATTTTCTTTTATGTTCAGAGAACTTTGTAATATCCTGATGAGTTTCTATTATAAATAGCAAATTCTATTGAGTTTTATAATTTTATCCACATATTTTCGACTAAATTTTGGCCCAAACTTGGCTATCACTTTAAATAAAGTATGCGTCCATTGTAAGCAATACCGTTCATCTTAGTTTTGTTGCGTAAATTTGGCATTTCTCTCCATTTCGTTGCGTTGCATCGTTTTTATTTCAGCCTTAAGCTAGTTTGGGTAGGGTAAATCCACGTTAAAAAATACGTGACTTAGTTTTTTTTTTTTGTATTTTTCTGGTAACTTATTATGATTTGGTCTATCACCCGATTCCGGCTTGACGTCGACTTACGGGACATCCTGTTTATATGTTCGTGCATGTTTCTGCTACCCTTAAAGTGAGCATCAGCATCGTTTAGTTAAAGTTCAGTCATGTCATCAGAGATCAGAGTTCAGTTCATTAGGTGTCGGGATGCAATTAATGGGCAAATCAAAACCCTCGAGAAATACTTCCCAAGCCATGAAACAGGATCCCTCACTACTACATGAGAGCCCTAACTTAGTCCTATCATTCTAAAATATTTTCAGTTCTCTTTTCGTAAAACTGACAAAATTTTACTTTGAATAGCTCCTGCGCCCTAAGTTACTATTCATACAGAAAAATTGTTTTCTTGACATCTTAAGCTTACTTTCTACCTAATTTTTATATTTTTTCTAACAAAATTATTTAAAAAAAAATGTATCTCAATTAAATGACTACGATTCCCTAAACAATAACACTCAACTGAGTAATAATTTGCATATATAAGGTGCCGTTGTCCGATGAATTCGAATCAATCTGCCAATAGATTCGAACTATGATCGCACATACACTACTGGCAATATTACTCAGCTGAGAGTTATTGAGCGTAAAATAGTAAAGTTACTTTTTAATCAAAACTATTTTATTATTTTCTTAAGTAAAGTATATATTTAGTAAGGGTAGCCTTTCGGAAGGTAAGAAGCCACGCTTAAAATTAGTGGAAGACTATTTTCCTGAGTGGATAGTAGTTTAGGCTTTAGGGCATATATAAAATCAATGTCTAGTCATTTTACCATAAGAATCAATAGAAAACATTTTAGAGAATTGGACTAGCACGCACACATATAGATTTCTGTTTCATGACTTGGGAAGTATTTCTCGAGGGCTTTGTGCATATGCAATAAAACATTTTTTTTTAATGTAGTTTTATTAGTTTAAAAGGTAGGGGACTGCTTTTTTTTATTCCATTTTTATTTTATTTTAGCCAAAGTTAAGGTTTGGTCTCTCCGCCCCCCCCCCCCCCTATTATGGATTGAAATTTTTCTTGTCTCCTAATATGAGTTTTATTAGATGGCGTTACATCTGAACCCTCACTCTATAAATGCTGGTATGCCCCAGGACTCTGTTATCTCTCTACCTTTCATCTTAAATTTCATTAATGATCTGCTTTCCCTTACTTTCGGGGCCATCACACACGAGTATTCTTGATGCAGTATGCATATGCATACCGGCTTTCTAGAGAAGAGGTTAGAAGAAGCAAAGAGATATCTCTCCAAAGTGTAGATATATCTTTTTGCTTCTTCTCACCTCTTCTCTAGAAAGCCGGTATGCATATGCATACTGCATCAAGAATACTCGTGAGAAGAAGCAAAAAGATATATCTACACTTTGGAGAGATATCTCTTTGCTTCTTCTCACCTTTTCCTCTTCCTCTAAGGAAACCTGTTTGCATACTGCATCAGGAATACTCGTGTAGGATTGCCCATCCATAGTTTTTCCGATGACAGACCTTGTTTCGCTTACTGTTTTCAAAATCTTACAGATTCCAGAGGGAATGCCGTATGTGTCAAATGATTATCTATGATTAGATAATTGAATTACGATCTTGACAATATCCTCGCTTGGGGTAAAGTGAATCGCATCTAATTCATTGCATCTAACCCTGGGGTTACACGATATAGTACAGATTGCATACAACTTGTACTGCCATACTTCTTGCACGTGTAATCCCTACTGCTATACAGGCAACTGAGATTTCAACAAACTTGCATGATGAAAAACCATGGCACCTGAGGTGATAGTAATTTGACATTAAACAGTTTTCAAAATGGCGGAAAAGAAATGCTCGAGAGAAATTGATAATGTTATTCTGGCAAAATGAGATTTTCTGGGATCATTTGCATTATATTATTTATCAACACCTTCCTCTTAATTTTTTCTTGCGTTTTTATCATTCTACTACTTCATTTATTGCTATAATTTTATACGGAAGACTTTACGTCTCAATGCCATTTTTTAAATGGACTTGCATGCAAGATGATAAGAAATCAACCGAAATGCCTTCCGCTGTCAAGTTTAAAATCGCGTTGGAAGGGAGGCTTGAATGCAAGCTGGACTATATCGTGTAACCCCCGAGTAAGATTCAAAGGTAGTTCATCTATTTAAAACAAGATCATCACTTAACTACACTCGTTTTTTGGGCCTGACAAAAATTGGAGCTTTTCAGACACAGCTTTCTTCTTAAACTGACTGATAAAGCCGAATTGAACACAACTGGCGTTTTTGACATTTGCAATTTTAACTTGCTTATGTTGAGAACTTTTATTAAGGAGCGACAGTTAATGCTTCCGATTTTCCAAAATTTCGATAAATTCATGTCATGTCCCACAGGAACTGCTTATCTTTTACTAACTCTATAAGCTTCTTTTTTTTCATTTTAATATTTTTGGTAGCTGTTTACTTCTTAAATGTGTCAACAGAAGCCATTCTCTTCTGATATTCGACATTCGCACAGTTGGCAACATTAAAAATTCCCTCAAATTGGCAGTCATTGGTCTTGAAATTTACAATTTGATCAAGTCTCAAGCCAGCTTGAAACTGGTAAAAAGGTTAATGTCAATGTAAATCAACACAATTGGAGTTGATTTACATTGACAACAAATCTCAAGCTGGCTGAAAATCTCCAATTGTGTTTTAGGTCTTATGGCGCATTAGTTGAAAACACTAAGCTCTGCTTGTTGTAGCATATCTATTGTGCTGGCAGGAAGTGCGAATAAAATTATCCCGCTTCAGCTAAAAGGCTCGCTTAGCTTCGAATATTAAATGAGAATTGTGGCCGTCAACAAAAATCATCAAAATGTTTTTTTAAATTGTTCATTAATTAACCATTTATTTACCCCATTCGTGATATATTCTCATTAAGACAATTTATCCTGAAATGATGTTTTTGGAATATTTTATTTGATGCTAGTCGAATGTCCGGCAATGCTTCACTTAGTATTGTAGCAGTATATCCTTCCTTATTTTCTTATTTGCAATGCCTTAAATTAAAATAATTAATAAAATGTTGCTTGCAGGCCGCAATTTGGTGCAAGGTAATGAATTCAGCTTTAATTTGTGGCCACCAGTATACACGCAAACTGGCTCATGATAATAATTATTGATTCAATTCGCGGCACTAAAATTGATTTGATATTTGAAACGTAACTATGTACTTAAAAAGCTTTCTCGTGAAAAAAAAACACAATGGAATAATAAAAGCAGTACTTTACCTTTTAAACTCAGCACTACATTACAAAGAAATATGTTTTATTGCATTTGCGCGCGCATTTATTTACATGCCGACTCCTAATGAATTGAACTCTGGCGACTGAAATTTAACTCAACGATCCTGGTACTCACTTTAGGGCAAAGTTAACTTTATGACAAGGTAGAACACAGAAGAGTGCATGCACACGGCAAGAAAAGGAAGAAAAAAAAATAACAAAAAATCAAACTCTCTTTAAAACTTTTATTTATAAAAATAAAAAATGTGAAAGCGCAGATTGCAGCAAAGAAACAGAATGGCAAATGATTCATTTTCGTAAATAAATGAGAAGGGGCGGAGTTTTCAGGTTTTACTCTCATAAAATGTTCCCGCGCTTTTGTGAAAACAGATTTTTCTCAAATATTGAGGTAGCTGATTCCAAAGTTGTTGCTGTAATCCTATGATATTTGAGCTGCACATGCTTTTGTTTACATTCGTGAGATTAAGTGGGAGAAATTCATACTGGATTTTCTTATATTTTCATGAAAAATGAGAATTTTATTTGTGAATTTTACATATCCTTTCAGCAGCTTAGCCAAGATTTTTATCTTTTTCTTAAAAAATTAACATAGTGTGACCCGAAGTATATTATTATGAATAGTTTGAAAAGATTTTGAAGGTATTCAAGAAGATTTTATCATTCGGGTAATCTTATGTTCTCTCAGTTTTTGTTTTAAACTCGTTGTTTCATTTGCACTACAATAGTGCATAGCCAAGTTGTTTTCCACCATTCATGCAAAAGACAAAAGTATATGACATTACTTGTTTCGGTCTAAAAAACACGAAAAATTTCCAATTTTATTCGCCTGTGTCCCCAAGAAACAATTTTTTTTTTATATAGTAGTAACCGTAAGATTTCCATTACCAAATTATATAACTTGAGTTATACAGGGTGTCTCATACGTACCGCATTTCCTTTATACCCCGGATTACTCACTAAATTTCGAGAAATAAATTGTATGTTAGGTGAGCCGGAAAATGCACGGTGTGGGCGGTAGGGGGGTTTACGATTTTTAGTACTGTTTCCACTTTACACCTTGTAAATTTCTTGATATACACCCTATCAAGGCAAGATTTATCTCAGCGAACCATATAAGCTTTACAAAGAATGTCCAACCAGCCTTACTGTCACCTTCAATCTTAAGTTGTAGTACGTCAAAGTCCAAAAACTGGAAAAAACATCCTATTTTTTTTCAAATGTTAACGATTTTCCCGCCAAAATACATGATAAATATACAGTTTATTTACAAGATTTAGAGACCCCGGAATGTTATCTTTAATTTGACTATACACACGTACCTACCTAAATGCAACCGTTTTTGAGATATTCCCGTTTCTATGATTCATAAATTCATGAATTTTTTGCTAATTTGCGTGGAATTGCATAAATTAGACGCGATTTCTATTGTTATTAGCAAAATTAATGAAATTATGCATCATAAAAACGGGAATATCTCAAAAACGGTAGCATTTAGGTAGGTACATATGCAGGATCAAATGAAAGGTAACACTCGGAGGTCTCGAAATCGTGCAAGAAAGTGCTATCCTTATTTTGCCTTTTAGCGGGAAAATCGTTGAAATTGAAAAAACAAATTGCAAAATTTTCTAATTTTTTGATTTTGACGTCCTATAACTGCCGACGGAAAAGGAATAGAGAGGTGACTGGACATTTGTTGGAAACCGTAGTTTACTATCACCTGAGATGCAAGTCACCTTCATAGAGTGTATAACAAGAAAGTTACACGAAAATTACATGGTATTAGGATAGAAAGAACAAAAATCACAAAACCCCCCTACCGTCCTTACCGTGCATTTTCCGACTCTCCTCCCATACAACTTTTTTCTCGAAATTGAGTGAGGAATTCGGTGTATAAAGGAAATGCGGTACGTATGGGACACCCTGTATAGACTAGTACTCGAAACCTTTTTGTAACCACTATAAACCCCTAATTGAGCTTAAAAGATGGATTATTATAATAGTTACCGTGACTTGATTTAGGTAACGTTATATAACTAAAAGTTTTATAAAATAAGTAACAAAAATATTCTGGTTACTTTAATATAATTTCTTATATAACGCTTATATAACGCATGGTGCTCACGATTAATTTATTTTGGTCATAGCAGTGGTTACAGTAATGTTTCGGTTACCTTTATAAACTTTGTTTATAATGGTGTTGGTAACGTTTCCACAACGCTTGGAGTTTTCTCTGACTGATTACTTTTAGTGATTGAAATGTTAGGGAAATTACTTTTCGTTACCTTTATAAAACAATATAATGCAAATATTTACGAAACCTATCTTGAAATAGAATTTCGATATTTTTTTGTACTGCATTTTTATAATGTAAGGGAACAGATAAGTAATACCCAGATATTGAAGGAGATAGGATAGTCAGTTCATGCCCCGTATGTAGTGACATCTTCAGCGTTTTGATATATTATTTTTGGTTAAAGTATTTGTTAAAGCTTTTGAATATCTTGACAAAACTTCTATAGTTTTCACAATTTTTTCTTACTTTTCAAGCGCAGACTGAAACCAACTTGTTCGGCTGGTCTGTAGGCTGGTTAATGTTCAGAGATTTTGCCTTTGCTAAAAGCTAAGGCTGGCTGATATATACATCATGGCTGGCTCATGAGAACCAGATTTTTAACATTGGTTTCCAAATCTGGGTATTACTTATCTATGGTAAGGGTTTAATATTTTTACATCTTAGAATTACACTTTATCGGCATGTACCTAAGTGGTGAAATTCAGCTGGCAATTAAATCATAGATGCTTCTAAAAAATACAGACCGCTCCAAAAATAAGTAATACTTATAAGTTAATTAAATATTTCAAAATTTAAAATTTTCACTTAGGTGATATTAATTCATAAAAGTGACATTAAATTCAAATTCAAATTGTTTGTTGGGATAAAATATCTCAGATGTAGAAATCTTTAATGATACAAACTTAGTTGGTATGTTTAAGGAAAATGCTAAATTAATATTAAACTAACAATAAATGAAAAAAGAAAAGATAGAAGAAAAGAAAAGAAAAGATTAAAGCTATAAATAACATAATAAAGAATAATGAGAAATTGAAATATAAGCAATGGAACATAAAACTGATAATAAACAAAAACAAAAAAAAACTTGAAACTTGAAAGTAAGCAATAGCAAGAACTAACAGCAGTGTAGGGAAAGAGAAAGCATACAAAACAAAACAGGAAACCATAGGTAATGGAAAGAAAACTGAAAATAGAAATTAAAATAACCAGGAAATAATAATAAAAACAAGAATAAAAGCGCATAGATATTTCGGAGTGTGAGGGCAATGTCAGCCCGCATGACTCTCATCTGAAGCCAGATGACGAGTTAGCAGTACCCTAAATGAACTGGCCGAGCTAGTAAGCTGCAATGCCGCCGGTAGACTGTTCCAAAGGCGAGCAACATGAACAAGGTGAGAGCGTTCTAAGATTCTATGTTGATAGCGGGAAACACGCAGCATTAAGTGCCTATCAGAGTTTAAAAAGCTGAGGTCGGAAAATAGATATCCAGGACGCCTGGTGTAGATGACCTTATGAAGAAAAATCAAATTTATCAATGTCAGATAAGCATCTAATGACATACCCAATAGAGAGTTACGAAACAGGGAAATGTGATCATATCTTCTCAATCCATGAATAAAACGAATGCAGTCATTGAAAGCAACATCGAGCTTTCTCGTACATATCGAATCCAAGTGAGGGAAGACAATGCATCCACTTGTGAAATAGGGCAAGAGAAGTGTCTTCACCAGCCTAGAGCGAAGAGCAGGACACACAATCCTTGCAGACAACCACAACCTTCGAAGTATGCCATAAAATTTACCCAATGTATTTTTAATATGGTCGCAGCAATTCATAGAAGAATTGAGGATAATTCCCAGATTTCGAACAGAGGTAACGTAAGGTAAATGAAATTTGTGGTACATCAAGCCTCTAACGATTCAAAATCATGTAATTTGATTTATTAGGATTTAAAAGTAAGTCGTGCCTCTTGGACCACTCAGAAATTCTGTTCAGATCTGTGTTAGTTCTCTCGACACAATCCTCTATCAGGCCAACCGGCCTATCCAGGTATATCTGGACGTCATCAGCATACAAGTGTATTTTGGAGTCTCTTATTACGTTGGGCAGATCATTTATGTACATACTGAACAATAAAGGGCCTAAGGTTGAACCCTGAGGTACCCCACACGTGAGAGGCAAGCTTCTCGAAAGTAAATCATGGACTTTGACTTGCTGAGATCGTCCAATAAGAAAGCTACCGATAAGTGATGCCGCAGATGAAGAAAATCCAAATTTGTTTGTCGGACGTTATCTTTAATAAGGCAGCGTCACAGCTGTGCCCAGCTCGAAATCCTGACTGCCACGGGGTGAGCAAAGTAAAGTAAGATCTGTTCATGCATAAGCTTCTCCAGCGCCTTAGACAAAAAACACAACATACTAATTGGACGAAAATCGCTTGGGCAATTAGGAGATGCAACTTTAGCAAGGGGCAGCACAATCGCACTTTTCCAAAGTCTAGGAAATTGCGAGGATGTCAAGCTCGTATTGAAAATGTGGAGGATAGGATAGACGAGCCAGGGCAAAATAAATTTTATAAAACGAGGCGAAATTTGATCGGATCCCACTGCCTCAGACTTGACAGCATTAATGGCGGTAACTACTTGGACAACATCAACACAGTTAAAGCTGAAATCGCCTTCATATGCCAGATAATCAGGGACCCCAGAAGAAGTGGTTGGAGTAACATCTGAATTAGATGAGGAAGGGATGTTATGAGAGGTAAAGGCAATCAGGATCAGCATCACATTCTGAGACACCTTTGCCAAGCACGCCAGCATTTCTGAGATTTTTCCACATTTTTCTTTGTGGTAGATTGGAATCGAATTTTGATTCAAAGTACCGACGCTTAGCCGCTCGAATTTTAGTATTAGTAAAATTTCTAATGTGTTTGTAAGCATCACGATTAACTTCGGTCCTCATACGCAGAAATCTACGGTGTAAAAAATCGCGTTCAACAGTCAATCCTTTAATTTCAGCGGAAAACCATGAACAGCCTTTCTGATTCAGTGTACATGATCTAAAAGGAACATATTTATTAAAAAGGTAGGACAGATTTGAGTTTAAGAAGGCAATTTGAGCATCAACGGAGGGATAATAATAATACCTTTTGGTAATGTTATATATCTTATAGTTAGTGTTCTTATATACCCTTTGGTTATATTGTGTTAAATATATAAAAACAGTTTTATAATGGCTCCATTCGATATTAAAAGTAATTTGTTTTTATAACGATCACCGTAGTTACTAAAGCGCCACCAAAAAATTTTACGATATTTTATAGTGGGTATATGGAATATTAAAGTCACCTAAATTACTGAATGTTGTCGAGTTATATAAGGGTAACCACGGATACTGCAATAAACACTTATTACCAATTAGTTATATAACGTGGTGATGAAAATAATTATAAAACTTTCTTATACACCTTCTAGTAATGGTTACTTTAAGTTATATAGACCGGTAATTGAAACATGTCCATCACCAACTAATAAAACCTTTAGTAACTTACTTCCACGATAACCATTAGTAACCTTAAAAACTCTAATATAACTATTATGTCACCACTTATATAACCACTCAAATTTTTATATTTTCGAGTAACCATTATATACCCCTTATAAAACCACCCATCACCTTCAGTCACCAAAAATTGGAAAAATTGTTACTTATTAGGTTATCTTTGCTTTAGAGGTAGCAGATTATAGGTATACATGAACAGGAGGATGTAGAAATATTTAAATTTTAAGGAAAATACGTCCATCGTTTTATGGCATGTTATAAAATTAACTGGACGCAAATTGAGTAGTGGACGCGAATTGGAGCACTTACACTAGTTAAACAATAGCAAGCGTTTCAAGAAAAAATCATTTTATGTTGTTTTCTAAATTTTAATTGACTTATAACATAAATAATACATACATAATGCATACATCACAAACTCATAACGGTAAAACACTTTTTTTTTTGTGTGTGCAAAACTAAGGAAATTTTACAACCATCTTCAGCTAACGGAATTCTATCTATGCAACTATTGCACATTTATGCAAGGGAATTGCTAAAAAGAAATATCAGTGATTTTTCCTCCTTGTTCTTCATAAGATTGCTGGAATTTTTCTTTTTTATTATGACATCTAATAAAGGATCTTTATGAAATTTCAATCGCAAAAAAATAATATTAATGAATTCATAATTCTACGACTTAAAGCAACCGGAAATATGAACACGCTGCATTTGGGTTAACGACCGCGAAAAACTGCAAGGCACACTGGCAGGAGAATTAATTGGGCTCTAATTAAAAATGAACCGTTTATGACATCAAACGAAATTGTAAAAATGTTAAATTTAAGCATAGTTGCTAGCTAGTACTGTCCGGAGACGCCCTTTGGAGAACAAGTTAAAAAGTTACAGACCAGCCAAGAAGGAAATGTTAAATAAGAAACACTTGCAAAAAAGGTGAATTTAATACCTTCTGCGTTGCATTCATTCCTATTTAGAAGTTGTTGACCTTTGCAGGATGACATTTGAATTAGTCCTTTGCTACCTAGAAAACAGTCCTTTTCATAGATGTGTCCAAATTGAATTTAATTAATTCCGACGAAATGAGTAGTGTACGACGACTAAAATCTGAACGACTCGATCCATGATATTGCAGGATCACAGCCAAGCATGGAGGTGGAGTATTATGGTGGGGATCTATTTTCAACTAACGGACTAGGTCCTCTCTATAAAATAAAAGGAACAATAGATTGTTTGAAATGTAAATGCCCTATTTCGAATGGGAAATGCCGCTTCGATGGGACAATATCCTGAAACACACATCGAAGCCGGTAAGGGACCAGATTAATAAGAATCGGGTTCAAGTTCTTGGTTGGCCCAATCTGCAGACTTGAATCCTATTGAGGATCTCTTCGAAATCTTTAATTAACGAGTTAAAGACAAACGTTTCCGTTTAGTGACATTATTGATTTTAAAAGATTCTATTGGAACCTGTTCGCAAACGATTTCATAATCGAATGCCGTTGAAGAAATAAAAGCGATCATATCGTAATTTACAACGTGGGATCATGTGCCGGGATAATTGCAGGAAATTATCTCTCAAATAGGTATGAACGCGACTCGCTATATACAGGGTGTCCCGTATGTAGTCTGCATCCGAAGGCTATAGATAGGTCATGCTTAGACAAGCAAAAAATGTATGGGTGTGGGGGGGAAATCCTGACCGGTTTCGGAGATAACTAGACTTATTTTGGTATGATTTTATAGATCACCCTGTAATTTCTGAAAGTAACACCCTATGATGATGATTTATAATTTTTTTAATAGATAATCGTTGGATCTTTCCAATGGTCTACAAATTTTTCCCATCTTCCCCTCCGTTTTGCAACAAACTTAAAATTTGGAATTTCAACTCAACTTTAGTTTTAAAATGACCTATCACACCCTGTACCCAAATGTAATCCTTTCTGCGTTTTTTTCATTTTTTCTTAAACAGACAGATTCCAAATTTCAAATCATCTTCATAGGGTGTAACGTTTAGAAGTTACCGGGTGATCTATAAAAACATACCGAAATATCTTCAAGTACCGTTATCTCGGAAAACGTTAGGATTCGGCACGCCACATACAATTTTTTGCTTGTCTATGCATCTATCCATAGCTTTCGGATGCAAGACCACATACGGCGGGACACCTTGTATAAGTCTATGAAGGGACTTCAATCTGTGAAGAGTTAGATAAGTTTCTATCGGACAACCAAGCAAGGGAGGGATGTGACTATAACGTGGTAATTTGAAGACAAATCGGGTTACATCATTCAATCCAAGTAAGATTTTTCTACGGCAGACTGAATCGAGAACTGGAAATATCGTACAGCCATATGTGCATAACTTTGTTATCTCAAATAAGGTAGCAAAAGAAATTTAACTAGTCTTACTAGTAAATAATGCATTAGAAAAAGAGAATCTATTGTTGTTTAAATAGGGGCAATTCAATTTATTAGGGTTGAGAACTAAATTATTTTGTTCAGACCAGTTATATACACGTTTAAGAACCTCATTTATCTTATTTACGCGATCTTCCACTAAGCCAATTTGCCTAGTAAGGCATATTTACACATCATACCTCATTGGTGAGAAGCATTCTGGAATAAGCTTGTCAAATTTGGAGCCCTTTTTACTCATGTTATAACAAGCAAGTTGAATCTGTCCAGAGAAAGTTTACCAGGATTCTTCTTTTCAAACTAGGCATTAATGAGATGGAGTACAATCAAAGATTATGTCTTTTTAACTTGCCATCTCTAGAACACCGTCGTATGCATCTCGACTGCTTATTTTTATATAAGCTCCTAAATGGGTTCGTGCTTTGCCCAGATTTGCTCTCCTAAATATGCATAAATATTCCTACAAGATCCCAAAGACTCCATACTCCTCCTTTTAGAGTCCCCTTCTGTAGAACCAATATCCGCGTAAAGTCACCATTGGTAAGAATGCAGAAATTATTCAACTGTAAGTTTTGCAATATCGATGTCTTTTGTTCTAGCCCCCAGACTTTCAAAAGATCAGTTTTAGCTGAGATTGAGCAATTTCCCTTAATTTAATTTATATAAAATAGTTTTTCTGTATTTGCTTTGCCTTTTCCTTGCCTTTACTATCATTTTTCTATTTATTTTTTCATTATTAATTAATATTCATTTTCCTTTCTTTCTTGAAGTTTTTTTTTTTCTTGTAATTTTTAGAATTTTAGTTTTAGTTTAATTTTTAATTCAATTTTTTGTACTTGAATTCTCTCTTTTGTAGTTTAGTTATAGTTTAGTTCATAACTTTAATCTTTACATTATAATTTTATTTTATTTTTTTGGTCCTGGTTTTTCATATTGTAGACTTAGATTAAATTCTATCGTTCTTTTTTTACATAATTTTTTCTTTAGTATGACTTACCGTAGTAACTTATAAGGTATTATTTTATTGGACTTTGTCTGTATAATATCTTTTGAACTTTCTTAAATAAATAAGTATACAGATGAACGGAGGCGTCTGCAATATAACATCTGTATGAATCCCTAGGGTGTGCCACAAAAGTTGGTAACATTATTTATTTTCAGAAATTGGTGACGCGCCCATTTAGAAAAATTTCAATGAAATATATTGCCGATGAAGAGAAGATGATTTTGTTACCCAATTTAGCTAGCAATTTAGAGTGATCTATGGAGTCGAACGCCTAACAAAAATTAAGTATCGCTGGAGTAGTTAGATGATTGCTAGGTTGATAGTAAACAGTTTCTTTTTGTGTAGTTATGGCTTGGTCGTGGGTCATTCCATAACAAATAGACAACATGTATGACTGACATGACAATCACCAATTTTGTTGAAATTTTACATACTTCAAGGGTTTGTGAAAACAAAGAGATAGAATTTCACGTTATCTAGGAAAAATAGCACCTTAAAACCATATTTGGAAAAGGACATCAAAAATAAGGATATCTATCCCTAATCCTTGAATATCCTGGAAGACGTACTTTTGTTACTTTTTTTTTATTTTTTTACTTTATATTATTAACTGAAACATAATTAAAATTTTCACTTGGGATGTCAACGGAATCAAGGAGTAAAAAATCAGGAAAATTTCACCAAAATATATCTAGAACTAGGTATAATAAAATGTTTTAAGCAGGGTGTAGCTATGGATAGGTCATGCTTAGACAAGCAAAAATTTGTATGAGTGGTGGGGGAAATCCAAACGATTTCCGAGATAACGGGACTTTAAGTTATTTGGGTGTGTTTTTATAGATCCTCCTGTAACTTCTGAACGTTACACCCTATGATGATAACTTAAAATTTTTTATATTGATAATAGTTGGATCTTTTCAATGGTATTAAATTTTTCTCCTTATCCTCTCTGTTTTGAAGTTGTGTCTCAACAAATTTAAAATTTCAGAATTTTAGTTCGGTTTTTTTAACTACTATTTTTATCAAAAGCACATCATCAACAACAAGTTTTCATATTATATTTAAGAAGCCTAAAAGCTTCCCTTTAAAATGACCCACGACACTCTGTATCCAAAATGTAACCCTTTTGGCGTGTTTTGCACTTGCACACAGTAACACGGACAAAATATAATTTTACTTATTGACATTGTTTTTGTACACATTCCTGTATTGACACAGCAATAACCTTTGCAGTATTCAGACATTAGCTAAAGCTAGTTTTATCGCCATTATTAAAGTAATTTTTTCCCATTGTTTTCACTTAAACAAAAGGCATTCATTCCGATCCTGAAACCAAATTTGAATTAATTTGTTCCGCTATATCATAGCTCTTCATTTGCTAATTTCTTAGAGTACGTGAACAACGAAGGTTGGCAAAGCCGTGCGAGGCGTAAATAACTAAAATTTTGTATACACCTTTTTCATAAAAATAGTAGGTAAGTACAGTTTTAAAAAATGAATAGGGCAACTTCTTCTTAGTGTTGCCATACAAATCTTTTGGTTTTCACTTTATTTAACTTTTATTTTAATCTCAGGTAGGTCCAATTTAGAGCTGTTTCACATGAATGTCCCTTTCTAAGGCCTTACTGTTCCTCTATGTATTATTAATTTATTTTGTATAAAATGCTTCAGGATATTTTTTTTGAAGCACTCTTACTGTATTATATAATTTCTCGAAAGGACCCGTCCAGCTGTCTGGAAAAACTACAGTAGCTATAGCTGTATTTACAATTTTCAATAATATAGGATCTATTATCTGTATTGATGTGTAAACCATATGACAGCTCAATCCCTTGAAGGTCTTATTATTGAGGTTTCTCATTATAGTTTTTTTTTTAATATAATTTCATTTTAAAGACATGCTGTCGGCCCAAAAAAAAAAGTTAAAATTACAGCTTTCATGAAAGCAAGCGTGAAAAGTTCACAGAAGAGTTCAAATATTACATGATTGATGATTGGAAAGAGGTCGAACACAATTTGCGTGGTTTTTTTCCATTATTCACAGTGTTAAATATTTGAATGTGTTTTTCCAAATTCTCACAGACTCTCTTTAGAGATAACAAAGTTCGTGCAAAGGCATCCGAATGAAAAGTTTCATCCCGCCTGTGTACAAGAAACCGTTAAACACCCAATTGCAGTCATTGTGTAAAGTGCAATTAGTAGTGAAGGTCCTAAACCCCTCTATTTTGTAGAGGACATAATGAACTGTGATCAGTTCCTGAAAGTACTAAATCTGTGGTCACAGATCAACTAACGATAACTCCAAAATTCAAGTCTTTCATTATAGCCATTTCACATTAATATGTATGACCAAAAATTAAGTAAAAAACCGGAGATATTACTAACGCGCTGGTACCATAAGTCATTATAGGTTTTGAAAATGAAATTATTATGAACAGACAAAAAAAAAGTGTAGTCAAAACAATTGAAATCGTATTTATAATAAAAAATTCTCAATTTTGGAGTTATATTAGTTGAATATACGTCACAGAAATGTTGTTTTACCATATAAGGCATTTTTACAGAACAACAATGATAGAACTATTATGCAGTATAATGTGCCATGTTACACTACGAAATCCATAAAAAGTATCATTTCCTCCAAAAATATCCGAACACTTTGGATTCCACAGCACAACAGCAAAGGAAAAAAAATTTTTCGTTTTTTTGTTATTTCATCATAGGTATAACCCGTTTGATTTTGGGTGGCAAGTTTCAAATCTTGGTTTTGACTCATTAACAGGTACCAAAAAGCGAAATTGAGTGACTCGAAAAAACAAATGAAAAATAGAAAAAATGAAAGAATTGAGAAAAATAGATTCGAAACGAAATATGCGTTTTGTATCGGCAGAAATTGATCTAATCTCATTTAAACTCAGAATAAATTCTGGATGTAAACAATTTTGGGTGTGAAGCAATTCTCCTA
Organism: Dioctria rufipes; assembly: GCA_963924295.1. NCBI lineage: Eukaryota > Metazoa > Arthropoda > Insecta > Diptera > Asilidae > Dioctria > Dioctria rufipes. Next base: position 234,309,617 of record OZ002740.1, read on the forward strand.
TATTCCACCAAGGAGGAAGAAACGCGATTACTATGATTTATTACCGGGTAAGCTATGTTCAAGAAGGATATTCTTGAACAAGTATAAAGTTTACCCGGTAATAAATCGTAGTAATCTTGTTAAAAATTTAAATTTCTAAAAGCTTTACACCTACGATATACACAAAAATTTCCCAAAATTCGTTATCTGGTCAATATCCTAATTAATTACCTATTGATACGACTTGTTATTAAAAAGGATACTTAATGAGGATATTTTTTCCAGATCATTTGATTTGCATTCCGAAAAAAATACCTCATAATTCAGATTTTACAACTTTAAAAGAAGAGATCTTAAGTGTAGTGGTAACTGAGTTAAAAACGGGTAGGTATACTTACCACAATGAGCCATACCAGACGAATATTCTTGATGCAGTATCCATACCGATTTTCTAGGGAAGAGGTAAAAGAAGCAGAGAGAAATCTCTACAATTGTGCTGCACTTTGGAGAGAAATTTTGCATCAAAAATCAAACAGTATTCACTTGTTCTGCCGCACTAATACAACCGCAACAAAATATTTCTTGTTTAGAGGAGTCCGAATATTCACGTCCTAGCTTTCAACTCGAAATGAAATAATGCACGCACACATTCAGTCCCCTATTCCTATATGAATAAAAGCCTACAACAAGAATACCCGTCTGGAGGCGCCTACTCTGTTGTGTTAAAGCCTAAAAATAAAGGCTGATTATTAATTGAGAACTTATAAAAGAAATAACCGGAAAAGGGTTAGGGTCAAAAAGGAAAGAAAAGGGTCATCAAAGAACAACTAAGCGCAGGTAACTGAATTTTGAAAAAAATTTAAAAATATAAAATTCTCCAAAACTAAGTCGAAATTAAAAAAAAAATTATAGGTACAACCTAGGGATAAGATTTTCGACGGGCGTTCAGTCGCTTGTTGTGCAAAAAGGCCTTCTAAGTATTATGCAGCCTTAGATTATATAGCAAAAAGGATAGGCTCTATATTGTGTAAAATTCGTGAACGTTTAATAAACATTTCTATACTTGTGGACAAGGGGGACCAAATGCCGAGAGGCCTGAGACTCTATTGTGCATCAGTTCTACATTTCTGCTTTATTTCAGACATTTCTCAATTTACGAAAACAAGTCCGGTGCTGTTTTAGTGATTTTTTGATATAAAGAAGTGTAAATGAAAGTGATTCAATTTAATATAATTGAGACTCCAGAGTTATAAATTATATAGTGTCGTAGTGCGCTGTGCTGTGCTGCAGAGCCAGCAAGAGTTATTGTCGTAGGAAATCATTTTTAAGCCAATTTAATTATTTCAATAATAAATTAGTGATTTAAATAAAATAAGAGTGAAAGTGTTATATGTAAAATAAATAAAATAAATAATCGTAGAGAAAAAATTTAAGATTTTCCAATGCCGGTTATGTTGTTGTAATTAAGTTGACATTGTTTATATATGCTATACAACGGCAACGCCAAGAAATATTATCAGAAAATAAATGGGGTTACTAGCAAAATTATTAGAAATGTAAAATGTTTATAAAAAAAGTTATAAAATTAAAGCTTAATTTTAAAATGTTGCGTTATAATGGGATCTCTTCTATTAAATTTCTTCACTACTTGATAAAGTCTCAACCACTAAATTATTTGCCTGCTCTAAAAATATCCGTAGTTTTACTACTTCCATGAATAAAACGAATATACATCGATGCGGTCAGTGTTGGGCGTAATCAGATTCCAGTGTAATTTAATTAGTAATTCCATTACAATTTAGTCAAATTAATAACTAATCTAATTAAATTGTATTTGATTACATTTTAATCAGAGTAGGTACTTATTAGAGAATATGTAATCTATCAAATTTGTAATTTGTTACATAAACATAAACATAAACATTTATTTATTTGAGTTACATAGTAGATTTACATATTAGCAAAACAAATAATAATAAAATAATTCAAATAACATTAGACTTAATATATAGTACAGTATAAAATATAGAATATAAAAATATAACAATATAACAATATTGAATTAGTAGCTTAATGTACAGCATAGTCCAGTGCAAAGTGCAAAGGTGCAGCACAGATAGTTGAAGCTTCTGAATGATGGATATCTGGTAAACAATCCAAGCCCGGGACCGGAGGATGTGAGGCAACTGAAGAATAAATTATGGAAAACTGGAGACCATATTGACACAGAGATTATTGATAGGATAGAGGGCAGAAGGTCATTAGATAGCTGCTGTCAGGAAGTCCAGAGCTTCAGATATCATTCGATTATTTTGTAATTTAATTATATTGTAACAGATTACTTTGTAGAGTCAAAAGGGGTGAAGTGGATCAAGTAAGACATGGAGTGATCGGTTCGACTATATTTTTTAATATAACTACATAAATTCTGAAAACAGTTGTAAAAAATTAATAGTCAGCGTAAGTACTAAGTACTTTTTGCAATAATTTTCAGAACTTAAGTAAAGATATTAAAAATAAATAGGTGATCCAATTCCCCCCCCCCCCCCCCCCCATTTAACGATACTTCACTTATCTATGATCCAAAATGTAACCACATATGCCGGCTACCAGCGATAAGTTTTTATAGTTTTGTATATTACATGAAGATTTAGATTTAGATGAATTATCAAATTATAAAATTAAAATAGAATGGAATATAAAGATCGTTGGTACCTACTTGATTAAGATTATTTTAAAGTTTTGTTTCGCTATAATAAATAACGTTTGTTACTTTAAGTAACTTTATCAAAGGTAAACTAATAACTATGTAAAGAACTTTTCAGTATTGCCCACGAAGTCATATGTACGTAACTAACTTCCTTCAATATTTACACAATATTCCAGTATGCAAAGATTCCATTTGGGATTGAAATTCATAAAATTTAGAAGGCTTATGTCTCCTCAATGTAATCACATTGCATTGAAACTAAATTAACATGTGGTGGAATTAACATATAATCGATTAATGTATAATCAAATTAATTTGTAATCACACTACACGTTAATTGATTCCATGCAATTATGGAAATGGATTATATTAGTAATCTGTTACAAAGTAATCTGATTACCGATTACATGGTTAATTAGATTACATTTTGCCCAACACATGAAGAAAAACGCTTAAGTTTTTATTACTCATAGCCTATCCTTTCTGCTATATAATCAGTATGCAGCTCATTTTTAGTAGGTACAAGTTATTAGTTAATACCTTGTGAGCGCGAGCTCAGACGACATGAGGTAGATATAATTCCTTAGTGCCTTCTCAAGAAAATTTGATTGCTTTGTTGCAAATATGCAACAATGGACGATTATGAAGTTTTTAATGCGACTTATTCTTAAGTGCGTGTTGTGTGTTAGGTACCTACATAGATATATTTATGTTATTTTTCTAGAGTTGCAAATGTATCACGAAACCTGTTAGCTGCAAGAAAATTGGAAAAAATTATTGAAAACTGGGATGATTTTGAGAATAATTTCGTATGTCAAGACAATAAAGAAATTATCAAAGACGCAATGAGACAAGGTTGTTTCGAGTGACTAAAAACTGAAGAAATTGATGAAGTTTATGAGGCTACGAACGAAGATATATATGGAGACAAAATTGTTGAAGGGCAGCATAAAGGAACAAGTGCAGTACACAGCGTGGGACGATATAGTTCCAAACCATCAGAAACAAAATATTTAAAAAAAAAATTCAAATAAATAATAATAAATATTTAAAAAAAAATTAAAATGAAGAAAATATTATTTGATATTCCCGGTTGTGAAAGGAAAAGCCATTTGCATTTACCAGAAGATGAAGATAAAACACCACCATACACTTATTTCAAAGAATTCATTGATGATGCAATAATTGTAAAAATATGCCAAGAAACGAACAAATATCAGGAACTGAACTCAAAAGTTACAACCAATGAAATTCGGTAGTATTCTGGTATATTATTTTTTATTATTTTGGTATATTATTCTGTTATTAGTACCTAGCTCTACTTGAAAAAAAAAGAGAAAAGTATGATAAGGTTCAATTACAAATACTTTAGAATGCCAAAAACCTCATTTAATGAATATTGCGAAATTATTTTTAATGAAAAAGAAATCTTGCCGGCATCGGCAAAGTTATGTTTTTGAGTAATCTCCAAAAACGCCGCGCCGCTCCCTGTTTGAAATCCACTTTACATTTATAAATCCGTTTTTAAAATGGGGGCTCGGAATTGACAACGGCTTATAGCTCATAACTAGTCAAAGGGGGTCTTAAAACTGGGAAAAGGGACTTGTTTCACAATTTAACCGTTTTTATAGTTTTAATCTATAAAAATAGTTTTCTTTCACCTCTTTTTAATAAACTAATATTTAAAGAAGTTAAAAACATATCCACATCTTAAGTTTGTATTAAGGGATATAAGGTAAAACTTTTCTAACGGTGGCTTGGAACTAGGTATCTTACCTTATGACCTTTTTCGTGAATACATTTTGGGAAATTTTTTTTTAATTCCTCAAATAAAATTAAAACGAAAGTGTAATACTGAAAATTATACTTTACACCCCTTTATTATCGAAATAGACACCCTACCCTACCCTTTGCAGGAAGGGAACAAAGAAAAAAGAACAACTCATATGATTAGTCATCACTTTTAAAATCACTGACTAGATCAAAATTGCCTAATCTCATTCTGTTGATACTTAATTAAATTTTTTTTGGGAGGTATTAAACGTCGCATCGCAATGCAATAATGAGACAGAAATTTCTGATGCTGCGCCTTTTTTAACTCCGCTATGATCACCATAATCCCGATGTTAATCTCATCAAATTCAAACATTGAGAGTCATCATATTCGTAATAGCCATCAGATTTTAAGTCGTAAATAAAATAAATACCATCAATCAAATAAATAAGAAATTTCAAAAATAAAAATATTAAAGTAACCCGTTGAAATTATGTAAAATTGTACCTTTCTCTTTGCAATTTCCGTATTCCCCACAAAAGAATAAATAATTATGACTTTAGTGTTGTATTGAAATCCTAATCCAAAATTAAAACGTGATTTATTCCAATAGTCACTTCACTTTTTTCATACAAAAAGCACTTTATCCAATATTTTACACAAAACGTGAGTACATCATTACATCACACCTGGCAATTCTTATTAAAAGCATGTACGATACGATGACCCGCCGTATATTACCAGTCATACGTATGCGTGTAAATAAACACAAATGACAACTTCATATAAAAAAAAAACAAAAACAAAAAATAAAAATTTTCGAAATAAGAGCACAAAAGATTAAAATTGAAGAAAAGAGAAACTATAAGCACGACACTTCTCCTCCTCACTCATACTTCTTTCATATCCCACTTACACTCTCTCTCTGAAGAACTATAGTGCACACACACACACATGAAGCCACATCAATTTAAAATTTTTCACTAATCAATTTTACGCACATCTGCTTGTAATTTTTTTCATTTATTATAATTTTCGCTTTTATTCACAAGACTTTTCTTTGTTACATATAATTTATCTCTTAATCACTTTTATAAGAAAAACCCAACAAGGGCACACAAAAACGTTTTACTATTTCTTTTTTTCGAATTGATAACAAAATTTACTGCACCAAGAAGAGGTCGATAACACGAGTATAATAAGAAAGACGATATGATTTATTTTATTTGACACAAACACATACGGAACGCACTTTATTTATATAAATTAACAAAATATTCACAAAATTATTATGAATGGCTATGAATTTATTTCGGAATATGTTAGAAAACATGAAAAATCTTGCAGTTTTTAACGGAGCAATTCATCGCCTTCCAAGATGGCGGAGGTAGGTTTCGCACAAAATTTTCTGTTAAGAGTTTTATTTCCCCGAACTAAATACTCCGCCGACCAAATAAAGCGAACTGAAGCAGAAATCCACGGACCACGGCCAGGCCAGAGCAAATGTTTGGTGCGGTGGCTCTGTGCTGAGTCCGGAGTCGTTTTCGTTTACACACAAAACAACACAATACGACGAGTGCTGACTGTCGAGTTCGTCGAGTATGATGATGATGGGATCGGGATGGGATGGGTATCAGATCCAATAAAAACAGCAGCACAGCACAAGTACGGCATCCGCAAGTAAAACGACGGGCGACAGCTATTCGAGTTTTTAGGATAAGTGCAAGAGGTGTTCTGTGCTTGGCTGTGCTGCGAGCTTGATTCGGGTGGAACTGTAGTAGAAGTTTAGAAAATTTTACTTTTGCCTGTGATATGAGATGCTCAATACTACTGGTGGCCTTACCTTTTACTGCCACTGTCTGATTATAGTGTGGTACCTACCTAGTTAGCTTAGCTTGGAAACAGCTCTTTATCTCCGCGACATGGGCCGATAAAATTCTCTGACAAACTCCTTTGTTATCCTACAGCTGTCCATTCTTGATTTATTGGGTATTTCTGTGAATTTTAATCGAAATAATTTACAATTCACCCAGCTCCAATACGAAAATTGAGAGCTATGCTTGCTGTATGATCTACTCTAGACGAAATTCTTAATAGTATTCAAAGCCTGTCGTCATCCTCATACCCATAGACTTATGTATAGTAGGTACATAGGTACTGCACCACAGTCATAGATTTACTTGCTTTTAGTAGAAAGTAGGAAGTCAGCATTATTATGAACAGATTTACAACTAAATTTGAAGGCTGCACAAAATTTTGTAATCGCAATCAGATTTTTTCACATTTCTAGTTATGCTAATCTGTTCCTATTGCGAACCGAGCAGGTAAATATCTGTGTTATTATGCATATACATACATATACATACATACCTATAAAAACATTCAAGAAATTTTCTTATTGTTTTTCTTTTCTTTTAGCAAAACTAATCCAAAACAAGCGAGAACATCATAAAAGAGGAAATATTTTCTGAGTAGGTAACGTAAACAAATTCGATCGAAGATAGAGTCATATAAAGCTATTAGAAACGTGGATGTTGTTTTTAGATTCTAGATGCACATATTCTTATTGTTGGATCATTAGGGGAAGGTGTTGAACCTTGGAGACCAGTTTTTAAAAAAAATCCGTTATAGTTTTTTATACCCTTTATGATGAAATCATAGGGTGTATATTATCATTCCGTTTTTGTAACACATAGAAATAATGTTGGTAGAGGAAAATGGAACGCGTTCACTTAGCTGAAATTTTATACATTGTGTTTTCATAAAAACACTAATTATAATTTCAAAAATGGGCTAAATCGGGCAGCCCCTTCTTGGTGTTGTCATGTTTTTATTGTAAGTACTAAAAGTTCTTCAGAATACGAAATCCTATGAAATTGGTTATAATTAGACATCGGATTATATGTGAGAGCCCTAGTATGAAAGGCGGCAATCTCCACCATTTTCACTTTTTGTTAATGCGCAAAAAACTGTTACACTCTTATTATTGCTTATTTCAAAGCGAGCATAGTTTCTAATTAAAGAAAATGCTATACTACATCTGATTTTAAGGTCAATATATCTAAGTTTTTTATCTTTTTTGAAAAAATGAACAAAAATTAATGGAGAATGCCGTGTTTGATACTAACAGTTGGATTTTGCCGGATTTGATACCAAAGGTTGCACTAACTTGAATTGTAAAATGAATACCAAGTATTTTGGAATGAATTTACGGACAAAAGAATACAATATTCAAATTAATTCAAGAAAACGTATAATCAAAAATATTTGATTGAACATAATAATACACATTATACAAGTAGAAATGGCATTTCTTCTGTTTCTGCCGTTTCTTCCACGTTTGTCAATACGTTTTCTTCTTCATGACCTGGTTGCTCTGGCTCAAGAATTCTATTAGAGAGAATAGTTGCATAAAAACTGAGTTCTTCCAGGGATCTCCAAGTAGCCCCAAAGTGTTTTGTAAGAAGTTTTTTCAACATCTTTAAGCTTCAGCGTATTGACTTGTTTGAAACACCTTTTATAATAGCACGGTCGATCATGTGAAGACTTTTTCCCTTCCTTAGGACACTTTTAAAGGTTTGTAAATCATTTTTGTAATACAATTCACCTCTAATCAAAATATTTCCAGTTTTACATTTCTTTAACAAAAACCGTTTTGTATTCCTGAAAGAAAAATGCCATGTTCCTGTGGGTTTTAATACATCTGAGATGGTTTCTTTCCAATTAAATATGTTGCAATTTTGTCGCAAATGGATAACTGTCGCATTTTTGGAAAATAGCTCTATATAGGTTTCTGGCTGCGTTATAACCTCTAACTTTTTGATCCTTCCTCAATATTACCGAAAACTCTATCAGCAGGAAGAAATGAATGGCCAACTACTGGAAAAGTCACATCAATATTCTGAATATGTTCTGGCGCTTTCTCCGAAAGCCATTTTCAGCACATTCCAATAAGTGTCGTATTCTTGTTTTGCCCCCTGCAACCCTCTGCCGACAGCCTGACTACAGTTACGGTAGGATCAAACTCGATTTTATTTAGCCTGTCAAATACAGTGGAAGGAACTTCATTGGAACCTTTCCCAAATTCGTTCTCTGTCCAATAATAGGAAAAAACATTTTGCTTGGTAAGCTAAGACTTAGATGTCCCCTGAACAATGGTGAAATTGTACAGATGCAGTTGTCTTGAGTAGTAACATAGATGGCACAAGAACTAGATGTCGCATACAGTACCAAAAAAGTATACAAAATTTATATGGCTGGGTGGTCCATTGCGGAATGGACCACAAGATTTAAAATGATGTATGCGTCGAGTGATTCATATTTTTACGTATCTGAAGTATTGAGGAGGTCGGTTAAATGTTTACAAAACTGCTATTATAAAAAAATTTGCTTTTGGCATGCTCTAAAATATGTTATGGTCCATTCCAGAATACACTACCCATTTCACAATCTGTATACTCTGTTTTAGTATGCCATGCGACATCTAGTTCTTGTGCCATCTATGGTAGTAAGCAGTTTGATCTGGGACCTTAGGGAGTATAAGATTAAATTATCCCTATCTTCTTGAAGCAACAGAAAAAATGCATTTGCTCTTTGCTTATGAACTTTCTTCTCAATGATTAAGTTATTTTTCTCCTCTTCATCTATAATTCTCTTAATCTTCTCAGAGAGTTCTATACATGTGGAATATACGTCGGTACGAGGAGTAGTAAAGCTGAGGTTGTACTTCGTATTGAAAATCATTCGAAAGTATGACGGCTTAACTCTTTCTTCTGAAGAACACTGATCGTTATACATTTTCGACATTTTTTCTATAGACAAATCCGAAAACAAATAATGTCTACGTGACGAAGAACGACAATAATGAGATTCGGTGCTTTTAAACGAATTAATAAATCTTTGGACAGCGCTTTGTTTCCCTTCGCACTTCGCTGTTTTTCTGTCGCCTCCTCTTTTCTCTGAAGGTGCTTCACCTGTTCTCCCTGCGAGCCATCTGATTGGCCATAACGGATATTGCCGACTCTGATTCTAAGCGCGTAATGGAGATTGCCGGATTTGATTCTCAGGTAATATTTTAATGCAGTTTTGTAATGGGATAAAGTCACTTTCAATATCCGCAAACCATATATTTAGATAGAGCGAGAAAAACCGAAAAATATCATGTATCTAACTCGATTTCGTCAAAAAGTGGAGATTGCCGCCTTTGATATTAGGGCTCTCATGTGTTTGTTTGCATATGCATTTGCATGAAATTGCATTTTTGTAACGTTATTGCATATTATAGTACTTTCTAGTTTATAGTGTATAATTCGGCAAAAAAGGTTGAATTTATTCATTTCAAATGCGTTAGATAGTAGGCGAGAAAGACGTGAAATACCCGACGTCTTTGAAAAGCTAAAAACCAAATATACAAATATATATATATGGCAGATCTAATTCATGCACTTCCAGGCTTATTTTCGGTAAAACTATAAAATAAGTTAGACACTGTTCTTGTCTAAAATCCGGGTTTTGAATCAATTAAGCAATTAAATGCTTACATTAGGCTGAACTACAATAGAAGTAAATAATTTTACGAAATTGAACGAGACTGAGGTTTGAGCGATTAGGCTGAACTACAATAGAAGTCCATATAAATAAGTACATTTACTTAAGTAAAGCGAACGCGCCCTTTAATTTAAAGGCTGAACCATGATACAAAGATAACAAGATATGGCCGATTCGAGTGGAAATTTCTGTATTGCAACGGCACATGGAGACAAAAGTCATTTGGCAAAGCATGCCAATTATTTTGCAAAACATCAAAATATTTTTATCTGTCAGTTAACAGAAAAAATGGTGAATAGTGTGGTTTGGTTTTTCATTACTTTATATAACGATATTCTCAATTGAATTTAGTATAAAAATTTGCGAGCCAATTATCTTTCAATTAGTTGCAGAAACAACTATAAACGATTTTACCAATGTGGTAAAAAAAAAAAACAGAAGATGTATTTCACGCTTGAAGAAGAAAAACAAATAAAAACAAAAACAAATACCGAACTGTGTTAAAAACTATATTTAAATATCGCTGGATGTCATCTGTTGTTGCGATATTTATCCGATACATCTGTAAGGCGCGCCCTTGAAAGAGAATTTGTGGAAACCAAAGATCCTTACGTAAGCGGACTAATTTCATGAAATAATTCTAATTTGAATTTTTATTGAAAGATTGTAATATTTGAAAAGTTTCACACAGCACAATTGGAATTTGTGTATTAAATTGTATTTTATATTTGAAAATGTGCGAATTGCTAAAACTGAATACATTTATTGTAAATTAAAACTGATTCTTATAGAAATTTTGTCCCTATAGAAAGTAGTCTTGGGAATTCATCTAGGTTGTATTGTTTCATGAAAGGAATCCTTATGACGTTCAATTCCACGAAAAGTCAACATCTTCCAGTTTTTCTGATTTGCTCTAGGCTTGCCGTTGCACACAAGGGCGGATCTAGACATTTGCTTTAGGGGGGGCGATCGCCCCCATCGCCCCCTATAACCGCAATTGCCATCAGCTGTGGACCGCTCTGTATAGCTTTCTCTTTTCGTTTCAGCATGAAAATTTCATTAGCATTCAGATATAGCTGTAGTTCTATTATATGTTTCTGATCCCATAAGCATAGTAAAATTTGGTTCCGCATAAAATAGAAAATCTATCAGTCGTAACCCCCCGAATATACAAGCCATAAAATATGACTTGTATGTGAGGATTGTGCACCAGTAGCGGCCGACATTTAACACTTATTGCCTGTCTTACTGATAGTGTTTTTCATTTAAAGGTCGCTTGTATTTCGTTAAAACACCATAATTTCCTGGGCTGGACAGCAATTTCTTGCAAATTAAATGGTTAAAGATATTTTCGGGGAATGCTAATTAGCTAAATGTAACTGAAAATTCTTTAGTGATATAATTTTAAATTTTGACACTTAAACTGTTCAGGGGCTATATTTGCCAGTGCACACGATTTAAAAAAACTCACTGTGAGGGAAGGTGTACACTTAAATGCTGAATGAAAAAATTTCTGTGCTAAATGTTGTTTGAGTGAGAAAATAATCATTTTGAAGAAGTTAAGATCAGTTATAAGAAATTAGTTACATGAATTCACTAGTATTAAAGCGACTACGGCTTAGAAAAAGGTAACATAAATAATATAACAAATAATTTTGAAAATAACGCTTGACAAAAACTCCCAGGTACCTCTTCAAAATTCGCGACCAATATGGCGGGGAGAAAATATCAGTTAAAGTGTACAAAATTTTGACAGAAAAACTTATTTCCATCCAAGGTGGTGTCCACAAAATTCTGTGTGTACTCGTAAACTAATATACTAGTTGCGGAATCCTGCCCAGATCTTGCTTTCTTTGTTTACCTTGAAAATTTTAAAATTTATACACAATTGTAATATAATTTTTATATTCAATTATATGCAAAATGAAGGGAAAGTTTTGAAAACTTTTGTGAAGGGAGAAATTACTTTCTATTTTTTTAATGCAGATTTAGAAGATTTGAAAAGATTTTTTTTTTGTATTTTCCATTTCATTTGACTAGAGTATAATTTTGATTTATTATAGCTCTATCTATCGCCCCCAACTCCCCCCACTGTATCCGCCCTTAGTTGCACAATACTCACAATATAATAATTCAGAAAATATTTAAGTTCCTGAAAAAAAATATCAACTTAAGACAATGACAGATCTCAAGTCAATGACTTTTGTCCCCATATGACGTAACCAACCAATTGACAGAAATCTCGGCCATACCTTGTTATTCTTGTATCATAGGCTGAACTACAATAGAAGTAATTAACTTTACGAAATTAAACGAGACTGAGGTTTACTTACGAAAAATTGATATTTTTATCCGTAAGAGTTATTATCTTGATATTTAATGTTTTCAATTTTAAATTTAACAAAAAGTTAGCATCTCTAACTTGAAAGCGTCACTATCTGTCTCACTCACACTTTATGGAATGACTCTCCGTCTCACTCAAGCTAGAATCTTAAAGTTACGCTCTTAAGGCAAGCTTTGGGTACACTAGAATCAATTTTAGTAGGTGAAAAGAAATTTTTCGAAACTGGGTTTCTTGAAGAAAAACATTTTTTTTCCGTAATCTAAGAAATAATGTAGCAAGTGTTGTACCATTTTAGAATCCTTATTAAATGCGTCAACTTTTAAAGTTACTTGCCAGACTGGCGTAGTACATTTTTTTTTTTAGTACAGTCAGTTAAAGTTCAACGAATTATTAATTTTATATTGTTGGTTCGGCAAAATGTGACATTTTCTTCCAAGCTGGAGCAGTTGGCTTAGAACTTAAAGCAACAGGTTACATAAGCACTATTCGGGATTACATAAGAAAAATAAAATTGAAAAAAATAAAGATTTGTAGCAACAGGAGCTAAAAAACCATCACAACGTGTACAATTTCTCGAAAACAAAAGAAATGCCTATAATTTGAAAAATACATGACCTAGATTTTTTTTTATATTTTTCTGGTAACTGTTACGATTTGGTCTATCACCCGGTTCCGGCTTGACGTCGACTTACGGGACACCCTGTATAGATATTTTGAAAGATTTTTTTGTAATTGAAGGCACGTGTTTATGTTTTACTCAGGCAATAATGTTATATAATTAAAATATATTGCTATTAATCACACTTTTTTAATGGATTCCAAAATATTGCTTTGACGAGTGGCCTTTAACGACATAGAAAATTCCTCATCCCATATTTATGCAAAAGCATTTTTTCTGGAATCAAAATATCGACTTCATCTGCCCATTCCAAGCAAGTATTTAAGGCAGATACAGCTTGAATATATGAAATCTTTTAAACTGGTCCCGATATTTCCAATGCCTCGGCAAGCACTGTCTCAGTGAGACAACTGAGAAAAAACTTTGAGCAATCGTCTCAGTAAAGCGCGAATTACAATTACGACTTCGACTTCGGCTTCGACTTTGCTCAAATGGTAAATACATGTCGCAAGATACAATTGCAACTTCCACTTCGAATGCGACTTCGACTGAAATTAAACTTTGCTCAAAGTGCAAGCTTTAATTTAATTACAAATTTCACCTCAGCGTCGACTTCGACTTAAAATCAAGTCGCAGTCGACAGATCAGCCGTAATTGTATTTCACGCTTAAGTCTCAGTTTAAACCAATCAGCTGATTTGCCAATATTGACATTTAAATAATTTTGAACACATAAGGCGCTTTCGGCAAGTGAAACTGAATTTTCTTGTCTCAGTTGGCTCAGTTTCGTTATTTTGTGATTTTAATTACAAATAAAAGTTTAGTGAGCTGTTTGAATAAACTAACAACACTTTCCTCAATTTATTACTATCCATTTTATGTGTTCAAAATTATTTAAATGTCAAAATTGGTAAATCAGCTGATTGGTTTGAACTGAGACAACTGAGACGATTGCTCAAAGTTTTGTCTCAGTTGTCTCACTGAGACAGTGCTTGCCGAAAGCCCCTATAAAATGGATAGTAATAAATTGAGAAAAGTGTTGTTAGTTTATTCAAATAGCTCACTAAGCTTTAATTATTAATTAAAATCACAAAATAACGAAACTGAGTCAACTAAGACAAGAAAATTCAGTTTCACTTGTCTCAGTTGCTCAGTGGATGTGTTCGAAATTGGTAGTTCCCATTAAGAATTATGGTTGTCTAAACTAAAATTTCGGATTTTCTTACCTTTTTCTTTTTAATTTAACCTGTATTATTTTTGCAACAAGGTCGTTAACATTTTTTTTATAAAAACTGTAAACTGTAGACTGACGTGATATCACCTCAGAAGATATGATCCGTGTCAGCTTAAGCTACATATTTTCTGGGTTATGATCTCTTAACGTTCTTGAATTTTCGATTGGTAATCCTTGTAGTTAAAATTATCAAATACCGCAGTTCAATCTACCAATAAAGCATTTTTCAATTCGCGACATCTTCTAGTACAGTTAATTGCATTCTGCCCATATCTGAGTACTTAATTACTAAACGCCTATTTTTTAGTCATGCCATCAATTCCTTACCGCCCAGTATTAAGTTATCGGTTGTGTCGAGATCTTTCGTCAGCACCAACGAATGAATTTTTGAAATCATGTGCTCAAGCAGTAGTACTTGAATACTTAGGAGCCAAATATTTTGATGTTGCTTTATAGTACAGCAGATGTAGCAAGTTAAGTTAAGTAGTCATTAATTTTGTTTTTGATTTAGTTTTTAACAGTAAATTTAGGCGTTTATTTCTTGTATCTTATTTATTTTATTTTATTATTATTTTTCTCATGTATCCTTCTCTTTTTTTCTTTTCTTTTTATACATATATTATATACATATATATTTTTATTTTTTTGCTTATATTATATTTAACTTGTAAAACGCACCAATTCGCGGCCATTTAAGGAAATGTCATCCTTACAAGAAGGGTTTTTAGTAGAATTTACTTAATGTCGTTGCTTAAACTTTTGTAGTACAATAGTAAGTTAAATATTTATCTTTTAATTTAAATTAAAAACTCAAAACATTTATCTAGTCTGCATAATAATTGAAAATATCAGTGTATACGGAAATCACCAGTTTGCGTCCAGTTTAAACCAGTTTGCGTCCACCAAAGTGCCAATTCGCGGCCAGTTTAAAAAAAAATCTTTTATATGGGGTATTAAATACATATTGTTTTGAAAGATACGACTTTATTAAGTTTTCGTTATTTCTGATTTGAAAAGCCATTAAAAAATAAAAGTTGTGATATAATTCACAGTACATAAAACATAACATTCTTCAGATTAAAACTATGTAATTCAATTCAAACTGTGTTGTTTTACATAACAGCATCTTTTGAATTTCATTAAATTAAAAGGAACAAATTAAGAAGGAATTATATAATATAATGAAACTCAACGTTTTATAAATTAGAATAATAAAACATTTTTTTGCCTTACAGCTATATTCAGTTCAATATGCTTTTTGGGTAAAACTTGAACCTCTTGGTCTCTCCTCTCCACTTTTATTATGGATTCGGAGCTTGATCTGTTTGATGTGTTACATCTGAAGCTCACCCTATAAATGCCGTGTGCCCCAGGGCTCTATTATTTCTCCGTTTTTCATCTTAATTTTCAATTATCTGCTTTGCCTTAATTTCAATCCCATCCGTAGTTTTGCCGATTTCTTGATTTCGCTTATTCTTTGACACTCTTACTGACTTCGAGGGAATGTCACATGTGTTGTACGAGTTTGAATGATTAGATCATTGAATAACGATCTTGACAATATTCTCGGTTATGCAAAGTGATCACGTCGAATTCCATGCCCCTAAGATCCAAAGCTAACTCATCTCTTTAAATCAAGATCATCACTTAACCACTCCCGTTACTTTTGATGAAGCATTAGTTGAAAACATTAGCACCTGCTCGTTGTAGCATATGTATTTTGCTAGGAGGAAGTGCGTATAAAATTATCCCCTTTGCCTGAAAGACTCGCATAGCTCCAATTTTAAGTGGAACTTGCGGCCCTCAGCAAAAAAGTTCACATGTTTTTGAATTTGTTCAGTAATTAACCATGTACCCATTAACCCCACTCGCGAATATTTTCATGCAACCTGACTCAGAACGAACTAAGAACCCGGCTTCTGGCATGGCTATTGACTAGATCCCTAAGTGGTCGTATGTAAGGGAAAACAACTGTTTCTTTAAATATGTCTCTTGCATTGATCTCCTTTATACATTTTTGCAGCTCATCAAACCATTTTCGAATAACCTCTTCAGAAACAGTATCTCTGGCTATGGTTAGGCCTTCGGGAATTGGATGTGCTAACTCTGGATTGCATTTCAGGAAAACGTCGCAACATTTTCGCCCTGATCGCCTATTTTTATACCCTAGATGAAATCATAGGGGTATACTAAGTTTGTCATTCCGTTTCTAACACCTCGAAATAATGATGGTAGAGCAAAATGGATTGGACATCCATTCATAATATTAAAAGTTATTTCGATTTTTGCATGTCCGTTCGTCCGTCCGTCCGTCCGTCTGTGGCGACGCGACATATTAGTTCGCTTGACGCCGTACAACCGCTGTAACCACAGTAAAGGAACTAGTAGAAAAAGTACGCGAAATACCTTGCTGTTGACATGAGGTTTTTAGCTAGGTAGGCTTTCTTAAATAGATGTAAAAAAAAAAAACCAAAAAATATTAGTCTAGTCTAGTCTTTCAGTTTGATTATCATGTTTTATGTTTTAATGACTACGAATAAGCAAAAATTAAAAATAAAAGAATTTCCTAGCAATAAACTTAATTAAATTTCATCGAAGGCAATTCTCGATTTACTTCGACCAAATCATCTAAGAAGATCTCTGGCAGAACTCCCGAAAGCTGTTCTTTTAAATTGAAGTCATTTCTTTTAGGATTCCTCAAGATCCCCCTCCAGAGGTTTCAATTTAGACACAGGCTTCTAACCTGAAGCAGAAGAAAGGTGGCGCCTGTGTTAACACCGCCGACTTCCCATGATCTATATCGGTGGGAGACCCATCTGAGATCCTATACACCCGCACACAGGGTAGGATTATCACGCACTCAAGATTAGCAGAAGAAGTGACTTGCCCAATTAATCAGGCTCCACTTGAATGTAAACTGGTACCGAGCTGAGCATATTATCTAACGTTTTCTGTGCACTGTTCGGCATATAACAAGGACAACTGGACTGTCATTGGGACAGTCCTGTTTAACATATATATGCAGTCATTTCCAGTGTATTTTTCCAGCTTTTGTTCCTTCTAGGGATACAGAGCCCTGTTCTTACTAAGACAAGTACTTTAAGAGTATTTGTCTATCCATAACTCATCAGTTTCAGAACTCCCTTAAGAAGCCTCTCAAGTTGATCGTAAGAACCCTATGATTTCAAGACCACATTATCTACACATTTCAACTCACTGTAGCAAGTTCAAGCATTGCTATAGGAACACAACAAGCCTTATATGGTCTTATCTTAAGACTGAACAACTACGCAAAACCTCATCATCTTGTGCAATTACGTCAGATCAACGGTTGACTCAACAACCTCCCAGATTGTTCATCCCGTTAAAATACGGCAACTGTAGAAGAATTTCTCGTTAAAAATTGGTGGCATACCACTAAATTCCACTAAACGTCCGTCCGTCCGTCCGTCCGTCTGTCCGTCCGTCTGTGCGCACGATAACTCGAGAACGCGTATACTTAAAGAGCTCAAATTTTGTACACGGCCTTTAAAAAAAATAAATAAAATTCAGTTCGAAAATGAGACAAATCGGGCAACTCCTTCGTGGGGTTGCCATATAAAAATTTCGTTTTCCGCTATATATTTGGACACTGCCTGAGAACGCATCGACGTAGAGAGCTGAAATTTCGTACATGATGTTTTTACTACATTAGCAAATAAAATGTCAAAAATGGACCAAATCGGGCAACTCCTTCTTGGTGTTGCCATATAAAAATTTCGGTTTTACGTATACTTTGAAAACGATCAGTCCAAGACATTTTTATTGTACTAAAAACTTCTGCAGAATACGAAATCCTATAAAATTGATTATTACCATTTTTTCTGTGCGACAAGCTGTTCTAGAAATATATCCCGGCAGACGGCTTCAGTGCCATTGCTGTAGTTTATTTTTATTATTATTATTAAGTATGCATGTATGAATTATGAAATAAACATTATTATTATTATATGCGAAAAACAACTTCAAAATCAAACTTGAATAGATCGGTGACCATACGAAATTTAATACGGGCATTCATCTAGGGTATCCTAAGAATTGGTCTTAGACCAATTCTAGCTTTTTTACTTGTTGAAAGATGTATTCGTGCTATCAGCTTGCTCCTTTTTTGGGTTCCGTACCTTTACTAAGCCTCCGCTGTCCGTCTGTCTGTCAGCGGGATGTATCTTATGAACCGTAATAGCTAGTGAGTTGAAATTTTTATTGAGTGTGTATTTCTATTTCTGCTATAATAACAAATAATAAAAATTAAATTAAATTTAAGGGGGCCGAAGAATCTCGATTTTCTCAGCGTTTTTTGCTCGACCTTAACAATCGCTGTATCTTTTGAACCGTAATAGGTAGACACACGAAATTTCCAAAGAGTGAGAAATACTATAGCTGCTACAACAATACAACAACAAATAATGAAAATAAAGAAAATAATAATAAAATAAAATTAAATTAAAAATTAAAGGGAGCCCATAAAAGAATCGTGATTTTTTCGGCGTTTTTTACTCGACCTTAACAATCGCTGTATCTCTTGAACCGTAATAGGTAGACACATGAAAAGAGTGAGTAATACTATAGCTGCTATAATAACAAATAATGAAAATAAAAAAATAATAATAAAAAAAAAATTAAGTGTTAAATCTTGTACGATGGTACGGAACCCTTCGTGTGCGAGTCCGACTTGCTCTTGGCCGGTTTTTTTGAACTGTGCATAAAAGGCTAGGCTATCAGGACTTATTAGAAACCCACATGTGGTTAACGACTCGCATCACTTAACTAGTTTTTTCTTCGGTTTCCGTTAAAATACTTCATGGTCCAAACTTGTCTACACCTTCAGGAATTCTTTCAGACAATTTATCCTGTAATGTTTTTTGGAATATTTTATTTGATGCTAGATCTGTTCTAATAGAAAATTTTCCTTGTCGAATGTCTAACAATACTTCATTTAGTGTTGTAGCAGTATATTTTTCCATATTTCCTTATATTCAATGCATTAAATCAGACTAATTAATGAAGAGCTGCTTGTAGGCCGCAATTTGGACAAGGTAAAAAAATGCAGCTCTAATTTGCGGCCACTAGTACACGTGAATTGGCTCATGATAGTAATCATGGATCCATTTCGCGGACACTAAAATTAATGTGGTTATTTCGAAAATTTACTTAAATTTCAAACAATATTATATTTATTTGAAATATAACTGCTTAAAAAACTTTCTTACGAAATAAAAATGGCATAAAAAACTCAGTCTCTTACATTTTAAACTCATAGCACTAGTTACAAAAAAAAAAAATGTTTTCTTGCATTTTCGCATTATTTACATGTCGACTCCTAATGAACCAAGCTCTGAAGACTCAGATTTAACTCAATCATCCCCTTGCTTACTTTAGGGGTAGCACGAACATAAGGATAAAGAAATATCTGCATTTTAGGGAAAATACGTTGTTTTATGGCATGTTATAAAATGAAGTGGACGCGAATTGGGTAGTGGACGCGATTTGGTGCATTTACCCTACAAGTAAAAAAGATTATATCTCTTAATTGTACAATGCCTTATTAGAACTAATAAATTTAAATTGAATTGAATTGAATGTGAAATTGTCAAATATATTCCCTAAGAAATTTCCTCATATCCACTTTTTTTTCTCTAGTTATTCCCTAATAATTTGATCTTGAACATTAGGAAGACACTGTGAATAACTTCCATGTTAAATTCATCTTTACCTTGTGTACTAGACCCAATTCAAAAATTAAAACATGTATAAGATCAATAAAATCTGAAATACTGTTAATGGCTATGTACTGTCAGCAGTAAATACCTTAATTCTCCTGAATATCCAAACATATATTAAGAGGAACTTCAGCATAAACAGTGAACTATTTTTACGTCTGACTAGTTTTTGCCATTGACAATTTGATGAAATATTACAAGTGTCATTTCGCTATAAAAGAGTGGGAAATAAGGTTTTGACAGTCGATCACTTCTTTGTCCTTTTTTCTCTTTTTTCTCTCACTCACTTTGTCAGGAAAATCGCATGTTGCAGTGTTGGTAGATTCTCCCATATTATGGGAATTTTCACCCACAAAATATTGTAAAATTGAAAAGGGAATAATCCCGTCTCCTAGAACAATGTCGTGGGACAAATTATACATTGTCTTAAATATAGGGTCCGCCATCTAACGTTTTTTTTTTCAACTAGTGCTTATTTCGTGAATGGTAACACTTAGCTCATGTCTGATTTGACAGATAATTAGTTTTATTCTTCCGCTGAACGAATATGGTTATGTATACGCTTGAACAACGCTGGGAAATATTGCGACATTACGACTTACAGAAGATGCCGATTTTGCCAAAAAAATCATCTTTTCGGATGAAGCTCATTTTGATCTTGGCGGGTATGTAAACAAGCAAAATTGTCGCATTTGGGGCACAGAAAACCCGCACGCATACATTGAAAAGCCGATACACCCAAAACGAGTCACTGTTTGGTGCGGATTTTGGTCCAGAGGCATAATTGGGCCATTTTTCGAAAATGAGCAAGGAGTGGCCGTTACAGTCAATGGCAATCGTTATCGGCCCATGTTGAACGAATTTTCGTTCAGGAATTGAAGAGGAGGATATTGGCAACATTGTGTTCCAACAGGACGTCGCTACGTGCCACACAGCCGAAGCTAAACACTTTTTTTTATAGCATTTTCAAAAAAAAAAGAAGTTATTTGGCGGACCCTATATTACACAAAAAATTTAATTTTCTGCATAATTAAGACAACATTGAGCATGGAATATTACTAAAATATAAAAAATTGAAACAATTTAAGGCTAAAACACAATGTGGGCGAACCGACAAAAACGCTGTCATTTGGGTTCTAATAACATGGTGATGTATGGTATAATCTACAATGCTGACGACATCGTTCGTCGAACTTAAATGAAAATTGAAATTTGTCGCACATTTAGGGTGCGATTAGAAAAATTAAGATTTTGGGCTGCGTTCATAGTATTGGGCTGCGTTCATATATATTGTTTGACGTTTAACGTATTGCCGAAAATAAAGCATAATAATTTTTTGGTGATAAATTTATTTAAACAATAATTAGTGTTAATTAATTAGAAAAACATTTATTAAAGAACCTCAGTTGATATTAGAAGATATTAAAAAAAATGGAAGAAACTCTTCGTATGCCAAAACGCTGCACAAGCAACCTTAATTATCTTTTTTAATTTATTTGTTGACATTTTTCCCATTGTTATTTGACACAAATAACAGAATAAAATTTAATTACGGATGACAGCCCTTGTCGCTCACATTGTATTTTCACGGACGTTTTCTACGGCGTTTTTTACGGCGTTTTTGTCGTGTCGCCCACATTGTGTTTTAGCCTTTATAGCTACATATTCTTGAAATAGCACGTTCAAAACCATGAAATTAAAATATCAATATAAAAAACTTTTAGAGCTTGAATGGGTATAAGCGACGAGACGAGAAAACAGCGATTCTGAAAAACAAAACAATTTAAGCGCTTTCGAGTTATAATTTGGAACTCTATCCAGAAAAATTAGTAAGTAACTCAAGAGCTTCTATAGCCATCTCTTGGAAGTTCTATAGAAGATTATTCTACTGAAGTGCTTCTTCGGAAGCATGCACTGCTGTTTTTCTCAATACTCATGTGCTGCTTGATAGGGATGCTTACAGTTGCAAGCGCCCCACTACTGTTGTCGGGAAGCAGTCTTGAAGGTCTCTTATGAGATTAAGGAAGAAGCACTGCGATGATTATTCAAAATAAAACTTTTCAAAAGACATCTTCAAAATTCTTACTCGCCCATCATAGCATACCTCGTGGAGTGCATCTTTAGAATAGTGAAATGTTTACCTCTTCGTGGTAAAAAAGTAATGAACTGGGATAGAGAAGGGGAGTGCTGCGAGTAAAGCGTTTCAGGAAGTTTTTTTAGAGCGCTCCTTTTCCCAAAGGGACTCTCCAGAATATACACATATAACTAATATAATGTAATGAAGAATACGAATAACACGAATATACTTTTATAGAGGAAGAAGGCTTTTTTATGAGTGAGCTTTTGGCTTAACTGTTAGATATGTGTTCCTTCTAGTGTATTTCTATGGCTTTTCGTCCCAGGGAAAAAATGTGGGAAAAGTACTCAGAAATTCGCATTTTGGAGGGAATTTTCATCACAACCACCTCCCAATACTGCCATTAATGTGAATTGAGTGTCTTTATTTATTGGTCTACTATCTGAAATGACCTGCTGAATTTAGCTAAATTTCCGTAATGTGTGCATTCAGTGCAATTAAGGTACTAACATCAAACGTAATTTCATCAAAATTATGTCGAAATGGGAAATTACATGTTTTTGAGGTGATTCGGGAAAATATTCACAAATTATGTGATTTTCATGCAGTAATAGCGACCTGTTAATTTAAATATGCGATAAAACTGAACTTTAAAATTCATATCATAAAATTGTAAAAAACATGAACGATATCATTCATTTTTTTCTCTGAATGTATTGATTTTTATTAATTTCAAATTAATGTTATAAAGTAATAATATATATGCGTAAAAATAATATGCATAACATAAGATGCTAAAAAGTTGTTTAAGAAAAATTGTTCAAGCGGAAATTCATTTAAAATCGTTCCAAATAAATTTTTTTAAAACGTTTTCGTTTTATATCAGTAGTTAAAGCAGCAAATAACATATTAAGTTTGTTGAAAAAGAGGTTAAAACTGACAAAATATTAGGTAGGTGTATTGTAAAATATATACATACATTGTACAAGTCTTCTCAGGTATTTACTTATATTTGTTTTTTAAGACTTCGAAGTAGCATTGAATACGTTCATATTGTGGATGACCACCACTTAACCACAATTTTATGAAGCGCAATTATATACGTACCTACCTACCTACCTACATACTTACCTGCTCTCCATGCACACATACACACACACACCCATAAACATTTTGCTTTTTAGCCATTTAAGGTCATCGACATAGAAATGTTTGCCAGGCCAGGAAATGATAAAAGTAAAGAAAAATAATCACTTCTCAGACCGTAAAAAATGACCTTAAATTCGAATAAAGCCAAGCGCAGATCAGAAAATAGTCTTAGAATTGTTGCGAAAGTAGAAAACGGCGTAAGCAATAAATTTGAGTACCTACATAAGATATCGCGGTATGTTAAAGTGTAACCTTAGAGAATAAAAATCATTAAACCACTTCAATCATGATTACCGCGATCTTCTGTGGAATCGTCTTAATATGATGACTTTCTGGTGGACACGAACCTTCTAGAAATTATAATTTACTTAGCTATGTATTATGCGAGCTTTGCGGAATTTCGGATGTTGGAGCAGTTCGGACACACCACACATCTTGCACAATGAATTAATTATTAACAAGACGACAATATTGTATGACACAGGTAGGAGCACAGAATATTAACCGTCACGGTTTTGCTACTGTTGTTCACTATTGTTCTATTATAAACTTAGCTGTGATGATAATTTTTCGCGCATGGGGAATTATCTAAAAAAAAAACAATGTTACCTATACAGTAAAAAATAATTCCCTAAAGTGGTGAGTTGCAACAATATGTTCCACAAAGGTTAGGTATTTGTCGATAAGATTAGGGAAAGCTTCACCTTGGAAAATGTAGATTAGGCTTTTAACCCTAAAATGTAGGTAGGTTTATCTCCCTAAAATGTAGGGAATTTTTAATTTTTTTCCCCTAAAATGTAGGGAGTATTCCCTAAAATGTAGGGAATTTTAAAATTATTTTTTTTTTGCTTTTTCCCCAAAAATGTAGGGAATAGCCCGTGTAACATTTTTCGTTATTGGAGGTCTAATAACGAGAGTCGATACTCTATCCGTAATTCCCAAAGTGGTCTATATCGACCCCCAGGGGTCCATGTCAGCGAAAAATAAAATTGGGGGTCAGCGATAGTGAATCTCATTTAAGTAGGTCGTGACTTTAGTTTTGGCCTTCCATGAATGGAATAATCCATACGTACTCAGATACCTGTTATTTAATACTGTGCCCAAAAAATAAGGTGACATTTGGCAAATTGGTTTCTTTTTTAGGTTGGTAGGACTGTCTTTGACATCCCTGCCAAATCACACGTCAAAATATGCATTAGTGTTTGAGATACGCTTCGTTTTGTGAGCTGCTAAAAGTGAATTTATCGTTTTTTGCGATGTTGAAATTTGTTGAGCAAAGAATTTGAATTAAATTTTGTTTGCGGAATCAATTTTCTGCTGCGGATTCGTTGAGGATGATGCAGAAAGCCTTTGGTGATGAGGCTATGTCGAAAAAAAAATGTTTGCAAGTGGTATAGTGAGTTCCAAGCAGGCCGTGAATGTGTCGAAGACGAAGAGCGCCCTGGGCGACCATCAACCTCAACCGACGAAGTTCACGTCCAAAAAATTAAAGATTTGGTGTTTGAAAACCGTCGATTAACGATTAGAGACCTTGCTGATGATATTGGCATATCGAAAGGCTCAGTCAATACCATTTTGAAGGATGCTTTGGGCCTCAAACGCGTCAAATCTCGACTGGTACCGAAATCATTGAATTTTTTGGAAAAAAAAGCGTCGCGTTGAAGTGTGTGAAACAATGCTTTCTGACTACATTGACAAGACGAAATGCAGGATCACTGGAGACGAGACTTGGAAAGACCGAAAAGACCGATCAATCGACCGAAATTTTTCGATTATCGTGGTGTTGTGCATTCTGAGTTCCTTCCCCCGGGTCAAACAGTTAACAAGGTATATTATCTGAACGTTATGCGTCGTTTGCGTAACGCTATCCGCCAAAAGAGGCCGGAATTGTGGAAAGACAACTCTTGGTTTTTGCACCACGATAATGCGCTGTCAAAAGATATTTCCTTTTCCTTCAAGTCAGATTTTTTTAATACAAAATCATTTATTTTCAGAAATTCTAATATTATTTCATTTTTTCATGTTTTTTCATAATAAATTTAGATCTTGCATATTGGCAGCAATGGAGGTCAGCGTTAAAATAAGGATTAGAGATGGGTCGACGACGACGTCGGTGTGGGTAATGTAATGCATTTCATACATGAAGTACTATCTCTAAATATTTTTGACATAAAACGACGACCACGCCGGCGTCGGCGTTGTTAATGTAATCTGGCCAAATGACATTTAACTTGGCAGAACAATTCGGTATTCCGCACAAATTCGACAGGCATAGTGGAATGGCAGGATACCACTCGTTGACCTCATTTTTAAGACGAAACTCGCAATTATCTGTTAAAAAATCCTAAAACTGAAGATTGGTTACAATGTGTTGTTTGTAAATTTTGGTTCCACGAATTTTACTCTAAATATGCGAACACCTGTGAAAGCTGAGCTAAAACAAGCATTTACGATTATAAATGACATCATTTTGACGTTTCCCATCTCACCTCTTTCACTGTACTAACTCACCTCAAGAAGCTAGGTGAGATGGGACATTTGCATTTTTTTTTTATTCTTGCAACTGAATTATATATTTTTTATTTTTGTTATGAAATAAAGTTAAGGTTTCGTTCGTAATTTAATTTGCAAAGTAGTTTTAATTTGTTAGATATTTTTGTCAAAAGTTATTCAGATTTAAAAAAATATCGTACCATCTCACCTCGAATTACCTTTTATATACATAAATTATAAAACTAGTTATGAAGTAAAAATTTTTAAAACATAAATGTTCATTTTATTTTCTCTGTGTGTAAGTTTTTATTTTGTAAAGAAAAAAGTATATTTTTTTTATCAACTTTTTAGCTAGATAGGCCTCCAAATTTATCTGTGCACAAATCACGAAAATTTGTTTTGCTTAGGTTTTCGGTGAAAGCGAAACAAATAGATCGAAAATATACTACAATACTATACTATAGTTTTGTATATATATACTTATTTTCGTAATTATAATAGTAGTAGAGACGATGATCGCTTGCGGGCGTCTTACAATATCTCGCTACTTATAGCAAAATCCGAAAAATCGCATTAAAAACTGTTTTACAAAACCTGCATTTTGATATCATTAAAGAAATTCCTTTAAGCAACAACGCTGTTGAAAGACGTATTGATAAAATCAGTTATGATATTGAAAGCTTCTTGTGTAATTATTTGCAAACGACCCATTTCTCTACACAGCTGAACGAGTCAATTTTACCTGGCAATGCAGCATTATTATTGGCATATGTTCGTTATATTATGGATCAAGAAATCCGTGAAGAACTAACTGTTCTTCGCAAGATCTTTCACAACCGACACTAAAGGCGAATCAATATTGAATGTTTTAAGGGGGTATTCTAGTCTAGAGGCCCGAATTTTAGGTGATTTTTGAAGTGCCGTAAAAAAATGGCAATCAATATCTTTCTATCCATTTTTTTATGAGTTATTTATTAACTTTACAAGAATACAGAAAAAAATTAAAAAAATTAGCAGCTGATGAAGTGGGGGGCCTCAAAAAATTGGCGCGTGATCATGCCCACGATTCCAACCCGCCTAGCAATCCGAAAAAAAAATAAAAAAAGATTATTAGTCTAGAGTAATGTCGCTATGTCCGAAACTAGGGAAAAGTTGAAAAATTTTTTTTCACAAAATGGCCCCTGCCTGAAAAAAAAGCAATTTTTGTACCACTTTTTTTGACTTTTTCGAATTTTTTAAAAATAGTAAAAATTGATATTTGGGGATGCGGCTAGTTCCGGACATAGACAAGTCTATAAAGAAGACTTTCAAAAAAATTTCAAGTAAATCGGTCCAGTAGAGCTTGAGAAATCGTGGGCATCGTCTTGAAAAAGGCAGTTTCGAGAAAAACGCGTTTAAGGGGTAACGCCACTGTAAGTTTTTTGAAAAATGGTTTTTTTTTTATTGGCTTAAAAAATAGTTTAAACCTTCTAGAATAAGAAACAAAAAGGTTCCGTGCGAGAAAAATTTTTTTTTAATTTGAAAATGGAAGTCGCCTCCAAGCGCGTTAAACTTGCTCCGAAACATGTCCCGGGAAGATGGCTATGGAGCCGCCATTTTGTTTTTTTTTTCGCTGTCAAAAATTTATCAATAAAGTTCAATGTATGCCCGATAATATCCTTAAAAGGTTTTTTTCAAACACCTTTAATTTCGCGAGAAAAAAATTCGTGAAAAAACCTTTTTTTTTAGCCGTTACAGTAGCGTTACCCCTTAAAGCCCAAGTGGTTTAGAAGATAGAATTCAACTGTTAGCAGCTGGATGCAGTTGAACACTAAATATAAAAGATACAAACCACCATTTTGAAAAATCCTCTTGTAGGCATATTCTTGAATAGTTAAACTTTGAAAATATGAAAACAAAAAAAGTATATTTTTTCGAATTTCTAGACAAGATAACCTCCTTAAGGCATTAATTCACGAAAAAAGCCATCCCATCATTAACCAAGGAGATTTGAGATTAAACCTAACTAAATTGATGTCAAATATTGAAAATTTATTATTAAAGCATCAGGTTCATCCCTAGTACTAGAAGCATTTATTTTTTGCTAAGTTATTTTATGTAACAGACACTAAACTTTAATTTGGTTCGTTTAAGGCCCTTCCCTGACGGGTCTATACGGTAGCGACACAGTATCGGTACGACATTTATCCCGTCGATGTTGTACCGCATAGAGCTCCCTGACGGCCCTACATGCTATGGACAGGGACACGTTTTCGACCAGCTTTCAGTAGTTTTTCATCCGTCGAAAAGAATGGCGTTGTCAAGTGAAGAAGAAAATATTGTCTTATATACATATTTGAGATTACGCAAAAAAGGAAACTATATTGGGTACATCCATACATTGAAAGAAACATTAACTGCAGGTTATTCGTGGCAGCACAGGAACCAGCCCAAGATAATGGAAAGTTTCAATCAATGTATAGGATGAAAAAGAGTACCTTTCAGGAACTTGCTCGGGTTATCTTGCCAGCTATTAGTAGAAAAAATACTAATATGAGGGAATGTGTTAGTGCTGAAGAAAGGATTCTAATAACGTTAAGGCATGTAAATAAAATTTATAATCTTTACTGAATTAATATAAGATATAAGTTATACATATATATTTATGAAGTGTTGTTATTATTACGTGGATATGTATTATCATGGGCATCAAGTACAGCATTACCACTTTCTTGAAATTGTTCCCTTATGGGCTCAAATTGATTACGCAGTTGAGGAGATATTGCGGATTCTGAGGAGTATGATGACGATTCCTCAAATAAGAATCTATACGACGGTTCTGAGCGCACAGCAGATGTTGTAGGCTCCAGACGATGTATCTCCGGTGACATATTTGTTCTTTTAATTTCATCGATCATGGCTTTTATTTTAAAAGTTCTTATTTGTTCGTCAGTCAAGGTGTTAAATTCTGGTAATAAACTCATAGGATTTCTTTCTATTATCACATTTGCAATGCTTATGTAGAGTTTCTTCAGCTTTTTCTTTCCTTTCGGTTTTATTTCGTAAATAGTCTGCGAATGTTTTATCAACGTCTAGGATTGGACGTCTGCGTTTGGGACCAACTGAATACGCCTGAGATTCGGTGGATGGTTGTACATTTGTTGTGGTAGGAATAGGAGTACTAAGAGCTATCTCATTGTGAGTATTGACATCTGCAGTTTATGATTCGTCAGATAATATATCCGTGACGACTTTCAAACTTGGCGTAAAAGTCGTTTCTCATATTGTGGAAGATTACCTGGATTTTCTGCAGTGTTTGATGCTTTTATGTATGGGGTAGTATTAGTATAAACGATAAATAGTCTGCTAAGTAGTATGGTTTTCGTGCCTTTGACCCAGATCCACTTGGTGGACATTTCAAACTTCTAAGAAACGCAGATCTTATATTTCTCCATTTTTCTTTACAGTCGTTTGCTAGAACAAAGAAAGATTAACAATTGAATTTTATGTTTATTTACTGATATTTTTATCAGCTTTTTCTTTGATTTATGTTTAAGGTATCTTGCTGAAGGATGCTCGTTTTTCTCTTTGGGGCTGTACTTTGCTAGAGGAGATAGTACAATATCTGATGTAATAAAAGAAACAACATCAGTAATTTGGGACAAGTTACGTGATTCGTACATGGGTATACCTTCTACCGAAAAATGGTTTCGTATAGCCAATCGATTCGATAATATATGGAATGTACCAAACTGCTTAGGAGCAATTGATGGGAAGCATGTACGGATTCAAAAGCTTTCCAACTCCGGTTCTACTAATTATAACTACAAGCAGTATCATTCCATTGTTCTTCTAGCAGTTTGTGACGCAGATGGAATATTTACCACAATAGAAACGGGATTTGCTGGTCGAAATAATGACGGAGGAATCCTTCGAGTCTCCAGTGTAAATCGTTTATTACAAAAAAATAATTTAAATTTACCAACTGGTGCTCCCTTATTTCATGATAAAACTGAGCAAGAAGTAGGCGATAACGCGTTTCTTTTAAAGCGTTATTTAATGAGGCCATATCCTGTTGGAAGAATCGACAATAAGAGAAGGATATAAGTATAATTATAGAATGAGCAGAGCAAGGAAAACTATAGAATCACCTGCAGCTACAGTACGTAAATACTTGGCTAATTATTTCATTAAACCAAGTACATCGCTTCCATGGCAGTATAATTATTGTGTATCATACATTGTAATAAAAATTATGTAAAAAAATATTTATACCAGAGAGACTTACTTCTGCTGCAACTTCTGCCCAAGCTTTTTCCGTCAAATTTTTCCGCGAATACTCCGGTAGTTTATAATTGTATAAAAGAGATTACTTCTCTATTTCCAAAATTAAATTCAATTCCACTGACATTTTGCTAACAAAATTCACTTGTCACCTCGGTAAATACCGCTTCTCTACTGGCAAGGCATGTCGCAACGCTGCATATCGAAAACATGTTGCATCTCATCCGCGCAGTGCGGGTACTGATTGAAATACATGGTGGCGACAGTGGCTCTGCATGTTGCATGCTCACCGAGTCAATGTCGTACCGATGTCAAAAATTAAACTTGCCCGAAGGGTGACAATACGAAATTTCATAAAGGCAATCATCTAGGGTATCATAAGATTTGGGCTTAGACCAATTGTAGCTTTTTTACTTGTCGAACTTCATTTTACTTTTTTTTTTAAAAGGCCATATGCAAAATTTTAGCTCTTCTCTAGGTACACACGTTCTCGAGTTGTTGTGCGGATGGATGGACGGACGGACATGCAAAAATCAAAATAACTTTTAATATTATGCGTGGGTATCCAGGACCATTTTGCTATACCATCATTATTACTAGGTCTTACAAAGGGAACCACAAACTTAGTATACACTTTAGATTTCATCTAGGGTATAAAAAGGACGAAGTGGGGTTGATAGTGCAAAGAAGTTAAATACGGGTTGGGTTAACTTAAGAGTTTTGGTGACATGGCCACTGGGTCTCCGTGACTAGAGTTGATTTATTGTGTCATTCCCCAGAGACTAGAAATAGTCTAAAAAACAAGTGGGAAGTGTTAAACGAAGTGAGGTTATACCGCAAGTATAAAAACGTTATTGGATTTGGAAATTTTTTTCCCTCGGTCTTCTTTCATTAATTTCAAAACTGATCAAACCCACCATTTTTGATTAGGAGGACTCTAAATGTTGAGTCCTAATAATTCTCATTCTCATTCGAGGTTTGCAAAAAAAAAATATGAAGAGCGTATGGGGCTTGAACAATTTTAATAGTTAAGTAAGTAAGTAAGTAAGCATTTATTTACCATAAGTATAATAAGTACAATAAGACAAAAACCTTTTATTAGTACTACTAAATTACATTAAGATTAAAGTCAATCAAAGAGATGATAGTTTCTATCGAAAAGAAAAAAAAAAAGAAAAATTCATTATTCTAAAACTACAACAAAAATAGAAATGAGAGAAAATAACAAACAAGAGTAGGAAAACAAAAGAGAAAGAGAAAAAAAATAATAGTAAAGCAAACCAAAATAAAAATAAAAATGAAAATAAAAAAAATAAGGATAACTAAATTACGTAAATTCGGTAGCGAACACAAGAAAATAGCACAAGAAAAAAAACAAAAAAGAAGAAAGATCCCACTGCAGGTGCCGTCAATTGATTGTAATTGATTAGGAAATCATTCTCCATATGACGTATGCTGCCAGAGTAACAGTTTAAAGCTAGAGGCCGAACTCTCGCGCAGGATGGAAGCTAGAAGAGCGTTCCAAATGCGAATAGTTTGAACAAAGTAAGAAGTATTCAAAACAGAATATTTAAAGCGAGGCAATAGCAAATCGCAACGTCTGTCACTACTCAAGAAGTTTAAAAATTCATACAGATAAGCCGGTCTACGTGTGTTCATTATGTTATGCAGGAAAAGTAATGCTTTCCGTTGCAAATGCGTTTCCAAAGAGCAATTCAAAATTATATGTCGAAAAGGAGAGATGTGATCATGTCTACGTAGCCCAAACGCGAACCTAATGGAATCGTTATAGGCTACTTCAAGCTTACGATTACAGCATGAATATAGTTTGGGGAAGATGATTGAACCATGCATTAGATGCGGCAATACCAGGGTCCTGACCAGCCTCATTCGAAGGTTGGTGGGAAACAGATCAGCATACAGCCAGAGTCGACGAAGCACCCCATAAACCTTTCTCAGGATCATTTTAATATGGTCACAACAACCAAGTTGAGAATTGAGTATAATGCCTAAGTTTTTCACTTTCTGTACATATGGTATGGTTAAGAGATTGAGTTCTATCGGGGGAAAATAGGAAGGGTCACAACTTCTTCTACCTACTGCTAGTGCTTGTGAGTTTTGGGGGTTAAGTGTCAGATTATTTGCAATTGACCAGCCTAAGATGTTATGAAGATCTTCGTTGATTCTGCTAACACAGTCCTCTAAGAGACCAATGGGACGATCAAGGTATATTTGCACATCATCAGCGTACAAATGGACGGAGCTATTATTGATGACAGTAGGCAAATCATTAATAAACAAACTAAAAAGAAGAGGTCCTAATATTGATCCATGTGGTACACCGGCAGTCAAGCGAAGCCTGGTGGAAGTAACTTCATTGACTCTAACCCGCTGCGAGCGATTTTTCAAAAATCTACTAATTAACTTCAGCGCAGGCGAGTCAAAAGCAAAGAAGCTCCTAGTTTGCTAAGATGATCAATACTATCGAAGGCTTTCGTGAAGTCGAGAAAGACCAAGAGCACAATGTTGTTTCAGGCTCCATTTTACGCCGAAATTTAAAACGTGCTTTCAATTATCTATTTACAAGGCTATGTAAATTTAAGTATTTTACTGTTTTTTTTTTTAGGTTCTTGTTGAGCATACCTTGCTGTGAAAGGACGCATCAAGTAAAATTGTAAAGGGAATCTTTAATCGATAATCGAGGTGTGACATTTTCTTTGATATTGATCAGGCAAACATTTGGTGGTATTCTTCGAACAAATCGTATTCAAATTTCATTTCTATAGCCGAAACATTTAAAGTCGGGCTAGTACCTACACGGTTAGAAATCTTGGTGTAAAAGATAAAAATGATGTATATACTTTTTAATATTAAGTCTTTCTATTCCAAATTACATATATAAAACGATAAAGTCGAATATATACATCATTTGTATACAATGTCAGTCTAACGTTCATACGAAATTTCCTATAAAGGTCATTTCTATACGCATATAAGATAAAATGTATCCGAAAATGTTATAGAATTTATATTCGAAACTATAAACTCTATCAAATACGCATATAACTTACTTTATTTATATTTTTATGGTATATACTTTATATGATTTTGTTATAAATATCATATTCAGTTAGAATTTCGACGTGCTCTTTATACGTCTTTGGAATAAATTTTATAATACCTAGGGTATATATATATTTGGCAAAAATTCTTCAGAATTTATAAGTGCGTACCATTTCTTTGAAAGATATAACGGTTCTTTCTTGGAAATATATTCTTTATGCTATTTCGTTGTTATCTTATCAGTCAGTAGAGTTTTCACCGCTATTCTGAAAAGATTATTCTACAATGCGGTACGAAGCAAACCATCAATATTTCAAAAATTTGAGTAATACTTTAAAAAAATTTAGGAATTTATCAAAGTCTTTGGCAATGCGGCATCAACAAAAATTTGCAACCACTTGGGAAACATTTAATTTCAATGCATTACTAAAAATGGGTAAAATTATGGATCTTACAACTGCTTTCATTAACGAACACTATCAGTACTTGAAAGACATACATATGTATAAGACCAAAGGAAATTAAAACAGTTTCTTGGACTGAACAATTTGGTCATTATCGTCCTTGACTATTTATTTCTTCTCCAGACGACCCAAGTTTAATAAGATTTTTTCAAATTAAGTGCATTCTACTTTATGAAAATAAGTTTTATTTTTTATGTTACAAATTCAATACCTTAAGTTTTATGCGAATTTCACAACGCGTATGAAGTAGTAGAGAACTTAGATGAAAATAATTTAGTTTTCTTGAAATTATCAGAATTTAACAATACAAGATCATATGACTCCGCGATTTTCAGGAAAACAAACAAAACATGTGTGGTTGTTAAGTAACACCTTACTGTTAGTATCACTAATTGATATTTAAGTTTTTTTTGTACATTTATACAGAAATAAACATATATTCAAAACAATTTAAATGAAAAATTTCAATAAAATATGATGTTTTATTAATTTACGCATAAAATTAATATGAATTCACTATATACAATATATAGTATAAACTTTATATACAAAATATATAATTTATTTCAATCCCAGTTATTATAAAATTTATATGAAACATAATATAAATGAATATAATATGGAATTACATATAAAAGTAATATATAAAATGGATTAGTTCCACCTATAATTCATGGTATCAATTTTATACTCTATCGATATAGAAATCTATAACAAGCTAAAGTATAAAGTTTATATCAACTTTTGTAAGAATTTATATATATATTATTCATGTATAATATTTACACCAAAATTTCTAACCGTGTACGTATTAAATTGATACATAATCGTAGCATGCCCACCATCGATAGCCAATACAATTGGAAAACTCTAATTTGTCCCATATTTAAATTTTTCCCAAATTTTCTTTATTTGATTCAGGCATATGAATGTAACTATTGTTGTGATCTATCGCGTTGGTGTGAAAGGTATTGTGTCGCTAGTTTATCGCTATAATTATCGTTAACGTTATCGTAATCGCTTTTGCGGCAGTGTAAATCAGCCTAAAGATATTTTTTTGAAGGTAGGGAAACTTCAAAGAACTTATATTACACAAAAGAATTCTTCTATATATGGTATATTAATAAAATGTTTCCGCAGTTACTTTCTACATCAAGTATCCTTCTTGGGGTACGGTAAAAAATATGTTAAAGTTACATTTTTTTGCTATTACCTTTTCTTTTGTTTTTTTTTTTTTCAAAATTTAGCTGACAGTTGGTTTTTATGTTTAATGGCAACCAAAAATACTTAGCTGTGAGAAGAATAACTGCAGTTTTCGAATCACGATAATTGAACCAGCTCTTGATGTGGATCACGCATTGTTGTTGTTTTACGTTCGTAAAATTGAACCGGATCAGATCACAGAGATAAAAATACTCAGCTAATACCAGGCTTAAGAGAATATTACAAACTCAATAAATATCTGGACTGGATAGGCATACCACCCACTGATGTATATTTATACATATACAGGGTGATTCAGATCAAGACACCTTCCGGTATACCACGTGATTTCTTGAGGTAAGATGATCAAAAAATTGTTCCACATACCCCCCCCCCCCCCCCTTAGAAACCTTCCTTTAGGAGTTGTGGCCAGTTGAAGATTTCGCCAATATTCGTGAGAATAAATGATTATAAGTTTTGAACCACCCTATAGATTTTGGTTATTGTTAGCTTATTAAATAGCCAAGAATAGTAGCTGTTGAAAAGTGTATTCTCTTTATTAATTAAGCATCTTTAAATTATTCTCAAATATTTCCAAAACATTGATTTTTTTACACACAAATTTCATAAATACCGTTATTTATTTCAAAAACTTTTGTGTGTAAAAAAATCAAAATTTTGGAAATATTTGAGAATAATTTATAGAAGCTTAATTAAAAAAACACAGAGTAATACACTTTTCGACAGCTACCATTCTTGGCTATTTAATAAGCCAACAATAACCAAAATCTGGTTCAAAACTTATACTCATTTTTTCCAACGAATATTGGCGAAATTTTCAACTGGCCACAACAACTGACTTCAATGGACTGGGCGTATTGCCATTTTCCTATAGGAAAGAATGGCACAAATTTTACAGTTCTCTCTTTTGCCCTATGGCAGAGTTGGAGCTACCAACACAAAATATTGCTTACTGAACGTTTACTTATGCCATTTGATGTTTTTATGTTGGCTGCAGATGCAATCACAGCAGAAAGAATAAGGTAAATATAGTGTTTACCATGTGCCGTCTCTCTTGCCCATACACAGGATTCAGTTAAGAATAACTTTTGAAAATTAAAGTCGGAATTAGTTTAATTTTTTATAAGAGTGCTTATAAGCGATTAAAATATCACTTGGACAAAAGAAAATATTTTTTTTAATTTAATTCGATTTACGGGTGTAAAATTTCATCTGATTGGTTGAGTTTTACATATTTTTATGGAGTAAACGTTTTAAAGGGTGCTCTATCGGTGGTATACAGAAACACAATGAAACACACATGAAATAGCAAATCGCTCAGTCCATTGTTATAAGTCAGTGGCCACAACTCTTATTAAAAAAAGAAGGTTTCT
Organism: Dioctria rufipes; assembly: GCA_963924295.1. Taxonomy (NCBI): domain Eukaryota; kingdom Metazoa; phylum Arthropoda; class Insecta; order Diptera; family Asilidae; genus Dioctria; species Dioctria rufipes. The sequence goes on from OZ002740.1 coordinate 234,345,688, forward strand.
AAGGGGGGGGGGGGGGGTATGTGGAACAATTTTTTGATCATCTTATCTCAAGGAATCGCATGGTATACCGGAAGGTATCTTGATCTGAATCACCCTGTATGTAGGCTATGTTTCGAAGGAAGTGGATCGATGTCGAAGCAAATCCTTTGACAATACAAGGTAATTGCACAAGTTTTAGGTGATTCATTGGCTTACTTTGTAATGCTTGCCGACTTTAAGAAGATTTATTTAAAAAAGTTGCTGCTATTTTGTCAGAATTCTGATGAACTGGAAGATCATCATCATCATCATCATCAGATATATCGCTGTAGTGGTTGAATTAAATTTAAGCTTTAAACTTATTGTAATTTTTTGACTGGAAGCTGTGAGGAAGTCATGCTAGAAGAAAATCGAAAACAATTTGGAATCGGACTACATACATAGATATGTAATACTTATATTGACAGAAGTCTCTTTAACTGGAAGTACTCGAAGTGAAACAAAGTAAAGGAAAGACAGAGTAAAATATTCTAACTACGTTTCGGAAGGTATCAGAGGAGCTCATGATGATATTTTATTGGTTTGCGATTAACATACATACTTCAATAAGCACAAGGTATCCGAATGAAAATTTTAAATGGCGAAATGCTTCCTGTCCATAACATAATGGAGTCCGTCCATTCATAGTTTTTATAAAAGACTATACAAATCATGCCCATTGGTAAATCTATCTATTTTCGTCTAAAAACAGTAGCTAAAAAAAAAAGATGTAAACTTTCCACCGAATATTCTCGTGGGTTTTATCGATTTGGAATACCTACAACTCTGTGTATTGAATGCTATGAAATTACATCGGACGCAGGAGTTAACGGAATGTTCCCCTTTCGGATGTTAGGGTGTTATACAGAAACCAGTCAGCAGGGTTGCGTTAACAGCAGAATATTACAGCAATGGTCGGGTATTTATGCATGCAAAGAAAGGGACCGACACTAATGTGCAGAAATAGTAGACATAGAAATCAAAACTTTGATGCGGCATATATTCAAGTCACCAAAGAGGGTGTGTGTATTCTTGCATGCCATAACAGTGGAGTCGGCTCTCGGATACTCCTCAGCTCTAACATAGCAATGCTATAGGGCTAGCAATAGTAGCATAAACCGATAGTTTACTTTTTGTCGTCGTTTAGCTTTTCTGTTTCTTGAATTTCCCCTCAAGTTTCAAGTACTTACTCGTTTGTCACAAAGTATCTCACCCAGAAATTAATTTGCCCGCTAAACAAGGACGACTGTATGCGATTAAAATTTTTAAGTTCATCTTGTGTTCTCTTGTCCGTTCGATTTTTTTTGCATGAAACTCTATATAGGAATCATCAGGCGGCAGGCGCGACTTTATCCTATTTCCGATTCTTTCGGTTTCCTTCAATAGCGAAAACGGTGCTCCTGCCTGCCTGCCTGCCTTGCCCATGGGGTCGTCATGATGGCTGACTAGGGAACTATTACATACCGAAGGTCGTTTTCACGACGGCAACATTGGTAACAAGGAGTACTATGTACTCCTCCAGCAGCAGCAGCAGCAGCAGCAGTAAGCAGCAATCCAACAGGAATAGAAATCTTATTCGGCATCTTGGAGTTCCCACATTTAAAACACACGTCACATCACAAAATGCAAGTGCTTCTCTCGAAAGGGGATTCTCCTCCTTTTGTATCTCTTTATATATATATATAGATATATATCTACCTACATACATATTCGCATTATAAAATTTAGAGCTGCTCTGTGTTGTCATTGTGCCGCCGTTCATTTCGTTTACGTTTCTGTCTTGCTTCTGCCACGGCTGATGTAGAAATAATGGCAAAAAAGCCCCATTTCCAATTCTGTTGGTATCAGTTTGTATTGGTGCTGAAGTGGAAAAGGGGAAAAATGAAACAAAACCAAAAAAAAAAAAAAATGTCGTACATCTGCTGCCTGGACACGTTCCAAAGAGGAAGGCAAGAATTGTATGAGCGCAAGGATATTAGACGTTGCCAAATATTTTATCGATATCCTTCTTGACGGCTTTATGAGTTCTAAACGGGATTTGGATTTTTCAGGTGAGAATTTTTGCATTGTTTTCGGAATTTTTATTTAAGTTTAATTACAACTCACTTTTGAAGTAAAACAACCCGGAAAAATTAATTATTCGGGTGATATCAGAGCTATGTATTACTGAGATATTGATATTGTCAGAAATTAATAACGAAACACAACTGTTTCTATGAAAAAGTATGACAAATAAGAAGTAATATGAAATGAAAATGAGTGAGTAAGTATCAAAGACCATATAACATATAAGTCATACATATGTTCTTTAGTAGTCAAATCTTTGCACTATATACTATACATATACAGTATATAGAAAACAAAAATTTGTATATCTTCTTATTGAAAACCCAACAAATTTTCCATTTTGTTTTTTTACGAGTAATACTCTTGTTGTCATAAAATCGTCCATAGAACGTGAGATTCAAGGACCAAATCGATTATTTCAATATAGTCGTACTCGTGCCCTGTAGTATCCTAGAAGAAGAAATGCAATTTTATCGAACAATTTTTCTAGATGAGTTCTCTCTGATTGCGGCTACGCTCGCGTGGACTACATTATTATTGCTTAGTTTTTCTATGTACTATATATACAGGGTGTCCCGTATAAGATTTTACACCAGAAGAAGGCTATGGATAGGTCATGCTTAGAGAAGAAAAAAATTGTATGACTGTGGGAGGAAAAATCCTAACTGTTTCCGAGATATCGGGACTTAAAGATATTTGGGTATGTTTTCATAGATGATCCTGTAAATTTTTCTGTTCTTTGTGTTATGGCTCAACAAAGTCAATTTCGAAATTTTAATTCGTTTGTTTTTTATTTAACTACTATTTTTAACAAAAAACATGTCATAAACACTAATTTTTCATATTGGATTTAAGAAGCCCCAAAGGCTTAGCTTTAAAATGATTGTGTACCCAAAATGTAAGTCTTTCTGCTTTTTTTACACTTTTTATTGTATTCACTCTTTAATGTATCAGTATAACCGATGTAAATATACAACAAGAATTTACAACAAAGAGTGAACACACTCTTTAGCCCTTAGCTTACTTCGAAATTTAGGAGCTCTCCCCGGCCCCGGAAAAATTGAGAAAATCCTCAAAATTCCCAGGATTCATAGTTATCCTAGAAAGAAGAATTGTGAAGATCCGGTTAAAAATAGCTGAGATAAAAACTAAAGTATCTCAACTATTTATGAAAAGAACGGCTTAAATTAAGGAAATGCCGATTTTTCATAGAATTTTTTAACCGTTTGGGTTGTTTCCCAAGTTGTTATTTCTACTATTACTAATTAATTATACACTATTTCAGTTTAATGTCAACGGATAAAATGAAGCCTGTTTTGTTGGGAACGGTCGTTTCTAATTAGTTTTCAGCTCAGGCTAATAGTTTAGGAGAAATGTTAATAATAGTAGTGTGTGTAGTGTAGTGGTTCGGAGGATTTTTTTTGTAAAGATGAAAAAGTTTCGTAATTGAACACTTATGCCTATGATTGAAAAAAAATTAAACAGTGAACTTCGGGAGTAAAAGCTCAGTGTGGAAATATCTCGAATTGAAAATAAAAACCTTCTAATAGATAGAAAATTTTATTACCTTTAATTTAGATGCAAAATTTTTTCTCTAGGGGCATCCCTTATGATGCAGGCTCCGACAAAGTAAAAAAGTGGTTTTCAGTTAAAACATAATCAAGTTTTAGAGGGTTGAAAAAATATACTATGGAGTATACCGGATTGAAATTTAAAAAAGCCATTCGATAGATCTCAGCGGGGGCTTTGAATAGACGCCCCACATGTCATATTTGGGGTTTGAGGAGGGTGGGGGTAACAACCCCGCACCCCAAAATACCCCCACTCGAAACTTCTTTTCGATAAATTTAATCGCCTTGTCGAACTAAAGACGAATATCAAGTTCGTTTTTTGACCGATCCCCTCCTCATCCCGCAAGAAAGGTTCAAATTTTGAAAATAATTAAAGCTAATTTCTGAACTTCAAATACTATTATTAAGTAATTTAGGGCGGAAAAAGAAAGTCGATCGCACCAATTTGTTTTTCGGTGATGTTTTATTACGTTTTCCAGAAAGTTTCATGCTGTTTGATGCGGAATTACTGATGTTTTGGGCTCACAAATTTGCAATACCTTTTTTTGTGGGGGAAAAACATGATGCGGGTAGATGTAAATTGAACACCCTGCTAAATCAATCGAGTACCACCTAGAAAAAATACGAGTGCACCAGTCGATAGTCCTCAAAACGATCTTTCATTTGGCACACTGGAAATTTTCCTAGGACACTCCCGTCCCCAGCTGCATCCGCTGACATTTAACGTTCAATCTCAGCTGCATGCGCTGACATTTGACGTTCAATCTCAGCTGCTTAGTACAACTATACAACCCGGTTGACACTGCCAATTTGTGAATGTAAAAATACAAGACCCTTGTATTGCATTTTATATGCATAAGCCTTGTATGACTTTACTGGGTTGTAATCAAATACATCTTTTACAACGATACACTCTTTGATACAACATTGCGTGAATACCCGTATAGTATCTAGCAAAAATGGCTTAAAAACCTCATTCCCTAATAGGCCAGTCAATACAGACAATCAATTCACATTAATTACGAAAGTTTTGAATTTTGATGGCATATTGGGTGAGGTGAAATAACTACAAATTTAATTTTGCAATCATCACCGACGTTCGAAGCATGCGCGAAATTTCAGAAAAACAAAAGTTCTTATAACTTCAATAAAAAAAAGATCCAAAAGTTCTACAAATTTAAAGCAATGTCTACTCTGATATTTTCCACAATGTGCAATATAATTTTTTATTGCAAAATCATGCTTTTATTATTAATATGCTAGGTATAGTTGATTTTTATTGCAGTTTGAAAGAAGGTTCAGGATTATCGGAAATGTTCATTTCTGGATTTTCGGGGATATGTCACATATTGCGTCACTGCATTCGAAGTAAGTGCCTAAAACTGTCCCATTAGGTTTTCTAATTCTAATTCTGCATGGTCTCTGTCTGATAGATCATGATCCTGGCATTCAAGCAAGATTGTCCGTGACAAGAAAAAGAAATCTCAGAGCACTTGAAGCCAGCTTTTCGACAACCACATTGTTTCTCGCAGCCTTCTTCGGACTTGCACGTGACGAATTTTAGCAATTCAGCTGGTGCTAGTTCCTCTAAGATTAGGATGGACATCAAACCGTTTGGTTCTTGCTTTCAGCCCCAAGATTCAGTTCGCTCGTTATTACGCATCCATAGTTGAACCTAATGAAATGTACTCAAGGACTGCTGCCGCGCCGTAGCTTTCGTTGGTGGCAAATAGGCGATGTTGATTTTGCTTTTGTGATTGAGCGCCCAAAAGCTTCATACCATAATTTACTCAACGAGTCATCGGGTTTACCTCCGTACTGAGCAGTGCTGTCGTTTGTAATCCGATCAGAGTATTTATACTCCGAAATCTAATAGCGTACTCCGGTACTACTCCTTTTTTAAAAGTACTCCGTTTTTGGTATTAGGTAGCCCATTTTATTTTTCAAACATGCATGGTACATAGTACAGGTTGAAATAATGGTTTGGTAATGATACTACATTGAAATATACCAAGTTCAATCAGATAAGAACAAATCTCTTATTGAAAAGAAAGAGAGAATAAAGTAATTTCAAATGTGAAATTTCATTTGTGTCATCGTCATCCGTTTCGTTGGCTCTTATGTAATGTTGTTATGCTGTTGTGGTGGCGTAATTGTACAAATATAAACATTCTCTCGAAGAGCATAGAATTGTAGAATTTTATTTAAAAATTTAGTTTTAATCGCTCCTTTCCTTTCTTAAAGTTTGCCTTAAGACTGCGCCCAAATCCAAATCTGTTGAACATTTTTCATAGAAGGTTTACTTTAGGTCCTGAAGTGAAGAAAAAAACTACTTCAAGAACAAGAGATACAAGAAATAAGTAAACAATGCCGTGATTTCTATTTTATCTAATACAAAGAAATATTACATCGTATAAATTTTGAACACCCAGTACTAAAAAAGCAGTTGCAGGAATTGATACAAATTGTTTAACCTTAACCTCAATACTTTTTTAATCAAACTTTTCCCCAACCTTATTAATTGGAATGATATCGATGAGTTAGACGAAGAAAGGAGTCTTATGCTAGATGACTAATATTTCAAGAATACTGAAACTTGATTTTTAATGTTAAAAATGTCCTAGGTGTGCGAAAAAATCTTAAATTTATAAAAATTGTTGCTTTATGTGTATGTGGAGGGCTCCGGAAGTGCGGAAAGAAGCTTTTCGCTGGTCGGTTTCCTATTAAAACTAAAACCAGAAATTCTCTTGACGCTAGAAACTGTAAATTTCATAATGTTGTAAAAAAAATTATTGAAGCAAAAAACGTTATTTACATTATAATAAAAACAATAACAACTAGAATTAGTCTTGGTTCTTGGACCAATTTTTATGATACCTTAGATTTATGCCTGTAGGTATACTATATAATTTCCTATAGTCAAGTGCAAGTTTGTTTGTCTGCATCTAGAAAAGTTCGTCTGACAGGAAAAATGATTATAGCTAATTTCATGGGATTTCACATTCTGAACAACTTTTCACTTCACTGAAAACGTCTAGAACTGACCGTTCGTTTTCACAGTATATAGTATGTAATAAACCACAATTTGCATATGGAAACACCAAGAAGAGGTTGCCCGATTTAGTCTATTTTTGAAGTTGCATTTACTATTATAAAAATGAAAACGCCGTGTACGAAATTCCAGCTCTCTACGCTGACGCGACGTACGTAAAGTTAGTACCGCAACTTCGCCTGATATAGTTCGGAGCTATCTCATAATTTGTCGTAAATTTTTCGTGAAAACCATAAATTTGTCATGTCCTTTTTTGTAAAGGAAACTGGATGTTGTGCTAAGTTGATGTCAAGTTAGCACCGCAATTCACTGGAACTCGGCCAAACCTTATCGGAGTGGAAAATTTCATATCTTAGAATTTGTCGTTAATTTGTCGTTAATTTTTCTTGAAATCCATAAATTTGTCATGTTCTTTTACCTAAAGGAAACTGGATGTGGTGCCAAGTTGTCGTGCACCCCTTCCAGTTTCCTTTAGAATAAAGGACACGACAAATTAACGACAATTTCCAAGATGTTAAATTTTTCAATTCGATAACGTTTGGTCGAGTTCCAGTGAGTTGCGGTGCTAACTTTACGTTTGGCAACACATCCAGTGTCCTTTAAAAAAAAAGGACACGGCAAATTTATGGCTTTCGCGACAAATTAACGACAAATTCCAAGAAGTATAACTTTCCAATTCGATAAGTTTTGGCGGAGTTCCAGTAAGTTGCGGTGCTAATTTGACGTCAACTTAGCACCACATCCAGTTTCCTTTAGAAAAAAGGACACGACAAATTTATGGTTTTCACGACAAATTAACGACAAATTATGAGATAATTCCGAACTATATCAAGCGAAGTTGCGGTGCTAACTTTACGTACGTGCTGACGCGTTCTCGGGCAGTATACAAATATATAGTGAAAAACAAAATTTTTATATGGCACCCTGAAGGAGTTACCCGATGTTGGCAGCACTCTCGAAAATACGGAACACTTGGAACAAGCTTCATTGTGGAGTGACAGAAGTTACAAAGTATAATAACTTTAGTCTTTTTTATATGATTAATTAATAAAGTCAATTGTGTTAACAAACAAAAGGAAGTAATTATTTCGCCTGCGCATTGAACCCCAACATTTGTACAAAGCACACAAACACTAACGTATACAAAAGTGGAAAATATAACACCCGATTTGCCAATTTCGAACTTAAGACTACAATGTTTTTTTTTTTTTTTTAAAATACCGCGTGGAAAATAACTCGAGAACGCAGTTTCCATAAGGACAGACTAATAGAGGGAAATGCAGAAATCAAAATAATATCTAATATTATGAGTGGGTGTCCGACCCATTTTACTCTAACGGGCAGCATACAAATATAGTATTGCCAACAAAGATTTTTTTTATTGTAGAATATTTGTAATTTATATTCTTGCAGAGCAGTGTAATGTCCCAAATGAGAGCAATGGTTTAGAAATACTGAAAATATGAGGTAACATCCATAAAGAAAAACAATCGAACAGATAACCGCCACTTTTTAAAGTTGATTAAAAAAGGATATCAATGATTGTAATAAGTTTTACTGGATTCTTGAAGATCTCATAGAAAAAGAACAACTCGAATAAGTAAAATGTACTTCAGCTATGGATGATTAAATACGTTCGCCGAAAAAAGTCAAGAAAAGTCACCACTAAAATATATTTTTTGAGTTTTTTAATATGTTGTTGTTTTTGTTATTTTCAAGTATAGCTTATTTATGCGACTGTTATTGTTTATTTTCTGAAAAAAGATATCAAGAAATTTTTATACAAGGCACACATAATAACTTTTAATAAAAATTGGAAAATTTTAATTTAATGATCGGTTTTAATTTTGTTAGTTGTGTACTCCGTTTTTTCGAAAAGTACTCCGCTTGGCAGCAAATGATACTACTCTTGAACTTTTCCAAACGACAGCACTAGTACTGAGCGACCAGGGGGCCTATTCTTGAATTACGAATGGTTTTTACGAATTCGTTATATATGACATTTAATACTGATGCTAGCTTTTGTTACAATTCCGTGGCATCTTTTGAACTGAAAGAATTATCATATTTACCAAATTTCAGTTTCGGGTTTTCCTCTAAAAACTCAATTATTTTAGTTTTTTGAGCATATAATATTTTCGCACATCTTTTATCTCCCATTATCATCCGTAAAATAGCAGCTGATTCACTCTTCGTTTTGGCATAACGAATGGTTGAACCCACTCGTTAAATAACGAAGGGTTTGCGTTCGGTATATAACGAAATTTTGACAGTATAACGAATACGGAATGTGCCTTCGTTATTCAATAATAGGCTCCCAGAACTTTTTCTTCATTGTCGTCGATTTCATTCGCATGAGTACTATATACGGATCACTACTATGTAGGCCATAGCTTCACTCAAATCTTTATTTCTTTTTATCAAGGATGTAATCTTCTACGGAGCTCTTTTCTGCGACTCGGTATAACAAACAGCCGCCACCGAATCTGTTATATCCCGGGTTTTTTCTTCCCACCACACCAGTAGGGAAGGAAAGAGCACAAGAATGGCAGATTTGATGGCAGTGTTAACAGCGAGTCGCAGAAAATAATTCACTATTAATTTTTCATTTATTGAACAATGCCGAAGTTCTGTCACAGTCTGTGAAGACATGGTAAAATAGCATATGTTTCGTCAAACTTTAATTGTTCAAACTGCAATCTTGCGTTCATATTAATTACAAAATGCATTAATTATGTCATTAACTTGTATAGCAGGTTGTAAATGTGACGTCACTTGTACGTCATTTGTAACAGCTTTGCACTAGTAGAGGGTTCCAAATTTATATTCTGATGGGGTAGGAAATACGAAGGACTATGTAAAATTTGCAAAGCTTTTGCAATATTTGAACGACTGGAAAAAGTGCAAAATACTTATTATTGATCATTTTTGCTAAGTATTTTTTGAGTTTGTGGTCCTTGTGTGAGGTTGCAAACTTAGCAGATTATGACTAACAATGATTTGAAAGTTTGCAACGCAATTTCAGAACTTTTGTAATTTATTGTTTTTTTTTGAAAGATGGCAGCCAAAAAAGCCATTATTGATCCATCGATTTAAAAAAAATATATGTTATGGACAACATAAAGGTTGCAAATTGGTATAGGTGTTCAGGTAAGTTGCAACAGCTAAGCGACCGTTTTGCAGCACTTTTGTATTTTTTTTTATATTCATTACTATTAGAAGCATTACTTTGCAATAAAAATGATATTTCAGAGGGGCGGAATGAGTTGCAAATTTAATACATGGCGGAAAATATCGGAGGAGACATTGTCTTAACTTTGCAGAACATTTGGAATTTTTTTATGGAAGTTATAAGAAACTTTTGTTTTTCTGGAATTTTGCGCGGACCTCGGTGATGATTGCAAAATTAAATTTGTAGTTATTTCACCTCACCCAACATTCCATCAAAATTTCAAAACTTTAGTAATTAATGTTAAATTTTCAAATTTAAATGTCTCTCTCTATTACCTACTTTCTGGCATTTATTGAACTTTCTTCGGTGGATTTACATACTTAAGAGAAAGTGTAAAGAATGCAAAAAGGGTTACATTTTAGGTAAAGAGTGTAAAAGGTTATTTTAAAAAGAAGGGATTTTTTAATCCAATATGTAAAATTGGTGTCGATGACGTATTTTTTGATAAAATGAATAAATAAATAACAAAAAATAGTTAAAATTCCGAAATTTTAACTCTGTTAAAGCACCAGATCATGGTATTTTTTTTTTTTTTATTTTCTGAAAGATGCATTTGTTAAGAATACTCTCACCAAATGCTTTGAAGAAATTTGTAAAATTGACGGAGTTACAGCATTTTATGTGTAACCGTTTAGTTTGTTCCTTTAGAAAAACTTAACGTATCTTTCTCGAAACGACGTCTTTCAACCTGGTTGACAGCACTATGGCACCACGTAGAGATTTTTTATAAAGGGCCCCTTCTATTTTTTTTTTTATGGACGATGAACATTTTTCCATGAAAATCGGAAGTAAAATTCGCTGGTCTGCCATTTTTTTTTTAAGTTATCGAAATTGCTGTAAACCTATATAGTATGTCTAGCTTGTAAATATATTTTTATTTTATTTTTCTGATGAACCCTATGGCTTAAACGCTGTCAACCGGCGTGCAGCAGTTTTTAGATTCGAGTACAAAAATTTGTATACAGTCTTCTATATGTACATATTGACTATGAGCATTAATAAAACAAAATTCCACTCATTGTTTGCTTGTAAATAATTACGGAAAATACACCCTCAGATCGCGCACAAACCGTGATCTGGGACCTTAAGCCATAATTGCAAAACGGAGGTCAGGATAGGAAATATTTATAGACCATTGGAAAGGTCCAACTTCTAACAAATTTTAAATCATCATCCTAGGATGTAATGTTTAGAAAGGACATTGATATAATTTTGCATAGTCAGGAAGCCTGGATGGCTTTCAGTGGCCCTCGGATAACTTTTAAGCTACTGGGGGGATTGCTAGTCGTCCGTAGATAAGCGATGTATCCACAACAAGGTGTCCCTCACAGAGTAGCCTGGTCACATGGGGGACCATGGTGTATGAAAGGGCTGACCTCTAGCCAGGTTTGGCTTTGGTACTTCCTTTCTTGGCTTTCTTTGACCGGAGCCCGCCGCCGTAGGCGTTGCTACCTCGGTTATCGGATCTCTCAGCAAAGCGGATGTTCGTATGAAGCATAAGCAGAGATGTGTAAGCCTGAGCACTTGCAGATGTACAAAACTTTTTCTTGATGCGCCTAATAGGATTTTCTCTGGGGTTCGGAAGGAAATAATGAATTATTGTGGTTGGCATTGTTACCGGCCACAGCTCACTTCACGCTCATCTAATAAGAATGGGAGTTGTTGACAGCTCTGAGGGTCTGTTCTGCCAGGAAGGAGAGACTGACAAAACCGAACACATTCTGTGTGCTTGTCCGGCCTTTGCCCGGAGTAGGCTGGATATGCTTGGGTCTGCCCTCCTAATGGTGGATGAGCTGAAAAACTTATCCAACCAAGACCTGATGGGCTTCATTAAGAGAACGGAAAGGTTTTGGTGAGTGAGTTTCTAGCAGGTTAGCATAATGGGCCGCTCTATCCTCGGGATTTACCGCCCCTGCTTTTAAAAAACCTTCTTTAAGTCTAAGCTTCTACTTAATAAAGGCTGAACCACAATAGAAGTAAACGTAAGTACATTTACTTACGTAAAGCGAACGCGCCCTTTAATTTAACAGGCGTACACAAATTAACTTTCGTTAAATTTAAAAGTCAAATTGCAGTCAGTAAAGGTGCGGTAAGAATCGCTCATTCCGTAAGAAAGTGAAGTTTCAAACAGTTAAGTTATTACTAAATGATTAAAAGTGCAACGTAAAACTTAAAATGGAATAAAAATGGTACTGTGAATTAATAGAAAGCACAAATCTTCAATTAAATCAACTTCCAATTGTTAATTTTTTCACTTTTACCACTTTTTAAAATTGAAAACATTAAATATCAAGATAATAACTCTTACGGAATGTGATATATATTTAGGCTAAAAATATCAATTTTTCGTAAGTAAACCTCAGTATCGTTTAATTTCGTAAAGTTATTTACTTCTATTGTGGTTCAGCCTTAAGTACGCATTCTACGTTATATATAACCGAAAATGTCTGTCAATCAAAATCCATTATTTCGTTATTGTGATCGTTAAGGGAATAATCAAGATAGATATGTTATGGGCCATGCTATTCTCATCCCAAACTGCGAGGCTGAACTCATGCATAAATTTTGAAGTGGCACATTTCATTTGGATATTTTGCATACAAGATTCTCATTTGTTGCTATAGTTATTCACCGGTAATTTAAATATAGAATGGGCTGCCTAAAGAATGCTGGTATTGCGGTATCAAATAATGATATGATCCTAATGTACCTACTAAATGCCGAATATGCAGCTTCTTCTAATAATTTATCCTTTGCATCCAGTATAGACAACTGTTTTGTCGACATCACTTTTTCTGCTAGTTTCTCAGTATTTAGATTTAAATTGGATGATATTATTGAAACTAATTTCTCTGTTAAATCCAATGCTGTTGGTCTTAATGGCAATCAACCGAAATTTATCACTGTAGCTCTCCCTTTTTTCATTATTCATTCCCTGACTCACGTTATCAATGTAGAAAATAGCAAAAGTTTTCCCAATAGGAAAAGGATCGAAGACGGAGGTTCCAGAATATAGGCTTATATCTATTCAATATTTGGTTTTATGTTTTATACACGCCGAGTTTTTCATATATATCTGGAAATTTCTTGAGAATCCTTATCAATTTGGTTGTAGACGTACGGCGAGCAATCTATGAAGAAAGGCTAATCCGCTTGGACTGTTGGACTTCTCCATGGTCCTCGACAAGGTCTTAGATTAGATTAGATTTGTGAAGGGGTGTATAGGTGTTAGCCTCGCAATCACTGCGACCTGAAAGATCTATTGTGAGTCCCCGTTGAATTTGCTCCATTTATAGGTTTAGACTGTTAATAAAGTCTAGAACCATTCTGAGCTTGAGGTTCCATACGTAACTTTGTGGAGGAAGAGCATGTTCAAGGTGGAGTAATCACCGCCTGGCCAATGCTTCGTAGTTGCAGAGCAAGTGCTCCGAGGTTTCCTGAGCATCCTGACAGAAGCGGCAGGATGAAGTCTCAGCCAAACCCAGCTTGTTTAGGTGATACCTCAAGGGGCAATGGCCTGAGAGGAGCTCAGTGATCATTTTGAGCTCTGTTCTACTAAGGAGTAGGAGTTCTTTTGTTTTTCCGCCAGAGGTGTCGATAAACTTTTTTGCCTGACGAAGTCCTTGTAGCCTTTCTCCAATACAGGGATTTTTGTTTATTTTCCCAGTTATTTAGGGTAGCTCTGAGGTAACACTTTGAAGTGCCACAAATTTGCTCTGGTCCGACAAACTGAGTTTCCGCTACTCTTTTGGCTAGGCCATCCGCAATTTCATTGCCTTTGTGGCCCTCATGTCCAGGTACTCACATGAGGATAACTTTGTTTCTCCTTGATAGATTTTTGAGGGTTTGTAGGCATTCCCAGACTATCCCTGACTTGACAGTGTAGGACTTTAAGGCCTTGAGGGCAGCTTGACTGTTCGAGAGGATATTAATCGTTGAGCCATTTATGGCTCTTTTAATGCAGGTATTGGCACATTCTTCTATGGTCAATACCTCGGCTTGGAATACGGTAGGGGTAGAGCCTTCTTTGATATATACCCCACTGTTTGTTTTTGAGCCGTCTGTATACCACACCATCGATCCTTGATGGAAGGACGGTTTAGTGGAGCGCCATTGTTGTCGGTCTCCAAGAACCACTTGGAATGGTCTTACAAAATCCACTCTGGGTGTGATTATATCAGATATTGTCGTCACTTGCTCGAAGCATATCTGTTTTAAGATACTTAAATGACCAACCAGATCGCCTGGTTTTAACTGTTTCTCCGTTTGTACTCTAATAGCACAGGAGATCGCTTCCTTTTTCACCTGCAAATGCAGGGGTGCAAGGTTTAATAAGGCTTCCATGCCTGCTGTAGGACAGGTTCTCATGGCACCAGTTATTCCTAGACAGGCAAGCCGCTGGGTTTTTTGAAGCAGAGCCTCAGCCGTCTTTTGTTTAGTTTTTGGCCACCATGCGAGGGCCGCATAGGTGACCATGGGTCTAACAACCGTGGTGTACGTCCAGTACATCATTTTTGGCTTCAGACCCCATGTTCTGCCAATAAAGCGACGACATGTGTAGAGAGATCACATCGCTCTATCCGTCAAGTCAATATCACTTCCGTACTATCAAGAAGAGGAGCCGTTAGTGAGAGCTTTGATCTTCTTGTGAACGGAACGATAACCGTTTTGTTGGGGTTAATGCTAAGGCCTTTGTTTAAACATCGACAAGGTCTTACTTATTAAGTTGGGCAAGAACTAAACACAACTTTGTGGCATTTCATATCTATAACAGAATTCGAATGGTCGAATGCAAAATAAACAGATTTCTTGTTAACAAATTGTGGTGTACCACAGGGATCTATTTCGGGACCGCCGCTTTTTTTAGATTTTATAAACATGATAAGATATTTCATCTATATGCTGATGATTGATAACTTTATAATTTGATGCCTCTGGGGCTGATTAATAATGGTGTTGGTAAACTCAACGGAGGCTTTTGGACAATCTCTAAATCGGTCGAAGAAGAAAACTCCTCAATCCCTATAAAATATAATTCGATTGTTATATTCATATAAAAATGCCCTAGACAATTCCTGTTTTCTTCAATAATCAATGCTCTATGTTATACTGCGAGTGTGTTAAAATTATATTTAACAAAAATTCACTTGGAATAGTCACGTCAACTGGATCATTTTAAAGTTCTATTGAACTTTCCGTATGCTTTCTCGATCGTCAACCTATATTCCTTCATCCAATAGACTCATGCCTGTTCATACACTTATGTGTGGCTGTGAAATTTATGCTGGTAAGATGTATTCTATATCAATACGCAAGCTCACTACTGACTCTAACTCAGCTGTTAGTGATATATATATATATATATATATATATATACCTACAGATTACAATGCCAGTGCACATATTATTTCAGTTATTGGATGTCCTTTAGTGTCTTATATTCATCAAAGTATATTAATCTGTCTATACAATACTATCAAATATATAAAACCAGACTATTTTTCATTTCTCTCGTTCAAACCAAACTAGTGTAGTGATAGGTATTTATTTACATACTTGTAAGATGTCAGAGAGTCAGTTCGTTGTCCAGGCCAAAGAATAACTAAATAAAAGAAAGGACACAGAAGAGTGGAAGGAGAGGAAGGAAGAAAGAGAAAAAAAAAGTCAAACCATCTTTGAACATTTTACGAATAAGACAAAAAATGTGAAAGCTAAGATTACATGCAACGAAATGGAATGGCAAATGATTTATTTTCGTAAATAAGAGAGAATGGGCGTAGTTTTCTGATTTTACGCTCATAAAATGCTCCCGCGTTTTTATGAAAACACGATTTTCAGAAATTGTCCCAATGTTTTGCGCAGGAATTCTAATGTTTGTTAGTGTAATCCTATGATATGTGAACAGCACGTTTTTCTGTTTACATTTGTTTTGCTCGAAAGAGATTAAGTGGGGGAATCTCATGCTGGATTCGGGGAATTTTATTTGACAGAAATTTTACATCTCCTTTTAGTGCGTTGTTCATTGCGAAATTTATCTTTTTCTTGCCAAATGGAGGTAGGGTTACACAATGTACATGATTATCAGTGTTGCAAACTCTCCTTCTTTAGAAGCAGATCTCCTTCATTTCGTACTGATCTTCTTCTATCCTTCTTTTAGACCGAATCTCCTTCATTTCGACCTTACTAAATACTTTCTTGATAAATAAAGATGTCAAATAATAATAATAGTCAAAAGCAAAAAAAATTAACGCAACCTACTCTGCGGAAAACAGCTTACCTTTTGATTTCTTGCTGTGTGAAGAAGAAGCAGAAGGCGCAGTTCGCATAATTTGTTTTTCATTCCTTCTAAATTAACGCAACCTACTACCTACCCTACCCTGGAAAACAAGCCAGCTTCCTTCTGATTTCTTGCTGTGAGAAAAAGAAGAAAAAGGCGCGGCTCACAGTTCATTTAATTTTGCATTGTTCTTATAGATAGTTCCTATACTGTGTTGAACTGTCATTGCGTGTACTGAACTGATAGCAGTAGTAAATTGCACATTGGCTACCTGTATATAGGTACAGAATTTTTTGCTTTACCTAAGGCAATTATTTCATTTTGTTAGTTTAACAATTTTAGAAAATTCGCTGCTTTCGGTTTTGCCATAAAAAATGAAGCGATACTTTAAGCCCTCACAGAAAAGCTCCGAATCTACGGCCGTAGCAAGAAACGCAATTGTGGTTATACCTAGTCCTAGTGCGACAGAAGGATTGCAAGTGCAACACCCAACAAATTGAAGAAACCGATGAAAACGACTTTGGTAAATTCGATGAGATAATTCATAAATTGACAATCTTGAAGTTTTTGTTCATAATTAATTTTATAAAGGTGGAAACGAAGAAATTACCAGTTTGGTATGCAAGAGCTACTCATCGTCATCAGCTAACAATAATAGTAAAAAAAGGCTTACGAAATACGAGCAAAAATATTTGTCCTTATGGCAAACCGAGTATAAATGGGCACAGAAAAGCAAAAAGGGCGAGTGCTACGTGTATTGCAATTTATGTTTTTCCGATTTATACATCGGTAGTATGGGAAAATACATTTTAACCAATTTGAATAGTCAACATCATCAGAAAAATATATCGTTATATCGTTCAAACTACCTTAGAGTCAGAGTCGTTTTACTCTCTGCAAAATAGAAAAACCGATGCCAGTATTAAGTTTGCAGTATTTATTGCGGAACACAACTTGTCTTTTAATCTGATGGATCATTTTCCAGGCTTCCTTGCATCAGTATCGCACGATTCGGAATTATGTAAGCAAATAAAGTGCTCTCGAACTAAGGTAGTTGCTATTTTAAAAAATGTCTTGGGATTGACCTATATGGAAGATGTAACGTGCCTATTAAATAGAAACAAATTATCATTAATAGCGGATGAAGCTACAGACATATCATTATGTAAAACTTTATGTTTAGTAGTAAGAGTTCGTACAGGTTTTAGTATTAAAAATTTTTTTTTTGGACCTGATACCGGTTGAGAAAGCTGATGCCGACTCATTATATGCATCCATTATTAATTGTTTTTACAAAAATAGTATTAATTATGTAGACAATCTTATTGGCTTTGCTGCTGATGGTGCAAATGTGATGACTGGCAGGCATCACTCTGTTGCCTCTTTGTTAAAAAAAGATATTAAGAACATTTTCCTATTAAAGTGTGTCTGTCACTCATTTCATTTATGTGCGTCATATGCGTGCGAAAAATTACCGAATTCAGCGGAGGAATTAGCGCGAAATATGTATAATTATTTAAAAAGCTCAAAGAGACTTCGTGATTTTGAAGTTTTTGCAAGTTTTTTCGAAATAAAGCCTCATAAAATAATGCACCCGTCGCAAACTCGATGGTTATCATTGCTCAGCGTTGTTTCTAGATTGCTTAATAAGTCCATTGCAACAAAAGAAGACAAATTTGCTTCAGCCATGTCAATTTTTAACATGTTGAATGATCCCATCATTAAACTGTATTTGATGTTTTTAGAATTCGCACTGCCTTTTTTCAATAATTTGAATAAACTGTTTCAAGCATAAAGTCCTAAGTTATATAGCTTGTACTATCAAATAAAAAATATTACCATAAGTATACTGGAATGCTTTATTAAAAAGGATTACATAAAAAGATTTCAGAAAGATTTGTCTAATATCGACTATTTAAATAGTGAGAATTTTTTAGATTTAAAAAACTTGTATTTGGGAGCAAAAGTAAATTTGTTCTTATTATCTAACCAAGTAGATGAACACAGGATCACTACTTTTAAACTGAATTGCCGTGAATTCTATACAGAATCAATTAAGCAGATCTTTTTAAGATTTAATTTTGAGTCAACATTTTTCCAAAATTTAGAAGTTATAAATCTAGAAAATATTATTAAAAAAAAGTTCAAGTCGATTTCTTGCCTTGTAAATGAAATGCCACATTTAGTTCCTCCTGATAAAATTCAGCTAATTGATAATCAATATCGAATGTTGAGCAACTTTATTTTAGAAGAAGATAAACCACTTGAAATTGAACAATTTTGGCAAAAGGTGGCTTTATATAAAATCAACAACGATCAAGCTTTTCCTGAGTTGATAAATTTTGTATATTCATTACTATCATTACCTCCTTCTTCTGCGAATGTGGAAAGAATATTCTCTCAAGTAAAGTTAATAAAAACGGCACAGAGAAATAGACTTGATACTTCAAGTATTCGAGCGTGTTTACAAACAAAAGGTTTATTAAAAATGCAGGGTTCAAATTGTATGAACTTTAAGCCAACCAAAGAAATGAGAAACAAATTCAATGTAAATATGTACAACGATTAAGGAGTAATTAATACAATTACTATATAAGGAGAAGACAAGCGCAGGATTTGTTTGAAATTATTATGTTTATTTTTACATATTATTCTGTTGATTTATATGGAGAACTGTGTTAATGTGATATTAATAAGTAACATTGTAAATGTAGTTTGTGCAATAAAGCATATTTATGCAGTTTATCGAATCTTTCAAATTCTCCTTCTATCTCCTTCTTTTTTTCCCACATATCTACTTCTTAACCAATTTTTGAGTTTGCAACACTGATTATTATGAATAGTTTGAAAGAATTTTGAGGCATTTAATAAGATTTTGTCGTTCGGGTAATCCTACGTTCTCTCGATTTTTGTTTTTAATTCGTTATCTCAGTCTCACTACAATAATACATAGCCAAGTTCTTTTCCCCCATTCATGCAGAAGACAAAAGTATATGAGATTACCTCTTTCGGTCTAAAAAACACGGAAAATTTTTATTTATACTTTGGTCCAGGCTATCAGGCTATGGAATCATTTTCCATTTGCCTCCCTTAAACGCAGAGAGAAAGATTTAATTTGGAATTAGCTGGATACATGGCTACAGGACTTTAGTTTAGTTTTATTATTCAGAACTATTTAACTATTATATAGGTAAATATAAGTGGCAGCTTTTATACTATTTATAGATTTATTATACTAATGCAATTAATTGTTGCTTTTAATTAAATTTAGTAATTAGTTTCTTTTCCTATACATACTTAAAAGACTAAATTCATGTCTTAATTCCGTATTGTTAATTAATAAATTTTAGTTTTAATTTTAAGTACCTACCAAAATCAGTTGAAGGATACCCAACAAAAGCCTTGTCTACTAGGCAAGTCATGTGGCACAAAAGAGAATCTGATGCAGAACTAAATTTTCCACTCCCCTTCTCTTAAAGGATTCAAATGGCAATATAAGTAAATAAGTATATGTTTGTATTATAGGTTTTGTATTGTACTTAGTGAACTGATGTAGAGAAAATTCTCTATCCAGAAATTTTCTACTTTTCCTTTTTAATATTTTATTTTTGTTGTATAAGAGAAGCAGGCAAAGGCAAAATACATATGGTTGAGAATGAGATTCGAAGAGCAAATTGATTTCTGTGATGCAAAAATTCAAAAATCAAAAGTAAGGCATGAGAGCATGAATAATTCTGTAGAATATTATAAATATTGAGTATAAAGGTGACGAGCCAAATGCAAATTCAATTGGAGCATGAATTTTTTGAAATGAAAAAAAATAATAATAATACAAGCAAAAATGTCTATATATAGATATACATTCTGTATGATGCGAAAAAAAATTAAGTTAAAATGTAAGAAAATGACAAAAACAAAAGAGCAAAGCTTTGAAAACTTTATTAAATTGACCATTACACTCTAAAATACTAAAAGCAATATTTTATTGGTGTAAATAAATGCGTTCACATTTTCCTCACTCGTGACTAAATAAATTCGTATTTCCTAAAATTGGCGGATCTCTAATAAAGATGCCGCACATCACCGTTGCCATAATGATCATGCTATATAGAATAGTTTGAATCAATGACATGATCTTATCTCGAATACAATTAATGACTAAGTCCAGCTGGTAAATGATATCATTTCAACATTTAAATATAATTCTCGATAAAAGACGACGCGGTGCTTAGTAGTTCGGATCGAAGTGTATGTATGTAATAGCGACAGCAAAACTCGTGATCCAAGCCGATCAATTTTCTCTCCCAATTGAAATTTATGTATAAAAGAGTGAACCTTCGAACGAAGAGATTGTAAGATTTGAAAAATCTTTAATTATTGTGCCTATACGCCTATAAAGATCATTTTTCCAAGTAACAATTTAGCGATTTGTCTATGAATAAGTAACAGTTTCACAATTTTTATTTAACGAGTGTCGCCGTGTCGTGCGTCGTTGCTGTTGTTTATGTAGTTGAGAAAGCAGAAATTAACCAGATTTGTTAATATATTTTACTGGATTTTTGGTTTTGTATTGCTATGGGAAGCTAAAGCTAATTATTTGTGGATTCTTGTAAATGGAATTTTTTCTTCTCTGTAATATCAAGCGTTCAAATAGGTAGGTATAGGTAAATATCAAGCACATGGACTGTTCGGTTTTTAATTTCCTTGAGTTCTTGAATAGTTTTCGTAGTTTAATTATTATTATTACTAATGGAGGGAGGTGCGGAATTACTATAGATTACCACCTGGTGTATACATACACATTTTCTTTTCTGGTTGATATACACATTACATTCATGTATAGTAAATGATTTAGATACATATATACTTAATATATTTACATATACTAGACGCATACATAGTAAGTATTTTAGATTTTCTTTTATAATACTCTCTACATGGAGAGAAAGAAATCGTTGAAATTAGGGTTTGCAATCCCGTATTATATTTTCAATCGCGGGATTTCGGGGGATTAAGTTATACAAATCTCGGGATCCCGGGATTAGTACCGGGATTTGGATTGGACTATTTATGAAAATTATGTAGATATTATAATGGTTGAAATTACATAACAAAACTGAAAACATATATAAATAATTAGTTTAATATTATAATTTAATGAAACAAAACTTAATTCATTTTAAAAAACAAATAAAAAATAGTACATAATGAAATTAAAAAATATATTTCTTCATTTCTTGTGTTTCAGTAAACAAGTCTTTCATTGTTCCGTAACCCCCGGAATATAATACAAGCCATGAACTCGCCGAAGGCACCGACACATAAAAAGCCTTAACGTGCCGGGTACAGCATTTATTTATTTATTTTTGGAAGTTTAAGCGATAGTATAACAGACATAATATAAATCCTTTTACATACTACTGGGAAAATATTAAAGCAAAACAGTTATTTTTGAGTAATTAATGTGAGTTAAGAAGCTATGGAAATAATACTAAATTTGAGTGAATTCAGGAACAATTAATTATATAATTAAGATTTACCTAGATACATTTTATTTGGAAACAATATGTAAGTTCATTTTTTTTTTTGTTAAAAACGGAAAGATGAAGATTTTCAAGGAGGGAGAGAGCGAGTTTTTATTATATCCAAAGTAGTGCACTTTGAGGAAGAAAGGCTATTTCCGAAGAGGTCAATGGAATTAAATATATTATTGTGTTGCTTCTGGATTCTATATAGAGGTGATTTGTCTTTAATGTTTGTCCTGGCGCTTTCGAGATTAAATGTAGGGATACGGCGAGATTGGATTGGTGGAGTGTTATACATACGCTAATTGTGCATTAATATCTGTGCTATCTATGAGGTTATGGGTAATTTTTAGTAGAAATAATGCGTCAATATAAGCTCGACGATCTTCGAGGCTTAATAATGAGTACTTACAAAGTCTTTGCGGATATTCTACATACATGCGATCGAATTTGTAATTGAGGATCCTTGTAAATCGTTTTTGAACTCTTTCTATTGTGTTTACATAAACTTGATCGAATGGATTCCAAATAACGGAGCAGTATTCTAGGGTACTTCTGACCAAGAAATTATAAAGAGTCAAAAATGAGAGTGGTGTTTTAAAAAATTTACAGCTACGAAAAATGAAGCCTAATAACTGGAAAGATCCTCGTGTTATTGCATTAATGTGTCTGTCAAATAATAATTTGATGTCGAATGTAACTCCTAAATCTTTTATTTCTGTGACACGTATTAAGGACAAATTTGAAATATGATAATCATAGTAGAGTGTATTTTGTTTTCTGGAGAATGTTAAGCAACGGCATTTATTGATATTTAAAGGGAGCTTGTTCATTGTACACCAATGATGAAGGTTATTTAAATCATTTTGTAATATTATGCAATCATCAATAGAGTAAATAATTTTAAAAATTTTGGTATCATCAGCATACAGTAGGCATGGAGATTTTATTGTTAATGGAAGATCATTAATAAAGAGTAAGAAAATGAGGGGGCCAAGCCTTGTTCCTTCGGGTACACCAGATGTTTGGGTGAAGGTATATGACTTAGATCCATTAAGAACTACAGTCAAGCTCCTATTTTTTAGATATGAATCAAACCAGTGAACTAAGTTTTTATGGAAGCCAAGCCTATTCATTTTTTTAAATATAAGTAGATGGTCTATTTTATCAAAGGCCTTAGAAAAATCTGTGTATGTATATTGAATCGACTTGTAAGCCTTTATCTAGAGCTTTTGCAATAACGTCAGTATACAGGGCTAAATTGGTAGAAGTTGAGCGATGTGGAAAAAAACCGTGTTGATAGTTACTTATTAAGTGTTTGACTTGGAAGAAGATCTGGTCGTAAATGATCTTTTCAAAAACTAGTGATATACTATTTGATTTACTTATTGGGCGATAATTCGTTATTAATTTTGGGTCGCCTGCTTTAAATATGGGGTTAATAAATGAGTTTTTGAACTTGTTTGGGAAAATACTTTCGGATATGGACTTATTGAAGAGATGTGAAATGGGTACAGCATGCAATAATAGCTCACTCTCACTGCTTTTTGTATAAAGGGTTTTCCAATAAGAGGTGTTATTTTAATTAGCCCGCTATTTCGGTAGATGTCACTTTTGCAGCTGTCATTTTTTGACATTTGACAAGTAGAAACTACGCCATTAATAAAAATGGAACGATACACGATTCAACAACGCATTGAAATTATTAAAATTCACTATAAAAATGGTGAAAATGTGGCAGAGACGGTTCATAAAACTCGAACATTTTTGGGTCGTCGTGAAGCACCTTGTCGGACCGCAATACAGAAATTGGTAGAAAAATTCGAGCTGTCGGGACAAGTTAGTGATGTGAAGAATAAAACGCGTGCCGAGAATATTGCTGCTGTAGCCGAAAGTGTTGAAGACAACCCAGGTTTGTCCATTCCTCGTCGTTCTTTGGAAGTAGGCATTCCACAAACGTCATTACACCGTATTTTGCATAAAGATTTGGGTCTTAAGGTTTATAAAGATCAGTTAACACAAGAACTCAAGCCGGCCGATCATCAACAACGTCGAGTCTTTGCTGATTGGGTCCTTGAAATACATGAAAATGATCCGGAATTATATCGAAAACTCATCTTGAGTGATGAGGCCCATTTCCACCTCGATGGCTTCGTCAACAAGCAAAATTGTCGCATCTGGGGCTCGGAAAACCCAAGAGTTATTGTTGAAAAGCCTCTCTATCCTCAACGTGCGACTGTTTGGTGCGGTTTATGGTCCCGCGGGGTCATTGGACCTTACTTTTTCGAAAATGAGGCTGAAGCAACAGTTACTTCTAGAGAAGCCGATACCATAATATCATTTTCGGACAAATTGGACCAGATTAAATCTAGTATTCTATTATTATGATTAGGTATCACGTTTAATTGTCTTAAATTTAATATGTTAGTGTTATTTTGAAGCGAAAATGAAGCAGAATAATAATAAAACCAGACATACTCATGCACATCTTCTCATTATTATAAGTCCAAATTATATTAGGTAGATTAAAATCACCAGTGACAATAACTTGAAACATTTCAGGAAGTTGCAAACATTTGTCACTGATATTAGAAAAGATTGAATCATATACATCAAATGATGTAGAAGCAGGAATATAAATACAAGATATGTATAACCGAAAATAATCATGCTTGACGACAACCCAAAGATCCTCGTTTTCAGACTCCATTTCAGGAGCGTGATGTGATATTAATGATTTTTTAACGGCTATAAGACATCCTCCTCCATCTTTATTGGAAGTAAGACTTAGGTTTCTGTCCTTTCTATACACTAGGTAGCGATGATCGAAGAGTTCACTACTTAATACGAAGTCTTGCAAAAAGGTTTCAGTTAAACATATAATGTCGTAATTGCTCGCCAAGATAGATAGTTTTACATCCACGGTCTTAGTTCTTAACCTCTAACATTCAGATAATAGAGTTTAAGTGACATATGTATTAGAAAATAAAGACTTTAGAGTGCGGAAAAAAGAAAAAAAATGGAAATTATTAGAATTATGTAGAACTTTCCTTCAAAATGAAGTCAAGACTTCCTTCATTTTTAACCAGAAATCGTTTACTATATATCATTTTGTTTTAAGTAGATTTTTCCTCTTGTTGACCATAAGTATTTAAAGTTCCTTTCAACTTTGAACAATTTGGCTTTATAAAAAAGCTGTCTTTTAGATTTTGATAGAAATTCATTAATAAATATTTTAGAGTCTATATCGAAACCTAGATTAATGGCATTGATATCTTTTTTTATCTTATCGGCACTAATTACACGATCTCTAACAAATTCCGAACTAATATTTGACAATTATAGGTCTATTAGCGATATTAGTTCTATTTGTCCTGGATCTATAAGCTTTGATGATGTCTCTTTCAGTCAGAGGTATATCAATTGCATGATGAATTTTTTGTATTATGTTGAATACATTTTCTGATTCATCAGAAGGAATATTGCGGAATTCAAGAAAATGACTAAGTGCATTGTCTTCCAAGATTTCAAGGCGGCTTGTGATGACTGATAGGTTATGTTGAACATCGGCCTTCCCAATATAGTAACGAAACCAATGCGACTACTTCACCAAATATTTAAAAATTCAGATTTCTTCTAATATTTGGGTAATTTCATTAAGCTTTCACCCTGGCAATGATTTTTTTTTTCAAATTCAATTTAATTTATTAAGCTGGGCTGGTACACAAGATTTAACAATCTTTTGTAAATACTCAAAAATATAGTTACAGTGAAAACAATGTTCAAATAGTTACTTGTACTAAGCATTAATATCAAATATTAATGAAAATAAAATCACATATCAAAAACTAAATTCAAGTAGAATTATAATATGAAAATATTCCTACCACAAATAAACTCAAGCAAGATATAAATAATTATGTTATGTTAAAGTCATTAATCCATAAAGCAAGAAAATAGTTAATTAACTAATTAATTAGCAACACTCTTGAAACCATTTAGATCTGAATTAAATATAGCAACCTCTTAAATTCACCGACAGTAATCGCTCTCTGTCCAATAGCAGATAATGTGTTCTAAAGCCGTGAGATCTGAATGAAGAAAGAGCTTTCCTGAACCAAGCAATTATGACGTAGAATCCAAAGATCACAACGACGTCTAGATGAGAGCAATAGCTATCCAATTTAGGAAAAATTAAGTTCCCATAAGAGAAGTAGGGCAGGATGAGGGTTATCACTAATATACATTTAATGTCCGTGCTTAAGAGGAGTCAGTACCCAGCAAAAATTTCAATTTAGATACCAGCGAGCCTGTAGGCAATAAAACTTACTATAAGTAGATTTGTGTCCTGAAAATATGAAAATTCATATAAAATTAGCCTAGACCTAGACCACAAGTCACATTAGAGACATCTAGCGTAAAAGACCAAGAAACCCAACATGCGACAATTTAAGACGAAAATGAAAATTTGCAGTTCAAAGACTTTGAAAATTTTTAACGAGAATTAGCTCTTCTAAATTTAATTTTGCACATAATTGTTAAATAATTTTGCTTTGTATTTAAGTACAACTTTCAATGAAATATTGCAATTTCTCGTCGGTGAAATGTCGGGAGAAAAAACAAGTATTATTAGAGTAAAATCATTATAAAAAGCGCCACTAAAAATGAAAAAACTCGACGTTATTTGCTAGATCTAGGCCTTATCTTTTTAAAACAGTTACAATTTAAATAAATGAGAATATCTACCCCACAGGAACTCGATTTAAAAGACTACAATTTTTACCATTTTTTACAAGTTTACGAGTTAATATCTCCATTCCAATACACTTTTTTCAAGTTTTGCCGACGTTATTTACTAGACTTCTTCATTGCCTTTAATTTAAGAAATAAATCATTATTCTGCTACAAATAGTTTGCCAGAAATTCGCATTATAAAATGTATGAAACTTGCAAATCTTGGTACTGACTCCTCTTAATAATTTTGCAGAGAGCCAGAGTCGTCGCAAACCTCCATAGATCTTACCCAGCACTACGCGTATATGATCACAACATTTCATTCTCCCATTAAGAACAACACCGAGATTCGTAACTTCGCTTACCCTAGTCAATATTTCACCCCCAAACATGATGTGCGGAAGGTCAGTTTCCAAAGTATTATTGGAAAAAACTATATATTTAGACTTATTAGGATTTAATATCAAAAGATTACTCTGAAACCAATCATAGATTCGTACTAAGTCATCATTAATCCTTACAATAGAGTCTTTAATAAGACCGAGAGGTCTACTATTGTATATTTGTAGGTAATCAGCATATAAATGGGCACAAACCTTTTGAACAATGTCTCGTAAGTCATTTATGAATAAGGAAAACAGCAATGGGCCTAAGATTGATCTTTGGGGAACGCCACAGAAAAGCGGCTGTAAATCAGAGTAACGATCGTTGAGTCGCACTTGTTGATTATGCGACACGAAAAATCTATTCAAGTCGTTAGGGTCGAGTGTAGTTTCTTCTTTGGTACCTCCATATACTCCAGATTGTTTCAGATTCTTCCATAGAATTTTGTTTGAAAGCGTTGAGTTGAATTTTTGTTTGAAATATCGATATTTGGCCGACTTAATGGCCGATGTTGCTTTATTCCGTGCGATTTGGAATAACGTGCGTGAAAAACTTGCCTTAAGGCGTTTAAACTTCCTATAAAAGAATCAAGGATAGGCATTTAGTCTAACTTGTCTATATCGAATAGGTAGATAGCTTTCATATAAATAATGGAATAAACTCTCATTTCGACTTGATCGTCTACTATACACTAAAAGATAATATGCCATCCCAAGGCAGCCTATTGCATTCCTCGGTCAGCTCAGACAAATTAATGTTGTTAAAATCACGATAAGGAAAATAGTTTGATATTTAACTAAGACAAGGTGCAAAATCATACGTTAGAAAAATCAGATCATGGTCGAGAAAACTTGAAGCATGAGCTGATTATGAAAGAGTATGCGATTTTCCTCACTGGTCATGAACAAATCGAAAAGCGAAGGATTTGCTGTATTATCAGAGGTGGAGAGATTATTTAATATGTGCAAATATATACAGACTGAGTGAAATCTCTAATCATGGGAAAGTGTGTTTGAACATAAGAGTTTAACAATAAAGTTACCCCATACAAGGACGTTACTATAAATATAAGCCACCGAAGCAAGCACATTTTCAAATTCAGCAGTTTGGAGGAGAATAAACAGTTGATAAAACAAGCTTCTCCACTCCATTATCTACCTCAACACCAATGAACTCGATTGAACTTCCGCTGGAGGAGAAAATGACTTTCTTATTGCAGAAATATCTAACATATATTGCCACCCCCCCCCCCCCCCCCCACCAGCCAACACGCTCGTTCTTATCATTAGGAAATAGATTATATCCAGCAATTGACAACCAGGTCTCGCTAATTAAAATAGCATGTAGATCTGTGCCACCAAACATCCAGCGAAAATTGTCATTGTTGCGGAGACTCCGAGCATTTAAATGACATACATTGAAATCTACACTGCACTGCCCTCTAACGGACGACGGCGCCAATTTTAATTAACAAGTCACTTTTGTGGCCGGTACTGACAGTACTACCGTATTTTATTAGTAACACTGGAAATTTGTTAAAAGTAAAGACTGACTTTAAGAATTTTGCTCACTAACCATCATATACATTAAATACTCTACTTCAAAATGATTTGCATGCAGAGCTGGGCAAGTATTAAAGCAAAAGAACTGAAGTATAAGTACAAGTACCGAAGGCCTGAGTACTTCAAGGTAAGTACAAGTACCGCATGTATGAAAAGCACTTCTAACTAAGTACTAAATCTATAAAAAGTACTGAGTACTTTTTGAAGTACCTTTTAAAGTACTTCTTTTAGAATCTTTGTACGTTGGCAGTAATATAATAAAGTTTATCGAGTTAATAGATATTAATAAATAAATACCATTTGAAAACTATAATATGTATAGTAACCAGTGGCTACTATTTATAGTTTTTAATAGTTTCGGCGCTGCTCACTGCTACGCCCAAGCACCTATTATCTTCCAATAATGCATAGCAATTCTAAGGAAAGAATTGAGGCCTTCCCTACATCAGGTCGAGGCATCGTTGATTTTATATTGAAGCGAGGCATTGTCCACTGACGTATATAATATGGATTGCTTACTTTTCTATTTCACGTGCGCACAATCGCTTATGTCAAAAAGAGCTCTTACGTCAGTGCTAAAAAAATCATTGTCGGGAAGTTGAAAAAGTGAGCACGCAGCTCGGAAAGTGATTTTAATAAAACATTTAGAAATTCTTCTGTGTATCTAATGAATGCATTGTCTTTGATAAAACAGTTTTTGTCAGTAAAAACCCTAACTTATTTGTTGTTTTCAGTTCTCTCTTAGTGGATACTTGCTGCTTAGATCGAAAGAGTCAGCAATATATAAGTGAGCCCACTTTCTGCAGTGTATTTCTATGAACTTAGTCAGTCCATATATGTTATCAAGTCGAAGCATCGTCGATTTTATATTCGAGCGAGACGTTACTGGGTTTTATTCTACTTGCCAAGTCTTCTTTATATGTTATTAGTTTCCCTAAGATTCTACCTTGACGCGTGAGTGCGGCACATTCTTTGACAGACTCAACAAAAAAGGAGTTGGCTAGAGATTGTGTTTTCTTTTCTACGAAGAGTTAGATATTTGTAGGTACTTAATAGACTCAGAAATAGTTAAGTAAAAATCGTGGTACTTAAGTACAAAACCAAGTCTTAAGTACAAGTAAATAGAAGCAAGTACTTATATGTTCAAGTACTAAGTAGGGACATTTCAAAAGTACTGAGTAATAAGTCTTAAGTAACGAAAATGTACTTTAAATAGTACTTAAGTCCTTTTTTACTTAAGTATTGCCCAACTCTGTTTGCATGAAATAAATTTACTTGATTTTTTTAAAATTAGAAAATAAAACCAACATTTAAAAACAGTTTTTTGTATATTATTTGTTTTTCAATTTCGAATTTGTTTTAAAAAGACGCTTACGTATAGGAACGCTTTGAAGGCCTTAATAAAATGATGCAAAAAATTTTCCATTATATACTTTCGACCAGATTACATGGTAAATACGAGTGGTCGCTAGCGCCAGATCGCCCTTCCTCTCAGTCCGACTACTTACATATGTTAAATTAATAGCTATATATTGTTGTTTTAAGAAATTAAACAAAATTTTCGTTGTAAAAAAAGTAAAAAAAATAATAAGTAAAAAAGTAAAATCAACAACGTATATTGTTGCTTTTGCAAATATTGTTGCTGATTTTACCACTTTCAAGTCACTCACTCCTGTCAAAAGCCTTACGGAGGAATTTCAATACATATAAGGAGATTTTGGTAAGAATTTACACGAATTCGTGATAGCAATAATTCTTCGGAAAACCTCCTTAAAATACTGAAATATTTGCGGATTCGTGATTCTGATCCTACGAGATATGATTGTAAATGATCATTGGAACCTAACACTTCAATAACTTAACAAATAACAAATTCTATATATCTCTTTTAAGTTGGTTGCATCAAATACATATGTAATAATTTTGTAATACAAGCATTTTACTGTTGTACAATCTTCAGTTAAAATGTTACACCAAATTCAGAGTCATTCTTCACAGAACTATATACATAACTTCTTCTTATACAGAGCACTTCATTTTTATACAGAAGATTTTTGCTTATGAGGACCAAAGTTAATTGTGATGCTAAGAAACATATTAGAAATTTTACCAATAGTAAAATTCGAACCGCTAAGCGTCGGTACCTTGAATCGAAATTCGAAATTGGAAAAACCTCAGAACTGCTGGCGTTTTCGGGAAAGGTGCCCCAGAGTACAATATTGATACAGATTCTCTTAATAAGTACTTCACTTCTCATAATATCGCATCCCATGCTAATTCAGAGGTTACTCTGAGGCAGTCGGACACGGCACGTTTTATAAAAATTATTTTGCCTTGACTCGTTTATCTCATCCTCCATATTTTTAATGCGAGTTTGACATCCTCGCGATTTCTTAAAATTTGGAAAAGCGCGATTGTGCTGTCCCTTGCTAAAGTCGCATCCCTTAATGACCCAAGTGATTTTCGACCTATCAGCATTCTGTGTTTTTTGTCCAAGGTGCTGGAGATGCTCATGCATGAATAGATCTTACTTTACTTGGAATCAAACCAATTGCTCACCCCGTGGCAGTCAGGATTCAGAGCTGGACATAGCTGCAATGCTGCTTTATTGAAAGTAACTTCTGACATTCGCAGAGTTCTCTACAACAATCATCTGACAGTCCTCATACTCCTAGATTTTTCTAAAGCCTTCGACAGCGTCAACCATTTCAAGCTCCTTACCGTCTTTTTAGACAAGTTCAGATTTTCCTTATCCTCGGTGGCACTTATCAGAAGCTTTCTTACTGGACGATCTCAACAAGTCAAAATCCATGATTTACTTTGGAGAAGCTTGCCTCTCTCTCACTTGTGGGGTAGCTCAGGGTTCAATCTTGGGCCCTTTATTGTTTAGAATGTACATTAATGATCTGCCTAATGTTATAGAAGACTCAAAAATACATTTGTATGGGGATGACGCGCAGATATATTTGGATAGGCCGATTGGCCTTATTGAGGATTGTGTCGAGAGAATTAACTCAGACTTACATGATTTTAAATCGCGAGAGACTTGATGTCTCACAGTTTCCAACTGTAACTCTGAATGGCACAACTATACCTTATGTTACCTGTATTCGAAATTTAGGAATTATCCTCAAATCTTCTATGACTTGCTGCGACCACATTAAAAATACATTAGGTAAAATTTATGGAATACTTCGAAGGTTGTGGTTGTTTACGAGGATTCTCTCTCCTGCTCTTCGTTCCAGGCTGATGAGACTCTTCTTTTGCCTTATTTCACAATAGGAAGCATTGTCCTCCCTCACTTAGATTCGATCTATAGGAGGAAGTTGGATGTCGCTTTCAATGACTGCATCCATTTTAATCATGGATTGCGGAGATACGATCACATTTCTCTCTACCGTAATTCTCTGCTGGGTATGTCTCTAGATGCTTATCTGACACCGATAATCTTGCTTTTTCTTCATATTAACTCATAACCTATTCAGGTCTCACCGAAATTAGACGATATTTTTTAAAATGGCGTGCTAAGGGAACAAATTATCGTTGAGAATAGGTTTGAAAATAGGTTTGAGAATAGGTGTAGAGCTAATTACTCTTCAGATAGCATATTGCGTGTAATGGGTCACATTAAAGAGGAGAGTCTACAGTTTATAGTTTTTATAAAAAAAAAAGTTATGTTAACGACCTTTTTGCAAAAATAACAGAGGTTAAATTAAAAAAAAAGGTAAGAAAATCCAAAAATTTGAGTTTACACAACCATAATTCTGTAATGAGCTCCTAACTGTGACCATGCACCCGTAATTTTTAAGATTTAAGATACAGGGTGTTTTGAGAAAAACTAGCTTTTTTTTTCCTTAATCACCCCCCCCCCCCCCCCCGGTCTACTGACCTCTTAGTGGGACCACCCTGTATATAATATTAATTGTTTACCTGGAACAGGTAGGTTGCAGGCTATAATTTCTATTTTGTATTACTGAAGTTTTTCCTGAAATATATAGTTACCTTACATACTAACAATTTTGTTCTATTCGCACTTTTTCACTCTGACAACAATTTTTAATAATTTACCTGGACTGGAAACACTATTTTCTCCATTGCCTTAAGACCAAAAGAGGTCAGGCTTATGGGCTATTGGTAACAGCTCATGCAATTCTTTTTGTAAGAGAGCGGGGAAGATTTCATTTTCACCCGGGGACTTTTATAGTTTAAATTAGTTTGTGGCCCATTTAAGTGATTGTGGTGTAAAGATTTTGACAGTGGAGCTCCAGTCCCCTTCTCTACCAGGGAAGAACTTCGCTACAACCCCACTTACTACAGATCCTGGAAAATGTTTCTGTGCAAGAAGCTCCAGAATTTCTTTTCCTGTTCTACTGTAGCTACAAAAATTCTTTTCTAATAATCCAAGTATGTTAGGAGATATTTTTGACAAGATCTTGTGAATTCTGACATAGGCCGGTGTTTCATAACCATTGAATAATATAATAAATAAGGAAGCGGGGTACCGTGAGAATACAGTGTACGTGTTTAAGCAATTCAATGACAGTATGATCTATGATCGGGGGGGGGGGGGGAATGACAAGAGGACCTAGTGCCTATTGTTCAACATTTCTGACATTGTAATTGTAATTGCTGCATAAGTTATGTCAGTTATACAAAGGCAACACAAACAAATATTATCTGAAAATAACGGGTAGCTAAAAATTTGTTTATTTTACATAGCAATTTGGATTATAAAAAATGTCCCCCTTCAAAATGTCATGATTTCATTACTGCCATGACGAAACGAATACAAACACAGCATACTAATACATTTCGCCCAGTGGCTTAGGTTTTCACCCGATATGCCGTTTCCTTATTAGTTATTTATTCAATGCTCATAACCATTTGGAAAGATGAAATATCAAATTAATTATCATAATCTTGAATATTGACAAATAAAAAAAAAAAAGAAAAAGAAAAAGAAAAAGAAGAATCGAATTATAAATAATTATCTTAAAAACGTGGTAAAAATGAAGACCTAGAAAAAGCATCGTAAATTGTTTAGTTAAATTAATCTAGAAGTTAATTTTGTTAACATAGTGATGATCGATTCTCGCCTCAAGGGCTACTGGCTCTGGGGCTCCGCAAGGAGCTGTCTTAGCTCCGCTCTTGTTCACCATTTATATCAACGGTGTCACTAAAGTGATAGGCGATATCAAATATCACCTTTATGCAGACGATCTGCAAATATATGGTACTTCAGGTGTTAATGATCTCTAAGCTCTGATTGAATCGCTCAATATAATTCTGGGTAATATTTCTGGCTGGTGCCGAACTAGTGGGCTAGCGATCAATCCCTTGAAAACTCAAGCCATAAGATTTTCAATTAATGATAATGCTAATTTTGCTAATCACGCGCTTTCCAGCCTGCTTCTTCTCAACGAGATCATCTCTCTCTCCACTAGTCCTGTCAAGAACCTTGGTCTTCTTATGGACTCCCATCTCACATGGCGGCCTCAGATTGGCAAAGTGTGCTCAAGAATCTATCACGGCCTTCGCTCTCTTTACAGAGTCTCGCACTACCTTGATCGGCACATCAGACAATCTCTGGTAACATCCCTGATTATCCCACATTTTTTCTATGCCGATATTGCTATGTACCCCCTGCTGGCCTCTGAAATTGCTAAATTGAAGAGAGCACTAAGGACCTGCGTGAGATATATTTTTCGCCTCAGGCGATACGCTCACATCTCTCCGCTAGTTCAGCTGTTTATGCCTGAACCCCTCGATAAGCAATTAGAGCTTAGAGCTCTATGTTTCATTCATAAAGCCAGGTGTGGCTCACTTCCAGCTTACATAAGTCAATTGCTCTCATGGAACAGTTTTAACGGCACTAGACTTGTCCTTCAGAGGACACGAACCCGATTTGGGTCCAACGACGTTTTTGGACAGGGAGTTTGTCCCTGGAACATACTTCCTGTGGCGGTTAGGAAGATCTGCTCTTGCAAGCAGTTCAAGGAACTCGCTTTACTTCACTTGATGGACATTAATGCACGCTAAAGTATACTTCGTCGGCATATTAGCACTCATTTCCGAGGCACTCTACGCTTTGGTGATTGATTTCAGTTCCTAGCTTGTGGTTTCTAATTATAAATTCTAAATTTTAATTTTTATCCAATTTTTAATCTTTATTTTAAGTTAAGGCTTATTTTAGTATCTAGTATTGTTTCATTATCTTTGTCTATAGTGTCAATATGACGTATGACCTCTCTATTGCTTGAAGTTATTATCTTAACGTATAACACTAATATTAGTTTCAACTACAATGAGTTTGTTCTTTGCTCCTTTGTTAGTTTTCGATTCTATCGCTTGTACCAACTATCTATTACTTACTCGATGTACCTAACGTTGTAACATAGCGTAAGCTGAGGTTCTTCAATAAATACTTTTCTATTCTATTCTATTCTATATACATAAATAACGATCTTTCTCAAATTTTAGACAATAATAGTAGAATTAGTTTTGTAATTGATTGATTATTGTATTATCACCGAGAATACATAACTGTACACAATTTTCAGTGAGAGATACATTTAAAGGATGTAACCCTAATAGAAAAAGAAAATAACTAGATAAAACCGTAGTAATAACTGTATAAATTTAAATTGTATTAAAAGATTAGTCCTAATTGAAATAAGTAGTTAGGTAGGTAGGTAGGTATATTGTTATAAACTTACTGGAAGAATGATCCAAATTTCATCAGAGATTGTAGGTATTCCGTTCAAATTGTTTCTCACACATTTACACACACATTTGAATATTACAAAAATCTTCAACACTTTTGGTAATTTGTCTTTGATGGTGTTTGTTTACAATTTTTTTTTTTTGAGCCGAATAAGTCAATTGAAGCTAAATTAAATTTCACTGTGAAAAAACATTAAATGTAGTCAGAAAACTAAAAATCACACTTAAGAAAAACTGGGCAGGTACCCCGTATATGCAGGTACCTAATCAGAATTACACAATCAGAAAATGATTTCCATTCAGCATCAATATAAAACATAGAAAAGTTGAAATGAACAAGCAAACACAAAACAAAACAAAAAAAAAAAAACGTGGGAGAATGTAAAAACATAAAAAGACACTTCACTTGAGCACTAGAGGTAGGTATAAAATCGCCAGGTTTCACAAATCATTTCATTTTATTTCTCTTTATAGGCGCAGCAAGCCTTATCAATCGATAATGTTCCAAAAAAAAAATATCTTAACAGAACTGCAATACGTATCTCGTATCTTGAAATTTTGCTTATTAGGCAAGATTTTTCCAAAGTATATAACTGCACTTTTTATCTATCCTGTTCAATACACAGCACTTATACTACAAAGAAAATAAAAACAGTGAACAGAAGAACACAAGACTTTTTAATTTCGGGACTTCAAAGATTCGCTGTAGGTCCTTCAACAATATCAATAAGAATTTTGTTTGTCGTTTTACAACTTCCTAGAGGATTTCGTTCTCTGTTCGATCAAATATGCTCTGGTTCAGGTTTAGTTCAAGTTACCCGAACTCGAACTACCATCGTCACACATTATACCTACAACATAACATAGTCCGGTGAGTTGCAATGGCATTGGTATGCCATGTCTACACTTATCTTATATACTTATTGTACAATCAAGCGCGTCTTACCGCTGAATATTAGGGCGGCCACATTTAAATGAGATGAGAAAAAGTGTAGAGCAACGCCAATATTATAATTTTGCGGTATTTTGTTGAATTAAGTGCATTTGAATTCGAATTGTTGGAATTGCTGGAGATTTGAAAATGGCAAACTCACTAAATAAATAAATAAAAAAAAAGAAAGGAAGCTAGTCGAATGCAAAAGAAAAATTGACTATTTATAGGGGTGAATATTGTACGGCAAACAAAATGTATTCAAAATGTTCAAAGGTTTGATGCATGACTGAGGAGCTATGTATATTACTAACTATGTTATAGCAGAGCAATCAGTTAACAGAACTATTACTCCCGCATATATGTAGCAGAGATAAAAATCGCGTATAAGATGGCTCACTTTATGTATAGTAGGTATACCATATAAAGTATATAAACAACTCACACAAATCACGCAAATATTGGAAATGGAATCATAATCATTACCGGCGATGGGTGACGGTTGCGTTATCTGTTTTGTTTTTTTTCTAAACCGTTTTTTAAATATTTTTGTTAGTTAAATATCCAACGACTATCTATTGATTGTTTTTGTTTTTTCATTAATAATTCAACAGCACTATAAATCGATAACAGTTTTTAAAGAAACAAAAAAAACCATTATGGTTTTGCAGGCGGAATTCTTTGTAGGTTACCTATACAGAAAGTTCTTTTCCACTTCCACGCGATATACAAATAATTGAACTAAAACTCTACTCGATGAACACATATCACTTCATTCTAGCTGATACAACTAGGGTACCATTGATTTGTTCCGATCTGATCCAATCCGATGTTGGTGACTGTACAATGCATAAATTGCTGGATATACATTAAAATATATACTATGTAGGTAAGTCTATATGTTGTATACTCTCCGACGACGACGACGACGACGACGACGACGTATCGAAACTTGAAACCATAAAAAGCATTTTATGGTGTCCTCTATACTAAAACCACGTTACACACGTAAAGTACGCTTATAAGCAGAGTAAGCAAACGAACTCTTCCAATTTTATAATCTTTGCAGACACGTCACGGCACGGCAGGCAGCTTGGCTTAGTGGCTGTAATATTATAAGAGTTTGGCAGGCCCACATCACATAGAGAATGAAGATAGCAGCGAAAACAGCAGCAGCAGCAGCATCAACAACAGCAGCATAAAACAGAAAAACTTGAGGATGATGTCGACGATGACGACGGCAACGATGGCGATCAGCAAAAGAAGAGAACAAGAGCCAAAGAGCCCATCTTTACTCCAACATTCAATTGAACTGGGACTTGATTGCGACTCTGCTTTTCCTATACCTACACACAATACAATGTCCCCAGTGCTCCCCACAAAACAGCTATGGCATACGACCTAACCTCTTATAGCTAGCATTCCTCCACTAAACTTTTCACAATTTACTGAGTGTTTTTATAGATTTTTTTTAACATTTGCTCTGCGAAAAAAACATTTTTTTTTCTTAATGCCTTGCTTAACTACTTATTGAATTACTTGAAACACTGTTTTTTGTGGCACCCACAGTTCCGCAATTCTGGACACAGTCTCTACCTCTGATGGGTTCCAGTACTTCCATCAAACTACTGTACTGTACTGTATGTATACTGTGTGTAAGTGCTCAGTGAATTGGCCGCGAGTTCGTATTCGTATTCGTATCCCAGGCCGTGCCCCACACAAAACACATCACTTGTTCTTCTTAATGCCTCCGTTTCAAAGTGTCTCTTTGCTCGTTTGCCCCTGCGACTACTATAAAGCTGGGAAATATCTCATCGCATGTACATACATACGTACATATGTATACCGCAACCGAACCCAATTCCTCTTTCCGGCACCGGTGTCGAGACTAAAGGGAGTTAGTAAAAAAGGATTCCTTCCTCCGCCACGATTTCGGAGCGCTCTGATGGTGTAGTATGGATGATATGAACTGAAAGCACCCTACCCTACTACTGTACCCTGACTGGTACCAAACCAACAACCAAGTTATATTCATTTTCTGATAGCATTAAAATACATGCTCAATAAAATGAAACGAAACGACTAAACGAGCTTAGGAAAAGCAGCAGCAGGCCAGGCAGGCACACAGAGTAGACACAGCGAGTGCAAAGTGAGTTCCATATTCCATTCCGATTTCGATTCCAGCTCAGGTTCGGTTTCGGTGGTCGCTGTTACTCCTGTAGTTAAGTAGCCTGTGCTCTGCTATAATAGAACCTACCTGATTCAAGGTATAGTTACAAATTTTATATCACAATTCAATAATTGAAAGGAAAGGATACCCCGTTGCTTCGGTGAACTGAACCAAACAGATTATAACATGTTATCATACCACAGTAAAAATTTGAGCCTATCCATACAATATGGTGAATCTTTGGTGTACTTGTCTCTTTGCAGGTTACAGGAAATGAACAATAAGAATTTGAAAAAAATTGCAGAGAAATTATTGAAGTGAAACTATACCAATTACAAACTATGTAATATGTCAAGATGAAGCACGATAGAAAATTGCCTGTTTCTTGATTCCTTAATTTTCCTGTCAGCTTTCATTCACGCATGGAACAAGTTTGCCGAGCGCAGTCATCCATTATAAGAAGTTTAATCCTTTTTTATTACACTAAATATGGATGAAAGAAGGAGCATCACCAATGGTATACTTCTCCTAAAAATAACTAGAAGACAGCCTGCTTCCGTAAGGTATAGACAAGTATCGTTCAAGTGCCCCCCTACACCACAGTCTCGTACAGACGAGTATATTCTAACTAGCTTAGCATATTGATCGCAGTTTAAAAAAAATTTAATTTTTTGGACGGTATTTTGACGGATTGTACCTGTACGCCCTAGACAGAGTAAGGCGCCCAACTTTTTTTTTTTATGTGGGCAATATTTTCAATTCATTACCGGTTGACGGGCTTACTACTTTAAAAACTACAACCAATCATGCTCAAGACTGTCTCCCTAAGCATTATATAGGTAGGTAGGTGGGTAGGTTCTCTCAAATTGTCTGACGTTCAAGATATTTTAAAGATGTCTATGCAACTACCCTACCCTAATTATATTAGTTCTTAGTGAAGGTATGTAAAGGGTTTTCCAATAAGAGGTGTTATTTTAAATGGCCCGCTATTTCGGTAGATGTCACTTTTGGAGCTGTCATTTTTTGACATTTGACAAGTAGAAACTACGCCATTAATAAAAATGGAACAATACACGATTCAACAACGCATTCAAATTATTAAAATTCACTATAAAAATGGTGAAAATGTGGCAGAGACGGGTCGTAAAACTCGAACATTTTTGGGTCGCCGTGAAGCACCTTGTCGGACCGCAATATAGAAATTGGTAGAAAAATTCGAGCTGTCGGGACAAGTTAGTGATGTGAAGAATAAAACCCGTGCATGTCGCTCAAGAACAGCCGAGAATAGTGCTGCTGTAGCCAAAAGTGTTGAAGAAAACCCAGGTTTGTCCATTCCTCGTCGTTCTTTGGAATTAGGCATTCCACAAACGTCATTACACCGAATTTTGCATAAAGATTTGGACCTTAAGGCTTATAAAGTTCAGTTAACACAAGAACTCAAGCCGGCCGATCATTAACAACGTCGAGTCTTTGCTGATTGGGTCCTTGAAATGCATGAAAATGATCCGGAATTCCATCGAAAACTCATCTTGAGTGATGAGGCCCATTTCCACCTCGATGGCTTCGTCAACAAGCAAAATTGTCGCATCTGGGGCTCGGAAAACCCAAGAGTTATTATTGAAAAGCCTCTCTATACTCAACGTGTGACTGTTTGGTGCGGTTTATGGTCCCGCGGGGTCATTGGATCTTACTTTTTCGAAAATGAGGCTGGAGCAACAGTTACGGTGAATGGATTGCGCTATCGACAGATGATTAATGATTTTTTATGGCCGGAATTGGATGTATTGATCTGGACAACGTTTACTTTTTACGCTACGTGCCATACAAGCAACGAAACCATTGATCTTTTACGGGAAAAGTTTTCGGACCGTGTTATCTCTCGAAGAGGAGATCACAATTGGCCACCGAGATCTTGTGACTTAACACCTTGCGACTTCTTCCTTTGGGGCCACGTGAAAGAGAAGGTCTACGCCAACAGCCCAGCGTCGATTCAAGACCTCAAAGATGGAATTCGTGAGGCTATCGAGGACATAGGGCAGCCACTTTGCGATTTGGTTATGGAAAATTTCATGAAAAGGATATGGTCCTGTAGGCGTGGTCGTGGTGGTCATTTGGCTAATGTTAAAAAGTGTTGAAAAAGTGAGCACGCAGTTCGGAAAGTGATTTTAATAAAACATTTAGAATTTCTTCTGCGTATCTAATGAATATATTGTCTTTGGTAACATACAGTTTTTATCAGTAATAATCCTAGATTATTAATTTAAAATCATGTAGTTCGACGAAACCACTATTTTATTTGTTGTTTTCAGTTCTCTCTCAGTTGGTACTTGGTGCTTAGACCGAAAGAGTCAGCAATATAGAAGTGATCTCACTTTCTGCAGTGTATTTCTATGAACGTAGTCAGTCCATATTATACATGTCAGTGGTTATGTCTTCAAGTCGAGGCATCGTCGATTTTATATTTGAGCGAAACGTTTTTGTTCTACTTGCCCAGTCTTGTTTGTATGTTATTAGTTTTTCTAAGGTTCTGCCTTGGCGCGTGAGTGCGGCACATGCTTTGACAGTTCTTTGCGTGCTTTAAAACTAAACAAAAAAGGAGTTGCGTTAGAGTTTGTGTTTTCTTTTCTACGAAGAGTTAGATATTTGTAGATACTTAATAGACTCAGAAATACTTAAGTAAAAATCTTAGTATTTAAGTACAAGTAAATAGACGCAAGTACTTATGTTCAAGTACTAAGTAGGGGCATTTCAAAAGTATAGAGTAATAAGTCTTAAGTAACGAAAATGTACTTTAAGTAGTACTTAAGTCTGTTTTTACTTAAGTATTGCCCAGCTCTGTATACCCAGTTAGAAAAGTATCATTATTGCTATCTTAGACGATCGTATGTGGTGATAAAAAACTCAAACTGCGGACGTTCAAGTTTAGTTTTACCCTCGCTGCTAAGTAAGGTAAGAAGTTGCCTGTCTTATGTGAGTAGGCATGATCGTTGGTAGGTTTAAGTTCTGAGTTCCAATTAGAACTATATAGTATATAAGCGCCATTCGGATGACGTGTATGAGGTTGTAAGTTTCGGGCCTTGATTGATTGATTGATTTATGAGGTTTGGGACCCCTTTCAGGTCCACCGAATGAAGGCCAAGTCAAGGCCCATTGTTCACCCTCCAGACCCATGAGCGATCGCTCACAGGTCCCAACCGGACGCTCTTATAAATTTCAGTATTGGCTCCCAGCCCTCCTTCGGCATCATGCAACCAAGGAGGTGTGAACTAAGAATTCTGTAGCGTATTCCTGAGAGTGCTGGGCAGTGACATAGAAAATGGGTTACTGTTTCGGATTCCTCTCCGCAAGGACCTTATTCGTGTGATTTAAGTTTGGTGTACCCCACAGTTCCTTTGTTGTCCTACCCGTGGGATCTTCTAACCAAAGGCGACTGTGTTGGCGGTCAGCCCAGCTTGAAATGATTGAGACAAGGTGTTTTGGTGCAATCCCGACTCTGAGGTTGCTCCAAGACGAGCAAGTTCGTCTGCCCTTTCATTCCCGCTGATATTGCTGTGCCCCGGCACCCACTGCACTATCACCCTGTTATTCCGAGAAAGGGAATTCAAGGTGGTTTTGCACTCCATTAATAATTTGGACGTTATAAAGGGGTTAGACAAAGCTTTGACAGCTGCTTGGCTGTCCGAGCAGATGGCTATCTCCTTATTCTCAGTGTCTGAGTTAAGGAGGTGTCTTCCCGCTTCAAGGATAGCCTTGACTTTTGCCTGGAAAACCGTGGAGTGGTTTTCAAGGTGAATGGAGAACTCAATTTCAGGCTCCTCACAGAAAACTCCCGCTCCGGTGCCTTCATCGGACTTAGAACCATCAGTATATATTATAATTGGGTTTGTCAATGGTTGAAACACGGAATGTGATTCCCATTCTGCCCTGGATGGAATTCTATATTCAAAAATGCTTTCCAGCATGGTCTCGAGGAGGTAGTCGCTATCTCTGTCAATGCCAGGTGCGATAAACTGCACGAACTCATAAATGAATTCATGTGGAACCCTTGTTCCCCCATGAAGCCAGCCGAGGTTAAGATGCAGCCTTAGCGCTGTAGTCGACGACCTCTGCTTGATATGTATTTGCACCGGGTGTATATTGGGGATAACCTCCAGAGCCCGGGTGCTAGTTGACTTAAAAGCGCCGCTTGTGCTGAGAAGGCACAGCCTTTGAATCTTCTCCAGCATCTTGCGATGGTTGGCGAAGTCCATTGCTTTCCATGTTTCGGGCCTTGTGGCTATGGACAATTTAGATTTCCATAGTAGTAGAGCAAAATATGACTTAATGTTCTTAAATCTAGGCTATGAAGTTCAAGAGTTAGATTATATCCTTTATCGTTTTTTCCAAAAATTATTTAAGGTCATCGGAAAAGAATTCAATTTACCTAACTAGAGTATGAAGATACAAAGGAAGTAGCCATGAGTTTACTCTTCGTTGATTTATTTTCAACTGATGAATTTAAAGGAATAACTAACCTAGTTGACTACTCTTTGATTAGCTAATGATTCGATCAAACTAAGCGCAATGACTTTGGCAATGCCGCTGCGGGATCTGTAAAGAAATTAGATTAATCTAACTGAAATTTGTTTTCAGTTGGAAGTGATCAGCAATGTAAGAATACACTCTGCCTAAGAATGAGTCTTGGGTCCTGTCTATTAAGAGGAGTCAGTACCAAGATTTGCAAGTTTCATACATATTTCAATGCGAATTTCTGGCAAACTATTTGTACCAGTAATTTATATCTTAAATAAAAGGTAGTGAAGAAGTCTAGTAAATAACGTCGGCAAAAATAAAAAAAAGTTGCTTTAGAACGGAGATATTAGTTCGGAAACTTCTAAAAAATGGTAAAAATTGAAGTTTTTTAAATCAAATTCCTCTTAGTAGGTATTCTCTTTTCTTTAGATTGTGACTATTTTAGAAAGATAAAGCCTAGATCTAGCAAATAACGTCGAGTTTTTTCATGTTTATTTGCGCTGTTTTTAATTATTTGACTCTAATAGTACTTGTTTTTTCTTGCGATATTTCACCGACTAGGAATTGCAATATTCCGTGGAGAGTTGTTGAAATACAAAGCAAAATAGCATATTTAACAATTATGTGCAAAATAAAATTTTGGAGAGTTCATTCTCGTTAAAAATTTTCAATTTCTTTGAACTGCAAATTTTCATTTTCGTCTTAAATTGTCGCATGTTGGGTTTCTGTCTTTTACACTAGATGTCTCTAATGTGACTTGTGGTCTAGGTCTACGCTAATTTTATATGAATTTGTTTACTTTCAGGGCACAAACCTACGTATAGTAAGTTTTATTGCCTACAGGCTCGCTGGTAACTAAATTAAAATTTTTGCTGAGTACTGACTCCTCTTAAGTTTTCCAATCGATTTGTTTCTCTTTTTTTTTACTGCGTCTTCATATGCAATGCATATATGTGATGATGTGTAGACTGCCCAATATTTGCATTACCTCACAAGTTTCGAGGATATAATAAGCGAATTTCATAGATTAATGCCAGCCTGACTGTCGATGAAGTGACTGACCTTACCTTACCTGAGCATTTTTGTAATCACTTGTGGTATACAATGTAATGCTTTTATTTGACTCTTCAATTGACAAAATCTTGCAGTTATAATGTTTGCATTCATAAAGAATCATTACATGCCGAATTGAAACAAACAATAGGTTGGGATTCCAACAAAACTAGTCCAATTCTACTAATGTAAAGGACCAAGTTTTTCGCATGTAAAAATACTAGAAGAGGAGCCGTTTACTTTTCAGTGTTAATAGATCAACCAACTCGAAGATCTTTTGGAGGAAGCGTAAATTATAGTAGAATTTTGGTCGATAGACCAGATATTTAAATTATTGGAATAATATATGTTTTGTATATCAACGGTTGTCTCCGCCGAATCTTATGTATTCGAGCGATTGTATCATCAATAAGAACTTATTACGAGGAAACCCTTAAATGAGGAAGGTATCCTTCCCGTTGCACATGTACTTATGTAGGATCTCCCGTTTTGTCACACGTACACCGGTACAGCTATACCAATTTTGTATTTTTCACCTACCAATATGAACAATACAGCTTTTCGGTGCACATGCAGCGGGGCTTCCGTTTTCATGTATTGGCTTGATTGCGGCTGATTTCGGAGGTTCGTTATTTCCTGAAGAAACTATGTGTAGTGTGGTGAACCTTTAGTTCCTTACTTATACTGAGGCCTTAAATGGTAATGTTTTTTACAAATATGCTTGAACAAATATGTTTCGATACACTCAAGTAATCAGTTCAGTGGAATCCACATGGTTATCGTTGGTTGCCAACTGCGAACCTTTTATAAATAGATGATTATAACGAAATCTTAAATTAACTGGAGTGGCCTCGTCTCAAAACAAAGCCTTGGAATAGCTCAATTAGGATTTAAGTAGAAATAAAAAAAAAAAAATAATAATAAATGGAATTGAATTGGTCACATCCTTCAACATAATAACTTCAATATTGCAAGGTAGACTTAGACTGGAAGCCTCAAGAGAAGCGTTGTACAAGCAACGGTGCCTCTCTTTTTGAATACTTAAGAAGTAAATTGGTGGTAAAATGTAGTAGTTAATGT
Source organism: Dioctria rufipes (assembly GCA_963924295.1). NCBI lineage: Eukaryota > Metazoa > Arthropoda > Insecta > Diptera > Asilidae > Dioctria > Dioctria rufipes. The sequence continues at coordinate 234,390,579 of OZ002740.1, forward strand.
TTTTTTTTTATTTAGAATCATTTCATAGTTTGGATTTGTATGGTTTATAAATTTTAACAAAAATATATAACGTTGAGATTTCGTTAGTTCCTTAGAGGACATAACACACTCGGTTGTGGTTATCTCCAACTTATTTCTGTTCTCATCTTTTATCAAATTCAAGCTTAAAATTCGTATTGGATTGGGTAATTTTCCATTATCGGGACATACTTTAAACAGGTGAATTTACAGCTGGTGTTATGTTTTTTTTATCGGGCTACTTAGATGACAAATTTGTTTTTTTTTTTTTTAAATAATAATAAGGTAAATGTACCAGTAATTGACCATGTTCTAGTAATTGACCCTTTTACCCATAACGACCAAAAATAAAGATTTCTAGTTAATTGTTTTCAATTAAAACCGATTGTGTCAGCAGGCGCTGCTCTCCAATGTCTAAATCGCGAAGCTTCTTAAATCCAGTGCATTATGTGTTAGTAATTACGTTTTGTGAAGAGGTTCTGTGGTGTAATATTTATATGTGTTTTCTTACATTTTATCTTAAGAAGTGGTATATTTCATTCAAAGGGTTATATTAAATAACTTGCTTAAAAATTTGAGTAAGTTTCACGTATTCATTAAATTAGTGTATGATATACGACAAAACAAGTGTTTTGAAGTAAAAAAAAAAATACTTAATGGTGCTTTAGGGGGTGGTCAACTACCGAATGCAATAATTCCTATTGATCTAGAGATTCACCGGGGTGGTCAATTTCTGAATAAGCGAGTGTAATTTAAATTAAATCGAATTTCGAATTATATTGGTCGCCAGTAATAGAAAAAAGCACAGCGCTTACGTATGAGTTGATAATATGCTTTATTTTAGTAATTGACCGTTATGTCAATTACTGATTCATCTTATGGTCAACTTTTGGAATACATTTGACCAACAATTTGGGCTGACTCTTAATGCTTCTAATATTTTAAATTCACCTCAAAAAACGTTGAATGAAACGATTTGTTTTTCAGATCTGCATATAATCTAAAAGAGAAATATATGTAACTTGGAAGAAAGGGACCATTTAGGAATTATTCTGAAGATGCGATGACTTCTGCCATCGAAGACGTTCGGCTCCATCAAATGCCAATTCGAACAGCTGCCAAAAAATTTAAAGTCCCGAGAACAACGTTGAAGTACAAAGTTCAAGGCAAATCACCGATTGGAAGGAAAATGGAACCTAATTCCATTCTCACCAAAGAAGAGGAGGCTGGTAGCTGGATTATTAAAATGGGTCATACTGGTTTTCCAGTGACGGTCGATCAGCTAACTGTTAGTGTGGAGAAGTTCCTGAAGGAAATGAAACGTTCGAACCCTTTTAAAGATGGTAGACCAGGTAGAACCTGGGTGAAGGGATTTTTACGTAAAAATCAGTCTGTTTCCAAAAGAATTGCGCAAAACCTCACCATCTCCCGAGCGTCGGTTACATAGCAGCAAATATTGAATTGGTTTTCAGAGGTTTTTTTAAATCCAAAAGGGGCGAAAGTCTTAGCAAAAAAACGCCAACGAAAAGGAATGCGTCACAGTGTTAATTACTGGAAGTGCAAGTGGTGTCCTAGTTCCGACCACTGTGTTATTTAAAGAGTGTGCCACAGAAAATTTTCCTGAACAGTGGGGCCTAGGAAAGACTGATTCTGGATGGATGACTTGTGAGGCTTTTTCTGAATTTATTTCGAATATTTTGTCACCGTGGCTGGTGAAAACGAAAGTAACTTTACCAATCATTCTTTTTGTCGATGGACATGTTTTCCACTTATGCTTACAAACAAGCTAATTTTGTGAAAAAAAAAAAACGGAATTATCTTAGTGGCGCTGTACCCAAACGCCACCCATCTGCTGCAGCCGATGGACGTCGCCGTTCTTGAAACTCTTAAGGATGGTTGGAAAAGAAAAGTACAGCAATGGAGAATAGAAAACTTAAAGAAGGGAGAGTCTCCTCTTCTGCAAAAGAAGGATTTCGCCAAGCTATTACGAGAACTGTTGGAGAAAAACATTACAAGATCCGTTTTGTCGAACGGATTTAGAAAATGTGGCTTATGCAAGTGGAATCCACAAGAAGTGAAAGTACCAGGACAGGAAACCGAGAATAAACAAAACTCTGTAAGTAAGGAATTCCGTGTGAAATATTTAAAAGAATGCTTACGCTTTTTAAATGAAAACATGGACACCGCAAAGCTCGGCTGTTTCAGTCATCATTTAACACGACCGATACGTGGTCTGGAGATTTACTTGACACGTCTTTATTTACGTTGTGGAAGAATACCAAAATGGAGCTCGGTCTGCTGACTTTGTGTGCTGAGTCATATGCAAATGCGTACATTGAGACGGGAACTGAACTTAATGAAGTTGAGGAACCATCTTTCAATGACATCGCTAGTACACAAATACAAGCTGTTGGACCATATGACCGTCTACTTTCAGCTGAATCGATTCAAAAGGAAGGACCTCTGGACTAAGAGCTCACCTACCAATGAATTCAGCCAATAGTATTGTATGTGAAGAACTGGAGTCGTCAGCAATTAATATCTGTAGTAGACGTCTTAGTTGTGAGGTATTGCCTTCTTTTCTCGCTACCAACACCTCTGAATATCTTCACCCACTTTCTAGTGAAAGTAGAGCTCAACAAATAAGCCCTGTTGCTGGACCGTCTCACGCCTCTGATATTCTCCAACCACTCTTCAGGGACAATATAACTCCACAAAAAAGCTCAGGTGATGGAATAGCAAGCCCTTTTAAAAGACATTTCTATTACCCATCCATTATTAAAACCCAAAAAAAGAGAGCGCCAAAAGATAAAATGCCAACAACCGTTTCAGGCAAGCTCTGCCGGGAATATTTTGAAAAAATTTAAAAGATAAAAAAGAGATTGAACGGCTTAAAACTGAAAGGGCGCATGAGAGGAAACGTAAAAGAGAGGAAAAGGAAAAAGGGAAGCAAAAGAAAAATAAACACCCGAAAGACAAGCGGATTAAAACACATCTGAACTTTTCAGAAAAATCTGACTCCAGTGCAGAAGTTTCCTCCAGAGAAATTGTGAAAACTTTGAAATCTTCGAAAAACGAAGTGGAACATCAAGGTCGCTGTTGGAAGCCAATGAAATGCATTGGCGAGTTTGTTGTCATGAAGTGTAATGATAAATATTTCCCTGGCAAAATTCTGAACGTCGCTGAAGTTGAAGCTACGGTGTCGTCCATGGAGATATTTGGTCGTTTGTGGAAGTGGCTAAAGAGGCCGGATATTCTAAGTTACCAGTGGAATTCAGTTGTCTCTCACATTGAGGAACCTAAGAAAATTAGCAAAACTCGAAATGTGTTTTCAGTCCCAGAGTTGGAGTTCGCTTAGAAGTAAGCGTGCCACCTTGTTTAATTACTGAAGTTTTCAATGTAACGATTTCTTTTTTGAATATTCAATAAAAAAAAGTGCTAAATTACTCTTAACCTTTTCTATCAAGGGTCTTATCCTCGTTATATTATTATTTTCCTACATGGTCAAATACCAGTACGGCACATGGTCAACTACTAATTTTCTCATTGTCACCGATGGTCAATTTTTGGGCAAGTACTTACTTGGCTTAATTTTTTTCCCTAATTCTAATAGCCAAATCAAATAAAAATAAAAATTGTTGTTCCTTATTTTAAAAATACAACATAATTTGCTGAACCCATTAAGCCCTCGCTTTGATTAAAAATTAAAGGTGAAAACGCCATCCTTACTTAAAAGCACTCTTAAGTGGTCAACTACTGATACCTTTAACAAATAAACAAAATGGAAAACTAATCTGTTTTCCATTTTGTTTATTTGTTATTTACAATAAAATAAAAGTAAATGTATTAATAAATTAAAATAGAGACTTACAACAAAAGACAATTAACTTGTTACGAGGACTCTACGCAAGGGAGCGGTTGTTGACAAGAAAATATTTACATAAATTACTAATATACCTACATGAAAATTTTCGAAAATTATTAGGACTCACCACCTATTATCCATACAACCCTTAATATCTTTAATAATTCTAAGTTCTAGGAGATCCATTGAGATCACCCATATCATCAAATTTTTATCATTCACCTCAAATGGGCTAATTAATCCAATTTAATTTCTTATGCACGAATGGGTCTGTTTCAGCCGTGCCCCATCTTAAATAAAACCTCGACATTAACGCGGATATGGATAATCATGCACCACATATGTAGACCACTATTATCATATATGCTTTCTTCTGAAACAAAGAATGTGCTTTAGACTTGTGCACCATTACCACCTATAGATTATTTTAAAAATTGTGAATTTTCTTTATTTTGTAATAAATAACTATTTTTTTGTAAACTTTGTTTTTTGCATGCTTATCACTTTATTAAATTGATATAGTAGTCAAATAACCCGTCCATTAACCCCAGGCATGGGGAAGTTTTTTTTTTTTTTGAAAATGGCAAATAATACTTGAAAACTTTATAGTGAATAAAATAAAAGGAACTATTAAGAAACCCATTGAAGTAATCAAAACAAAAACGTATTTATTATACCTAAAAACTTGACAGTAAATTTTTTATACAATTAATTATAAAAAATGGCTCTACTGGCCCCGGTCTGCCCTAAAACATAAATTCATATATCTTTTTCCTTTTTTTCTCTCCAAATTTACATAGAGTACGTTGATAGCGATCGTTAAATAATTCTATAAAGGTTTTCAATGTGGAAACGTTTTCGAATTTGTAAATATAACTGTAGAAAAATCTTTACCTAAAAACATAAATTTCCTTAAAGCTTACATTAACTTTAACTAGTTTTTTCTATACAGAAACGATGTCGATCTTTAGCACTAGCTCGATTATTTTCGTTATAGAATATTTAGGAATTAATCGAAATTTCTAAACCTATCTATATAGTTATTTGTCCGGGAGATGTGTAGGTTTACATATAGTCCCTGGTCAAATTATTCGACGCACCCAGAAATTTTTTTAAAATTTTATCTTCATGGAGTCAAATTAAAACCTTCTACAAAAGGACTCTACTAAAATTATTATTTTTGTATTTTACAGGTTATTAGGTAATTTATGGTAATGACCTCCTTTGCTACCTTTCTTTCGATGAGTGCCCACACATTTTCAATTAGATTCATGTCCGCAGAATTCCCTGGCCAATCCAAAAAGGCTACATTTTCTTCGCGGAGAAAAGTGTTGACAGATTTTCCGTGTGGCAGGGAGCACCATCCTTCATGAAAATAAAATCTTCTCCACTCGAAAACCACTCCCTCAACTGAGGAAGCAATCTTGTCTGGAGGACATTTGGTATTGGTCTTGTCTCATTGTATTCTTTACAATGTACAGACGTCCAGTTCCTTTTACAGAGATGACTGACCAAATCATCACTTTTGTAGGGTGCTTTACTGTCGGTATCACTCAGTCTGCATGAAATCTCTCATTTGGACGCCTTCTGACGTATTGCGCTTCATTAGCAATAATTTCGAAAGTGATTTCATCACTAAAGCACACCTGAAATAATATTCATATCTATGAAAATTTACGTAATTTTAATTAAATTACGAATAACAATAAATTATAAAACTATAAACATAAGGTACATATATTTATCGATTTCCAGAAATCTAAATCTTTGTTCGGATGCTTCCTTGCCCATAGTTAATGTTTTGATTTCATCGCAGGGGTCAGTTTAGGCTTATGAGCCGGTCTATACGCTTCATATTCAGCTGAATAAGCTATCGGTGAACAGTTCTCTGACATTGCTCTGATTTAATTCACTTTTAATTTCATTCGTGGAAGCAAACCGATTTTCTACGTATATTTTCTTGAGGAGTCGTTCAGCCGCACTTGCTCTTCTTTTGAGGACCAAATCCTAATAATTTCCAATTTTTTCTTTAATTCTTCTTACAGAATCCTCAGAAATATTCAATCTCCTGGAAATTTCTCGATTCGAAAACATTTTCACATCGTTCTAGGCCTTCACTTCGTGGATTTTTTCTTTCGTCAGATCACTGTTTTATTTTATTTAAGCTTAATACAAAACTTAAATGTCGTTCAAAATAATTAAAAAAAAAAAAAAACACTTCTAAATTATAACACATTCCATAAACACACAAGAATACTGCAATAATAAAATAAAAACCAAAGTCTTTCTGATTCAAAATCGGCGTGCAGACTGAGCCAGGTAAACGCAATTGTTTTATGTCATATACATACAAACGAGTCTAAGTGAGAAATACGATTCCGCATGCCAAATCTCAAATAGGGCGATTTAAAAGGAGCTGAATACAATTCTTGGTTAAAATTTTAAGTGCGTCTAATAATTTGGACTGGGACTGTATGTACCTACCTATCTAGATTATGACTTGAAATGGAACGGTAAGAAAACAATGTTGTCTGCTATTCATTTCTCATAAAAACACTATTGTTTTTTTTTTTATATTAAGAATTATAAGAATTTATACCTACATTTATTAGAATTTAATAACTTACAATAAGAATTTACGCTCTAGTTCTTTAAAATTATTGATAGTTAGATACATTTAGTTTTCAAAAACATTTAACTCTCCAAAATGCAGCTATAATTGGTAAAGTGGATTCTATACATCAAAATGGATGCGACCGCTGCATTCCTCGTGAAATTTTACCCCAAAAATTGGTGTAATACATCAGCATCATCATGGCTTCAGTCGCGCAAACAAATCTTTGAGGCAATGGGCAGACGGGGCTACACGAGTAAAGAGAATTTTTTTTCTTCTTTCGCTCATTTCATTGCTTGTGCTGGCTGTTCCCTGTCAGGGAGATAAGTTGAAACGACGACGAATAAGTAGAAGAAGAACGGAAAATACAGGCGCATTATTTAGTCTGGTTTTATAGCTTGGGGTCACAAATACATTGGAAAAGGTGGGCAGACGATCAACGCGAACTCAGATTCAGAGCTAACTGTATACTATGTAGTAGGTAGATAGGTACTACATACTACATTACATATAGTGTACTCACAGACGAATGTACAATATTATATGGCGATTGTGTCACCACCTCACGGCTATTCAACCAATTTCTAGTACTATCGCATATGGTGAGACTACAGACCGAAACGATATATATGTAGCTTTTAGGTAGCCTCCGTATAGCGGGGTAATATTCACCTATCTTATTCTCTGAGCTCTGATATGGGTTCATCATGTCAGAGTCGAGTTGGTTTTGTGTGGAACGATTGCCGGTGCGGTGTTGTATGTATTCGGATTATAATTCGTCGTCGTCATAGTCTCACTTTGTGAGATTTTCTGCTACTCTGTGGTGGCTATCTGAATCCGCTTAGTTGCCTTCATCGATATCCAGCGCCATTTAAAGTTTCCCCCAACGTAATTTCGATTACCAGCACTTTCTTGGTTAATTGTAGCCTCCTAAATTAAAAGTTCTTACCAAGGCATAACCAAAGTGTAGCGGAAATTGACGTATGATAAAATTTCTAAAAATTGGTGAAAAGCTCAGCAGTTTTAAGAATTTCGCCCTAAATCGATATCTTTTTTTCTGGGTAAGAGTAATTTGCGAACTGTTAAATATTTTTGTCATTTCTATTTATTCGATTGAAGCCTTCTCGCACTTCTTACATTTATTTCTGCTTTATTAAAGCAAAAAGACAAAAACAAATAGCCAGAAGTAAACCACTCCACCACTGGCTTTAACCCAATTACAATACATCGATAACGACAAAATTGTTATTCACTCACTCGGTAATTATTATCGATAAAGAATAAATAAAAAAAAAATATGGAACAATGGCATAAGAATAATGGTTGTTGAGGCGATAGACAAAAGTGGAGGAGAGCAGCTCACTAACCCCATCTATGCATTGATACTACAAGCACAGGTAAGCATAAAACTTTCCGCATGCATTGTTTCACCTACCATAAACCCGTATTGTATTATGTATATGCTCATATGCTTTATGCGCTCTGCCTGTAGCATGTGTGAGTGTTGCAGATTATCTGTGGACCGATTTTCAAGGCTCATCCAAATTTCCATTTCATCGATTTAAGTAAGCATTGCCATCGGACTTGGACTGTAGTATTAACTTTAACAAAGAATTTAGCAAACCAAAACTGACGCATGTTCGTCTGCCATGCTGTGTGACCGGTTGGAAGGCTTGAACTTGGGGTTGCTTTTGGATTGGGTGTTTGAGAGACCAGACTTGGACTGGAGGACTGGTAAATGAAAATGTTGTAAAGGGGACAGACGATTGCTAGCGTGGCGGCTGTACGCATTTTGAAAGCAGCAAAGGGTTACAAACGTGTGTCGACATCACATAAAATAAAATTTCCTCTCTCCCTGTGGGCTACAAACGGCTGGTAATGAATTGCATTATTTTGTGTTGTGCTGACCATATATCAAATTTAATCCAATTTTGTTTTTTTTTTAGTAGGACAGGAATGCCGCAATAATTAAAGTATAATTTTGGTTGGAAATTAACTATAGTATAAACGTCTGAAATTAAGCCGTTGTTATTGCACCATTGTATTTGTGTTTTGTAAAATTCAATAAATTGCAAATAAATTCAAATAATATTTCATGTGAAAGAGCTATTTGATCGAACCTATAGGAACTCCAGCTTAACAGGGCTTTCACATGATACTTAATTCCAAGTTCGTACCCACGACTCTCATCAGCATACCTACCTAATGCAGCTTATCGGAAATAGAGCGGAGATATTTATATTTTTTAAAAGAAAAAAAAATATTCAAGAAAAATTAACTGGGCTCGGGCCCCGCGATCCATAGGGCCTCTTAGCCCCTGCGATAGTAGACCAACCAATGACTAATTCTTCAACCAGTAAAACAACCTATTTCAAAGTTAGTTTAGCTGTTAGAGTTTGGCTACTGAGAGTAGTAGCCCATCGGATTTATTCGAACTTCTATACATGGCAATAAATTTTCATACCAAGTTATTTATAGTGACTGCGTTTACAGCCCCAGAGTATTTAAATTTCCGGAATTTTTTCATGGTATAGGTGTACTTTCAGGTGTCAAACACAATTTATTTGGTAATCAGCGAACATTTTTATACTGTTCGTTCATGTTAGGCGTAACGCGTATTGGAGACTTTCTTTCGCGCAACTTTTTGGTTACTATTCCCGTCCTGTAACCGTGGGATAGTATAGTATGCACACAGTGAGTAACTGCACTCCAATAATTATCACCATTACTCAATATAAATTTTGAGGAAGTAGGTGTGTGTTGTGTATTTGTTATAGGTATATAGAAAATATCCTCATTTTTATGATCTGCTAGCTCTCATTTTCAATCCTATTCATAGTTTTTCAGCACCCTTGACTTCGTGTACTCATTCGACTTTATAGCTGATTCCCGTGTGAATGTTATAGCTGACAAACGAAGTTATATCTTCCTTTCACTAAGCTATGAGCTCAGAAAAATACTCGCTTGGGGTAGAGCGAATCGGGTCTTGTTTAATGCTTCCAAAACGCAATGTTGTCTGTTATCACTTAAACATACTCCGACTCCCACTGAAGCCATTTCCGTCGATGGAGAAGATATCTCGAACTCACCATCTTTTAACATCTTAAGCAACAATCTTAGTTGGTCCGATCACATTTTTGATATTGCCAAAAACGCGATGAAATGCCTGGGCTTTTTGCAAAGATGCAAAATATGTATTACTTCATCAGACTTGGCGAAAATCTATAAGTATCATATCAGGCCTAGATTAGAATATAATTTCCATATTTTGGCAGGGGCTGGATGCACTGCATTGTCCGCGTTAGATAAAGTCTAAAAGAAAACCTTCCGGCTTATTAGCGATGACATATCAATAGCAACTATTCATTCCCTAGAGCACAGACGTAATGTCGGATGTCTGTCTCTCTTTTAGCGCTACTTCTATTGGTCTCTGACGAAATTTGTAGACTGATCGCTTGTAGAATTCCTCCTATGTGCACCGCACGAGCTGTAATCCGAGCTCATCCTCACACCTTTGAAGTCAAATTGGGCCAGTATCGTGAAATTCCATGAATCATTCATAAGCAGAACAGTACGAATGTGGGACAGTTTGCCATCGTCTGCTCCCCCCCCCCCCCCACCTACAGGTATGAGCGACAAACTTCAAACGTAATGCGCACAGTCACCGACTTGCCTCAACCTATAAATCCTTAATCCCTTAGATCAACGAAAGAAATGCAATTGGCTCCTTCCAATTTGGAGCAAAAGGCTGTTTAGAGAGAAATGTCACTTAATGTTTGATGAACAAACTACGATCCTATCCAGAAAAATTCCTTTGATATTTCCGTATGAGTGTTAAAATATTTAATGAGGCCTTCTATCAAAGTACCAATATGGGATCATTAATTGAACCCGAAAAGACACTTTCTGCAACTCTAAGGTCTATAAACATTTGCATGAATATTTCTCCCCACATTTTTATCTTCAAGTTGCTGTTAGTATTTCTTCAGGTTTTTGTTGGATGGGGGAGGTCTAATTTGTAATTATTGTAATCGCTGCAGCTATTATTACTCCATAAATCTTATTTTCCTCTCACACTATCGTTGTAGCAGACATTTTCAAAAAATTATGCGTAAGTTTCTTCCTAGCTCTGCAACGTCTTCCAAAACAATGGCAGTGAAGCGGTAATAAAAATCTTGCCAATGGGTGCGTATTTATCTAAACGGTATGGCGTAGTGATAGTTTCGTCACCCGAAAGATGCTAACCAGAGTAACCAAAGTCACCTTGCTGTCACGCCAATGCATGTGCGCATATACATTGGAGCCTATGGAATTGACGGTGGTGACGAAACAGTTACCTACGTGACAAAAAGTCTCCAAAGCTTAACATACTTTACGTTATTATTCCGGTTGGTAACCCAAAATATTTAAAAAGATAACTTCTGTTAAGGGGCCCCATATTCTAGAGTGCCCCCCCCCCTTGGCTAAAGACTGCTATGGGTATGTGATAATCTACAAGGGCAGGGTTAATAATAAAGAATTGCTTAGCTTCAAGAGTTTCTACATTAATTTTGGGTTATTCTATATACAAGCGTACTGATCGAGCCAAGGTCGTCTGTACTGAGCCCCATGCCACATAACTACAACAACAGTTGTACTCATATTCTTCTTCTATTAGTACATGTAGATTACAACAAAAATTCTACATCTTCATGTGGGAAATTTTTAATTTCTTGTATAATTATATCCCCAATGCATGATACAAAGATAATAAGGTATGATCAATTCGAGAGGAATTTTTAGTGTTTCTACGTCATGAGGTCACTAATGTCATTTCCAGCGAATTTGTTTTGAGTTTTTCGTATTTTATTGACTGAAATACGTTTTGAATATATTAAAATATTTAACAAAACATTAGTTTCTTCGTTTAAATCACTTCGGGACAAATTAATAATGTGCTAGTGGGAAAACAAAGAAATTTCCAAATAGAAAATTTTTTTCACTTTGATAAGGACGATTGAAATTAAGATGAACAAATTTTTGACAATAGTCGCCAAATGAGGCCATTGAATAAATAACTAATAAGGAAGCAGGGTTTCGTGCGAATATAGTGTACATGAGTAGGCAATTCAATGACAGTTAAAACCATAGAGCGAGGGGAGAAATGACAAGAGGGCTGGTCGCTATTTGAATATTCTGCTTGATGTCTGACATTTCATTGTGACAAATCCTTTAAATTATCATAGGCAACGTCAAGGAATATTATCTGAAAATAAGGGGGCGCTAAAAATTTGTTTATTTTACATAGTAATTTTGATTATAAAAAATGCCCCACTTCAAAATTTCACGGTTTTACTACTGCCAAGACGAAACGAGTGGGTTAGGTTTTTACTCGATATGCCGTTTCCTTATTAGTTATTTATTCAATGAATGAGGCAAGCAATGAATTGACAGATAACTCGGCCATACATTGTTAATCTTTATATCATGGTCTAAACTCCGTCTGTAATGCACAGCATGCTTTGTTTAATACAAAAAAAAAAAGAAAAATATAAACTTACAAAGAGAGATTCCAATTTTAGCTAGTGAAAATATAGTTTATTATTATTAAAAAACATTTCAAGTATCAATTCAGATCTAATTTTGAGAGTAGCGTAGGCTTTGCATGACTCGAATATGTAAAATCATAGGAATCCAAGGGAAAGGACACAAAAGACAGCTTCTTGATATTTCTAAAGTTTCTCATTGAAATTAACAGAAGACCGAGAATTTTATGCATTTTATAGTAAATTTTCGTTAAATCTACTTAAACTCCATAATAAGGCCCCATTATAACGGATTTGGTATAAGATAAAAATTAATAATTAAACAACAGACATAAAATATGCAACCTTTAAGTGATTCACTTCAATCGTGATAACATGGACTAAAGCAGCCTGGTCAACTACCATCACTGACACATTCAGTTAGGCCCTCGACGAGTAAAAAAATTTCAAGATAATCCAAAAAGCGGCCAAGTGCGAGTCGGACCCGGACAAGTAGGGTTCCGTATCATCGTACAAAATTTAACACTATGTACTTTTTATTTAAATAATTTAAAATAAAAAATAATGCTGTCGTTTTAAAAAATAATGCCTACTTATGATAATAATGAATGAGAAGAAAACGAGTAAAAAAAAAAAACGCCGAAAAATCAAGTTTCTTGCATGGTGGCCCTCTTTAATTTTTAATTCTATTTAATTTTTATTATTTGTTGTTATAGTGGCAATAGAAATACATACTCTGTGAAAATTTCAACTGCCTACCTATTACGGTTCATGACATCCAGCCGGCTGACAGACAGATGGAGGGACGGACATCGGAGGCTTAGTAATTGGGTTCCCGCTTTTACCCTTTGTGTACGGAACCCTGAAACATTGAAACTGTAAGTCGCATTGCATGTTGATTTTACTTTAGAAGATATTAGTTCTTTGGGTGCATTTCATTTTGCAAGCGATGGATTTTCAAGTGGAATTGTAGTTTACTTGTACAGTACGTTGTACAAGTGAAAATTTATTATCATTATACAATTTTATAATGAAATCTACAAGTTTTGCTTTCTGGTACACACATTTTCTGCACTGGTTAAAAATACTTGTAGTACAAGTACTTGTAGTTTTGTGGTATGCGGCCCTGGTAGTCGGTTCAAATAGAAATCTCTAAGTTAAATATCTTGAGAAATCCCGATGACGAAGAAGTAGGCCGAAATTATTTCAAGTCGTGCGAATTCATTTGCATATTCATTTCCCAAGATATTAATTGGCCGTGACACTCATAAAGCATTTTATTATGAGAGATTTTCGGGTAATATTACATTAAATTAGCAATTTGGAGACGAAAGGTTGAAGGAACGCATTGACAATAGTCTGGCCATCCTTGTTTTCTGCAACAGAATTAGTATGTCCATTTCACCATGAAGGTCCTCGCAGAAGATGCCTGCAGAAGTTTTTCCATCACCAAGTTTTTTTTTTTGAGGAGGGGTGGGGGGCGCAAATATGGTTTAGAAATGGTATAAGCTGGAAACAGATCAAAAAATCGAAGGCACTCGACACTACTTGCAAAAATCAAATACATAAAATTTATCATTTAAAAGATACGGGTCGAACAGATAAGCGGCTGGCTACCACTCACAACGAAGAATCCTGCTCAGCGCTAAATTTTTGCCAGTCGCGAAAATCAAACGAGCTGTTAAATTATTTATTTTGGTTTTCGTTTTTAAATAGTGGAAGTGTAAAGCTTCCAAATCATCCATTTTAGTTAGTTGAGTTAAGGAGGTGGGGAGTTTCAAAATACAGGAATTAAAGCGATACGTAACTTACGCCTCTTTAAAATAGCATTCACAGAACAGATGCAATACACACCTTGTAGGTATATAATTTCATGTAAAGTTAAGAAAGTTTGAAGTTTTTTTTTTATATTATTAAGCCAAGCTCAGCAGATACAGTTTGATGCAAAGTACAAAATGGTAAGAAGGAAATGGGTAAAGGAATAATGGAACGCGAAGATTGACGGAGATGCTGAAGTGTGTCACCCACAAACTTCGTAGATTATATGCCGGAAAAATGCCAAAAAATGCTGTGACTGTTCCACATTCGCACAATTCGGTATAAAAAAGCATCACGGAAATTAACTGTATGGCCGAAAGTATTTTGAAGGCTGCAAGTATGCGGCTCTGCAGCGCAAGTACTACGTGTAGCAATTATTCTACAAGGGATCTGGCTAGATATTTCATCAGGAAATTGACAATTTATGTAGCTACAAAGGAGCAATAGGAATTCGATATTGCGGCGGTGTTCCAGCGAATCGATATGACAAGTTATTGCCACATCTCCAATAAGCTTGAAGGGTCTCTTTTGGAAAATAACCAATGAAGTTAAGGTTGTGTAGAATCTGTAAAGTTGTGCTAGATTCGATGGGCTGAAATATTTCTTACACCTTTAAGGAAATCCAACACATTTTGATGTTTCTTTGGCAACAGAGAAAATGTGATCTCTCCAGCTTAGCTTACTGGAAATATTAATGCCAAGAATGCATAAAGACGGTGTATCATAAAGCAGTGCTGCATCAAAAGAAATGAGAGGGAAAAATTAAGATCTTATTTTAAAAAGTTGAGACAGCTTTGGAACTCACTCAATTCGCTTTGCCCCAAGCGAAGATATTATCAATTGTTATTCAATGATCTAATCATGCAATCTCGTCTAACACATGGAGTCCAGAAGAGTGTCAAAGGAGTAATCGATCGATATCAAGGGTACTGTCATCGTCAAAACTTGTGGATGGGATTGTAAGTAAGGAAAAGCAGATCATTAATGAAAATTAAGAAGAAAGATGGAAAAGTAACAGAGCCATGGGCACACCGGTAGTTATATAGGTTGAGGTTCTGATGAAACGACGTCTAGTACAACCTGTATTAGATGGAGCAGATAAAAAAAATTTCAATCCATAATAGATGATGAGGGAGACACCAAATGCTATAAGTTTGGTTAAAAGGACCGAATGCCAAACTCTATCAATGGTCTTTGAAATAGGGCAACGATTTTGGACTCAACAGAATTGTGAAGACTACGGTTCCAGCATTTCGTAAGAAAAGTCAGCAACTCTCCAAATGAGCGTCTAATTCGGAAGCCTTATTGGCGATAGTTGAGTTTATGAGTTTCTAGATATTTCATTGGTTCGGAGTGATAGAATCAAAAACCTTTGAAAGAATTGAAGTGATTGCAATTCATCGATAATTTGAATGATCGCTACCCTCTCCTTTCTTGGGAATATCCTGGGAACACCAGCTAGTCGCCAAGCAGTTGAAAATTTTCCTGTCGAATAAGATAAGTAGAATAGTAATTTACGCAGAGATTTAGGCAAGAATTACGCACCGCTTTTAATTACCAGGGACTAATGGCAGAAACACATCCAGGCCTCGAGGTTTCCTCGAGTTGTTGTCAAAATTTCCAATACGGGTTTTTAAAGATGCAACACAAAACCAAGCCAGCAGCTATCCTCAAGGCCTAGCCGCAAAGAACGCTTTGCTCAATGTTGGAAATTTTTCTCTCTCAGGCCTACTTCTGTCAACAGATGTACTAACAAAATTACAATGACAGCACCGAGCCCTGTGGTATTATTTTGTTTTCATTCCTCTGAGGCAAGCCTTGCGGCGAGCTGCGAGGAAGCCTGAGAGAAGCCAGGCCTGAGGCTTACTTTGATGTGTTTCTGCCTTAAAAACCTTCAAGACCTCCGGCTTTGGAGACGTTGATCCCCATAAGGATCTTGAACATATCTCTCGTACGGATGTGCATTCGCTTTTGTACACATCCACACGGGAGATGCAAAACAAGTGTCTGTGAAGTGAGTGAAAGACAAGAATTTGAAGCGAATCTAGCAGCCAAAATATTAGCTCTATTCAGGAAATCAACAATCACTTCACCATTTAAGTTAAGTAGTTAAGATATAAAAGAACTGATGAAGTTGTTCCTGATGGTTTTGACCAGGGACCAAGAAACCTTTCTTGTCTTTGCTGCTTATTAAGATCCTTTGGTTAAAAAGAAATTTTTCTCTCTGGATAATTGACTTGCAGGTGTTACCATACAGTCTTGTAGAATTGTTTCAGTCCTGAATGCAATTTATAGGTGCAAAAAGCAGACTCTTACGCTTTTATTGCTTGCTTACACTTATCGTTAAACCAAGAGCGATTTTGCTATTGTTCAGATCTGCTGTAGGAATTCGGAATGTATTTATGCATGCTAAGAATTTTACTAAGTTCTAATGTGCATTCTTCAATATCCCTTGAAGCCAAACAGTTCGACCTACCAATTTTTTTAAGATACTGATTGATACTTTCCCAATCAGCAGTTTTATTTTGTTTTTAACATTTTTAATGTTTGACCTAAGTATTCTATTAAAACTATTGCATTTTACGAAATAATAAAACATTTGGATTCCATAATTCACTACAACAATACACATTGATTTGTTTTCCCTTGTCTAGTTTCGCTGAATTTCTCCAATTACGAGGTATACCTAATTGTTTCGTTAAATTTTTCCTTTACGACACCGATAATATTCTGACAAGCCGTTTTTACATGGAAGACTTATCAAAGACTCTTTGGTAGCTATTTTCAATTAATACAAATCTTCCATCGCTTTTCCCCGAATAGGCTCTGTCCTGCTTCAAACACTTCAAGAAAATGCACACTCATTACTTACATGAATTTTACAGCACTTTTTGTTTTCTCTATAGGTTTGAACCGCCACGACCTAAAGTGGAGCGAAAGCCAAGCTGCGAGTCGAGCTGTATTCTTCTTAAACGTATGAAATTGAACGCTTTTATAAATTTGTGTTTTTTACAAAGTGCAGTAGATTAGATTTACTGCGCAGTGAATCATTTGATTAGGAAAAATTCAGATGATCTACTGAAATTATTTTCAGTGATCTTCAGGGATGTGGGAGGGGTCTTGCTTACTAGCTGGATCTACCCCTGTTGAGATATCATGACATGAACTGAAGACTAACATGAAATCAGATCACCCCTAATGTCCTTCGAGGAATTAGAGGAGCTTGATCATGATGATGGAACTGTTACTCACGTCCAGTTAAAAAATCTAAATAGATATTTCATTTAAACTCATACTGGAAATTGGTCTTTGCTTTGTCAGTATACATATGCTACTGAATTTATAAAATGCTGTTACCACATTTGACCTAATTAAAAAAAAACATATAAAAACAAAAACAAAGAATAATCTCTCTAAATTCTCAGACCATAAAAATTCACAAAAATTATATCAAAAAGTAACACGTTCTCGTAAAACATTAAAAAAAAATGTTATTAGTCATTATAAATTCAAAACCATAAAAAATTATACAATGAGAAGCTTAGCACCTATACATACATTTATTTAAGCAATAGAGCCACTTACATACATACATACATGGGCGACTTGATCGGACTTTATAATTCAACAACTTCACTACACACGAGTACCTATGAAGCTTTTGAAGAAAGAAAAACAAAATCAACTAAGTTCCCACCATGTGTTTTTAGAGAGAGGTCTGGCTACTCTGGAAATCATCGCATGTTTTGGCTGAATAATAATGTTGATCACTTAAATAAAGTACTAATTAAAGTTAAATTTCACCAGATACGTATTTAGGTATAGAAGTGTAAATACATTATACATATTTATTTAATTCTTTTTTCTTCAAGCATTTGATTAATATTACACCTATAAAAAGTCGGAAACAGTTTTGGTTGCTCTTTAGATGTGTATTTAGATACTTTGTTCATTTACAATTCTAAATAACAATATATTGTTATGAAACTAGTGATATATAGTATGTATGTATATGTAGTCATATGCCCACGGTATGTGGGTTACGCTATTTATTTTAATGAATCTACATAGATGTATTAAATTCCCATGAATAGTAATTTTGGATGGGAATGTGGTTAAATTTTGGAAAAGTATAGCCAAACAAATTTTGCAAGCATTTATGTTTAACTTTTAAGCGGACTCTTTTTTTTTAACCATACGTAAAACCAAAATTAAAATACTAATTGAAATTTATTTTTTTTGCACATTTTTTTAACGAATCATGGATTTTCTTAAAACAATGTTCGAATTTTTTCGAAGTTTTTAAAATAACGTATTTTCGAAAAATAAAAAAAAAAATAACATAAACGGACAGAAGAGTCCGAAAGACTCATCAAATAAAATTATATAGAAACAATTAAATTTCACAAGAAAAATTTAAAAATTTAAAAAGAGGATTCTCCAATAATGCGAAAAAAAAGTGAAGTGACTTTTAATTTGTCATTTTATGTAAAAATCTAAAAACGGGTATTCCCCAATAATGCGAAAAACTTGTAAAGTAGCTTTTAATTTCTCATTTTATGTGAGTAATTTGTCGAGTACAGTGGTTTTGTTATATCTAAATCTAAGTAGTTACTATATTGAAAAAGCATACTTGAATTACGGCAAAGTTTTTTTTATCAAAACATGAAAGTAAGTAATAAATATAACGATTAAATATTAATTTAATCCTAAAATAATTATTATATAAATTAGCAAAATGGGCTCAAGACAAAATATAAATGGAGGTTTAAATTATTGAGATAATATTCGTCGTGCATTTGAAGTAGAAACAAATGAAGAAAATGAAGATACTCTTACAGAAGAAAGTGTTGCTATAAATATGGATAGAGGTTTAAATGAGGAACAAATTCGTCGTGCAATTGAAGTAGAATCAGATTTAGAAAATGAAGATACTATTGCAGAAGAAAATTCTGATGTGGATTCGGTATCAGATAGCGAATCCAACTATACGGAAATAGATTCCGAGGAACATGACACGTTATAAAGGGTTTTCCAATAAGAGGTGTTATTTTGATATTCAAAGAAAAATTCCATTTTTTGAGATTAATGATCGGATCTTTATTTCATCATAAAGAGGAAGGTATGCCGTAAATAATGGAAAATAACATCAGCCAAATGACCACCACGACCACGCCTACAGGACCATATCCTTTTCATGAAATTTTCCATAACCAAATCGCAAAGTGGCTGCCCTATGTCCTCGATAGCCTCATGAATTCCATCTTTGAGGTCTTGAATCGACGCTGGGCTGTTAGCGTAGACCTTCTCTTTCACGTGGCCCCAAAGGAAGAAGTCGCAAGGTGTTAAGTCACAAGATCTCGGTGGCCAATTGTGATCACCTCTTCGAGAGATAACACGGTTCGGAAACTTTTCCCGTAAAAGATCAATGGTTTCGTTGCTTGTAATCATCTGTCGATAGCGCAATCCATTCACCGTAACTGTTGCTCCAGCCTCATTTTCGAAAAAGTAAGGTCCAATGACCCCGCGGGACTATAAACCGCACCAAACAGTCACACGTTGAGGATAGAGAGGCTTTTCAACAATAACTCTTGCGTTTTCCGAGCCCCAGATGCGACAATTTTGCTTGTTGACGAAGCCATCGAGGTGGAAATGGGCCTCATCACTCAAGATGAGTTTTCGATGGAATTCCGGATAATTTTCATGCATTTCAAGGACCCAATCAGCAAAGACTCGACGTTGTTGATGATCGGCCGGCTTGAGTTCTTGTGTTAACTGAATTTTATAAGCCTTAAGACCCAAATCTTTATGCAAAATACGGTGTAATGACGTTTGTGGAATGCCTAATTCCAAAGAACGACGAGGAATGGACAAACCTGGGTTTTCTTCAACACTTTCGGCTACAGCAGCAACATTCTCGGCTGTTCTTGAGCGACGTGCACGGGTTTGATTCTTCACATCACTAACTTGTCCCGACAGCTCGAATTTTTCTACCAATTTCGGTATTGCGGTCCGACAAGGTGCTTCACGACGACCCAAAAATGTTCGAGTTTTACGAATCGTCTCTGCCACATTTTCACCATTTGTATAGTGAATTTTAATAATTTCAGTGCGTTGTCGAATCGTATATCGTTCCATTTTTATTAATGGCGTAGTTTCTACTTGTCAAATGTCAAAAAATGACAGCTCCAAAAGTGACATCTACCGAAATAGCGGACTAATTAAAATAACACCTCTTATTGGAAAACCCTTTATTACGAAGATGAATCGATGAATGGAGAACAAAATGAAAGTGAAACTTTTATGGGAAAGGATGGGACTCAATGGAAATCGAGACCAACACTAAATCACAGACGGCCACCTCTATTCAAAAACCTATGCAAAAAAGTGAAGCTCCCTGCTGGTTATAAAATCGACAGACCTGTTGATTGTTTTTCGTTATTTTTCAACGACGAAGTAATTGAAATAATTGTGAAGCATACAAATATTGAAGCTAGAAGAAAAATTGGTGGTAAATGGAAAAATACTGCCCCAATAGAAATCGGCGCATTCATTGGACTCCTACTTACCGCAGGTGGTACTATATACTACTACTACTATATACGGCGTTTCAAGTCAATTTTAAGATTTTAAGATTTATTTTTATATCCTAGATGAAATCTATAGGGTATGCTAAGTATTTCATTCGAATGATAACTCGTGACCGCGTATACTTAGAGAGCTAAAATTTTGTACACGGACTTTAAAAATAAAATAAAATTGAGTTCGAAAATGAGGCAAATCGGGCAACTCCGTCGTGAGGTTGCCATACAAAAATTTCGTTTTCCACTGGACATTGCCTGAGAACGCGTTGATATAGAGAGTTGAAATTTGGGGCATGGTGTTTTTATAGTAATAGCAAAAAATAAAATTCAAAAATGGGCTAAATCGGGCAACCCCTTCTTGGTATTGCCATACAAAAATTTATGTATTTTACGTATACTGTGAAAACGATCAGTCCTAGACATTTTTATTGTACCAAAAACTTCTTCAGAATATCAAATCCTATTTTCTGCCCAACGAACCCTTCTAGAAATATATGCGAAAACCCACTTCAGAAATCAAACTTGCACAGATCGGTGACCATACGAAATGACATACGGGCAGTCATCTAGGGTATCATAAGAATTGGTCGTAGACCAATTCTAATTTTTTTACTTGTTTTTAATTATGGATGATGCGTAAAGAGTATAAAACGAAATCGATTAAATGTTCAAGCCGTGGAAAGTGTTATGTATGCGAATCAGTTAATTAACAATCCTAAACAGATATTTTTTACCGCGCCCTATTTTTCTAGTTTTAAATTCATAACTGGAAAATATGTGAAACAATAAAGGCCGATTCACATCTTCGCGATAGCGATAACGAAGCAACAGTAATAGATCGCTACACATAGTGTTCAATGTAAACGCTCACACCAACACGATAGATTACACCGATACAGAGAATTTCATCAGCGTTTGACACGCGATTCAAATGTGTGAGATTAAAGTGGATAGTGCAAATTCAAGTGGGTAAATGATAAATGCATTAAAATCATATAAAGGAATACCCAATTTTATATGATCTGCATTTATAGCATAATAAAAAATAGTAGAAAAATGGACAAAGTGGGGGTTGATATTGGCAAGGAGTTGAATACAGGTTGGGTTAGCTTAAGAGTATTGGTGACTTAGCCAATGCGACCCTGCGGATACGGCGACCAGAGTTGATTTATTGTGTCCTTCCCTAGAGGCTAAATCTAGCCTAGAATGCAAGTGGAAAGTGTTAAATGAAGTAAGGTTATAGACGTACGTAAAGTTGGCACTTTAACTTCGCCTGATTTAACTCGGAACTATCTCATAATTTGTCGCTAATTTGTCGTTAATTTGTCGTGTCCTTTTTTCATTTTTGATTAAGAGGACTCTAAATGTGGAGTGTAATAATTACTGTTCTCATTTGCGGTTTATAAAAAAATATGAAGAGCGTATGGGGCTTTGTTAATAGTTGTTTCAGGGTGTGTTGCAATAGAACCTATTGAGTACAGGCCGCGTATAACGGGGAGGGTCATGAGGGTCATACCCCCCCCCATCTCCACCAAAGCGCCACCTCTCCTTAACTGACAATTGAATGTGGCGCTGGACTGTAGAGTGAGTTGTAAAAGTTTAACAGGACGATTTTCGTATGGTACGAACACCTGTACCTGACGCCGGCGATTAATGTTGGTGCTGTAACGTACTTTTCCAATCTGCAGTGACTCGCTGGGTTGGGCGTTTGTTTGTCTTCTTTTGAATAGTCATAGTGGAGTCTTTGAAAGGTGTACAATTTTTTTAGAATTATCTTATGTTTTACATAGTGTCGAAAACTCATCTATCATACCTACCACAGGATGGCAAGCAATTTGGATTACTACATATTTGTTTTAGTGTTTGATTGCTTAGAAAAAGGCACGCAATGCTCACGCGGGGGTTACACCTGCAAGTACAGCTTGCATGCAAGCTGCACTGCCATACTTCTTGCATGCAAGCTGCACTGCCATACTTCTTGTACGTGTAACCTCTACTGCCATGCTGGCAGTACAGCTTTCAGCAAACTTGCATGATGAAAAACCATGACAGCTGAGGTGATAGTAATTTGACATTATACAGTTTTCAAGATGGGGGAAAAGAAATGCTTGGAAAAATGAGATTTTCTGGGATCATTTGCATTACATCATTTACCAACACCTTTCTCTTAACTTTTTCTTTGGTATTTATCAGTCTACTACTCTCTTTATTGCTATAATTTTCCAATATATGTATGACTTTACGCCTCAATGCCATTTTTTAAATGAACTTGCATGCAAGATGATAAGATATCAATCGAACTGCCTTCTGCTGTCAAATTAAAAATCGCGTTGAAAGGAAGGCTTGCATGCAAGCTGTACTATCTCGTGTAATTCCCGGGTTAGCAACCCGGTTATGAAGATGCTTTTATATTTTTATTGCACCCATAACTCATATAGATAAAAAAAGCACAAAATTTCGAGAGTTGAAAGTGTTTTTGTTTCTAAGAAATTGGTCAGCGATCATAAATTTATTTTTACCAATCTCGCAACAGAAGTTACAAACTGACTTGATGAATTTTGATTTAGGGTTGTTTCAGTAGATCCTAGTTCCATGTAATCATCAACAAATAGCCAGAGTTGCCAGACAATATTTGATTAAATACTTCACTTTTATAACATAAAATACTTCATTTGAAGTATTTTTATTAGAAACTAAAATTCATAAATAGAATGAATAAGAAGTTGGTGGATTTTGATATTTTATTTAACTATACAGCCCGTTGATGCTACGAATTTTTATGCACGGAGAATGGCCGCTGATTTTGATAAAAATAATGTAATTTTTTAATACTTTCTTAAGATTGCTATAACTCTTCAAGTAGTTGCTCTAACTTTCAGATGTATACAAAACAAATCATTACATATGGATTTATATACATATTAGAATAAGCCGTCCCCACCCTTGTCAACCAACCCATTATGAAATTATCAAACAACCCCAGCAGTATTTATGAAAAGGTGTCAAAAAGTAGAAATTGAAAAAAATTAAAATCACCATCTGATTGTGGGAATAATTTTTGTCGATTCGCGATGTTTCGTGATAAAGTTCTTTTTTTTTTTATGGAAAAAGTTGAAAAGTTCTGCAATTTTTTAATTAAAGATTCTTATTTAATTTATGTAGAATTTTGGATATCAGCTTTGTTATATGACGCTATGGTGTTTTAAATGGCCGTTAATATTAGAATCCCAAATGACGCATAAGTGCACCAACGGCAGTTACAGATAATTTCAGAAATCACGCATAAGTGTGTCAACGGGGATGTATTGTGTTAATGAAAACAATTTCATTGCAAGATTAAATGCGCCTATGTTTATATAATACAAGTAAGCCGTACTTTTTGTGGGATTCTTTATATAGTCCCATATAAAATCCATCGGAAATTGCACAACTGGTTATATTTTCATTTGATAATCTATGAGATCTCTGTAGTGAATTCCAAAAAGAGTACAGTTGTACATATTTTTGTTTTCAATTTTACAAATAAGTTCCTATTTCGGAAAGTGAACTAAAATACTTCATTAATATGGATTAAAATATTTAAAATACTTCAATACTTTACCACGTTAAAAATACTTCAAAATGAAGTAATTACTTCATATCTGGCATCACTAGCCACCCGTTGATTTTTCATAGCGACATTAATTCAAGCCTGAGTAGTACGAAATTTTTACGTTCGTAGCGAAGCATTAAATTTTTCTTAGAAATATTCTTGCAAATTTATCTTAAGAATTTTAATGAATAACTATTCACCGACGACGGTCCAAACGAATTAGTGGATTGATTCTGGTGGTGCACTCTTTCGGACAAGAGCACAACCATTCAGTTTTCTTAGAAAGATTTGACATTTTTTCTTTAGATTTTTCATGCACTACCGGTGGCCGACCATGGTTCCAAAAAGTTATATTGATTCAGATGTCTTGGTTGGTCTTGGTCGCTAAGGATATTTATGAGCGTTGGAAATCGTACATTTTGTTCTTGAAATTTACTTGAAAATTTTTCTTTCTAATTTTTATACACTATTGGTGGTTGAAAATTGAATTGGGTCGAGTGCCGCTAAAATTGATTCTTCAGAATTTTTACGGCAAAACTATAAAAATAAAATCCATTCGTTTTCCTCTGCGATAGTTGGCATTGCTTTGGTTTTACTTTCGTATTAATTCAAGTAGTGTTGTTTAATTTAACTTCACGTTTACTTTCAATTTGTAGGAGTAGGATAAGCTTTCTATATTAGTTAGCAATGGTGATAGAAATAGTAGCGAAAGTGTAAAGCGGAAGACTGATAAGACCATTGGCAGCTTTTTTCAGAAGAAAGCAGTTAACTTCCCATCAAAAGAAATATAGTCAGTAACATAACATGCACTCCTACTCCTATTCCTTTAAATGTGACTCAAGGTGCAAGCTCAATCTCAGTCAATTACTTCACACGTGACAGAATCGGTGCATCAGCTTCTATATTTCTACAATCTCTGCACGAGAAGGTGTATCTGATTATGAGTCCTTGATGCCCACCCTGAGATCGACATTAATGTGGATAATATTATCGATAGGTTTTCCAAATCAAACCGAAAATTGTATTTTGTAATATAACGGAAATATGATTAAGAAATTTTTTTTAAAAGCGACTTCTTCGGACTTTTTTTTGAACATTTTAGTTGTGAACCCGTTAGGCTGCAGGTCGGGATACGTGCCTGATTGACTACAAAACGAAGCTATGACGACCTAACCAGTTTATACCTACAGATTAAAATTACATTACATATGATTGGATTCAAACAAATCTTATTCGGAATATACCACTCACGTATTGAGCAAAGGTCGTTATTAAGGAGATTGACAGCATCTTCGACTAAGCCAACTGGCCTTGATATGTAAATTTGTAATTCATCAGCATATAGATGATATTGAGCATTGAGAATAACATTCGGCAGATCATTTATGAATAAGAAAAGTAATAGTGGACGTAGTATCGAGCCTTGCGGTACGCCATTACTGTTTGGTAAAAAGGTAGAGGAATTTTCATTATATGTGACTTGCTGATAGCGACCAAAAAGATAAGACTGATGCCGAACTTGAAAAACTAAAATTAGACACTAGTTTGTTGATAAGTAGAGAGTGATCTATGGAATCAAATGCTTTTGAAAAGTTCAACAGAATGAGAATTGTTATCATATAATGCCAAATGTAAGTAATCAGTAACTTTCAGTAGAGCAGTTGTACAGCTGTGCTTCCACCGGATACCAGACTAAAACTTATTTAAATAATTATGACGTTCATAATAGTGCACAATTTGCAAACGAAGGAGTTTTTCGAGAACCTTGGACAGGAATGGAATTATCGTAATAGGTCAGTATTCTGTGGCGATTGATTGAGACTTTCTTGGTATGGTAATAACCATAACTTCCATGACGAGGGAAAATGGGAACGAAAAATTACATTGTTTAGAATATGCGTTAAAGATGGCAAGATTATAGGTGTAAGCAATTTTATAAACTTAGGATGTATGTCACCAATACCTAACGAATTTGACTTTATTGAGAAAATTGCATTTTACTAGCAACCAAAATCGGAATAATCTTTTAGCGCGCACCTGTTATAGAAATAATATTTATTCGTTTAAGGCATTTTTTAGTATTTATAAATACCTCCTAGTATTATCTCACGGGGTTTTTTCACATCATGACTGCTAAACTGTTAATCACCGACTGTGTTGGTAGAAGTAATCATAATTTCATATTTTCCCATACAGCACAAAATTACCCAGGGACATCCCATTCTTGTCCCGCAGATCCCATAACTTTCCCAGAATAAACAGGAAGTATTCAGTATGTATTTAGGACCTTATTTCTGGGAGCTATTAAAAATTTCCGATAAGTTATTCCCTGGGATATCCCACAACTACTCTCTATGGGAATATTCTCAGTATTTTACAGACAAATAATTTTGGGACAAACATGGGAAAGTGGTTTTTCCCCTTCCAGAATTTATTTCGGTATGTTCGCTGATTCTGATGGTTCGCGCGGCTCTCTAGTGAAAGCACTAATTTGTTAATTGGTGTGTCGTTTTTGTTGTACAAAAATATAATAAAAAGGTATGTATTGAAAGATGCCATTTGGGAACTGAGTTGTTGAAGCCAGCTACATGCGTGAAGCTATACTAGAAATCTATCCGCTTCTGAAAATTATTTCTTGTTTTGGCAAAGTTTGTTAGTTGTAAATTTCAGAACTTGATATTTTAGTAATTTTGTCATAGGAATTCACTTTGCCTCTGTTAAGAATATTGGATTTATGTTTTGTGCAAGTGCATCCACCTCTGGCATATACTTTTCAGCCAGTACTTATTTTTTGTAAAAATTCCTACCCTTACAAAAAAGGTTTTTACAATCCCAAAAAATACTAAACAATATCCTCAGATATTCCCCGTACATCTTGTTAGCAAATTAGGATTTCCGTAAGATGTCCTAGGTACGCTTGTAGCGCAAATTTTACATTATTGAATGTGTGAACTGTTCCTAAGTACAACCACAGGAAATCCTGTGGGAAGGGCATGGGATCAACCAGGGAAATCCCAACCGCGGACATTCGTCACTCCGAGGGATGTCCTAAGTTATTAAATGGGACCAGACGGGATTTCCCACGGACAATTTGATTATCTTAAGAGAATTTCCCAGTAACATACCACGGATATATTTGTGCTGTGTGGGTTATATTTAAAGCTATTATTTTATTTTGTCGGACAATATTTTTCAGTAATAATAGATGTGTTCTTTTGTGTCCGCAGAACAGGGCAGAACAAAAGATACACAAAAGAACGCCTCATATATTTTAATAAAAAGATTTAAATGATGCGAACAATACAAATAGTTTGTTTCAATCGAGAGAACAATTTATTCTCTCCAGTATATATGGGAAAGATTTAAATGAAGCGAACAGTACAAATAATTCGCTTCATTCAACAGAACAATTTGTTCTCTCCAGTATACGGAAAAGATTTAAATGAAGCGAACAGTACAAATAGTTCGCTTCAATCGAAAGAACAATTTGTTCTCTCCAGTATATATGGGAAAGATTTAAATAAAGCGAACAGTACAAATAGCTCGCTTCAATCGGCAGAACCATTTGTTCTCTCCAGTATATGAGAAAGGTTTAAATAAAGCGAACAATACAAATAGTTCGCTTCAATCGACAGAACAATTTGCTCTCTCCAGTATATGGGAAAGATTTAAATGAAGCGAACAGTACAAATAATTCGCTTTATTCAACAGAACAATTTGCTCCCTCCAGTATATATGGGAAAGATTTAAATAAAGCAAACAGTACAAATAGTTCCCTTCTCGACAGAACAATTTGTTCTCTCCAATATATGGAAAAGATTTAAATGAAGCGAACAGTACAAATAGTTCGCTTCAATCGACAGAGCAATTTGCTCTCTCCAGTAAATGGGAAAGATTTAAATGAAGCGAACAGTACAAATAGTTCGCTTCAATCGACAGAACAATTTGCTCTCTCCAGTATATGGGAAAGATTTAAATGAAGCGAACAGTACAAATAGTTCGCTTCAATCGACAGAGCAATTTGCTCTCTCCAGTATATTTGAAAGATTTAAATGAAGCGAACAGTACAAATAATTCGCTTTATTCAACAGAACAATTTGCTCCCTCCAGTATATATGGGAAAGATTTAAATAAAGCAAACAGTACAAATAGTTCCCTTCTCGACAGAACAATTTGTTCTCTCCAATATATGGAAAAGATTTAAATGAAGCGAACAGTACAAATAGTTCGCTTCAATCGACAGAACAATTTGCTCTCTCCAGTATATGGGAAAGATTTAAATGAAGCGAACAGTACAAATAGTTCGCTTCAATCGACAGAACAATTTGCTCTCTCCAATATATGGGAAAGATTTAAATAAAGGGAACAATACAAATAGTTCGCTTCAATCGACAGAACAATTTGTTCTCTCTAGTATATGGAAAAGATTTAAATGAAGCGAACAGTACAAATAGCTCGCTTCAATCGACAGAACAATTTGCTCTCTCCAGTATGTATGGGAAAGACTTAAATAAAGCGAACAGTACAAAAAATTCGCTTCAATCGACAGAACAATTTGCTCTCTCCAATATATGGAAAAGATTTAAATGAAGCGAACAGTACAAATAGTTCGCTTCAATCGACAGAGCAATTTGCTCTCTCCAGTATATGGGAAAGATTTAAATGAAGCGAACAGTACAAATAGTTCGCTTCAATCGACAGAACAATTTGCTCTCTCCAATATATGGAAAAGATTTAAATGAAGCGAACAGTACAAATAGTCCGCTTCAATCGACAGAGCAATTTGCTCTCTCCAGTAAATGGGAAAGATTTAAATGAAGCGAACAGTACAAATAGTTCGCTTCAATCGACAGAACAATTTGCTCTCTCCAATATATGGGAAAGATTTAAATGAAGCGAACAGTACAAATAGTTCGCTTCAATCGACAGAACAATTTGCTCTCTCCAGTATATGGGAAAGATTTAAATGAAGCGAACAGTACAAATAGTTCGCTTCAATCGACAGAACAATTTGCTCTCTCCAGTATATGGGAAAGATTTAAATGAAGCGAACAGTACAAATAATTCGCTTTATTCAACAGAACAATTTGCTCCCTCCAGTATATATGGGAAAGATTTAAATAAAGCAAACAGTACAAATAGTTCCCTTCTCGACAGAACAATTTGTTCTCTCCAATATATGGAAAAGATTTGCTCTCTCCAGTAAATGGGAAAGATTTAAATGAAGCGAACAGTACAAATAGTTCGCTTCAATGGACAGAACAATTTGCTCTCTCCAGTATATGGGAAAGATTTAAATGAAGCGAACAGTACAAGTAGTTCGCTTCAATCGACAGAACAATTTGCTCTCTCCAGTATATGGGAAAGATTTAAATGAAGCGAACAGTACAAATAGTTCGCTTCAATCGACAGAACAATTTGCTCTCTCCAATATATGGAAAAGATTTAAATGAAGCGAACAGTACAAATAGTTCGCTTCAATCGACAGAGCAATTTGCTCTCTCCAGTATATGGGAAAGATTTAAATGAAGCGAACAGTACAAATAGTTCGCTTCAATCGACAGAACAATTTGCTCTCTCCAGTATGTATGGGAAAGACTTAAATAAAGCGAACAGTACAAAAAATTCGCTTCAATCGACAGAACAATTTGTTCTCTCTAGTATATGGGAAAGATTTAAATAAAGGGAACAATACAAATAGTTCGCTTCAATCGACAGAACAATTTGTTCTCTCTAGTATATGGGAAAGATTTAAATAAAGCGAACAGTAAAAATAATTCGCTTCATTCAACAGAACAATTTGCTCTTTCCAGTATATGGGAAAGATTTAAATGAAGCTAACAGTACAAATAATTCGCTTCATTCGACAGAACAATTTGTTCTCCCCAGTATATGGGAAAGATTTAAATGAAGCGAACAGTAGAAATAGCTCGCCTCAATCGACAGAACAATTTGTTCTCTCCAGTAGCTCTAGAACAAGGTAAACAAAAGAATACAGGATGTTTTCTCCATGGTGGTCCATAGAGCGGAAGGTGATAGTACTCACCTAGGCGAACAAAAAATTGTAAGGAAACGAGGGGCATATCAACCGTTTCAGAATTACAGGGTGATTAAGAAATTATACTAGGTTTTCACACAACACTTTGTATCATGAAAAATACTGGACGTACGATCACCGTATAAAGCTGATTGTATTCAGAACTTATTGACCTTTCCAGCGACTGCTCAACCAGCCCCGTACTCCTATCCTTTCAGGAGTTAGTATGGTCTAAACTAAAAAATTTTCTTACCTTTTTTTATAATTTGACCTTTATTTTCTTTTTTTTGCATAAAGGTAATTAACAAAACTTTTTTTTTATTAAAACTATGAACTGTAGACTCTCCTCTTTAATTTGCCCTAATACACCCTATGTGGTGTTATGTGTATGCGTTAAGGAGTTATTAGCTCACAACCTATTCAAGTCATACCGAAATAAGCCGATGTTTTTTTTTAAATGACGTGTAGTCACCAAGGGAGCATAGGGAAAATAGGTTTCAGAATAGCTTTGAGAATAGTTTTATGAGCTAATAATCTTTTATCGGCTACAGATACCACATAATTAATTTGTAAAGAGGAAAGCCTAAAGTTTATAGTTTTTATAAAAACAAGTTTTGTTAATGACCTTTTGCAAAAAAAAAAAAATAACGGTTATATTATAAAAAAAAGGTAAGAAAATCCGAAATTTTTAGTTTAGACCACAATAAGTCCATAGGGGAAAGGGGAACGGGGCTGGTTGAGCAGTCGCTGGAAAGGTAGTTCTGAATACAGTCAGCTTTAACGGTGACTGTGTGCCCTGTGTTTTGTGAAAACCCAGTATAATTTCTTAATCACCCTGTAATTCCGAAACGGTTGATATGGCCTCCCGCCTGCCATACAATTTTTAATTTGGCTAGCTGAGTACTATCATCTCCCGCTCTATGGACCACCATGGAGGTAATACCTTTTCTGATTTGTAAATTACATTTAAAGAAAAGACTGAGCCTTTGGGGGGAGGGGTGGCTCGGTTCCGTTCATCCCCCGTCTGTACGCCGCTGTAGAAATACATAAATATAAATTTTTCTTTTAATTCTACTACTCAATCAAGAAATATACGACTCAGTTAAAATTAAATCTGCCATTATAATTTCATTTCAGTGGTGGCAACTTAGGCCGTAATGTCACTGTATATCACCTACCTATCAAAAATCTAGTGGGCATACCTTATTAATGAATGTCAATATAATGTGTATTATGCTTACCTGTTATCTGATGTTTGCCAAAGTTGCCCAAGTAGATATATAATCCACTTATGATGAGTAGAACAATTTGTAATTTGTATATCTGTTTTCTTTGTTTTCTAAAACTTAGGTAGAATCACAACAAATTAAATCACTTGCGTCAAACGGTTTTTTTTTTATTTTTCTTCATAGGTATTTTACCTATTACAATTGCAAAAATCTATCTATCAGAATGATTGCTTCCGTCACTTTTTATATTGATACATATGTATGTATTTTGGGAATAGAGACCTAATAAATAAAAGTAAGATATTAACACTATAATAACACGAAATAATTTTGTTTTGTTTTATTAATTTATCTCTATATTATGTATACATAGATCTCTGTTTTTATAGTATACATATGTATTTTTTATCAAAAAAAAATATATATATATATATGCATATATACATATATAATAGGTCTATCGCACTTAAACGCACATCACAACATCACCATTCATCCGTCATAACAGCCAGGCAGTATTCTTGTAGTAAGTCGTCGATTGCGATATGTCTTTAATCTAATCCGATTCGACAATGTATAATTCTCACAGTTCTTAAATATATACAATAAATGACACTTACACTACTTGCGTATAATATTGGGCCATAGTTTTACGAGTATTATTCAAAAGGGGCACAAAAAACGAGTACCTTGTAAATTGTTGTTTTTGTTTTTGTTTTCTTCTTTGTTTTATTATCTATAACATTTTAGTATTATGCTTCTCACAACATAAGTAGTAGGTAGGTCCGTCTCCCCCTGCCCTGGAAAACAACATAAACGATGAACCAACGAATTCATATGTATATTAATTCAGCAGAGTTACGGTTGCTGCCGAAGTTGAATCAGCCGCGCGCCGCCCGCAGTCACAAAAGTACATAATTTCTTGCATTAAATAAACAACACACTCTTGATGATGCCCGCCGTGTATAGTTAGAACGAAAATGGTTATAGGTAGATATGTCGGTAGGTATGTATATACAACACTGGTTATAAGCACACTATGAATAAAGATAAAACTTCGTGTATCTATCTATCTAGAGTTATAAAACCGACCTAGCAAACTGGAAAATCGATTTTCCTTCTCGTCGTCATCGTTTGTGGGTAATATGTACATATGTATATAATTTTTCTTTCTAGTACTCGCTGTTCAAATCTGCGATGGTGTAATAAAAAAAAAAAAAAAAATAAAATTAATTTTTTTTTACAAGTATGTACTTCTTTAAAAATTGTTATAGAATTATAATTATAATATTTTGTTTAGTTATTAATATTTGAGTGAAGGAAATTCTTTAGTTATTAATATGTATGCTTAAGAAAAAATCTTGAATTTATTAAATATATATATAAATTTTTTTTATCAAAGTACTTTAAAATCATATATACATAAATATTCGTATACACCACTTTATACTATTTTATAATCACCAGAAAACATAAACATTTTTCACCATATTTTATATATATAGATACCACACCAGTAAGTATATAACTTAGCAATTTGTAATAACGATTAAAAAAAAAAAAAGAAACCGCACACATTTAATATGGCACCTCAAATCCAATAGATTTTACAAAAACCAAACTATACACTCAATTTCTGTACTTTAACCACTTAAATTCAATGAAATAATCCAATTAATTCAGCGCAATCAATAAAATTCATACATAAGACATATATCTTAAGATATTTGCTTGCCACCATCTTATAAACGGCACGGAATATCACATCACAAGCTGAAATAAAAGACGAGACTAAAGGCAAAAGAGGGAGCACCAGCCAGCACCACACATTTAAAAAAGGCCAAGCCAACTGCCAGTTGCCATTGCCAGTGCCAAGCAAGCAAGAAAGCAAGGCAAAAGACATTTTTTTTTTTTTTTTTTATATTCGACAAAACTCGTCGTTCGGTCCGTTTGACTGACTCTATAAAGTTGAAGCTTCTCGCTATATATTTATCTACATATAGATATAGAGATTTAACCATAATATCCCCCCGGTATATAGGTATGTAAAAGTAGCTTAAGTTAACTTAAAAAAAAACAAAAAAAAAGAAAACAGAAAAAAAAAGCCAAAACAAACTCATTGTGAAACAACGAGAACGTCAGTGCCTTGTAAGCATTCGTGTTATAATGCCTATAACAGCGCGCTATAGTATAGAAGCATTAGGGCAACAATATAGTATTACAATCAAGGTGATTTAACAACACACCAACAATCAATTGGGGGAAGGTAAAAAAAGAAAAAAGAAAAAACCTCAGGAAAACCCGAAAAAAACATTTTTTTTTATCAACAACAACAACAAAAACGAGCAGAAAACCGACGATCCACAAATCTCTCAACTCTGGTAAAAATACTCGCGGCGCGCAATTTTATTAGGAAATTTGTGTGTAACTCTCACGCGGGGTTTCCGCCGCACCGCACAACTCGCATCGCATCTTGAACTAGGTATACCTATCATCTATAATGAAAGTCTACTTCTGCACTAGTCTAGAAGAGCTTGGAGAATTTATGTGCACATATACATATATTATGTACTATCTCCCAAGACGATGTTACTTGTACTTTATTCCTCCTCTTGTTGTTATTACAAATTGTGATGTACTCTATGATGCCAACCAGTCAGTAAAGCAATGCTCCAATGGAATATCACATTGATAGTGTGATACACAGTACTGCTTGGGTTAAATATCCATAATTATAGTAACTAATGTAACAACGTCCAGTTTTTAATACGAGAATCCTTTAAGTTTTGATTACAATTCCTCGGTCCGTTTTCCGGATGCATTTAGTTATGAATTTGGTGGATCCTATAAATTCATTCACACATTAGGTGGACACTTTATTTTTTATATTGAAATGGAAATGGAGCATAAATACATATACCTTACTAAGAAAGTTAACACAATAAATTTATTATTTTATTTGATTCGATGTCGCGCAGACCGGTTGGCTTGGCTTGGAACACAATTGAGATATGTAATGTACATACATACGAGTATGTATCTTCTCCCTATAGTACATTTCTGTCCTGTTGTTATCAGATTCAGATTTTTTCCGTTTATCTTTGCTTATCGGTTAGAGCTGTCTCAGCTTAAGCGCATATTATATATGTTAGCATGAGCTTGAGAGCATCCAGTATATAGATCCAGAGATTTTTCCAATACATATTCGGTTCGAAACGCTGCTAGCTATAGTTCAGTTCATATTTCATCTGAACGGGAGGGACATAGATTACCTATAATGGTATTCGCAAAATACTGAAATACTTACATACAGATTATAGAGTATTGTGTACAAAATCGGATCGGAATGAAATCAGATTTTTTTTTTACTAATTTGAGCCAAGAGAGTCTAGAATAACCCAAGCAGCATCTTTACTGATGTGCGTAAGGTAACTCCCGGTCCCGGCTCTAACTACTATAACGCAATAGTGAAAGCGTAACTACTTGAACTGCAAAGAAGTTAAGAGTTATATGAACCAAAACCAAATTGTAATGGCCGTCTCGGCCTACCTACCTATCTTACCTGCTTACTGCTGCAAATTATTTACAGTTGAGCAATAAACACACATAAAAAATATCGATACTGTTTTGCCATAAGCGGTAAAAGAAAAATTTAATTTTTGTGGATCAAAATCTTATAAATTAGGGATTGGTTTTGGAAAAAGTCTAGTATTAGATGGTAGATACTTACTTCATTTGCGTTTTAAAATATATACAGCTATGTCCGTCTTTAGCTAAGTGGGGGTCGTGGGCACATAGCCATTTTTGGACAAGTGGGGGCCCTGAGCACTTCAGGATATGGGGGCCCAATAACAGAAATTATTTTCTAAAATACTTTGGATTATCAACAGGAATAATAAAGTAAGGTATGCTCTAACATACCTATCGTGCACTTGAGACTTTTTGTCACATAATTGTTTAGTCACCACCGTCAATCCCATTATTATTATTAATTACGGGGGATGCAGACAGAATTTCTGCCTCTCATCTTGTCACTGCGACCTATAAGATCTATTGTGACATTACCCCTTGATGCCCTAGGGCGCCCATTCGAATTTAAGATCTTTAATGAAGCCTATAATATACTTTAGGGCCATTTTTTCGATATCCTCTGGCAGTGGAAATACCTTTCCTAGATGTCTTAGCCTTATGCGGCACAGAGCTTCACAGTCACATAGGACATGTTCAGCGGATTCATCGTCTTCTATACAGAATCGACAGGTCTCATCATTGACCTTACCCATCTTCTTAAGGTAGTATCTAAGTGGGCAGTGCCCAGTAAGTAGGCCCGTTATGAGCCTTAGTTCCTTCCTGCTGAGTGTGAGGAATTCTTTGGTCCTCTGTTGCGAGTACTTTATAAACTTCTTCGCTTGTCTCAGCCCCGGGGTATTTTTCCAGTATTCCTTCATAGTTCTGTCCTCCCAAAGCCTGATCTGAGCTGAGAGTGACTTTTTGGGTGTCCAAAGACAGGCTCAGGGCCAATGAACGGAGATTTAGCTCCTTCCTTTGCAAGGCGGTCCGCAATCTCGTTTCCCATAATGCCTTCATGTCCTGGTACCCAGATCAGTGTCACCCTATTTGTCTCGGCCAGTTGCTTTAAGACAGTAAGACAGTCAAAAACCAGCTTTGACTCAAAGGTAAACGAGTTTAACGCTTTAAGTGCTGCTTGGCCAGTAACGCAACCAGGATTTGGCTTGGGGGGGGACCATAGGTGTCCCAAGTTCTAACAAGTCAGAAAAATAGGGCTTTAAAGTCTCGTCCTGCAACCATCTGAACACTTAAGGACTGCTATTGTAAATTAAAAGCTTTTATTTTATTTTATCGGACTTTGTAATAATATACAGACCACATTTTATACTTAATTTGTAAATTATGTTCAGAAAACTGACATTCTGGAGGGGGACCGGTCCCGTTCGTCCCCCCTCTCGGTGCGCCCCTGTGCTTGGCTGTCTGATCTTATGTAAATTTTTGCTTCACGCATATTTTTATGGATAATTTTGCGAGCGCAGAGTTCTATGGGGTGTATTTCTGCTTGAAAAATGGTTGGTGAGGCCCCCAGTGTCTTTGCGAGATGGCACCTTGGCCCGTATATGTCCAGGCCGTCAATCCCATAGGCTCTAATGTAAATGCGCGCATGAAGTGACGTGACAGTAAGATAATTTGTTTATTACTCCAGCTAGCAACTTTTGGGTGACGAAACTATCACCGCGCCTGCATGTATACTTGTGCACGCATTGGTAACATATTTGTAGCCACTTGACAGACATTATTTGGAAGACGCAAGGAAGAAACATTACATCTCTTTTTGAAAAATTGCTGCTGCACGATAGTGTGAGAGGAATATATAAATTTTGTAGCATTAATATAAGAAGGAATACTCTGATGCAAATTGAAGATAAAAATGTGGGGAGAAATATCCACGAAAGTGTTTATAGACCTTAAAGTTTTTGTTTTTTTTTTTTTTAATTCAGGGGGACGGGGAATACCAAGCACGGATATCAAAGTGGTCCATTGTGCTATTCTGCTAAAAACCCCATCATATCATCAAAACCGTCCAGTACTCTTAATGAAGCGCATCAGGTCTTGGTGAGGAAGATTTTTCAGTTCATCTACAGATAGGAGGGCATGCCCTAAGAGTATCCAGTCTGCTCCGGGAGAAGGCCGGACAAGCACACAGAAAGTGTTCGGTTGTCTCAGGCTCTTCTTCCAGGCAGGCCAGACATTCAGGGATATCAACAACTTGAAGCGAGATGTGGCCGGTGATGATTCCAACCATAAGGCCAAAACACAGTGAGAGCGACACAACAATGTTGGCAATTTAGTTGGCGATAATGTCGCATTTAAAGCACAGTGAACGCGACTCGACAAATGTTTTTGACAACTATCTCTGTTTTATTTATTGTAAAAGAAATGGCAAAAAGGAAAAGATTAAGTAAAATCGCTAGTATAGCTTATGCGGCATACTTAAAATTGCAAAGTTTAAAGAAAAAACTAAAAAGAAGACTAAGAAGAGATTTCTATACATGGGATGACGTTTATTGCACAACATAACTTTGTCCCTCATTTTCTCTATATTAATTCCTCCTCAAAACCCATAATTTGTCAAACTAATAAATGACATTAATTTTATACAAGTTTTTAATAATTAATTTATTTACTGTTATCTTTTAATTTAGTATGTTTCATAAAAACATCCAAATCCACATAACATGAATGTCAATTATTCACTGTCCACACAGAAATATCAATTATGTTGGCGACTAATTTAGAGATTTTCCCACACTTTTTGTTGGCAACTTATCGCGTCGCCCTCATTGTGTTAAGTATATGGGACTTCCATATATTCGAATCTTTGACAGCAACCAATTTACGGCGACTTTGTTGTGTCGTCCTCACTGTGTTTTGGCCTATTGTTCTCCATTATTTCCTTCCGAGTCCCCTGAGAAAATCAGATATAATCCTATTGGATCCATCAAGAAACAGTTTTGTTCACCTATAAGTACTCAGATTCTCCCATTTCTGCTGATGCTTCCTATGAACGTCCGCTTTGATGAGAGACTCATACTCGAGTTGGCAGAAGATAGGACACAGCCGAACAAAATTGGAAATTTTTCGTGGTTTTTTAGACCGAAACAGGTAATGTCATATACTTTCGTCTTTTGCATGAATGGGGGAAAAGAACTTGGCTATGCATTAAGTGACAAACACAATTCCGACGTTTCAATCCGATTCGATCCAACCCATTTCGATCCAAACGGATGCATGAGCACAATTGTTCCGTTCGGTTTCAAACACTTGACTTTAAAATTTTGCTAGATTTTGTCTTTCATTCATGAAAACATTCTATTTTTGTCATATAATTCATGTCTTTTTTTATTTCCTTAAACAAAAGCCTTTTCATGTATCTTTGAGTATAAAGAAATCTTTACAGATGATTTTTTTAGGTTATGTCATCCGTAAAAGTTGAAATTTGCTCAACATCTCCGTTTCGATTCGATCCATTTCGATCCATTTCGGTGTAATGTGTCCAATTGCACGCATGTCTCATGTAAGCAAATTTGACATTTGTACGAATCGGATCGAAACGGTGGAATTGTGTTTCGCCCTAGTGCAACTGAGAAAACGAGTTAAAAACAAAAATCGAGAGAGCGTAGAGTTACCCGAACGACAAAATTTTATTGAATCCCTCAAAATTCTATCAAACTATACATAATAATGTACTTCGGGCCACACTACCGCACTCTTTTAAGAAAAAGATTAATTTCACTCTGGATCATGATCATGATAGTTGAAAGGAGATGTAAAGTTCCTCTCAAATAAAATTCTCATTTTTTCTGAAAATATCAGAGAATCCAGCATGAGTTTCTCCAACTTAATCTCTTCAGAGCAAAACGAATGTAAACAGAAGCATGTGTTGTTCAAATAGCATAGAAATTACACCAACAAACATTGGTTATGCTATAAAAAACACTCGATATTTCTCACAATATTTCAGCAAAAACCGGGTTTCAACAAAGCGCGGGAACATTTTATGAGAGTAAAACTTGAAAACTCCGCCCCTTTTCATTTATTTACGAAAATGAAACATTTGCCATTCAATTTCTTTGCATGCAATTTGCGCTTTCACTTTTTTTAACTTTATTCATTCAAGTTTTAAAGAGCGTTTAATTTTTTTGTTATTTTTGTTCTCTCTTCCTTTTCTTGCCATGTGCATTTTAAATGTAAAACAATCGGAAAACTCTTCTGTGTCCTAACTTGTCATCAAGATACCTTTGGTTCCGATCCGAAGAACGGAGAATCAGAGCTAGCCCTAGCTAAAACGCCAGCCCTTTCATTTCCCATGATCCCCATGTGACCAGGAACCCACTGAAGTGACACCTCATTATGGATACACAACTTATCCACAGACAACCTTAGAGTTACATTAAGTCTCTCTTCGGGTTCAGTTGATGATCGCATATTGGTACTTTGATAAGTTATAGCAGGTCTCAAAATCTGTAGAAGTATATCATCTAATATTTCAACACTCACACGGAAATATCAAAGGACGTTTTCAGGATAGGATCATAGTTCATCAAATATTAAGTGAAATTTTCGGTTAAGCAACGTTTCGCTCCAAATTGAATAGCGTTTCTTGATATTTCATTGATATTTTCGACGTTAGGCCTAACATATACCAACAGAATAGTGTTTGATTACTGACAGTATACCATGGAAATATGTCCTAACTTATAAAATACTGGGGCTGCAAACACAGTGACTATACGTTACTTTGTATGAAAATTTGTTGCCATGAATAATTCACACTGTCTACTTTCAGTAGCCAAACTCTAACAGCTAAACTAACTTGTAATAGGATATCTTACTGGCTAAAAAATTGGTCATCGGTTGGTATACTATAGAGGGGCTGCGGCCCCATGGATCGCTGGGCCTTAAGTCTGGGTCCAGTCGGCCCATGCATAAATTTGGTACTGCCTGGGGGGTACTATAGGATATGGGCGCTCTTTGACAGAAATTATTTTCTAAAATACTTTGGGTTAATAATAATAACATAAAGTATATTAAGGCCTACCCACATTAGAGACTTTTTGTCACGTAACTGTTTTGTCACCACTGTCATTTTCATAGTATTTAATATAAATGTGCGCATTACAGCAAGGTGCCTTTTTGATTCCTCGGCTAGCAACTTTTGGGTGACGAAACTATCAATGTGCACGCACTGGTAACATTTTCGTCGTCCCTTGACTGAAATTGTTTTGGGAGATGCAAGGAAGAAGCTTACGCATCTCTTTTTGAAAAATAGCCGCTGCAAAGAAAATGTGAGAGGAGGATATAAATAACAAGTAAAAATTATAGAATTGGTTTAGGGCCAATTCTTATGATACCCTAGATGAATGCCCGTATGAAATTTCGCATGTTACCCTTACCACCCATCTGTGCAAGTTTGATTTTTGAAGCGGTTTTTCGCATTAAGTTATTGGGCGCGATCCGATCCACTTTGCGTGGAATCGCGGACATCACTCAAAATAGATTTTACTAAGGCCAATGCCACATGAGCGTCGTATGTCGCGCTACCATTTGACCGCGCGGCATGAGAGTATGTACCTATAATGGAACTGTAGACACGAGCTTCCCGCGACCAAAAGGCCGCGCTGTGGCCGCGCGAACCAATTTTGTCTGGCGTTCTCCTCTCATGACGCGCGAACTGTAGAGCGTCATGAGGATTATAGGTAGGCATCTGTATTGCCACACGAGCTGCCAAATGGTCGCGCGTCATTTTGAAATAAATGCTCGGAGTGTGAAGTGTTTTTATATGGTGTTAAATTTTTTCCATTATGACTGCAGAA
Source organism: Dioctria rufipes (assembly GCA_963924295.1). NCBI lineage: Eukaryota > Metazoa > Arthropoda > Insecta > Diptera > Asilidae > Dioctria > Dioctria rufipes. The sequence continues at coordinate 234,431,247 of OZ002740.1, forward strand.
ATTGATGTTGAGAGGATGATAGTAGAGATACACCAGAGGCCAGAGCTTTGGGATACTTGCAATGAAAAGTACAAGGACCACATTAAAAAAAAAAGAATCATGGTTGGAAGTCTGCCGTTGTTTATTCGAGGACTTTGATTTAAAAGGCAAAAATAACAAACAAATTATCGGTAAGTACACATTTATTGCATTATTTATATTCATATAAAATAAGGTCAACCTATTGCTGCATTTTGCCATGGAATATTTCCCTCGTCACTTACAAAATAGTCGGCAAGTATGTCACGTATTCTATGTACAGAAGCGCGGCCGGATATCGACGAATTTTGATCATGGAACTGAATATCTTCAAAACCTTCTATCTGGCAACTATCTTCAAACTATCTTCACTTTTTATTAAATTATGTGCTTACCGTAAAGTTAGGGCTAGCTTTTCTTCAGGTGGTATCGCTAGTCTGATATTCGTATCCTCTCGCAAAATTCCAGTATTCACCTTATAAAACGTTTCTTCAAATGATGCTTTTGACATACGATAATAGTTGAAAAACTTTTCTGGAAATTCCTTCAATTTAGGATGTTTCAAATAGAAATGCCCTGTAAAATATCTTTCGCTGTTAAGTGGAAGTATCCAAAACTTTCTTTCCTTTTTGGGCTTTTTCAAAAGTTTTGAAACAGCATATAAAAATAATACATTATTTTGAACATCCATTTTGATCAAAAGTTAAAATGAAACAAAATTGCTATAAAGCAGAGCAACATAATTTTCGGTAGAGTGAATAAAACAACAACGAATTTGTCATCATGACGCGCGGTCATTTTGACGCTGGTGTAACAGCAACCAATTTTTCATCATGACGCGCGGACAATTGGACGCACGGTTATTTTGCAGCTCGTATGGCATTGGCCTTAATGGTAATTAGTAATTTAATTGAAAATTGGTGGGGAAAAAAAAGTTACTGCTTATTTGAAAAATATTTAATCTGATTAATATTTTTTCTGTTATAAGACTATTTATACTTTTTGACGGACGTTAAGTATACACATTAACAATAGCTCTCTCTTTCGCACATTAGTAAGGTTCTGGATCTGGTTCTAACGCGATACACCCGCTCCTGCGCAGTCCTTCGTCATCTGTCGTTGTGATCTGTGTATTATCGTGTTTTCCAAGTTTCTTTATCTATTTTTCGACTCGTTCGTGTTTCCTGGACTCGTTATTTGCTTTCAGATTGGGTTTTTGTCAGGGACCGAAAATAACGTATTTTGAAAATTTTAAACAAAAAAAGCTGAGATAAATTATGATCGTGAAATGTAGTGGAATATACCAAAAGATGTCTCGTGAAACCCGTTACGATTTCTGTAAAGCGTTTGAAAACTTAACTTAAAAAAAAAGCTAAAAAAACAGCTGGAAAGGCATATCATTTTTTCTGGAAAAAATAAAAAGCCAGCTTGGCTATTTATTTTTGCCAGAAAAAATAATTAGCCTTTCCAGCTTAGTTTTTTTTTTGCTTCAAACTACTATCGTTCCTGACCGAACAAGTAAAGTAGTATTTATTTTTCCCGCTGACGGCAATCGAACCTACACTTGTTAGAATCAGTCAATGATGGATAAAGAAGAATTTTAAGAACTTTTATTTTTAACGATTCTAAATCAAATTAATAAATACAAGAAGAAAAAACAACGGCCTCGTCCGGGGTTTGAAACCGGGCTAGTAACAAATTGATAAATGTAAGGGGGAAAATCATCTGTCTCGTTAGTTCAGTGGTAAGAGCAGTCGCCCGGAAAGCGGAAGGTCCCGATTTCAAACCCCGGACGAGGCGGTTGTTTTTTCTTCTTGTATTTATTAATTTGATTTAGAATCGTTAAAAATAAAAGTTCTTAAAATTCTTCTTTATCCACCAAGTAAAGTAGTCTTTCTTCGTAAAAAGTCATAACCGATTCGGTCCCTGCCTTTAGTTGATATGGATGGACTGAATCGTTGTGTGTCATATCCACGATCTATGTTACGTAGCCGAAAACATATCCTGACTCCAGTGTTTCTGGAGAGATACCGGAACCTTGTAGAATTATTGTTACGAGAGATAATACCAAGTAAGGTGAGCGTTTTCTTATTTACCTTTAGCTTGTATCTTTAAAGCCTTGTAGCGGTTTTTAAATAGTTAAATGTTAATGACATGAAATAATGAAAAAGATATATTGCTGTTATGAATAGATTAAATAGATTATGGCTCTGTGGTTATTTTTTGTTTGGTGGGTTATTTTAGGGGGTTTTAATCACATGATACGATGGGCCCTGACATATCAGAATGTGACAATATTATACTTATATTCAAGTAAGTCCAACGCTACATGGACGAGAAACTATTGAGGATTACTACTGTTCCTTTATACATGGCCGCCGCACTGTCTGGAGCTGCGCGCATATAGCCAGTATAGTAATTTTCTGTCTTGTGCCAGACATCAAGAAACTATGAACGCGCCGGCTGCTTTCCTGGATCGATCAAGCTGAATAAAGAATTATAAAAGTAATTGGCTTATTTTTTCACCACTTATTTAGATGAACGTGAATACTTAGATAAATATTTGTATTGGGATTAGGAGAGTCGCAGAAATATCATAATTATAAACATAAAATAGTAACGGTTTCATAGATTTTGAAATTATATGGATTTTTATGCATTTGTAAGTATTTTTTATACATTTATATATTTTATTGATTTTTCGAGATTCCCATATCACTAATAACTAGAGTCATATAGCAATCCAGCTTATCAATTTCGTTCATGTCCGCGGTGGGTCAAACGTTCATAGTAAGGTGCCCAGTGACCTTTCCAAAACGGTTCGTCGGACAAGAAAAATGATTATAACCAATTTTATAGGATTTCATATTCAGTACATTAAAAACATCTAGGACGGATTATATTTACTATTTTTATGAAAACATTGTGTACAAAATTTCAGCTCTCTACGTTGACCCGTTCTCAGGCAGTGCCCAAATATGTAGTGAAAAACGAAATATTTGTATGGTAACCCTTCGAAGGAGTTACTCGATTTGCCCTATTTTCGAACTTAACTTTACTTTTTTTTTTAAATCATATGTCCAAAATTTCCAATAGTGTTTCTTTGGTTGATAATTTTTATATCCTTATAACAAATGCACATATCACAGCTTCCTCCTCGAAATTTATATTGATGAATGGAGATATAAAACATGAAGATTTTGGAGTGACAGTTACTCACTGTGTACATGTTATACTCGCCCACGGGGACAGGCTGTAGACACATTCACTATACGCTAAATTTTATAAATATTTGTTTCCATGTATAGAAGTTCGAATAAATCGCACGGTATATTTTCAATATACAAACTCTTAGCTTTAGAGTTAGTTAGAGTAACTTATAATAGGTTCTCTTACTGATTGAAGAATTGGTCATCGGTTGGAACTGGAACCCCATTGATCGCGGGGCCCTAGGATCGGGCCCAGTTGGCCCATGCCTAGATATGGCATTGTATACAGTAATTCCATTCCAAAACGATCTAAATTTTCAATTTTTGGACCCAATCCCCTCCGATTTCGAGGAAACTTTTAGAATTAGATTAGTATTAAAAAATATTCGACCTTTATTTTTTTGTTTAGCCAGCCGACCTCAGATCTAGTATACAGGGTGACTCAAATTTTCATGTTTTCACTATGGACGTGTTTTTTAATTTGATGATTACTTGGGATCGCGTTATTCAATTCTTTTGTATAATATTTCAAATTAATGGTATTATATGGGGTTTTCCAAAGAAATAAAAAATATTGAGAAAATAACACAATTTTTATTAATTTTGGTTTTTTGACCCCCTCCGGAAGAGAAACCCATTAAAAAATATTTTTTTTAATGCCCTAACATTAACATATAACATATCAATTTGCAGATATTCAGCTTTTGGTTTAGGTCTAGGAGATACAATTTTTTTTATTAGTGTCTCTAAAAAATTTCATATTTTACAATTTACTCTGAAAAAATGCTTTTTCTCATTGTTTTTAAATACTTAATGAAATATGCGTTTAAAAAATAGTATAATATTATTACATAAATTTTATAATTTAATTTTTAGTACAAAACGTGTATTCTTTAATACTAACACTATTGTCATTTACTGTGTATGGAATTGTGGTACTTTTGAGTATAACTTATATTGCCTTGACACGATTATATCGATTTTTAATTTTTCTTTCGACGTAGGTGTAAATTTTGTTGAAACGTGAACATAATTTAACTATGAATCCTTTTGGGAAACAGCCCAATCATACAGAAGTTTCGATGTTTGCATTTCTCTATTTTGCAAGGTTGCATTTGCTGCATTTCTTTTAGAACTCCTCATAAGGCATTGCAAGGTCCTTTCTCATGGCAGATTGCAAAAATGTGCCATTCTGAATCTATATTAACTTTTGTTCATCCGAAAAATGATGAATTTTTTTAACAACAAGTAACTTGTCCTTTATGAAATTGAAACCTTTTCCAAAAATAAAAGTACTACGACATGGTCATTGGCGTAGACAGGATTTTGTTGTGGGAGGGGGGTGGGGGCTAGTAGGGACCACCCTGACAGAAAATTGAAGAAGAATATTTTTCAGTCAAGTATTGTTTTTCAAAAATGTGTTAAAGTTTCTTACATAAAGATTACCGTTGCTTGATTTTGAGCAATGTATGTTTAAATTAAACAACAAGAATAAGTTAGGAGAATTATTTCCTAAAAACAAGAATAATTTACTAACATATAAATATATTGTTTTCTAAAAAAAATCATTTCAAATTCATGATTTTAATAAATTTTGAACATATCCCAATAACCCTGAAATAAGAAAATTATTTCTTCAATAAAGTAAAGAACTAACACTTGCTCAATGTAATGTATTTTCTTCAGAAAAGTTTTCTTATTTTGAGAAAAAAATTGTATGAACCAAGAAGTATTTGCATGAATTAAGTTTTTTTTTTTTATTAAACTGAACAGCAAAAAATTTCCAGAAGTAGGTATTTACTTAATCATAGGAACACTATATTCCAGGAACTGTAGTGAGAGTAACGATATTAACTCATATTAAGAAAACAAAGAAATATGTAATTCACTATGAATGACGAAAACGTGTCTTACCACACTTACCGGCACAGCACGAACCGGCACAGATTGTTATCGACCGGCACCGGCCTTTATCATGCACATATAACGGCATAAAACGAAAGCGAAGCTTTCAGGTAATAGCCATAAACATGTTTTAATTAAGTAGGATAATCTTAGGTAGAAATTAGGGCAAAAAGGATAAAAATCTCTGTGTGATTATAAGAACTTAGTAGTAAGTTAGAATTATTATATTTGGTAGGCTAATAAAAAAATGTTTTTGAAAAAAAAACGGCTTTTAGGAAACTTTCAGTTCATAAGTAGATTTTGAAGAAGACAGTTCTAAGCAGCAGTATGCCTAAGTTTAATAAAAAGCAACTAATGTTAATAGAAATCCTATTGGATGAAGAAAAAGAGAAAAGAGGCCGCGAGTACTGGATTCACCCACTCAGTAATGTTAACCGTATAGTAATTACTGTTTTTGACACTAATTTCGAGTCCCTTACAGTAAAACAGTAATTCCAGGCAATATACAGTAATTTCTCATGTGATTGCTGAAATTATGTATTTTATTAAAACTTCACAACCGGTTGAAAAGGTTACAGATATGGCAAACAATGCGAGTGTTTATACTGACGCGGTTAAGGGCGATGGGTTACGACTCGTTACAAAGCGTTTACAGGCGGTTAAATGAGAGATCAAAATTTTTGATTTCAGTCGCATGAAACCGGTCGTATATTGGGTGAGTAAAAATTTGTGAATCCTCATTTGTTTAAATATTCGACTATATGGATACTGGTAAGCTGATTTATGGTATTCGTAACCGTCTGGTTGTGTGGGGTAATGAAAAATAATAATTATTCTAAGCGAGATCTAGAAAATTATGGAATGAGGTTGCAATAGAAGTAAAATATACACAAAACAGGGTCACGGGGGTCATGACCCCCTCCAAAGCACCACCGCACCTTCGCGTGAATTGAATGTGGCGCTGAACTGTAGAGTGAGTTGTAAAAGTTTAACAGGGCGATTTTCGTATGGTACGGATACAATGTGTAGCTGACGCCGACGATTAGTTCTGGCGCTGTAACGCACTTTTCCAATCTTCAGCGACAGCTATCAGAGGTTGGGGCGTTTGTTTGTCTTCTTGTTAGTAGTAATAGTGGAGTCAGGAGTGGGTATAATAGTCATGCGCTTGAAGCTCTTCGTTTTTGAAACGTGTATGATTTTTTTAGAATTTTTTTGTGTTTTATATAAACTGTGTTATTTTGTTTCCGCAGAACAGATCAAAGCAAAAGATACACAAAAGAACACCTCATACATTTTGATAGAAAGATTTAAATGAACCGAACGGTACAAAGAGTACGCTTCAATCGACAGAACAATTTGTTTTCTCCATTCTAGAACAAGGTACGCAAAAGAACACATCTATTGTGTAGAAAAGTCATCATAATTTTGGAACATTACATATTTATTTTAGTGTTTGATTGATTAGAAAAATGCACGCAATGCTTAGGAGCCCGGTTATTATGATGCTTTTATATTTTTGTTGCACCGAGTATACTCCTAGATGAAAAAGCACATAATTTCGAGATTTGAAAGTGTTATTGTTTCCAAGAAATTGGTCAGTGATCATAAATTTTTTTTTTCAAATATGATTTTCCGACATAAAATCAATGACAAGACAACGTGGTGGGGAGCTCATAATAGAAGCACACAAACTAACTTAACGAGTTTTGATTTAGGATTCTTAAAACCCTAGTTCCATGCAATCATCAACGTATAGCCACCCGTTGATTTTTCATAGCGACACTGATTCAAGCCTGGGCTGTTCAAAATTTTTACGTTCGTATGGAAGCATTAAATTGATTTTAAGAATTTTAATGAATAACTATTTACCGACAACAGCCCAAAAGAATTGGTGGATTGATTCTGGTGGGTCACTCTTTTGTGCCCTTGTTCAAAAGTTAGCACCTTAACTTCGCCTGATTTAACTCGGAACTATCTCATAATTTGTCGATAATTTGTCGTTAATTTGTCGTTAATTTGTCGTGAAGACCATAAATTTGTCGTGTCCTTTTTTCTAAAGGGAACTGGAAGTGGTGGTTATGTAGGTTATAGTACAAGTACAAAAACGTTATTGGATTTGGGAAAATTTCTTCTGTTGGTCTTCTTCAATTAACTTCAAAATTTATCAATCATCATCATTTTTGATTAAGAGGACTCTAAATGTTGAGTGTAATAATTACTGTTCTCATTTTCGGTTTATAAAAAAATATGAAGAGCGTATGGGGCTTTGTTAATAGTGGTTTCAGGCTGTGTTGCAATAGAAACTATTGAGTACAGGCGCGTATGCAGGGAAGGGTCGCGAGGGTCATACCCCCCCCCCATCCCCATCAAAGCGCCACCTCTCCTTCACTGAGAACAGAAGCAAACAAACTGACTTAACGAATTTTGGGTTTAGGGTTCTTCCAGTAGAACCCTAGTTCCATGTAATCATCAACGTATAGCCACGCGTTGATTTTTCATAGCGACAGTAATTCAAGCCTAAGTAGTTCGAAATTCTTACGTTCGTAGCGAAGCATTAAATTTTTCTTAGAAATATTCTTGCAAATTTATCTTAAGAATTTTAATGAATAGCTATTCACCGACGACGGTCCAAACGAATTAGTAGATTGATTCTGGCGGTTCACTCTTTCGGACAAGAGCACAACTATTCAGTTTTATTAGAAATATTTGACATTTTTTCTTTAGATCTTTCATGCACTACCGGTGGCCGACCATGGTTCCAAAGAGTAAGAATGATTCAGGTGTCTTGGCTGATCTTGTTCGCTAAAGATATTTATGAGCGTTGGAAATCATACATTTTGTTCTTAGAAATATAGGTACTTGAAAATTTTTCTTTCGAATTTTTATACACTGTTGTTGGCTGAAAACCATCATGGATTGATGCCACTAAAATTGATTCTGCAATTTTTCATCAGAATTTTTACTGCAAAACTATACAAGTAATATTCATTCACTTTGCTCTGTGGTGGTTGGCGTAGATTTGCTTGTACATTCGTATTAATTCAAGTAGTGTTGTTTAATTTAACATCACCGTTACTTTTAATTTGTAGCAGAAGAACAAACGGAAGAGGCGGAAGACTGATAAGATCATTGACAACTTTTTTCAGAAGAAAGCAAGATCGGTTAAATTCCCAGCAGAAGAAATAGTTAGTAACAAATCATGCACTCTTACTTCCATCCCTTTAAATGTGAGTCAAGCTACAAGCTTACCCTCAGTCAATTACTTCACTTGTGACAGAATCGCTTGGGTTAGCATTTAGTTCTACAATCTCGTCACGAGAAAGCGTATCTCGTTATAAGTCTTAATGTCCACTCTGAGATCGACATTGATGTAGATAATATTATCGATAGCTTTACCAAATCAAACCGAAAATTGTATTCTGTCATATAACATAAATATGATTAAACAAATTTTAAAAGCGACTTCTTCCGACTTTTTCCTCCTCTTCGAACATTTTGGTTGTGATCCCCCTAGGCAGGAGGTCTGGATACGCGCCTGACTCAAAAGCAGCACTTCTCGTCCGAAAGTACACATAAAATCTTTCTCTGGATTCACTGCAATTTTCTTTTTGAAAACTCTTAATTGAAAATATGAGCTTTCATCCCAGATAACAGAGAACATGATCTGACCATCTTTTCGATATGCTCCAAAGAATATAAGAACATGTTCTCTGACTACACGAATTGATATTAAAGTATATATTCTTTCCATATACTTTTTATAAGACTCATGTCCATCCTGCCGAGCGAAAACTTCAGACTTCGGTCAAAAACGATCACGTGATAATCGGTGGTAATAGTGCGTATCCGAAAGAGCATATTCAGAGCGTATTCTAGAGGATATAAAATTGATATAAATGAGAAGCTACAAAAACATATTCAAAACGTATTAAAAGCGATATTAAATAGATATGGATGAAACCCATATTCGGGACATTTTCAAAGGAATATAAAATTAAAAAAAATAAGCATAAACTACCAAAATTATACACTAGAAACAAATTAAACATTACAAGTGACTGAGAACATTAACCAAGGTTGCGTTTCGAAACGAAAATTCGATTTAAAATAAAGTAACGAAAATGTATCATTTTTATGTCCGACATATCCGAACGCTACTTTACCGAGGCAAGAACGGAAATTCGATTTTCCAAAATGCATGTCAAAAATATATTCTATTCATATCCAGTGGAATACTTTTACCGAAATTGAATGAAGTTTACCGATTTGGAGCCGATCGTCTATGTCCAATAAGTATCTTTTTAGAAAAAACTAGCATTGAACTTGACTTGGACATATATATTTATACGCTGAAATATCAACCGCCCGAAACAACTTCGAGTTGAACAGAAATCAGCGTTTTACCGTTTCTATGTTTTCACGTTTTCTGTTTCTAGAGATTTGAAACGGTTACGCGCACAACCGCTCTGCTTCAAACCTCTTCTGGCAAACCACAGCCTAATGCAGAAATTAGTTAATAAATATTTAACGCATTGCAAGCAATGCGTGCGTTGACAGTTAAAATTGATTACTATACCACGCGAAATTAATTGATTAAAGAAGTTCAATACTACGAAGTAATTACAACAAAAAATTAGTACGCGATCCTTAGTAACTTTTCAACAAAAATTTACCGTTAGTGCTTGTTAGAATTTTTACATCTTCCAATTGAAGAGATATAATTAGGTGGAAAGGTCTCAGCATGTCTTTTAGAAGATAAAAATTTAAGTTCTAAAGAAATTTTTGAATTCAGAAACAATTGATTAAAATTTTATATTGAGAATGCGGTATAAATAAAAAAATTGGTTTCCATTCGATGCCATGAAATGGCTTAAATACTTTGAAATTTTAGATCCTAGGAATTTAAAAAAATGCATCAATTATTCCTTTGGCAAATGCTTTCGTGACTATAGTATTTTTAATGCCTTATATCCTAGAGCACGGGTAGACGGGCAAAATCAGTGATTATTCGTTCGTAATTGAATTTTTCAAAAAACGCTTTACCTTTGATTTTGAGTTATTAAAAATATGCTGTCAATAACATATAAAAATTGACAGGACTTTGTTAATCTTAGAATATAGAGACAACAGGAAGTGTTGATCCCCGTAGAATTAGTATGCATGAGCGTGGATTTTTTCATGGTATCGTGAGGTAGATTAGAATTATATTGAAGAAAGAGACAAATGTATTTTCAGCTGTCAAACGAAGTTTCCTAATTTGCAACAATTTGAATCTGGTGAAAATATACGTGGGAAATCATTTTTTAGCCAAGTATAGTTATAAAATATTATTTTGTGTACTTTACACACATTTTTATATTAAATTAAATTGAAATTAATAACAAAACCGATGAAATATTTGTTTATTGAAGATTTGTTTACGTTTGTGACAGCTGAGAAACTCCCTGGGTATCTTGGCGCAGTGGCAGTGACTAAGAGTACGACTAAGAGCTTTTTCGGTGGGAGCAACTGCAGTATTTTCAATCATATATCTTGTTGCCCCGCTCTCTATATTGATTCTACTACACGCACTGACATATATAACATGGACTGCCTGATTTTCTATTTCATATGGGTCAACTTTTTTTGGCAGGGTGTGACAATTATCTTAATTTCAAGTTTTACTTTCGTTTTAATATTCATATTAAAAGTTCAGCAAATTACAGATGCATTCTTGGAAGCTTATCTTCTACAACATCAAATATTTTTAAAACTTGAGTTTTAAAGAAATAATTTTTTGCAATTTTTGTCAGCCTGTCCCTAAAGTATAGTTCACACAAGCGAAGTTACTGTCCCAAGTAGCCTCGTTTTCAGTCCCTCACCTCCTCTTGGCATACCCATCAATTTATTTGCGCCAGTACGAAAACGAGTTCCACTCACTTCAACTTTTTTAGCGAAGTGGAACCTAAGAAATAGTCAAATTGAGTGTATTTTCTGCAATTGGTACACGTTTTGATTCAGGTAGTCATTTATAATATCAGCTGGTGTGGAACTTGTAAAATGTCAGCACATTTGTGTTTGCGCTTTTATACAAAGGAGTGCTCTTTATTTTTCAGTAAGAAATTTCGTAAATTTTAAAGATAATTACGTAAGCAAAAATATTATTCCTTAGCAATAAATACGCCAGGAACGTACTCGCACTTTCTTTTTTCTTAGAATTTTTCCTACGAAATTGCCCTTAATTACATGCTGCACAATTAATGACCTTTTCAATATGTAATTTTCACTTGAAACAATTTTCTCTCAAAAATAAATATCTTCACATTTCACAAGTTTCACGCCAGATGATATTATAAATGACTACACACACACATCAAAATGCGTACCAATTGCAGAAAATACACTCAATTTGACTATTTCTCAGGTTCCACTTCGCTAAAAAGTTAAAATGAGTGGAACTCGTTTTCGTACTGGCGCAAGTAAACTGATGGGTATGTCAAGAGGAGGTGAGGGACCGAAAACGAGGCTACTTGGGACAGTAACTTCGTTTGTGTGAACTATACTTTAAAGTAGGTATGGGGGATAGGTAAAGGATTACAAATACTGTATTGCCATCTATTTCTATTCTATATATTCATTGGGAAAACCACTGAACTGAAACTGGACTATGGTAAATTTTGTATAGAACTTATGATTTATAGTTCAGCGAAAAAAAGTAGTTAAACCAAAAAGAGACGACTATAGAAAAGTGATCCCATAATAATGTCAAATAATGTAAGCAATTTTTGTAGCGTCAGCAGTCCATTGTATATATGTCAGTGACTACACGGCTGTATTGAGCTTTAACTTCAGCGGTAACAGATACTAATACAACCAGAATTTGACTACGCCAAATTTGGCTTATCACACTTTCTGTACTCTCTATATTCTAACCCTGATAGCACGACTTGAGGGGTTACCACTACAATCATTATTCTTTTATTCTATCAGTGAAACTGCATGTACTTCAGCGCGTAAAATGCACTGAATCACTACGGAAAGTTCTGTGCATGAAATGAAACAAAACGAAAATCAAGACATATTCCCTCTCGCTCATTATTTTAGCATCTTTTCAGGGTTGATTCAGTACTCCCAGCAGCGGTTTAGTTCAGTATTCATAGAGTGATAAAGTATGTTGATAAATTTGTCTCATTCTAATTATTTTACATCTCTCCAGGGCTTGTAAAGTACTTTTGAAGTACATTGCATGAAGAAATTCAGAATTCATTTCCAATTAAATCCATTGGAAGTGCGTCTGAGTGACACACATTTCACATATCAGTAATCAATTGGTAAGAATTGAGAAACAGATTATTAATTATGATATAAAACAAGTAAAAAAGCTAGAATTGGTCTAAGTCCAATTCTTAGGATACCCTAGATGAATGCCCGTATTAAATTTCGTATGGTCACCGATCTATTCAAGTATTGATTTTGAAGTTGTTTTGCGAATATATTTCTAGAACGGTTTGTCGCACAGACAAAATGATTATAACCAATTTTATAAGATTTCGTATTCTGCAGAAGTTTTTAGTACCATAAAAATGTCTTGGACTGATCGTTTTCAAAGTATACGTAAAAAACCGAAATTTTTATATGGCAACACCAAGAAAGAGTTGCCCGATTTAGTCCATTTTTGACATTTTATTTGCTAATGTAGTAAAAACATCATGTGAGAAATTTCAGCTCTCTACGTCGACGCGTTCTCAGGCAGTGACCAAATATATAGCAGAAAACGAAATTTTTATATGGCAACCCCACGAAGGAGTTGCCCGATTTGGCTCATTTTCGAACTTAATTTTACTTTTTTTTTTTAAAGTCTGTGTATAAAATTTCAGCTCTCTAAGTGTACGCGTTCTCAAGTTATCGTGTGCACAGACGGACGGACGGACGGACGGATGGACGGACGGACAGACGGACGGACGGACATGCAAAAATCGAAATAACTTTTAATATTATGAATGGGTGTCCAATCCATTTTGCTCTACCATCATTATTTCGAGGTGTTACAAACGGAATGACAAACTTAGTATACCCCTATGATTTCATCTAGGGTATAAAAAGCTTTACAATTACAGACAATCTATAGTTTTAAAGGTTCACCAAAGTACTTGATAAGACTCATATATATACATATGTATATATATATATTTTATAGCCATTGACTCGGTGAAGATGCTATAACTGGAAAGGTACTGTTGTGAAAAGGGTTCCCAACATACTAAATTTAATTAGTAAAGTATTATATATATTAAATAAATAAATAAATAAATTATATGTATTAAATATATTAAAAGAAAAGAGATTTTTTTATTTTGGAAAAAATCTATCTATTGAATTATGCTTGAATGGTGTGATTCTCTTCATTAGTTCAAAATATGCCTGAATGTTGTGGTTCTCTGCACTACTTCAAAACTACTGAAATATGATTGAATGTTGTGGTTCTCTGCGGTATTTCAAAACTACTAAAATATGCCTGACTCTTCACTGGCTTAAAACTACTGAAAAATGCCTGAATATTAGGCTTCTTTTCATTGAAAAACTGATGCTTCCCTCTAGAAAGCGCGGGTTTTTTGGTTTGTTAGCGCTACCTGTCCTGCTCTTACATACGCAAATAGATCATTTAAAAACCAGACAGTGGTCATATGTGTTAGTCTTTACCCCTGAATTTTTTCCCGACTGCCTATCCTTTTTCACTGGAGCTGGAAGGCCTCGGTTTAGTCCTCCCGAAGTACATTTTCATTACTTTTGTGCTATCAGGGAAGGTTTTAATTCACAAAATCGTGGGTAACTTGATTTTTGAAAAAATCAACTACGAATGAATGATTATTGTTTTTGTCCGTCTACCTATAGGTTATTAGACTCTGAATACATACAAACTTGTTAGGGAATTACGACAAATTGATAATAATTTGCCAATAATCGAGTTTTGGGGGTGGATTTTTCGTAATAAGAAAAAAGGAGAGGCATATTTAATATTTCCTTATTTGAAGAAACTTCTTTCACTTTTAATCTGCTGACCTCATAGTTCTGCAACAGTCAAAAGTTTTTCTGTTATAAATTTCAACAAACGGAGATTAGGAATAGGTTAACACCAGCACTCTACAGGGAGTTTGGTACACTAAAAATTTGTTTAAAAAAATTAATTGTTACGAAATTGAAATAAAACTTAAAGTTATTAGATAGATATATGCATGACCACGAAAATATGGAAGAAAAGTCGGTTTTTCATATATTCAAATATAAATATGTACATTTACAATACAAAAGGCGTTAATAACTGAACATTTTGATAGGTATTTGTTTGTGTTAATAACTGAAAATGCAGTTTCTTTATTTTTTTACTGAACTGAAGTTTGAAATAAATAGCTTTGGCATTTTATGTGCAACGACGTTTAAAAACAATAATTTTTCGATGAAAACAGTAATTTTTTTCCAGCTTCACAGTAATTTGAAATTTTGAGTTAACATCATTTAGTCCCACTCTTAGAATATAGAGAGTACAGGAAGTGTGATAAGCCAAATTTGGTGTAGTCAAATTCTAGTTGTGTTAATATCTGTTGCCGCTGTAGTGAAAGCTCAGTACAGCCGTATAGTAGAATCAATATAGAGAGCGGGGCAACAAATATATGGTTGAAAATATTGTGTTTGCTCCCACCGAAAATGTTTTTATTCGATGTCACTACGCCAACATACCCTGGGAATTTCTCATCTGTCATAAAAATAAACAAATCTCGGTGGATGAAGGAATTTTTCGATATTGCATCCTTTTTGTTATGTGTTTTTTAATATAATTTGATATAAAAAGTTGTGTAAAGTACACAAAATAATATTTTATAACTATACTTGCCTACTTTGGTGTTGTTTTGACAAGTTTTCACTGAACACTTCATTCTGAAAATACATGAACATCACTTAGAAATTTCTCAATATAATATGAACAGATAATTACTTACACTCTTTACTTTATTTAGCACTATTTTTAAATATAATATCTTTCACTTTTCACAACTTTTAAATTACATTCAATTTCTTTCAAATTAGGAAAGTTCGTTTGACAGCTGAAAATACATTTGTCTCTTTCTTCAATATAATGCTGACCTACTTCACGGGACCGTGAAAAAATCCACGCTCATACACACGAATTTTATAGGTAACAATACTTCCTGTTGTCTCTATATTCTAAGGTCCCACTACTCTTGAAGAGGAAATATGAGTGATAGTTTGGGACTCTCTACAAAGGATTACTCGATAACGAGTCAAAGTTTTATTTATATTTTCGTATGAGTATTGCCCAATTTAACTGGTTACAGAACAAAATTCGCCCAAAAAATCCAGAAGGAAAACACGAAATTCAGAGAAGCAATTCCTTCAAAAGTAAACCTAGTTGTATGTACCTATGTCTGCGGTAAGTAGTTTGAATTCTCATTAATTATTTATAAAATGAAATAAGAAATCCATTAAGTTCACAAAAATAAACTCAAAAATATTTATTAAAAGTTAATATAGAGGAGCACTATTATATGTCCTTCTGTGTATTTGTTGACGGAAACTCTTTAATAATGTCCTAGCAAGTGGAACGGCGGGATCCAAATGAATTACTCAGTAGTATTTTCATCGCTCTAAACATGTATAGATGTGGATCCACTATGTCGTCCAAAGAATTTGAAGTATAGCTTTGTGATGTTTGTGACGTTGATGTTGGTCGCAAGTAAGGACTGTTATTTTTAGAGAGCTCTGCATATTCTATCTCCGAAACAATAGAGAAAATTTTCGTTTTCGCTTTGTATTGATTGTAAGGACAAAATTATTCAACAGTTTCTGCCATAGATAAAAAAATGATTTAATAGTACTATGTGTACTATATTTCTTTTGCTCTTCTTCCTGTTGTTCAATTAAATATTTATTAAGGTATATGAAGCAGTTTCAAACAGTCTTGGTTTTTTTAGAAAATTTAGCTGATAAAAAATTTGTTTTAGGAGAGCAATTAAACACACAATTACCACCTGAAAAAGGTTTCTTTCTATATTGTCTTCAGTTTGCGATTCATATTCTTTTGTATTCTTTATCAATTCTTCGGCTATATCCAAAAATACATTTCTTCTTCGTATTTCCACACCATATTTCGTCTTTAAAATGGATATCATTGCACTTTTTATTAGCCATATAAAAAAGTACAGCATTCTCCCGAACTAGCTCAGTAAGTTTTTCTTGAATCACTGGTTTTTTATTTTATTTTTCACTTTAAAAGAATTTTGTGCGAGACTTTTTGTACATTAAAATTACTGACATGTGTGGTATGAACTGCTTCATTTCAAATAATCCTTAAACTCGATTCTTACGGAAAAAGAACGTATCAGTGGAATACAGTCGTTGAATGAAAAAGAGAAAGTTATAGAAAAGTGATTCCATGTTTAATTTCCAGCGATCTGCATATGCCGGTCTGGTAGTTTCCGTTTTGTGCCAATATCTGCCAGTGTAGGTTGATGTAAATTAGCTAACTTCGTTTCATATAAAATTATTTTGCTTGGCTGTGCCCATTCGTGCTGTTCCGGTAAGTGTGCATTGACCTTAAATCAGATAAGGGTACGTATCCAGGATTTTATAATTTCAGTTTCATTTTTGTTTCAAATGTGGTCAGGAAAGGTAGTGTGCCCAGTGCTGTCGTTTGAACTCCGATTGGAGTATTTGTACTCCGAAAACTAATAGCGTTCTCCGGTACTACTCCTTTTATAAAAGTACTCCGCTTTTCATCTCTTCATACTTAAAACTCCTATATATGTGTATAATCTAAAAGGTTTGAGTCACCTTCATTTAAAACTATACATTCGTAGTACATTTTAGTAATATAATCTATTAATAAGTCCGGTTGAAAAGTTGGTTTAGTACTACGTTGTACTTGATTACACCTATCTATTTATGTCATTATGATTCGTTCGTTAAACGCTGTGATTGATGTTTATGAAGTGAATAATGAACGCTCTCTACTTGAAGAACTCCAGAAAATTCTATTCTAGTCCAGAAAACGTTTTTTAAATCGCTCTTTGCCTTTTCCCATGTCTCTCCTATTTTCTTCATTTTCCTTCTCACAAAAGTTAAGTCCAATTAACAGTAAATTTTTCATGGAAACTTAGGTTTTTTTATGATTCGGCGAAGGTATTTAGTGATTTAATTTAACTATATAATTTGTTTACTTTAATTCAAGTATTGCAAAAACGTTGACTTTTTGTAATAAAACAATAATAAAATTAGTGAACTGTGACACAAAGGAAAAAACTTGAGAATAGTTACCAATTTTCAAAATACGAAATTCAAAGAACTTACACCATCACTGTGGAAAATTTTAGGGACGACGATTAACATTGTCTTCTTTTGTGGAAAAACTAAGGAAATATTTCGTCAGTAAAGATGATTGTTTGTATAAGTTTTCTTTTTTTAATTTAATTTAATTTAATTTAATTTAATTTAATATTACAACAGTTTAGTTTGCATGATCTGATTGAGATAGGATTTTTGACTTCTTGTGGATAATTCCACAGAAACAGTGGTATTTGATTAAACAGCATAAATTTTGCTAAATACGAAATTCAAGGAACTTACAGCTAACACCATATTTTTTTAATTAATGCTCAATATCTTGTTAGTAAGAGGTTAAATTTTCAAGTTGGGATCTCAATGTTTTCGAGGCGAGATCATTCTGTTTTTTTTTTTTTTTTAATGGACTTTAATGGGTTACATTTGAGAAGGCAAAAAATAAGTTTTTAGTGAAATCTTACGGGATCAAGGATAACAAAAAAGATTTGTATGACATTTTTTCATAAAAAAGCAGACCACAAACGAAAAAAACTCTCGTCTCCAAACCCATTGATATCCTAATTTAAAAATTTAACCATCAACATTATGAGCATTAATTTAAAAATTAAGCAAGGGAAAATTAAGGGAATGCAATTGAAGATATTCAAGGATAAAGGATATATTTATTATCCTTAATTTTTTCTTCGAAAAGGCATATGTTTTTTATAAAAGGTCATGTCTTTGTGATAATGAGAACCAAAGCTATGATTTTTTTTTAATATAACTCAGCAGACGAAAAATTGGCGAATTTTACGGATTTCAAAGTCCTTTAATTCAACCAGCATGCAGCGCAGCACAAAAATAAATAATTGTATTCTTATGTGATAACTACTTAACTTTCAGCAAAACGAAAACGAGATTGGTTATGGTCGGGTTAGAAAAATGCGAATTTTTATCGATTTCCTGTGGAATGACCCTAATGAGTATCGACCATTATTTATAATAACCTCAAAGTTCTTTCAGATACATATATAGTTTACTAAATATTCCATATTTACCGTAAAAATAGCAACTTCATACAGAACTGTGAAGTGCAGAGTAAAAATCTAATGTGATCAAAATTACTTTCGTTAATGGAGAAATAAGTGTCAAAGCATCCAAAATGTATGTCCATAGGTAAAGTATTAAAGTTAATTTTTGGTAATATTGCAGACACAGTATTAACGTTTCTAGATGTAGTGGTTATGGTGTAAGCAATATGAATATGACAAATATATCTGAAGATCAAAGGCAATCTAGAACAATTCCTGGAAATTCAAACAAACATAAGTAATATAAAAAACATAATTTCTAGTACAACGACCATTGGCGTAGCCAAGGTTTTGTTGTAGAGGGGGCAGTAGGGGGCAGACTGACCCAATATTGAAGAAGAATATTCTTCAAGCAAGTATTGTGTTTCAAAAATGTGTATAACTTTCTAAAACGTTAATCAGTGTTAAATCCAAGTTTCCTTACATGAAGCAAACTATTTTATTGATTACCGTTGTTTTTTCAACCAATGTATGCTTAAATTAAACAACAATAAGAATACTTCATAAAAACAAGAATAAAATAAGAATAATTTATTAACATATAATTATATGTTTTTCTAAAAAAAAGTTATTTCAAATTCATGGTTCTGATAAATTGTGAATGTATTTCTTCAATAAAGCTGGAATTGGTCTAAGACCAATTCTTATGATACCCAAGATGAATGCTCGTACGTATATGTGCAAATTTGGTTTTTGAAGTAGATTTTCGCATATATTTCTAAAACGGTTCGTCGGACAGTAAAAATTATTGTAACCAATTTCATAGGATTCCATAGTCTGAAGAACTTTTCAGTACAATAAAAACATCTCGGACTGATCGTCTTCACAGTACTTGTACGTAAAAATGCAAAATTTTTATATGGCAACATCAAGAAGGGGTTGCGGGACTTATCCCATTTTTGAAATTATACTCATCATTTTTATGAAAACTCCGTGTACAAAATTTCAGCTCTCTACGTCGACTCGTTCTCAACCGGTGTCTAAATATATAGTGGAAAACCAAAGTTTTGTATAGCACGGCAATTCAACGAAGGAGTTGCCTGATTTATTCTATTTGCGAACTTAAATTTCCTTTTTTCTCAAAAAGCTCGTGTGCAAAATTTCAGCTTTCTAAGTAAATCCGTTCTGGAGCTATCGTGAGGACGGACAGACATGCAAAAATTAAAATAACTTTTAATATTATGCTTGGGTGTCCAATCCATTGCTTTATTATTTCTATGTGTTACAAACGGAATGACAAACTCAGTTTACCCAATAGATTTCATTTTGGGTATAATATTCAGTAAACAGTCCAGAATAAAGCGATGCGAAGTACACTGTTGTGGTGTGCAATATATTCGTCTGTTAAGTGGTTGTTAGATACGCTTAAGTGGATGAAGATACAGCAACGAATTGATTTAAATGTACTTTTATTCATTTTTAAAATAAAGAAGAAATATTACTAGAGATACATATTTACATATCCATTTTCTTTATATAAATGACGTACAAAAAAGAAAACTTTAAACAGATTTAAATTATTCTTGCAGAATCTATCCAGGGGCGGATTTCCCTATAGGCCGAGTAGGCCCGGGCCTAGGGCGGCAGATTTAGGGGGCGGCAAAACTTGGTGGGAATATTTTTTTTTTAGTAGACGCGCCCTCTGTGAACCCACACGTCAACGTTTAAACATTCAAAAATGTGTCCATAGCACCCAGCAAAAAAAAATCATCATACTTTTTGGTTTTTTTAAATAAAATAATTCGTTGGAAAGTGTTATTTTTAATTCTACTCCATTTTTTTCAAATCTACTCCGATTTATGAGGCAGCCTACTCCGCTAATTCTAGCCTGGGGTCCCTTCACTGGATATAGATCATTCAATTTTTCGTGTTTTACAGGGAGTAGGGGGGCGGCAATCTTCCATAGGCCTAGGGCGGCCAAGTGATCAAATCCGCCCCTGAATCTATCGCTATTCAAACATATTCAAAAATTCTTCGATAAGTTAATAGTGCTAACTTCAAAGTTCATTTTCTTAAATTCATACAAAATTCGCAAATAATTAATATTCCCAGTGAGATAGACGAGATTTAAGCAGATCTGTATTAAATCATTAAACGCTATATCTATCGAAATATTTACTCGATTCGATTAATGAAACATATCCATTTCCCATTAAAACTAGTGGGGCATCTTTCTTGGTTGCAGATATGCTGAATCAGCTCTTTAACTTCAGATTTGCAAGGAATGGTATTATTTTCTTGATATTCGGCATTCTAGGGCTTTTATTCTTGGATGTCCCAATTGAAACTCCCTTGTAAAAACTATGGCTGTGGCAAACCCAGGTGCGACAAGTTCTTTTAAGATGTTTCCATTGCCACCATTTCCTTTTAAGTTGAAAAGTTATTAAAAAAACAGAAATGAAGTGTTCGGTCAGTGCTTGCAAATATAATTTAGATTATAAACGAGGGAAATCCTGTTTGAGGCAACTGCACTATCTAAATTATCTTTTTTGTTAATAGAAGCAGAGATTTATATAAATTAGTTATGTGAATTATTTCAAAATAAAGTAGAAAAAGAACATTTTTTACCACAGATGCTCCGCACAAAACCTTTGTTTACTTTTTGCAAATTGACAATTTGCTTAGAATAGGGATGGATTCTAAGGAGTGAGCTATTACTGCACGGCTGTAGCCGGCCCGTTAAGGCCTTTTAATTTCCAGTTTTCATGATGTCGCTTTCTGGTTTGACGAATAAAGACAAAAACTGTGATATCCCAGATTTACATGCAACGAAAAAGAGCGGCAAATTGATTAATTTTTAATTTTCATAAATAAATGATAATGACAAGTGGCGGAATTTTCAGATTTACTCTCATGTTATACCGAGCTTTTGTGAAAGCACTTTTTTTCTGAGATATTGAAAGAGGTCACCAAAGTCTGTTCCAAAGTTGTTGCTGTATAATCCTATGTTATTTGAACAGAACGTGCTTCTGCTTACACGCTTTGCTCTAAAGAGGGTGGGTGTTATCAGTATTGGGAGATCGTGGGAATTCCATATTCTGGAAATTTCTGCCATTAAGATATTGAAAAGTAGTAAATTAATATGTAATAGCACTGATTATTTTGCGCCTAGTTGCTAATGTACTTTTATAAATATCTTTACTATATCAATAAAAGTTAATTAGTTTTCAAAAGTTACGTGAACTGAACTATTCCTTTTGGTGTATTTCTTATGCTTTTGGTATATAGGAAAAAAATGGTCGGAATTCGCATAATATAATAATTTGTGGGAAAAGTCGCCATTAATTCCCATTTTCGAGAGAATTTTACGCGCAACAATCTCCCAACGCTACTCTAACTCATTCTCTGATGGGCTTGGGAAAAAAGAGAATTTTATTTGACTGATAGACATTTTGTTCGAGGGGACTAGGCAAAAGGCCTAAGTAATAACACGTAGTTATTTTCAACTCGAGACGACTTTATTGACTGACTTTTTCACAAAATTATTAAATCGAGAACGATCGACATAGCGGCACATATTTATGAATATACACAGCACAATAGAGCTTGTACTGATTTACACACAAACCAGATTCTGATGATCAGAATCTGCACTGATAACAAGAACAGATGTTCTTGTTTATTTTATCTCTTTTGTTCATTTAAAAAAGCAACGAAGGCTTTTAAATATCAATATATCGCCTACACCGTAAAAAATCATGAACTAACTTTGTGGAAAATTACTATGGTTAAAATAGTCACTACCGCTTAAAATGTATGTATATGCACGTAATCATTAAGAAATTAAATACCTTTTACGTAATCTGAAAACTTCCTACTTTTAATTGCGACAATAAGTAAAGTAAGTAATTTTTTAGATAATTTTATGTGATTTTACATTTTATTACATAGACGTTTTGTATCGTACTGTAAATTTGTGTAAAATTCCATACAGTACTGTGATTTTACATTTAATCATACAAAACTTTTGTATCGTAATGTAAATTTGCGTGAAATTCCACAAAATACTGTAACTTTCATTGAATTCCCCATATTCAAAATCGAAATTTCAATAAAACATAAGTAGTGACGTTTGCATTTATCTCTATTCTTTCCTTCAGTACTCTGCTCATGCTCATACATTTATCAGGATGCGAAGCTATGAATTATTATACGGGAAATTTTATGCGGTCGCCGATCATTGTATAGTTTGGTTACTAGTTTCGATCCTAACAGTTACCTTAAAAGCCGTTTTAAAAATCAAAAAATATTTTTAGGTACACAGCATTTTTATAATTGAATTTCGCTCAAAAAAACTAAATCATGGATATACTGCATACCTAAAAATATTTATTGATTTTTAAATGATGATTTCTTAGGTAGCTTTTAGCATTGAAACTAGTATTACTTCTATTACATGTTGATTGTTAATGTATACTTATTAGTGCCATGGTCATAAAAATTGGTCTTAGACCAATTCTAGCTTTTTTACTTGTTTATGTAGTGTAATTTATTAATTTCCGGACGAAATATTACATTGACAATTGATAAATTATATATATAATTACAAAACTATTGGTAAATTTACATATTGTGTACTTTCCATACGGAATTGAAGAATTCATAAATAATTTAAAATTACATTAAACTTATGTTACTTATTTCCACAGCATTATGTAAATTTACAGATCGCATTTTACATCGAAAATTGAAAAATGCGTAAACAGTGCAAAATTACATACAACCTATGTGACTTAGTTCCACAGCATTATGTAAACTTACATATCGCATTTTACATCTGAAATTTAAAAATGCACAAACAATGTAAAATTACATACAGTGCAAAATTGCTTTACATAAGGTTATGCAGTGCGCATAAAGTTGTGCAAATTTCCGCTACCATTGTTGGCAATTTTTTGCCTATTATAGTAGCGGAATTTTCAGTAGATATTTTTTACGGTGTATAACTCGGCCATCCTGGCTTAATAATCGACCCGATTATTAAATCACGAAAATCAAATATTACCCAATAGAATAAAATTGAAAGAAAATATTAATCATATTAATATGATGATCACACGCTGTATAGCCGATCGTTCTTTACACAACAATGTACATATACATACGTTATTATCATGTTCAAAATTAATTACCTTTGAATTGAAATTCTTTACACAGGAAATTGAGGTAGAGTAGATATACGAAAATGTCATTATTATGAATAGTTTGAAAGGATTTTGAAGTTATTCAAAATTTTGCAAATAATTGAATAAAATCAATTATGCTAGTATGTATATCTTACTACATGGAAAAAGAATGAATGAAAGAAAAAATTTCAAATTATTAGTAATAATTGCTTCATATTTCTATGGGGGGGGGGCACCGAGCTTACACGGGCTTCTCTGGGGGGGAGGGGGCATTGCCCACCCGTGCCCTTACCTCGCTATGCGCATGAAAACGACAGACTTAGAGCACGACGACCGTATATGTCAAGAAACCATTCTTGGAAATTCTATGAAATCTGTTTTGTCGCCAACAAAAGTTATACTTATAATAAACAAACTAAGCGTGTTCAAAAATGTTACTCTGTATGCACGCAGCCTTATAAATACAGGCGGTTTTGTAAAATATGCTTTAAAGTTATTGCAAACAAATAACAAAAACTCGCATTGAACTAAGACCCATTCTTATGGTTAAATGCAGATAAAATAAAGTGACTGAAGTTCTCAATACAATTTTGCATAATAACTGTATTAAAATCCTTACAAATATTTTGAAAATTCAAAAGTTTTCAATAATTAAATAATTAAACTAATGATCGAATTTATGTATTTGCTTTATGCAGGTATGCTTTTCTTAAGAATAGCTTTTCATAATAGAACCTTTTTACTTCATGCAAGTATGATCTGAATGAAAGCTATTAATTAATGAATCTCTTAAATCAACAGCTGTAAACTAAACTTAAGAAATTCTTATTGCTCTAAAAATAAAATTATAAAAACCAGTTGTTTCTATATAAAAAAATATAAATATAATAAATATTGTAATAGAAAGACATAAAAAACTTTATTTAAAAATCTAAATATGAATCATTTTAATGACAATGAGTTTTATTCACATTAATATGATTACTGGACATTCCATTCTAATTAATGTGAATTCATTAAATTTCGTTAGTCGTGTACTCCGTTTTTTTCCGAAAGTACTCCGCTTTGGCAGCAACAAATTGTACTATACTCTTGAAATTTTCCAAACGACAGCACTAAGTGTGCCTTGTGAAAAATAGTGATCCTCAGTATTTTTAGTGAAATCATCATAAGGTAAGTGCATTAAAGTGTTAATCTTACAATATTAATTTGGATTTTATCTTCATATCTTTATACCTATATATCTGATTGGACTGGTTTAGACGGTATAGCTTTTGCGCATCTTAGGAAATTGCATTGGTAAGGGAGGTGCACAGTGTTACCTAGGGCACCTTTCTTACCATTCCATTTTCGTGGGAGGCCTGCAAATTGAGAAAAATAATATAATTAATAAAACCATATTATAAAGGAAAAATTAAACAAAATTGCGTTATCAATTTGGAGGTTTATATATTGTAAGTGGACAATTCTTGTCTCTCTGTATTGTAACGCATTTATTTTCACTAGGACTTACAAATATATTTACAAATTTCAGGAATTAATGTATTATGGTTTTATGAACAAAACTTAATTTTAATTTACCATTTCTTGCACGTGATATATTAATAAAATATTCCTTAAAGTATTAATGCATTCATGCATGAAGAGGACTTCTTGCATATTTCTAAACAAATTTGTTTGAAATTCAAAGGAGAACGCATGGTCATTTTTAATATTTTATCAAATTTTTCAGTCGATTATATTTGGGATAAATTTTTAATTGTAATTAATTAGTTATAAGAGTACATAGGTGGTATACAATACCAAAATTGAGAAAGGCAGTATTATTTCCACGGGAAAAAAAGGAAAAGGCAGTTATCCGATAATACACAAACATCAGGCAATCCATACATGTATATGAAGGGTACAGAGAAGGTGCAAAGTAGGTTAGGTTTTTGTCTAAATTATGACAATGATACCATTGAAAAGGTGGGGCAAAGTACTTTAAGTACATGCAACAAGAAACTTCAAAAATCGCATTGATAAGGACATATAGGGATATTTAAAAATATCATAAAATCTAAGAACAAGCTAAATCCAAATTTAGTATGAAAAAACAATGTAAGTCCATGAGATTTTTGCATCATTTGGTTCATTATGTAAATCGTTTCGATTTTTCTTTTCTTGTTCGTGGCCATAGCTACATGGAATGGGACAAAAATATGGAACAAATAAAATAAAATATTCGCATTGAGCTTCCAAAGGAATGGAGTGATCATGTTAGAACTTCATGCCATAGTTTATCACCTTTCACTGTAATCAGTGCCGCATTTGTATCTTTGGCGCCCTTAGGCAATGTATAGTAACGCGCCCCATATTCTGCAATAAAAGTTAAAAAGTAAATATGTACAATATAAAAAAATTATATGTTGTTTTTTTTTTAATTTATTTATTTATTTAGCAGTAAGTAAAAATGTCATAGTGTATATATTAAAATTTTCGTCTTGATTTTTTGTCAGCAAAATCATCAATTATATCAGTATAATTAATATTGTTCTTTTACAGTGGATCTTAAATACGTTTTCAATCTTTTCAACAATGAAAAACTTCGTTCCGCAGAGCAGTTAGTTAAATTTAAGCACAAAAATATTCTTAAAATTATATTTATATTTGCAAATACAGTTTCTAATTTTTTACTATATATTAGTTTACTGAGTTCTAATATAGAATTTTCAGAATTTTCATTTTAAATATTATGCCAAGTGAACACATTCTTCCATAAAACATTCATCTAAATCGTTCTTGAATATCCGGTATAAATTTTCTGCAGTTGGCAATATTTGTTTAGGTTGGTAGGTATATATGTAGTTAAATTGTTTAAAAATTCAAAGTTTTTGTAAATTAATTCATATGCTTCAAACCTCTTTTTCAGTTCTTCACTACGACATGAAATTATAACATTAAATGTTTTGGTTTTAAAATCCTGATTGGTATGTAATTCCGATTCATCAATTATTTCATCATGAAACATTTTCCTGCTTCTCTCTCGTTTTCTTACAAATTCTTTAGCAAACGATATTTTCTTGGCCTTAGATTCATAGTTTTCATATAAATTTGACATTGAATGTACGAATACAATCAATGATTTGTATTGCTCAACAACAATCGACAAATCAATTTCTGTAGATTGTAACTTTAAACTATAGTAGCATTAAAGCGTTCGAAAATAGATTTCCAAAATGTCTTCATAAAAGCACATTCGAAACGATTCATTTGATTATTAATATTTTGAGCTTGGCTTCTAATTTGAGAAGATACAGTTTCATCTTCTGATATTTGTTTTAAAGCTTTATAAATTCGCGCCAAGTTTTCATACAGGGCTTTGCATGCATCATACCGACAAGACCATCTTGTATCAAAAAGATTTTTAATGGTTCGTCCTTTTAAAATATTAGTTAACACTAACCAACGACTTGTTGAGGAAGAAAAGAAATTAAATAGTTCTTGCAAAAAATCTGCAACAATTTGCCGCAAATTTTCCAACCAAGTTCATTGAGTGTGCTGCACAAGGTATAAAATGTGCTAGTTCATTGTTGTTCTTAATTCGTGCTTGAAGTCCTGAATAAATTCCAGACATGTTTCTTGCGTTATCACAGAATTGTCCTCTCAAATTTTTTATTTCAATTTTATTTTCATTTAAATATTTTGTTATATCTTTCTCCATATTTTCAGCTTTATGTCCTACATTTTCCAAAAATTTCAAAAAATGTTCCTCGGGAACTCCATTTTTTACATATCTAATAATAATAAAAGCAAGTTGATCAGTATGTGATACGTCAGGCGTAGAGTCAACACTAATTGAGTAATATTTTGCTTCTCTTACTTCATTAATTTTCTGTTGTGTTACCTTTTCGGCCATTAATATTACAATTTCTTCGAAAAGAATTGAGGATAAAGATGACGTTCCTTCTTTTCCTGGATTTCCATATTTTGCAATATGCGCAGCTAAAAATGGGTCAAATTCGGCAACTAATTCCACTGCAATTAAAAAATTACCATTATTGATGTTTCCAATGATTTGAGTTCAATGTTCAGCTAGCAAGTTTTCGTATAATGCACACAACCTGTTTGAGCACCTGAACCCAATAATTTTTTTTTTTTTCTTAAGAGTCTCTCCACTCATTTTACTGAACATTTTTATATGCGGGGCATTAAAATGCTGGTAAAACTTTCGACATTTCTTTGATTGTTCACAAAGCGAGTTTATTTATTTATACGCCCGCACATCACGTAGAACACTTAATTCTTAATTTCGATTATATAATTTAATTACAATTTATAAATTTAACATTAAAAAAAAAAATTATTTTTTAAATTAAAAAAATCAAGCTTCACAAAATTTGCTAAAGAAAAGAAAATTGTAAGCGCCCTTTTTCTCTTAGCGCCCTTAGGCAGTTGCCTAGGTTTGCCTATTAGTAAATGCGGCCCTGACTGTAATTGACTGTAAAAGAAACAATTTTAAATCCTTGAAAAAGCATCTTAGTAATATTTATAAAAGAAAAGCCAATTTCGCATTTCGGCCAATCTCTCAATTAGTAATTTCTAAGGATTATCCTACTGCCATACAGCTAAGAAAATAATATAATGGTCCATGGGAGACTTCTATCGTAAGAAATAAAAAATCTTTAACAGAAATTGTCATAGTAACACCATCAAACTTATACAAGAAAGTCATGGCAATATCTTCAGAAAAATATAACGATTTGCAGGCTTTAAAAAAATACTGTGGAGATGTGGCACACACATTTTTCGAATGACTACCTCATTCCGACAACACTCGAGACTATGAATAAGAAGGCCTAAGTCAACTATTGAAGTATATTGCTTTCCACATAATAGGACTGAAATTCCTTTTTTTTCAGTTTTTTTTTGGATTTACATTGAAATTTCCTTTTATAAAATGTACTTTTGTTGAAACACTTAAAATTTTATTTATTGCGCACAAACTATTTTGTTATTGTTTAAATTTTTGTTTTTTAAAAATTCACTTGCATTGTCTTTTACCGCTGAATAACAGGTCTTCTAACTTTTAACATTAAAGATCTCATTTTCAAGTAAATATGACTTACCCTGGTCTTTCTCTACGCCCTTCATATATATTTCAGTAATATACAGGGTGTTTCCGCCTAGGGCGTCAATAGAGCAGCGAGTGAGAGTACTCACCTAGACAAAAAACTCTTGTATGTCAGAAGGGGGGGGGGGTCATATCAACTGTTTCCGAGTCACAGGGTGATTAAGAAAAATAGCTAGTTTTTTACAAAACACACTGTATCTTAAGAAGTACAGAGTGTACGGTTAGATTTGAGAGCTCACTGTATGCAGAACTTCATAACCTTTCTAACGACTGCTCAACCAGCCCCATATCCATAACCATCACAAGACTTATGGTTGTTTAAACTAAAAATTTCGGATTTTTTAACCTTTTTTCTTAATTTGACCTCTATTTTTTCGTAAAAAGGTCATTAACATAACTTTTTTTTATAAAAACTGTAAACTGTGCACTCTCCTATTTAATTTGACCTATGATCCTATGTGCTATCTTTTACCCTTAAAGTGTTATAAGCTCTTATTCTCAAAGCTAATCTGAACCAATTTTCAAAGATAATTTGTTGTAACGGCTAATTTCGGTATGACCTGAAGGTTGTGAGCTAATAACTCTTTAACGCATACAGATAGAACATAGGGTGTAATAGGTCAAATTAAAGAGGAGAGACTACAGTTTTTGTAAAGAAAGTTATGCTAATGACCTTTTTTCAAAAAAAAAAAAAAAAAAAAAAAAAAAAATAGATGTCAAAGTAAAAAAAAAAGGTTAGACTACAAAAACTTTTGAGATGAGAGGATTACCGAGCTGGTTGAGTAGCCGTTGGAAAGGCCATGAAGTTCTACAATGAGCTCTTAACTATGACCGTACGCCATGTAATTTTTAAGATAAAGGGTGTTTTGTGAAAAACTAGCTTTTTTTCTTAATCATCCTGTAACTCCTAAACGGTTTATATAGCCTCCCCTGCCATACAGTTTTTTGTTTGTCTAGGTGAGTAGGTAC
Organism: Dioctria rufipes; assembly: GCA_963924295.1. Classification (NCBI taxonomy): domain Eukaryota; kingdom Metazoa; phylum Arthropoda; class Insecta; order Diptera; family Asilidae; genus Dioctria; species Dioctria rufipes. The sequence goes on from OZ002740.1 coordinate 234,460,990, forward strand.
TATCACCTGTTGCTCTATTGAGATCCTAACCGGAAACACCCTGTATATAATATTACTTGTTAATTCCTCAGAAAACAGTAATATACTTCGGATCAATTTAAAGCATCAGAGGATTAAAAATTGTTATCTCATAACATAGAGCCTTGGCCAACTGTGGATCTAAAGTGGATTTAAACAGCACAGAGTCGATTTTCGAACCAAATCGATTTGAATATATTTTTTGTTAAAAGACAACTTCTGAAAAGAAAACATCCTGAAAACAAAGCATTAACATTTTTAGTCAAATTAAATCTAATCTGATTACTCTTAACCTAAAAAATAGGTACACAACCCAACAAAGCCATGTACTTACTTGTCATCTACATAACACATTGCACAAATACAATACAAAAGTGTAGCCTCATTGAGCAGATCAAATTAAAATCATTATCCATTACAAGTACCATCGAAAGGGAATTTCTTCTCTACTTGATAGAGAGAACATTTTTTGCAAATATAATGAATGCAATTTAACACACCAGCATGGGTTACTTTAAATTTCTTGTTGCTTTGCATATTTTATCGCTAGTACCGTAAAATTACAGATGCACTGACAATTCCTGTGATCATGCGCCTCTGTTACTCCATCATTGGTGTCGTGTGCAAGCAAGAGTTATAAAAACCACCAGCTGACTTGTGTCGATCTCTTTTTACAATTAGCATCGCTTGAGTTAGGTTGGCTAGGGACTAATATTTATATCGGGTATGTGCTGATATACCAACTACTAATAAATATATATTGGGTATCGACTAATATATTAACATTTTATTTCTGGTCTCGACGGACATAAAAATTCTTACTTTAAGCCGGGTCTTGACTGACATTATATCGGATCTCGACTGAGATAATATTACTAACATTAACACTTTATATTTCTGGTCCCGACTGGAATAAAGAATTGGTCTAACCAATGATTAGAACAAAGCGTCTTAACATTAGCTTAAAGCCAATTCTTCAAGTTGGCAAGTATAAGATCGGTGACTACCAACCACTTGTAACATTTTATTATTTATTCTATTTTATTATGTGCTTACTTCTATATATATAAATACATATTATACATTTCGTGTGCATATCTATCAAATATCATAACTTAACTTTATTCTATATTTATTTTACATATATACATACATATATTTATATTACGTTCTTGACGACGATCTTATATTGCAACTTTCTGCCAATAAGTATGTTTTTCAGTGTGATACAAAAATTTCTGACCCAAGATATATATATTGAGTTTTATCCCAATACAACTATTCTTGAAACTCGTATATTCTAAAACTATGTCAATAAGTCTTTTTTCTACTATGTGATCTTAATATACAGTAACGCTCATTAATTTCAATAAATGTAAGTTTTTTAAGAAAAATTGTGTTCTTTAAGGCGTTTAGTACAGGTTTTGCTCTTATTTATTTTAATATTTTCAGACACATTCTCCCAAGTTTATTGATGAGTATCTTGCTTTTTTTTCTGAAGTTATAGAGCTTTTTTCGAAAATGACAGTTTTGATCTGGCAGTGCTGTAAATTGCAAAGTTCGTCCGCTTACCCGTGAGTCATTGTATCACATTGGAAGCGAATGGAAATAGTTTTTGTCGATTAATTTTTGTCTATTAGTGAACAAAGCCAGAGCGGGACACCTCAAAACACGTTTTTTTATGTATTTCACCACAATTGAACGGTGTGTCAGTTCTCACGTAAGAGTGCAAAGCGGTTTTGCGATAATAGTCAAAGAAATGGCCCCGAGGAAGGAAATATCAATCAAAAAGCGAGTTGCCATAGTCGCCTTGCGGAAGGCCGGACATACTTTGTAATCTACTGCTGCTCAGGAGAAGATTTCCCTTGGTGGCGTGCAGTGGACACTCAAGAGATATGCTGAAACAGGAAGATTAACGGACCGCCCACGTCCCGGACAACCTCGAGTGACCACAGAACAGGAGAACAAATACATAATAGTGAACAGCAAACGGGATCGATTTCAAACGGCACCCATTTTACGTGTTGCACTTATACAATCGAGGGATAGGCTTGTATCACTTTCGACCGTCGAGTGACGCCTCTCCGCAGTCAAGTTGAATGGGTACGTCGCAGCTAGGAAACCATTGCTGAGGCCCCAAAACAGGAAGAAGAGATTGTTATGGGCCAAAGCTCATCGACCCTGGACACCTGAGCAATGGAAATGAGTGCTTTTCACGGATGAATCAAATTTTGAGTTTTTTGGTTCTAAGCGGCGTGCATATGTCCGTCGATTGCCTGGGGAGCGATGAAAAACCAATGCATACAGCCTACAGTCAAACATGCAGGAGGTTCAATCATGGTCTGGGGATCTTTTGGAGGGGGTGCTGTTGGTGATTTCGTCAAAATAGAAGGTACAATGGACGCTAAGAAATACCACAGCATTCTGCAGCACCACGTAATCCCCTCTGGCACTCGCCTTATTGACCGCTGTTTCACACTACAGCAAGACAATGACCCGAAACATACCTCCCGGTTGTGCAAAAACTACATCCAATCCAAAGAGAGTCAAATGGTGATCAAAAACATGATTTGGCCTCCCCAGAGTCCTGGTTGTAATCCAATCGACCTCTTGAGGGATCACTTGGACAGGTGTGTTCATAATGTGCGAATTACGAACAGAAATCAACTTTGGGATGTACTAAGAAATAAATGGCAGTACATTGGAGCCGAAACCTTAAATAAACTAACCGGAAGAATGGCCCGAATTTGCGCCGCAGTGATCAAGGCTAAAGGTGGATATTTTGAGGAGAGCGAAATCTAAAGCAATTATAATTTATTTTTTCCTTTCTGCTAATTTTTAACAAAAAATGTATAAATTTGAGAAAATACTATAGTGTTAATAATATAATGAGGAAAAATAAATCAAATCTTTCATTTCTTCCCTCTTAATTCCATATATTTCAGCATTTATTGAAATTAATGGCCGGTACTGTATACATAATCTGATCTTAATATAATTAGTGGGAAAATTCTAAAAAATAAGTGTGACAATTTATTGAAGGTTAAAAGGAAGTGAACAGTATTTGTTTTGATAAGAGAGTCGACCACTGATCTTGATCCAAATATACCAGTACAATTCAAATTTGCGTGTATATTCTAACAACGGACAGTACAGTCAGTAATTCAACGCAAATAATTTATTTAATGAAGTTTTAATGGTTTTTCTTGTATTCTTAAGGTTGATTTGGATTTTAACCAGCTGGAAGTAGGGATAAATGGGAAAATTTTTATAGTCGAATGCTACCAATTTATGGAATAAATATAAAACACAAACACATTTGTAAATTACTAAAGTCGATAGAAGCTGCTACTTCGAAAGGTAATTATGTAAGTCTACTTGATTTTTTCGCAAACCAATATTTTAAAACTTTACGTACAGTAATTCATATGTTTAAAGCCTGATAGACATATATTAAGGTTAATATTTATTTTACTGTCTTCAATTTTATCTTCAGAATAATAATAAAGGGGGAAAAAAAACAACAAAAACTTGGAAGTCAAGCATCTGTGACAGTCAGAACTTCTTCATCTTCAGAGTCAATAACTTAACACTTTATGTGCGGGAAATGTAGTTCTACCCGCGTGCTTGACTGATTCTAAACGGCGGGTCGGGTAGTTCTACCTTTTTAGCAGACTCTACTTTAAATGCGGAAAAGGTAGAACTACCCGATTTGTGTCACTGTACCCTTTTGTCTTCGTGCCCATTATGTAGTAAATAATAAGTAAAAAAGCTAGAATTGATCTAAGACCAATTCTTATGATGAAACCATCAGTACAATAAAAACGTCTAAGACTAATCGTTTTCACAGTATACGTAGAAAAATCTAAATTTTTATATGGCAACACCAAGAAGTGGTTGCCCGATTTAGCCCATTTTTGAAATTATGTTTACTATTACTATTATTATTACACCGTATACAAAATTTCAACTCTCTACGTTGACGCGTTCTCAAGCAGTGTCGAAATATACAGGGTGTTTCATAATTGGTGCACCTAGCTCAAGGATTTGATAAATGAGGTGGAGACAAGCAAAAAATTATAAAGTAAAGGGGAACGGGGGGGGGGGTAAGACGTGTCGTTTCGGTGGTAGAGGGGTTTAAGATTTTTAGTACTTCTTATACCTTACACCCTGTAACTTTGTTGATATACTCCAATATACACCAATGAATGTCCTCCTGTCACCTTCTGTCGGAAGTTGTAGGACGCCAAACGCAAAAAATTAATTGGAAAAAGATCCTATTTTTTTCAAATCCTAACGATTTTCCCGCCAAAATGCATGATATACAGGGTGTTGCAAAAGTATGGTTACATATGCTAAACTTAGGAAGCTGGGACCGAGCTAAGAAAAAAATCCTTATAAAGTTTTGCCCCACATTGCGTTGTTTCCGAGTTGTGCTGGCAACACTGTTTTGTGTACCGGAAAGTGTAGACTTTTGACTTTTAATGAATATCTCAAGAAGGAAATCGCGTAGAAAACTGAAATAAATTTTGTTTAACTTACAATATCTTTCACTTTAAGAAAACATATAGCCTATTCATTCAGTATCGATACTTTCGAAATAAAAAAATGTCAAAGTGGGATTTGTGTCTTTTGTTTTACAAATTTCTAGAAATTTCCTCGAAAGCAAATGAGAATTTTCGTATACTCTGAATAGCTAATGAGCATGATTCATCAGAAAACTTGTTTTATGTCACCAAGTGACCGTAATAAAAGCCACTCAAAAAAACCCTAAAATGAATAATTTTTGTGGTATGAATCCAGCTTGAAAGAATATTGAATATTATTTTATGAAATTCTCTAGGTAAATCATTGAGTTACATATGGTTGGAAAGGGAATCGTATAAGCTACCAAATAATAAAAAAAAAATTAAAAATTTTGAGTAATTCGTTCCCAAAGTAAGAAATTTGTAAAACAAAAGACACAAATCCCACTTTGATATTTTTTTTTTTATTTCGAAAGTATCGATACTGAATGAATGGGCAATATGTTTTCTTAAAGTGAAAGATATTGTAAAACAAAATTTATTTCAGTTTTCTACGCCATTTCCTTCTTGAGATATGCATTAAAATTCAAAGGTCTACACTTTCCATTACACATTAGTCAACAGATTCTAAAATAATGAGTCGGGATCGTTTTCGACAAATATGGCAATCATGGCACTTTTCTAATAATGAGAACATCACGAATTCCAGCGATCGCCTCGAAAAAATTAGGCCAATTCTGACATATCTTTTATCAAAGTTTTTTTCAGTCTACATGCCTCAAAGAGAACTTTCTCTAGACAAAAGTATTATACCGTGGCGGGGAAGGCTTTCTTTTAAAGTGTATAATGCATCAAAAGTAACAAAAAATATGGGGTTCTTGTGCGTATGGTTAGTGAAGCTACTACGGGATATATTTGCAACCTCGAAATTTACAGCGGTAAAGTAAGACGATTATTAGATACTATCCATTCGTTTCTAGGTCCATATTTAAATTTGTGGCATCACATATACATGGATAATTACTATAATAGTATGCAAACTAGTGAAATACTTTTACAAAATAAAATAAGAACGTGCGGAACAATGTTTTTCCAGAATGCTTTAAATCGACTAATCTTAGTGTAGGCCAAAGTATTTTCCGTAGACGAAACGATGTATTCGTATGATTTCAGCAATACATTCATCTACTGTGCTAGAAAGTCACAACATTGATTGGAGTACAAGACAATGTATTTGGAAACCGCAATGTGTTATACAATATAACAAATATATGAAAGGCGTTGATCGTGCAGATCAATATTTATCATATTACTCTATAATGAGGAAAGCAAGAAAATGGACCAAAAGAGTTGTAATTTTTCTTTTAAATTGTGCATTATTCAATTCTTTTAAAGTGGTTGGGAAATTTCGGATAGCCGACCATATTTGTGGAACCGACACGAATGTAGAGGAACCGGGACCATCCACATCCAGAAAAGTAGTGAAAAATGATCCTCCAGGGAGGTTATCACTCGTCATGAAAAAATATCGAGCGACAAAAATAGTCACCGGCGATAACAAAAAATATTTCTACAACTTTCAACGAAATATTGCAATTTCTCGTCTGTGAAATATCGAGAGAAAAAACAAGTACTATTAGAGCCAAATAATTAAAAAAAGCGCCACTAAAAATGAAAAAAACTTGACGTTATTTGCTAGATTTAGGCTTTATCTTTCTAAAATAGTCACAACCTAAATAAATGAGAATTCCTACTAACAGGAATTTGATTTGAAAAAAATCAATTTTTACCATTTTTTACAATTTTCCGAGCTAATATCTCCATTGCAATAAAATTTTTTTATTTTTCTCGACGTTAGTTACTAGACTTCTTCATTACCTTTAATTTAAGATATAAGTCATTATTCTGCTACAAATAGTTTGCCAGAAATTCGCATTGAAAAACGTATGAAACTTGCAAATCTTGGTACTGACTCCTCTTAAAGCTCCAGCTTCTAACAGTCATAGTTGCTCCTGCAGACATTTCTAATATTGAAAATATTTGGAAAAAGTTGTTTCTGATATTACATAAGAAGGATATTTTGATTTTTTAAAATTATCATTCAATAATATATATAAATATTAAGAGCATTGTAACCGCTTCTCACATCATAAAGTAACTCTTGTAACAGATATTATTATGTTTGTAAAAATTCATACACGGTTAGAAACATATTACTAAATTTAATATATTTTCTTCTATAACTTCCTATGATAAAATTTTTCGTATAGACCTTTTAGTTTGTAAAGTATGAAACAAAAGTGCACCCAACTTTTTTTTTACACGGTAGATACGTTCCACCGAAAACCGTGCAAAAAAAACCGTGTAAAAAAAGACATGCTGGACATATTAAAATTGAGGATGTGTTCCAAAACTTTAAAAAACCGTGTAAGACGAAAAAAAGGACTATATGTTGTCCTATAAACCGTGCAAAAAAAAGTATTTGTAATATTAAAAACCAACAACTACATAAATTATAATTAAAAACAAAATTTAATTAATATATATTATTATTAAAAAAAATATAAAATAAATAACAAAAACGTAATAAAATTCATACATATTATTATTAAAAAAAATATTTAAAATAAGTACATAATAAAGAGAAACTTTAGTCCATATGTAATTATAAAAAATCCAAATTAGAATAGAAATAAAAATTTTACAATTTAGACTATTCATAGCTCCTTGATTATAAGCGCGAGCGTTTATTACCGACTGGACAAAAATCGTTTTCATCACTAGAGATGTCTAACATATCTGATAAGTCTGAATCCAGTGAAGAGTCTGGTTCATTATTAACGTTTTCTGATGTTGGCTTTTTTTTGTTTGTCAAGTTGCTTATACAGTTCTTGATATCCAGCCGTACAGATTTGCAGGTTAAGTTGAAATTTTAATGCACGTTTCATGTTGGGATCATAAGTGAGAAAATGGTGTTCCATACTTGCAGCGAATTTCAAGCCCTCGCGAATTAAATTAGCTGTTAATTGATGAATTTTAACTTTGTCTTCATCATCATGGTCCTCATTAATAGCATTAACCATTGTAGCTTCAATTAGACCCTCCTCATCCAAAGGTTTGTCAATCATCAATTCATCGATGTCCGCAAATTCAAGGTTTTCAAAGCCTTCACCACCAATTGCGTGTGATAGATTTGTTTATAGAGCGACGAATTCTTTTATTGGCCGCTTTGCTTGCCTTGGTATAGAACCAATGCAATAATAATTTGTGTGTGCCCAAGTACAAAACAAGTGCACTGTTAGAGGATGTGTGCCCAAGTACAAAACAAGTGCACGGTTGAAGATATGTGTCCAAGTACAAAACAAGTACACAGCGTTAAATGTTAATGCTTAGGTGCAAAAACTATACTCTGAACGTAGACGATAGGAAAATAAATCAAAACGACCTTTTCTATTCGAAAATTATAACTGACTTTATTCTAAGTAGAATCTCAAATTTATAATAAAAATATGATTAACATGCAAATCAATATCTGTGGAAATTAATTCTTGCTTGCTTATTACATTGATATTAAGGCAAAAATGCAATTCAGCATAAAGTGCACTGAACTCTTTTCAAGCGTCGCTTTCTCGAGCAATGCATGTAATATGATTCTCAAGAATTGCGGTCATGAACTTGAGTTCTTTACACTTTACCTGTGACAATTTTGATGATAATTTATTTTCTTTTGATTTTAATTTGATTTTATGATTCTATACATATGAGTACTTTGATTGCTTGCAAATCTATTCTTCGGCATTAACAAGATTAATAATTTCGGAACACACAACTGATGCTTCTGTTACCAGAATTGACACTTTTGACGCATTTTGGCCAAATTTTTCTTCAACAAGCATTTAGAGCAGATGTCCGCAATTGTTTTATGGTAAGAGAAGCATGAGTAATACAATTCATAATCTTATAATTTTTCCATGCTTGTACGACCGTCAAATCCCTTTGTTCGACTGCATCCAAAATATATTTCAATGCTTGTTTTATGTAATAAATTTTAAATATTGCTATTATACCCTGATCTAATGGCTGAATCAGTGAAGTGGTATTAGGCGGCAAAAACACCAACTGAATATTCCGATGATCTATCACAGGGCGCATTACTTTGAATTTTAGCCCCTTTTGTTCCATATATTTTCTTATTTCAGGAACGAAACACTCGCGGAACCATTTTTTAAATAAAGCTAACGTCATCCATGCCTTATTAAATACTTGATCTGGCGTATTTTTACTAGCTTCCTGGGAAAGTTTTTTGCAGCATTTTTGTCGCCTGACGCTACCTTACCTTTTATTTTTACATTGTGAAATGCGTGTCTTTTTAGGAATCGTGTCAGCCATCACTCACTTGCATTAAATATCAATTTCCTGGTTGTTTGGAGACATGTTGATGGCTCCGTTTCCTGAAGTCGTTCTATATTCTAAGTCCTTTCTCTTTTATAAGTTTTCCGTCTAAAGGTATTTTTTTCTGCAGTAGATCTTCTATCCAAAACACTAAAAGTTATTCCATTTTCTCTAAGATAGTATTTCGACTGTATGATGATGTTTTGGAACTGACATTCGAACCACAAATTACTGATTGTCGAATGGAATCTTCATTTTTTTTAATGTTCTGACTGTCGCTTCATTCAAACCAAAATTTTTAATTTTTGATTTTTGAGACATCTTATTAGGAAATTTAGAAAATTACAGTGAAATAAAAATATCTAAATAAGTGAAAATTCTTTACGAAGTATATTTGTGACCATGGGTTAATCCGATTTTTCTAAAAGATTGTGAAAATTAAAACATTTTCCAGCGTAATAAATGAAGAAGTAAACTTCATGGATTTTGTTTGTGTAAATACTTATAAACTCTACATTATTACGTAGAACAAACAAAATTTATTTTGTTCATAAGCCATAGTTAATTAAAATAAATAAAAAGAAGAACTATATGTGAATAAAAATACAAATTCTTATTTGTTGTTCTTTTTTAGGATTTTACTTGATCGTTCAAATTTACTAATACCCGTGAAGAAATTCATAAGAATGAATAGACCCTGTACTACCATTCGGCTCTCATATTGTAAACACACTAAAGGATTACCTAGCTTTATGTGTTTTCAGTTATAAATACAATGGTTCTGGCATCTTTCAGGTTTATGCAAAAAGCGGGAATGGGTTGGGTTCCAATAAAAACGGTATAAGAGCCTTCTATGTGTTTGATATGAACATCAGATTACACTGATTCTTAAAACCTATAAAAGCTGTATGAAATAGTTATTGATAATATATGATAGTTTCTATAAAATTCATCCAATGTGACAACTATAACAAATTATGGTATAACCTTTATACAGAAACTAAATCAACCGCCTTTATATATTTTCATGGATAAAGCGTATATTTGAAGCATATAACGGGTGACGCAAAAGTAATGACCCTATTTGGTTCAGCTACAACTTCTTTTCTAAATTAGAAAAATAAAATTAGTTTTTATATATGTATATTTGTGTCATGAAATTTCGTCGCATTAGGATTTGAAGATGATGTCTCTTAAACGGTGACCTCCAGAGTTGATGCACATTTCAGCCCTATTTATGACATTTTCCATAACTTGCCGTAACACTGCCTGCGGTATATTCCTTATTTCTTGATGAATTATTCCGTAAGAATATTGACACGATTATTCCACGTTCTTGGGGAGTATAACGGTCCATGTTTAGTTTTAGTAATTTTACATTTATTTACTACACAATTTTCAATATCAGAATGACAGGAGATGTCATAAAAAAAAAAAAGTAATTTCTATAGTGCCAGTACTTTTGCGCTACCCGTTATTTCGGATTAATAAGATATCGTATTAATTTCAATAGTACACTTATATAATTCTATACTTTAGATGTTTATTATTCATATACTGATTTTCTACGCACTGAAATACATACCTTTTCGTATAATTTTGATGTTATTATTTGTAACTACACAAGTAAAAAATTCTTACTACTTTCAAAGTAGGCAATTTAGTGCCTACTCTTAAAGTAGTAATTTTCAACCAGTTGAAAAAATTACACATCCTTCTTAATCTTAATAGTCATTATAGTAAATGAATTAATTACACACGAATTCGTAAAAATACACATTTTCATAGTAATCGAGTTCAAACATACACACACGATTGTAAAAAATGTAATAAAATGCGTAAAACTCGAAAGAAAATTTATATGTCGTTACTTTTCTAAAGTAACCGCTCTGCTTATTTCGGAAGTCAATTTTTGTCGGGAAATAACCAGTGATGAAAACTCTGAAAATAGTAAAAATTTGTCTTTTTTCATAACACAGTAGAATAGTATTCTTTTGTTTATTTTGTGAAATATTGGAAATATACAATACATAAGTATATCCATGATAAACATAGGTTTGATTTGCATTCCACATAATACAAAAAAAAAACGAAGCTCAATAAAATTTTGAAGAACTACATTAAGAAAACGAAGTTCTTTTAGAATTTTTTGTAGATTTTTTTTTATTAATATAATTGAAAATCTCTATAAACAAAACAAAATAAACATATATTTGATTTTAAAGCTATTTACATTTCAAGGTCAGTTCAATATTTTTATAGTTACATGGAGTAAAATTTATGATTGAAAAATTTATACAAAATATATTGAAAAAATAAACAGAAAAATATTCATTAGTCCAGATTAATGCAAGAAGAAAGTGTAAAGTGCACACTTTTAAGATGATTTTACTTGAGCAATTGCCGTTATCAGACGTAAAACTTTTGACACAGAATTTATATTTTTCTTTTTCCCTGGTGTTATATCTGTGTGGATTTCGAAAAAATACCTTTGTATGAAGTCCCAAGTTTGTGATGCTTCCCGGGGTAAGTCTTATTTAGAATGAAATAAAAACAGAATTCCTGCAGTAGCCCCTCTTGAATATTCTTTGAAGTTGAATTAGCAACTTCTTTTTCAATGAAAACATAAATAGTATTTCGCTCATCGCTTGTTTCTATATTTGTATTTAAAAAAAAAATAGTTTATAAAAATTGATTACGATAAAGAAATTTACCGAAGACTGCACACCAAGGAGAATTATTTGAGACATCAATATCTGAAAATTGAGCATCAATTTAAAAATAAATAAATAACTACAATTGTTTGCATTTCTATCGTATACAAATATTTTATACTTATATCATAAGTTTTGTATAAGAAGTCCAAATTTTCTTGAAAATAGTGACACAAAAAATCCAGAGCAATAAGAATATCCTTCGATCGTATTTTGTTTATTTTGTTTAATATTCTTGGCTTCTTAGTTTACCCAAATTTAAAAATTTGTTAGACTTTTTCATAAAATGTTAAGGTGATATCAGATATTTTTTTTTCTGTTAGACTCTCAAAATGCCTAGAGACAAATTATTTTCTCAAAAGTAAGGGCCAATTATCCTTTATATTCCCAAAACCGGGTATTATTTTTAAGTTGTTGAAAAATTTTCTTTGTTGAGTAAAACATTCATCCATTAATAACTGTATTCTATTATACTCATCTTTAGTAAAAGTTGCTTGTTTACTAAATCTTATTAAAGTTTCTTTTATTTGTGTAATTTCTTCTGTATTTGTATTTATCTTTTCATCGAGATCCTAGTTTTTACAAGTATTTTCGAAATTTTTGGAAAATCTTCTCATTTTTAGGGGAATATTGCTTTTATTTTGCGATTTTTCTGGCCGATTCAAATAGTGATTCCTCTGCATCATACTAGTTATTAATGGAGAATTTCGAGGTGACATTAAACTGCCCTCCATCTCTTTATAGCCAAAAGTATTTGGATTTCTACAAACCGACATAGGACAAATAATTTGTTCATTTGCTTTTAAATGATCATGTTAAGTATTTTTGATAATATCTTTCAAACATTTGCATTCATATACACACAGTGGTACCTTACACTTTATAACATATTTTGATCTTTCCAATAATACTGCTTTTTCTGCATAATATTTTTTATTCAGGTGAGATCTAAATGATCATAATTTTTAAAGCACTGAGAGCAATTTCCAAACAGACTCTGAAAATTTGCATTTTTTTCATTGCGATGCATATACAAATGTTTGTTATATATTTTGGTTTCCTACGAAAAAAAGTTACACAAACTACACTTGAACATATTAAGTTTCACTCACTTTTATTATATAAATTCTTTTGAAAACACAAATACCTATAACCACACAATGAAAAATACTTCTGCATCCCATCACGGTTTTAACAAATCTGTGGTGACGCTATTAGCCTTGTCTCAACTTGTCTGAAAAATATTATGCCGTACTTGAAATTTTTAGAAAACCATAGTAGTTTTAAGCATAAGAATTGGATTTTACTATCCATGAAAGCAATTTTAAAGAACTAATGTAAAACTTACAAAAACATACGTACTTTTACACGTTTAAGTTGAATTTTACCAATTAGAATTAGTAAAATTAAGCATTTTATGTATTTTACACACAAAAGCGTAAATTTTAATATCAATTTATAAAATTCCTACTCTGTTTTGTAAAATTTTACTACTATAATTGAAGTAAAATTCAAGAAATTTTTTACTTTATATTCCCAAAACCGGGTATTATTTTTAAGTTGTTGAAAAATTTTCTTTGTTGAGTAAAACATTCATCCATTAATAACTGTATTCTATTATACTCATCTTTAGTAAAAGTTGCTTGTTTACTAAATCTTATTAAAGTTTCTTTTATTTGTGTAATTTCTTCTGTATTTGTATTTATCTTTTCATCGAGATCCTAGTTTTTACAAGTATTTTCGAAATTTTTGGAAAATCTTCTCATTTTTAGGGGAATATTGCTTTTATTTTGCGATTTTTCTGGCCGATTCAAATAGTGATTCCTCTGCATCATACTAGTTATTAATGGAGAATTTCGAGGTGACATTAAACTGCCCTCCATCTCTTTATAGCCAAAAGTATTTGGATTTCTACAAACCGACATAGGACAAATAATTTGTTCATTTGCTTTTAAATGATCATGTTAAGTATTTTTGATAATATCTTTCAAACATTTGCATTCATATACACACAGTGGTACCTTACACTTTATAACATATTTTGATCTTTCCAATAATACTGCTTTTTCTGCATAATATTTTTTATTCAGGTGAGATCTAAATGATCATAATTTTTAAAGCACTGAGAGCAATTTCCAAACAGACTCTGAAAATTTGCATTTTTTTCATTGCGATGCATATACAAATGTTTGTTATATATTTTGGTTTCCTACGAAAAAAAGTTACACAAACTACACTTGAACATATTAAGTTTCACTCACTTTTATTATATAAATTCTTTTGAAAACACAAATACCTATAACCACACAATGAAAAATACTTCTGCATCCCATCACGGTTTTAACAAATCTGTGGTGACGCTATTAGCCTTGTCTCAACTTGTCTGAAAAATATTATGCCGTACTTGAAATTTTTAGAAAACCATAGTAGTTTTAAGCATAAGAATTGGATTTTACTATCCATGAAAGCAATTTTAAAGAACTAATGTAAAACTTACAAAAACATACGTACTTTTACACGTTTAAGTTGAATTTTACCAATTAGAATTAGTAAAATTAAGCATTTTATGTATTTTACACACAAAAGCGTAAATTTTAATATCAATTTATAAAATTCCTACTCTGTTTTGTAAAATTTTACTACTATAATTGAAGTAAAATTCAAGAAATTTTTTACTGTGTATGTACTTATATAAAATATTGGACTACATTTTGGTAGACAATAAAATATTGCTACTTTTGTCAAAAAGAAAATATCAAAAATAAATTCTGATTTTGCGTTATTTTGTTCAAAGAAATTTGGAGAAATAATCTTGTCAGGAGGTAGGAAATTTTTGTGAATAGCCTCTTCAAATCAGGGGCGGATCCAGCTAAGGGACGCAGGGTGCACCCCCTCCCCTGAATACCACTGAAAAAATTCTTCTGAGAAAGATTTTCTGAATTTTTCCTAACAAAATAATTCACTAAGCAGTAAATTAATTCCTGCACCTTTTGTAAAAAAAAACGTAACAATTTCGGGAAGCATTCAATTTGATACATTTAGGAACGCAGGCCCTAGCTAGCACCTTGGCCTTCACTCCAATTTAGGTCGTGGTTGTTGAAGCCTATAGAGAAAACAGGAAGCGCGGATAGTTGTACATGAGCGTCGCTTTGCTTGGGGTGTTTGAAGCAGGACTGAGCCAATTTATGTAAACGCGGTAGTAGGCTTGTTTTAATTGAAAACAGCTGCCAAACGGTCTTTAATAATCCTTCGATGTAAAGACGGCTTCTTAGAATATTGTCGGCGCGGCGCGTGGCAAAACAAACATTTAAAGAAACAATTATAACTAAACAGAAATAATTATAACTAGAACGGCGAACAATTCATTGTGCATTGTTGCACTGAGTGTTATTACATTTAAAGCAAGAGATTAATTTTTAAATATTTTTTTTTATTATTTCGTAAAATGCAATAGTTTTTATAGAATACTTAGCCCAAACGTTAAATAAAAACAAAATAAATCTGCGCATTGGGAAAGTCTCAATCAGTATCCTAGAGAATTTGATTGCTCGGTTTGTTTTGCTTCAAGGGATGTTGATGAAAGCACATTTGAATTTAGTACAATACTAAGTCTTTGCATGCGTGAATACATTTAGAATTTATCCAGCAGATCTTAACAACAGCAAAATCACTCTAGGTTTAACGATAAGTGCAACCAAACAATAAAAAGGAAATAGTCAGCTTTTCGCACCTATCAATTGCATCCATGTTCAGAGCTGAAATACCATTCAAATAGAAAAATTTCTTTTGAACCAGAATGTTAGAATCTTGAAAAGACGCAAAGGCAGCAAAGGTTCCTGGTCTCTGGTCAAAATCATCAGGAGCAACTTCAACAGTTCCTCTATTCCTTCACTACTTAACAATGAAGTGATTCTTAACTCCCTGAATAAAACTAATATTTTGACTATTAGATTTAATTCAAATTTTCCTTTTCCACCCACTTCTTATCTCTCTTGTGGATGTGTATAAAAGCTAATACACATTCGTACAAGAGATATGGTAAAGCTTCTTAAGGAGATCAACGTCTCCATAGCTGCAGTTTCTGATAGTTTCAAGCCCCCATTAAATAAAAGCTGTGTCTCATTATTGGCTAAAGCTCTGCGAAAACTTTTCTATTTGTCTTATTCGACAGGAAAATTTCCAATTGCTTGGAAACTCCCTCACGTTCAGCCTATTCCCAAGAAAGGAAAGGGTAGCGATCTCTCAAATTATCGAACAATTGCATTCACTTCGATTCTTTCAAAGGTTTTTAAATCTATCATTAGCTCCAAATTAATGAAGTATCTAGAAACTAATCAAACCGTCAATAATCGGCAATATGGGTTTTCTTTTTTCGACTTTTCTTATGGAACGTTGAAACCGTAGTATTCACAATTTTGGTGAGTCCAAAATCGTTGCTCTAGATATTTCAAAGGCCTTTGATAGTGTCTGGCATTCAGCTCTTTTAGCCAAACTTAAAGCACTTGGCCTTGTAAAGTGATTTATCTGGTCACTTAATACAGATTATATTAGATGGCATTACATCTGAATCTCAGCCAATAAATACCGGGGTGCCACAGGGCTCTGTTATCTCTCCATCTCTCTTCTCAATTTTCATTAATGATCTGCTTTTCCTCCACGAACGCTTTAAGTTCAATTACCACGCGAAGGCGACCATTAACAAAGCCAATATCGCTTACAACCTTCTCAGCCCAATAATCCACGTCAGGGACGGACTCTCAACAAAGACCAAACTTCTGCTATACAAGCAACTTATAAGACCCGTAATTACTTACTGCTTTCCTATTTGGCACTCGATCTCTCACACTTATATGGAACGCATTAGCAAACTTGAAAGGAAGATACTTAGAGCTTGCACAGGGCTCCATAGAAGAGCCAACGGAAAATACTTCCGTAACGAAGTAGTTTACGAGGCGGCCAATGTCACCCCCATCAAGGAATATTTATTCGAACTTGCAGAGAAGCAACTAACCAGAGTGCCAACTCACCCTAACCCAATCATAAACAGCTTGCCGGATCTTCTCATTCCGGAAGACTTTAATTACCTTTCACCCCTGCTTCTAATAAAGCCCGAAGCTAGAAACATCTACCGTCTACATGATGGTAGAATAAGTTTCTATGACCATAAAGGTGATTACTATCGTGGGTAATCAAAATTCAGCCACCTTTACTCAGAGAATGCCTCTGAAGTACGCCAATTCTTTAGGAACCAACGATTTCTAAACTCTCCCAAAAATCCACTTCCTATCCTCTCCCAAAAATCCACATCCTATCCTCTCGTCCTCCCATTAACAAATAACTCCAAAGAGAGAACTACATACAGTACGGTTGATTTAGCGCATCGCCCGTAAAGGAAAAGAAAATACAACAAAACGCAAAGTTTCAACAAATACCAAGGACAACTGTCAATAAGAAGACAAACGACGTCATCAAATCGGACTGAGGGCTAAAGATGAGCCCCAAGGATACAACGAAAACAGAAACGAGAACATCGAGGGAAACAACGACAACGTATATAGAAAACGGCGCAAAAGCACACTTGACTTGACTTGACAAGAAAATCATTGCGTTCTGAGCTATCACTCGAGACAGATCGGCAGTACTGAAGCCTACTGAAGTCTTGATATTATCAAATCTAGGAGAATTCTGAACCTAGTTATTTTTTATTAAAAGCACTGATTTTATTACATAAAACCAAATACTAGAAGTATTGTGTCTCGTATTACTAGGAGCATTGCACCTAGTCAACTTTCGTATATTGCCGAGCAACTGTACATCAACCTTGCTAGTACATAAGTACAGCATTTTGAACTCAGACAAATTATTGCGTTCTGAGCTATCTATCAAACAAGAGTGATGGGCAGTCCTGAGGGCTAGTGAAGTCTTGAAGTCCCAAACCCAGAAGTATTGAATCTGGTATATTTGACGTAACACGTCATCCAAACAAATCTCTAGGATTACGGAGAATAAATTCGTATATTTCTCAGTAAATATACCATTGTGCCTCTCACACATACAGAAAACCAATCTGTTCGCATTAACTCACTGTCGATGCGCACGGTGCTGCCCAAGCTCATTAATGGATGAACAAACTGAGCTGACACGTGTAAGCACCCTAAATTACAATCGTAGTAGCGATTCACTGATTATTATAGGACAATTTAGTTCCACAACATCAATTAAATTCTTTGTTTTTTTTAAGTATGAATTTAACATTATTTCTCGTTATTTCAGATTAAAAAAAAACACAAAGGTGGAATCGCGTTGGAATATTCGGTTGGATTAAACTCAACATTTCATTGAATTTTTAATTGGAATTTTTATTTTTTATTTATTTGTTAACTTTTCATTTGTTTTGGATTTTTGATATAGCATTAAGGCTTAGAAAATAAGTGATAATTATAACTAAGAGCGAAATAAAATATTGAATTTTTTGACATTACTTCACCATCTTATCATTTCGAAACCTTTCTGATCCGGCACCTCATCATTTATTTTTTATGACTAGACCTGTTATAGGTCTAGGCACAAACAATTAGTAATTATTACTATTGAGATTTATTCAATTAGCAATTATTAAAAATAATTATACTAACAATTTAATTATACTTTACACCATTTATAAGATTGCGAGCACTTTGCAATTTAGGTTTTTTAAGTCTTTTATTGAAAATGAGGAAACGAATTTCTATAGACGGGATAGATACTCCTTTATATGTTATTTCGTCTATAGAAGCTTGTCTCGTCTATAAACGATTTTAATATTCGTGCTGAACAATTGGTATTCTGAACTGCAATTAAATTTAATAATTTTTTGTAAACAAAAATCACGAAACGCCTGTTACCTCCCAAATGACGCATTTAACCTCCTCCCACTATCTAGAGCAATTTTTAACTTATCTCTTAGCCATGTCGTATGACACACCATGTATAATACATAATGATAGTATCTAGGCCATAAATAAAATGTATACTTATCTAATTGTGTTTCATATATTTCACATAAGCGTCATTAGGAAAGAAACAGTATAATATAATACAAAACACATTTCTGTAAAACAAACTATAAAAAAAATCGAAGAGGGGGTTGAGTATTTCGAATAAATACAAGCCTACAGGCAATTTGCGTGCAATATTTAAGAGACAAGTACCGAAGTAGTCGTCAGTTACTGGCTTTGTAGCAGAAATTCAAAATTTCATAAAGAAATTTTGAGAGCATACTGCATGTTTCGATCAATAGTACAGGGCGATCTCATCAGGACAGCAATGAAGCCCTGAACTGCCTGCTGTCTACACTACAGTGAACTCGGATTTCTAAAAGTCAGTTTAAGTTCTAAAATGGCACAAATCGGGTAACTCCTTTGTAGGGATACCATACAAAAATTTGTTTTTTTTTACTGTATATTTAGACAATGCCTGACAACGCGTCCACGTAGAGAGCTGAAAAATTGCACACAGATTTACAAAAAAAAAATGCAAATTTGAGTTCGAAAATAAAATGAATCGCTCTTTCGTAGGGTTGCCATTCGTTTTTACTATATATTTGAGCATTGCGTGAGAACGCATTGACATAGATAGCTAAAATTTGCTTGATGTCATAGCAATAGTAAATACGAGTTTACGGAAATGCTAACAAAACATCGATCTCTAAAAAATTGGATTGCACACATGTTGTATAATAGAACTGTCTTTGCTGATCTAGGTGGGGCCAGAAGAGTTAAAAGGGTTAACAGGGGTACCCCTTAAGGTGGTATCTTATCAGCTCTTTTATGGGTGCTCATCATGGACGATCTCTTGGTAACAATGTAGTATGTTACGCGGACGACTTGACAATCTAAGTCACCGGGAACTATGAACCCGTACTCTGTGGACTAGTGCAAAGCGCGATCCGACTAGTAATGAGCTAGGCCACGGACTGCGGACTGACCATCAATCCACGGAAAACTGACTTATACCTCTTCACCATGCAAAGGAATATCCCCAGTTTTAACCTGCCCTTGATTGTGTCTACGCGCTTGGAGTTAAAGGTATTATATTAGATAAAAAGGTAATCTGGAAACCACACCTCGAAGACAGAGCGAGCAAAGCTCTTAGAGTTTTCGCAATGTGCCGCAGAACGGTAGGGAAGAAGTGGATTCAAACCGCGGATAATCCTATGGATATACACTAGCGTCATGCGACCTATGTTAATCTACGGTTCGGTAGTATGGTGAAAAGCAATGGACTTCGTTAATCATCGCAAAATATTGAAGAAGATTCAAAGACTGTGCCTTCCCAGCGCAAGCGGCGCCTTTAAGTCAACTAGCACTCGGCCTGTGGAGGTTATCCTCAGCATACACCCGGTGCAAGTACATATTAATCAGAGGGCGTCGACTACAGCGCTAAGACTGTATCTTAACCTTGGCTGGCTTCATACGGGAACAAGAGTTGCACACGAATCAATTTATGAGTTTGTGCAGTCTATCGCATCTGGCATCGACTGGGATAGAGACCACCTCCTCGAGACCATGCTGGAAAGCAATCTTGAATCTAGAATTCCATGGGAATCACATTTCGTGCTTCAACTATTGACAAACTCAATTATAATATATACGGATGGCTCTAAGACCGATGAGGGCACCGGAGTGGGAGTTTTCTGCGAGGAGGCTGAAATTGAATTCGCCATGCACCTTGAAACCATGGTACGGTTTTCCAGCTAGAAGTCAAGGCCATTCTTGAAGCGGGAAGGCACCTCCTTAACTCAGACACTGAAAATAAGGAGATAGTCATCTGCTCAGATAGCCAAGCAGCTGTCCAAGCTTTATCTAAACAGTTTATAACCTCCAAACTATTAATGGAGTCCAAAACTACTCTAAACTCCCTTTCTTGGAATAACAGGGTGATAGTGCAGTGGATGCCACACAGCAACATCAGCGGGAATGAAAGGGCGGACGAGGAACCTGCCTCTACAGTCGGGATTACGCCAAAACACCTTGCCTCAATTATTTCAAGCTGGGCCGACCGCCAACACAGTCGCCTTTGGTTAGAAGATCCTTCGGGGAGAACAACAAAAGAGCTGGGGGTAAACCAAACCCAAATCAAACGAATAAGCTCCTAGGACTTAACAAGCCAACCCTGAGAACTCTGGTGTCCATTCTCATTGGGTACTCCTCTCTCAGGGGCCATCTTCACAGAATGAGAAGACTTGTTGATGATCCTACATGCAGGGGTTGCGGACAGAAGTCCGATATATTGACCCACTTTCTTTGTCACTGCTCGACACTCTTAGGAATACGTTACAGAATTTTTGACTCACATCTCCTGGTTTTTGCTGTATATTTGGACACTGCCTGAGAACGCGTTTTTAAAAAAAATTAAATTTTAGTTCAAAAATGGAACCAATCGCGCAACTCCTTCGTAGGGTTACCATATAAAAATTTCGTTTTTAACTATATATTTGGGCAGTGCATGAGGACGCATCGACGTAGAGACCACACATATAAACATAGGCACGCACCCACATACACGCACCCACATACACGCACCCACCAACATACACGCACCCACCAACATACACGCACACACCCACATACACAAACTCACACGCATGCGCAAAAACACACACAGGTAGAGATACATTGTGAAACGGTAGAGTACGGAATCGCACGATCGAGTCAGATGAAAGCTTAGATATTATGCATCTCTAACCATTCCACTCCCTTCAACCTTCACCCGTTTAGGCATCTATATTATCGCCGAGCAACTTCGGCGGGCTCCCCTAGTTTTTAAATAATTTAATTCTATAGGCAGAATGTGAAAACAGTTATTTATAAAAAGTATCTGGCAGCTTGACACCTACATTAGTAATAACAGCATAATATTTTTGCGTGTTTGACACCCACGTTTGTAATAAAGGACAATATTTCTGGCTTGTGTATACCGGATTTTATCAAGGGCAACTATTTTGTATTTTTTATATAATTCTATCTTGAGGCAAACAAACACTTTAGAGGATGTGTAATTATAAAAGAGAACAAGTCAGATTGGCTGCGCTTGATATAAATAATAATAAAGAGGAGTAAGTATTTCGGTGGTGCCGTAAGTCGTAATAAAGTTGACTTCAAAATAGGAAGAGGAAGGCGACTCTGATGCTGAAAATAATGAGGTTCGTCCTTATGATGGCTCGCTTTGGAAAAAAATCCATTGTACCACAATTGACAAACTCTTCACTTTTCAAAAGATGTGAAAGCACCATCTGAAAGCTGGAAACTTTTTGTTTCTTATGTGGACCAGACTTTCCTACAAACATATGAATTAAAAACAAATTAAAGACTGCAAAAAATACTTCCAGTAATGCGTAAATTATTCCCTTCCATAATATTGCTGCCTGTTGAGTTTCTCCATATGTTGCGCAAAATTACCCCCAATCCTCATTGCTTCACTGGAATTTGAATCCATTTAAAAATTTGGTATGCATAAAACACACTAAACTTCACAGTATTTTGCTTATAAAGTTTGAAAGTATACTTAAGTAATTCACTGCTACTATCTCTTCAATATAAAATAAATTTTAGTAATAAGGGTTTTCCAATAAGAGGTGTTATTTTGATATTCAAAGAAAAATGCCATTTTTTGAGATAAATGATCGGATCTTTATTTCATTATAAAGAGGAAGGTATGCCGTTAATAATGGAAAATAACATCAGCCAAATGACCACCACGACCACGCCTACAGGACCATATCCTTTTCATGAAATTTTCCATAACCAAATCGCAAAGTGGCTGCCCTATGTCCTCGATAGCTTCACGAATTCCATCTTTGAGGTCTTGAATCGACGCTGGGCTGTTGGCGTAGACCTTCTCTTTTACGTGGCCCCAAAGGAAGAAGTCGCAAGGTGTTAAGTCACAAGATCTCGGTGGCCAATTGTGATCACCTCTTCGAGAGATAACACGCTCCGGAAACTTTTCTCGTAAAAGATCAATGGTTTCGTTGCTTGTATGGCACGTAGCGCCTTCTTGTTGAAAGTAAACGTTATCCAGATCAATACCATCCAATTCCGGCCATAAAAAATTATTAATCATCTGTCGATAGCGCCATCCATTCACCGTAACTGTTGCTCCAGCCTCATTTTCTAAAAAGTAAGGTCCAATGACCCCGCGTGACCATAAACCGCACCAAACAGTCACACGTTGAGGATAGAGAGGCTTTTCAACAATAACTCTTGGGTTTTCCGAGCCCCAGATGCGACAATTTTGCTTGTTGACGAAGCCATCGAGGTGGAAATGGGCCTCATCACTCAAGATGAGTTTTCGACGGAACTCCGGATCATTTTCATGCATTTCAAGGACCCAATCAGCAAAGACTCGACGTTGTTGATGATCGGCCGGCTTAGTTCTAGTGTTAACTAAACTTTATAAGCCTTAAGACCCAAATCTTTATGCAAAATACGGTGTAATGACGTTTGTGGAATGCCTAATTCCAAAGAACGACGAGGAATGGACAAACCTGGGTTTTCTTCAGCACTTTCGGCTACAGCAGCAATATTCTCGGCTGTTCTTGAGCGACGTGCACGGGTTTTATTCTTCACATCACTAACTTGTCCCGATAGCTCGAATTTTTCTACCAATTTCTGTATTCCGGTCCGACAAGGTGCTTCACGACGACCCAAAAATGTTCGAGTTTTACGAACCGTCTCTGCCACATTTTCACCATATTTATAGTGAATTTTAATAATTTCAATCCGTTGTTGAATCGTGTATCGTTCCATTTTTATTAATGGCGTAGTTTCTACTTATCAAATGTCAAAAAATAACAGCTCCAAAGGTGACATCTACCGAAATAACGGGCTAATTAAAATAACACCTGTTATTGGAAAACCCTTTATTATACTCGCGGAAGAGCGTATATTCATATTTCTATATACTATATACTCATGTTACAACATGATCAGTTTTGAAAAAATAAATAAATAATTTCTAGACCGAAAGTTGTAAGACTACTCTCGTTCATGTTTAAAACTAGAATGCAAAAGAATCTTTATGATTTTTATGTAATCACCAATGCAATTACCGAAAAATTATTTCATAATGCCCATATGGAATGCACTGAATGTATTCTTAATTGTATGTATCGACATACATTTTTAGCGATAGCTTCGTAAGGATATACTTGCAAACAGAACAAAAGTTGAAAAATTAAAATTAATATGTCTAAACTAATATAAGGGGTAATCACACTTTAATGTATCAGTGTAACCGATGTAAAAATACAACAAGAATTTACAACAAAGAGTGAACACACTCTTTAGCCTTTAGCTGACTTCGAAGTGTAATTATGGGAACAGGGTGATAAAATGGCAGACCGTACGAGCTCTCCCCGGCCCCGGAAAAATTGAGAAAATCCTCAAAATTGCTAGGATTCATAGTTATCCTAGAAAGAAAGAATTGTGAAGATCCGGTTAAAAATAGCTGAGATAAAAACTAAAGTACCTCAACTATTTATGAAAAGAATGGCTTAAATTAAGGAAATGCCGGTTTTTCATAGAATTTTGTAACCGTTTGGGTTGTTTCTCAAGCTGTTATTTCTACTATTACTACTTAATTATACACTATTTCAGTTTAATGTCAGCGGATAAAATGAAACCTGTTTTGTTGGGAACGGTTATTTCTAATTAGTTTTCAGCTCAGGCTAATAGTTTAGGAGAAATGTTAATAATAGTAGAACAACCTCCTTTTACGGCAATCTTTGCCGCTTTTTGCCGTGACAAAATGTAAAAGTTTACAATTTACTTTTACGGAATAACAGTGGTTCGGAGGAATTTTTTTGTAAAGATGAAAAAGTTTCGTAATCGAACACTTATGCCTACATATGTAGTAATGCCGTATATCGGACCCAGATGGCGAAAAACAGTGAACTTCGGGAGTGTGGAAATATCTCGAATTGAAAATAAAAACCTTCTAATAGATAGAAAATTTTATTACCTTTAATTTAGATGCAAAAGTTTTTCTCTAGGGGCATCCCTTATGATGCAGTTTCCGACAAAGTAAAAAAGTGGCTTTCAGTTAAAACGTAATCAAGTTTTAGAGGATTGAAAAAATATACTATGGAGTATACCGGATTGAAATTTAAAAAACGCCATTCGATAGACCTCAGCAGTGGCTTCAAATAGACGCTCCACATGTCATATTTTGGGTTTGAGGAGGGTGAAGGTAACAACCCCGCACCCCAAAATACCCCTACTCGAAACTCGATAAATTTAATCGTCTTGTCGAACTAAAGACGAATATCAAGTTCGTTTTTTGAACGGTCCCGTCCTGATCCCGCAAGAAAGGTTCAAAATTTTGAAAATAATTAAATCTAATTTCTGAACTTCAAATACTATTATTAAGTAATTTAGGGCGGAAAAAGAAAATCGATCGCACCAATTTGTTTTTCGGTGATGTTTTATTAAGTTTTCCAGAAAGTTTCATGCTCTTTGATGCGCCATTACTGATGTTTTGGGCTCACAAATTTGTAATACCTTTTTTTTGTGGGGGAAAACCGTAATGCGGGTAGTTGTAAATTGAATACCCTGCTAAATCAACCGAGTACCACCTAGAAAAAATACGAGTGAACCACTCGATAGTCCTCAAAAGGATCTTTCATTTGGCACACTGGAAATTTTCCTAGGACATTCCCCTCCCCAGCTGCATCCGCTGACATTTGACGTTCAATCTCAGCTCCTAAGTACAACTATACAACCCGGTTTACACTGCCAATTTGTGGATGTAAAAATACAAGACCCTTGTATTGCATTTTATATGGATAAGCCTTTTATGACTTTACTGGGTTGTAATCAAATACATCTTTTACAATGATACACACTTTGACACAACATTGCGTAAATACCCCTATAGATTTTTCATTTTTACGATATTGTACTTGATTCTGCCTTTTCAATACAAAGTCGTATTAAGCAAAAATCAAGTGCCTTAGAATGCAATTGAGAAACTACAAGCCGATATACATATGTAAATTTAATATTTTATTTCCCGTGCGTTGTGGTACATTCTCTGTCAACAACAAAATAATTTAGTTCTGTTCCTTTAACAATTTCAATTTGTAAATTTTACAATTATTTTTCTCTGAGTGGGGTGAGCTACTTAAAAACCTGAAAGTATTATTTACACTACCGTTGTCAGGAATCACACATTCGGCATCTGAAGTTGTGAATTAAAAATAAAATTTTCTTTATAATTTTTTGGAACTACTATAATATAAGAAATATAACATACCTTGACTGGAAATGTGGTCGGTATTTCTTTTAATCCCCAATGCACCAGGAACAACACATACTATATATCACTGAATTTAGGGACATCCTTCTTGGATATTTTCATGTAATAACTTTCGCAATTTTTTTCGTTTAGTAACAATTTAATATTTTGTTTCTCTACGCGTTCACGTAACGAAGCGGTAACATTTCGATAATTTATACAATTTTTTTGCACTTTACACAAACAACATAAAACATTTTTTTTATTTATTCACTTTAATTTCAAAACTAGAATTGAAACTTTATTTCATAATATTGTCCTTATATAGTTGTGCATTTGCTGGATTTTTAATGACAAAAGAACATTAGTTTAGGCAGATAACAAGTAAAGGTCTGCAGAATTAATAGATAAAATTTAAAGAAGATATAAACTAACTTAATCTCGATCCTTAGAATCCTCACGTGCTACATTTTTAAATCAATATTTTCAGAAAGACGTATTTACATACCAGCATTTACATATATTGCAGGTAATTTGAACTTAAAACTGAAGAAAGTGGGATAGTAATACGTCCCTATTTGAGGTGAGAACGAGAAGGAAATATTTTGTGAAAAGCTGAGAATGTTTTATGGCTGAGTTATAAATATAATTAATAAAAACATGTTGTTATAAGTTGGCCTGATAGATCGGAAAATTTAAAACTCGGGGGAAATAATATTTTCTGACTGGTCAATAAAAAAAATGGATGACCTGGTACGATATATGCACATATGTACATGCATAGTTTAGTTGAACACGTCTGATTAATTTTGTTATGGTCGTAGCGTACTGCATGTAGCAGTATGCTACAGTGAGGCAAAATGCAACATGTATGCCGGCCTGCTGTCAAACGGACGGAGAGTCTGTACAGCTCGAACGCACCCAAAATCGAAGTGCTCTTACTTTTGGTTAAAAAGAAGAAGAAGAGCGTGTTCCTTTTTTGACTTCGAGGTTTTCTGCGGGAGAGAAAAAAGTGACTTAAGCACGAAGGACCGAGTTTAGTTCTTGGAAATCTAAATTGAAAAAATTCAACAAAGTTAATTGGGAAATTGTGTTTTTTTGCTGTCAACATTGAAATTTTGGTAAATCCAACAAAGCGAAGAACTGAGAAATTACGCTCAGAGTAATCAGGGATACTGTACAACATCGCCCGCAGTATCGCAGGGTGGTTATGGCAACGGCGATGGAAGGCCGAACATCTGCGTCTTCCTAATGGATGTAGGTAAGTGATGTAAGGGTCCCTTCAGGACCGAATGTGTGCCGGCACGATGAATTCTTTTTGTGTATGGCTGGTGGCAGGGTAGGTTTTTGTGGAACCTCCCCACACTCTCCGCCAATAGCCGAGGCGAGCTAGCGTGCCGCTCTGCAGTCAACGCTGTCCACCGAGTGATCTGTCAGCTCATGCTAGCAGTCTGGACTTCACGTCCAAGTCATTCACTCAACATACTTCCATAACAATTTCACCTCCAAGAAATTAGTCTTGATGATTCATTTGATTATTGTGTTGGATAGGCTTTGCTTGATTTTTACTAAATCACAATCGATGCTCTTTGCTGTATAATATTTTCACAAAATGTAATTTATACGTTTATCCAGGTCTTAGTAGTTAAAGAGCTCTATTCCCAGCAAAAGAGACAAATATATTAGAGTTATTTTATGATAGCAAAATTAAGTTGAATGATCTTTATAAACATTTTAAATTTTATGAAGAATAATAAATGTAATGAAAATTTTCTGGATTATAATGTTATGAAATAATTAATTTGATATCATTTCAATAAGTCCAAACAGAAGTACATAGTTTAATTTATATTGCAAAATAAGTTAATATGAAAGAAAAATTAAAAATCGATATAATCGTGTCAAGGCAATAGCAGGTACTCAAAAGTAGCAAAGTTTTATACATGTAAATGATAATAGTGTTAGTGTTATTTTTAGTAAAAATCGAGTATTGTACTAAAAATAAAATTATAAAATTTATGAAATAATTAAACAGAACTATTATTATATATTTTTTAATTAAGTATCTAAAAACAATGAAAAAATATCACTTTTTCAGAGTAAATTCTAAAATTTTCCAGAGACGCTATTAAAAACAAATAAAATACCTAGAATTGGTCTAACAATAAGACTAATTCTTAAGCTGGCTTCCCACGACGCGTGGTTTCACACGCCGCGCCGCGCGAGCACAAGCCAACGCGCCGTGGGAAGGGTCCGGCTCGAGGTGGCGGAAGCTCGCTTGTGCTGGCGCGCCCGATCCATTTTGAGTCGGTAACTTCAAAGGTGCGGCGCGTGCGTGCGCGAGGTGGCTCGATTCGGCGCGTGACATTTACTCTTCATTTCGGCGGCACCGCGCCGCAAGTAAACTTTGGCCAACACGCGCCGTGGGAAGTGTATAGGCGCGGCGCGGGCTGACGAAAGCTCGTAGCAGGCTTCCCACGACCTGTGATTTCACGGGCCGCGCGAGCACGAGCTGGCTTGGCTCGTGAAACCACGCGCCGTGGGAAGCCACCTTAAAGGTGAAATCACAGGTCGTGGGAAGCCTGCTACGAGCTCTCGTCAGCCCGCGCCGCGCCTATATACTTCCCACGGCGCGTGTTGGCTCGAGTTGATTTGCGGTGCGGTGCCGCCGAAATGAAGAGTAAATGTCAGGCGCCTCCTCGAGCCACCTCGCGCGCGCTCGAGCCACGCCTTTGAAGTTACCGACTCGAGATGGATCGGGCGCGCCTCGAGCCGGACCCTTCCCACGGCGCGTTGGCTTGTGCTCGCGCGGCGCGGCGTGTGAAACCACGCATTGTGGGAAGCCAGCTTTATAATAACCTAGATGAATGCCCGTATGTAATTTCGTATGGGTCATCACCCATCTGTGGATTAATTTTTGAAGTGGTTTTTCGCATATATTTCTATAACAGTTTGTCGGACAGAAAAAATGATTATAACCAATTTTATAGGATTTCGTATACTGAAGAAATTTACAGGACAATAAAAGCATCTAAGAATGACCGTTTTCACAATATACGTAAAAACCATAAATTTTGATATCGTAACATCAAGAAGGGATTGCCAGATTTAGCCCATTTTTAAGTAACTTTTATAAACTCACAGAACCCCTGACTAAAAAACGTTGTGTCTGAGCGCCTGAACCAGCGCTGTCGTTTGGAAAATTTCAAGAGTGGTACAATTTGCTGTCAAAAGCGAATTACTTTCGGAAAAAAACGGAAAAACGGAGTACACGACTAATGAAAATAGATGAATTCAAATTAATTAGAATGGGATGCCCAGAAATCATTCAAAACTGAATAACACCAATTTTTCTTAAAATTATTCATATTTAGATTTTTAAGTAAATTTTTATATGTGTACCAACTGCTGTGGTGTCTGAGTTGTAACGTAGACAGCAGAGGTAGTAGCATTAATAAATGTAAAGTAGAGATTACTCTTTCGGATTTTTTTACCTAGGTAAACTTATATTTGTTCAAGAAGGAATTTATTTAGAATCTCCGGTATGTAGCAAAAAGCTAAAAATATTTTTAATTTGTTCTTTCTTCTTCCTTGGTGTAATATAGGAGTTTTTGCCTCATATAATTCACATCCAGAATTTATTCTGAGTTTATATGAGAGGAGATCATTTTGATCTATTTCAAGCGTCTACAGCAGGCAGAAAACCAAGCTGTACCGATGAGTGTTAGGTTTTCTGCTAACACGAAACGCTTCTTCTTCTTTTTCTTTTTTCAGCCCACTGCGGGCATATACAGGTTCGATTCGTTTCGAATGAATCTGGTTTTTTAATTTTTTTTTAATAAAATTTTTTTCCTATTTTTCTCAAATTTTTTCATTTTCTCATTTCTTTTCTTTATTCTATTTTTTCATTCGTTTTTCAAGTCACTCAATTTCGCTGTTTGGGACATGTTGATGAGTCAAAACCAAGACTTGAAACTTTTTGTGTGATGAAATAACAAATTAAGAGGAGTCAGTACCCAGCAAAAATTTCAATTTAGATACCAGCGAGCCTGTAGGAAATAAAACTTACTATACGTAGGTTTGTGTCCTGAAAGTATGAAAATTCATATAAAATTAGCCTAGACCTAGACCACAAGTCACATTAGAGACATCTAGCGTAAAAGACAGAAACCCAACATGCGACAATTTAAGACGAAAATGAAAATTTGCAGTTCAAAGAATTTGAAAATTTTTAACGAGAATTTGCTCTCCTATTTTTTTTTTTGCCCATAATTGTTAAATATGCTATTTTGCTTTATAATTTGTACAACTTTCAACGAAATATTGCAATTTCTCGTCAGTGAAATGTCAGGAGAAAAAACAAGTATTATTAGAGTCATATAATTATAAAAAGCGCTACTAGAAATGAAAAAACTTGACGTTATTTGCTAGATCTAGGCCTTATCTTTCTAAAACAGTCACAATTTAAACAAATGAGAATATCTACCCCACAGGAATTTGATTTAAAAGACTTCAATTTGTACCATTTTTTACAAGTTTACGAGTTAATATCTCCATTCCAATAAACTTTTTTTAAGTTTTGCCGACGTTATTTACTAGACTTCTTCATTACCTTTAATTTAAGAAATAAATCATTATTCTGCTACAAATAGTTCTCCAGAAATTCGCATTAAAAAATATATGAAACTTGAAAATCTTGGTACTGACTCCTCTTAAAAACATTTTTAGCTTTTTGCTATATACCGAAGATTCTAAATAAATTCCTTCTTGAACAAATATTAATAAATGTGTACAAATTTTTAATATATTTAACAAATATATAGATTTTTCATTGCTGCCTCGTGAAGAATTCAAAGTATTTTTATTTATGATTGAAAATTGTATAGATTATTCCTAACTAATGTTACTTAATTAAATTTAAATCTGTAGCTCTAAGTAAACCTTACTAATTTGTTGAATATTATACTGTAGACTGAAATGAAATAAATAAATAAATAAATATTCTGGAATAATGAACAGAGCCTAAAACTAACAATGTAAATTGAATCACAAACAATCTAAAAACTAAATTAATGGCAACTTATTTATTTTTTTTTTTTTAATAAATGTTTTTTTTTACCTGTATATTTATAGAATACAATTGTTTCCTATTACTGTAATGTGCAAGTCCTATTCCCGTTTTTTAAAGGATATTTTATCCGGACATGGATGCAATCGATTGATCCAATAACATTTGGGAAGAAAGCCACGAAATAAAAATTATTTTCAGCTTCTGCTATTTCTTCAACGTTTTCATAAAATTTTATGAATTGTGGTAAAAGTAGTGCGACTAAGATATGTCACAACACTCTGAAACTTAAGTATACTTAAAGAAGACAAAGTGTGTTTGAAAGTTAAGGTCAACTTTAACCGCTAGAGTCAACTATAAGTGCTTTATGAATAACATAAAATAAATGAATAACATAAGATAAAGTCGACTTAAAGGTGATTTTAAATTATTTACGAATACCGTCAATTGTCCTTAATTTCTTAATACTTCAAGCTAAAATCATTTTTCCACAAGTCTCAATTCGAAAATAATTTAATTTTCGAACTAGCTAAAATCTCATGCATTTGAAATTATGTAGAAATAAGGCACTCCTAAGCCGTTCCATAAAATCCTTTAATAATCAACCGATCAATAACACACAGCGCCATGGTATTGTATATCAGCCCCAATGCTTGTCACATCTCTTGCGGCATAAATATCACAACATTTTGGGAAACTAAAGGGAGCCATGTCCTGTGTAAAAAAAAAAAAAATATTGCGAAAATTTCTAAACTCGACATTTACTGCGGGTGGCCATAGTTTAGAAAAACTTTATTATTAAGGAGAAATAAAACTATGGCGCGATGGTTGGTTATTCATTTCAGATTTATACTATAATCGAGAATTGCATAATTAAATACTTTTTTTCTCTTTCTGCACAAATGGAAATCATTTCCGGAAAGAAAAGATAGAACCTGTAAACGTTTATGTGTTGGGTGAGCGATAACAGAAGGAGAAGATATACTTTGGGGCGAAGTGCTGCTTCAGGAGAAATGGGAGAGGACCACGACCCGATATGGCGGAAAACAGGTCAAAAGGGGTAGAAATAGAAATACTTTTCCACCAGTCGCTTTCGTTTCATATGTGAAATCCATATTTGTCAAGCTGAAGCAATTCTATTTGTTTAAGGTAGTTGTTGGCTAGCGCAATGCCATGAATATGAGTATGCTGGATAGAAAACGTGGATTGGACACATTTTAAGGTGTACAACCATAGATAAAGTCCCGCATTAAAATAACGGTATGAAAATGCACAAACACCACACCTATTCGCAATGTGATGTTGTTGTATATAGCGCCATTTGATATACCTGTGTAGGGGTGGATGGATGATAATTTCGGTGCTTTATAATAGAAATGTTGGCACGTTGTTAACTTGTCCTGGGTTTAAACTTTATAGAAATCGAGAGAGAGAGGAAAATATTTCTCTAGTTTTAGGTAATTTGAGAAGATTTTAATATTTGGGGGAATTCACTTTTAGTTTTGTGTGTGCAGAAAACTGAGAGATTAAAATAAATTGTGTGGGTGGCGATTTCAATTTGTGAAGAACTGTGAAAATTTAGGAATGTGCAAAATGGATCTAAAAATTTAGAGTGGAGTTTCGAATTTCTCTCCTTTGTACTATTTTTAGGATACTATATATGACTTCTTGGTTAAACTAATTCAAAACTCCTATATATGATGGCCTGGGCTATGTTGATAAACCACTTTGTTCTTGAGAGATTTCCAATTTTGCAAACAGTTAAACTCATTACTTTCTTTTTCTATTGTAATCACTTGAATGCAGTTAATAAATCTACCGACCTATTTTAACACAATATCCCTTCACTGCAAGATTTGTTATTATAACTGCAGAACAGAATGAGGTGTGCGGAAAATATGTCAAGTAAAAGTCTATGTAACCAGCGACTATTTTCAGAAAATCAAGTTAAGACTTCATCACAATGCAGTACGGACTAAAGGGTTGAGTAGAGATACATATTGTGCGCATGAGCATACGAATTAATTTGTGCATTTATAGTTTTTACAGTTCGAAAGTCAGCTACCACTGTAGCAAGTAAATTTATGTTTAATTTTGTGTGTGTATTTCTGACTAGTTGTTTATTGGAATTTAAAATTTCACTTTTCATATAACATAACGATATTAATAATTTTTGAACGGCAGTCGATATTCAAGTAAATACGCCTTTGTTTTGTAAAGGACTGTTAACGGGTTGCATTTTATAAGAATAAAAGTTATGTCCTTGCCGTAAACATTTTACGGGAGCAAGGATAACACAAGAAAGGGGAATATCCATTTTAGGCCTGACACCTCCAGACATGAGAGATGCCTTAAACGATGCATTATATTACTCTGAACATATGTTATTAACAGTGTTTATTTCAATTGAGGAGGGGGGTGTCAAAGTTAGATCTAGTACATTTTGGAAAATTTAGTACAGAATCGAATTCCTTAGGTTCTGAGAAGAGGTTTGAGTACCCACACTCCTATACTCGGAGGGTTGAATAGCCATCCCCATACTTACTTTTTTAGTATTTCCCTCTTTTTTATTCGACCTGAGGTACAAACTAGATTTTTCACACTTTAGATCGGATTTTACTCGGTAGAGTTAGGTGCGATGGGAAAACGGGTTTCACTGTTAGCCTCAAATCATTACCATTCATAGAAGAAATTTTTTCTGCATACTTTTAAGGTTGGGGGGGGGGGGGGCGGGGGGAGGAAACGGGGGGTTAGGAACCTCCGAGGGGGCTAGTGTTCCATTACTGCAGGTCGCATTTTAAATTAAGAGTCGCGCCGAGTACTATCGGGTGACATGTTTTTTTCTGATTGATATACTCTTTCGGGACGTTTTTGCCGCCGGAAAACCCTTTTTCATGCATTTGGGGTCACATACACCTCCATTACTACATTTCGCATCTATTTTTGCAGTTCTTTCTTTCATGGCCATTAATGCTCTGTTGCGAATGTTTTTCTCAAAGGAAGTCATATTCCACGACTCACCAATTCCGCGCAATCACGAGAAGTAGAAAAGTACACTTTTTCACTCAAGAAAGTCCCTTAAGCCATAATATTGTTAATAAAATATATTCAGAGTATCATAATGCATCGTTTAAGACATCTCTCATGCTTGGAGGTGTCGGGCCTAAAGTTGTATGAAAAGTGGGCATTTCCCTTTGTAGAATTTTTTTCTCTCTCACCATAATCGTAATATGTTGGACATCTTAAAAAGGGATGAAAGGTTCGTCTCTAGACAACTACTCAAGTTCGATCCTGTGATATTCTTGAAAGGATATATGAGCATTTAAGTGACTACGCTTCCTTTTACTTCATTTGAAAAGCAAAAAACCAATTCAAACACAAATTTGAAGGGGAAAGGGTGAAAGAGGATAATCTAGAACAAAAGTGTGATAAAGGCATACAAATAAAAAATCTGTGAAAATACAATTCAAATGACACGAGCGCGACAACAGCTGTCAATCCTCAATTATATTTATTGTGTCATTTGTGTTATAAATTAAAAATTTAAAAAATTTTAACGAATAAATTAGATAAGATTATTAAAGTAGCTTGTAGGGGGTTTTTGTCTTACGAAGAGCTTAAAAAACATAGCAAACATAGAAGAAGATGTTGTGTTCAAGAGTTATATAAAACTCGGTCGAAGCTGGGTTTCTATGCGAATGCGTGTTTTTATTGAAATATGTTATATATTTTCCACGGCATTGTTTATTCTCTGATAGTTTTAATCTATTAAATCAAGATTACGGTAAAAGTTAAACAATACATATGAATGCAGCACAAAATCTTAATTTTGCTAAATGCACCCTCTACGCGCGACAAATCTCAAATTTTACTTAAATTCGACAACAACGTCGAACGATGACGTCAACATTATATTTTATACCATATAGCGCCGTGTTATTAGAACCCACAATGAACTGAGCGTATTGTCATTTTCCTAAAGGAAAGAATGGCAGAAGCTTTATAGTTTTCTCTTTCGCGCTATGACAGAGTTGGAGCTACCAACACAAAATATCGCTTACTGAACATTTTCTTATGCAATTTGATGTTTTTATGTTGGCTGCAGTTGCAATCACAGCAGGAAGAATAAGGTAAAGATAGTGTTTACCATGCTCCATCTCTCTTGCCCATACGCAGGATTCAGGTAAAAATAACCTTTTGAAAATTAAAGTCGGAATGAGTTTAATTTTTTGTTAGAGTGCCTATAAGCGATTAAAATATCACTGGGACGCAACAAAGATATTTTTTTAATTAAATTCAATTTTCGGGTGTAAAATTTCATCTGATTGGTTGAGTTTT
This sequence comes from Dioctria rufipes, assembly GCA_963924295.1. Lineage (NCBI taxonomy): Eukaryota > Metazoa > Arthropoda > Insecta > Diptera > Asilidae > Dioctria > Dioctria rufipes. The sequence goes on from OZ002740.1 coordinate 234,496,320, forward strand.
CATGTTTTTATGTAAAGGGTTTTCCAATAAGAGGTGTTATTTTGATATTCAAAGAAAAATGCCATTTTTTGAGATAAATTATCGGATCTTTATTTCATTATAAAGAGGAAGGTATGCCGTTAACAATAGAAAATAAAACCAGCCAAATGACCACCACGACCACGCCTACAGGACCATATCCTTTTCATGAAATTTTCCATAACCAAATCGCAAAGTGGCTGCCCTATGTCCTCGATAACCTCACGAATTCCATCTTTGAGGTCTTGAATCGACGCTGGGCTGTTGGCGTAGACCTTCTCTTTCACGTGGCCCCAAAGGAAGAAGTCGCAAGGTGTTAAGTCACAAGATCTCGGTGGCCAATTGTGATCAATGGTTTCGTTGCTTGTATGGCACGTAGCGCCGTCTTGTTGAAAGTAAACGTTGTCCAGATCAATACCATCCAATTCCGGCCATAAAAAATCATTAATCATCTGTCGATAGCGCAATCCATTCACCGTAGCTGTTGCTCCAGCCTCATTTTCGACAAAGTAAGGTCCAATGACCCCGCGGGATCATAAACCGCACCAAACAGTCACACGTTGAGGATAGAGAGGCTTTTCAACAATAGCTCTTGGGTTTTCCGAGCCCCAGATGCGACACTTTTGCTTGTTGACGAAGCCATCGAGGTGGAAATGGGCCTCATCACTCAAGATGAGTTTTCGATGGAATTCCGGATCATTTTTATGCATTTCAAGGACCCAATCAGCAAAGACTCGACGTTGTTGATGATTGGCCGGCTTGAGTTCTTGTGTTAACTGAACTTTATAAGCCTTAAGACCCAAATCTTTATGCAAAATACGGTGTAATGATGTTTGTGGAATGCCTAATTCCAAAGAACGACGAGGAATGGACAAACCTGGGTTTTCTTCAACACTTTCGGCTACAGCAGCAATATTCTCGGCTTTTCTTGAGCGACGTGCACGGGTTTTATTCTTCACATCACTAACTTGTCCCGACAGCTGGAATTATTCTACCAATTTCTGTATTGCGGTCCGACAAGGTGCTTCACGACGACCCAAAAATGTTCGAGTTTTGCGAAACGTCTCTGCCACATTTTCACCATTTTTATAGTGAATTTTAATAATTTCAATGCGTTGTTGAATCGTGTATCGTTCTATTTTTATCAATGGCGTAGTTTCTACTTGTCAAATGTCAAAAAATGACAGCTCCAAAAGTCTGTCCTTACGATAACTGGAGAGCGCGTTTACTTAGAGAGCTGAACTTTTGCACACTGGCTGAAAAAAGTAAATTTTAGTTCAAAAATTTCGTTTGTCACTATATATTTGGGCACTCCCTAAGAGCACATTAACGCACAAGCTGAAATTTTGTACACGGTGTTTTCATATATAAATAAATAGTAAAAATAATTTCAAAGATGGACTAAATTGGGTAACGTCTTCTTGGTGTTGCCATATAAAAATTGTTTTTCACGTATACTGTGAAAACGATCAGTTCAAGACATTTTATTATACTAAAAACGTCTTCAGAATACGAAATCCTATAAAATTAGTTATAATCATTTTTTCCGTTCGACAAACCGTTCTAGAAATATATGCGAAAAGCCGCTTCAAAAATCAAACTTGCACAGATGAGTGACCATACAAAATTACATTAGCTCAATTTTAGCTTTTCTACTTGTTTTAATTTAAATTACAATTAATTTTTGATTTCGCCCACCTGTTTAAGTTATTAGCCGTGAACAGCAATTTCTAATATAATCTGTATCTAGATAATTTCGATTAAATTAATTGTTAATATTCTGCAAAAAATCATATAAATTACCTTGCATTGCTCTTATGATAATTATTTCTGCTTTGGTAAATTATGACCAGAAAATTGGAATTTGAAAATTAAAATTGTTCGTATTGTGTCTTGCATAAGTTGGCAGAGTTCAGAAAGTTGAAATACTTAAAGTTATATTAAGATTGAGGTTTGAAAAGTTAGCGCTGTGTTTCTGTTTTAGATCAATATTATACATGGAGAGGAACAATTGTCTTATAGATCCACTGGTTTAGTGTTCTGGATGATATTGATATATATTGATATATATCAAAATGCACAAATCGAAATTGCGCCACTTGATAGGGTTTTAAAAAAAAAACGGTTTCCATTAGTTTCCACGTATCGTCAGAGATCTATAAAACAAGATCATCCTTTTGCACCACATGTTTCAACAAGCATTAATTTCCTATACACCATCACTTAGCATTCTTGGCATTAATATTTTAATTTTAATAAATCAAGCTAGCAGATCCCATCTTCTCTGCTGTCCAAGAATCACTGAAATGTCTTGGATTTCTTGACCGTCGAATCTAGAGCTCCTCACAACATGTCCTATATTAGAACTCCCAGTAGGAAATCGAAAGATTAATGAACACAGTAACGGATTATTTCATCTAAGAATACACCATATCGATTTTATCAATGACAGGGTAATGCAGATTTTATGGTAACGCCAGCGCATTTGCTTAAGCAGTGTGAAAATGTGATTCATATGAACAATAACAAGAAATTTGTTGGTAATTTTTTTTGTTTCAGAGCAAGTTGTTAAATTCTTGAAGACGCGGACCTGAGTTGCCGGTCGATGTGATTAGTTTGAGTTGCGCTTAACCGAAGGCAGGTTCAAGTGTGTAGTATAAAAGTCTTATTAGTTTTCGTACACAATTTTAGCAGAGAATTTCAATCAATTCAATTATACTTCAAACAACAATACTTCAAAAAATTTATAGATAGCTTAATAATGCTCAAATTGAACTTTATTTTCATCCTTACATTTATTTCAAACAATTCATGGATGTCTTGGTAATGCTTAAATTCACCCTTATTTTTACCCCCATATTCATTACAATAAACAAAGACTAAAGTGTCAAAGAGTAATGCACGGATTTCTAATGACATCTCTGTATTAAAATCCAGTGGTGTTGGGAATGTATATATTATTATATTAATGAAGTAATAATAGATTTCCTACTGGGTTAGAATGGCAAACACTACCAAAAGTACAAAACACCAGCGCCAAAAGTTGACTGATGTTAGTGCGATTGAACACTTTTTATGAATTTGTAAATATCGGGTAATTTTCCAGGTATTATTAACAGGAAAATTAACCTGAATGTGATAACACATGCACAAGATGCACACATTTTATGAAATTGTAAATAAATTCAACATATTTAAAACATTTCAATGTGAGCACTATAGATTATCGAAACCGCGACGTGCTACACTTTAAATCAGAGGTATACATTTCGACTGGTTAATGCCTTCTTCGCTAAGCAGTTAATTAACTAATAAATACCGACTTTGTTAACTAGTTAAATATGTAAATAGTTAATTAACCAGTTAGGTAATAGAAGCACTACGGAACAAAAGATAGAGGTGGACAGTCATACACGTGTACACGGATAGCAGTAGGTGAATTTTTTCCGGAGGCGTATCTCTTTAACCAGGGTAAGAGTACTGAATAATTACCTGGTTAATTAACCAGTAGTGCGCTTCCAGAAACTGTCCCAAACAGCGATCTTTCAAATTCATTGGCGAAGTGGGGATTTCGGCTCACTCGAGCACGCCGTAATGTCAGATGCCTTTCTCTTCATTCCTTTTACGCTATATGAATGGTCAATATTTAGTCTGATCCCTTGTACCTAATTCCTACATGAAATTCTAGAGCTGCAAACCTTCAACTATTTTTCACCATACTGTAAAATTCCGTTATGCCTTTTGATGCAAACTATGCGAATGTGGAACAGTCTGCCATCTTCTGTCTTTCTTTAAAAACGAATATGTACATCAACATCTCCGCCACTTACCTCTTCTTTTCCTCTAATCCTTTCCCTATCTCTTTCCGGCCATGCAGTTCTTTACATCATAGGGTATCCCCTATGCTTGGCTTAAATGTTATACATAAAAATAAAATAAAATTGCTTTAGACATCTAAGACAACATTTCAGGACTGATGTAAAAAACAAAAAAATAGTCACCAGAATCAAAACCGTATTTCAAAACCATATTCATATATCTCTTGAAAGAAGCAAGTTTAGTTTTGATTATTGAATTTATGTAAAATTCTTGATTCATTACATTCCTTTCATCGGTATCAAGCCATTTAAAAATCAAAGCCTGTAAATGTCCATTCTACAATCGCCCTGGGGAATATTGGGTGAGCATTCTTTTTCGGTTAGTTTAGCCCACAATAAGCTTCTCACAAAAAAGTTCCCGGCCTGCGTCACTTCTTGATTTTCATTCCTAGTTATATAAAGGGAATTATTTGGATAGAGTAGGAACGGGAATTTAGGATAAGGGTACTACTGTGTGACTGTCAGCAACTTGAATGGCTTTCTTTCACAAATACACAAAATTACCGCGAGAGAGTCTGTTTAAAGGATACCCTTATGATGATGCAGAGTATGGTGTGCTGACTGGGTGTACAGAAGGTATATATACATCGGGGATGCTTTCGCATACTATCAACATGTGGGGAACTTCTCGAAGGAACCGGCTCACGATATGCCTTTGCTGTGTGTTAAGAGCAATTTTCAGCTTCTAAAATGAAAGGGACTCGAGGACTTTGACATGGTGAGTAAAACGTTATCCTCATAGTCTGTATAGTCAAAAACGAATTTAAAAATGAAAAGAAAAAAAATATTTATTTCGTTCGACCTGTATTGATTTTCGGAAGAGTCACTTCCATTTGTACTCGTTACTTGGAGTGAATGGTGGATATAGGACGCGTGCAAGGGAGGACTGCGCAAGATAATATTTTGTACCTACTCCTTTAGCATTTCCTTTGGCCAATTTTGATCACTGAGTTGAAAACTTCTTTTTTACAGTCATCTAGAATGCGCATTATTACAGAATTGGATTTGTTTATTTATTTATTTTTTTCTGCTCTTATGATAAAACTGTGATTTGTCTGTTAGTCACAATATGAAAATTATTAAAATTAATATGTACATTTACCATCATAGAATCAATAGTCTGGGTTCTGTACAGCCATCTGTACAGGTAGGAAATGAAATTATAATGAATAGCTTTATATTGGTATGACAATATAATTAGACTTTAATTAACATTTATATCATCGCCTTCACGATCAAAAAAACAGATTAAGGAAAATATTCAAAAGTTTATGTCTCCCAGATATATTATTTTCTGAAACATGGAGAATTGTTTCAATATAAAGTCTGCTATATTCCCTGTTGCTCAGCAGCCGTTTATTCTTTGGGCATACCAGCCAAAGAAACCTTTGAAGTTAAACGGTTTGCGTACACTTTTTCTGTACCTACCAACTTAGATATCGTTTTCTGTACATACCTACCTACTTGTATTTAAGGCAGGCAAGACTCACTTTACACACAAATGTCCAGCCGCTAGCTTGTCCATCCAAGATCTGTGAACAGGTAAAAACCAAATGAGAACCAGTTTTATAAAATTTGTATATAAATTTTATCGGAAGATAAATGGCTTTAAAGTCTGAGGTATTTTTTTACGCCTTTCGTTCCTTTTTTTTCTTTTTTTCTTGATTTAGTTTGTCTTGTTCGCTTTGTTTTTGTAATATTTTTCGTTCAACGATGTGTGAATGCAGGTATGCAACAGGCTCAAGGCGTTTATGATGACTATTGGGCTTGTAATGTACTTAATTTTAAAGTTTTAACAATTCCAAAGTGGTTTGTAGGAAATATAAAAACTAGAAATCTTATGAAAAGATGAAAATTTGGATTTTCCATTTATAGAAATTTTTTTGGGCCAATTTCTAGTAATGTTCAAAGTACCTACATGCTGTATTCCAGACGATAGTGTAATGAACTGCCCCTTGAAACAACCCTAAAAAACAGCCGGTACCCTACCAACCTTTGGTTTGAGACCTCATCTTGTGTCCTTGGCTACCACAAATATGATATTTAATGTCAATTTCGATGGGACTTTAGTACAATACCAGTGTTGCACTTTTTTAGCAGTGCAGCACTAAAAATGTTCGACGGGACACCTTTTATCGCAGAATTGCAAGACTAGGTTTGCACTGAGGTTCCCATACTTTGCACTGGATTTTTTCTCGGTGTTATACAAATACGTATTGAAGTTCAATTGTCATCTGCTCTGTCATAGTGGAATGTCATGATTATTTGTGACATTTTTGAGCTAAATTAATTAGAAGATTTCATTTGGATTATTTTTATAAAGTTTAAGAAGAAATTCGTTTCTATATATCAATAAAGAACATTTGATACGTTTGACAGTTCCGTATATATAATACTTGTGTACACAAATATAAGGAATATGACAGAAATATGTTCGATGGGTTTCAGTGCTCTACTGATGGAAAAAGTAGACCATTGCCAGAAAAAGTGAAACACTGATTTGGTCCCATCGAAATCGACATAAGTAAGCAAGGGTCCTCTTGGTTTAACAGACTATACCTTTTCAACTTCAAATTGAGACTAAAAAATTTCAAATTGAGACTAAACAATTTCAAATTGGAACTAAAAAATTTCAAATTGAGACTAAACAATTTCAAAATGAGACTAATAATAATAATAAAGTTTTTATTCATAAACAATCTTGTACATTAATATTTTATAGGCCCATTAACGCAATACAATTTCTATCTATTCAACTTGTAGACAATTCAATTTATAAGTTCAACCAATGTGTTCAAAATAATAGTAAAGCAAATAAACAGAAGCACTTTGTAACATTAATAAGTAGAGAGAAAAAAACAAAAAAGCAAGTAAACAAAAATATTAAAGGACAGAGAGCAGATAAAAAAGGTTTTCCAACAAAAAAAAAACTAATTCGACACTGACTAATATAGTCGTCTGTCTAGATTGGCATGATCAGCTTTAACCTTTTCAATTAATCTCTCTTAAAACAAATATTTTCCTTCCATTTCAGAGAAGTAAAGGAGGCATAGAACAAGATACTCATAGTAAGGCAGCTTCAACTTAAACCGCCTCATGCCTTTTAAGGGAAAAATAAAAAAGAAAAATTTCATTCAATTACTCGTTGTATTCTTGAATTGGAAATTTTCGATATTTAAATGCACCACTAAAGAATCCATACAAGGCTGTCCAATCCTTGCCATTCAACAGATCAATCACCTCGTTACGGGAAAGTGTATTACTACCGAAGAACTGTGCTCTGTACTGTTTAAAAATAGGGCAAATCCCAATAAAGTGTACCATGTCTTCCTCTAGTCCGAAGTTACAAATAGAGCATACGGGTGAGCCCTCCCTTCTAAACGGATTCGCATTTAGCCAAAGCAAGCCGCCTCTGCACATAAAAACAGATCTTATTAAGGCTATACTATTGCCATCGTTGAAGTAGGTAATACCTGCGCCAAGCGAATGGTTTAGATCATGATACAGGTCATGTCTAACACTCAACCTAGCTTGCTCCAAGTAGTTATTTTGGCTAAATTGCGATTCTTTTATCAGAATATCATCCAAATTGGAGCGCAAAGCTGTAATATTTATGGGCACGGAATGTTTTTCCGAAAGTTCACAGAGTGCTTCATACCAACCTATTTTGTTCCTTATGGCTAAGTTAGCAAGCATGTTGGGTAATCTTTTGCTTGGCATTTCACAGATTACTTTACAAATATATTTATAATGCATTCTTAAGGTCCACAGCCGGGCTGAAGGGAGCCCCGTTTCCAAGTGAACCATATAGTTTGGTGTGTTAGGGGGAAGTCCTAATAATTTCTTTACAAAAAAACGTAGAAGCTTATCAGCTTCATCATAGGTCATAAATCCCCATATTTGCACCGCATATGACATGATCGCATTACATACGGCATTATACACTTTGAATTTGTCAGACGTTCTTATGCCGCGTTTTTTGATAAAGCTCCTCCATGTAGATGTTATACTATTTTTTGCAGTAAATAATCTTTCCTGGACATGTCTTTTAAAGGATAGTTTTTTAACTATTTCGATTTCATTGTTTTCGAAGACCCATTTTTCATGTCTAGTCCTGATCCCACCTCCTTTAGAAAAAATGACTACCTTAGTCTTTAACAAATTAACAGATAAACTCCACAGTTTACAGTACCTCTCTAGATTTCTAATCATATTTTGCAGAATAGTTGGATTGTCAGATATGAGTACAACATCATCAGCATACATCAGGAGGCGTACATGGATACTTTCTACTGTAATTCCACCGCCCAAATATTCATGCAAGTCGTTTAAATATAATGAGAAGAGTAAGGGGCTTAGTACACAGCCCTGGCGCACACCGGACGTTGATTCAAACCAATTACTACAGCCTTCTCCATGCCATATAGCAGATTGGGGGAAAGCATACAGCCCTTGTAAAGTGTTTATAAACTTCGTTGAAATGCCTAAATTATAAAGTTTCAGGAGTAATGATCGTCTGTCAATGGAGTTAAATGCGGCGCTGAAATCAACAAACAGGCAGTATACTTTCTTCTTACCCTTCTTCCATGCGAGATTTACCAGATTATACAAATTAAAAATGTTATCTATCGTCCCGTAACCCGGTCTGAACCCTGCCTGGTATTCATTTAATATAGAATTCGATTCTATGTAGTTGGTTAATCTTTCCAGCAGTATGCTACAGAAAAGTTTCTGAACTGAATCCATAAACACAACCCCTCTGTAATTCTGTGTCAGCTTTGGGTCAACTTTTTTGTATATTGGGAAGATTAAGGAGCGCGTAAAGCTTGCTGGCACAATTCCTGCATTGTAAATCGCATTAAAGGCTTTTGTAAGACCGTTCAAAAAGTTATCTGGGGTATGCTTGTAAAATTCAGCTGGTATACCATCAGGTCCGGGGGCCTTATTAGATTTTGCCCTAGTTAAAACAGTTCTTAGTTCCTCCAGATCTATTTCAGTATCCAGTTCTTCTACTGATGTAAAAGGAGTAGCGAACATAAACTGATTTGGGTTTATTGGGGGATTTAGTTGTGAGCGAAAATAATCACACAATTTGTTTACCTCTAGCTTGCAGCCAATATTAAATTGTTGCACTTTTAACTTCCTGACTAGCGACCACCAATCTTTAGAATCCTTTACGCTCATCAAATGTTCCCCTATATTGGCATAGTACTCTTTTCTTTTAGACCTGCATAAAACTTTGAATTCTGTGTTGGCATTGGTATACAACAGCTTATTAAACGGAGATTCGTTTTTACGAAAAACTTTAAGCAAGCTAAAGGACCTATGCCTCGCCTCCAGGCATTCATAGTCAAACCATGGCTGTCTGAACTTCACGTTTTTCGGCGTTTTAGATTGCGTGGCTAATCTCTTGATTATATCTGTGAGCATTTGAATTGTCAGCTCTGGATTATCATCTCTCTGGGTAACCGTTTCCGTGTTCAACCTCAACTTAGTGCGGAACAGGTTTTCTCTTTGTATTTTAAAGTTCAGTTTTGGCAATAGCGGCAATTCCCTCATAATACTAGCTTCTCTTTCTGCACAGTAAACATTTACATGTAGGCTTACGGGGAGGTGATCCGAATATATTTCTGATTCCACCTTGAAATCCAGAATCTGATCAAGCTTATCAAATGAAACTAATGCCAAGTCTATACCTGATACTCCCATAGGTCCGATAAAGGTCAACTCCCCTTCAGAGTCAGATTTTGATCTGCCATTTAAAATTCCCAGGCCATGGTCTGAACATACATAGATCCAGAAGTTGTCTACCTCTCGCATTCAAAGTTTTATCCTTAGACCTCGTATTTTGATTAAGCAACGGACAACTTGTAATAATTTCATCTGGTAAAATTTGTTCTTCACCTATCCGCGCGTTTAGGTCTCCTATTAGTATAAAGCTCTTATCGCTATTATCTGCCAAAAACTGGCCAATATCTTCAAAATCTGAATTCCATCTATTAGGATTGAGATAGCATGGGATTATATAAAACATTTCGTTATTTGCATTTAACTTTAACACTATTCTATTATTAATCGAGTAAAAGCTAACATTTTTGCAATTATATTTGATGCCGTATATACATCCACCAATGGCCCTTCCAAAGTTATTCAAAATGGGACTAAACAATTTCAAATTGAGACTAAACAATTTCGAATTGGGACTAAATATTTTCAAATTAGGACTAAACAATTTTAAATTGGGACTAAACAATTTCAAATTGGGACTAAAAAATAAGTAATTTATTACAGTTAATTTAAAGTAGATTTATTAAAAATATCTTAATTAATTAAAAATTGATAATACCGTAATATTTTCTAGCCATAGTAGACGCAACTCGGTTAGAAAATATAATTCGCGAAAATATAACGAAGATGATTACAGTTCCGAATTACTGTATTAACGAAAAAGTCATATCATTCATATATATCGCGTCCGGTATAAATTTTTGAATATGATCGACGTGTCGGTTACAATTAAGAACAGTAATCATCGTCGTTATATTTGCGCGAATTATATTTTGTAGTCGTAGTAAGAGTCTGCGTGCGTCAGATTTGATCTGCTTTCACCAGCTAGGATTTGCGCCATTTGAATAGTTAAATCGCTTTTGACTCCAGATTTTAGGTTTGACCAAGCATATTCAATTGCATTTAACATTGGGCTATATGGTGCGAGTCTTAGTAGGTGATTATTAAGAAATTCATCTTCTTGGAATATGATTGATGTTCCTTACATATTTTCAGCATTTCGAAGACAACGACGCATAAATTCTTTTGCTTCTGGTTTCTTAAATTCTCCTCTTCTAATTTCATGATAAATTAAGCCCATATTTCCTATATACCCAATTACATGTATATTAGATCCTCGATTGCCTGCTGCAATGCGTGTGCAACGAGTTCCTTTTTTTGGAACGACCTTTGGTTCTTGATATATACAGGGTGTCCCGTAAGTCGACGTCAAGCCGGAACCGGGTGATAGACCAAATCATAATAGTTACCAGAAAAATATAAAAAAAATCTAAGTCATCTATTTTTCAAATTATAGACATTTCTTTTGTTTTCGAGAAAATGTACACCCTGTGATGGTTTTTTAACTCCTGTTGCTACAAATCTTTACTTTTTTTCAATATTATTTTTCTTATGTAATCCCGAATAGTGCTTATGTAACCTGTTGCTTTAAATTCTAAGCCAACTGCTCCAGCTTGGAAGAAAATGTCACATTTTGCTGAACCAAGAATAGAAAATTAATATTTCAGCCAACTTTAACTGACTGTACTGAAAAAAAAAATGTACTACGCCAGTTTGGCAAGTAACGTTAAAAGTTGACGCATTTAATAAGGATTCTAAAACGGTATAATACTTGCTACATTATTTCTTAGATTACAGAAAAAAAATTGTTTTCTTAAAGAAACCCAGTTTCTAAAAATTTGTTTTTACCTACTAAAAATAATTCTAGTGTACCCTGTTACGACTGATGCGTATTGGACGTCATCCGCAACAGGACTTGGGAGTGCTTTCAACTAAATGAGAAGATCACCAGCCCCTTATTGTTTTCATTGGTTTCAATGGAACATTCACTTTAAAATTCAACTCAAAAGACAATTTGCTTCTCGCACTTATTTCGATGTATATTTAAAAAAAAAATAACAGAGGCACAATCATTTAATAAATATATAAATTCAAATTATATTCCTAGTCAAGAATCACAAAATTTTTACTAACTTCGATAATTTATCTCTCAAGACTTGACCAAAAGCTGCCTAACTTCAAAACTTGACAAAAACTGTATGACTGACTCGCCAATGCTGTCCATCACCTTCTTTATTTCGCATCAATCGATGTCTCAGCGATAACACCCCCTAATTACCTATCATTGCTGAATATCGCTTAAAGTGATTGGCGCATCATTCATACATAGTAATGTAGGGGAAACGCTTATGTACAAGCGAAGTGCATTCGCCTCAAGTGCAAAAGACCCGGCTGCTGATTAAGCTTTTTGGCTATTTCACATATATAATTTGATGGGGTCAATGAATAATGCGACAGCAATTATTGATTGCAAGATTAATGTAAGTCGCCGCAAAAGCTGGCAATTTGCTTTTGCAATTTTCAATAATGAAAAAAAACAATTTATTGCGTTTATAGCGAATGAGTGAGGTCTTTGCCCCAAAGTAATGAGTGCATCCAGCGACTCATTACACCATCCCCCTTTGGAAAGAAAATCCACATGTGGATTTTCGCTAAAAACAAGTGAAGCACATAATTTAGTTTTTGTCAAGTCAAAAGTTACGCAGGTTATATGTTTGATATACGTACACTATCGTTACCATCTTACATTTGTATATAAGTTCAGAATTCCTCTAAAATTATAAATTTACTATTTTTCTTTTTGTTTTAGAGCAATCTACCCCGCTATTACATTCTACTTGTCCTATTTAATTAAGTATAATATTACATCTGTTAAAATTGATTGGTAATTACATTGCTTAATTTCAAGCTTACCATTTTACTTCTTTTTACTTGATATATACTTATATACATATGTATATGTTATAATGTAAAATATTATGATAGATTATTTATACTAATATACTAAAAACTAAAATATTTGGAGGTATAAAATAAAACTCTCTTATTTTTTCCTAAGATAAGTTATAAAATTATAAAATGTTGTATTATATTAAATTAGAGTTAGAGTTGAGGGAAAATAGCAAAAAAGGCAATATTCCCTGACTTCCTTGGTTTTCTTCTCTTTTTTTTTTTTTACATTTACCTACTTAATTATTATATTACAACATGTGTTATATATGTATATATAAAATTCCTCCGTAAATCGTACATTCTCTTTGCTTCAAATAGCTATTACTTTTTTTTTGGAAAATAAAACTGCACAAGACTTAATTGAAAGAGAAGAGAAATTACAATTTTTTTTTTTTTTTTAGAATTTGTTTTGAGTACTTGTTTTTTTTTTATTGTTTTGTTGTTTTTTTTTTTTTAAGTTTGCACGGTTAACCGATAGTCGGTCGTTGCATCTCGTATTTCATCTGCATTGTTTACGTTTACTTGTTTCTTCGAGGTTCTTTTGAGCTTTTTAAAACAAATGACCGTGACCGTGATTAGTAGTGCTGCGATCAGCAGGTAGAGCAAGGAATAATGGTGAATAATGTGTGGGGATAGGTCAGTGCTTTTTAGCTTTTCTTCTAGTTTTTGTGATTGAATGGCGATATTGAGGTTTTGTAGCTCTTGTTGGTCATGAAACTTTATGACGTGGACTTTAGGGTTGACTAAGTTTTGCTGCTGTGGGTATGCGGGAATGGTATACGTGAGGTTGATTGTGGGTAGATAATGATTATTCAATTTGATATCTTTTACATTGTGGGCCTGGATGATAAGATCTTTTGTTCTTAGATAACAGCCTACCGAGAGCTCCAATATTCCAGTAGCGTTAAGTTCGTGTGGAATTATTTTGTCTTTGCACACAGTATCAATTATCACAGGCTCTTTCATAGAAAACAACCACTTGTTCGGTTGTGACAATTGAATCCAGAAATCTAGTTTTGGTACTATTTGGATTTCGCACTGAGGAGGAACGGTGTTAGAGTGTTTTAATAGGTCTATTTCGCACAGGTTATTTACTGAGTGTACATTGAATATAGGGTGTACTACTCGGCATAAGTAATTAATTAGATCAGTAGTTCCACAGTTTTGCAGTTCGAAATTATTCAGTGAGTAATAGTGTTCTCGATTGTAGTCTATTACTAGATACTCTAGGGATGGTTTGATGTAAGCTATTCTGTCTTGGTGTGGTGTAGGGAGTGGATATACTTTCATTAACTGATAATTTTCTTTAAACGGTAAGGGGAATCTTTAGGAGGAAAATTATTTTATTATCTATTACTGCTGTGCGAACATTGCTGATTTGGTAAATTTGCAAGAGGTTGTTCTTGTCCTTATTGATTGGTAAGGTTAGGGAGTTGGGAATTTCTTTCTGGATGGTTTCTAGTACGTGCTTCATTTGTTGGGGTGTTATAATGGAAGGGTGAGGTTTACCGTGACGTACATCTGTTATCAAGTCAATGAGAAGGTTTTGAGTAGTCTGGTATCTTATCATCATCAGAGTGGTCAGGGATACCATAGTCTCTAATTCTATGGTAATATTTTGTTTAAGGTTCTCTAAAGAGAGTCGATTACTCACAATGATTAGAGATTCTAACTTTTTGTCTAAATGAATAAACTGTTCTTTTATGGCGTACCGAGTTTTGTTAAAGATATTAACGGTGGTGTCAACTATTAGTGTTTGATTTTTTATTAAATTCAACAAATGGTCTTGGTTAGTTTTAAGGCTGTCTATGTGGTTATTGAGCTGCAATGCATCATCCTCATCTAAAGTTCCAAAAAGTGTCTTACTAACCGTACCCACAGCATTGAATAGTCCCCTTTTATACCTATTTCCTTTCTCTTTCAGTATTTCTGAGTTTTGTTTCAGTATACGTATGAGGATATGTAATTGGTACGTAATATCGTCACAGAGCGGGAGTTTATTATGGTGGTATTTTATTGAATCACAAAGTTTTTGTGCAGTTTCTGTACAATTTGTAAGCTTATCTAGTTCAAAATTAAATTCTGTGAGATCGTAGTATACTATTACCTGCCATTCGTTGCTATACAACCCAACACGGCCCACCTCCTCAAAATAGATTCCCGGGTTAGAGGTTAATGGGGTAATCTTCAGGTTGCAGGTGACTTCCAATGTATTGGCCCACAATATCAAGGCAGCAACCAGGAACAACTTCCTACGGTTACGGAATTTAGAATTAGTGTTAGTCTCGAAAGAGTTTTAGATTGTTGTTGTGTACAGTCTTAAGCTTGTTGCCTATTCTAATTGTTGAATTTTCTGTTGAGTTTATTTTTTCTATTTCATATGGTCCTGTCCACAGCGGTGACAACTTGTTTCTCCGCGTGTGGTTCTTTAGCAGGACCTTATCTCTGAGACAGAAAATTTTTTCTTTTGTAGCTCTATCATATAAGGCTTTCGATTTATGCTTATTTTTTAACAAGTTTTCCTTTGCAATTATATAACTGTGTTGCATTCGGGCTCTCAACTCGTTACTATAATTGTCATAATTGTAACTAACATTTGGGCTTATTTTCATTAATGAAGGAATCCTTGGCGGGTAACCATACAATAATTCATACGGCGGATAGTTAGTACTACTATGGATATTGGTGTTGTATACATACATTGCATACGGGATCCATGAATCCCATGTTAGTGGATCTCGATTTACATAATGACGCAAGTACTCAGCCAGTGTGCGATGACTCCTTTCTAAAGCGCCATTCGTTTGAGGATGGTACGGCGTCGTCTGTAATTTCTTAATATGTAGTAACTTGCACATTTGTAAAAACATCTCGCTCAAAAAGTTCGAGCCTTGGTCCGTTAATATGGATTCTGGGATACCGTGCCTACAAACTATATTGGTTACAAAAGCTTCAGCTACAGTTCGAGATTCGGCATTTTGTAAAGGAATAGCTTCCGTGTACTTAGTGAGGTCGTCTTGGAAAGTAAGAAGATATCTGTTACCTTCGTGACTCACTGGCAAAGGGCCGACTATGTCTAGTGAAACCCTCTCGAAGGGTCTCGAACTGGTTGTCGTGATTTTCATAGGTATTTTGGGATTTTTACTAAGCTTATTGGTTTGACAGGAGCTGCAGGTGTTGATGTATTGCTCCACATCTTGAGTTAAACCTGGCCAGTTATACATAGTTTGAATTTTTTTTATAGTTCGTGTGATACCCTGGTGCCCACCTAATGGCGTATTGTGGCACAATTCAATTATATCTTTCTGGGCCTTTTTGTCGGTTACGTTAATTATTTCTGAAAGAAACAGCGTGACTTTGATTTTTCCAAATATAAGTGAGATAAGGGCCTTCAATTCGAAATGGGTTGCATTTTCTGTTTTTGACATATATATATTGATTTCATTTTGACTATATTCTAAACATTTATTTTTGAAATTGTACAACGTTTCTATTATCCGTTTGTAATCCTCTTTTGTGCGCATTGGATACGCTGTTTTCGATATTATAAACGTTTGCTTGTTTCTCTCCTGAACTGTTAGTTGCGGGTTTGAGGTATCCAGCTCTGGAAATATTTCCTTCAAATATACTTCGATTTCGTTTTCCGTACTTGGTAATAGGAAATACTTATGGGTAATACCCTTTTGGTCTATTAAACTTTCCGTTTTTTCGTGGATGAGGTTAATATTAGCATGAGGGGAGGATATAAATTTGTTGTAAATACTCTCTGAATCTATTTGGTTGCTGTCGTTTTGAAGTAGTTTTGCCTGATTACGGGTTACTATATTTATCTGTTTTTGTACCTCTAGGGCAGAGTCGCTTGGTACTAAACGACTTAAAGCGTCGGCATTTGAATTGAGTGATCCGGGTTTATGCATAATCTTATAATCGTATTCCTCCAATTTTATCCTCCAACGCATGAGCCGAGAAGAGGAATCTTTCAAGTTCATTAGCCAGACCAAGGGTTTATGATCTGTGATGATGTTAAATTGTCTACCGTAGAGGTAGGGTCGGAATTGTTCCACCGCATAAACTATAGCTAGGAGCTCTTTCTCTATGGTAGAGTACCTAGTTTCCGCAGGATTTAACGTTCGACTGGCATAACATATTGGTCGATCTTTTCCTATCTCACCTTGGGATAAAATAGCACCTATGGCTAGATCACTTGCGTCTGTGGTGACGTTAAATTCTCTGTCGAACTCAGGATAGGCGAGAATAGGTGCCGTAATCAGTTTTTCTTTTAGGGTCCTAAAAGATTCGTCGCAGAATGAATCCCATTTGAATGGAGCATCCTTTTTTAGTAGGGCTGTGAGAGGCTTTGCCAGCCTCGAGAAATTAGGGATAAAGCGTCTATAATAGCCAACAAAACCCAAGAATGCCTTGATATCTTTGGCTTTCTTAGGAGTTGGATATGTTTTGACGGCTTTTACCACGTGTCCCAGATAGGCTATTTCTTTTTGTAAGAAATGACATTTATCCGGCTGTAGTTTGAGACGGTGGTCCCTTAGTCTTTGTAGTACTTGTATGAGTTTCGAATTATGGTCTTTTAAGTTATAACCATAAATGACTATATCATCCAAGTATACGAAACAGTGCAGACCTTGAAGACCAGTCAGAGCTGTATTCATTAGCCTCTGGAACGTGGCAGGAGCGCCTTTCAAACCAAATGGCATTCGGTTGAAATGAAAGTGGCCAAATGGTGTACTGAATGCTGTTTTGTCTCTATCTCCTGCATCCATAGGAATCTGATGAAACCCGTTTGCTAAGTCGAGAGTAGAGAAGTACTTCGATTTCCCTAGTTGGTCCAATATCTCTGTAATATTTGGAAGAGGATAGGCGTCTCCTACTGTGACTTCGTTCAGTCGTCTGAAGTCAACGACAACTCGCCAACGTTTATTACCTGTTTCATCAGGTTTTTTAGGAACAAGCAATAAGGGAGAATTCCAGGGACTTCGACTTGGACTGATAATGTCCTGGTTCAACATTTCCTTTATTTGTCTGTTTATTTCATCCTTTTGCATTTCGGGGAGACGATATGGTTTTACGTGTATCGGACCTGCATTACTAAGGATTGGTATTTTGTGGCTAGCAGCATCAGTGTAGGTAAGATAGTCACCTTCTAAAAAGAAGAGATCGTTGAAATCACGGCAGATATTGAGAATGGACTGCCGCTCTTCAGAATTGCAATGATCTAAAACCAAATGGTTTTCTAAGTGTTTTAATCGATTCAAGACAGGGTCTCGGTCATATTGGGCGTAAAGGATGTCATAACTACTTAATTTTTCCCAAGTAGGAGTAATTTTTTGGCGATTTATTTTGACAATATCAGAAGTAGAATTCAACATCGAGATTTTTGCTGATTTACCATGTGGGTTTACTAAGGTATCTCCTATGAAAACACCCGGTTGTATTTCCTTTTTTATGCATAATGCTTCTTCGTTAAAGTCTACAGGAATATTTACTATTATTTCCGAACGTGGGGGAAGTTTGATTTGTTCAAGTGAGTGACTGTTTTCTTGTTTTAAATTAGTGCCGGAATGATCACCTCCGTCATCAGCAAATTGTGCTGATGTCATATAGTTTCGATGATATTGGCTTAGGTTTTCATTATTATTTGTAATATGAGCTTTGTTAACTCTTGAAATATTATTATTCATACAAGAGGAAGAGTTTTCGGAATGAATCTCGTAGGCAGTGGGGCTCGCTGGCAATGGCTTAATTGAACTCTCACATACCGATTCATTCACAGTTTCTCTTCTGCTATTTGTTTCTTTATAATAATTTTCCTTTTTATTTTCACCTTCTCGGCTAATTCTGCCGTCATTAATTTTTAAATTTCTGTCGTTTTCATTGTCTTTATCACTCTTTAAATAACTTGGGTTGCTTTCCTGCATATTAGAAATTTTACTTTTTATATTTGTTTCACTTGAACTCGAGTACTGGATACTTGCTTCTAAGTTGAGTTCTAGAAATAGCTTTGAATAATTTATTGTACATTTATATTTTTTGAGGAAATCATTTCCTATTATGCCGTCGCAGGGCAATTTACTTTTTTCTGGAACTATATGGAATGGGTGTTCCATGTGTAATAACTCATTTTGAGTGGTTAATAGAATTAAGCCACAGGTTACACCATATGATGGAAAACTATCGCCTGCTAGAGTAGTTATGAAGCAGCGTTTATCCTCGTTCACTAGTGCATCATCGCGTGTGGATTCAGCTTTTATCAGGCTTATTTCCGCACCTGTATCAAGAATAAAAGTCGCTGGGGCTGATTTGGATATACTTGTTTGAAAGGAAACTGTTAGTGAATGCAGGAAGTTTTTTATTGGTACCCTTACAATTTTGGTACTCTTTATTGGGATTGATGGTGAATGACAGCTTGGGTAGTTACTTGGCGGGAAGGTTCGCCGTCCGATACCTCCCGCATAAAATCGTTTTTCTGGGTCTGGTCTCTTTTATCAGACCACCTAACTTGTCTGAAATTTCGTAGTTGCCCATTATTTGAATTTTGTTTTTGGAAAACCTGCGATTGTAGAAATTGTGGTTGGTGTCTTTGATCTTGAGAACGCTTTAATTGCTCATGGTATATGCGAGTACGACATTCATTTAGGTTGTGATTGGGTTTGTTACAATATCCACAGATTAACCTATTTACTTCTTTTTTGACGTTTGGGTAAGAAGGGAATGTAGGAAACTGTCTTCTTTTAAAACAGGTTTCCTTAGTGTGGCCTTTTTTTCCACAATGATCGCAAGTGGGAGAATGGCTTGAGCGGGGTGTAGTTTGCTGGGCCTCTTCTATTCTATATGAATGCTCTGCTGCAAAGGTGATTAGCTTTTGTAAATTTTTTTCACCTCGAGCTTTCACGATAGTCTTAAGCTGTTCATTTCTAAGTCCGTCCTCAAATACACGTATAGCGTTTTGTTCATTCTCACTGAGCAAGTACGTTCGGGAAGACGATTCGACAGCTTCACTAGTCGCTGAGTTTAAATCGGACAACTTTTTTGTGAGTCTGTTCGCAAACTCGTTCAAATCTTCGCGAGGACCTTGTTTGAGACGCGTCATTTCACCTTGAATAGCTAATCGCGGTCTCTTATCTTGAAATTGAGCGTTCAGCTCGGTTTTCAATTCATCCCAATCTTGGAAATCTGTGTATTTCAAGATATCATAAGCCGCGCTGATTAGCTTTGTTTTTACTACCATAAGGAAAATTTTTCGATCCGCGGCACCTTTCGCTTGAGAGAACAATAACTCGCAGCATGCAATAAAACGATGCAGATCTCCAGATTTTCCGTCGAATTCTGGGACCATATTTCGTGCATCGGATAGCGATATTTGAAGGCTTACAGCTTTATCAGCTGGATTAGGAGGGGGGTCTGTTGGCGGCATACTTGAAGAATTGTTTAAATGCACAAACCGAGTAGCGCGAATGAAACGAGTAGCTGCAAATCGACGACTACCTGGAGCCGGAGCTGCTCGCTTTCCTGACCGAGTTACAACTATTTTGATAGATTCACCTTTTCCTAATTGTAGCACTTGTCACTTGTCAATTATACATTGGTCAATATTAGTATATGTAAAAAAAAAATAAATAAATTAGTGCTCAGGATTTGTATCCTCGAGTCAACAAAACAACAAAAAACCAAGTTTTCACGAAAGCATAAAAAAGAAAAAAAAGGAATAACTTCCACATAAAAACAAAATTTTAAATTTATCGAGGTATATACATTAAATATATATATTATAATGTATTATATTCTGTATATATTATTGTAAAGAAATTATTTAATAGATAATAAACCAAATATCTTAGTAAAAAACAAATTTTTACGAGAGCTCACTTACATTGAATTTCCTTTATTCTCTTTTAACAAAAGAAGTCGTCGCTTGTAGCCTATATATTCTTGAAAATCGGATGTCTCCTCGTCAGAATCGGTGGATTTTCCTTCGATATCTGCAATTGCCTGCTCCACCTCCTTTATTTCATTAGTTTTACTGTCCTTACTGTCCATGAGTTGTTGGGTGAGGTCTTCTGGTTAAAGTTTTTTAAGCTGTTTAGCGTTTTTCACTGTTTTACACAATCCCTGAGCACCTGGCTGGGATTGGGTTGTTTTTTTTTTTTAACAACGTTGGGTACTCCTAAGCGCCTGGCTTAGGTTACCTTTTATAGTTAGCTGATTTAGTTGCACAGGTAGCTGGGAATAAAATCCCACCGCTGCCACCAAAATTTTGTTACGACTGATGCGTATTGGACGTCATCCGCAACAGGACTTGGGAGTGCTTTCAACTAAATGAGAAGATCACCAGCCCCTTATTGTTTTCATTGGTTTCAATGGCACATTCACTTTAAAATTCAACTCAAAAGACAATTTGCTTCTCGCACTTATTTCGATGTATATTTAAAAAAAAAATAACAGAGGCACAATCATTTAATAAATATATAAATTCAAATTATATTCCTAGTCAAGAATCACAAAATTTTTACTAACTTCGATAATTTATCTCTCAAGACTTGACCAAAAGCTGCCTAACTTCAAAACTTGACAAAAACTGTATGACTGACTCGCCAATGCTGTCCATCACCTTCTTTATTTCGCATCAATCGATGTCTCAGCGATAACACCCCCTAATTACCTATCATTGCTGAATATCGCTTAAAGTGATTGGCGCATCATTCATACATAGTAATGTAGGGGAAACGCTTATGTACAAGCGAAGTGCATTCGCCTCAAGTGCAAAAGACCCGGCTGCTGATTAAGCTTTTTGGCTATTTCACATATATAATTTGATGGGGTCAATGAATAATGCGACAGCAATTATTGATTGCAAGATTAATGTAAGTCGCCGCAAAAGCTGGCAATTTGCTTTTGCAATTTTCAATAATGAAAAAAAACAATTTATTGCGTTTATAGCGAATGAGTGAGGTCTTTGCCCCAAAGTAATGAGTGCATCCAGCGACTCATTACAACCCAAAGCCTGCCTTAAGACAGCAACTTTAAGATTCAGAAGTTGGCCGCAGCCGACACCTACTTTGCACTTTGAGCAAAGTTCAGTTTCAGTCAAAGTTGCAGTTGAAGTCGAAGTTGCAATTTAATCTTGCCACATGCATTTACCATTTGGGCAAAGTCGAAGTCGACTGAGAAGTCGTGTAATTCGGGCCTAAAGGGAGCCATGTATTATAGGAACTCTTCTTAAAATGCGATTTTCAAAGATTATAGAATTGCTATTCAAATCAAACTTTTGTCAGTTTTACATAAGAACACTGCAAATATTTTAGAATGTAAGGACTCCGTTGAGCCTCGCATGTGGTAGGGAGGGAGTCTGTTTCATGGCTTGTGAAGTATTCTCGAGGGTTTTGTTTTGACACAAAGAATCAATATGCGGTCTTTTACTTGTGTATATTACAAAAACCTACACTACCCTGCCCTACGCTGTGCTGTGCTTGCTTCGTCGTTCAATGTGCGGCGGGCTTTATGATAGCTGCTGTCGGCTGGATTTACTCACCAGGCATTTGCTATCAGCCTGTGTGAGCACGCTAAATAGGGAGAATCTCTGAAAGTTTAGGTTGATTTAGGGAGAGGGGGGGGGTCTCCGTCGAAAGGTACGAAAAATGCATCAACTTTGGAAATTTTTATTTACATAAAATAAATACTTTTGGGTTTTAACGTATTTTATTCTTCTATCAATGGAGAGTAAATTCCAATTTTATTTATACAAAAAGTATCCAAAATGGCGGCTCCAGTTCCCAGCAAACAAAACCGTGCACGGCGTGTTTTGTCTGCGCGGGGCGCTCCACTGATTTTCGTTTTCAGGAATAACTCTGATAACGAAATGCCAACAGTTTGAGAAAAAAAAAACCTTTTTTTTGCCATTATTTTTTTGCTTCAACGGACGAAAAAATTATTTCTAAATCAATTTTTGACAAAAATCGTTTCCTGATGGCCCCGCAAATTGAATTTCCTTTCAATTGCGCAGAGATTCGGCTCATCCGTTGAAGATGTAGAGCGCTCGCGCGCTGAAAAATAAAAATGTTGTTCCCAGGAAAACTCATATAAAGTTTAACATTATAAAAATTCTGTGAAAGCTTACTTTAGCTATTCCAGCACCATACGGAGGCTCTCCTTTTTCCTCCAAGAACTGATTGTGCTGAATCTGAAGGTTATCGGTTTCCCGAAATTAATCTGAAGGTTATCGGTTTCCCCGAAATTTAGGAGGGTACCTCAGGTAGCGAGAAAAGGTCTCCCCAGAAAGAGCGCACCGAGCGCCTCAACTACCTGTTTTCCAGCCGGCGGACGGTTCCGCTCTCAATCAACAGGCTGTGAATTCTAAGATACTTTACATATGAAAATATCCTTTTACCTACATGTTCTAAACACTTTAAGGATAATAATAAGGATAATTTTTCATCATCATGAACGGTAACCTGCCCTTAATGCATAGCCAAAAGTATCGGGGATTATTGTTGGTTAATTAAACTTTTCTTTTGAATTAATCTTTTTTTTTTGTCCTATTATTTATACACGCTTCACATTGACGTAAAACTATTTACATTTTTTTAAATATAAAATTTAAGTGCCTACTTGCCTTAGATCATATAACGAAAAGGATAGGCTATGCTGTGTAAAATTCGTGTGCGTGTGATAAGCCTTTTTTCTTGCAACACGGAGGGGAAATGACAAGAGGGGTATCGCCTTGTTGTTCGTGAGTTCGACAATTCTAATTTATTTCTGACATTTCAGATTTTGCGACAAGAAGTTCGGGTTTAATTTAGCGATTTTGTAGTAAATAAGTGATTAAAAGTGATTTTTACTTAGTAGTATGGTACAGTAGTGAAATATTGTTTAGTGGACGGGATTTTATATAATCCAGACTCCGCAGTCTTGAATTATCGCGATGAAGTGCGCTGTGTTGTGCTGCAGAAGCAACCGGTGATATTATCTTAGGAAATCATTTTGCAGGCAAGCTTAATTCTTTTAATAATAAATTATAGTGTTTTAAATAAAATAAGAGTGAAATATTTATAAATATAAACAGCCGTGGTAAAAATATTTAACATTTTCCAATGCCGGTTTGTTTGTTTATAATTGAATTGTCATTGTCGCCTTAAGTTACAGTTACAAAGGCAACGCCAAAAAATATTATTAGAAAATAAACGGGGCACTAGGAAATTTCGTAAAAATGCAAAAAGCTATAAAAATATTATAAAATTATAAACTTAAAAATTAATTTAAAAATGTTGTGATATAAAGGGATCTCTTCTATTGAATTTCTTCAATACTTAATAAAGTTTCAACTACTAAATTATTCCCCCGGTGTGAAAATATCGTAGTTTACTACTTCCATGACTAAAACGCATACATCGATGCGGTTCTACTACATGCAGGCTTAAGTTTTTCTTTCTCATAGCCTATCCTTTTTGTTATATGATCTAAGCTACCAGCTAATGCCTTTTGTCGTCAACAAGAAAAGAACTTTTACTGGAATTTGAATGCAGCAGTTACAGCGGATATTGCAATCTATCTAATGTACAGTCTGGAACGACAGTGTCGCCAGAAGCTCTATACGAGATCCCCTATAGTCCAATTTCCAAATGCATATAGAATAGAAATGAATGGCATTACAACATTTTTTTACTCTGTCCTCTTACCTACTTTTAGGGATGTGCAGATAAAAATTGCTTGATTGATATTTCCTTTCAAATCAGGTTTAAGAAATATTTGATATTATAGGAAATAGAATACCAATAAAAGTAATAAATTTACGTCAATTAAGTTGGGACCGCCATTTCATGGTAGAAAACTTTTGAATACGTCAAAATTTAGGGCTCAATTAGGGCTAATTTAATGCCACTTCCCCGAATTTAATGCTCTAGTATATTTAAAAAAAATCCAGGGATAACCCAACTTTATTAAAAGTTAGGACCACCACTACCTACTGAAAATAGGTTAAATAGTATTCTCACAACAGTGTTCACTGCATAATATTTTAGGTCTCAATTAGGGCTAATTTAATGCGTCTACCCCGAAGGTAAAAAAGTAATCGCTCAGAAAAATACGTTAATTCTAGTCTATGGACGCATACATGCGCTCAAAGACTTATCGAACTTAAACGTTATAGAATTTGAAGAGAGCAACGGAATTGGCTCATATAAATTTTTTACGATAAACCGGACATGTCGAATGCTGTTTTTTGAAATGCCAGGTCAGTGCAGTTATAGAGCACATCTATACACACACCATTATAAATTGACATGCAAAAATTGATATGCATACAACATTGATCGAGCGAAGCACCTACCATGAAGTGATGCACTTCAAGGTAATTGAGCTCTTCCTCTCTTGCCCTTTTTATTACTAATAGAGCTCTTTATAGCTCTGGTAATTTTTCCCGGCTATCCTAATAGTGAGCTCTGTAGATCCTACCTGGACTAGTCGATTGGCCAATAGAGAGCTTCATAGCTCCTACCTGCCAAGCATATTGTCATACAGCGCTTTACGAAGCACTTTGACGATAGAGTAGAAAACGCATATATGTATATTATTTTCGTCGGCAGATTTAAAGAATAATAAGCAACTAAGTTCTTTACATTTTATTTTAAAAAAGCTCAAGTTGGTCGTCCTTCAGCACAGAAGAGATGTTATAAAATGTTTAAATATAAACGTTGAGGCATGTTTGTGGAATGATCTACATTTTGTCCCCTAATCACATATCTAATCGGTTTTTCAAACTGATAATTAGTTTCGGAGATAGCTCGAAAAGAAATGAACCAGTTCTTTTTAAACTGAGAAATGGCAGTTTTTTTTTTAGTGAAAAATAGGTTTACTTTAATCTCATGTTTGCGAACAACCGTCAAGTCCGGGAAATTTGCCACCTTAGAGAAAAGCGTTTACAAGGACGGGGGGTGTATTTGCCCCCAGTGCTAAAAAAAACTTGTTTAACGTTAAAAATGTGCGTATGAAGCTTACAGAATCAAAAAAAATAACCCCCCATTCGATTATACCCTCCACCTTCATTAATTTGACACCCCGCATGCCACATTTTGCGCAACTCCTACGGGGGTAGTACTACTTCTCACCCCTCACCCTACAACCAACTTTTTTCACTTAACTTTTTCTCCCGAATATCACAAATACAAATAAAACAACCGCATTGCTCTACTCCCCTTCCACGCAAAGTCATATATGTAGAAATCCATTCCGAAGCCTATTGGAAAACACAGAAATATTAAAATGTAGGTAGCATGTAGGCTCAACTTCGATGGAGCATTTTATATTTAAAATTTTTATTTTTCTGCTTTCTTGGTAACGATTACATTTTTACCTTCGGGATAGAGGCAATAAGTTAGCCCCAATTGAGCCCTAAAATATTATGCAGTGCACAGTATTGTGACAATACTATTTAACATAACTTAAGTAGTGATGGTCCTAACTTTTAATAAAGTTGGGTTATCCATGAAATTTTGGAAAAAAATACAACAATTTTAAATTCGGGGATGTGGCATTAAATTAGCCCTAATTGAGCCATAAAATATTATGTAGAGAACACTGTTGTGTGAAGACTATTTAACCTATTTTCAGTAGTGGTGGTCCTAACTTTTAACAAAGTTGGGTTATCCATGGATTTTTTTAAATATACTAGAGCATTAAATTCGGGGAAGTGGCATTAAATTAGCCAAAATTGAGCCCTAAATTTTGACGTATTCAAAAGTTTTCTACCACGAAATGGCGGTCCCAACTTAATTGACGTAATAAATTTGAATGTACATATTTGGAATTTGTTGAACTTGAAATATGTAGGATATTAAAATGAAACTTGAAACTAAGATAATTGTCACACGCCTGCCAATAAAAGTTGACCCAAATGAAATAGAAAATCAAGCAGTCCATGGCAGACCTTAGATTATATAGTAAAAAGGATAGGCTATCAGAAAGAAAAACTTAAACATTCTTCTTCATGTTGTAGAACCGCATCGATGTGTTCGTTTTAGTCATGAAATTGGTAAACGACGATATTTTCAGAGCGGGCACATAATTTAGTGGATCTAGCATTGATATTAGGGAAAAGGGGTCATCTTAAAAAATAAATTGAGCAAAAAACAAAACATCCAGCGACGGACGTCACTTAGACCCAATTAAATTGAACAAAAAAAAAACATCTAGCCCGTAAGTCTCTTAATTTAGCCTCCGCAGTACTGTTGTGAGGTACTAGGAAGGTTTCCGCATTAAGGGGTGTGGATGGTGTGTTATGTTTTGGTATTCTTTTTTTTACAAAAACTCTTTTTTTAATAGAATACTAGTTTAGGGTGCAAACTGTAGGAGTCATTCAAAACAAACTTTTCTCAGTTTTGCACACTGGCATATAAAGGGTCTTCCAATAAGAGGTGTTATTTTGATATTCAACGAAAAATGCCATTTTTTGAGATAAATGATCGGATCTTTATTTCATTATAAAGAGGAAGGTATGCCGTTAATAATGGTAAATAACATCAGCCAAATGACCACCACGACCACGCCTACAGGACCATATCCTTTTCATGAAATTTTCCATAACCAAATCGCAAAGTGGCTGCCCTATGTCCTCGATAGCCTCACGAATTCCATCTATGAGGTCTTGAATCGACGCTGGGCTATTGGCGTAGACCTTCTCTTTCACGTGGCCCCAAAGGAAGAAGTCACAAGAAGTTAAGTCACAAGATCTCGGTGGCCAATTGTGATCACCTCTTCGAGAGATAACACGGTCCGGAAACTTTTCCCGTAAAATATCAATGGTTTCGTTGCTTGTATGGCACGTAGCGCCGTCTTGTTGAAAGGAAACGTTGTCCAGATCAATACCATCCAATTCCGGCCATAAAAAATCATTAATCATCTGTCGATAGCGCAATCCATTCACCGTAACTGTTGCTCCAGCCTCATTTTCGAAAAAGTAAGGTCCAATGACCCCGCGGGACCACCAACCGCACCAAACAGTCACACGTTGAGGATAGAGAGGCTTTTCAACAATAACTCTTGGGTTTTCCGAGCCCCAGATGCGACAATTTTGCTTGTTGACGAAGCCATCGAGGTGGAAATGGGCCTCATCACTCAAGATGAGTTTTCGATGGAATTCCGGATCATTTTCATGCATTTCAAGGACCCAATCAGCAAAGTCTCGACATTGTTGATGATCGGCCGGCTTGAGTTCTTGTGTTAACTGAACTTTATAAGCCTTAAGACCCAAATCTTTATGCAAAATACGGTGTAATGACGTTTGTGGAATGCCTAATTCCAAAGAACGACGAGGAATGGACAAACTTGGGTTCTTCAACACTTTCGGCTACAGCAGCAATATTCTCGGCTATTCTGGAGCGACGTGCACGAGTTTTATTCTTCACATCACTAACTTGTCCCGACAGCTCGAATTTTTCTACCAATTTCTGTATTGCGGTCCGACAAGGTGCTTCACGACGACCCAAAAATGTTCGAGTTTTACGAACCGTATCTGCCACTTTTTCACCATTTTTATAGTGAATTTTAATAATTTCAATGCGTTGTTGAATCGTGTATCGTTCCATTTGTATTAATGTCGTAGTTTCTTGTCAAATGTCAAAAAATGACAGCTCCAAAAGTGACATCTACTGAAATAGCGGGCTAATTAAAATAACACAAACATTAAATCTTGTCGTATTGGCTTTCAGGAAAACCAAAAATAACTTGCGCGTTTTTGTGGCACTCATACATTTTTTTTGCTTTCCACAATGAGCTCTAAATTAACGCACGGACAAATTTTTAATCGGACAAAGTCGGTCGTAAGTTAGCAATTTTTGAATTATTTACACAAAAATATTATACTCTAAAAAAACTGAAGGTTACAATAACTACGTTTTGTTTCAAAATTGAAGAAAAATGGGGAAAAAATAGTAGGCTTCGGGGTCGCTTTTTATCTGCAAATTCAACCTGGCTAAATAAATATTTCATTTTGTCTGATTATATACAGCAGGTGTGGGCAAACTTTTCCAGGGTACGGGCTACTTCTAATTTATTCAAGGTATTGCGGTCCACTGAGTGGCGTAGGTGTGGAGTTTTGCTTCGGGGATAATTGATTTAATGATAATTATTTTTTTACATAATTCCCCCCACAAATTTAAAATTATGAAAGTATTTTATAAGTTCTAGAGGAGGCTAAAATGTTTCACTATTAGACTTAAGTATTATCTGCTATCTAAACATATTATTTTCTCTCGTTTTAAAATTAGGACGCTTTCATTTTTGGCGCTTCACGTCATTCATCACAGAAAATATACATTCAGAAGCGGCACTGCTAACTAATTAACACATATAATGACACAATTCTTCAAATATAAATGTTGAAAGAATAATCATTCCTTTAGCCAAATTTTTCCTGAATTGTATAATATTGTCATTGTAAAAGGAATTTATTTGTTCTTTCCAGAGGAAAATTAGGATCCTCCATTGAGAATTTATTTCTTCAATGGATACCTTGTTATACGCAAAGACGTTTACAACAGGAAGAATGGAATAGAAAAATCACCACTTTGAATGTTTTTATGTCGTTTATGTCCACGAAATTTTTAACACAATAGATTTGTAATCAATCAAAAACAAAAATGGAAAATAAATTGTACTTTTATAGTAAAAAATCTATCGTAAAAAGTTGTGGAGTGGTAGATTGTACAATATTACCTCAAAAAGCGGTAAATCTACCACTTTAGTCATAAATAATACTAATAATTTATTAGCAATATTATCGCTATACAATGCCACAACCATTCATTTACAAAATCACAAATATATAAATTTTAAAATTTACAATATTGCTAGAACCTTTTCTTAAACACGTTAAATTTTGTTCACTTTTTAATTCAGTCGGAATTTCATTAAATTTCTTGAAACTCATATACGAGTGAATTCTGTGTACTCGATGTATTGTATATTGTATATTTCCGACGCTCTTCTTCGTTTATATGGTTGAGCCTCTGCCACATACGTGATCATATTTAGAAGATATTCCGGAAACAACTAATTTTTCATTTTGAATATAAAAAGCAATACATTTAGCTCAATGCTTTGTTTAATATCAAGTCATAATAAAGAATTTGACGTACTACCTACTAATAGGAGTGAAACGATTACAACCAACGTAGAATTTTTGTAACCTTCTCAAATTCCCTTGATTGCATATAAACAATATTGTAGAACAGTATTCAAAATGTGGTTTTATAATATTGTTGTAAATATTTATCGCGGTACCAATTTTTTTGGCAATATATGTATTTTATATGTAATTTAAAATTTAACTTTTTATCAAAAACTACTCGTAAGTATTTATATTCATTCACGCATTCCATTAGTTCACCATGCCTTTCAACACACACATTCGTATAACTATTTATCGTCATAACTTTTATTTTACGTATATTCAGTTTCAATTTTTTCATCTGTAATCAGTCACACAATATGTAATTCCAAATCTCGTTCTATTTCTATTTTCAATTCATTTGTGTCTTTCCTGCTCTATACAACAATGTATCGTCAGCAGCAAACAATTCTATTTTTGCGAATTTCAACACTGATTTAATGTCAATCACATATATTTATAATAAACAAGATAGTTCCAAGTACTGATCCTTGTGGAACGCCCATCAATACTTGTATTTTCCTGGAAACTGTATTATATATTTTAGTGCTTTGCCTTCTTCCATACAAGTAGCTATGAAACCATTGAAATACCTTCCGTCGAATTTCATATTTTGCTAATTTATTTAATAAAATGTCCCGGTCTACTTTTCTTAAGTCCAAAAACCCAGAAACAACCTATTTGAGGCATCTACATATTTCTTCCTTCCATTGGCACACTACCCAATTAATCTCCGTTTCACCGGAATGTTTTCTCCTAAATCCAGACTGTTTCAATAAAATCAATTTATTTGTTTCCAAGTATCTTTCTAACTGTTTTGAACTGCTTTTTCGAAAACCTTTTCATATTCATTCATGTATTTATTAGTCCGAATTCTTTTTTTTTTAATTCTCCACTCACCAACGATTTATTTATTATGTCAACCAAAGTAACACCCCAATTATTCCAGTTGTCTAATATTATGCTTACTAATTGAATTATAGTCACGTTTTTTATTCATGTTTTTACAGATATCTTTCACTTCATTATACTCCACCCTTCTAAAAATAAAGTCATAGTCTAATTCTGTAATCATTTCCGAATATGTTCTATGAGGTATGGATTCTTTTATGATCTGTAGATACACTTTGAATAAAATATTTATAGAGTTTCTCTCATCTCATCTCTCATCAGGTTACTGGCATTTATTGTCACCAAATTGAATTTCCTTTATTTCATAGGCAACCCTGAAACAAAGTCGCATCGATTATGAAAAGCCGATTCTCCAGTCTAGCTGCCGTCGGTCTTCCATAAATATGTTTTTTTTTAGTATGCTCGTCTTACGTCTTAGTAAAGGCGGTCACTCAAAAATGGCTTGGTGGTCTACCGGTCGATCGCGGTCGACTTAATGCCCACCTCTGATATACAGGGACACCGCAACAATCAATTTGATCAACGTCTGCAATAGTAACACTAAAAAGACCAGAAAGACCACCAAAACCTTTTGGAGAATATAGTGAAAAATGGAAAGGTAAAAAGCCTTTTGGTTTCGGAAAGAAGTGGAGAAATAAGTATAGCTGGCAAATGACGTTCGCAAAACAGGGAAGGGAGACTCAGCAAAACTGGTCAAGGAATTCTCTCTAACTTCATCTAATATGGGTACTGATAAGAAAAAGTTGTGTTAAAGATTAAACGCTGACAATACATTTACGGGTATATCTTCTGACGAGGCATTCGTCAGGATAATTGATGTCAATTTATCTACACATAAATACCCTATTATTCGGCAAAAGGTCAATAAAATAGTCAAAAATCTCTTTACTTCATACGAACAAATTAAACAGGACAAGAAAAAAGGTTATCCGGCAGAAATAGAAGTTACTGAGGTATCTGCTAAGTGTAAATTTGAGTCTTTCTTTAAGCATACTATAGAAGACTATGTTTAACTCAGAAGGATGTTTTACTTGGATTGGAGGAACTAAAAAGTGTTAAAAATCAACTAAGTATTGTAGTGAAATGGGGATGTGATAGATCTCAACACAAACAATACAAGCAGTCATTTTCATCACAAAATCAAACGGAGGAAAATCTTTTTAGTGTATCAATGGTTCCCATTCAATTATGTTTAAATTTTAAATACCAGTAAAGGGAAAAAGGTTGTGTGGCAAAAACCAGCTGCATCCTCCATACAATATTGCCACCCAATTAAGTTTATTTGTGCAAAAGCGTCCTCTGGCTTAATTAGGAAGCAAGAAGTTAATTTAATAGAAGAAGAAATCAATGGCCTTACTCCTATAGCTATTAATGAACATGAAGTGCATTTCCGATTAAACCTATTTTTATGTTAACTATGTTAGATGGTAAGATTTGCACTGCACTATCACCAATGACTGCGTCCTCTCAAACGTGTTTTATATGTGGAGCAAAACCAAAGGAAATGAATAATCCAACAGCATTTTCAAATAAAGCCATGGATAAAAGGTCATTGTCGTTTGGAATATCTCCATTACATTCATGGATACGTTTTAAAATATGCAAGAAAGATTCCGCAGTGACATAGGTTTATTGGTTGACATGCCTACACAGCATGCTGGCAATACCAATGATGGCAATAGAGCCATGCGGCTTTACCGGGCAGCAAAGACGAGAATTACAGGAGTCAGAGCTTATTGAACGTTTTCATACAATTTTAGTGATTTTGGGCAATGGCTATGCAAACAATAAAAAAGATTTGTATTTAACACGACAAAGTTTCAAGTCTTAATTCGACACATCAACAGGTCCCAAACAACAAAATTGAGCTTACCGTGCACAAAAGGCTTTTACATGGAAAGGGTATTATTACCTCTTTCATTCTCCCCATAGGACAGCTGTCATAATAAGCGCAGGAGGCAAGAAATAAGAATATTAGAAAGAGAGCTTTTTACAATGAAAACTTTGGCAGTCAAAGTAAATACAGACCTTTTTAATAGATTGTTGATATCATCAAACCCGTTCATTTCCAGTTTACGACATATTCCCAAAAAAAGTCTCGGCAGCATTGCACAAGAAGTACTTTCGTTGTTATCTGTACCTCTTTTGGAACAAGACACGTTGAAAGACAGCGATAGTGATTGAAGTAAAATAAGACTTTCATAAATCAACTGCCTGTATAAAATTATTATTTTGTGCCTAATAACATAACTAAGTTCTTGCCATATTTGCTATATTCGCTTTTTTATGCCACACCTAACTATGCTTACTCATTATGCCCTATATGAAGTCCCCATTTTTAACGCGTTTACCTGAACTGAAATTTTGTACATGGGGTTTTAAAAAGACATGTAGAGTTTAGTTTAAAAATGGGACAAATCAGATAATCCGTTGTAGACTTACCATACAAAAATTTCGTTTTTCACTATATATTACACTGCCTGAGATGTAGAGAGCTAAAGTACACAATGTTGTAGCGATGTAGAGAGTTAAAATTTTGTACACAGCGTTTTTGTAAAAATAGTAAGTACAATTTCGAAAATGGACTAAATCGGGCAACCCATTCATGGTTTTGTCATATAAAAATTAAAGAATTTTATGTATATTGTGATAATGATCACTTGTAGACATTTTTATTTTACTAAAAAGTTCGTCAGAATATAAAATCCTATGAAATAATTTATAATCATTTTTACTCTCCGATGTTAAAAATTAAAAATAGATACTCGTATAATCGTGTCAAGGCAATAGCACTCAAAAGTACCACAGTTTTATACCTGCAAATGACAATAGCGTTACATAGTATTATAGAATACTCGTTTTGGACTAAAAGTAACATTATAAAATTTATGAAATAATAAAACAGAACTTTTATTTTAATATTTTTTAAACACACATATTTCATTAAGTATTTAAAAAAAAAAAACAAATAAAAAAAAATAGTTTTTTGGAGTAAAATCTAAATTTTGCAGAGACGCTAATTAAAAAACATTTATTTCCTAAACTAAAAGCTGAACATCCCCAAATTTTTGATATGACATGTATTAATGTTAGAGCATTTCAACAATAATATTTTTTAATGAGTGTTTCTTTTCCGGAGGTGGTGAAAAACCAAAAATTCATAATAAATGTGTTTTTCTTTTATTTAATATGTTTTTTATTTAATTAATTTTTTTTTTTAAATTTCTTTCGAAAATTCTATTTAATACCATTAATTTGAAATATCGTACAAAAGAATCGAGTAACGCGATCCCAAGTAATCAGCAAATTAAAAAACACGTCCACTTTGAAAACATTAAAATTTGAGTCACCCTGTATCCAAGACTTCTGGTCGGCAGGATAAACAAAATTATATGGGTCGAATATTTTTTAATACTTAACTGATTCTGAAAGTTTCATCGAAATCGGAGGGGATCGGGTCTGAAACTTGATAATTCAAATCATTATGGTATGGAATTGCTAAATTTTTTTTTTTTAGAAAATATAGATTTTTTTTATTTACAACCGATGTATTTCTCATTTATTCTAATCCATAATCACTTTAAATACACAATTCGTCAAACCATCGGCATATAAGCTCATTCGATATTCCTGCTAGATTACCAAATTCTCACACCGTGCGTCTATGCCAACATTGAAGAAACCATTGAAGGGAAGTTGAAAAGGGTTTTTAATAAAACCTTTTGAATTTCTGTTGAGTATCATTGAATATATTATCTTTGGTAAAACACTTTTTATCACTAAAAGTGAAAAGTGAAAAGTTAATTTATGCAGTAATTGCAATGAAAACTGCTCAATAGAGATAAAGAAATATTTGAAGACGTAAGTGATTTGGAAGAGATTATTGATGATGAGTTAGCAAAGAGTCTTTATATTGAAATCGAGGAGCTCTAAGACGTCGATAATCTCGAAGATCCTTCGGAATTTGAAAATTTTATTGATGAAGAAGAAGAACAACCACAATGCAAAAGATATAAAATTCATTAGAATTTTATAATTTCTCATAAATTTTTTATTTTTATAAAAAAATATCAATAAATTAATTGTTCTACTTAATAGTATTCAAATATACCTAAAACAGATTACTCATCGTTGTACCATTTATTTTGTGAAAAAATAGTAAAATATTCGTTAATAAAATTGCACACTGGGTCAGCGATCTTAACTCAAGCTTACGACTTTCAATACGGTACGGTGCATTGCCATGAAAAAATTAAATTGATTCAACTTTATTAATATTACATTAAAGTACATTCTGTCATTGAAATTTAATCCATTATTTTCGTAAATAAACAAAAAAAAAAGTGAAAATCATAAAAACAATGAGAAATTCGTGATCCGAAAAGTATTTGTTTTTGTTTTTCTCAATTTTAAGCGGTTTCTCAAAAATAAATCATCAACATATATAGATTATTTTAAAGAAGACATTTCAACGGTTAAAATGAGCCACATAGAATATTTAAATCGAAAAAACACCAACAAAACTTTTCGTGGAAGATTTTTTTTTTTTTTGAAAATTGTAAATATATCGGAAACTACATTCTTTCCAGATTTCAAAAAAATTGTGCTTATTCAATGAAGGTGTACTCTCACAAAATTTCATATAATTTGAATTCTTTTTACGAAAGCAAAAAATAAAAAGGTTTTCCGCCATTTACTCAAAATATTTGAGGTTATGTTGAAAAATGCCTTATATAAAACTTTTATATATTTTTATTATCTATAACTTTCGCGAAGAATATTTTACGCTAGGAAGTCCCAAACTCAAATTCTGAGAAAAACCTATACACATATGTACATCACATGCATACAATAATATTCATTGAAATAAATTTTGATTTTTTTAAGTTTTGGTATAAAAAAATTTTTTGAAGTTGAATTATATAACCGCCTCCCCCCTGGATCCGCCACTGGGTCCCGTTATATCGCAAACTTTTTAAATTAATTTTTAAATTTATAATTTTATGACTTTATGAATTTTTTTAAATTTTCCTAGTGCCCCATTTATTATTTACTGATAATATTTCTTATCATTGTCTTTGTATGGCTGACATCATATAAATCATACGCAATCGCAATAATTAATTGCATTCGTTTGCATTTCTGCGTCCATTTTTTATTAACCTATATATAGCACGGGCGATAGATTTAGTTTGATGCAACATAATGCACATATGCATTTCCTTCCTGTTACTACGAGTATTTCTTATTATTTTGTATTTCATGTCACTGTTGTGTCCCAATATTTTATAATAAGTTTAATAAATCATAATTGTTTTGTATATAAATTAAGTTAGTAGTCAAATAAAATTCAGAGTTAATATAGAAAGGGACAAGTTTAATTCACCAGTATTTGTCGACCTCAAGAACCATTGAATTCTTCTACACATGGTTCTTCGAGCCAATAAACAACATTAGTATACTACTACATAGCGTGTCAAAGAACACTTTGAGGAGCCACTAAATCAACATTAGTATACTACTATTATATGTAGCATCTCAAAAACACACTTTGAGGAAGCTATTAGTCCAGTCAAATAAGTCGAAAAAATGCTAAAGATCGCATTTAATTTGTTTCAGGCTGCAATTTTGAGGGTTGTTGTAGGGTGGTCCTGGGAATATTGTCGCAAAAATGTAGCCTCGTAGGCAAAAAAAAGGGGTGAAAGACAATAAAAACACACCTGAACGCGTGACAATCTATTTGCCGTGCGTGCTGTTTGGAAGAGGTAAAATTTTTGAAAAAAAATTAAAAATGCTATATTATTCAGAATATGATTCTAAATAAAAAAGTCTATAGTGGCCAACTCCTATCTCGTAAGGACGCGACAGGAAAACCGAAAGAATCTAAGGGTGGACACATTGCTATATCAATTAACATGTGTCCGATTACTTCAATTCTGCAACATTTTCTTTCAAGAGCTAGCAACCAAAAGAAGCGTTAATCTTTCGATGATGGAGTGGAAAAACGGTAGAGAAGAAAGTTATCGGACTATATGTTGAGCAATATTTGCGCTCATGTTTTGCTGTGGTGACGTGCCTGGAACATTTTTGAATTTTTTTTGGAATTTTGGCTGGTTGTGCAAAACGAGCCGAGATATGATGATTTTTGCTTTGAATTTTTTCATTTTAGTTCAATATGGCTGCAGTTTTGCGCATTCGATGGTTTTTAGGGTTTTAGGTGACTGCGATTGCGTAAGCGTGGGAAGCAAGTAATGTTATGTGATTGTGTGCATTTGTTGTTTGTTTTTAATTGGCGTAAAGGGTAGGATATGGGATTGCAGGCTACACAGGAAGAATGGGATATAATAAATTAATGGTATAGACTAGATGAGTGGGATCTGGGTTGGTTAGATGGTTAAAAATAGAAGCGTTACCTTATTTAAAAATGTATTACTGACAAATCATAGTTATATAAAATTTGCAGGCCCTTTCTTTTTTTAAATTTAATTAAAAAAAGGTTTACTAATTCCCAATATGATATAATGCAATAATTGTCTCTTGCAATTTACAAATCATAAAATCAAATCAAATTAAAAAGGATTTATTTCATGTACAAGCCTTTTTTTAGCTATAGCTATACGTACAACGTTGGGCAATATGAGACTAAAGAGCATAATTATAGATTAACAAATCAGAAAAATTAACAATAAAGTCATTAGATTCATTATTTTGACTGGTTGGAAACCAGACCAGACACTTACTTATAGTAATCATAAGAGTAATAATAATAAAAATAAAATAATAAGAGTAATAATGTTGCCCTATCGTATTGTTTGCCTTTAAGTTTTCAAATGTCAGCCAGTAATTATAAACATAATTTTACTCCTTACATGTTTACATCTGGTAATTTTCTGTTCTCAGTAATATATGGACCACGGTAGTGCTATTATTAGTAGTAGTGAAATTATAACTTTATCCTTTTTATCTCATTTCACTTTATATCTTTGATTAGTTGCATAGTCTAAGATTGCTCTTATTATTATCTTATTTATTTATTTATTTATTTATTTATTTATTTATTTGAAAAATTAATGCGATAGCAAACAGATATACATCC
This sequence comes from Dioctria rufipes, assembly GCA_963924295.1. NCBI lineage: Eukaryota > Metazoa > Arthropoda > Insecta > Diptera > Asilidae > Dioctria > Dioctria rufipes. Next base: position 234,533,977 of record OZ002740.1, read on the forward strand.
ACTTACTTACTACCGCTAAGCAACTAAAGTAAAAAAGTAAATAAAAAAGAAAAAAGAAAGAAAAAGGAAGATCTGCAAATGCTTAGGAAAAGTTAAAGCTACATAATATCCAAGTAAATACAAAGAAAAATTTCAAAAAGCATAATATGACTGAAACAAACTAGAACTATTAATATATAGTAGACTTAATAAGAATAGCTATAAATACATAGGTGGAATTAAAGCTAATATGTAAGTAGTACAAAACAAAATTTCAAGAAGCATAATAGGAATGAAACAAACTTAAAACGATATAATACATAGTAACTGAAGTCATAAGAAGAAATCCATAGAATTCAGGGACAAATAAGTCTATTTATTAATGAGAAAGTTAACTTAAGTACTAAAAGAAAAAAGAAAAAAAATGGGAAAAAAAATGATAACAAAGAATAACAAATAGGCATGAGGGTGAGGCAAGTTGAATATGTAAGGAATAGGAGAAATGAAGCAGAAAGAATAAGAGTGAGACAAATCACTTTAATTTAAAATTGCAAAATTGTTCAATTGATTTATTACAATCAAGAGGTTGCGTTTAAAACTCGAAAAACTATCTCCAAATATGTCCAAATCATTATATAAGACATTGTGAGCCTTTTGAATCCGAACGGAGGGGGATTTAAAGCGCAAGTTGGTGCGGGGAGCATCAATAAAAAACGAGAGTGTGTGGCGAGTTAGGCGATTAGGAGAGCAGATTTTTAATAGGGATAATAAGTGGGCTGAATCAATAGACCCATGCAAGATTTTAAACAGGAACATTTCGTCAAGATAGGAGCGACGCGCTTCTAACGATATCATAGAGTATTTGGACAATCGGGCTTCGTATTGCACATATGAACCAGTAAGTTTGAAGAGCAAGTGCCGAGTGAATCTGCGTTGAACGCTCTCAATTTTGTTTCTGTACGTTGTATAGAAAGGGTTCCAAATTGGGGAAGCGTACTCAAGTATAGATCTTACCAAGGTGTTATACATAGTTATGTGCGAGGAAAGCTGCTTAAATGGCCTAGCACACCTTAAGATAAATCCCAAGGTCTTAAACGCTTTGTTGGTGATATGATTAACATGAGAGTCAAAGAGAAGCTTGCTATCAAATTGCACTCCTAGATCGTTGATTTTAGATACACGCATGGCAGATACGGTGCCCAACTTTTTGTTTTTTTTTTTGCTCTATGTATTCTAATATTACTCTTATGATTACTTATGAGTAAGTGTCTGGTCTGGTTTCCAACCAGTCAAGATAATGAATCTAATGACTTTATTGTTAATTTTTCTGATTTGTTAATCTATAATTATGCTCTTTAGTCTCATATTGCCCAACGTTGTTGTTGGGAATGGCAGGTTATTTATAACTAGAACACAAATATATGAAACGCACGTTTAGTCCGATAACAATTCAAGAGCTTTATTGAGATGATTTTTATAATTAAGTACAAAGTACAACCGACGCGTGTCAAATTCTGTAATAGACTGACGCTTGTCAAGTTCGGATCAGTGTAAGTGTGCTCACCACACAGTGCACGAATAGTCCGTAGAATTGTCTGCGTGTATGAAAATACGGTTGTATTATTTCCAACAGTTGTACGTATAGCTAAAGCTAAAAAATGGCTTGTACATGAAATAAGTCCTTTTTAATTTGATTTAATTTTTTGATTTGAAAATTGCAAGAGACATTTATTGCACTATATCATATTGAGAGTTAGTAAACCTATTTTTAATTAAATTTTAAAAAAAGAAACCACCTGCAAATTTTATATAACTATGATTTGTCAGTAATAAATTTTTAAATAAGGTAACGCTTCTATTTTTAACCATCTAACCAACTCAGATCCCACCCATCTAGTCTATACCATTAATTTATTATGTCCCATTCTTCCTATGTAGCTTGCAATCCCATATCCTACCCTTTACAACAATTAAAAGCAAACAACAAATGCACACAATCACATAACATTATTTGCTTCCCACGCTTACGCAATCACAGCCACCTAAAACCCTAAAAACCATCGAATGCGCAAAACTGCAGCCATATTGAACTAAAAGGAAAAACTTCAAAGCAAAAATCATCATATCTCGGCTCGTTTTGCACAACCAGCCAAAATTCCAAAAAAAATTCAAAAATGTTCCAGGCACGTCACCACAGCAAAACATGAGCGCAAATATTGCTCAACATATAGTCCGATAACTTTCTTCTCTACCGTTTTTCCATTTCATCATCGAAAAATTCACGCTTCTTTTGGTTGCTAGCTCTTGAACGAAAATGTTGCAGAATTGAAGTAATCGGACACATGTTAGTGGATACAGCAATGCGTCCACCCTTAGCTTCTTTCGGTTTTCCTGTCGCATCCTTACGAGATAGCGGTTGGCCACCATAGACTTTTTTATTTAGATTCATATTCTGAATAATACAGCATTTTTAATTTTTTCAAAAATTTTACATCTTCCAAACCGCATGCACGGCAAATAAATTGTCACGCGTTCTGGGGTGTTTTTATTGTCTTTCACCTATTTTTTTTTTTCCTGCGAGGCTGCATTTTTGCGACACCAACCCTCAAAATTTCAGCCTGAAACAAATTAAATGCGATCTTTAGCATTTTTTCGATTTATTTGACTGGACTATTAGTAGAGCTACAAAAACAACTAGACGACAATATTGAGAAACTGTCCATAAATATTCCAAAAGACGGCTCCTCACGAAAAAGTCCGGAATATTTAACTTCCAAAAACGATATTGGGAGGAATTTGATAAGAATCAGAATCAATTAAAGATCTCCCTCGAAAGAGACCATTCCTACTTTACTGTACACGAAAACGTAAAAATGTTTTCAAATAGCGCAAAAGGCTATTAATGACTTCATTAAAGCCAATTTTCCAAATATATCACTTCCTCATCCAAAAGCTGCAGAGCCCATTACAATTAAAGAATCCCCCAATCAAACAAGTCTCTGCGATACTACTCATTCTCTCCCATATTTTGAAGCTGCCAGACTCAATAATCTTCCAAAACTACCTCCGATGAAGATTCCAAAGTTCAACGGATACTACAAAATCTGGAAACCGTTTATTCATATGTTTGATAACATCATTCATAGCAATCCCTGCCTAAGCGAAGTGGAAAAGATGTAGTACCTTTCTGAAGCCAGGAAGTTTATAAGCCACCTTCAGTTAAGTAATAATAATTACAAAACTGCTCTACAACTTATTCAAGCGAGGTAGAGTAAACGCAGAAAAATAATAAAAACAGAAATATCATTACCACCTATATAAACATTATTATGGACCTGAAAAGGGTAGAGCACAGGTGTCAAGAAGACGTCACAATGCTTCATGACACCCTAAGAGAGTGCTTAGAAGCATTGAATAACTTAAACTGCAGGACAGGAGAATGGGGTCCAATTATTGTCTGAATTGCTATGAAGAAACTAGATTCAGAAACCTTACGTTTGTTTGAAGAGAGTATCTCTAATTCCAGGGAGATACCAACCACAACAGAGATACTTAACTTCCTTGAAAAACGTTTCCAGATCTTAGACTGTATAAAAAATTCAAAACAAGTGAAGTCAGAGACTATAAATTATAACAAGAAGATGTCTTTCTACTCTTCTACTATAACAAAACATATATTGCGCCTTCTACAGTAAAGATCGCAGGATCGCAGTGTATTCCAATGTGTAGAGTAAAACAAAAAATTAAATATCCAAGATAGAAATTCATTTATAAACAAAAAGGGTTTATGCACAAATTGTTTAGCACATAAGAAATTTGAAAAATGCAGAGCCAACATAACTTGCTTCTATTGCAATAAGAAACATCATACTCTAATGCACAATGTCAGTGATAATACTGCCAAAAACAAATTTAAAGGTGAACCAGCAGTCCCACAGAAAACTCCTGAGCTCATGAGGCAGTTCAGTTTGCAAAATGAGGATATTACAACATTGCACAACAAGATAAAAATCCCAAGTGTGTTGCTCCCTACTGCAACGGTAAGAGTATCAAATGGATTTGGCCAAACAGAGTTTCTAAGAGCGCTGGTTGATTCTGAATCACTAAAGAGTCTGTCCAAAATTTAAGACTACATAAAGAACGAATCAGAACAACAATTATGGGTGTCAACTATGCCAAAAACCGCAAAATCCACCAGCAAAGTGAGCATTAAAATACTACTGCCATAAAAGAATAACTCCTTCCTTCGAATAGAAGCAATGGTGTTAGAAAAGCTATGTTCATTTCTCCCTGATGAAATAATACCAGAAGTAAATACAACTAAGTATGGAAGCATGGTCTTAGCAGACCCTAACTACAATAAACCAGGTTGACTTGATTCTTGGTGCTGATGTTTATGCAAATATAATTTTGGATGGTGTTATATAAGGCCAACCAACTGCACAAAATACAAAACTGGGTTGGATCCTCTTTGGATATACTATATTCCCAATGCCTCTCAGGAAACTAACAAAATCGCAAGTTTTCTTTCAATTAGTGAGATAGACCAGCAACTGAAACAATTTTGGGAAATAGAGATTAATTCCATGCCCAGTCAGACAAACGATGATTGTACTCAGCACTTCGAAAATACACATAAAAGAACCCAACATAGACAGTATATAGTCCGACAAGAAAAATTTAGGGACATTAGGTTTTTCGAAAAACAAGACTGTTGCTTGCTTGCTACAAATGGAAAAAAAGGTTGAGCAAAAATCCTAATGACATGGCCGAATATAAGAAATTTCTCACAGAATATTTAACCTTGGGACATATGAGACTCGCAACAAATTACAAAGGCACTCACAGAAAGGTATATTACTTGCCGCATCACGCAGTGCTCAAAGGAGACAGTATAACTATAAAACGGCGGGTAGTGTTTAATGGATCCGTAAGCCTGAATGATATCCTTCTTACCGGAAAAAAACATCAGCAAGTTCTAAGCTAACTCCTATTAAGATGGAGGAAGCATCGCTTTGTTCTTACTTCGGAAGTTGAAAAATGTTCCGACAGATTAAAGTAACAAAAGAACACCGAAATTACCAAGGCATATAATGGCGAAAAAAATTCTGAAGAACGAATTCAAGAGTATGTTTTAAACACCGTTACTTATGGGACAGCACCCGCTATTTACGTATGAAGATTCAGTACGGTACTGTACCAAGTAGAATCCTGCTTGAATTCACGACCAATAAGGCAACATTCCAGCGATCCCACAGATTTGGAACCACTGACGCCAGGGCACTTTTTGATTGGACGACCGCTCATAGCACCACCACAATCTGAAATCGTTCCTCAAGAGCTTCATCATAGATGGAAGGTAGTCACGAAACTACATTAAGATATCTGGAGACGCTGGTCTCAAGAATACCTATCGTTACTTCAGCAGAGAAGCAAATGTAAGACGTTGGGGAAAAAATCCAGTGATCGAAGAATTGGTCTTGGTAAAAGAAGATACTTTACTATCACAGAAATGGCCACTAGGGCGAATTACTCAATTACATCCGAGAGATGATGACGTAGTCCGAATTGTTTCTGTGCAATACAAAAACTGTATTAAGAAACGGGCTATTCACAAGATCTGTCAACTAGCTATTTCCATACTTAATTCTGAAGACACAAGTCCAGCTCCAAATTTAATTAAATCAAAAGCGAGAATAAACATAGTGAATAATAATAAAATAATAATAAAATAAAAATAACAAGAAATGAAAATCCTGCTCCATTCTACAGTCATCAGAGCCAGAATTGTGGTCGCAGACCAAAAATTTCGATAAAATTTCACCCACAGGACCAAAAAGAAACTATCCATTGTGCCTTGCACCTGGGTACAGAAACTGCTGCTTGCAATCTTTTCTCTATTTTAATGGCTAACGGTAGTTTTCTCCCAAGACTGTGAAACTATGAACTTAGGTCACGTACAAATTAAACGTGTGAACCTTCGCCTACAGTTCACACTTTTTAAAGAAGAAATAATCACTGATCAGAAAAACATTAATAATACTTGGAACCAGATCAGAGATATGTGTGAACAAAGAAAGGAGCTCACAAAAATGACGCACTGCCAAGCACTGTTTGAACATGTATCCTCAAGAAGAAATCATCTCTTTAAGACCTTAAAAGAAGTTATCAATACAACGGAGTTGAAATGTAGATCTAAGAGGGGGATATTTGGCAGTCTTTTAACCAGCATCTTTGGAGTTAATGATCAAGTATATACTGATATTGAGCTTTTGCAAGAGAATCAACATAATCTTTTGCACTAAATCAATCAACAGATGTTTATTCTATCCACGAAAATTAATCATCGGAATTTCTCATATCTGAGAAACTAAAAAACTTTGACGCCCGATTGTCCCAAGTAATTTCTTCTGTTAAAGAAATTGCTACCTGGTATTCTACCGTAGATCATAACAGAATCGACATTGAAGTATTCGCTACATTTATCAGTACTGAAATGAAGTGACCTGCAAGAAAAATATCAAAACTGGTTAAACGTACTCCATAACCACGGATATTTTTTTGATTTTGTCAACCCACGTAACATTGGTCTTCTAATTCAAAATGTGTCGCATAATATTGGAAGTAACTCCAAATACTATCAACTTATACGACTTAATTCATGTAACACCCATTCCTTTAATGACTACAAACAACACATGGCTGATCTAAAATTCACAACACTGTCCAGCAAAAAATGCTATCTGAAAACAAAGGAAATAATCTTGAAGACAAACTTGGACCAAAACATTGAAGTAGTCTCCAGCCATATGAAGAAAGTGGTACCAGATTCAATAAAAATAAACTTCAACAAGCCTCCTGCAACTGATGCAACCTGGAGTATTGATACTTTCTAACAAGTAATTTATGGAATTCACTGTAGAGCCTAATCTTAATCCTTCAACACTCAAGAAGGCTCTTGTTTTACACATCGTTGCGACAACAACGACAATATTACTATTCATCCCATCATCTCTACAAGCTTGGAGATACTGAACTAAGGTCAAGTAACTTCTACAGTGCTGTTACAAAAGGGACGAACCAAATTCCATCTACCATGAACCAGCTGTTCAACATGAGTCATCACTTCAGCAACAGTTTAACAAAGTCATATGTTCTGGCGGGCCCCAGCATATTCAGTGCTGAACAATAACAATAACAATTCTATTACTTCAATTTGTAAACAATCACGCTAAATTCATCTATCTGTGATCCAATAACGAAAGTGAGCAATTCGAGCTTTACTCGCAATCGTAATAATCAATTGCATTTTTATTTACATTTCTGCGTGCATTCTTTGTGAACCTATATATAGCATGGGCGATAAATTTAGTGTGATGCAACTGTTACTACGAGTATTTCTTATTATTTTGTATTTCATCCCTTTTTTGTGTTCCAATATTTGTTAATAAACATAATAAATCATAATTTTTTTTAATATAAATTAAGTTACTAGTCAAACTATATGTTGACCTTAGAGACTGCCCTCCCATGTATATATACATATCTATACGCTTAAATGTCACTTTGATTATTTAAGCAGGGTACTTTATACATAAAAGAGTGAAAGACTTCCTCGCCAGCTAGCTTATAAGGTAATAGAAAAAATATATTATGGTTTATATAGCTTTGCAAGACATCTCTGAGAAACACAACATTAAGCGTGAATTACAATTACGACTGATCTGTCGACAGCGACTTGATTTTAAGTCGAAGTCGACGCTGTGGTGGAATTTGTAATTAAATTAAAGCTTCAACTGCTTGAACACCAGCAGTCCCGACGTGATTGAACTGAAGTTGACCACAGGCGACACCAACTTTGCACTTTGAGCAAAGTATAGTTTCAGTCGTTGTCGCAGTCGAAGTTGAAGTTGCAATTGTATCTTGTGACATGTATTTACCATTTGAGCAAAGTCGAAGCCGAAGTCGCAGTCGTAATTGTATTTCACGCCTTATTCTAAATTTTGAAAAAGAAACGTATTCTACAATAAGGGAATCTTTTTAAATCTTATTAAGAAAGAAGAGTCATGGATTAGACGTAAGGCTGTGGATAAGGCAAGAACCACTGTGCGACATGAGCTATATGACAAGCTACACTATTTTTCCTCCAGTAATTATCTTAAGGATGGATTTTCTGTTAAAAAAATAAGTACTATAATGAGATTTAGAGGTGGCTTGGTTGATTTGAATGCCAGTCCATGGAGGAGAGAGGGAGGGAGCTTGTGCTCGTTATGCACTTTCTGGGTAGATGCCCAATTTTGGCCGAGTTTCGTATTAGAGTTTATGGGAAGAGTTTGTTGAGTGAGCTTGAGGTAATTGAATCGTTGAATGGCAGAAATAATTTCAATGATCTTTTCTTTTTTGTTACTTAGTCCTGGAAATATAGATCTTTTTTAATAAATGAATTTAACTGCTAGGCTGGAAAATTAACCATATGCGCATCACTTTGAATTTGCTTTGTTTATTAAGTTATCTGAGTATTATATACTTCTTTCTTTCAATACTGTTATTTTGTATTTTTTTTCCTTTTTTTTTCTTTTTGTTGCTCTTTTTCAATTTTTTCTTGTATTGTTTTTTTTTTATAGTTTTTTTCTTAATTTTTGATTGTCAACCCCGACAGACGGCCTCGGTGCCATGATCGTAGGTTTTTTAGCTAGATTGTTATAGCATAAGCAATTATCTTGTTCTGAATTTAATAAACCATTGTTATTATTATTATTATTACTAGTCAAATAAAATTCAGATTCAAAATCGAAGGCGACAAGTTTAATTCACCACTACTTTTCGACCTCTCCACATGTTGTAGGAATTCAAGAGCCGTTGAATTCTTCTACATAGTAGGTACCATTTTTTCTAAACATAAAGATAAGTTGAACGAAGATTATTAGAATTACATTTTAATTTGCCACTAGCCCCACTGTTTACACTTCATTATGATACATTGCAAATTTGTGTTCTATTTGAGAAAACTTACTATTACCACTAACTAATTTCACTATAGAAATAATAAAAAGATCTTAAATAATCAATTAAGAGTGCAAATTATATGAATGTATTACACTTTTATTTATCGATAAAACTTTCCTGTGGCGCGTTGTTTTGATCCGAACTGATTTCCCTAAAATGAACTTTAAACTAACAAATTCAATGTATATTTATGGTAAGAAACTCATATTATATTTATTTAAACATTTTCTATGGCTCCAGCGGAATAAATTTACATAAATAAAGGGTTTTCCAATAAGAGGTGTTATTTTATTGGAAAACCCTTTATTATCACTTTATTTTTCCCGTTTTGAGAGTCGATTCGAGTGACGTCACACGCACTTGAGAGCCCGGATGATCATACTTGTTACTCTGTATACCGTGTCAAAACCCTCGAGAATACTTCACAAGCCATGAAACAGACTCCGTCACTACCAAATGAGAGCCCCAACGGAGTCCTAACATTATAAAATATTTGCAGTGTTCTTATGTAAAACTGACAAAAATTTGATTTGAATAACTCCTACGCCCTAAACTACTATTCATACAGAAAAATGGTGTTCTGATAATCTTAAGGCGGAATTACAATGGACGCAACGGAACGCAACTGAACGGAGAGAAATGTCAAACCGGTTTTCTTTATATGCTTTTCACATGGAGTTGCGCACAGTGGATGGACGAAAACGCAGTCGTACGCAGCAAGTTTAATAAAATCTGAAATTAACGCAACTGAACGGATAAACATAACCTCAAATTAGCTTTGGGATTGTTTATTTTGTTCCGTCAAGTGAAACTGTGCTGCGGAAAGGTGTAATAAGTAGAGAGGAAATGGAATGAAAAGAGTTTTTTGATTTTATCCATATTTGTTTATAAATTTTGGGTCAAACGTCACTATCACTTTCAATTACTCATGCGTCCATTGTAAGCAGCTAACCTCGACGTCCGTTTTACTGCGTAAATTTGACATTTCACACCGTTCAGTTGCGTTCCGTTGCGTCCATTGTAATTCAGCCTTTAAGCTTGCTTTCTTATCTTCCAAACCGTAATAAAATTTTCATACCTTTTCTAATAAAATTATTTAAAAAATTTATTTGAACCAAATGACTATGATTCCTCAAACAAAAACTCATGAGTTATGTTATGTTATGTCGCTGCGCCGTTAGGACACAGAAAAGTTCTCCGAAAGGAAAAGAAAGAAAGAAATTAAAAAGGAAAATAAAATAACAAAAAAAATCAAACTCCCTTAAAACTTTTACGAATAAAGGCAAAAAATCAGAAAGAGCCGATTACATGCAATGAAACAGAATGGCAAATGACTCATTTTCGTAAATAAATGAGAAGGGGTGGAGTTTTGAGATTTTACTCTCATAAAATATTCCCGCACTTTTCTGAAAACAGGTTTTTTCTGAAATATTGAGAGAGTGCTACGGCAAAGATAACCTAATATTAAGAAGATAGGACACAGCCGAACAAAATTGGAAATTTTTCGTGTTTTTTAGACCGAAACAGGTTGTTATGGTTGTATGTTGAGTGATTGACGACTGGACGTTAAGTACCAACTGCCAGCATGAGCTGACAGATTACTCGGTGGACAGCGTTGACTGCAGGGCGGCACGCTAGAACCTCGGTTATTGCGGGAGAGTTATAAGGGGGGTTACCCAAAAGCCTGCCGCTACCACCAGTCATAGACAAAAATAATCGTGCCTGACACACACAAAAAGAGCACCCATCCAGCCCTGAAGCAAAGTTAACCTAATAATAAGTTAAGAAGCTGGTGAGATTTCCAAGTGTTTTACATTTAAAATGCACACGGCAAGAAAAGGAAGGAAGAAAGAAAAAAAATTAAACTCTCTTTAAAAATTTTATGAACAAAGATAAAAAATATGAAAGCGCAAGTTGCATGCACCGAAACAGAATGGCAAATGTTTCATTTTCGTAAATAAATGAGAAGGGGCGGAGTTTTCACGTTTTACTCTCACAAAATGCTCCCGCGCTTTTGTTAAAACCGGTTTTCATGAAATATTGATAATGTTAGGACACATGTTGTTGTTATAATTTGCTGTAATATGGACACATGTTGTTGCTGTAATCCTATGATATTTGAACAGCACGTGTTTCTGTTTACATTCGTTTTGCTATGAAGAGATTAAGTGGGAGAACTCATGCTGAATTCTCTGATATTTTCGGGAAAAATGAGAATTTCATTTGAGAGGAATTTTACGTCTCCTTTCAGCATCTGGACCAAAGCGAAATTTATCTTTTTCTTAAAAATGGGAGGTAGTGTCAAAGTTTACCTAATAATAAGTTAAGAAGCTGGTGAGATATCCGAGTGTTTTACATTTCAAATGCACACGTCAAGAAAAGGAAGGAAGAAAGAAAAAAAATCGAAAAAAATCAAACTCTCTTTAAAAATTTTATGAATAAAGATAAAAAATGTGAAAGCGCAAGTTGCATGCACTGAAACAGAATGGCAAATGTTTCATTTTCGTAAATAAATGAGAAGGGGCGGAGTTTTCACGATTTACTCTCATAAAATGCTCCCGCGCTTTTGTGAAAACCGGTTTTCATGAAATATTGATAATGTTAGGACACATGTTGTTGTTGTAAAAGGACTAGTAGAAGGACACATGTTGTTGCTGTAATCCTATGATATTTGAACAGCACGTGTTTCTGTTTACATTCGTTTTGCTATGAAGAGATTAAATGGGAGAACTCATGCTGAATTCTCTGATATTTTCGGGAAAAATGAGAATTTCATTTGAGAGGAATTTTACATCTCCTTTCAGCATCTGGGCCAAAGCGAAATTTATCTTTTTCTTAAAAATGGGAGGAAGTGTGGCCCGAAGTACATTATTATGAATAAGTTGAAAGGATTTTGAGGGATTTAATAAGATTTTGTTGTTCGGGTAATCCTACGTTTTCTCGATTTTTGTTTTTAACTCGTTGTCTCAGTTGCACTACAGTAGAGCATAGACAAGTTCCTTTCCCTCATTCATGCAAAAGACGAAAGTATATGAAATTAGTTGTTTCATTCTAAAAAACACCTGAAATTTGCCCATTTGGCTCTACAGCTTCTTAACTTATTATTAGGTTAACTTTGCCTGAAGGGGCTCGTACACCACCTACCTTACCTTGTAATGATGGCGCAGATCTCATGCCTTCTTATTCCACTGCCCCTTCCACCCAACGATACTGTGCGGCGTTCGGTATACAGTATCCCTTTTAATGATCTGAAATGCGCGGAGTGAAAGAGCGGACCTAGTCAAGCCTCACATGGACGGCTCCGGGAGAGTGAAAGGATAAAACAGTGAAAACCTCAGATCATAGTTACGTTATAATGAAGAAAATTTTATTCACATTCTTAGGAAGCTCTATCATTTACCTATTGCTAGGAGATCGCCCTCACAGATAAACTACCTTAATTTATTACAGTGATTTCAGTGCCTACACTCCAATACATCTACCATAAAAACATCGTATGGTGTGTTCCGAGGAACAGTCTAAAACTTATCACTTGTTATATCCTAGTCAATCAACAATCGATAATGATGAGGAACAGGAAATAGCGCAAGCATTCCTGGTCAGTACTACTTAAGGTAAGTCTAATCGGATTCAAAAAATTTCATTCTATATTGTTATGGCTTAATCAAATCAAATCATCATATGCGGTCTAATCAACTTCACAAAATAATTCTTACTTGACATCGTTGTAGTCAGACCAAATTCACAGAAAAATTGAATACATATCGTTGCAGGTAAGAGCTATATCTGTTCAAATTCAAATAAATATATGTACATACATAGGTATGAAATTTCAATACTAATTCTAAAGTCTAAGGTTATCTCATCACTATACTTGAAATTTCTTATCTCCCTTTAAGATTATTCTAAGATCCAAAATACATTTTTTTCTTAATTTTTTTTTTCTTTCAAAAAGAAATCTTTCTTAACTACGCCTGAACTGTATCTACATTGATTTCCTCTTTTTCTTTTGACCTTCCACTCAGTAGCTCCGGTCAAAGTATAATACTTCGTTTAAACTAATATAGTTAATAAATTAAGAGAGTAACGACTTACATTTTTCTTTTTTTTTGCTGGGGAGTCCACCGCAGAGGCCTTCCAGATGATCCGCCGTGATACTGTCAAGAGAATTTGAAGAAAAAAAAAAATTTCGAATATTCGGTATTATAAAGGGTTTTCCAATAGGAGGTGTTATTTTAATTAGCCCGCTATTTCGGTATATGTCACTTTTGGAGCTGTCATTTTTTGACATTTGACAAGTAACAACTACGCCATTAATAAAAATTCAACGATACACGATTCAACAACGCATTGAAGAAATTATTAAAATTCACTATAAAAATGGTGAAAATGTGGCAGAGACGGTTCGTAAAACTCGAACATTTTTGGGTCATCGTGAAGCACCTTGTCGGACCGCAATACAGAAATTGGTAGAAAAATTCGAGCTGTCGGGACAAGTTAGTGATGTGAAGAATAAAACCTGTGCACGTCGCTCAAGAACAGCCGAGAATATTGCTGCTGTAGCCGAAAGTGTTGAAGAAAACCCAGGTTTGTCCATTCCTCGTCGGAATTAGGCATTCCACAAACGTCATTACACCGTATTTTGCATAAATATTTGGGTCTTAAGGCTTATAAAATTCAGTTAACACAAGAACTCAAGCCGGCCGATCATCAACAACGTCGGGTCTTTGCTGATTGGGTCTTTGAAATGCATGAAAATGATCCGGAATTCCATTGAAAACTCATCTTGAGTGATGAGGCCCATTTCCACCTCGATGGCTTCGTCAACAAGCAAAATTGTCGCATCTGGGGCTCGGAAAACCCAAGAGTTATTGTTGAAAAGCCTCTCTATCCTCAACGTGTGACTGTTTGGTGCGGTTTACGGTCCCGCGATGTCATTGGACCTTACTTTTTCGAAAATGAGGCTGGAGCAACAGTTACGGTGAATGGATTGTTCTATCGACAGATGATTAATGATTTTTTATGGCCGGAATTGGATGGTATTGATCTGGACAACGTTTACTTTCAACAAGACGGCGCTACGTGCCATACAAGCAACGAAACCATTGATCTTTTACGGGAAAAGTTTCCGGACCGTGTTATCTCTCGAAGAGGTGATCACAATTGGCCACCGAGATCTTGTGACTTAACACCTTGCGACTTGTTTCTTTGGGGCCACGTGAAAGAGAAGGTCTACGCCAACAGCCCAGCGTCGATTCAAGACCTCAAAGTTGGAATTCGTGAGGCTATCGAGGACATAGAGCAGCCACTTCGCGATTTGGTTATGGAAAATTTCATGAAAAGGATATGGTCCTGTAGGCGTGGTCGTGGTGGTCATTTGGCTGATGTTAATCTCCATTATTAACGGCATACCTTCCTCTTTATAATGAAATAAAGATTCGATCATTTATCTCAAAAAATGGCATTTTTCTTTGAATATCAAAATAACACCTCTTATTGGAAAACCCTTTACTTGACTTGGCCGAGCCGTGTACTTGCTAATCTAAAAAAAAAAGGATTATTCCTTTACAAAAATCATATTAACTTATAAATTACAAATTTCAATGAACTTCCTTTGATGTGTTGAAAAGGGGGTCCACGTGAAAGGTTCGGCGCGTTTTAAACGACCACTGGACTTGCTATGTAGCAAATTATTCCTGCCGTGTATTTACATTTGCGACTTGTGAATTCGGGAAAAAGTTATTGAAATCATATGGATGACTTTCTGGCTGGACAGCTACACATTTATTACTTCCAAGGAATAGGAAAGTGACCACTCAGTACAATGGATATCAAAAAAAAAACTTTGACGCTACTTAACGGGTAGTACAAAAGGTGAACGTGGCTCCTCCGTAATTTCGGGCACTACCATGATGTTTGAAAACTTTTTACTCGCGTAAAACAAGCCGATGGTTTTTGATTCTAATCTCTTCGTCACTCGCCTAGAATCTTCACGTCCTCTTGCCAAGAACACAATTGACAGGCCGCCTCGATTCTTCCTCTTCCTTTTTCATCTTTATTCACCTCTGTTTTTTTTCTTCTTTTACCGGTAGATGTCAGCCGAGTAACTAGCAATTTTTATGGTGCATTCACATGCGACCATAACAAGGTAATGTCATATACTTTCGTGTTTTGCATGAATGGAGGAAAAGAACTTGGCTATGCACTATTGTAGTGCGACTGAGACAACGACTTAAACACAAAAATCGAGAGAATGTGGGTTACCCGAACGACAAAATCCTTTTAAACTATTCATAATAATGTACGTCAGGTCACACTACCTCAATTTAAAAAAAAAACAAACATTTCGCTTTGGCTAAGGTACAGAAAGGAGATGTAAAATTTCTCTCAAATAAAATTCTAATTTTAAACGAAAATATAAGAGAATGCAGCATGAGTTTCTCCTACTTAATCTCACGAATATAAACAAAAGCATGTCCTTTTCAAATATCATATAATTACAGCAACAACTTTGTAGCAAGCTCTCTCAATATTTGAGAATAACCTGTTTTCACAAAATCGCGGGAACATTTTATGAGAGTAAAACCTGAAAACTCCGCGCCTTCTTATTTATTTACGAAAATAAATCATTTGCCATTCTGTTTCGTTGCATGCAATTTGCGCTTTCACATTTTTTATTTTTATTCATAAAAGTTTTAAAGAGAGTTTGAATTTTTTTTCATTTTTTTTCTTTCTTTCTTCCTTTTCTTGCCGTGTGCATTTTAAATGTAAAACAATCGGAAAAGTCGTCTCTGTCCTAACTTACCATTAACTTAACTTTCGTTACGGTCCTTTTTTTTATTGACCTCGTCAGACTTTTTTTTCTTTAAATATAGTTAGTTACGAGTGATTGTTTTTATATATTTAAGAGGCTATGAACTTTTGACTCGAAGATCATTATAAATTTCAGGTATCGGAAGGGATGCCGGCAACAATTATGCCCAGAGAGCTAACTTGGCGTTAGATCCCAATCCCCTGCACCTACGCACACATAGCTATACCCTATAGGCGGTCTGCCAGCCACCATAATACGCATTATCAATCATACAACACAGACATCACACAATTACACCGCAGCTACCCGAATACACGCAGTTGCCACACATAAACATTCATGCAGTCCCAGCGGCAAATGGAAGTATTTCGGATGCATTCCGAAAACATTCTCTGAAAGGTATGGAAGCAATACGCTTTGATACCCAGTCCATTTCTTTTAATGCATTGATGTCCTACGACGGGAAGGTATAAAGTGGCTATATACTTGCACACCTTACCTCTACAAGACCAGTAAGGTGAAATGAAGCCTTCCTAATTAATACCTTGGTAGGGGAGAAGAAGCATTCTTTATTAGATTTTTGGAAGCTGAAAAAAAGCATTGCTTTAAAATTCTTTGTAAGGTGAAAAGAGTAATCCTTTTAAATTCAGTGGAAGCATTCATTCTACCATATCAGAATAGTGAACGGAACCATAAGGCTTGAATTTTCCAGAAGGTTGGAAAGAACCATTCAATTTAGGTAGTGGAGGGAAGCACTCTTCCTATTTTCACTGACAATTAAAGGGAAGAACTTTTCCTGCTTTCTTAAGAAGGTGCAGAAAATGGACACTCCTTCACTTATTCGAATTACGCACTTAAATGAAAATAATCCACTTCTTCTAAAATAATGCACAAATCAGGATATTTTTCATCTACGCACATTTCTTCCTTCATTGTTCTTAGAAAAACAATGAAACTATATGACTCATTTTCGACCTCCTCGCACTCCCTCGAACAAGCAAATATAACCGCACAAATTTCTATCTCTTTTCGATAACAACTTGTATGAATAGATCTATTCATTACCTCTGCCTTCTCTAAACATTCCCTGCAAGGTACATAAAATGCTCACAAGCACGACGCATCAGCACATTACGCCAGCCTTCCTAAACCAGGTAAACGTAAGGTAAATAGACATATCTATTCATTACCTATGCCTTCTCTAAATATTCCCTGAAAGGTACATAACATACTCAAGCATATGGTCATCAACACATTACGCCTGCCTTCCTAAACCTGGTAAACGTAAGGTATGTTCATTTACTCATTCCTAATGCATTCCAGGTAATTTTGACAGTAAACATTAACTAAGTCAGGCATTCCGCTGGAGTTATACAATATCCATACATATACATATATCCAATCGTATTAATCAGACCGACACAACACAGCCCGGACCAGATAGATTTATTTCCAACGTACACCCAAGTTAAAATCTTAGTTAAGACAATATTTAATATTTAGTTTAGTTTAGTCTAGTTTATTAATATTTTCTTGTATCTTAGTAGTTGATATTTAGGTAAGTGTCTCGTTCGTTATGAACTAATTCTGCAAGTTTAAAATTTAAATCGTTTTGTACACAACCTAAAAATCATTGGATTAGAAAGAAGTTAAGTATAAAAAAAAATCCAATTTCTGCTTTATTTTCTTGGAAAGTATTCGAACATTTTATAATAATATTAATAATAATTTGTTTTGTGCTAGAAGTTCTAACATAGTCCACTGAAAGCATGAAGACATTTTATTAATTGTCTTTGAATCGCGGAAATACTCGCCTAGGCCCCATTTCCACTGTATGTAAATAGAACCTCCTAATAACGAATCGAAAGTGTTAGCAGCCCAGAAAATAAAAGTATCTACACATATGTATTTTATTTGTAATTAATGTAAAAGTTTAAATAATATTAATATAACACGAGGGTTAAAATATCCCGAGATTACAACCAACTTCAACATTCGCATAATTTCGAAGATCTTGGTCGAAAAATAGTGGGTACAATTTTCATGGCTGTACATCTGGTAGGTGAAGCGATCACTTTCGGCAAGTTCATCAAAAAGTAAAGAGTCATCGAGTTAGTGTTAAAACAATTGATACACTAGAAATATAACGTAAAGTAAAGCTAAAATAAAATTGTAAAAGAAAATAAAGGAGGAGGAAAAACAAAAAATGGAAAAGGAGATGGAAAGGAAAAACAAAGAAACTACAGTGGAAAAGGACTTCGGCAGTGCGGGATTGGTTGGATATTGGAGGACGGTACAAATCGGCCGGCCGCATGCTTCCAGAGACTATGGCGAAAGTTAAGTACCTACCTATTGATATTAAAATTCCAAAATAAATTCCTTTGAATTTCAAATTATTCATATAATTCAGATGATACAATCTAAAATATTTATGTTATATAGATATAATGTGCATTTCTTTTTTTTAATTATATTTCGAGTAAGTTCTCAGGTGCATTTTGTTTTTATTTTACTATTTTTTTCTACCTTCGTATTTCTCTTTGTTACCAAGTTTCGTGGTTAATTGTATTTCTTAATTTGAAAAACCACGTGGCGCCCAACAAAATTAGTGTACTAAAAGGAAAACACCCACAGCCCGTCTTCACTGGGCTACTTATAAAGGGTTTTCCAATAAGAGGTGTTATTTTAGTTAGCCCGCTATTTCGGTCACTTTTGAATCTGTCATTTTTTGACATTTGACAAGTAGAAACTACGCCATTAATAAAAATTGAACGATACACGATTCAACAACGCATTGAAATTATTAAAATTCACTATAAAATGTTGAAAATGTGGCAGAGACGGTTCGTAAAACTCGAACATTTTTGGGTCGTCGTGAAGCACCTTGTCGGACCGCAATACAGAAATTGGTAGAAAAATTCGAGCTGTCGGGACAAGTTAGTGGTGTGAAGAATAAAACCCGTGCACGTCGCTCAAGAACAGCCGAGAATATTGCTGCTGTAGCCGAAAATGTTGAAGAAAACCCAGGATTGTCCATTCCTCGTCGTTCTTTGGAATTAGGCATTCCACAAACGTCATTACACCGTATTTTGCATAAAGATTTGGGTCTTAAGGCTTATAAAGTTCAGTTAACACAAGAACTCAAGCCGGCCGATCATCAACAACGTCGAGTCTTTGCTGATTGGGTCCTTGAAATGCATGAAAATGATCCGGAATTCCATCGAAAACTCATCTTGAGTGATGAGGCCCATTTACATTCGTTCTGCTCTGAAGAGATTAAGTAGGAGAAACTCATGCTGGGTTCTCTGATGTTTTTGCGAAAAATGAGAATTTTATTTTAGAGGAATTTTATATCTCCTTTCAGCACCTTGACCAAAGTAAAATTTATCTTTATCTTTAAAAAATTGAGGTAGTGTGACCCGATCTACATTATTTTGAATAGTTTGAAGGGATTTTGGAGACATTTCAGAAGATTTTATCATTCGGGTAATCCTAAGCTCTCTCGATTCTTGTTTTTAACTCGTTGTCTCAATCGCACTAGAACAATACATAGTCAAATTCTTTTACTCCGTTTATGCAAAAGTATATGACATTATTTGTTTCTTTCTAGAAAACAAGGAAAATTTTCAATTTTGTTCGGCTGTGTCCTATCTTCTTATTAGATTATCTTTGACTATACACCGGGCACTTAAGTAGAAGTAGACAGGGATGTCGTCGACGCCTTTGCAGTAGATGTAGAGCAATATCGTTGTTCAGCATAAGGGTGTGGTTGTTTTGATTTTATTAAAGTATGATTGATCTGGTTGTTAGCTTATTGTACCTGGTATTTGCTTAAAGTAGGGAGTGTTGAAAAATATCTCTCTTTACAGGGATGTGGAAATTTGTTCCGTCTGAGAATGATGGAGATCTGACTGTGCTAACTAGTTTTCCACCCGATTGGGCTCTCCTTATCTTTCTATCTCCTTGAGCTAGTAATAATGTTCAATATTACCAGAAGGTCACGATATTGTCTTACCAGAATAGAGGATATGATACGGTAGCCGAGACAAGTGATTTCTTTAACACATGATGCTAATCTAAGCACTCTCAAAGAATTTTATTGGTTAGGTCAGGAAGAAGAAGATCTAAGATTAGATTAGATTGAAAGGGTCTGAGAACAATAGAGCGCGTCTGGCGAATTCGTTTCGCTCTCTCTGATGCTGCAGTATCAGTACAGGTTTTTTCATAGGACGATGTCGCGCCGCTATTCTTTATACAGGCTTGAACACAGTTGCGACGGCCTACGACTGAGCACTTTTCTATATAGGAATCTGCAGTAGCCGTCGGCCACTCTATTTATTTAAGGCATAAACATAAGTGCGACGGCCACCGACTATTATAGTAGCAGGAATAATTTTCTCTATGAACGTTTTATGGATGGTGTATAACATAGGAATCTGCAGTGGCCGTCTACCGGTGACCAGTCTTTTGAATTAAACCAATTGTGCTATGGTAACATATGAGTGAGTATTCCTGGACGTGAAGTCCATCCTGTCAGCATGAGCTGACAGCTCACTCAGTGATCAGCGTTGACACAGGGCGGCACGCTAACACCACGGCGTCAAACTATAATATATAATAGGATTTCAATATGGGACTATATAAAATGACTTCAAAAGTAACTGTATAATATGACTTCAATATAGAACTATATAGGCTGACTTTGAAAGCTGACTATATAATATTCTAATATAAGATTCTAGTCGATCACTACTGCTCTACAGATCTCATTTATATCAATATGCTCATATAACTGCAAACAATGTAGTCTGCTCTATCCCAAAAGGGAAAAAATGAAATTTCCTTCTTTTTTCTTTTTCTTCATCTAAAAACATATGCATTATACTAGCCCCGCAGGTAGTTAGGGTACTGCAGTTTTTTTTTTTTATTATATATACCTATGCGTGTGTAACGTAATCCATTATGATATGAAAATGACATAACGATGTCTTATGACATCTCACTATAATCACATTTAGCTTAAGGCGAGTACTAGGTACTGAATGTGCCTCGTCGACGTCATGCCGGAACCGGGTGATAGACCAAATCGGAACAGTTACCAGAAAAATATAAAAAAAATCTGAGTCATGTATTTTTCAAATTATAGGCATTTCTTTTGTTTTCGAGAAAATGTACACCTTGTGATGGTTTATCAGCTCCTGTTGCTACGAATCTTTACTTTTTTTTTTTAATTTTATTTTTCTTGTGTAATCCCGAATAGTGCTTATGTAACCTGTTGATTTAAGTTCTAAGCCAACTGCTCCAGCTTGGAAGAAAATGTCACATTTTGCGGAACCAACAATATAAAACTAATAATTCGTTGAATTTTAACTGACTGTACTGAAAAAAAAATGTACCACGCCAGTCTGGCAAGTAACTTTAAAAGTTGACGCATTTAATAAGGATTCTAAAATGGTACAACACTTGCTACATTATTTCTTAGATTACGGAAAAAAAAATTTTTTCTTCAAGAAACCCAGTTTCGAAAAATTTCTATTCACCTACTAAAATTGATTCTAGTGTACCCAAAGCTTGCCTTAAGAGCGTGAGTTTAAGATTCTAGCTTGAGTGAGCCGGAGAGTCATTCCATGAATTGTGAGTGAGACAGATAGTGACGCTTTTAAGTTAGAGATGCCTAACTTTTTGTTAAACTTAGGACAAATTTTCCTTAATTTTAAAATTAAACACCAATTATTTGGATGCTAGGATTTATTATTTACAAAAGATGTTCAAACTGTCTTCCTTCAGCTTCAATACAAGCTCGACATCTTCTTAAAAAAGATCGGGTTATCAGACGGGCAATTCTTCCGTTGTTGACAAATTCAACTGCTTCCGTAATTCTTTGCCGAAGCTCAGCTAAATTTTCAATTGACTTCTTATAAACTTTCTAATGGATTTAGATCAGGTGAACGGGCTGGCCACGAGATTGTACCAGACCGCCCTATCCATCTGTCCGGATATTCTTCATTGAGATATTCTCTAACTGAAAGGGCATAGTGCGCTGGGCAGCCGTCTTGCTGATACCACATCTCTCTGTAAATACTTAGTCTTCCAGTAAATTAGGTAAATGGTTTTGCAAAAAATCTAAATAAACTTCAGCATTAAACACCTCTGGCAACTCAAAAGGTCGTATGACTTTTTCGTTTAAAATTCCGGTCCACATGTTTATTTTAAAACGATATTGAGATCTATTTTGTCGCATTAAATTCGGATTCTCTACGTGCCACTCGTGTAAGTTGTGTAGGTTCATGTAACCATCTTTTTTAAAGGTCGATTCATCCGACCACAAAATTTTCTCGAAGAATCACGGATCTTCCCGTTGTCTTTGTAGCATCGTTTGGCAAAACGGAACCCGAGGTTGATAATCCCGAGGTAGAAGGGTTTGTACTCGCTGTACATGGTATGGGTGGACCTCATGTTTTTGTAATATTCGGTGAGCTATACTTTTGGGCACTCCTGTGCATTCCTGGATTGCACGTACCGAACTACCTGGATCTTCTTCAACTGCTTGAAGTATTACGTCCTCGTAAGATAAGGAACTCTTCCTTCACCATGTACTTGGTTTGGAAGTCGTCCCTCTGTGGAGAGTAGACGATGCACATTTGTAAAAACTCAATGATTTGACGAGCTAGCGTCACTATCTTGCTCACTCACATTTCATGCAATGACTCTCCGTCGCACTCAAACTACAGTCTAAAGGTTACATAAGCACTATTTGGGATTACATAAGAAAAATAAAATTGAAAAAAAGTAAAGATTTGTAGCAACAGGAGCTAATAAACCATCACAAGGTGTACATTTTCTCCAAAACAAAAAAAAATGCCTATAATTTGAAAAATACATGACTTAGATTTTTTTTTTATTTTTCTCGTTACTGTTACAATTTGGTCTATCACCCGGTTCCGGCTTGAAGTCGACTTACGGAACACCCGTAGCGCTTTATAGTCGCCGTGCAACCCCGTTTTTTGAAAAAACGTATCCCGACCTACAACCGTTCAAGAAACCTAACCACTTCTGTTATTCTGTACCTGCTTACGGAGAATATTTGAACTAAACCTAAAAGAAATGCAGCAGTTTAAGCCTATATTAAAACGATTAAAGTGAAATACATCCTTTGTTCTTCGCTATGCTGAACTGAATTAGCTAAGAGGTCCACATCTGGCACTTGCGGTTCATGATGGGTGCCAAATCAAAGCACGAACACAGTTTTGAGACACAAAGTTTTCTGGATAACTTCCTCGTTATGTTCCAATTTATAGAGACCTATCCAAATACACAGGTTTTAGCACTGCAGTAGTTCTGAAGGCTTAACGAATGTTTCGCAATACTCCCCAGTGTCTATGGGACAGGATTTTTCTTTTCTCTATCACCTTTTAAGCTTCGGTCAATTTTTCTTAACAATTTATGTTCTCGCTACAATACTTCTTCAAAGTTATGTGAGATGCGTTGAAAATACTTTAGCCAGGAATTCGTAATGATTCTCTGGTACGATTTATTGACAAGATTGAACTCCATTGTCCTCAATAATACTTTATGTGTTTGGATTTTTATCCTCTCCTCTAAAAAAAGTCACCTTCTTGTCTTTCCATCTCACACTCCTCTTCTTCTTCTCAACCTTTTTTTTTTTCAACAAGCGGCCCGCCGTCAGATATCTATCTTACATCCGTGGAGAATATGGCAGCACAATCACAGTGTGAGCAGAACATGAATACCCTCACTAGCTGTCAGCGATGCAATTGCAGCATACTGCTTCATGCAGCACGCTGCGATCGTAATAATTGCGTCAACCAGAGTAGAGGGGCCGACGGCCGACGGCTATTGCAGTCAAAAGCAGAAAACAGTGATTTGTTATTACACATGTCAGGTGTTATAATTTTTAAAAAGTTGATGTTAATTGTTGATTAATTTGTTATTTCTAACAAAATTAATTAAATTTTCCTCCATAGACATTTTGTTTTCTCGCATTAACACTTCAAAAGAAAGGACGCCATGAAATAAAAATTTTAGCTCTCTTTGTATTGGCAGTACTGTGCAGAAGCAGAATTTTTGAGATTTGATCAACTTTCAAGTTCTGCTTCTATTGCTGCCGCTGTTTCTCCTTTCAGTTGGTTAGTGATCGAACAGTTGCATGGTTTCAGAAAATATTCTACTTCTGTCGCTGCTTCTGTTTTTAATGTGTCACGGCCAAAGAGGTATTAACTAGTAAAGGAGATGCAATCATATGTATGATCCGTGTACATGAGCGTACCCAAAGTTGCCCTGCATTTGGGTATGTTTCATTCCACCATATTTAGTCTTCGCTGTCAAATCCATACTTAGGTTTGTTTTGTTTTGGGCTTGGTGCATTGACGCAGGAAAACCCGTGAAATAACCGTAGGGGCACAAAGCAAATATTATTCACAAACTTTTCACCACTGAACTTTTCTTCTTAATTTTTAACTTTTTTACGTTCATGTTTCCAAATTCAGTAAATACTTTTGAGTATAGTTATGAAAATAAAAGCGATAAAAATTGCGCATAGGCTGTACAATTGTGTACAGGTGCACAGATTTTACGGCGCTTATGTACAAACGATATCAGTGTTAATGTGTTAGAATTGGGTACGTGATATTTTCTCATTTGCATCTCCTTTAGTTCTTATCTCGTTGGTCACGGCCTGGATCATCGAATAATACTCAACGAAAAAAAAAAAAAATGTGGTGGGCTGCGGGTGGAGGGGAAGGGGAGAGGGAGCGGTGGAGAAAAATGGGTAGAAAGGGAGCGGTGTCTTGCAGTAGAGATGTGAGACCCATTGGTTGGGAATGGATGGGTACGAAGGAATTGGAAATATTTGGGGAAATTCGGGAGTTATGTTGGGAATGGAGACTAGGTGAAGGGGAGGTACTAAAAAAGAGAAGATGGAGATACAAAGGTTAGGTGGTAAATGGTGATTAGATGAAATTAGGTGGGGGAGATAGAAAGACGAGATGAGATCGGGAGAAAGCCTAGAGGAGGTATCAATTACGCATCGTTCTTATTAGCTTTCGCAACAGAAGGCTTTTAACCAAATAAAACACCTTAAATTAATAATATTAATTTATATCGAAAATTATGAGAAAATATCATTTTGAGTAAATCATAAAGTCAAGTACTATAAGTTCGAAAATCTCTTTAAAGCCCACTGCAAAATGTTTCTTTGGTAGAAATCTCTATTACACAGATATTCTGAAAAGTGGGCACCCTACCTCATAGTATTACATTTGCTTAAGAGTGTCTACAGTAGCTGCAACTCACAGCGTGCAGCGTGTAAGAAAGTATGAGCGTGCAAATTACTATGTTGGCACAAAACTCAACTCAACTCGACTGGTTTCGTGGAGTCAACATGGATTATTGAACTCAACTCAACTCAATTCTCGTTTCCATGACCATTAATTCGGATCCGATTCGGATTGAGCTCTGCATGGAAACATAGTAAATGAGTGCAATTAAGTGAACATTAATGTATTGGCATAGTTGTGATTGCAGCTTTTTGTATTCGCGTGTATTAGCATGTATGAGGGTGCAACGTATGATATGAATTGTTCTTACATAAACGCACGTGCAGATATTATTTTTATTCACACGAGTGGGTGACTTATAAATTATGTATAAGGAAAAATCGATAAGTGAAGTATTTTCGAGAAAATCTTTGCGGACATGTCATGTCTAGAATATTAATAATAAATATATAGAAAAGCTTAGACTCTGTTTGTAACGCGGACGAATCCCAGCATGCTTTTTTTTTAATGACAAATATATTTAAAAAAAGCCCAGACTGGCTTAGATTGTCTATAACGATTTCGAGTCCCAACATATTTTTTTTAAACATATATTTAAAAAATAAAACAAAAAAAAAATAAAGAATAAAAGTAAAAAAGTTAAAAAAATAACAAAATAAAAATAAAAGAAAATTAAAAACATTAAGATAAATTAAAAAAAGTTAAACAAATTTTAAAAATAAAAAAAAAGTAAAAATACAATAAAAGAATAAAATAAAATTAAGAATATTAAAGTAAATTAAGAAAAACTTTAAAGAAATTAAAAAAATTAAAAAACAATAAAAAAATTGGCAAATTTAAGAGAGAGTACCGGCCTCAGAGATGGGATGAAGTGATTCCTGCTCTAAGTTCTACCCGAAACTATAAACGTTTTATTATTACTTATTTTTATTTATTTATTCTTTTGCGAAATATTCTTTACGGCTACTTCTGAAAAAGTTGATTTGTTACAGGTATATGCAGTGTTATGTTAATAGTATATTTCTAGTTACTGTACTTTGAATTCGTAATAGGTGTGCTAAACCCTCCACTTTTTTCTTATTTCATTGCGACACATTACGAAAGTCTTAAAAACTTTTTACGCTCTATCTTTTAGCTGTGTTTCCAGTGCAATTTTTATCTAGTAAGCTTTCTTAGCAAAAAGCAGAGATCAGTGTTCAGTGGATTGATGCACAGTCCAAAATCAGTTACCTAATTTTTAACTAGTCGCATCACGTTTTGCACATGGTGTCCGCAAAGTTCCATCTCGAAACTACCGGTAACTAAAATCACCAGGTTATTTATTTGCGCAGCATACCGCTTTGTAACCTATTGGGTGAGCATTAGCAAGAGATCATCCATAATGAGAATGCATAGTAAATGTGATAAAATACCGCCTTGAGGAGTGCCCCTATGGACACTTTTCAATCTGCTATCCTCGCACTGATTGTCAAAGACAGTTCTATTGCTCAAAATACTTAAAAGGCTGGTTCACTTCACTCAAAATTTCCCAAGTAATGGAAACAGATTCCCTCACTACCAAATGAGAGCTCCAACTTAGTCCTAACATTCTAAAATATTTGCAATATGTATGCATGGAAGACTGACAAAAATTTGATTTGAATAGCTCCTGCGCTGCGCCCTAAACAACTATTCATACAGAAAAATGGTCTTCTGATAATCTTAAGCTTACTTTCTTATCTTCCCAACCGTAAGCAAATTTTTATATTTTTCCTAACGAAATTATTTAAAAAAATTGATCTCAATTAAATGACTACGATTCCCTAAAGAAAAACCCTCAACTGAGTAATAATTGCATAGGTTTAAGTTGCCGTGGTCCGATGAATTCGAATCAATCTCCCAACAGATTCGAACTATGACCGCACATACACTACTGCAAATATTACTCAGCTGAGAGTTATTGAGCCTAAAATGGTAAGGTTTCTTTTTAATCAAAACTATTTTATTATTTTGTTAAGTAAGGTATATAGTGAGGGTAGCCTTTGGGAAGGTAAGAAGCCAAGCTTAAAATTACTGGAAGACTATTTTCCTATGTGGATAGTAGTTTAGGCTTTATGCCATATATAAAATCAATGTCTAGTCAAGTCACTTTTCCATAAGAATCAATATAAAACATTTTAGAGAACTGAACTAGCATGCACACATATAGATTTCTGTTTTATGGCTTGGGAAGTATTTATCGAGGGTTTTAAATCACTCACTGTCTTGTTAGAATGTTGGTGAATTTATGTGGAAACACATTGTTACACATACATCTACATCAATGAAAAACAGCCAGTGTAGATTGTTTTAAAACAAAGCCCTTTACTATTGAGTGGATGACATTATATAGAGCTGTCTCAACTGACGTTCCCGTTTTAAAGTTTTGAGTAGGAAGGGAATCAAGCTTATTGGTCTAAATGCCTTGAAAGTTGAATAGTTAACCCGACCAGCTTTGGGAGTAAACACAACATTGACATTAGCCTCTTGCCACAGCTTTGTTGCGTAGCCCATTTTAATATATTGCCTAAAGAGATAGATTAATCAGGCTATCAATTAGTTGTCCGAGCTCTGAAGTAGGGCAGGAAAGATGGCGTCATTATCCGGGGACTTGAAGGGCTTGAATAAATATACTGCCACTCTTACCTAGTCGTCTGCGATGAAAGCTACATCTCCATCTCCGAAAAATTTTGGTCTGCAGAGATGAAGAAATATCATCAGGATATTCGGGGGCATGTTCATCCAACAGCATTTCTAAGGACTTCACAGTAGAACAGGCTTAGGCAGCATTAATCTATGTATACTATTCTTAATAACGATGAAGATTTCTCGTCTAACAGACTGAAATTTACAAAATGCATTTAAGTGAAAAAAAAAAATGATTGAACTTTTCGACCCAGTGATCAGAGAGATCTCATCAGTATGGTTTTCACCGATCGCCTACCATTCTTAATAACTAAACATTTTATTACCTTATTTAACCCTAGACTATAATATTAGATTAGATTTGTGGAGGGGTGTGCAGGCGAGCTCCCCTAAATATTCTCGTATCATGGAATATTTGCTTGCTCGTATCCAATTTCGCGACAAACCATTTTATTTTTGAAATTTAAAATTATGTTTTGAATGTTCGCGCGCGCGAACTGTTTAATTCAAAACATAATTTTACACGTGCAAATTGGAATATGAGAAAATTCGTGCGCGCGAACCAATTAGTTCAAAAGATAAGTTCACAAGAGCAAACAAATCATTTTATTTACTTATATGAATTCTTTAATTAAGGAAATACTTCTTATATTAGTAGTATACTTATATACTCGTAATAAAATGTTTATAAGGTTGCATACGAAAAAATGGTTTTCCGAAAAAATTGATACCAGAAAATGGCTGTACGAGAAAATGGCTTGACGAGAAAATTGATACGACAATATGGCATGACGAGAAAATTGATACCAGCAAATGTCGTACGAGAAAATTGATACCAGCAAATTGCTACGAGAATATTAGGTGATACCGTACAGGCGTTAGCCTCCTATTCACTGCGACCTGAAAGATCTATTGTTTGTTAGTTCCTGTTCAATTTACTCCTTTTCTAGTTTTAGACTTGTAATAAAGGCTAGAATCATTCTGGGATTGAAGTTCCACATGTAGTTTGGTGGACGAATAGCATGTTCGTTCGATATGGAGCAATCACCGTCTGGCCAATGCTTGTACAGCAATTGAGTGCGGGGAACCAACCGGGTCGGTCGTTGCCCCGTGTAGCTGATGTTCAGTATCAGTGCAGTTTTGAAATGCAGTGTTTTCATTATTGTGCCTAAAAACTATAAGCCAATAAAAATAATTTATTAAATATAATCCGGCGCGACTTAAATTATTAATTAATCTTAAATATCCAAGTGAAGAACTTTTCTATGCCCTAGCAACATCACTAAAGCCAGCTGAACAGCATGGTAACGTACATTTTTTTTTCATTTGTCCGTCAGTGATCCGTGCGGGTGCTCCCAGCTGTGCTTATTGTATTGAACTGCACAGTTAGAGTTATTGAAAGCAGCAAATAGGCATAACACTATTGTTGCTTTTTTTACCTAGATGTGTCGGTTGCTGTCTCTAATGACGCGGCGCCCATATATAGCGAAAACTCTCTATAACGAAACTCTCTATAACGAAAAACTCTCTATAAAGTAAACACTAGTTGAACTTGGTTGGTTCGCCTACGAATCAATATATTAATTCACTCTCTGTAACGAAGTGCGCACTCTCTGTAACGGAAAATCCGCAAAACCTTGTTTGTATTAGGTTGCCAGATGCTCAAAAAGGTACCGATATTTTCGGAAGTAAGTATACCTAAAGTACCAGGTATGTCGGTTTTATGAACTTTTTCTTTTATTTATTAGGATTATACATTTATTGACCACGGACAGACTCGAGGCGTAGGGGATGACTTACATTACAAATCCGCTTATCGTTTTCAACCAATGGAAACGATCCTGCTGCTGCCGTGTCAATGATTACCTTAGGTACCACCAAGTCAATCAGAGGTAACCTGATGTCTGATACCTGTTTATTGTGATTTATTTTATCCATACGTACATATTTTGCTCTAATTTTTTACACATTCCTTATAACGAAAACTCTCTATAACGAAAGAAATTGGTTGGTCCCTTGGGTTTCGTTATAGAGAGTTTTCACTGTATATATTTTTATGTTTTGTGTTGTGTGCCGGTCCTTTTTTTTCTTTGCATTTTTGTTTCTGCTTTGGACATACAGAATTTGATTTTATATTTCTGTAACATTCGTGAATTGAGAACTAATCGGTTTTCGGTATACTGCCACCTTAAATCAAAAAATCCGGCAGTTCTAGCAGTAAGTGAAACCAAGGTTGTTTCTGATGCTGATAAGTCATTATCACATCCCTGGTTTCTCCACATAGGGCGATCGTATTATATATACGGAATGATGTGGCTTTTACCATCCTTAGAGATTGTGGAGTCCTGATTATACTTCAAATAAGGACAAAAATGTAGAATAAAATCGGAAAGATATTTATTATTGGATACTCGATTTAAAATTGTACGTTAAAAGTCTATATTTTAAATCACAAATTATTTTTATTTTAATACCATTATAGCACTGATCTACAATTACCCGTACTAAGAACTTCAAAAAGAATTACAAAAAATTATTATTCACCTGGAAAGTGGCTACCGTACATAAAATCGCAAGCGAACTGAATTTTTGTCTTTTGCAATTGTTTCTTTTCATATTTTCAAAAAATATGGCAATCGTGAAAAAACAAACAAAGGTAAAGTACATAAGAAGCGTTGAAGTACTAGATCAAAGCTTTAGATTCACGCAAAGCTTAACAGAATTATCAAGGAAAAACTACAATTTTATGACTGAAAGACGCCACAAGATATCTCTTCCGCCGATCCAGAGTTTAATTACATCTGGATTAGATTCAAACTCCACAGGCACATCATCTACTTCTGGTTCCTTTATTCTATCCCAAATATTTCTGAAGACGACATGTATTCGTATTAGACAAATCTCCAACAATATTGATCACTTGCTTTAAGTCTCCCCTCTTCGGAAATCGTCCTCGCAGGCGATTTTAATGTCCATAACATACCATGGCTCAGAAATTCTTCTACCACAAGCCATGCGGGTCGATCTTTTGAGCGCTTCTGTGAATATTTTAATTGGTAATACATAGTTAGTGGATGTACCTACGCGAATTCCTAATGCAGTTGGAGATAGACCGTATTTACTAGATTTATTTCTAACATCTCACCCCGCCAAATATTCCATCTCAGTCGGTTCCCCTGTTGATAGCTCAGACCTCTGTTAATCACGGCTCAATTTACCACCTCAAACCGATGCCGCCCTATTTCTCCCACAAGCAAGCTTCTATGGCACTATAAAACTGTGGAACTTAGTAACATTCTAAGTCTTGGTATGCGTGAACATTCGGTATACCTACCTACAGCAGATCTCAACAACATTAAAATAGCTCTTCGTTTAACGATATGTGCAAGCAAGCAATAAAAGCGAAACGGTCTGCTTTTCGCGCCTATCCAATACAGAACTGAAACAAGTCTACAAGCCTGCACGAAACACCTGCAAGTCCATTATCCAGAGAGAAAAAATTATTTTTGACCAGAATGTTCGATAAAGAATCTTCACAAAGCCGCAAAGGCAACAATCTTGGGGCGTTGTCAAAACCATCAGGAACAACTATAACAGTTCCTCTATAGTTTTACTACTAAACAATGATGAAGCTGATGTTAACTCCGTGGAGAAAGCTAATATTTTGGCTGCTAGATTCGCTGTTTTACATCCCCCCTGTGGATGTGTAGAAAAGTCAATACACATCCATACAAAAAATGTATTCAAGGTCGTTAAGGAGATCAACGTCTTCAAAGCCGCAGGTCCTGATGGTTTCTGGCCTCTGTTAATAAAAACTGTGTCTAGTCTTTGGCTAAGCCTCTGCGCAAACTATTCTACTTGTCTTTTGCGGCAGCAAAATTTCCAATTGCTTGGAAACTAGCTCACGTTCAACCTACTCCCAAGAAAGAAGAGGGCAACGAACCCTCAAATTATTGACCAATACAATCACTTCGATACTTTCAAAGGTCTTTGAATTTATCATTAACTCCAAATTAATGAAGTATCTAGAAACCCATGAGCTCATCAACGATCACCAATATGGCTTCCGGACGGGACGCTCATCTGGAGACTTGCTGGCCTTTCTTACGAAATGATCTAAGCATAGTCTTCACAATCCAGCCTTTTTAGCCAAACTTAAAGCACTTGATCGGTCCCTTCTTCTATTATGAATTGAAAGTTTTTTAGCCGGTCATCTAATAAGGATTGTACTAGATCGCATTTCAACAGAACCTCATCCTATAATTGCCAGTCTGCTAAAGGCTCTATTATCTTTCCATCTCTCTTCTTAATTTTCATTGATGTGCTTTCTCTTACTTTCAATCCCATCCATAGTTTTGCCGATGACAGTACCCTTGATTTTACTTACTCCTTTGACACTCTTGCAGACTCCAGAGGGAATTCCACATTTGTCAATCGAGATTGCACGATTAGATCACTGAATAACGACTTTGATAATACCTCGCCTGGGGAAAAGCGAATCGCGACGTATTCAATAGTTCCAAATATAAAAATAATAAACAAGATCATAGCACTGATTTACGATACAACGTCTTTATCCATTGTTGGAATTAATATTTCCAGTAAGTTAAACTGGACAGATCACATCTTCTCTATTGCCAAAGAAGCTTCGAAATGTCTGGGATTTCTGAAAAGGTTTAAGAAGTATTTCAGCCCATCGCATCTAACGCTCGTCTACAAATGTAATATCAGACCTGGAATACAATTCCCATATCTGGGCCGGGACTGATCGCACAGCCTTAGCTTCATTAGATATTGTTCAAAAGAGAGCCTTGAAGCTCACTGGCGATTTGGCAATAACTTGTCATATCGACTCACTCAAGCTATACATGGTCTTAGTCTATAACCTTTTAGGTCTCTGAACCTTGTTCCCATGTACCCAATGTTGCTGGACATGAGCCACATCTATGCACTCCTTAATTAGGAACCGCAAAGTATTAGCGGAGGCAAATATACTACGATGAAAGTTGGTTTGAACTATCTTCATCGGTTTTGATACTAGCCTCATATTTCTTTTAAACAGCCTAAGAAATACTTCTGTGACTACGAAGTGGAGTTTTCCCTGCATCTTCATAATGATAGGGACCGAAACATCATCCGAAGCCTCTGCTTCCATCTCTCCATCCATGCTCTTGCTTTTCATGATTTTGTTATTTTGTGTGGAATTGCAACAAATTAGGCGTTATTGTTATAATGAGTACGCAAATTAATGAAATTATGCATCATAAAGACAGGTTTATATCAAATGCAGGTTAATATGTGTAGGATCAAATGAAATGACAGTTCTACTGAAATTGTACGTAATTAGAAAGGGCTCTCATATGTTAGTCGGTCGTAATTTGGTAGGGAAATTAAATATATGTAGCTGGTACTGCAGGAAGATCCAATTAATTTTTGTGAGGTGTCTGTGTTAAATGAAGTCATCCTAAATGCTCATCTAAAAATTTCCGAATGTCTGCAATTAAGAATTAGGGACATTAAATGACATAACTGCCAGATCACTACCAATCGTCCTCATCGTGTTATGGTAGCATAGGTGTTCAGGATTCATAAGAATCCTGAATATTAGTGAAATTACATGTCGACACATGATATACCGACCTACAGAAACAAATATTTTAGGTCTAAATTGTAACAATTTCGCAGAGAGATGAGCCAGATAACTGTCCACGGGCAGTACATTGCGTTCACGCATGGTAATTTTTTTTTTTTTGTCGATCAAAAGCAAATTATCATCAGAAGTTCAAATTATCAACGCTGCAGTGAAGTGAGAGCCAGCCAGAAACAACTGTACATTGGTAGTACAATGGATTTGCACTTGGTAAGTTGAAAATAAAAATCTATTTAGAAAAAATTCAGTAGGCAACGAATATTTCTGACTGAATTGAATTTACAAACAAGTTTTGTTTTGTTCTTTTGTTGTATTTTAAACAATAGAAAACAAAGTGCAGCTGCTATGCCAATTTGCCATGCGTCTTTGAATGCCGTTCTTTGGTGCCATGAGCAACCCATGGCTATATAAATCGGAATCTGACTTGACTCGCTCTCTTTTGCAGTTTGGCAGTGCAGTGATCAAGTTGGTATTCTATTTCCTAGTGTTATTTCCAAGTTACAAATTTTTCTAATAGTTTAAATATCGGGTTTTCCAATAAGAGGTGTTATTTTAATTAGCCAGCTATTTCGGTAGATGTCACTTTTGGAGCTGTCATTTTTTGACATTTGACAAGTAGAAACTGGTCGTGGAAACTTGTCGCATCTGGGGCTCGGAAAACCCAAGAGTTATTGTTGAAAAGCCTCTCTATCCTCAACGTGTGACTGTTTGGTGCGGTTTATGGTCCCGCGGGGTCATTGGACCTTACTTTTTCGAAAATGAGGCTGGAGCAACAGTTACGGTGAATGGATTGCGCTATCGACAGATGATTATTGATTTTTTATGGCCGGAATTGGATGGTATTGATCTGGACAACGTTTACTTTCAACAAGACGGCACTACGTGCCATACAACGAAACCATTGATCTTTTACGGGAAAAGTTTCCAGACCGTGTTATCTCTCGAAGAGGTGATCACAATTGGCCACCGAGATCTTGTGACTTAACACCTTGCGACTTCTTCCTTTGGGGCCACGTGAAAGTGAAGGTCTACGCCAACAGCCCAGCGTCGATTCAAGACCTCAAAGATGGGAATTCGTGATGCTATCGAGGACATAGGGCAGCCACTTTGCGATTTGGTTATGGAAAATTTCATGAAAAGGATATGGTCCTGTAGGCGTGGTCGTGGTGGTCATTTGGATGATGCTATTTTCCAATATTAACGGTATACCTTCTCTTTATAATGAAATAAAGATCCGATCATTTATCTCAAAAAATGGCATTTTTCTTTGAATATCAAAATAACACCTCTTATTGGAAAACCCTTTACTTTATTTAATTAACAGCTCAAATAATTATTTTTATTCTAGGTATCGACTAGATTAAAGATTTTATTTTGAATAGCGATTAAATTAAAGAGTTTTATTGCGGGTATCGACCGAATAAAAAATTTACTAATCTGAACCACTTTATTACGGGTCCCGACCGAATAAAGATTCTTATTGCGGGTATCGACCAAATAAGAAATTTACTAACTTAAAGCACTTTATTACGGGTCTCGACCGAATAAAGATTCTTTCTGTGGGTATCGACTGCAGTCAGAATTAATAACCTCACTTTATTCTGGATATTCACTAGAATAAAGAATAGTCCAATTCCAAACCTCAATAAATTAGAAAACCAATTTGATCGAGTGCCTAATACTGAGCTGGTGAGTACATTGTCAGATACAATAAAATTTTCTAAACATAAATTTCATTTAATCTTACTTATTCTTTCACATTTATTCAATATTAAATTTAGCTTTACAGATAAATTTAAATTATAATGGTTGTTTTGAAATAATATTATCAGGCATATATATATATATATTAATTACAAATTATAGCATATATTGAATTTTAAAAAATCTTGTTGGAGTGCGAGTTAAAGTGTAGTAACCTTGGTGAACCGAAGAATTTAGCTACGAACTTGTAGACTTTGAACCAGGGTTATAACTTCACTTCCATCACATTTCTTCATTATTTGCGTGTTCGCTTTAAAGACTGAACCACAATAGAAATAAACGTAAGTACATTTACTTAAGTAAAGCGAACGCGCCCTTTAAATTAACAGGCGTACACAAATTAACTTTAACTCGTGTGAGGGAAACTTTCGTTAAATTTAAAAGTCAAATTTCAGTCAGTAAAGGTGCTGTAAGAATCGCTCATTCCGTAAGAAAGTGAAGTGGCAAACAGTTAAATTATTACTAAATGATTAAAAGTGCAATGTAAAACTTAAAATGGAATAAAAATGGTACTGTGAATTAATAGAAAGCACAAATCTTCAATTACATCAACTTCCAATTGTTAATTTTTTCACTTTCACCACTTTTTAAAATTGAAAACATTAAATATCAAGATAATAACTCTTACGGAATGTGATATATGTTTAAGCTAAAAGTATCAATTTTTTGTAAGTAAACCTCAGTCTCGTTTAGTTTCGTAAAGTTATTTACTTCTATTGTGGTTCAGCCTTAACTACGGTCAGAACAATAGGAGTGAGTATGCCTGGACGTGAAGTTCATTCTGTCAGCATGAACTGACAGCTCACTCTGCGAACAGCGTTAATATAGGGCGGCACGCTAGTACCTCAGCTAGTGCGGGAGAGTTGTGGGGTACGTAAACAAAATACCTACCGCTGTCACAGCCCATATACAAAAAAAAAAATTTATCGTGCCTGCAAAAAAATACTCGCAGCACCACATCCGGTCCAGAAGGGACCCTTACACTACTTACCCTTACTTACTGTTGCAGACGTAGCTGTTTCGTGTTCACTGCTGCGCCCCATCCATACTGTGACATACTGTGGAGGGAATAAATTACGTTATAATAATGCCTTTAATTAGTCTAAGCTCTATTGACAATATCCTATCTTCCTATATGTTGATAATCCACAAAAATTATACCATTTTTTCTTTTTACACGCCGTTGACTTGTTTATATGTTCGGAGTTCTAGACCTTTTCTTTACTACCTCTATCCTATCCTAATTTCAACTCGTAGCATCTCAATGTAATACGTTCTTTACTTTAAGGTAATACTACAAAAAACTTAGTTAATCAACTCTGATCTCTGAGCATGAGTACAAAAACTTATTTACATTGGAACGTAAGGAAATACTGGATACAAACCCCAGACCAAATTTCTACAATTACCTTGGTCAGAAGCTGTCCCTCCACGAAGGTCTTCTGGAGCAACTGTTCTCCTGAAATGAAAATAAATAGCGGAGATAGCAATCCTCTTGAGAGATTTCCTTTACAACTTTATTACTATTTATCTTCATAAACCGACACTATGATCCTAGTACTATCATTTGCGTCTAGTACCTGATAAATGTTAAGCTAGATTTTGTGAAAAGAAATAGGCAAAATAGTGGCAACTGTGCACGCAATAACAAAATATATATAATATATGACAATATACATAAGTACTAGAACAAATGTATAATATATGATAATATAGGTATGTAAATAAAAAATATGTAATATGGCATAGTGTGCGTATGTTTTAAGATAAAAAATGTACATAAACTCAAAATATCGACATGTAATCGCTAACTACTGCGTAAAAATAATTGATTTCGCCTTGGTTTGTTTGATAAAAATTCAACTTCTAGAATTTCCGACGACAAAATTGAATGGATGGCTCCTTTAGAACCTTTAAAATTTATTTGCCAGATTCAATCATTATGCCCATGTCCACAGGGAACCGTCTTATAGGAAGATATTTTCTTCTCGGCGAATATTCGACTACAACGACTAGGCTGGGTTGTCCGAAAGTACGAAATTACTGGTTTGAATCCCCCTTTTTTTGGCATCTCCACAGGTTTGATTTTAGTTTACGCCCTCCTTCTTTACAATAATTTTGTGCGAAGCATCGCTGGGAGTCTAGCAGTCATCTTGGTCATCTAGGTTTCATGTGCCCTTTGACATGCGATAGCGAGATTGGCCATCATCAATTACTTTACTATTGAATTATTTCACAGCTTGGATTTCAGAGACCCCCTTTTTGCTCACACAAATATTAAATATAATATCTGATGCTAAGATATCAATAAATGATTCTACCGCAATCCGTGGAAATGTATTGCCAAGGCAAAACTTGTACCCTTTTTGTATGTGTGAAGATCTAATGCACAATCGAGAGATTTCACTCCTAGCAAAAGAAGCCCCCTGTTATTTCGGGCAATTTGTGTTATGAATACTTATTCAACAGTACCTATGATAAGGTGACACATTTTAATGCAAGTCTTACTCCGATGGAATTTATCAATCTTGTATTCCGTGATTATTAGTGCGACCCTGACTGCTAACCAGCTTATATTTATCTTTTCGCGTATAAAATGTCTATAGATTATAATAGAAAATGGGACCTCCCGCACTGCCTCGGTGCTATTGATGGCAAACATATTATTATGGGCGTGGCCTAAGTTCGTTATTTAAAACACAGATATCATTAACAAGTTCTTCTTTTATTTAACTTTACCGGTTACCTTTATAATATTTACAAACAATTATCAAATAAAATCTTTATAGTTATTGCTAGTAGTAGTAATCGCAGTCCAAATAGTTTACTTCGTTCACTTCACTGTCTGAAATAAGACTCCGCCTCCTGGATGTGAGAAGCGCCTTATTTATACTCTACAATTTATCCTAGAACCTTCCCGTAAATTCTATTTTCCGAACCCAAAGTTTACTAAGATGTTACTAACCTAAAGTTGTTTCCATTTCCAACAGATGTCGCTTGTATCACTTCGTTGCGCGTAACAAGATTACCATCGTATGTCCTCCAAGAACGGGCTCTCAATATTATAATTATAAGGGACGCCATAGTGTGGTTCTACTTGCTACATGTGATGCGAACTATTGCTTCACAATGGTGGACATTGGGTCGTACGAGATTCAAACTGATGGAGGTATTTTTCAAGAGAGCATCTTCGGCCAACAGCTTATTAAGGATCAGTTATCCATTCAAAATGTAGATGAGTTGCCAAATTCAACTGTAAATTTTCTGTACTTTTTCGTGGGAAATGCTTCTTTTCCTTTGGAACATGATCTGATGCATCCTTATCCGTGTAAGATGCGGTTTATAACTTCGGTGTTTAATATAACAGTTTTGTTCAGGTTCTAGGTACAAATTTCAGTACTGCACAGGAGCACTTCAACAAACGCATATCTCGACCTCGGACGACCATCGAGAATGTGTTTGGAATAATGGCATCTAGATGGCGAGTGGTCCGGAATGATACAGACTGCATACCTTCGAACGTGGTGGTTTACAGCTGATTTGAGGTTTCCAGCCGGTTATGTTTTCCTTAAGAAACATCCCAAACCTTAATTCGAACGTGGATAAAATTGTAAGGACTGTCTGCGTCCTTCACAATATATTCACGCTGAATTCTGTACGATATTGTGAAGAAAACTTCGCAGATAGAGTTGTTAATGGAGAAATTGTCCCAGGAGCGTGGAGGAATGAATCTGGGAATTTACTTAGCGCACGAATAAGTATAGCTAATAATGCTTTTCGTTAAGCATTTCGTCTCCGATAGACGTTGTCCAGTTATCTAATTCAAAATAAAATTCAATAAGAATTACATTAAGTGTTTAATTACAAAATTCATTATTTTCGCCTGAAATCTAGTAACTATAATGGCGATAAATTCAATTTTCTTAATGAGGTTACCAAAGATCTGAAAAAGTATTGGTGAAGTCTCTTGATCTTTTTCGTTAATTTTTTCAACCATAGTATGTTGAAATGTTTGGAAGTCTTTTTCGGTATTATGTGTTTTTCCTGCCCTGTTGTCGATATTCGGCGTAGATACAGATGGTCCCTGACTTCCAGAAGTGCTGGCTTCTCCGTATTGGCTGAGCTCCTGAAAAAACAAAAACTAGAACTGTTCAACGTATCTTCCGGAATTGGGATGAATACATTTCCTATACCAACTAAATCTGTGGAATTATCAGCGTTGTCTTCAAATGCTGGGTCATAGTTACTGGAATGCCTTGAAGTAAAATGGTCAAGCATTTGCAACAATTCTCCCCGGAGCTCCTTCCCGCTTAGGAATCGTGGCAACTGCTGTAGGAAGGAGTTCTTGCTGTTAGAGATGCTAAACTGGAGAGATGATGGCAGTTTGTAGAGGTCTATGATACTACAGGTTGCTCTCGCGGGACTCTATAACGGTATCGAGAAAATTTTTTCGTTCGTTCGTTCAGTTATTAATTTTTAATTCGGTTTCGGTCTCGGTGCAAAATTGCAAAATTTATATGTTGAAATTTCAATCGTTTTGGAAATAATTTTTATTAGATAGTATTTTCAAAATAAGGACAAGAAATAAATTTTTTGTTTATCATCTTTTAAGCTTTTGTCAAAATTTTTGGTATCCCTTATATACAGTCTCTATTGAGAATTTAATATTTCATTTTTTTCGTTTAATTGTTAGTGTTGAGTTTGTTATCGTTGTCCCTATTGACCTTGTTATGTTTGTCGCTTTTATATTAGTTATGTCTTTTTTACCCCCTTTAGAGTCTTTTGTCTTTTATGTTTAAGGAATTTTGAAAAGATCCACAGAGCCAGCAAATAAAAGAGCTTATTTAAATAAAACAAAAATGTTAAACCAAAAACAAGATTCGTCTAATGAGCCTACCCGGACTAAAAAATTCCAGATATATTTATCTAACTGAACAAGTCTAATTGCTAAAACGCAAAATTTACTTCTAAAGTCTAGTACTAAGGTCGGCGCTAAGCTAAATTTTGTATGAAAATTTAGCGAGAGCGGTACTAAGGTCAACGCGCTAAATTTGCCTTTCGGTTTTGATTAGAGATGGCACCACCAGTAAGTCTCCAAAAAATTTAGCTTGAATTTATCCGCCCGGGCCGTTATTTAGCGCGCTAAAAATTTATTGACCAGATTTTTGTAGTTAACGCAGTTTTGTACGTCTTTTCTGTAAGTACGGATGAATTGAATTTTTTCTTGTGGCTGTATTTTCAATATTATTGTTATTTTTTTTTATTGCATACATTATGCATATTATTTTTATATTCTTAATATTTCCAAATAATTTTAACTACCTGTTTTTAGAACTATTATGACCGCGCGTTATATTTCCGTAAAAAATTGCAAAATTCTTCTTCTTGTTATTTTCAATATAACTTTTCTCTTAGTCTCCGCTGTCAAAATTTAGCTGCTAAAGAACGGCCCGATATTGGAGACCCGCTAAAATTTAGCTTAGCGCGGACCTTAGTACTAGGCTTAAGGCAGATCAGTACATTGCTTTTATTGGAGCAGTCGCATCTTTATCAGCCAGTATTATGTGAATGAAGGAGATGTTCGAAGTATAAAACAAAGCCTTAGATTACCTTTTTTTTTAGGATCATTCTCATAACTGTAGAAGAGTAGAATGAAACTTTCGGTCGAAGGAGAAATAAGTTTAGTTTCATAACTTCTTGCATCTGAGTTTGACAAAACTTTCACTTGGGTTAGAATACCTTATTTACGAAAAAAATAGGACTCAGTAAATGCTGCGTTGGCAATTTGAAAAGTACAAGTTTACCTAAATTCGCACATCGCCTATAGCCTTAAAAATTTTAAAATAATTTGTTATGCTGACATTTGCGCTCAAAAGGGATAGCTTAGTGTAGATGAATTAAAGTTATGTGGGAGGGTGGAAGATCTAATGGGCGCTTGTGGTTCTTTTTCTTCTTAATAGCACAGGCACCAGTTCGTAGTATATGCTAAATCTAGAAAAACGAACTTAGCCAAAAATTTATGAATAAAAAAATAGTATTAAATCAAGGAACGTTTAAAAGAAAACTATATACATAATAATATCCAATAGTATCCAACTTTTAGCCAAATGCTACTAGTGTTCACCATGCGCACTAAAGATATTCGAAAGTAAATGAATTTCATTCGCTTGTTTGGCACAAATTTCGTATCTCTCTTCAGCTTCAGTTTTTTTTAATTTTTATTTAATTTCACGACTCTAAATATAATTTACTAACGAACTTCTGATTTACAGCACCTCTGGGACAACAACTTGATTGCTTTATTCCATCTCCATGAACTTTCATGCAATTCCTAAACTTAAGGGTTAGATGGTACTTGGTTTAATTAGATGAAATCATAAGGTATGCTATGTAAGTTTGTTGATTCGTTTGTAACGCATAAAAATGACAATAATACAAAGCAAGAGAAAAAGTTATATTTGGTCTACCTAGATGAAAATATAAGTTAAATAAAGTGAAGAACTAAAGTTTTTCAAGGCAACACCAACAAAAGGTAGTAAATACAATTTCAAAAATAGACTAAATTGGACAACCCCGTCTTAGTGTTGCCATACGAAACTTTTGTTTCTCACTTTATTTCACTTTTTTTTTATAGTGAGTCAGATGAGCTTTGCAATCCTGTTTCATATAGCGCTTAGCATTGATTTGTGGTTCGCCCCTCTCCTCAGTGTCTCAGTAAAGCGGTAAAGCGAGGCAAGAGGATTTCACATTTTCGTTTCCTTCTACTATGGCAAAGTAAAAGTTGTTGAAGTAACACGCATTGCATATATTCGTTCCTTCCCGTATCCTCGCATTAAACATTTTCGGATTATATTGTAATTTAAATATATTGTGTTATTTTGTATTTTATGTGATAATAGACAGAATTAACAAGCTTTAAATGTAAAATATGAATACGAAATATAAAATTATGGTTCCTCCTACCAACAACATAATAATAAAAAATGCGGTAAGCGAATAAGTATGTAAGTACACGTTATAAGATTACTCCGATTTGGTTGCGAGTAAAGAGACATTATAAAAACTGATTCTGATGACTTCAATTCTAAATGATCATACCAAGTACAATTACTAAGACGTATCGTGTGGTAGTAGTGACAGAACGTTATTGGATTGAGAGTTATTAAATTGTTATTATTATATATTTATATAACATATTCTAGGCATAATTCGCAAAGGCACGAGCGGGAGACAAGGATGAGAAATAGCTACTCCACAGTATATTTCATTCCGTAGAACAGCTCAGAATAAACTACTGAAAAGTTTGTTTAAAAATTAACTTTAAAAAAACTCAAAATTTCGTCGACTCTCGAATCTCAACACTTGAATATCGGGTCATGAATCTCAACTCTCGTACCTCGACTGTCGAATTACAAATCTCGACTCTCGAATCTCGACACTCAACTCTCGAACGGCGACTCTCGAATCTCTATGCTCGACTCGAATCTCGGCACTCGTCTCTCGACTCTCGCATCTCGACTTTAAAAACATCGACTCTCGAATCACAAAGCTCGACTCTCGAACCTCGACTCTCGAGTAACGACTCTTGAATATCGACTCTCAAATCTCAACGCTCGACTCTCGAATCAAGAATCTCACCTCTGGGCGAACCTCGACTATCGAATATCGACTCGAATCTCGATGCTCGACTGAACAAACATGGCCCAAATTGCACAACCCCAAGGGTGGTAGTTACCACCCCCACCCCAAAGACCCCCAACACGTAAGAAAATTTTACCCCATCGGAAAGCTCACCATTCACTCATTGTAAATCGAAGAACCCACCCCTAAACCCCCAATACGTAAGAAAATTTTACCCTATCGGAAAGCTTCCCATTCACTCATTCTAAATCAAAAAACCCCCAGGCGGTTAGGTGCTCAGGCGCTCAGACTCAAAGTTTCTTAGTCAGGGGTCTGTAAGTTGATAGAAAGTTATTAAAAAAATTGCTTAAATGTTGCTAAATTTAGCAGAAAGATGTTGTTGAAAGTGATGTAATGACCGATGAAACGTAGTATGTTACGGAAATCATCGTAGATATGGTAGTTTGAATTGGACCGAGGTTTACTGAAAACAATTATTTTTAGAAGATATAGTGGTTGTAACTAACTATCACTATTTAGCCCTTCTAGGTAACTTCCGAACTAAAAAATTGATTTAAGAAAAACTTTTTTTTTAATCCAAAAATTTTGTCATTTTTATATATGTACATATATGAGAAAATGAAGGAAGGCGGTGTATATAACCCAAGTGCCAAAAAATCTGTTTTAACGGTAAAAAAGTCCGTATGAAGCTTACAGGATAAAAAAAAACACGCCACTCGATCACACTCTCTTCCCTCTTTAATTTGATACCCAACACTCCACATTTTGGAAAACCTCCACCCTGCCGAGCTATCAAGCTAAATTTTTTTCGCCTATTTTATTCTCCCAAGCACCACAAATACAACTAAAACAATGGCATAGCTGTACAGCCCTCCCACGCAAAGCTATTTTTTTAATGAATTTTTAAAGACGACAGATTATAGATATATACTGAGAGGTTATAGATATACGGTGACGGAATACTATTATTAAGTCAAAGTTGTTTAGTTCGGAATATATTGCTATATTTTTTTATGAAAAATATAAAGTATAAAGGTCCTGCACACTTACTAGGCAGGCATCGACCGGCACAGGCATTTTCATGCACATATAACGGCATAAATTGGAAAGGAAACTTTTAGTTAATAGCCATAAAAACGTTTTACTTAAGTAGGATAACCTTAGGTAGAAATTTGGGTACAAATAAAATAAAAATCTCTGTCTGTTTATGAGAGCTTAGGAAAACTTAGCAAGTAAGTTAGAATTATTATATTAGGTAGGCTAATAAAAAATTTTGTTTGAAGAAACAAAAGGTTTTGAGGAATCTTTCCGTTCATAAGTAGATTTTGAACAAGACAGTTCTAAGCAGCAGTATGCCTAAGTTTAATAAAAAGCAGCTAATGTTAATAGCAACCCTATTGGATGAAGAAGAAGATAAGAGAGACCGAGAGTA
Organism: Dioctria rufipes; assembly: GCA_963924295.1. Classification (NCBI taxonomy): domain Eukaryota; kingdom Metazoa; phylum Arthropoda; class Insecta; order Diptera; family Asilidae; genus Dioctria; species Dioctria rufipes. The sequence goes on from OZ002740.1 coordinate 234,578,223, forward strand.
CAGGATTCACCCACTATTCTTGAAGACGAAATATGAGGGAGAGTTTGCGACTCTCTACAAAGGATTACTCGATAATAAGTCAAAGTTTTATTTATATTTCCATATGAGTATTGCCCAATTTAACTGGTTACATGGCAAAATTCGCCCAAAAATCCAGAAGGAAAACACGAAATTCTGAGAACCAATTCCTTTAAATGAAAAACTAGCTGTATGTCTACGGTAAGTAGTTTGAATTCATATTAATTATTTATAAAATGCAATAAGAAATCTATTAAGTTCACAAAAACAAACTCACAAATATTTATTAAAAGTTAATGGAAGAATATTATTAGATGCCCTTCTGTGTATTTGTTGACGGAAAATCTTTAATATTGTCCCAACAAGTTGAGCTGCGGGATCCAAATGAATTACTCAAGTAGTAGTACGGGTTTTCCAATAAGAGGTGGTTTTTTGATATTCAAAGAAAAATGCCATTTTTTGAGATAAATTATCGGATCTTTATTTCATTATAAATAGGAAGGTATGCCGTTAATAATGGAAAATAACATCAGCCAAATGACCACCACGACCACGCCTACAGGACCATATCCTTTTCATGAATTTTTCCATAACCAAATCGCAAAGTGGCTGCCCTATGTCCTCGATAGCCTCACGAATTCCATCTCTGAGGTCTTGAATCGACGCTGGGCTGTTGGCGTAGACCTTCTCTTTCACGTGGCCCCAAAGCAAGAAGTCGCAAGGTGTTAAGTCACCAGATCTCGATGGCCAATTGTGATCACCTCTTCGAGAGATAACACGGTCCGGAAACTTTTCCCGTAAAAGATCAATGGTTTCGTTGCTTGTATGGCACGTAGCGCTGTCTTGTTGAAAGTAAACGTTGTCCAGATCAATACCATCCAATTCCGGCCATAAAAAATCATTAATCATCTGTCGATAGCGCAATCCATTCACCGTAACTGTTGCTCCAGCCTCATTTTCGAAAAAGTAGGGTCCAATGACCCCGCGGGACCATAAACCGCACCAAACAGTCACACGTTGAGGATAGAGAGGCTTTTCAACAATAACTCTTGGGTTTTCCGAGCCCCAGATGCGACAATTTTACTTGTTGACGAAGACATCGAGGTGGAAATGGGCCTCATCACTCAAGATAAGTTTTCGATGGAATTCCGGATCATTTTCATGAATTTCAAGGACCCAATCAGTAAAGACTCGACGTTGTTGATGATCGGCCGGCTTGAGTTCTTGTGTTAACTGAACTTTATAAGCCTTAAGACCCAAATCTTCTTAGCTGTTCTTGAGCAACGTGCACGGGTTTTATTCTTCACATCACTAACTTGTCCCGACAGCTCGATTTTTCTAACAATTTCTGTATTGCGGTCCGACAAGGTGCTTTACGACGACCCAAAAATGTTCGAGTTTTACGAACCGTCTCTGCCACATTTTCACCATTTTTATAGTGAATTTTAATAATTTCAATGCGTTGTTGAATCGTGTATCGTTCCATTTATATATTAATGGCGTAGTTTCTACTTGTCACATGTCAAAAAATGACAGCTCCAAAAGGGACATCTACCGAAATAGCGGGCTAATTAAAATAATCTTGGCAAGCCGCAAAGGTAGTAAAGGTTTCTGGTCCCTGATCAAAACCATCAGGAACAACTTCAGCAGTTCCTCTATACCTTCACTACTTAATAATGGTGAAGTGGTTGTTGACTCCCTGGATAAAGCTAATATTTTGGCTGCTAGATTCGCATCAAATTCTTTTCTTCCACCCACTTCACAGGCACCTGTTGTGCATCCCCCGTGCGGATGTGTACAAGAGCCAATACACATCCGTACGAGGGATGTGTTCAAGGTCCTTAAAGGAATCAACGTCTCTAAAGCCGCAGGAAGTTTTTTATCTAGTCGCCAAATACGTGTTGTATTAGATGGCGTTATATCTGATCCTCATCCTATTAATGCCGGTGTCCCCCAGGGCTCTGTTATTTCTCCGACTCTATTTCTAATCTTCATTAATGATCTGCTTTCCCTTACTTTCAATCCTATCCATAGCTTTGCTGATGACAGTACCCTTGATTTCGCATACTCCTTTGACACCCTTGCGGATTCCAGAGGGAACGCCGCATGTGTTAAATGAGACTGCATGATTAGATCATTGAATAACGATCTTGACAATATTCTCGCTTGGGGCAAAGTGAATCGCGTCGAATTCAATGCATCTAAGACCCAAAGCTGTCTCATCTCATTAAAACAAGACCATCACTTAACCACTCCCGTTTCGTTTGATGGTGCATTAATTTCTGAATCACCGTCACTAAGAATTCTTGGCATTAATATTTCCAGTAAGTTAAGCTGGACAGATCACATCTTCTCGGTTTCCAAAGAAGCATCAAAATGTCTTGGTTTTTTGAAAAGGTGTAAGAAATATTTCAGCCCATCAAATATAGCGCTCCTCTACAAGTCCTACATCAGACCCAGAATGGAATACAATTCCCATATCTGGGCCGGGGCTGGTCGCACAGCCTTAGCTTCATTGGATATTGTCCAAAAGAGAGCCTGCAAGCTCATTGGCGATGTGGCAATTACTCGTCATATCGACTCGCTCGAGCACCGTCGCAATGTTGGATGCCTTTCGCTCCTTTATCGCTATATGCATGGCCAATGTTCTGATGAAATATCTAGTCTGATCCCTTGTAGAATTGTTCCTGCACGCAATACCCACGCTGCATCCCGCGCTCATCCTTTTACCCTTCAAATTACCTTCGGCCGTACACTAAAATTCCGTGATGCTTTCTTATCCCGAACTGTGCGAATGTGGAACAGTCTACCATCTTCTGTCTTTCCTCCGGCATACAACCTGCAAAAGTTTAAGGGCGACATACATCGGCACCTCCGCCGTTCTCCTCATATCCCTTAATCCTTTACCTATCTCCTTCCTGCCACGCTGTGCTTTGCATCATAGGGTATCCCCTGAGCTTGGCTTAATAATATAAAAAAAAATCCCTTTATTTTCATCGCTCTGAGCATGTATAGGTATGGATCCACTATAATATTCCAAAGGATTTGATGTATAGCTTTGTGATATTTGTGACGTTAATATTGGTCGAAAGTAAGGTCTGTTATTTTTAGAGAGCTCTGCATATTCTATATCCGAAACAATAGAGAAAATTCTCGTTTTACGCTTTGTGTGGATTGTAATTCAACAGTTTCTGCAATAGATAAAAAAATTATTTAATATTACTCTGTGTACTTTGTTTTTTGTTTGTTTTTTGTTTTTGCTACTCTTCCTGTTGTTCAATTAAATATTTCATTAAAGTAGATGAAGCAGTTTCAACAGTCTTGATTTTTTTAGAAAATTTAGCTGGTAAAAAATTTGTTTTAGGAGAGCAACTAAGCACACAATTATCATCTGAAATCAGGTTTCCTTCTTTACGATTCGTATTCTGTTGTATTCTGTGTCAATTCTTCGGTGTGATCTACATTTAAAGATGTTCTGGATGGCCTTTGCGTCATATGCGGCTCCAAAAAAGACATTTCTTCTTCGTATTTCCATATTTTTAAGTTGGTGGCAGCCTGTCCACTCTTGGCTTCTCTTTTCTTTTTTATAGCTCTTCTATAGGAATCACGTAATCCGGCCCATACCTTTTTACAATCAGAAGCTAAAAACATAAAATAAAACTTACATTAAAAATATGAAATTCTATCCTGCGTTTGACTAATATATACATGAATTAACGGTTGCAATTTTCACTTTACAGATTTTTAGCGACGGAAGATTCTTTTCAAATGATTGCTTTCAGTTATCGTCTGGGTCACTCAACAGTTTCTTTAATAGTAAAACACGTATGTAAAGCTATAACTGAAGCCTTGATGGCTATTATTATGCCCGCACAACAAAAAAGCGATGGCAACAAATAGCAGAAGACTTTTGGGAAATGTGGGATTTTCCAAATTGCATCGGTTCTCTGGATGGGAAACATGTAGTCACTACAGCACCTGCTAATACCGGATCAATTTTTTATAATTATAAAAAGACATTTTCTGTTGTTCTTTTGGCATTGGTTGATGCGAGATATAATTTTATTATAATCGATGAAAGTGCTTATGGGAAAAATAGTGACGGAGGAATATTTGCAAATTGTGATTTTGGAAAGGCATTGGAAAAGGCAAAACTACAGATTCCCGAAGAAAAGCTGCTATCAAGCACCAACGTTAAAGCTCCTCACGTAATAGTTGCAGATGAGGCCTTATCTACTCCAACCATATCCTGGGGCGCAAATACAAGGCGATGGTTCAAAACAGCATTTTAACGAACGCTTGTCACGTGTACGTCTAAATGTAGAAAATGCGTTTGGAATTTTGGGTCAAAAGTTTCAAATTTTCAATAGACGAATAAAATCATAGCCTGGGCACGTTGATGATATAATTTTAATTACTTGTGTACTTCATAATTATAGGTACTTTCCAGCGAATAGTAACAACTCCATAGAGAGCAAGAACATAGCAAATAGAGATAGAACACAACTAAAAAATCTTTCCTACCAAGGAGGTAATGCAACTCTCGCAGGATTTAATGTAAGAGGTACATTCAAACAATATTTATCTTCTCCAGCGGGCAAAATTAAATGGGAATTAAAACAATAAAATAAATTTGATATTATTTACCTGTTTCCTTTGATTTTTCAGCAATTTCACACCATATTTTTTCTTTAAAGATGATATCACTATACTTTTTATTAGCCAAAAAGTACAGCATTCTCCCGAACTAGCACAATAAGTTTTTCTTGAATAATTGTTTTTTTTTTTTCAGTTTAACAGAGTTGTGTGCTAGACTTTTTGTACATTAAAATTACTGACATATGTAGCATTCCTTAAAGTCGATTCTTAAGGAAAAAGAACGTATTAATTTAAGATCAGCGGAATACAGCCCGTTAAACGTAAAAGAGAAAACTACAGAAAAGTGATTCCGTGTTTAACTTAGCAACGAGACCGGCAACCGGAAAATGCCGGTCTGGATTCTAGCCACCGATATCGACCGGCAATGTAGGTTCTGTATCGTGCCGGAATCTGCCGGTGCCAGTTGATGTGAATTAGCAAACTTGTGTTAATACAAAAATATTTTGCCTATCTGTGCCGGTTTTACTGTGCCGGTGCTTCATTTGCCATTGGAATCAGAAAAATCGGTTGCCCGGCTCTCGAGATGGGATTTTTTTGAAAACGACGAAAAATCATCGTAAAATCAGGAAATTTCTAATCTCTCTAGTGGAGGGGTGAGGCGGGATATAGGAAAACAAAAAAATACGTTTGAGCTATTTTGGTGTTCCAAAAACCAAGAAACAATTTTTTTTAGATAGTAGTAACCGTTATATAACTTGAGAGATCTAGACTAGTATACGAAACCTTTTTGTAACCACTATAAACCTCTTATAGAGCTTAAATGGCGGATTATATAAAGGTTGCCGTGACTTGATTTAGGTAACGTTATATAACTAAAAATTTTATAAAATCAGTAACAAAATTATTCTGATTACCTTAATATAGCTTCTTATATAACCCTTATATAACGCATGGTGCTCACGATTAATTTATTTTGGTAATAGCATTGGTTGCATCAGTAATGTTTCCGTTACCTTTATAAACTTTGTTTATAATGGTGATGATAATGTTTCCAAAATGCTTGCAATTTTCTCAGACTGATTACTTTCAGTGATTGAAATGTTAGGGAAATTATTTTTCGTTACCTTTATAAAACAATATAATGCAAATATTTACGGAACCTATCTTGACATAGAATTTCGATTTTTGTTTTTTGTATTGCATTTTTATAATGTAATTACATTTTAGAATTACAATTTTTCGGCATGTATATGGTGAAATTCAGCAGCAATTAAAATTTTACTGTGAATATCATCATAGATACTTCTAAAAAATACAGATCTCTCCAAAAATAACCAATATTTAATAATTTTAATTAAATATTTCTAAATTTAAAATTTTCACTCAGGAGATATTAATTTATAAAAGTAACATTACATAATTTAGAAATGTTATATACTTAAAAAGATGTATTTTCTTCATATAAAAATAAAACGGAAGGCATATATCTGCAATCTGAAAAATTAGCTTAACCGACATTTTGTTATTTATCTGCAATGCACAGATGAAAAAATGGCGGCTTGTACTGAAATGAACAAATTACCATTATAAAACTTCAAGTAGTTTTATATAAACTCTGGCTCTATTATATAAGCTGAATGACCTTTGTAAAATTTCTAGAAATATTATATAAACTAAAGGAACTACCATGCCTCGAAAATGGTCCTTATATACCCTTTAGTCATAATATGTAAACTTTGGTAATGTTATATATCTTATAGTGACAAAACCAGACGTTAGTGTTCTTATAATATACCCGTTGGTTATATTGTGTTAAATAAATAAAAACAGTTTTATAATGGCTCCATTCGACACTAAAAGTAATTTGTTTTTATTACGATCACCGTAGTTACTAAAGCGCCACCAAAAAATTTTACGATATTTTATAGTGGGTATATGTATTACCGAAAGTTCCCAATATTTATTAAAGTCACCTAAATTACTGAATGTTGTCGAGTTATATAAGGGTAACCATGGATACCGCAATAAAAACTTATTACCAAAAAGTCATATAACGTGGTGATGAAAACAATTATAAAACGTTCTTATATACCTTCTAGGAATGGTTACTCTAAGGCCATTTCCTGATGGGTCGGCACGACATCGGTACGACATTGACTGTGTAAGCGTGTAACATACCGAGCCGAGCCACTGTCGCCACCGTATATTTAAATCAGTACCCACACACGGGTTTGCACTGCACTGCGCGGATGAGATGCAACATGTTTTCGATATGGAGCGTTGCGACATGCCTTGTCAGTAGAGAAGCCATATTTACCGAGGTGACAAGTGAATTTTGTTAGCAAAATGTCAGTGGAATTGAATTTAATTTTAGAAATAGAGAAGCACTCCCTTTTATACAATTATAAACTACCGGAGTATTCGCGGAAAAATTTGACGGAAAAAGCTTTGGCAGAAAGTGCAACAAAAGTAAAGTTCTCTGGTAAGTATATATATACATATTTTGTTACATAATTTTTATTACAATGTCTTATACACAAGTATTTACGTACTGTAGCTGCAGGTGATGTTGAAGTTAAATTAATAGTACGATCTTCTTCTATATTAAAGTTTTGAGATCTAGTAGCCTGCATAGGTTCATACATAGGTATAGAGTACTGTATGCCTTCTTTAATACGGACAAAATTATGCAAAAATTCAAACAGATTTTATTATGTTGACAATGGTGTTGTAGTTGACACATCTTATTGTATTGAGCAGTACACGAAATTTTTGTGTCATCATACCAAAACTGCATTCTATAGTTTTCCTTGCTCTGCTCATTCTATAATTATACTTATATCCTTTTCTTATTGTCGATTCTTCCAACAGTATATGGCCTCATTAAATAACGCTTTAAAGGAAAGCGTTATCGCCTACAAAAAAATATGGTACTTCTTGCTCAGTTTCATCATGAAGTAAGGGAGCACCAGTTTGTAAATTTAAATTATTTTTTTGTAATAAACGATTTACACTGGAGACTCGAAAGATTCCTCCGTCATTATTTCGACCAGCAAATCCCGTTTCTATTATGGTAAATATTCCATCTGCGTCACAAACTGCTAGAAGAACAATGGAATGATACTGCTTGTAGTTATAATTAGTAGAACTGGAGTTGGGAAGCTTTTGAATCCTTACATGCTTCCCATCAATTGCTCCTAAGCAGTTTGGTACATTCCATATATTATCGAATCGATTGGCTATACGAATCCATTTTCGGTAGAAGGTATACCCATGTACGAATCACGTAACTTATCCCAAATTACTGATGTTGTTTCTTTTATTACATCAGATATTGTACTATCTCCTCTAGCAAAGTACAGCTCCAAAGAGACAAACGAGCATCCTTCAGCAAGATACCTTAAACATAAATCAAAGAAAAAGCTGATAAAAATATCAGTAAATAAACATAAAATTCAATTGTTAATCTTTCTTTGTTCTAGCAAACGACTGTAAAGAAAAATGGAGAAATATAAGATCTCCGTTTCTTAGAAGTTTGAAATGTCCACCAAGTAGATCTGGGTCGAAGGCATGAAAACCATACTACTTAGCAGACTATTTATCGTTTATACTACCATACATAAAAGCATCAAACACTGCAGAAAATCCAGATGATCTTTAATAACCTGAAAGGGAAACGACTTTTATGCCAAGTTTGGAAGTCGTCGTCTGACGAATCACAAACTGCAAATGTCAATACTCACAATGAGACAGCTCTTAGTACTTCTATTCCTACCACAAAAACTGTGCAACCATCAACCGAATCTCAGGCGTATTCAGTTGGTCGCAAACTCAGACGTCCAATCCCAGACGTTGATAAAACATTCGCAGACTATTTACGAAATAAAACCGAAAGGAAAGAAAAGGCAAATGTGATTCTCTGATAATAGAGAGAAATCCGATGAGTTTATTACCAGAATTTAACACCATGACTTACGAACAAATAAGAACTTTTAAAATAAAAGCCATGATGCTAATCGATGAAATTAAAAGAACAAATATGTCACCGGAGATACATCCTCTGGAGCCTAAAACAACTGCTGTGCGCTCGTCGTATAGATTCTTATTTGAGGAATCGTCATCATACTCGTCAGAATCCGCAATATCTCCTCAACTGCGTAATCAATTTGAGCCCATTCATTACTCTAATAACACATCACCACCAAGGGAACAATTTCAAGAAAGTGGTAATGCTGTACTTGATGCCCATGATAATACATATCCACGTTTTAATAACAACACTTCATAAATATATATGTATAACTTATATCTTATCTTAATTCAGTAAAGATTGGTAATATTAAGATATAGATTTTATTTACAACCTTAACGTTATTAGAATCCTTTCTTCAGCACTAACACATTCCCTCATATTAGTATTTTTTCTACTAATAGCTGGCAAGATAACCCGAGCAAGTTCCTGAAAGGTACTCTTTTTCATCCTATACATTGATTGAAACATTCCATTATCTTGGGCTAGTTCCTATGCTGCCACGAATAACCTGCAGTTAATGTTTCTTTCAATGTGTGGATGTACCCAATATAGTTTCCTTTTTTGCGTAATCTCAAATAAGTATATAAGACAATATTTTCTTCTTCACTTGATGACGCCATTCTTTTCCACGGATGAAAAACTACTGAAAGTTGGTCGAAAACGTGTCCCTGAGGGAGCTCTATGCGGTACAACATCGACGGGATAAATGTCGTACCGATACTGTGTCGCTACCGTACCGACCCGTCAGGGAAGGGCCTAAAGACCCAAACACAGTGAGAACGACACAACAAAGTCGCCGTAAATTGGTTGCTGTCAAAGATTCGAATATATGGAAGTTACTTAACACAATGAGGGCGATGCGATAAATTCGCAACAAAAAGTTTGGGAAAATCTTTAAATTAGTCGTCAACATAATTGACATTTCTGTGTGAATAGTGAATTATTGACATTCATGTTATGTGGATTTCGATATTTTTATGAAATAAATATAAATATATATATATATAAATAAATAAACTAGTTATTAAAAACTTGTATAAAATGAATCTCATTTATTAGTTTGACAAATTATGGGTTTTGAGGAGGAATTAATAGAGAAAATGAGGGAAAAGTTAAGTTGTGCAATAAACGCCATCCCATGTATAGAAATCTCTTCTTAGTCTTCTTTTTAGTTTTATATTTAAGCTTTGCAATTTTAAGTATGCCGCATAAGCTATACTAGCGATTTTACTTAATTTTTTCCTTTTTGACATTTCTTTTATAATAAATAAAACGGAGATAGCTGTCAAAAACATTTATCGAGTCGCGTTCACTGTGTTTTACATGCGACATTATCGCCAACTAAGTTGCCAACATTGTTGTGTCGCTCTCACCGTGTTTTGGCCTTAAGTTATATAGACCGGTGTTTGAAACATTTCCATCAACAACTTATAAAACCTTTAGTAACTTACTTCCACGATAACCATTAGTAACCTTAAAAAACTCTAATATAACTACGTCACCAATTGGTAATATTATAAAACTCTTATATAACCACTCAAATTCTTATAGAACCGAGTAACCATTGTATACCCCTTATAAAACTACCCATCACCTTCAGTCACCAAAAATTAGAAAAATTGTTACTTGGGTACAAACTCTGAAAGTTTCATCTAAATCAGACGTTATCAGTTCATTTTCAACAGTTACGAAAGCTAGATACCATACGAACGTGTATATACGTCCATAGCGCTCTCAGTACCCAATTCGGTGGACGTGTGTATACGTGCCCATCGCAACAGTGTACCATTTAGTGCACGTATCCACACGTCCATAGCACCAAAAGGGTTGGAAAATTGCCAATTTTAACAAAAAATGGGCTGGAGAAATATTGTTTGCCACATTAGAAATGTTTTAAATATAATAAAGTATTTAAATTGAAGTAAAAATTTCATTGAAATTGCATTTAAACTTGAAAGTATATAAAATGTATGGGTAATAAAGGTTATTTGGTAAACATTTTGTCAGTTTCAGTCGTACAATATACGTCGGCAGTTATATTCGCCGCCTATTATAAATTTGTATGATCGTAGGTTTTTTTTTTAATTTTGTAAAAGCGGCACAAATTGTGTGGATTGTAAATAAATGGGTTTTACTGTTTATGATTAATTTATTGAAAATAAAGGAAACAAACAGTGGCTTTATGGTTAATTTATTGAAGGTAAAGAAAATAAACAGTGTCTTTGTGGTCCATGTCGAGATTTTAGCAGACAAAACTTGAAATTCGAAACATTTAAAAGAAATGCACAGATGGGCTCCAGACGCGACCTTAGAGCCCTATTTTCCGACATCTTTTTGGATTGGGGACACTTATAGTACCCCCCCCCCCCATCTAAGCCAAATCCTAGATGCGCTACTGACAGTGACTCGTTGTTATAGGTAGCCAAAAAGAAAAAATATATGTAGTTTATCAACATCACTGTAGGCTAGTAAATAGATTAATTAAAATTAGAAAAAAAGGTAGGCCCCACCAATACATAGTTACTTTATTTAGACGAGGGTCATTATATTTTAAATAGCAACTCACCGTCATCAATCGATTAAGTCATTGATTAATTCTCAAGAAATCTCGATTCATTTTGTCTGCTTTATTCTTTCGATCATTTCCAATATCGTAGTCCCCTGCTTTTATATTTATCTTACTCCCAACAATTGTGTCGTTCATATTCAATCCACTTCACTTGCTCACGTTATTTTACCGCCACCATCGTATAACTGCGTGAGAAGAAGTGCAACAAGCAAAATGCAAAGAAAAATTTAATTAGAGTCGAACATTTCTGAATCAATTTTCCTTGCCTTCATATAGTTAGTTATGCAGTTACAGTTGCAGCTAATTCTCTTCGAGTTCAATAAACTTGGCGGAAAGATAAGTTCTGTTTTTTGGTCATTTTCTTAAACACCAAATACCGGCTCCCTTATTATCTCTATGAGGAATGATGATGCCACAAATAGAGAAAATAAAAGCCTTTAAGTCATAAATCTGCAAAGTGCTAGTAAGTTGCAATATTTTCCATGTCTCTGACCATATTCCGGCCTATAGCTTACGACTTTTATCTTCATATCACCGTCCAATTCACGCCGCGGCTTCTTTCTAACATATCATCTCAATTCCGTTGATTCTTTTATACGCGCACAACATACAGGTTATCCCTTTGTTGTCAAATTCTATCCAAATCCTAATATATACGGGCATCATATCGTCGTAGTACTTTAAGGGGAACAACAGTACTAATGCTGCTCGAGTATTGAGCTTTATTTAAAATGAAGCCCTTTTCAGGGCAATTACTTAATTTCTTGGACGTTTGGAACTGAAAACACGAAGGTCCAGATACAGCATATTTCCATTTATTAATCTCTTCAAATGGGAATAAAATGATTTTATTTTGATTTTTTATAAAACATTAATGCCGTTCTCTGATGGTACTAGCAAAGTTAATTTTGCATTGCTTCAGCTATTCTAATATTGAAGAATGAGAAAATATTATGTATCACCGAAATGATAACTTATTAACATAAGTTAGCCGCCCGGTTTTTGCTATTTATAAATGCTTGAAATTGAAGTCTATTTTAAGTTCCACAAAACCGAGCCCAAAACAAAGTGAAAATATAGCCACAACATCCACAGTGATACAAACTCTCCTTACTTGTAAGGAGATCTCCTTAATTTTAATCAAATCTCCTTACCTCCTTATTTGAACCTTGAATCTCCTTATTTTAGGCCTATGTTTTATGTATATTTTTTTTTTTACTTTACAGTTATTGTTTTCATTATCTCTTACGGGATGTCCCGTCAATATGGTAAACAATTTAAGGGTCGGAAGTACAGTTTATTTGCGATCGAAAATGTTATATAACATTAGGTCTGTTCGCGTACTAGCTTGAAAGTATAAACTTGTAAAAGTTTTTGCAAGTTTTTACTCGAAGGCGTTCGCGTACTCAAAAATTGAGAGATAAATTGTTTACGTCAGTTTTCCACTCCGTGCAATTTATTACTTGATTTAGCTCGAGAAAAATCGTCGAGTAAAAACTTCGAAAGTGTCAGTTTTGTCAGATCTGCGCCGGTTTTCAGTTATTTTCAAAGTTTTCAGTTATTTTTTAAGTTTTTAGTTTTAAAAAAATGGAAAACCCTGTTGCTCCTCCTCCAGTAGAAGTAGAATGTTCTCCAAAAACATTTAACGTATTCAAAGTTGTAAATAAAATTTGTTTATTGTACTATGTGCTAGGAAAATTTCAGGTCGTTATTACAGATCACAAATATTTGCAAGTTTTTACTCGAAGCCGTTCGCGTACTTTGTGAGTGTCACTCTAAATTTCTCTCTTTATCATACATTTTGACGTTTTTCATGTTATTACTTGAAAAAATACGGGAACAGACCTATTATTTTGAGTTCGCACTATTTTCGAAGATATAGGCGATTTTCAATTTTTTCGAAATTTTGAACCTTACGTCACCTTTTGACTATAACTCAATTCAGACTATTCACAGGACATTCATTTTTCTTTTGTTTTATTCTTATCAGTACAGGCTTTCATTCAGTGTAAATCGGTTTTGAAAACGTTCACACATAATGGAAAAATTGGCTTGGCGATTTATTGCCGAACCTTTTTTTTTCAAAAATTCATCTGTTTTCAAAGTCATAAATCTCGAAAATTAGCCATATCAACAGATGATCTGGTTCTCTCCGTCAATTATTACCTTTTATAAAAGTCCAACACGATTAGTCCATCTTAAGTGTTGCCAAAGTTACAGTAAAAACTTGCCTGCAACATACCTCTCATAACTTGAGCAAAATTAATTCGCGTTGCAAGAGGTCTTTAGAGGATAGAAGAAGGCAAACTGAGGCAAAAACTCTCACGATTCTTTAATGCAGTAAACAAAATTCATTTCTGTCATTGTTGGCAATTTATTTTCCATCATAAACCCTGAACGGTATTTACCAAACCAATATTGATCTTAACTGCGAGCAACTGAATTAACATCTTATAAAAATGGCATTGTCTGAAAGGGATGATAAGGAAAAGACAAGAACGGAGTAATAATTCAAGTCCTGTTTGCACTACACACCCTCTTAAAATATTCTAGATTCTGTGATCTGATGTAGTAAATTTATCAAAATTTACATTGTGTACAGAATATAATTTAAGTTTTGAAGATCTTGTATGAACTTTTATTTTATCGTTGGTTTTTGTTATCAATAAATTTAATGTTATTTCGAGTAGCTTGCTTTCCAATCTCGATCGTCATAGAAAATTCTTTTGTTGGAAGTTTTAAAGCTAGAAATAACAAGCGAAAGACAAGTAGTGACATCTCCTTTCTAAGACTGCAATATTATTGTTTTGATTTATAAAAGCTGTGCTGAATATGAATTATTAAGTAACAAGTAAAAGAGCTAGAATTGGTCTAAGACCATTTCTTATGATATCCTAGATGATTGCCCGTTTGAAATTTGGTATTGTAACCCTTCTGTGCAAGTTTGATTTTTGAAGTGGTTTTTCGCATATATTTCTAGAACGGTTTGTCGGACAGAAAAAATGATTATAACCAATTTTTTTAGTACTTCGTATTCTGAAGAAGTTTTTAGTACAATAAAAATGTCTTGGACTGATCGTTTTCACAGTATACGTAAAAAACCTAGATTTTTATATGGCAACACCAAGAAGGAGTTGCCCGATTTAGTCCATTTTTTAAACTTTATTTGATAGTACAATGAAAATACCATTTACCAAATTTCAGCTCTCTATATTGATGTGTTCTCAGCCAGTGTTCAAATATATAGTAGAAAACGAAAGTTTTGTATGGCAACCCCAAGAAGGAGTTGATCGATTTGTCTCATTTTCGAACTTAATTTTACGGACATGCAAAAATCAAAATAACTTTTAATATTATGCGTGCGTGTCCAATCCATTTTGCTCTACCATCATTATTTCGATGTGTTACAGACGGAATGACAAACTTAGTATACCCCTTAGATTTCATCTAGGGTATAAAAATTATCATCATAATCACGGTAACCCAAAACAGTTTTTTAAAAATTTCAGTTATTGAATTTATAAGATTAAAAATGAATGTTCAGAAATGTCATTAAAAAGATCATCAATTCATCAAAAAGATAAAGGTAATCGCATCAGTAGTTTCATTTCCAAAAGTAAAAAGAACATTTTCCGGATCAAAAGCGAGATACTTCCGAAAATTCCCAATACTCCAGCGGAGACATTTGGACGATCGAAATGTAATTTTAATAGCGACTTTTATTACGGTCCGTACTATTATCGAAGAAACGTTTTCCAATTGTATTGTCTTATTACCTAGCATGTTACTATTAATATCAACATATTTGTTTATTACATCAAGATTTAACATAGTAATTTTTCACTTTCTTTTACATTACAGATTACACCCAGAGGCTTTTCCAAAAGCCTATATGCAGACGTTATAACCCCGCGGCGTCGTGCTTTCCTTGTGTTGTAGGAGGAGAATGCCCAGCAGGAATACAGGGTTGGTTATGTCGGCTTTATACTATTTACTCAGAATACCTACAAATCTTAAAATAAAACATTCAATTTCGCGCGTACTTTCTGTTTATTTTCTATTTAATTAGCAATGCGCAGGGTATGTATATTTTGAGAATTTAATTTAAATCACAACTTTTTTATTTATTTTCGATAGACCGAAAAGCGCCAAAGTGGTTTAGGTTTAATAAAATTGTGGCCAATATTCAGGAAAATTTGTTCAGATTCAAGCTGTGAATTAAAGCTTTTATTTTATTTTTAGTTAAGAAAGGATATGTATCGATGATTTAAATTTCTAGTTTTTATTTATGTACTAGTATACGATATCATATCTTGTGTATCTACCTACATTAATGGTTTTATGGTGATTGTAAAGCATACCAATTGGTCTCCTGTACTAAATGATTTTATTGAGATTTTTTAAAAACCGCCTGGAGAGTGTAATAAAATTATTTAGCATAATAGAGCTAGATCAAAAGGTCGATTTCCCAAAATTGTTGGTTAGAACCATTTCATTTTAAAGTCGTGATTCATAGAAGTATTATCGTTGCTATCACTTCAACTAGGATAAAACCATTAAGCAGTAAAATAGTAATTAAATACCGCTTGATTTTATTATCGTTTTATAGCATCTTCCATCATTATTGTATAAAACTAAAAAAGAAGACTCATAAAGGTATACTATATTAAGAAGCACAGAGAGCTACTTTAAATCCAATTTAAGGGGCAATTTGGTCTAGGGAGCTACTGGGCTATGTAGACAACTATCATAAAACTATTATGCCTAGAGAATTTAAGAATGTATTTTAAGATTCTATCATAAAATCATAATAAGATTAAGAGGCTTATTCAAATGCTGAAATATTGCATGTTGGTTCTAAACACATTGCAAATGAAAGCCTTATAATAAAGTTTGCCTGGCTTTTACCATCTGGCTAACAACAGCACACTAGATTGGATGCTTTCATAGAAATTTCATAAAAAAATATACCTCTTTCTTAGTCATATTAATGCTGTTCACCATTATCGGTTTGTGAAACATTTCAATTCGAGACAAAGTTTAAATTGAGTAGCAAAACAATACTTTAGTTTCAAAAATAAAAAAATTTTATTAAAATAAAAATAAAAACTCTAACACGTACGAGTTTCGGTCTATTCGACCATCTTCAGAGAGATCTCTGTTGCTACTAAATGCCAACGTGATATGATCGAGCTAGCTTTAAATGATCTAAGCTGGACAAACCTAATACAATGACTTTAAAACTGGAGGTACTGGAAAATCTATCTGCTTTTACAATTTCAAAGTTTTCTAGGAGATCTAATATTTTACCTTTATTTTCAACGTGTAGAATGTTTAAATTATCTATAGTACGTTTGTGTCTATTTTCTGTTAAATGTCTTGCCATGGTTGAAAATGTTTTCTGATTCTTACATGTAGGAATATGTTCTTGAAACCTAGTACTAAAATTCCTCCCAGTTTGTCCAATATAAATGGAATCACAATTATTACATTTTATCTCATATACGCCTGATTTTTCTAAAGTATTGTGTCTTTTGTTTCGCATTCATTAATTTGTTTTTCACAATATTCTTATTATAAAAGGCTATATTCACTTCACTGTTTAGTTTTATAATTTTGGCTAGTTCATAAGAAATTTTTCCTATAAATGGTAACTTGACATATCTGTCCCTATTGTCGCTACTTAAAGGTGTTAACGCTGTGATGCTTTTTAGCATAATTTTCTTATTTTTGTTACTTACAAGCTTATCAATCAACATTGTACTGTAACCATTCTTAACAGCAATTAATTTGATAGTGTCTAGTTCTTTATTAAATGATATTGTGGACAGTGGTATATTGAACAATCTATGAATCATTGAGTGGAAAGCCGAATGTTTAACGTTAACCGGGTGATTGGAACTAGCTGGGATGATAGAATCCGAAAAGGATGGCTTCCTATAAATATCAAAGTCAAACCTATTTGATAGTCTATTAATTGTCAAATCCAGAAAATTGATTTTTCCATTCATCTCTTTTTCGATAGTAAAAATTATATCAGCTTCCAATGAATTTATCCATTTCAAAAAAATGTCTAGTTCTTCATATGAACCCCTCCACAAGACCAGAATATCGTCTACATATCTAAACCAGAACTCAATTTTTTTGCTTATAGGGAAATTTATCACTTAATATTCTATGCTTTAAGTCATTCATAAATACCTCAGCTCCAAGGGTAGAAGAAGGAGATCCCATTGCTAATCCATTATTCATAATAAAATACTTTTTATTAAATTGAAAATAGTTCTGGCTATAAACAACATTAGAAAGTTCTATTAACTCTGATTTAACTACACTGTCTTTAACCGTATTATTGATCCTTTGTGACATTATCTTTTTAAGCTTTGTTATTGGCACAGATGTAGTAGTACTAGTCTACTCAGTAGGAATGCTGATAAATTTTATTTTGTTTACTAATTCTAAGCTATTTTTGATCGAAAAATCAGCATTAAATCCTGTAAAGTTCAAAAACAGTTCATTGAAAGTCTTACACAAACTGTAACCTGGAGCAGACATGTAGGGCATGTAGGACACAAATGTACTATAGATAATTTAAACATTCTACACGTTGAAAATAAAGGTAAAAGATTAGATCTCCTAGAAAACTTTGAAATTGTAAAAGCTAAAGCAGTAGGCAAAAATATTCTTAATGAGCAGATAGATTTTCCAGTACCTTCAGTTTTAAAGTCATTGTATTAGGTTTGTCCAGCTTAGATCATTTAAAGCTAGGTTCGATCATATCATGTTGGCATTTAGTAGCAACAGAGATCTCTCTGAAGATGGTCGAATAGACCGAAACTCGTACGTGTTAGAGTTTTTATTTTTATTTTAATAAAAAAAAATTTTTGTGAAACTAAAGTATTGTTTTGCTACTCAATTTAAACCTTGTCTCGAACCTCTTTCTTATAGTATTTTAAAAACTAACTATGAGCCGTTTGATAAACAATAATGCTATCGAAAGCTAATACTCCATAATATTACAAAGGAAGAGAGTGCATGAAGTGATATAAAATGGCAGCATGAAAATTTTGATCATAAAGTTGCCTGGCTATTGATGTTTAACTACAAACAAATTAATAATTACATTACCTAGATAAATCGTAGTAATTCATGTACTATCTTGTTATAGTTAAAATTCATTTGTTAATATTAATCCCTAGTGTTTTTCTTCTGTATCATCCCAGTCTTCTTGTTCTATTTCTATATCAGGAATGAATTCTTCGCGACCTTCTTCATTCTTAGTTGAAGTATTTCTCGATTTCTTGTATTTCAAGGATGTTGGCATATTTTCATGTTTTGAGATTATAGTTTTCCCTATTTTTCTCTGGAACGGAAACGCAACGTCAAAAATAAGTCAACAAGTCAAAATAAGATTTATCGGTGATAAACTAAATAAATTTACGCAAGAGCAAAATTCATTAATTTAGACCGAAGGTTTTATTAGGAATTAAATTAAAGTGAAGCTGCTAATTGGTTGTTAATGTAAAATCAAGATATTGATATATACATAGAGGAGGGGGTAGAAATAGGGATACATATTATAGTTTTAATGATAACAGGCCCCAAAATAGACATATCCAAAAAATAAATGGTATAAAGATAGGAAATTTGGTTTACTTATCAGTGATATTAACATAAATAATGTAGACTGCAACACCCTCAAAATTTATTTATTTAAACAAACACTATCAAAACTAGAAATTTCCAAAGTAGGGTAGTAATATGAGACTGTATTATAATATCAAAAAACAAACGAATAATTGTGGCAAAAAATGTGCAGTATCAGTGATACTAACTCGTTAATATTGTTGCAAGCGTGGCCTTTGGTTCGTTATTTAAAACACAATATTAAATATCATGCAAAATTCATAAACCTTCAATTAATCAACTCAACTTTAATTATCGCTAATACTGTACTTTCAATTATCGCAATCTAATTACAACACTTTCGCTTCTTTATTACTTTCGCTTGTTAACACTGCAACGTCTAAGACGAGACTCTTTTTTGGCTGTGACAGCTGTTATATTTATACCCTAGAAACTCTCCAGATTATTCTGGAGTGTTCTATTCCAGAACCTTCTTGACTCTTCTATTCATTCTATTCCTGAACCTTCCCGAAGATTCCGTCATCGATTCTCCGAACCTGAAGTTGTTTACTCTCCATTGCCAGTAGATGTCACCAGTTGTCTCTTTCTATTGCACGTAACAATATTATTGCGAGCGTGGCTTTTGGTTCGTTATTTAAAACACAATATTAAATATTTAATATACAAGTTCTTTATTTCACTCTAATCATATAAAATTCACAAACCCTTAATTAATCAACTCAACTTTAATTATCGCTAACTCAATTATATTTTCGCCGGTTTACTACTTTCGCTTGTTAACACTGCAATGTCTAAGAGATCACTCTTTTTCATAGCAAGTCAAGTCAAGTGTGTTTTGCACCGTTTCCCTATTTGCATTGTAGTCGTTTCCCTCGATGTTCTCGTTATTGTCTTCTTTTGATCCTTGGGGCTCATCTTTAGCCCTCAGTCCGGTTTGATGTCGTCTATTGTCCTCTTGTTGACAGTTTTTCTTAGTATTTTTTGAAACTTTTCGTTTCTTTTTCCTGGCGGTGACAACTGTTATATTTATACCATACAAACTCTCCAGATTATTCTGCAGTGTTCTGTTCCAGAAGCTTCTTGACTATTCTATTCCTGAACCTTCCCGAAGATTCCATCATCGATTCTCCGAACCTGAAGTGGTTTCTTCTCCATTTCCGGTAGATGACACCACTTGTCTCTTTTTGTTGCACGTAACAATATTATATAACATTTTTAATATACTGAATAACTCTATTATAGGCCTACAAAAGTCATCATCATCATCTAGAATACTGTTTTAATAGTTGGTAGAAATATGAGATAGTCTGATATTATTACCAACCAAGTGTCTCATATTGCAACCAATTGGGTTTTCCAGTAAAATTAGTAATTTAGTGAGAAAAACTCAACCTTTTTTGTAATATATATATATATTCTAAAACTAAAATAAATATAATATAACTTACCGTATTCGTTTGTTCGAAACTAGGAGTTGTCAGATTGGTCCCATTTCCGAACTGTCCCACACAGCACAGATGTGTCCGTGGTATGTTACTGGGAAATCCTGTCAGGATATATCGATTGTCCGTGGGAAATCCCGCCCGGCCCCAGTTAATAACTTAGGACATCCCTGGGAGTGCCGAATGTCCGCGCTTCGGATGACCCTGGGTTATCCCATCACCTTCCCACAGGATTTCCTGAGGTTGTACACAGGCACATCCAACAGAGCACAAATATATCCGTGGTATGTTAATTGGAAATCCTATTAGGATATATATATTATCCGTAGGTAATCCCGTCCGGTCCCAATTAAGAACTTAGGACATCCCTGGGAGTGCCGAAGTGTGGGAGACAACGTTTTTAACTTCTATTATTTATAATGGCGTACCACACAATCTCCACAGAAAAAATAAAAATAATTGTTTTTATAGGTAGGCAAAAAAAACTCAGTTAAACTCCAAAAACCATTTACTTCAGCATTATATATCTTATTTGCTATCTTAACTTTTTTGTTAAATTTAGGACAAATTTTCCTTAAGTTTAATATTAAATACCAATTATTTGGATGCTAAGATTTATTATTTGCTAAAGATGTTCAAACTGCCATCCTTCAGCTGCAATACAAGTTCGACATCCAAATCTTCCATTGTTGACAAATTCAACTGCTTGCATAATTCTGGAGCTCATGTTTTTGCAAAATTCGGTGAGCTATAATTTTAGATACTCCTGTGCTTTTCTGGATTGCGCGTACCGAAGTACTTGGGTCTTCTTCAACTGCTTGAAGTACTACGTCCTCGTAAGGTCAGGAACTTCTTCCTACACCATGTACAACTCCATGACAAACTCTGCAAAAAACCAAGAATGAATTGTAGAATCAAAAATCTAATGCATATTCATACTATAATTACATATATACATATATACATACAAAGCACAAAGCACCCGCAGACGCATAGCATTCGCATTTTTAAAACGACTTAAAACCAAGGAAGCTATGCAGGAATCGCTCCTATAATATTTCAATTCAGCTCTTAGTGCTTAAAGAATCGACAATATAATTGAGCACATGTATGTACAATGTACTAGAAAACCACGATAAACCGAGAACATAAAGAAAACGATTCATATTTTAGAAGCTTCTGGACGGTTGAAAAATGACTTTCCTATGTTTGTCCCAAAATTGCCCTGTACATTCCTATGTACTTGTCCAGTGCTGAGAATATTTCTTTCGAATTAACATTTTACAAATGTTCCCATGTGAAGTGCTTGTGGGATATCCCAGGGATACCCCAAAATCGTCCTATACACCACGTGTGTATTTGCCCGTTAAATACTGAGAATATTACGTTCGAATTAATATTGTGCAAATGTTCCCATCTAAAGTAGTTGTGGGATATCCCAGGGAGATCCCAAAATTTTCCTATACATCCCGTATCGTATGTTTCTGTGTGCAAAATATTGAGAGTATTTCATTCGAACTAAGATTCCGCAAATGTTCCCATCTAAAGTAGTTGTGGGATATCCCAGGGAATAAGTTATGGGAAATTCCTGATAACTCCTAGAAATAAGGTCCCAAGTGTAAACTGGAGACTTCCTGTATATCCCGGGATAGTTATGGGATCTCTGGGACAAGAAAGGGATGTCCCTGGGTAATTTTGTGCTGTGTATTTGTATTTATACAAAATATGAGCTCTCCACCTCGACACCTTCTCAGACAGCTATCAAGTATATAGTTATATATAGTTATATATATATAAAGTTTTGTATGACAACACCAAGAAGGGGTAACCCGATTTAGTCCATTTTTGAAATTTTATTTTCCATTGCTATGAACACGCCACGTACCAAATTTTTTGTATGGCAACTCTACGAAGGAGTTGCCCGATTAATCCCATTTTTGAACGTAATTTAAATTTTTTTTTTTTTTTAAGTCCCATGTGTTATGG
The DNA here is from genome assembly GCA_963924295.1 of Dioctria rufipes. NCBI lineage: Eukaryota > Metazoa > Arthropoda > Insecta > Diptera > Asilidae > Dioctria > Dioctria rufipes. The sequence continues at coordinate 234,600,517 of OZ002740.1, forward strand.
AACTATGTCGAGTGAATGACTTGGACGTGAAGTCCAGACTGCCAGCATGAGCGGTGTACAGCGTTGACTGCAGGGCGGCACGCTAGCTCGCTTCGGCTATTGGCGGAGAGTGTGCTGCTGTGTCACCTGCCATATACAAAACAAAATTTCGTGCCTACAAACCAAAGGCCGTTGCACACACTCAGTCCGGAAGGGAACTTTACACTACTTAACACTTACTTAGTTGGAAGCGCAGATGTTCTGCTTTAATCGCCGTTGCCCCAACCACCCCGCGATACTGTGGGCGATATGAGACAGTATCTCTGTTACGACCTGAAATGAGCAGAGGAGCGAACCTAGTCAACCTCCATGTCAAGAGGGCTCCAGGAGAGTGAGGAAAGAAAAATGACAGGCTTCAGAGCATCATCGACAATAGTTTAATTCGTTTAAAATAAACGTAGACTGGGTTATTTTTATTACATACAGAATACTTCTAAATCCCTTTAGGACTCGGACCAGGTAAGCAATCGCCCTGCCCCTTGACAAAACTATTAAAATAAAATTCCTCCTACAAATGGGTCATTAGCACCCGTATCTAGTGCAATAATTTCAATCCAAATCAACTTTGTTTAAGCCTTTCCGCTATCCAAATTGTTTACTGTAAAAACTAATATAAGCTTAGCCTTTCCTTAGTCGCGACCACCATTTCTAATCAAACATATTTTTTTGTTTTTGCTTGTTATTCAAAACTTTAAAGATTATAAGTGTAATGTACGTAGCTAATTAAATACTATACTAAACAAAAGTCTTGCATCGAAATTAGAATCATGATTAACTAATGTCTTATTCTAGTGTTTATTAATATAGTGAAAATATACAACCATTCTTTGAAAAGCTGTCCATTCAATCCCGATACCTCAAATTTTACACCTAGGTACAATGTTGAAAGGGTACTTTAGCTTCTCTACTAATTATTAAATCCTTAAAACTAATATGCTTTAAGCAAAAGAAAAATTTTCTTCGAAAATATCTACTATGATTGTTCCCTTTTCTTTATTCATCAAACTTTCTTATCTGTGCGAATAGTCTATTGCTAACAATTCAGATCAAATTGCATTTTGGTAGTAACTCAGACTATCGAGATTCTTTCCTCGCTCATTTGAGGTACCTGAATTTCTTTTTTTTTTTCTTCCATTACGACTTTTGCTTTTCTTTTCGGGCTCACACGAGAAGCGTGGACCAATGAGTGTTCTCTTGCATCTTTCAGATCATGAAAATATTTCTCCTCTAGTCAAAGTGATCCCTTGGGCTGATAGCCATACGAAGGTACAACCCAAATTTAAGATTCTTGATGTAAAATTTTCTACGTCACAAGGCACTGTCATTTATATGAGTTTGAATATTCACCACAATGCCGTATAATATAATTAAATAAAAATGTACTCAAAGTTGACTTACTTGAAAATTTTTCCCTCGAAGGAGCTCCCTGGAGGTGAGTATATCTCGTTCGACGTGCTGAGAACAATCATTAAGAGAAACTCCTAGTGGACTAATCATCCGCGAGCGCTAGGCCCGGTCTGAAACAATAATAATCACTTTGCAAGAAGAATACTTAACTAAATGCCCACTGATACTGGACGACGTTGTTTGTTTTTACCCTACTAAATTTTTTCTTTCCTGTTTTAGATATTATTAGGGTTTTTTTTCATTTGGTCACTTCCCTTTTATATCCTTTAGGCGTGAGGCTCACTTATGAGGCATCCGAACGTCAAATCGCCAACGTTCTTTGATTTCTAGCCTAGATTAAGGGTCGCATAGACGCAACCAGAGTCTCCTCCCGGCCACCCGTCGACACGCTGAGGTACCCCGACGGCGCTGCTAGGGACGCTTTTACGGAGTGGGCACTATCTGTTCCGAGTGGTTGTATGTGGTCTTGCCCGAATTGTGGTGGCTTGATGCTCTTTAATGATATCAGGTCACAAATGAAATCGGCGCCGCTCAATTCCCTCTTTTCTGCACTGAAGATTTGTTGTTCCCAGGTTGTACGTTGAATTGAAGTAGGCCTTTTTCCTACCTGCTACTACTTTTCATGGAAAATTCCTATGCCTGTAGTGGGCGGGGATATTTCTTAGTTACTATTTACTAATTTTGTCTTTTGGGGCTCACCGATGTTAAGTTTTTCACGGATTTGATTTTTCACTTTTACCTTCTTCACTTGGCGTTTATTTTAACAAGACTTCTTCTTCTTCCTTGTCCGTCGGTCTTCAGCCCTTCTTTCTTCCCATTCATGTAGCTATGGGCCGGCCGTATGCGCGTAACTCGTCTCAGTGTAGCGTATTGCAGAATGCAGTATGCTACGACCATAACAGGGCAGAGTGGTCTAGACCACCTGTGGTTCAGACAACGCTGAAAAATGGTCGACTGAGCTAGCCGGCCTTAAACATAGGCCCCATCGCTGCAGGCACCCAATGCGTGGCTCGACCCATGACCCATGAAGGCATTCCTTAGCACTCAAGCCAGGCGGATGCGACGGATCGTCTTAGAAAGTCTGATATGCTCGACAGATGACGCATCGAAGACACATCCCTGAAGTTCCGCTAGTCTTTGATCAGCCCTCGACATCATTCTCCGTGTCGGGAACCAGAGGTGCACTGACAGGTTGGTAACCCAAAAAATCCAGCCGGTCAGTCCCCCTTTGCCTTCCTTCACCGAAATGCTGAGACAACTCCGCGATCAGTAACCTAACCAACTGGTCACAAAGCTTTCCTAGCCCTGCCATCTCACTGTGATGATTGTTCAAAGGTGTGTCTTCAAGGCGTCGTCGAGGTAGTGACATTGCCGATTTTCTTCCTTAAATTCATAAAGACTGTAGACATGGTTGAATTCCAACAGGTATATCACCCACCATTGACGGGGCAATAGGGCGATATCCTATAATCTACCAATTAAGGTTCCTGGATGCCTTCTTAGGGCTAGCAGGATCAAGATCTACAGCAGGTAAGTATAACAGTTATTCCAGTACAGTTGGTCTCGCTCAGGGCTTGATGTCCTTTGCGTGATAGATACCCAATGTTCTTCCCTGCAGATCCTCAAGCTCATATAAGGAGTTTCCTTTCCTTGACTTAATTCGATACTTCACAAATTTACGTCTTAGTTTAACACTAGTCTGCTGCTGGAAATTGCTTTGGGCAAAATTCCGTCTGAATACTTCTTGACCCACTTTGAAATTTACAGGCTTCGCTCTGAGATTATAAGCCTTTGAACCCTGTTCGAATGCGTAGTTTAAGTTTTCCTGCACTCTCGCACGGATCAATCTCAATATGTCTTCAGCATCTACTCTCAGCGGCTCATTAAGATCTCCGAGGCTCCTAAGGATGGAATAGGAGCTCGCATGATCAATCATCTGTTGACCGAAGAGTGTTCGGTAGGGAGAGAAACCAGTTGCTTGGTGGAAGTAGAGCTAGCTATGGCTCAACTTCTCATCCCACTTGGTATGTTCCTTCCGGATGTATGTTAACCCCTGACAATAGAGACCTGTTCACTCGCTCTGAGGCGTTTGCTTGCGGTGAGTAAACTGCCGTTCGCAGGTGTTTCACCCCATACTTGTCCAGTAATCTGGCGAACTGAGCTGCGCAAAACTGGACTCCATTGTCAGAAACTATCGATTCTAGAACTCCGAACACGTGGAAGACCTCAGTCTCGATGAACTGACACACATTGAGAGTAGATGCCTTTCTCATAGGTTTGAGAATCGGAAACTTAGAAAAGTGGTCAAGAATTATCAATATGCAGACACTTCCTTTCACTTACCTGGGATATGGACCTAGAAAGTCGATGTACAGCTCTTGCCATGGTCTTTCTGTCACAGACTAGACTCCCATAGGTGGTCTAAGAATAGTATTGGGACCTTGATTTCTTTACACACGTCACAGGCGCCTACGTAGTTTCAGACATCAACTGTCATTCGTAGCCAGTACAAGTGTCTCCTTAATCGCTCCAGTGTTTTCCCTATACCTCCGTGAGAAGCCAGTGGCGGATCATGCGCTCTTGAAATAACGTCGGAGACAAGCCCTCGTGGAATCCAAAGCTTCCAAGCTTCTTCCTCCTGAATCGGATCGCCTGTTCTCGGCACAGTCCGAATATAAACGAAGCCATCCCTGACGCAACGATTTCGTAGTTTTCCAGAAGCTGATTTAACCTTATGCCTCAGCTTCTCATATTCCAACGAGTTGAAATATGGTGAACTAAGGTCAACTTCCGGGCCAGGATCTTCAAGTGTTGTTAAGCTATCACAATGAATTCATGACAGCGCATCAGGAACGACGTTCAGGCTTCCTTTTCGATGCTCAATGGTGAAGTTGAAACCTTGAAGCTTCAAACTCCACCGAGCAAGTCTACCGCTGAGGTCCTTTTGAGACATCAGTCATTTCAAGCTCGCATGATCAGCCACTATCTTAAACGGCATAAGCTCTATGAAGGGCCGGAGCTTCTGCACACTTAATAAAGCTGCTAAGCATTCCTGCTCTGTGACGGTGTAATTGCGCTGTGCCGAGTTCAACTTTTTCGAGACGTAGACTATTGTCTTCTCGTGGCCATCGTCATCTAGTTGCATCAGCACTCCACCAATACCTTGTTGGCTCTCATCACACTTTATAACGAACGGTTTGGTGAAATCTGGGCTCACTATCAACGGAGCAGAGGTAAGTTTTTGTTTTAGCAATTCCAGAGACGCCTGGGCTTCGAGTGTCCATTGGAACTGACTAGGATTCTTCAAAGTGTCAGTTATGGAGGCAGTTAAATCAGCATAATTCGGAATGAATCGTCGGTACCATCCCGCCATACCTAATAGGCGTCGGGCTTGCCGAACAGTTTTAGGTGACGGATAGTTAACTATGGCTGAGATTTTATATGGGTCAGTTCTGATTCCTCCGTTCCCGACAATAAAACCCTCGTATTTAGTCTCCTTAATGCAAAACTTACTCTTCTCAACGTTGATAGTGAGGCCAGCTTTCCCAAACAATCCGCTACACAGGCTAGCAGTGTGAGATGAGAGTTAAAATCTGATGACAGAATCAATAAATCCTCCAAATAGGCGAGGACATTCTCACGAAGATCGAAAGGAATGACCTTATCCATGAGGCGGCACATAGTTTGTGGAGCATTGCAAAGGCCGAATGGCATCACGGTGTACTGATAGAGAGATGACCAGGTACTGTAAATGCGGTCTTCTCTCTGGACTCAGTGTCTAGTGGGATCTGCCAGAAAGCGTCTTTGAGGTCCAGGCTTGGATGTACTTTGCCGGAGGAAGTCAACTCAGAAGCGCATCTATCTGCGGCAGCGGATAGGCGTCTTTCTTAGTAACAGAGTTCAATTTCCTGGCGTCAAAACAGAGCCGGGCCTTGCCAGGCTTCCTCACTAGTACAACTGGAGAGCTCCAAAGACTCTGGCTCTCCTCTACCAAACCCAGCGATAGCACTCGTCGCAATTCAGCATCCTTCAAATTCTATACTGCCGGTGATATCGGATAAAAACGTTGTTTTATCGGAGTTGCGTCATTCGTCTCAATCCTGTGAGTGACCACAGATGTTTTTCACAAACCTGGAGAGGTGAAAGAAGGAAAAAGCTCTTTAGTAACTTCTAGACGTTGTTGATCTATAGCAGGACGAACATTGCAATCGGTGTCAGGGGTAGCTATTAGACTTGGTGTCACTTCTGCAACTATACTCACGACATCTGAAGCCAACCCAAATAGACGCCAGAAGTCTATTCCCAGATATAGTGCCTGTGTTAGCCCAGGAACTGCGTAAAGACGCACGTTTTTCGTCTTACCACGGAAAGTGATATCCACGTCCACATGACCAATCGTCATGGCACCATTCGCTACTTGTACCTGTGTCCGATACCTCTTCCATTCAGGCTCTGCTTCTGCAAGCTTCTCTAGGGCTCCTTGGCCTAAAATACTGACAGTGGCACTACGGCATATGATCGATAGTCGTCTGGCATCGACACGGAAATGTGTGCCAATTTTTTTCTTTCCTGTCTCATTCATCGACAGTATTCCCGCCAACGAACAGTCGATCGTTTCTTTCTCTTTCCAAGGTCCAGGTCAGGATACATAATTGCTGCTGGCTCCGCCACTGAGGAGAAAATACGGCCTCGTACTGCATTGTAGTTTTGCAGACGCGTATGATAAGTCGTCAACGGATATAAGACAGGCTCACGCCCACTCGTCATAACAGAGCTTGGTGGCCGTTTTAATACAGAAACGACAGGAGTCCGAATCTCCTGCTCAGTAACATTGCCAGCAAAATGTGCTGTCGGTATTATCGGAACGTTGAATATTAAAGACTCTTCCAAGAAAGTGTCTAGTAGTGTCGTGGCTCCCTACAGGTGGAAACGGAAGCTTGAAAATCTGCAGAGAAGTCAATTAGATTCTGTGTCTCTATCAGTGAATTATCATTGGCATTGAGACTGTCTAAAGGATTGTTACTATCACCAGAATCACTGAGTGATATTAACGGACAGTCTAACGTCTGTTCGATAGGGTCTATTAATTGAGCGGATTGGTTTCCCTGCTCCGCGATAGGTCTGGAGTTGTTGGCTCTGTGGCCAGCCTGGATGTCATAACTGGTCGAGAAGAGGTGTTGTGATTCCCGACCCGCTTCAAGTTTTTCTGCAGACATTGTCTACAGTTTGGCTTGAATACGTTTTTACGTCCGCACCCGTAACAGAATATCTGTTGGCGTTCTTGTAGACAATCCTGATAATAGTGACCTGGTTGGTCACAATTCCAAAAAAACACTGTTTGTCGGTCTGAGATAGCTGCTACCTCTGCAATGTTGGTGTCAGTCACGAGCATTTGCGACTGGTCCTCAATCTCGCTAATACGAGGAGTACGGTAAGTGTTCAGACCACTAGCAGTTGCAATCCGCAGCTGCGTAGCTTGAATCTGTGTCACCAACATCCGCAGTTGCCCCACGGTGTGAGAAGGGTGCAAGCAGATTTTGTTTTGTATATCAGGAAGTAAGTTTGCTTTCTCAATCTCAAGAAATTCTGAGTCTGGCATGGGATTTTGTAGTTGGTCCCGCAGCTGTACCAGATTTTCGTGGTACATCGCGAATGATTCGACATCAGCTGGACTCTGACTTCCAGGTCGTCCTTTGGAACTCCCCATTCAAAAAGTAGTCCGCTCCTGACATATTCCCAGATCGGCATCAGATTATGTCTTAATAGATACCAGTACCAGTCTTTAGCCGGTCCTGTCAACAGGGCGAACATGTGCTTTATCAGTAAGCCGAAGTCTCCTTCTACCGACGAAAAAGTCAGTGCTTCCACTCTGAAGATGAACTCATCTACGGGTAATTCAGAATTATTTCCGTTATACGACAGGTTCCATCTCCTGAGGACTGCCTGAGCGTCTATGCCAGGAATGGTTTTGAGCTTGTTGGCCTGAAGGTGGTGGTGCCGGAGGAACGAAAGCTAATGGAGGTGGAGGAAAATGTCTGGGTTGTTCAACTGGGAACGAATGTCTCTGACGCGAATCTCTAGGAGTCCCTGCAGAGTCTCTGGGTGGTTGAGCTCGCTCTCCAAAACGAGGTGGTGTGGGACGAGACGCGTCCGCTTGCCGAATAACAGCAACGACTCGTTGTCGGACATCTGTAATCTCAGCTCGGTTCTGAGACTGGATGTGATCCTGTCTGTGTCTATAAAGCCTTACCCCGAAGGTGCAGGTGACAGACTATTTTTCCTAGAGCTGTTTCGTGATAAGGGTGCTGAAGGTAACCCAGGAGATACCGATCTACGACTAGGCTGTGGAAGTGTCGGTGGAGGCATATTGCTGTGGAGAATCTGAACTCTCATGCCGAGTGGGATACCTCATCGGGATCGCACCAGTATAAGCCACAAAGTCCTGCTGAATGAGAGGACTTCTGCAGTTTGGAAAATTTGCTTGTGCACTTATCCATTCTCGCAGACATTCCCTATGGAATATATGCTCACAAATGGTGGCTACAGGCTTCTTCTTGGCAGACCAATCCCCTTCCTGACAAATGGTAGGACCATCGACCGGAGGTGGTTTGCGCCAGGTTGTCATGATGAAATTCCGAACGTTTCACCAAGAACAGCAAGCATGTGACTTTATTTCACCCCAACAATATCAGACGAGTTTGAAGCGGATATAGACAGATGATGAGGACTCGACAAAACGAGCAGCTCTATTAAAACTAGAGTCAGCGCTAGCCAAAATACTGTTTCCAGGAGTAGACAAAATTTTCCTCAGCTGACGGTTAATGCTCAATCAGGATGATGATGTAGGTCACAGAAAGAAAAGCGCAAAAATTTGATTTCAAAGTTAAATTAAGCTGAGTAAGCGATAGGCACAATCTAGAGAGACCAAAAGTTCAAATGTCTGCTCCAAAGTGCCATACTACCATACTAGGTATTATGAAAAACATACAAGAAGACAAACTCCAGTGAATAAAAAACAGGCAATGAGCTAAACTCAAAATTTCAAATCAACAAAAAAACAAATCTTACAGTTTCTCCCTCACTCCCCAAAACTTACTCTCAACACAAAAGTCTACAAGGTCCAGTCTCTCTCCAATCAGGTCAGAAATTATGTGGTAAGGATAAGTAGTGTGAGTGTGTGCATGAAAAATCTTGAGTCCTCACAGAAATCTGGGAAGAGTCGGGTTGGAGAAGCTAGAGACTGAAAATGCTACTAGAGATTATTCAGCCAGGTATTTAGCAGTATGCCAACTCCTGATTACTGAAGGTCTCCAGTATCACTTCCATCCTCCAACAACTGTTTCCTTCCTCCTCACCTGATTTCAATACTTAGCTAACCTTCCAGCTGGGCAGAGTCATGAATCTGGTCAACTAGTTAGCTAAAAGCCAAAAAGTCATGTCACAGACTCACGACTCTGTCCAGCCAGTTGGCCAACCGAGACATGCCTCCGTGAGAACACAATCAAAAAATTGGAGGCCACGTACTATTTCCATAGTAGAAGGCCAGCAGGAAAGATCAATTCAAAAAAATTTCAAAAAAATCTACAACTGTTCAGACTTGAGGTTTGACCAAAGTCAAACCTAAAGTCGAACTTCAACTCAAATCAACGATAGCAAAGCTATAAACTTTATCCATTTCAAAAATTCAAAAATTTACTTTAATCCGAACAAAATTTCGAAAACAAAATAGCAAAACTTTAAAAGCTTTAACTTTACTCTACAAAAATGTTAGATAACAAACCAATTAGACTCAGGTCCGCATATAACTTCCACTGGATATGTGACTTGAGATCAATCAACTAGCCAACTACCAGATGATAATATCACTCAAAGTCCCCAGTAAAAGTCATAATTAGACCATCGAAGTCTAACTGAGGTGGCCCCACTTTGGGCTCCATTTTGTTATGGAACATATGTCAGAGTGAATGACTTGGACGTGAAGTCCAGACTGTCAGCATGAGCTGACAGATTACTCCGTGTACAGCGTTGACTGCAGGGCGGCACGCTAGCTCGCCTCGGCTGTTGGCGGAGAGCGTGGGGAAGCTCTACGAAAACCTGCCGCTGTGCCACCTGCCATATACAAAAAAAAATTTCGTGCCTACAAACCAAAGGCCGTTGCACACACTCAGTCCGGAAGGGAACTTTACACTACTTACCACTTACTTAGTTGGAACCGCAGATGTTCTGCTTCCATCGCCGTTGCCCCAACCACCCTGCGATATTGTGGGCGATATGATACAGTATCCCTGTTACGACCTGAAACGAATAGAGGAGCGGAACTAGTCAACCTCCATGTCAAGAGGGCTCCAGGAAGGTGAGGAAAGAAAAATGAAAGGCTTCAGAGCATCATCAACAATAGTTTAATTCATTAAAAAAAACCTAGACTGCGGTCATTTTTATTACATACAGAATACTTCTAAATCCCTTTAGGACTCGGACCAGGTAAGCAATCGCCCTGCCCCTTGACAAAACTGTTAAAATAAAATTCCTCCTACAAATGGGTCATTAACACCCGTATTTTCAATCCAAATCAACTTTGTTTAAGCCTTTCCGCTATCCAAATTGTTTACTGTAAAAACTAATATAAGCTTAGCCTTTCCTTAGCCGCGACCACCATTTCTAACCAAACATATTTTTGTTTTTTTTTTTTGCTTGTTATTCTATCAAAACTTTAAAGATTATAAGTGTAATGTACCTAGCTAATTAAATACTAGTAAACAAAATCTTGCATCGAAATTAGAATCATGTCTTATTCTAGTTTTAATTAATATAGTGAAAATATACAAACATTCTTTGAAAAGCTGTCCATTCAATCCCGATACCTCAAATTTTACACCTAGGTACAATGTTGAAAGGGGTAATAGTATAGTACTTTAGCTTCTCTACTAATTATTAAATCCTTAAAACTAATATGCTTTAAGCAAAAGAAAAATTTTCTTCGAAAATATCTACTATGATTGTTCCCTTTTCTTTATTCATCAAACTTTCTTGTCTGTGCTAATAGTCTATTGCTAACAATTCAGATCAAATTGCATTTTGGTAGTAACTCAGACTATCGGGATTCTTGCCGCGCTCATTTGAAGTACCCGAATTTCATTTTTTTTTCTTCCATGACGACTTTTGCTTTTCTTTTTGGGCTCACATGAGAAGCATGGACCAATGAGTGTTCTCTTGCACCTTACAGATCATAAAAATATTTCTCCTCTAGACAAAGTGATCCCTTGGGCTGATAGCCATACGAAGGTACAACCCAAATTTAAGATTCTTCATGTAAAAATTTTCTGCGTCACAAGGCACTGTCATTTATATGAGATCGAATATTCACCACAATGCTGTATAATATAATTAAATAAAAATGTACTCAAAGTTGACTTACGTGCAAATTATTCCCTCGAAGGAGCTCCCTGGAGGTGAGTATATGTATGTCGTTCGACGTGCTGAAAACAATCATTAAGAAAAAATCCTAGTGGACTAATCATCCGCGTGCGCTATGCCCGGCCAGCCGTCGACACACTGAGGTACCCCGACGGTGCTGCTAGGGACGCTTTTACGGAGTGGGCACTATCTGTTCCGAGTGGTTGTATGTGATCTTGCCCGAATTGTGGTGGCTTGATGCTCGTTAATGATATCAGGTCAGGCGCACAAATGGAATCGGCGCCGATCAATTCCCTCTTTTTTGCACGGAGGATTTGTTGTTCCCAGGTTATACGTTGAATTAAAGTAGGCCTTTTTCCTACCTGCTACTCCTTTTCTGGGAAAATTCCTATGCCTGTAGTGGCCGGGGATATTTCTTGGTTACTATTTACTAATTTTGACTTTTGTGGCTACCGATGTTAAATTTTTCACGGATTTGATTTTTTACTTTTACCTTTCTCATTTGGCGTTTATTTTAACAAGACTTCTTCTTCTTCCTTGTCCATCGGTCTTCAGCCCTTCTTTCTTCCCGTTCATGGCTATGGGCCGGCCGTATGCGCGTAACTCGTTTCAGTGTAGCATATTGCTACATGCAGTATGCTACGACCATAACACGTGTACAATTTCAGTGAAAACCTTTTGTATGGCAACACCAGAAAGGGGTAGCCCAATTTGGTCCATTCTAGAACTCGTATTTGCAATTTTCATGAAAAGGCCATGTACAAAATGTGAGCTCTCCACGTCGATGCGTTCTCAAATATTTTGCAAATATGTAGTGAAAAACCAAAGGTTTGTATGGCAACACCAAGAGGCGATTGCCCGATTTAGTTCATGTCTTAAATTGTATGTACTAGTGCTATGAAAACACCACGTACCGAATTACAGCTCTCTGCGTGTACTCAAGAGTTGCCCGATTTAGTCCATTTTTAAATTTATATTTGCAATTTTTATGAAAGCGCCGTGTACAAAATTTCAGGCAGTTTTTAGATCTAGATAGCAGCGCCATCTATCGTGTCCAAAACTATCCTATCTTTCAAGCTGGAACCAAACAAACACATTCACAAAATTTCATTGAAATCCGTAGGGCGTTTGCGGAGATTACTGTATACAAACCCAGTGACACGGGATTTTTATATAAACAACTAGGGGGAGCCTGCCGGCGTTGCCCAGTGGAAATATAGATACCTAGATGAGTGGAGGTGGGGGTGGAGTAGTTAGAGATGTATAATTTCTAACCTATTGTCTGGCTCGATCGCGCGATTCCGTATTCTAGGGTTTCACTCTGTGTATGCATGTGCATGTGTGTGTGTATGTGTGAAAGGGCGTGCATATATTCATATGTGTGGGAGAGTGTAGCTCTCTACGTAGACGCGCTCTTAGGCAGTGTCTAAATATATAGTAAAGTATGAAATTTTTGGGTTGGCGACCCAACAAAGGAGTTGCCCGATTGTATTTGCAATTTTTATGAAAACAGTGTGTACAAAATATGAGCTATCCACCTCGACGTCTTCTCAGGCAGCTACCAAGTATATAGTGAAAAACAAGTTTTGTATGTTGACACCAAGATGCGGTAACCCGATTTAAGTTATGAAAACACCACGTACCAGATTTTTGGTATGGCAACCCTACGAAGTAGTTGCCCGATTTTTCCCATTTTTGAACTTAATTTACATTTTTCTTTACAAAAGGCCCGTGTACAAAATTTCAGCTCTCTACGTCAACGTATGAGGCAGTGTCCAAATATGCAACGAAAACCTAAAGTTTTGCATGGCAACACCAAAAATAGGTCGCCCGATTTCGTCCATATTTGAAATTGTATTTTCAATTTACATGAAAACGCAGTGTACAAAACTCGACGCGTCCTCAGGCAGTTTCCAAATATATAGTGAAAACCAAGTTTTGTATGGCAACATCAAGAAGGGGTAACCCGATTCAGTCCATTTTTGTAATTTTTTTACTATTGCTGTCTGTCGAATTTATTTCTAGATTTTACATACGGAATGGCAAATTTAGTAACTACGATTCCATTTAGAACAAAACTCAATAAATTTTTATTTAAATATGTTGCATTTATATATGTAGGATTAAACAACGCTCTTGTGTTTTCAAATATAATTATAGCTAAAACTTCACTTTAACAAAAGCTTTTACAATCCATTAGTTAATATTTTGATATCATAAGTATTAATGAAAAAGAAAAGAAACACTACTGCAATTATAAGAAAAAACTACTGAGCTACTGGAAACTGAATGACTACTGTCTACTGAACTCTCAAGCTATTGACTGACTAGTGACTACTCATTATACTTGATAAGAATTACTGTAGACTACTTGACTACGTTGACTGTGATCCGTTACTGAGTTGAGATTGGGACTGATACCTACATATATTTAATCTTTCCATCCACAATTAGGGACTTTAGAATAGAATAGAAAAGCATTTATTGAAAAACCCCAGCTTATGCTACGTTACAACGTTAGGTACATCGAGTAAGTAATAGATAGTTGGTATAATCGATAGAATCAAATTATATTAATAGTTGTGTTATACGTTAATAATGACTTCAAGCAATAGAGAGCTCATAAGTCATAGTCTATAGCTAAAAATAATGAAACAAAGTAAACATAATAATAACAATAATGAAAGCGTTAAATGCGTGCATTCCCGAACGTTACAACAATGATACAATACTTACGCTTTTAATCCTTAACGCGAACCAATCTGTTGCCTGTGGTGAAGTAAAAGTGCCGGTTACTGGTAGGATCACCAAATCCAGCAACGAAATTCTTCACTGGCAGAAGAACCAAGTCTAGTGAACGACCTCCTAAATATTGCCAGCAGAAACACCAATCTAGCAGAATAAAACTATCGTCAGAAACACCAAATCCGATAGCAGCAAAAACGTTCACTTCGCAATGACACCTACTTCATCAGAGGAGAAACCTTGTTCTTCCAGAAAATAAGACTATAAAGCCACTTGAAAAACGCAGCGGACTATTGTGCTGTAACTACATACAGCCTGTTATCAAATCACTCAAGGAAATGACAATAATTTTCTTTCGCTTGATAGCCGCGACACTCTTTTTTATTATTTTTCCTGTGCCTTCTACAGTAAATATAATTGACTTCTTAAGTTTTCTCAAATATAAAAACATATTAGTAATATAGGACTGCTCACAAATATGGCTTCATTACCTCTAACTAAACTTGTTCTCCCATATTTCTGTTATGTTAATATTGCAATATACAGTGTATAGGTTACTAACATGTATTGTAATGCATTTTACCTCTTATTACATCGCAGAAAAAAAATTTAGTAGAGCACTAGAAATAGGTTTAGAATTATTCCTCCCAAGATGTCGAATCAGTTCGGAGGGAAGTATTTTCTTTTCATCTAAATAAACTGTCAAGCTTTGTATTTAATTATTTTTTTTAGTCCGTAATTTGTGTGCTATCAATTACGAATCTACTGTCGATCTGTGTACCCATACCCACCGTTAATGGCCTCGGTCAGGATCTTTTAACATTTTTTTTTTATATTTGTATAAAATGAATATATAAACCATAAAAACAATCCTTTTATTTCATATTTACTGACAGTTTTTTCATTTATGTTTGAATAGCTGGCTTTCTCCAACGTTTTTTCATTAGCATTTCCTTATCCTTCTCCTTTTTTATTTTCTTATTGTAATTCTTTCCACTTTTAGTAAAATCTTTCTTCTCGTTCCTCATTTCTGCCAATTTTCTATTCTTCTGTTTAAGAATGTTCTTCTTATTTGCAGACTTCTTTTTTCCACCCTCTGAAATTTGGATTTTAATAGTTCTACCCTGCAGCTCGGTATTATGAAATTCGAATGCTTTTTGAAAACCATCAAAAGTTTCCATTTCAACAAAGGCAAATCCTCCACTTCTCTGACGAGGTATCCGGACACCTTTCACTTTACCAGCAGAACTGAAGAAATTTTCCAGGTCTTCTTTAGTTGATTCAAAGTTTAAATTAGTAACATATAAAACAAATCGGTTTGTTTTACTGGCACCACGTCTTAACTCTTCAATCTGCTCTTTAGACAATTTTGTGTTGATTTCTTGATGTTCGGAGCCACTTTCTGCGCTGTTACTTTCGGCATTATCTTTATCATCTTCATTGGTTTGTCCATCTCCATAAATGTCATTATCCCTTATATCATCCCTTATATGTTCATCTAAATCCGAGTTTTGTTCTTGATCATCGTAAAAGGATGGATCAGTCAATTGCATCCTCTTCGCGTCATCGAAATTACCCAAAAGATCTGCACTATCGTCATTCACTGAAACTTTAGTTATCTTATTAGGCCGCACATATTTTTCTACCACATAATCTGAACCACTGTCATCAGTTTCCGAATCCATTTGAGATCTGTGAATAAAACAATTTATTGTAATTAATAATTCGTCGCGAATTCACAAATGACTAACCTATCAAAACAAATCTGCGTCAAAACTTAAAAGGAAACACGTGTCAAACTGACATTTCCTCACTTTTACTTATTCGAGCAGCATCTATCGATGGGATTAAAAGCGATGATGGTATTACCATTCAATTGGCTTACATATTTTTGAATTTAATTTAATTAATAAGAGTATAATCTATGTTTACGGGATGAGTCTATTCTCACGTTGTTTGTCATTTCTTACTTACTCCAAAACCTCTAATTATAAATAATTTTCAACTACTAGAAAATCCATTTCTTAGCAGAGACATCTCTTAACTTACAAAGAAATGATTATGGAAACCTTGTCTCGACTGTTGTGGGGTGCCCAAGAGAACATTGTTATAAGAGCGTTCAGAAAACATGATAAATTAGTATATAGCAAGTAAAGTCTAAGGCCCAACCCAGATAAGAACTTTTTAGCCATAGCCACGGGTGGATATTGGCACTTTTAATGGTGAGAAGTATTCGGGGGTAGGAAAAAGTCCGTGCTACCAAGTTTCGATCGGGAGTACGGGCAAAGTTTACCTAATAATAAGTTAAGAAGCTGTAGAGCAAAATGGGCAAATTTCTGGAGTTTTTTAGAATGAAACAACTAATTTCATATACTTTCGTCTTTTGCATGAATGGGGGAAAAGAACTTGTCTATGCACTACTGTAGTGCAACTGAGACAACGAGTTAAAAACAAAAATCGAGAGAACGTAGGATTACCCGAACAACAAAATCTTATTAAATAATACCTCAAAATCCTTTCAACCTATTCATAATAATGTACTTCAGGCCACACTACCTCCCATTTTTAAGAAAAAGATAAATATCGCTTTGGCCCAGATGCTGAAAGGAGATGTAAAATTCCTCTCAAATGAAATTCTCATTTTTCCCGAAAATGAGAATTCAGCTGAGTTCTCCCACTTAATCTCTTAATAGCAAAACGAATGTAAACAGAAAAACGTGCTGTTCAAATATTATAGGATTACAGCAACAACATGTGTACTTTTAGACCTTTTACAACAACAACATGTGTCCTAACATTATCAATATTTCATGAAAACCGGTTTTCACAAAAGCGCGGGAGCATTTTATGAGAGTAAAACGTGAAAACTCCGCCCCTTCTCATTTATTTACGAAAATGAAACATTTGCCATTCTGTTTCGGTGCATGCAACTTGCACTTTCACATTTTTTATCTTTATTCATAAAATTTTTAAAGAGAGTTTGATTTTTTTTTAGATTTTTTTCTTTCTTCCTTCCTTTTCTTGCCGTGTGCATTTTAAATGTAAAACACTCGGATATCTCACCAGCTTCTTAACTTATTAATAGGTAAACTTTGGTACGGGCATCAACCAATCCTACAGCAAGCCGGCACATTTTGAAATTACGAAATCTCTGAAATTTCTCATAATATGGCTGCACAGATGTTTATTTGCGATTTGAGGTGATAATATAACATTTTAATAATCATTACGTGTTGTGAATTTGTGTTTTCCAATAAGAGGTGTTATTTTAATTAGCCCGCTATTTCGGTAGATGTCACTTTTGGAGCTGTCATTTTTTGACATTTGACAAGTAGAAACTACGCCATTCATAAAAATTGAACGATACACGATTCAACAACGCATTGAAATTATTAAAATTCACTATAAAAATGGTGAAAATGTGGCAGAGACGGTTCGTAAAACTCGAACATTTTTGGGTCGTCGTGAAGCACCTTGTCGGACCGCAATACAGAAATTGGTAGAAAAATTCGAGCTGTCGGGACAAGTTAGTGATGTGAAGAATAAAACCCGTGCACGTCGCTCAAGAACAGCCGAGAATATTGCTGCTGTAGTCGAAAGTGTTGAAGAAAACCCAGGTTTGTCCATTCCTCGTCGTTCTTTGGAATTAGGCATTCCACAAACGTCATTACACCGTATTTTGCATAAAGATTTGGGTCTTAAGGATTATAAAGTTCAGTTAACATAAGAACTCAAGCCGGCCGATCATCAACAACGTCGAGTTTTTGCTGATTGGGTCCTTCAAATGCATGAAAATGATCCGGAATTCCATCGAAAACTCATCTTGAGTGATGAGGCCCATTTCCACCTCGATGGCTTCGTCAACAAGCAAAATTGCCGCATCTGGGGCTCGGAAAACCCAAGAGTTGTTGTTTAAAAGCCTCTCTATCCTCAACGTGTGACTGTTTGGTGCGGTTTATGGTCCCGCGGGGTCATTGAACCTTACTTTTTCGAAAATGAGGCTGGAGCAACAGTTACGGTGAATGGATTGCGCTATCGACAGATGATTAATGATTTTTTATGGCCGGAATTGGATGGTATTAATCTGGACAACGTTTACTTTCAACAAGACGGCGCTACGTGCCATACAAGCAACAAAACCATTGATCTTTTACGGGAAAAGTTTCCGGACCGTGGTATCTCTCGAAGAGGTGATCACAATTGGCCACCGAAATCTTGTGACTTAACACCTTGCGACTTCTTCCTTTGGGGCCACGTGAAAGAGAAGGTCTACGCCAACAGCCCAGCGTCGATTCAAGACCTCAAAGATGGAATTCGTGAGGCTATCGAGGACATAGGGCAGCCACTTTGCGATTTGGTTATGGAAAATTTCATGAAAAGGATATGGTCCTGTAGGAGTGGTCGTGGTGGTCATTTGGCTGATGTTATTTTCCATTATTAACGGCATACCTTCCTCTTTATAATGAAAGAAAGATCCGATCATTTATCTCAAAAAATGCATTTTTCTTTGAATATCAAAATAACGTGAGTATTGTTTACTTTTTATGTCTATAATATACATATGTATACTCTTGCCTTTACGGTATTCTTATATAAATATATTGTTGCGAGCGTGGCCCTTGGTTTGTTATTTAAAACACAATATTAAAATTTTTAATATATAAGTTCTTTATTTTACTCTAATCATATAAAATTCATAGATCTTCAATCAATCAACTCAACTTTAATTATCGCAATCCAATAACAACACTCTCGCCCGTTTATTAATTTCGCTTGTGATAACACTGCAACTCTAAGACAAGACTCTTGTCTTGGCGGTGACAACTGTTATATTTATACCCTAGAAATTCTCCTGATTATTCTGGAGTGTTCTATTCCTCTCTTGACTATTCTATTCCTAAACCTTCCCAAAGAATCCATTATCGATTCTTCGAATCTGAAGTTGTTTACTCTCCATTGCCAGTAGATGTCACCAGTTGTCTCTTTCTATTGCACGTAACACTGTCCCCTTCTTAAATTTACTACTGAATATGGTCCTTCCCAGTGTTGTTGTAATTTTGGAGAACGTCCCTTACGTCGTTTCGGGTTGTACAACCAAACAAGATCACCTTCATTAAATCCTGCGGAATTAGCATGTAAGTCATAGCGGGTCTTCATCCGATCAGTATTTGCTGCTAATTTCGTTCTCGTGGCCTCGTGTAATTGTTGTTTGAGCTCCGATACGTAGTCTTCTGGTAACTTTTGTTCACTTTTGGGGGTTCCAAATTTGTGGTCGCTAGGTCAACGCATCTCCATTCCGAATATGACCTTAGCTGGGGTTTGTGCGGTAGTGTTATGAACGGCTGATCTATAAGCCATTAGGAATATACGAATATGTCGATCCCAATCGCGTTGATGATAGTCGACTACTTTCTTTAGATGCTCGATCAATGTTCTGTTGAAGCGCTCTACCCTGCCATCAGATTGTGGGTGAGAGGAGTTGTTCTGGTTTTTCTTATTCCCAACATTTTACACATCTCCTGGAAAGTCCGCGATTCGAAGTTCCGTCCTTGGTCTGAATGAAGTTCGTAAGGCACACCAAACCTACTGACCCAATTCGTTATTATTTGTTCCGCAACTTCAGGCCATTTACTGAAATAGTCAATGGCAACTAATATATAGCGGTTACCGCCCTTCGTTTCTGGAAAAGGTCTAGCGATGTCTACAGCTATCCTTTCAAAGGGAACTCCGACATTATACTTATGCATTTCTCCTCTGCTTCTGTGTTGCGGCTCTTTGCGAGCAGCACAGACAGTGCATATGCGACACCACAGTCAGTGCATATGCGGGACCACTCCTCTACATCTTCTCGCATATGTAACCAGTAAAACCTTGCATTTCTTCTAGAACATCTTTGACGTTTAATGCTGGCATGACTATCTGCATTCGGGATGATTCTCCATTAGCTGCTTCCCACTTGCGTTTTAATATACCACATTCAACATGAAGAGAGTTCCATTGAGCCCAGTAAATTTTCAGCTTCGCGCTCCGTTCCGAAATATCCTTCCAGTCTGGTTTTTCCATGCCTTCTTTCCAAGCAAGAATAGCGGAAATGTCTGGATCTTCTCGTTGTGCTGTTAGCAGATCCTCGTTGTCCCAACCTGTAGATGGTTCCACGGTTACCAACTGTGTAGTTGCTGTTGTTTCTTTTTCTTTCACCCGGGCGCAATGTTTGCATTCAAGTTTGCATGGACGTCGTGAAAGGGCGTCTGCATTTCCATGGATACGACCTCTTCGGTGTTGGATTTAAAAAACATAAGCCTGGAGTCGCTCTATCCATCTCGCCAATTGTCGTTGAGGGATCTTAAACTGCAGAAGCCATTTAAGCGCTGCATTGTCGGTGCGAAGGATGAATTTCTGCCCGTAGAGATATTTATGAAAATGCTTTGTTGACTTACAATGGCAAGTAGCTCTTTTCTTGTAGCAAAAAAACTTTTCTCTGACTTTGAAAGTGCTTTGCTATAGTAAGCTACTGGTACTTCTTGACCATTCTCCTTCCGCGAAAGCACTGCACCAATACCTACATTGCTGGCATCCGTGTCCAATATAAATGTTTTTCCTAGCTTTGGATAGTGAAGTACTGGAGCTCCACAGAGCTGTTGCTTCAAATTTTCAAAACTTTCGTTGCATTTGCCCGACCATATAAACGGCTTGCCCTTTTCTGTAAGTTGATCCTTGCTATATCTGCAAAACCTTTCACGAATCGCCTGTAGTAGGTAGCTAGACCAAGAAAACTCTGGAATTGATATTTGTCCTTTGGAACTGGCCAATTTTTGACTGCTTCTATCTTCTCTGGATCGGTTCTGACTCCTTGTGATGAAACTATGTGCCCTAAATATTTAACTTCATTTTTGAATAGAGCACATTTACTCGCACTGAGCTTCAATTTGATATCTTTCGAGTCATTGAAGTATACGTCCCATAAGTTGTTTTCAAATTCAAATTCAGAGTTGATTGTTTGTGAATTTTATAAGTGTAAAGCGAAAATAAAGAACTTGTATATTAAATATTAAATATTATGTTTTAAATAACGAACCAAAGGGCACGCTCGCAACAATATAATATACTATTGTTTATGGCAACTTGCTATCTAGATCTCCTCTGTGTGGCATTCGCTCCTAACCATAGTGCATTCTGCTGTGCTGTTCACTTTTCTAACAATATTGTAATTAAGCTTATCCTTTGAAAGTCTAATCGATAAAAGTAAAAAGATTAATTCGTGTATGGTGTACGAAGCATCTTACTGAAATGTATAAATAAGTAATTGTTATGGAGTAGTCAGATTTTCCTTTCGCCCTCACTCCTGTCGAGATTGACTGAAGGTCGTGCAAGGTCCGCTCATTTACAAAACGATTCCAGCTCATCATAGGGACGCTGATAATATTGTTACGTGCAATAGAAAGAGACAACTGGTGACATCTACTGGCAATGTGGCAATGGAGAAGTAAACGATTTAAGGTTCGGAGAAATGATTATGGTATCTACAGGAACAGTCAAGAAGCTTCTGGAAAATAGAACACTCGAGAATAATCTGGAGAGTTTCTAGGGTATAAATATAACAGTTGTCATAGCCAGAAGAAGAGTCTTGTCTTAGACGTTGCAGTGTTAACAAGCGAAAGTAATAACGTGCGGAAGTGTTGTAATTAGATTGCGATAATTGAAAGTACAGTAATAAGCGATAATTAAAGTGTAGTTGATTAATTGAAAGTTTGTGAATTGTTAAGATTAGAGTTAAATAAAGAACTTGTATATTAAATATTTA
This sequence comes from Dioctria rufipes, assembly GCA_963924295.1. Classification (NCBI taxonomy): domain Eukaryota; kingdom Metazoa; phylum Arthropoda; class Insecta; order Diptera; family Asilidae; genus Dioctria; species Dioctria rufipes. Next base: position 234,621,923 of record OZ002740.1, read on the forward strand.
ATATTGTGTTTTAAATAACGAACCGAAAAGCCACGCTCGCAACAACTGGTGTCAGAAGTGAAATAAATTCGCGAAATAAAGTGGTGGCAATTGACTTTAAAATTCAAAGTGTGATTAATTTTGTGAAATTGTGTTAAATTTTGAAAGTTCTTGAAAATAATTTATATTCAACTTTAAGTGAATTACTAAAGTAATGGGGCGAAAATTCGAGGAGCTTCGAACGCAGGATTTGAAAGTGGAGTTAGGGAACCGGTCTTTACAAACGACAGGTGCAAAGAAAGTGCTGGTCGAGCGACTCAGACAAGCTTTGATAGAAGAAGGAAAGAATCCTGAAACATTTGTTTTCGAAGAGAACTTGGAAGAAACCGAAGTTGAAGAAGAGCCTACAATGAAAATGGAACAGCTTTTGAGTGCTTTAATGAGCAAAATGGAAGCCCATTTTGATGAACAGAAGAATTCCAATGAGGAACAAAAGAATTCTCTGGAATCCCGTTTAGATGAACAAAAGAATGCTTTTGAGGAACAAAAGAATTCTCTGGAATCCCGTTTAGATGAGCAAAAGAAATCTATGGAAACCCGTCTGGACGAGCAAAAGTATGCTTTTGAGCAACAAAAGAATGCTTTTGAGGAACAAAAGAATGCTTTTGAGGAACAAAAGAATTCTTTGGAATCCCGGTTAGATGAGCAGAAGAATTCTATGGAAACCCGCTTGGACGAACAAAAGAGTTCTTTGGAGATTTGCCTAGAAACTCGTTTGGAGGAACAGAAAAATCTTCTAAAAAACTCATTAGATGAACAAAATTTGAAAATTGAAGAAATCGAGCAGGAACAACAAAAATTTACTGAGCAACTTGAAAACGTTAAAGCAGATCTGGAAAGAATAAGGCATCGTCAGCCTCTAAACGTAGGAGCTGAAATATCTGGCGCAGGTAGAATGAAACCTCCAATATTTGATGGACAAAATTCATGGCATATCTTCAAGAGACAATTTGAGGCAGCTTCAGAGGTAAATGGATGGAATAATGAAGACAGGGCTATAGCTCTGGTGTTAGCACTTCGAGGTCCTGCTTCAGAACTCTTACAAACTGTACCGATTGAAAATCAACGTGATTACACTTCATTAGTACAGGCGATAGAATTACGTTACGGAGATGAGCATATGCAGCAAGTATATCGCCTACAGTTGCGCAACAGGATTCAAAAGCATGGCGAATCGCTACAACAATTGCAGGCTGATGTGGAAAGATTAGCGCATCTTTCATACTCCAGCGTGAATGCGGATTTTCTCAATGAAGTGGCGACGGAGGCATTTGTGAACGCTATTGCAGATCAAAATTTACAACAAGCGTTAAGGCTAGCAGGAAAGAAATCAACAGCAGAAGCACTAGCCTATGCATTAGCGTATGAATCCGCCAGACAAGCATCACGGAGTGCAGTACGAGTAAGAGAAATTTCAGTGGAAGAATGTACTTGTAACAGAGTACAATCATCACAGAGCCCGCCCTCACGTGGTGTCCTTCGATGCTGGAATTGTAATAGATCAGGGCACCTTCAAAGAGACTGCAGAAAACGTCGACGAGTGGAATCACCTGAAGAAGGGAAAGAAGAATGCCAAAGATGTCGAGCCAGGGAACAAGATATTCGGAAGAGAGATGCGTTTACCTAGCGACCTCAAATTCGGTACCCCCAGAGGTGAACAAAAGTTACCAGAAGACTACGTATCGGAGCTCAAACAACAATTAGCTGATGTGCACGAGGCCACGAGGACGAAATTAGCAACAAATACTGATCGGATGAAGACCCGCTATGACCTACGTGCTAATTCCGCAGGATTTAATGAAGGTGATCTTGTTTGGCTCTACAATCCGAGACGACGTAAGGGACGTTCTCCAAAATTGCAACAACACTGGGAAGGACCGTATTCAGTAGTAACTAGAATTAATGACGTGGTATACAAGATTCAGCGTGGCACAAGAGGCAAGCATAAAATTGTTCATTTGGACCGCTTGTGTCAATACTACGAGCATCAAGACCGTGGACCACCTGTTGTTCGGGACGAACAAACTTAAGAAGGGGGCAGTGTTACGTGCAATAGAAAGAGACAACTGGTGACATCTACTGGCAATGTGGCAATGGAGAAGTAAACGATTTAAGGTTCGGAGAAATGATTATGGTATCTACAGGAAGGTTCAGGAATAGAATGAATAGAACAGTCAAGAAGCTTCTGGAAAATAGAACACTCGAGAATAATCTGGAGAGTTTCTAGGGTATAAATATAACAGTTGTCATAGCCAGAAGAAGAGTCTTGTCTTAGACGTTGCAGTGTTAACAAGCGAAAGTAATAACGTGCGGAAGTGTTGTAATTAGATTGCGATAATTGAAAGTACAGTAATAAGCGATAATTAAAGTGTAGTTGATTAATTGAAAGTTTGTGAATTGTTAAGATTAGAGTTAAATAAAGAACTTGTATATTAAATATTTAATATTGTGTTTTAAATAACGAACCGAAAAGCCACGCTCGCAACAATATGTTGCCCCCAGGGTTATTGTATGGATGGGGCACGGCAAGGCAGGGCATCTGCGCCTTCATCAAAGTGGTGTAAGGGTTAGTGCTGGGCGATGTTTATTGATGTTTTCAAAACATCGATGTTTGGGCTCTCGATTTTCGATATTTTTACATCGATGTCGATGCACTAAAACATCGACGTACATCGATGTTATCCTTTCGATGTTAGGGAATTACATACGTCTTTCCGCAGAAGAATGAAACCAAGAAAGGAATAAATGCATACTGTAAAAAGCAAATCAAATTCCAAAAAAGTTATCTAGATTTGATAAAAGAAACACGTATTTCAATAAAATTTTTGAGGTAAAACGGATAGAGACGTAGTGAGGTGATTGTTCATTTCATTTTCAAAGCATCGTTACAATTGATCATTATTAGTTCTTAGAATGGTTTGGGCTGGGGACAGAAAACATTGTTCGGTGGAACAAATCAGAATTCATTCTATTAAATGAGAGGAAACAGAGTGCCCTTAACGTAAATACATCAAACTACTGCCACTGAGAGCGATACAGGCTTGTCTATTATTTTAGTTAAGAAAATGTCTGCCTGCAAGCTCGTTTTCAGGCTCAACAAAGTTCAATTTATGGGCTAATCACATCCGCCTAATAAATGAAAAACAATAGAAGCATCGGAAGGTAGTTCGAAACGTAGGATATCGGAAACACCCTTTTATTTAAGCGCTCCTTTGAAGCCGCTTCATAAAAATCCTTTGGAATGGTGGCAGCATCACCAACTTATATATCTTGGCTTATCACATCTTGCAGCTACTTTTGTGCCAACCGAACGTTTTTTCTCTAAGCTAGGCGAGACTACATATAACTCAAAAGAAAAACAGTTTACAAGGCAAACGTCTTTGCCAGTTATTGTTTCTTCAGTCTATATAGATAAGAAGTTTTCGGACCTGTGATTTTTCATTTTTATTTAATTCATTTATGCGTTATTTTTAGAAAACTTTTCCTTTAGAATTGATAATGAATGAAGTACTTGTTTTGTTTTCGTTATTTTTATTAAGTTATAAATAAAGACGACAGTAACAAAAATTCTAAACTGAAACTGAAACATCATTAACATCGATGTTGTTTGTACATCGATGTGATATGATCGATATTATCATCACATCGATGCTTGTTGGGCGATGTCAACATCGATGATGAACATCGATGTTCCGTTCCGATGTCCCAGCACTAGTAAGGGTCCCTTCTAGACCGGATGTGGTGCTGCGTGTTTTTTGCAGGCACGATTCTTTTTGTATATGGGCTGTAACAGCGGCAGGTATTTGGTATACCTACCCCAGCTATCAGCTCATGCTGACAGAAAGGACTTCACGTCCAAAGCATATACTCACTCCTATGTTGCTATAACAAAAAATCGAACCAAAATTAAATAAACTAAACCAGAGTAGAACTTCCGGAAGCGACTTGCAATTAGTATTCTACCATAAGTAAGTAATAGTAAACTTCTGAAATTTTTTATTGATTTGCTAGTGGATACATACGAGTATCTGCATATAACCAAAGAATAGAATCTACAAAACAAAAAACGACAAACAATTACTCAATTTCTTTGGAGAATTTTCTTTTTCTTTATTAATCACCGCTTCATGTCAAGTGAGTTTATAGTCTTTTTGAACATCGATATTTGAAAATATATTTCTCATTTTAGTTTGAATCTCTCAAGCTCTACTTGTAAACCATTTCATTAACGATAACATTACGCCATACTATTTAAAATACACGTCTACATATTGTGTAAAACAAATTAAGTCCTTAGTAAAATATATATTAACTTCACAAAATTTTTATATAGATATTATTGTTTGCTTATAGTGTTAAGAAAAATAAAACTAAACATGTTCGCTATTCAAAAGCAAAACAAAGCATAGACAAAGCAGTTTTTAACAAAATTCCTTGGATCCGCCATGTGTCCGGTCCGCATACTATGCCTAAGTATACATACATACACTAACGATATTTTACTTACTTGAGGAGACTCTTTCAAGTCAAAAAGCGACAAAATGCAATTATTTTGGTCTTGATCGTGCCATATTTAATTTTCGATCATTTTTCAAAACTCTTTTTTTTTTTTTGTCAATTTCTTGTTTAAAGCATATTTACAAACGAATTAGCTTGTGATGTGTAAATATATCACGCAAATGTACATATGACTATCTTTACTAAGTTCTACTTAATTTCTCATCAGGCGGAAAATACTTTTTTAAACATTTTTCTCAACTTACACCTATACGAGACTAGTTTTCATTATAAAAGCAAATTTAGCGATATAGTCCAATTATGCTGGTGTCTTTTATCACATTTTATTAATATAGGAATTTTTTAAAAAAGCAAAAAATTACCTTTTTCAAAACACATACATAGTTACATGCATATGAATGAGTTTTACTAGCCTAATTGTTTGTTGCGGGACATTGCGTCGAGTCGTGGTGAAATCAATGATAAGGAATTATTATTATTTTTTTTTCTTTTTATGCTCTAGAAGAAATCATAGAATATATGTATATACTACATTTGTCATTCCGTTTGTAACATACAGAAATTGGATTGGACACCAACGCATAATATTAAAAGCATGTCCGTCTGTCCTCACGATAACTCAAGAACGCGATCACTTCATGCTGCATTCATTTTCTTGTCCTGAATGAATGAATCGCGAGAATGATGTCATAATTTAGTTCTGTGCACATCACTGACATCTAATAAGAATTGACTGAGTGATTAGAGTAGACTATTCAATTCAATTCAATTCAATTCTTTATTAAGGGTATTATACAACAAGATTACTTAATCTTTTTAACATGTACAAAATATATTATTTGGAGGAAACTACTGAGAGACAAAAAGAAAAGGAATTTAACTAACAATTTATTAACAATGCAAGTAGTTTATATAATCTTGAATTTATTATTTCATTTAAATTTAAATATTAATATTAATAGTGTGTGTAAAATTAGATGCGTTTGGCTAGCTGCCATCAGTTAAATGTCGGTATAAGAGCCTCTTAAATGCGCCAACAGGCACTGTGCGTTGAATATCAACTGGAAGTGAGTTCCATTTACTAGATATGTGAACGAAGTAGGAACGTTGGCCCATGACTGTAAGGTAACGAGGGATCAAGATATGGACGTGCCTAGAGCTACGCAAAAAGCTAATACTGTTGCCCAAGTAAGCGGGATTGTTGGTGTATATAAGACGATGTAGAAAGGTTAGCGATTGGTACAGAAGGTAAGTTTTAAGGGGGCAGCCAAGTATTGAATTTCTGTGTAGGGATATATGGTCAAAGCGTCGTAGTCCAAACACGAATCTAATACAGTTGTTAAAAGCCACCTCCAACTTTCGCGAGCAGACAGAATCCAGGCTAGGAAAGACTAGGTTACCATAGGTGAAAAATGGGACTAGAGTCGATTAGAAACACTAAAGATATTGCAAAATAGTATTGCATTAAATAATAATTGTTTAGGAAGTTAAACTTGTTTTAACACAAAAATTATTTTATAATATTACTGAAAAATGTGTTCCTCTGTAGATTTGATGTAAAATATTATTGAGCTTGTTGTAAGTAATAGACGTATATAAACAATATATTTGTTTGAATTTTTATGTCAATTCTAATGCATTTCATTTAGTACAACCGTACTGTTTCCAAAATTGGTTGCAGTTCATTTTGAGCATGAAAGAAACAAAAAGATTTTAACCAAAATTTGTGCTATTTTTGACTATAGGAATTAGATAGGATGGCTCAGTCCATTCCTATTATATGTCAGTGAACTGTAACTAAATTTGGAAACAGTACGGGCTTTTTAAATGGAATGCATTGGAATTGACTTCAAGCTGAATTATATTTGACATCAAATCTGTAGAGGAGCACATTTTTAAGTGATATTAAAAATGAATTTTTGTGTTAACTAAGGCAAGCTTAACTTTATAAACAATTTACATTTAATACATTTCTAATTGAAAAATCATAAAAAATTATGAATCGATGTCCAATTGTACAGAAATAAAGGGCTTTCACAGCCTGTTCAAAATTTGTGCTATTTTTCAACCAAGACTCCCAGTCAGTGGTGCACATAGAAACATATAGAAAAGAAACGAAAGAAAAGCATTTTAAGTTTTTGACATTTCTTCCATTTGACAAATTCGTACCTATAAATTATTTTTTTATGAAAAACAAAGCCATTTCCCAGCATAGACAACTTAAACTTAACTATTACTACCTCGGCCAAATTGTGAACAAACACATTCAGGAATACAAATTAAAATCGTTCTGCTTGAATCCGGGAAAAAATCATATGTATTCAGGCAGAAAATGCGATGAAGCAGAGCCTGAAAATAACTCTCCATTAAGTCGTTTTTTAAGTGAGGTCCGACTGGAAACTTTTATATTTAAAAAATCAATTTTAATAATACTTTTAACTTTTATTTTTAAAAGTAAAAGTTAAGAGTAAACTTTTATTGTACGAAATAAAAGTTTTAAGTCTTTTCAGACCTTTATCTAACAAAAAAACTTTTTGAGAGTATTTCGAGACTTTTATTTTATAAAAGTCTTTTTAAGAGTCTTTTGAGACTTTCATTTTATAAAAATCTTTTTAAAAGTCTATTGAGACTTTAATTTTATAAAAATCTTTTTAAAAGTCTTTTGAGGCTTTAATTTTATAAAAATCTTTTTAAAAGTCTTTGGAGACTTTTATTTTATAAAAATTTTTTAAAAGTCTTTGATTATGTTTTTATTTAAATATATAACGTATTTACGGTCTAAAGTAAAAAAACAAAAACCCCTCCCATTGTTTCTAGCATTTTAAACGATTTGATCCCTATACATAACATAATTTGTTTATATCATATAAACTTAAGAAAAGTCCAGACCCTGCCTGTCTGTAACGCGTTCGAATTCCAAGATGGCTTTTCTTTTAATTAGAAGGAAATTAAACAAAAAAAATTAAATTAAATAAAAACAAGTAAAAAGGCTAGAATTAGTCTAAAAAACCAATACTTATGATACCATGAATGTCCGTATGGATAAAATTGATTGAAACATTATCATAAACAGCGGAAGAGGTTTTTTTTTAAATCAGACCGTAAATACTGTAAATATTTAAATAATAAACATAAAGAACAAAAGACTTTTAAGATGATTTTTATGAAATACAAGTCTCAAAAGACTCTTAAAAAGACTTTTATGAAATAAAAGTCTCGAAATACTATCAAAAAGTTTTTGTTTTGTATAACAGTTAAAAATAACAATTAAAAATAATGATTATTTTGGGAGTCTCAATAATAAAAATTACTAATTTTTATTATTTTAAAACTCTTATTTCTTATAATTTTGTTTAATTCTTATGGAATAAAAGTTAATAATAACTCGTATTCTAGAGACTTTTTGAAAAAAGTAAAAAAAAATTCAAGCTCTAGATAAAAGATTGAAACTAAATTATTCGGCCCGAAAAAGAACATTATGGATTGATAAATTTCATTCCGAATGAGAAAAGGAACATTTGAGAGCTGAAATTTTTCATACTGCCTTTTTCAACAAATTGTATATTTAAGTTCGAAAATGGGACAAATCGGGTAACTCCTTTGTAGAGTTGCCATACAAAAATTTCGTTTTGCACTATACATAATACCTATATTTGAACACTGCCTGAGAACCCGTCAATGTACAGAACTGAAATTTTATACACGTCGTTTTCATGAAAATAGTAAAAATAATTCGAAAATGGGCTAATCCCTTCTTGGTGTTACCATATAAAAATTTGGGATTTTTTACATATATGTATACTGTGAAAACGATCAGTCCTAGACGGTTTTATTGTACTAAAAAACTCTTCACAATATAAAATCCTATTAAATTGGTTATAGCCATTTTTACTGGCCGACGAACCGTTCTAGGAAAATATGCGAAAAACAACTTCAAAAATCAAATTTGCATAGATGGGTGATCATACACTTATTCATCTAGGTTATCATAAGAATTAGTCTTATACAAATTCTGACTTTTTTATTGCTTATGTTATTAAGTCAAACTTTGGGGATACCCTATGATTCAAAGCACTTCATGACAAGAAGATGATAGGGAAACGATCAAGGGACAAGAGGAAAGTAGTGGAGGTACTGATGTATGCCATTATTGAGCCATCGCAGATTTTTAGCAGCACAGTTAGGGATAAAAATGCATCACGCAATTTTACTGTATTATCCTGAAGAAAGGATAAGCGCGGCTTGCAACGCGAACATAGAGTGCAAGAATTAATCTACACGGGATCAGACTAGATATTTTACCAGAGCATTGACCATGTATGTAGCTATAAAGGAGCAAAAGGCATCTGATATTATGGTGATATGACAAGTTATTGCCACATCGCCAATGATCATGAAGGCTCTCTTTTGGAAATATCTAATGAAGCTAAGACTGTGCGACCAGCCCCTGCCCAGAAGTGGGAATCGTATTACATTCTAAGTCTGATAAAATACTTGTAGAGGGGCGCTAGTTTTGATGCGCTGAAATATTTCTTACATCTTTTCAGAAATCTAAGACATTTCAATGCTTCTTTGGCAATAGAGAAGATGTAGCCCGACAAGCTTAACATACTGGAAATAGAATGTCAACACTTTCGTTGAATAAATATTTTAAATATTTTTCATGCTAACAGACATATGTATAGATTATGCAGTGTGCACAAGCCGAAACCATACCATTCAACCAACACCCAGTGAGGATTAACCCTTACTAACTATCAAGGGCACAAACCCAACTAACGTCATCGTAAGAAGTACAGAGACGCCAGACAGAGCACAACTCAATTAAGACTAATAAAGTTAATCGTTCATAATAAACCTAATATTTTATTTACATGGTGTCAGAAGTGGCTTTAATTGATAAAACTAATCAGTTAAGAGAGTGTAAAAGAAATTTTACAGAACTTCAAGAAGATGGCTGAAAACAATGGAAATAATTTTCTCCGCCCACCAAAGCCACTAGTAATCGATAATGAAAAGGACATGGCTCGAGAGTGGAAAATATGGAAACAAACATATGGATACTTCGAGGTAGGATGGCAAATTGATAAAAAGCCACAAAATATACAAGTTGCCAAATTCATGTCCGCAATCGGACAAGAAGCAATCGAAATTTTTAATGTGATGCCAGCCATGACCGGAGACGCCACCACTGACGACATAAAAAATGCGTTCGAACAATATTTTAGTCCAAAATTAAACATAACGTACGAACGATATAAATATCATAAGATTACACAAAACGACGGCGAATCCGTCGATGAACTAATGGGAAGATTAAGAAAACAGGTAAAAAAGTGTAGTTATGAACAACTGGAGGACAGTTTGTTAAGAGACCAATTAACAATTGGAATCAAAAACGAAGAAGTTCGTAAAAAACTCCTCGCGGAAGATGTGTCGCTAACTAAGGCAATTCAAATCAGCAAGTCAAACGAAATGGCTACCAAACAAGCTGGCGAAATCCAAGCAGACGCAGAAAAATCGGTAAATCGAATTCAAACGAATCTACCAAAGATGTTTAAATGCAACAAATGTGGTACAGTACACAAAGCACGTAGTTGTCCCGCTTATGGAATGCGCTACTAGAAATGTGACGAATCTAACCACTTCAAACAATATTGTAAAGAGACAAGAGTACCCATAAATAGTAAACAACAAAAGAAACAGAAAAATATCAACCAATTTGATGCAGATCGTGATTCAGACTACGATTACTCAGAAAGTGAATTGGAAATAAATCAAGTCACAGAAAATGCCCCAACAGACAACTCAAGTGGTGAGCTATACATAGGCTCAATTGAAACCAACTATAACGATCAATGGACAGAGAGCATAAGCATCAATGGAACGATACATAAAATAAAACTTGACACAGGAGCCGAATGCAATGTAGTGTCAAAGTCAATAGTTGAAGCAGCGAAAGGTAAGATATTTCCATCTAAAACTAGAACCCTATTAAGTTTCAGCAAACACCGACTTGACGTTTTGGGCGAAACAAAATTGCCCTGCGAAATTTCAAATAAAAAATGCAACGTCACCTTTAAGGTTGTAGCAGAAAACGTAAAACCCATCCTAGGAAGTTATTCTTGTGAGAAACTCAACCTAATCAAGAGAGTTCACACAGTGAACATCAATGATGAAGTGTTTACAGGACTTGGATGTCTGAAAAACTTCGTGTACGACATCGATATAATAAAAAACTCATCATTCGATGTTTGTCCAGCAAGGCGCATTCCTTTCAAAATACAAGGAGAAGTAAAATCCGAATTGGACAAAATGGTAAATATGGGCGTAATCGAACGTACTAAAGAAGCAACAACGTCCGTTTCTCCGCTTGTCATCGTAAGACAAAAAGGAAAGATTCGATTATGTATAGATCCTACAACAGTAAATAAAAACATAATGCGGAGACATCATCCTATGCAAACGGTTGACGAAATAACTACTCGACTAGTAGGCTCCAAACACTTCACATTGCTGGATTTTAAAAGAGGATTTTGGCAAATACGACTCTCAGACCGTACACAAAAAATCCTCACCTTCGCAACACCTTGGGGTAGATACTCGTGCAAAAGAATGCCTTTTGGAATCAGTTCAGCCCCCGAGATATTCCAAGAAGTTATGCAGACACTATTCCAAAAGATTCCCAACGTAGAGGTATATATGGACGACATACTAATCCACGGGAAATCTGAAGACGAGCTAAATCAGACCACAGCAAAAGTCATAGAAATTATCAAACAGAGCGGGCTCAAACTAAATAAAGAAAAATGTCAATTTAACCAAACAGCAATTAAATTTCTAGGCCACATTATAAGCCAAAACAAGGTCACAGATGATCCTGACAAAACGGAAGCCATCAGTCGCTTGAAATCTCCTAACTCTAAAAAGGAGCTTCAACGAATTCTGGGAAAATTCACTTACCTAAGCAAGTATATAAAAAAATTTTCCAAACTAACAAGTCCTTTGCGAATTCTTTTAGAAAAAAGCACGTCCTGGCAGTGGGAAGCCGAACAACAAGAATCATTCCAGAAATTAAAGGACATAATATCTAATCCACCAGTTCTAAAAATATACGACGTTAATCAGAACGTAACACTAGAAGTCGACGCCAGTTCAACGGCAATGGGAGCAGTACTACTACAGAACAGTCAACCAGTAGCATACGCATCGAAATCTCTAACGGAATGCCAAAAAAAGTACCCACAAATTGAAAAAGAAGCACTCGCAATTCAATTCGGATGCGAAAGGTTTCACCAATTTGTTTGGGGAAAAGAGATAGTGGTGCTGACCGATCACAAACCACTAGAAAGCATTTTCAAGAAACCCCTCCATTCATCGCCAGCCAGACTGCAAAAAATCCGTCTCAAATTAATACAATACAGCCCAGAAGTAAAGTACAGGAAAGGAGAACAAATGTACCTAGCGGATCCACTGAGCAGGGATTGCGAAAACTCACCTCCGAACAGCGAAGATGCAGATAACGACCAGGAACTACAAGTTCAATGTATATTGTCGATATCAGATACAGAACTTAGCCGGTTGATAGATTTAACAAAAAACGACAAAACATGTCAAGAAGTAAAAAATTTCATAATGAACGGCTGGCCCACAGATTGTACAACACTAAGCCTCGAAACAAAGCTGTATTGGAATTTTCGTGATGAACTCGCACTATATGACGATATCATCTTCAAAGCACATAAAGCCCTCATACCAGCAAAGATGAGACCAAGCATCCTCAAGTATATTCATGCAGGACATTTCAGTTACGAAAAGTGCATACATCGCGCAAAAGACTATGTGTTCTGGCCACACATGAATCACGATATACGAAAATACATCGACCAATGCAACGCATGCCAAGTACTAAAGAGAAGCAACAATAAAATACCAATCAGCGAAAAAAAAAGTACCCAACTACCCATTTGAGATAGTAGCAACCGATCTATTTCAATTCCAAGGAAAAGATTATATAATACTCATCGATAGTTACTCGGGATATATAAACTACCAGAGCTTATCGGAAACAACATCAAATAAAGTAATAAGCTTTCTGAAAAAAGAATTTTCACTTAATGGCATCCCGAAAACATTGGAATCAGACAATGGTCCTCAATATACGAGCGCAAAATTCAAAGAATTCGTTAAAGACTGGAAATTCAATTATAGCACATCAAGCCCCCATCATCCGCAAGGGAACGGCCTAGCTGAGCGAGGAGTACAATTATTAAAAAACATACTAAAGAAATGTTTATACGATAAAACTGAAGTGGAGCTTGCAATCCTGAACTATCTCAATACACCCAGAGACAACATTGGCTCACCAGCACAGCGCATATACTCCCGAAACTTACGCACATTATTACCAATCAGCGAAAGCTCACTCAAGCCAAAAGTTCAAGGAAACGTTCCAGAATTTCTCAGCGAAATACGTAAAGAGCAACGGCTAAGAGCCAACATAAAAATTAACGACAATCAACCAAAAAGATTTGACATGGGAGATAAAGTTCTTACTCGAACTGACAAAGGACCTTGGAGACCAGCAACCGTTACCAAACAACTTCATCCTAGATCATACATCGTCAAGGACACGAGAGGAAACGTTTATCGGCGCAACACACACAATTTAAGAATTTCAACATCAAACTTAAAACAAGAGCTTGATCCTACCGAAATCGATTTAGAAGACACAATCGTTCATAATAAACCTAATCTTTTATTTACACCGAACACAGAACCCATTACCTGAGAAGAGTTTTGGGAGTACCCACTTCAAATTCGTGAATTTCGCAAGTGCTTGCTCAGCTCCTACTCTCTACGTCGGGCTCCTGGAGAATTCTTCCTGTTTATCAAAATAAAATCAACGCTGAAATAGAACAAAAATCGTTAGAGAAACTGAATAAGACTCCAGAAAATGCATTTACCAAATATGTACTTCCTGATGCGGAAATCCCGAATACTGATAATGGCACATTCAGTGTACAACCATTGTATCGTGAATATTTTTGCTGCCGCGTTAGGTCTAGACTAACTGCGGTTGTACTTATACAAATTTATAAATTTGATTTAGAATCATTAAAAATAAAAGTTCTTAAAGTTCTTCTTTCTCCATCATTGACCGATTCTAACAAGTGTAGGTTCGATTCCCGTCCACGGGAAAAATAAATTATACAAATTGTATAGTGTGTTTGGTGCTACATACTATATACCTATCAGTTAATAAAGATACCTCGAACAAAATTGTAAGAACCCAGCTTTCTTACGTCCTGAATCAGTTCTACTAGTATAGCTCGGAAACAACAAAGAACATTTTTACCCAGCTGGGCCGACACATCTACAGTAGGTGGTCAACGTATTAGACGCACCCTTAAAATGCCCAAAATTTGATTCTTATGCCTGTTTAATGTAAGAAAATTACTTTCTAAGATTCAAATTTTAAAGTAGCAATAAACCATGAGCCTTTCTTTGAAATTGTAATAGGTGGAAAAGATAGGAAACTAAGTGTAAGGGGTTAAGGATGAAAATGCACTTAGCAGATCACATTTTTATCTCATTTCATGATCAGTTATGTAGGTAAAAGTAACGATGTTTTTATTGTGATTTCTTGTGAAGTAAAACAAAAGTGATTTATATTTTAAATTTATAAACATATTGTGTTGTGTTTCAAGTTAAAAAAAATAAAATTAAGTTTGAATATTTGTGATAATTTTGAACACTATAATTACAATAAGTAGTAAACTGTTTTAATTTATGTGAAAATGGGACGCGTAAAAGACATAACGAGGAGAAAAACGAGCCGCTATTAATCCATTATTAAAAGCTGGGACATTTTAAAATCGAAAAATTGCGAGAAGAGAGAATGTGTCTGCGTCTACGGTAGATAGAGAGGCCAGAATTTCAGAATTTTAAGATCAGGCGCTACAGTCGAACAGAGTAAGCGCAACATTGTCGTGAAGTTCGAAAAACCACACAAAGAACTGACCGAAAAATCATCGGGTTGTGCATTTTATACGAACTGAACCAACAAAATGTGAATATTTCATTCAAAACGTAGCGTCGATGAAAAAGACGAAATTAACCCAACGAATGAAGGAAAGGCGGCTGATATGGACGCGGCTTCATCGACTTCTTACGCTTGATGAATGAAAAAGGGTATACTATATTTATTATTAATTCTAATTAATTTCCCAAAAAAACCAAAATTTTGAATTCCCTAGGTGATATTCAGTGACGAATGCTGCTTGGAGACCGTCACAGAAATGTTTCAGTATGTTGGGAGAAACTGGGAGAGCGATATAAAGACGTATAAGAACTTGTTCGCGAAATCACGTGCGCGATTTATCGCATACGACAGAGCTCTCATTGGCTGCAGCAATGTTGTTGTCGCTGAACATGCTTACACTTTCTACTTTTCGTGCGATACAGAAATTAATCGCAGCAATGCTCTTAGTTTGGTGCGATTTTCACCTTAACCTCAACCTTTATGTTTGTTCACATTTGTAATCGGATGCTAAAGCTCCGCAGTGATGTCGAAATTCACTATAATATGTAAATATATAAATATACAGACATAAATACATGTAAATTTCAACTAATATCTCCTTGCCACTACAAAACTAAACAAATTAAATTGTAGCCTCTGTTAACCTTGTGAACGTATCGCGCGATAAAAACCAGTCGCTAATAGAGATAGATCTATAAATAGAGCAGGACGTCACCAAAAATATCGCACGTATCGTATCGCGCTCGTGAAAAGGGGTTAAAGAAGACTGTATCGTCAAAACTGTGAAACATTCACCGACTATAATAATCTGGAGTTGCATAAGAGGAGACGGCCCAGGGGCCGGATTCATTAACTCAGAGAGCTGTGGAGTTGTGGAGATGAGAGTTCTTTTACCACTTAACTCTCCACTCGGAATTCTGTAAATCGGGAAATTTGTATTGAAAATTTCGAAACTCTCTATTCCACTCAGCAAAACTCTCGGCTGTGTTAGTTCTGGAGAAGTAAGAAATATATTTCTCAACTGACAGTATTGTCTGCTTTTATTGTCCTTTGTGAAAGTACCTATGTACCTAGGATTTTCAAATTAAATTATGGACTCACCGCATATCCTGGCTATGTTTACAAAAACAAATTATGGAAATTCTTGCAATACTTACAGAGAAATATGGATTTTGGTGTCTCAAGTTCCCCCACTAAAAATTTTAAATCACGCGAAAATAATCAATTTGGTCGTCTTCCAGTACAGAAGAGATGCTATAAAAATAAAATAAAATAAAATAAAATAAAATAAATATGCACATTAAAGCTTATATGTAGGATTAAATCGCATCTACATTTTGTCCCCTAATTGGATATGTAATTAGTTTTTGATTCAGATAAATGGTTTTGGAGATAACTGTAAAAGAAGTCAATCAGTCCTTAAGATGAAAAAATGGCCAGTTTTTGGTACAAAAATGGACATATTTTCAACTCATCATTATGAAGAACTGGTAAGCCGTCGAAATTCACTTTCCATGGGAAAAATGTTCACAACATAATACTAATGAATGTGAAATAAAGAAAGGAAGAAATATATGCAAAATATAAGAACTGGGGTGTATATGACCCAAGTGAAAAAATCCGGCTTTCGACGGTGAAAAGTGAGTTATGAAGTTAAAATGGTCAAAAAAACTACACAACTCGGTTACCCGCGTCTCCCTCTTTAATTTGACACCAAACATGACGTATTTTTGATAACCCCTCAATACGGGGTGGTACGATACCCTATCCCCAAAAGCCCCTCCCCCAGAAATTGTTCACCTATATTTTTGTACTCTAGACCAGACCTGTAAAATTTCAAGTACAAGTACCAGTACAGTACCAGTACCTTGACTTGAAATAATTTTAAGTACAAGTATAAGTCCCGGTACTGGTACTTAAAAACATTTCAAGTACAAGTCCTGGTACTGGTACTTTAAAGTTTTTCAAGTACAAATCCAGGTACTGGTACTGTTACTAGTACTTAAGTACCAATATACTTAAGTACTTTAAAGGTCTGTACCTGTAAAATTCCAAGTAAAAGTACCAGTACAGTACCAGTACCTGGACTTGAAATATTTTAAGTACAAGTACAAGTCCTGGTACTGGTACTTAAAAACATTTCAAGTACAAGTCCCGGTACTGATACTTTAAAAATTTTCAAGTACAAGTCCAGGTACTGGTACTGATATTAGTACTTAAGTACTTTACAGGTCTGCTCTAGACCCTTAATCCGTAGGAAAAAGACCCAATACTCTACGACTCTCCCACACAATATTTCGACACTTCTCACGTTTTCTTTAACTCCCCAAGTATATTAGAGAATCTCGAATGGACAATTAGGGAGTTTCAATCGGGGAAAACGAAAATTCTCATTTCCCAAACTCCCAAACTCTCCGAGTTACAAAATCCGGCCTCTGGTACCATATATTTCGTGGAGAGAACAATGTGGCGGAATTAATATAAGGTCGTCTTGTTCGACATTTGTAGTTCCTTATATAAATTCGAAACTCTACC
Organism: Dioctria rufipes; assembly: GCA_963924295.1. Lineage (NCBI taxonomy): Eukaryota > Metazoa > Arthropoda > Insecta > Diptera > Asilidae > Dioctria > Dioctria rufipes. The sequence continues at coordinate 234,639,060 of OZ002740.1, forward strand.
ACCGATCTTACTGCACTTTCATGCAAGATGGCGCACCTTGCCACACTTCGAATTCAGTAATGGATTTTTTTAATTACGAAGAACTGAGTATCCTTCCTTGGCCCAACAATTCTCCTGATTTAAATCCAATAGAAAATTGCTGGGCCTATCTCAAATCCAAGGTCTATAGCAAAAATCATATAAGTTATATATATACTACAATAAAAGATCTTAAAATATTGAAAATATTTGCTACACTGACGAAAATATAAAGGAAATGATTCGCTCAAATATTTCGAGTATTCCAGGATGCATTAATGAAGTAATTAAAGAAAAAAATGGTATAACCGAATATTAAGAAATATGTATGTTATATTGTTAAGAACATTACGGTAAACTATAATTTTTATAAAACAGTACGTTTTTAATTAAAAAAATTATGCATATTGCATTACATTTTGTAAGATTTGCTTGTGCGTCTAATTCGTTGACCACCCACTGTACTTACAATATATATAGATATACATATATACATATATATTTTAAAATAGCCTATATATTTAAAGCAAACATGAAAGAGCTAAGTCCAATCTACATCTTTGTATTGTTATTAAAATTGTGAAGTCCGATTAAGTCAAGATGTCTACCGATTCAGATCACTTACAACAAGATTAGCTATGTAGTATAACAGTTAGGCAACGGCAACAAACGAACTCTGCTATCAAATAGCAAGCTAAAAAAACAAAGTGGAACACCTTCATCTTTATTGCTCTCTTCACAAAAACTTTTCGTCTTCTGATTTTCAGGGTTTTATTTAAATTATTTAGTCAAGGCCGAATCCAGGATTCTCCAGAGGAGGGGGCGCAACTATGGTTTAAAAACGGTATAGTCTGGAAACATGTCAAAGTTCCAAGACTCGCAAACACAAAATACACAAATTTTATCATTTAAAAGGTCCGGGTCGAACAGATAAGCTACCACTCTCAACGAAGAAAGTTGATCAACGTACAACTTTTGCCACTCTAGAAAGTGAAACGAGTAATTAAATTATTTATTTTGTTTTGGTTTCTGAATGGCGGAAGTGTCAAGCTTCCGAACCATCCATTTGAAGGCTCTAAAAGTTAAAACTGTGCGACCAGTCTCGGCTCAGATATGGGAATTGTATTTCATTTTAGGTCTGATTCGATGGGATGAAATATTTCTTATACATTTTCTGAAATTAAAGACATTTTGATGCTTCTTTGGCAACAGAGAAGATATGATCTGTCCAGCTTAATTTACAGGAAATATTAATGCCAAGAATGCATAAAGACGGTGTACCGTAAGTCAGTGCTCCATCAAATAAATGGAAGTGTTAAAGCTATGATTTTTTTTTAAAGACAAAAGACAGCTTGGTAATTAGATGTCTTGAATTTGATGCGATTCGCTTTGCCTTAAGCGATGATATTATCAAGGTCATTAATCAATGATCTAATCATGCAAACTCGATTAAAACATGTGGCATTCCCTTTGGAACCCGTAAGAGTGTTAAAGCAGTAAACGAAATCAAGGGTACTGTGATAGGCAAGACTATGGATAGGCTTAAAAGTAAAAAAAATCTGATCATTAAAAAAAATTAAGAAGAGGGGTGGAGAGATAACAGAGCCCCGGGAACATCTGCATTTATAGGGTGAGACTCTGGTCAGACGTTATCTGGTACAACCTATATTAGGCAATCAGATAAAAGGCTTTCAAACTATAATAGCAGAAGACGTGGATACCAGGTGCTTAAACTAAGAGTACTGGCTGCCAGACTCTACCAAAGACCTTTGAAATATCTACGGTAACGATTTTGGACCACCACAATTGTGAAGACTAGGGCTCCAACGTTCCGTAAAAAAAGCCATCAAGTCTCCAGACGAGAGTGCAGTCCGGAAGCTATATCGGCGATCATTGATGAGTTGTTTGGTTTCTAGATACTTCATTAAATTGGAGTTAATAAAAGATTCAAAAACCTTTGAGCCTTTGATTGCAGTTGGTCGATAATTTGAGGGACCGCTACCCTCTTCTTTCTTGGGAATAGGTTGAACGTGAGCTAGTTTCAAACCAGTTGGAAATTTTCTCGTCGAATAAGACAAGTAGAATAGTTTGCGCAGAGGCTTAGCCAAGGATGAGGCACAGATTTTAATTAACAGGGGTGAGACCCCATCAGTACTTACGGCTTTAGAGACCCTTATCCCCTTAAGGATCGTGAGCACAGCTCTCTTACGGGGAGATGCGACATAGATGTCTGTGAAGTGAATAGAAAACGAGAATTTGAGGCGAATCTACCAATCAAAATATTAACTTTATCCAGGAAATCAACAACCACTTCACTATTGCTATGTAGTGATGCTATAGAGGAATTGGTAAAGTTGTTCCTGATGGTTTTGACTACGGACCAGGTCCTTTGCTATCCTTAATTCCAAGATTCTTAGCTTAACGTTTCTGTTAAAAAGAAATTTTTCTCTCCGGATAATGGACTGGGTATTCTGTGGAGTTTTTGTCTACTTGATTCAATTCTAAACATGAATGCAATTGATACCCGTGAAAAGCAGACTCGTTCGCTTTTATTATTTGGTTGAACTTATCGTTAAACCAAGAGCGACCTTGCTGTTGTTGACACCTGCTGTAGGAATAAGGGATGTATTCATGTATGCTAAGACTTGAGATGTCACTAAGCTCTAATGTGCATTCATCAACATCGCTCGAAGCAAAACAGACCGACCAATAAATTTCTCTAAGATACGGATTGAAAATTTCCCAATCAGCATTTATATTTTCTTTTTATTTAACGTGTGAGCTATGTATTCTAGTAAAACTATTGCAATTAACGATATAAAAAAAATATTCCAAAATAAATTGTTTGCTTTAAATGTAATAACTCGTAGTGTATACAATGGTTTGCTTGCCATTGTGTAGTTTCGCTGAATTTTTCCAATTAAAAGTTGTAATTGTTTTACATCGAAGACTCATCAATTGGCAGCTGTTTTCAATTGAAACAAACCTTCCATCGCTTTTACCCGAATAAGATCTTCCCTGCTTCAAATACCCCGAAAAAGGCCACGCTCATGTACATATGTACATGAATTTGACAGGTATTAGCACTTCCCGTTTCCTCGATGGGATTCAACAGCCACGACGACTTAAAGTGGAGCGAGGGCTGAGTCACTAGCCATAAGGGCTCCGCTCTTATCAAATTGAACGCTTCCAAAAATTTTTAATATTTTAAACAAAAAGGGCAGTAGAATAGATTTTGTTAAGAAAACTTCAGAAGATCTGTTGCAATTTTTTTAGTGGTCTTCAGGGAGAGGCTAATTTCTCTAAACATTGATGAAGCAGTAAAACCGCTCGATGATTGTTTTATCTATATGTTTTCCTTCAAAACGATGTATGATGCATCTGTTTTATCTGCGTTGATTTGAGAGCTCTTTAAAGCTTATGTATATATAAAAAATAAAAGGTACGACATGGCATGGTAGTTCTTCGAACCATGTACCAATTACCTGGCGCATTATTCCATACGACTATTTACTAGATTTTGCTATTCAATCTCTTGAAATTTTGTTTTATTATTCGTTCGTCTAATGGTTTTAGACACTCGATTCGATTCTGATCAGCCAAACAAAAAATTGTATTGTGTATCAACTGTTTCGGAGTTACGGGTGATTAAGAAAAAAAGCTATTTTTTCATAAAACACCCTGTATCTTGGAAACTACAGATCGTACGATCACAGTTAAGAGCTCATTGTATGTAGAACTTCATGGCCCTTCCAACGATTGCTCAATCAGTACCGGACCCATCTCCTCTCAGGAGTTGTGAGGGTCTAAACTAAAAATTTCGGATTTTCTTACCGTTTTTTTTTTTACTTTGACCTCTATTTTTTTTGCAAAAAGGTCTTTAGCATAAGTTACTTTTATAAAAGCTGTAAACTGGAGACTCTCCTCTTTATTTATTTTTTCGCCGGACGGGAATCAAACCCACACTTTTTAGAATCGGTCAAAGATGAAGAATAGAAGAATTTTAAGAACTTTTATTTTTAACGATTCTAAATTAAATCATAAATACAAGAGGGGTCCGGGGTTTGAAACCGGGACCTTCTGACAGGTTGTTTTTTCCTCTTGTATTTATGATTGGATTTAGAATCGTTAAAAAATAAAGTTCTTAAAATTCTTCTATACTTCATGTCCTCTTTTATATGATGTTACACCCTATGTGCTATCTGTAGCCTTGGAAGTATTTCTCGAGGGTTTTGGTAGAGTTGGTAGAGTTCTTATGACACACTTTTATAACCCTGTGACAAACGCGGATATTAGACAAAGATTGTTCCACATTCATAATTACGAAACACACTTAACATACTAATGAAAAAAATGATATTTTACTAATCATCCGGTAGGGTGACATTTTGGACAGGATGGAATATATGTAGTAATCATAATAATAGGTAATTATCGAACAGCATGCAGAAACATCTTGGAGCTCTTCTTATTCACCCTTATTATCGTTGTCACTTTAAGTGAGAAATGGCGTTACGACACAAAAATGGTATTATGGTTGTCGTTTAAAGTGACATTTGTCGAAAACATACGACTTTGGACGTATTACGGTTGTCGTATTAAGTAGACAAATGTCGATGTAAGTGACAATTTTACTCACTTGGTTTTCGTAAGTGACAGATGTTAGATTTGTGTAAGGAAAAGCAAAATGCAAGCAGAAAATGATAAATTTTATAATGGCTTTCTAAGTTGTTCATTAAAACATAAAATTCAATAGATTTTTATAAATTAAATTATTTTTTTTTGCAATGGTAGTGTAAAGATTACAACAAAAAAACAATTTGAAGTCATGATAGTTTTTGTGGTGAGGCATCCTGTTATAGCTAAAGGGCTAAAATACATCGCGTTTATATATTTTTTTTTCTTTTAAACACTTTCAAAAATAACAACAATACCACGAAATAAGACAAACCTCACTTTTGTCTACAACCTGACGCATGCCCTGGTGCTACCTATCCTTTAAGTGACAACTATAATACGGCTTTGAAGAAAAATGTCACGTCACACCGTTCGACAACGATAATACGAAAAGTGAAGTGAAGTGAGAGTGACTGCGAAGCTTGTCACTTTGGTGAGTCGACAACTGTAATAAGGGTGATTACTTTTACTGAGATATATCCCATATTTACATACGGAAGCAAATTAAATTGAAAATTGTATCCAATAGCGATTTGATATTGCTGTACACAAATATGTCTAAATATTCAGACCTTAGTAGCAAAAAGTTGCTTGAATTGTAAAAGGGGTTAGATTCTTATATATATACATATATATATATTTAACTCCCAAACGATAACCCATATATTGATGAAATTTTTTAATTAGACAATCAGCCTTATTATAGTGTCGACTCACTGAAGTGACAAGCTCCGCAGTCACTCTCACTTCACTTTTCGTATTTTCGTTATTGAACGGTGTGACGTGGCATTTTTCTGCGAATCCGTATTATCGTTGTCACTTAAAGTGACAGATTAGCGTCATTGTATGATTTATATTTGTGGACAAAAGTGAGATTTGTCTTATTTCGTGGTATTGTTGTTATTTTCTGCGTATTTCAGGATGCTTCACCATAAAATCTATCATGACTTTAAATTGCTTTTTTGGTGTCATTTTTACACTAAAATGCAAAAAAAAAATTAATTTAATTTATAAAAACTATTGAATTTTATGTTTTAATGAACAACTTAAAAAGCAACCATAATTTTTATCTTTTTCGTTTTCCTTACACATGTCTAACATGTGTTATTTACAAAAACCAAGTGAGTGAAATTGTCACTCAATTATCACTTACGAAATTTGTTTACTTAATACGTCCAAAGTCGTATGATTTGGACAAATGTCACTATAAAGAAAATCATAATACCATTTTTGTGTCGTAACGCCATTTCTCACTTAAAGTGACAACGATAATAAGGTTGAATGATTGAAGTTTTCCCTAAAACTTTCACCTTATCCTTCCGTATTGAAGTTTAGTACAAACAAATCAAAAGTTCGAAATTCAAAATGCAACCTTTTTTTAGTGTCCTTTGCAATTTTTCTTAAGTGCATTCAGTCAAAATGGCTTAAAAATCTTTTACAGAAGAAAATAGCTTCCACTTAGGCATTTATTAAAAAAAATTCGTTGGATATGCAAGGAACGTAGAGTGTTGCATTTTGGAGTGTGATCTCAACCGTTTCAAAGTTACAGGGTGACTACGAAAACTTGTTAGTTTTACACAAAACACCCTGTACATTAAAAAGCACAGGGTGTACGCTCACTGTCAAGAGCTCATTGTATGCAGAGCTTCATGGCCCTTCCAACGACTGCTCAACCAACCCCGTACACCTCCCGCTCAGGAGTAATACCGGTCTAAATTAAAAATTTCGGATATTCCTACCTTTCATTTTTATTTTGATCGCTTTTTTTTCTTTACAACAAGCTGATTAACAACTTTTTTTTTATAAAAACTATAGACTCTCTCTTTTTTAATTTTATCTAACAATTATATGGTAAATTTAACCATTAAAGAGGTCATAGCTTTTAACCTATTCAGCTCAGAGATAATTTGTTGCTTTAGTGACTAAACCCGACATTTTATAAAATATGTTTTTATTTTGGTAAGACCTGAATAAGTTATGAGCTAATAATTCTTTAACGGCTACCGTTAGAATAAAGGTGTAATAGGCCAAATAAAAGAGGAAAGTCCACAGTTTACAGTTTTTATATAAAAATATTATGTTAATCAGCTTGTTGTAAAAAAACAGAAAGGTAAAATTTGAAAAATAAGTTAAGAAAATCCGAAATTTTTATTTTGGATCGCCATAACTCCGTTGTATGGGGCCATGAAGCTTTTATTGGAATGTTCTCTTCACGGTGACGACCGTACAGGGTATTTTGTAAAAAAGTAGCATAGTTTCTTAATCACTCTATATCACCTCCTGTCCTATGGATTACCATGGCAGAAACACCTTGTATGTACTCTATTAATAGCCATCAAAAAGTTTTTGTACTTTTCTTAGTAATATATAATATAAAATATATGTGAAAATTTAAAAGTTACATTATTCATATTCCTGTCTTCTGCATATTCGCTCGAAGGTAATTTAGAATTAAATGTTTAAGTACGCAGAAATCTCGCAATTTTCAGTTGACAATAAGTTGTGGTTACATATGCTTTGAAAAAAAACTACTAAATTAATGAAAATATTTTTGAGAACTCTCAATTACTATACGGTTTTATTCAATGTGATGTAAATATGCACAAAATAACAAACAATTAACAAATCAATTAAAAATGCAAGAATGCACACTCAGCATAAATGCAATAATCAATTGACCTGAAACCGTTTCTCAATTAATCGATCACAATAAATGTGACACAATAATTTAATGCATTCTAAGCAAAACATGTATTCACCCAAATGCATGTCACACTTAAGTATTGCGGCAACCGTACGAAGTGACTGCATTTGTTTACATGTTTTGCGACATGCTTGATACGGGTCAAGCTAGTTGCATCACATCAAACAGCACGCAAGTGAAAATAAGTTAATTGTAACAAAATGCAAGTGTAATTTTGCGATAAGTACAACAAAATTGTACTAAGTAGTAAGAAAGCATTTTATAGCAATACCTCAATAAAAGAGCATTGATTAATCAGTTACATATAGACACACTTTACTTCTACCACTGGGCATCTGCTAACCTTTAGCTGCGTCCAACATATTAGAGGAGGTCTGCTTTATTTACAAAACTACTCCTAGGAGATCTGCCTTTTGGCTGCCTCCATTTCACCCAGGGGTCCGGAAAGAAACGATATGGGAACTGCTCTTAAACGTTCCCATAACCTTTTTTTTTTAAAAAAAATTCGTTCCGGGGAGAACTTAAAAATATCGTTCCGGTGGAACGATTTCGTTTTATAAATAATCAAAAGTTATTTTTGGAACTTTTCTGATTAAATTTTCGAATAAAATTCCCATTTCATATTTTAACAAAATTAAAAAGAACAGCAAAAGAATTTGCGCTACGCCTTGATGAGAGAGTCATAACGTTTTTAAAATCTGTTGCCAGAAAAATCCATCATTTTGTAGGAAGCTTTTATCATAATTTCATTCTATAAAACATAATTTTTCTTATGGGGGCAAAGTATCAAATTGCATTTCAATTTTCACAAAATGCCAAAATAGATCTAAAATATTTTGTTCTAATTCTAAAGTTGTAATTCTTCAAAAGCGGCCAATTTGATGATTTTATATCCATTTATAAATCCGTGTATCTCCTTTTAAAATTACGTCACCAAGGGAACAAATTATCTTTGAGAATAGCTTTGGTAATAGGTTAAGAACTAATAACTCATTAACGGCTGAACATAGCACATAGGGTGTAATAGGTCAAAGTAAAGAGGAAAGTCTAAAGTTTAAAGTTTTTATAAAAAAAACGACGTTTTTCTAAAAAAAAAATAGTAGAATACGATAAAAATGTTTCCAGAAAATGTAAATTTAAATGTACATACTGCTCCAATAAGAAATGTAGAGAATATGGTAAATATTGTGCATTGATATATTGAAATTTCAACCGAAAATTAATTTAGTTAAAAAAGCAAGGAAAAAGCTATAATTGGCCTTAGACTAATTCTTTCGATGCCATATGTAAATGCCCGTAAATATAGTCTCAGCCTATTTGCAGATCGCTAAGGTAGTTTTACGCATCTATTTTTAGAACGGTATGTCGGAGAGTACAGTTTTACATTCTGAAAACTTTTCTAGTACATGAAAAAGTCCTCAGCTGACTGCTTTCTCAATAGGTATATGCAAACTGATGTAAAATGAAACGAACGGACTGCGGACGGACATGCAAAAATCTAAATAATTAATAATACATATGCGTGGGTGTCCAATCCATTTGGCTCTACCAGCATTATTTCTATGCGTTACACACAGAATGACAAGCTTAGCATACCCTGTGAGACTTTATCTAAAAAATTTGTTAAAATATTTTTGGAACGTAAATCGATGGGGATTTAAAAAATATAATTGTATTCAAATTTTCAGCTTCATCAATCAAAAATAGCAAACTAAAAAGTATAATAAATTGATTTCTAGGTCGATCTCAAACCGCTCATAGTACAGACAATTTGAAGTACATCAACGTATGGAAAAAATAATTGATGAATTTGTAAAACTGTTGTTTATATTTTCGAAAATGTTCCCATTTCGAGCTGTTAGAATTATTCATCTATATTTTCGTCTGTAAGATAAAAACTGTAGAAGGAGGTAGAAATATATGACAATACTAAATCGCTTTGAAAATTATACAACTGTGAAAAAAAAAAACAAGAGAAAAACCTATAATTGGTCGAAGACCAATAATATTATACCCTAGATGAAATCGTTGACATCTTCAGTGTAACAATAGCGAAATTTTATTTAAATATTTTTAGATGTATTGTCCGCGGCTACTTATTTGAATATTCGTACCTAACCTATATATGGGTATTACCGTATATATTTATAGGTCGTTCCACTATCCGCTGAAGGGCTTGCCCAATTTACACTATTTTATAACCTAGAGCTGATATTGCAAATATATTTCACAAGTAAAGTTTTACTGCAAGTCGAAATTTTTGCTTGTCAATCCTGGCAATTCCTGGATAGGGATGGTCAATTTAAATTTATTTAAGAAGGGGTTGCAAAGCCTAGTGTATTATCTAGATAAATGCCCGTATGAAATTTCGTATTGTCACCCTTCTGTGCAAGTTTGATTTTTGAAGTGGTTTTTCGCATATATTTCTAGAACGGTTTGTCGGACAGAAAAAATGATTATAACCAATTTTATAGGATTTGGTATTCTGAAGAAGTTTTTAGTACAATAAAAATGTCTAGGACTCGTATATGTAAAAAACCTAAATTTTTGTATGACAACACCAAGGGGTTGCCCGATTTAGTCCATTTTTGAAATTTTATTTATTACTATAAGAACACCATGTACCAAATTTCAGTTCTCTATATCGATGCGTTCTCCGGCAGTGTCCAAATATATAGTGGAAAACGAAAGTTTTGTATGGCATATGCTATATGCAGTCTCGAGTTATCGTGCGCACAGACGAACGGACGGACGTGCAAAAATCAAAATAACTTTTAATATTATGCGTGGGTGTCCAATCCATTTTGCTCTACCATCATTATTTCGATGTGTTACAAACGGAATGACAAACTTAGTATACCCTATAGATTTCATCTAGGGTATAAAAATCGCTGTCAAAGAAATTTGCTTGCATATAATTTACAGTACTATTACGATTACAATGCTGTGTTCTTTTTCCTGATCCATATAAAGGGGATACACGGATTTATAAATGGACAAAAAATCATCAAATTGACAGCTTTTGAAGAATTACAACTTTAGAATTAGAACCAAATTTTGGCATTTTGTGAAAATTGAAATCCAATTTGATAATTTGCCCCCATTAAAAAAAATCATTGCTACCTATAGACGTTTTATGGAATAAAATTAATTTAAATTCCAATGAACGAGTACAGTATAAAAAAGCGCAGCTAATGCCTTTATATCAGTTATATATCACCGCAAAAATATTCTTCCTCGTGAAGCAATAATATTATATATCAAAAGAGCATCCAAAAGTAACACATTCATATGCACATTAATATCACCATGGTAAAATTTGGTAGTGTTGCATTTACTCCATTCAGTACATCATGCCTTGACTTGATGTGATGCCTGCTGGTACAGTGGGCTGTAAATTCAATACAATAGATGCAAGCTCTGCAAGAAAAGCCATCACGATTGCATCCAAACTTTCAGATTGAACTTTCAAATATTGGTTCGCAAAGCATCATCTCATCTCTTTAGCCTTTATTACTTTATGATAATAGTTAAGCTAATTTCTAAGCGTATGTTACGGGACGTTATAATATGTAAATAAAAGCAAAAATATGTATAATTCTACAAATTTTTCAAATAAAGAAACGAAAGTGTTGAAAGAACGAGTCAATTCGTTCTTTTGAGGAACTAAATCTCTAAGGAGCAATTCCGCTAGGAAATTTTCATTCTTTCTGGATGCTGATTTCACCTATAGATCTGTCGATTGGCTGCCTACACACTCAGCTACTAATAAGTCTAGCGCATAGCTTGTGCATGCAATTTGCATACCTCTATATGGTTCTTAGCTATTAGCATGTTAAGGTTACAATACAAATAGAAAATTGATTCAGTCTTGATGCACCTTCCAATAAATGTAAATCTGTAACGAAAATTGATATTAGCTGTTTCTTTTTTCGAATATACTATGAACGACTTGTTAATGTATGAATGTCTTATTTTCATAACTCAGAAAAACAGATCATCTATATTGCATCATCGAATTTCATTATACATTCCATCGTTTCACATATTTGACGCGGGTTGGTGCAACACCACTAGTAAATCGAATTTGTCGATTTTTATGCATTTTACCAAACTGGCATAGCGATCATATAAAAGACTCAATTTACATATATGTACGCTTTTCTTATTGCCAATAATGCAGCCATTGCGCCTTTCAACTACCCAGATCAACTTACAAAATGCCATTTATGATTTTCCCGTCATCTGATTTCACCATTGCCGCAAAAACAATTTCTAAACATACAGCTTAGACTCTCTTTTTTCAGACAGCCATTCAATAATAATCACCTTATGAAGAAATACCTTAATTGAAGAAGCACAATAATTGCAGCATTCATGTTACAAAACTTATATAATACAAAAAAAAAAAGTACGAAAAGAGAAAACAAAAACAAATTTACTTCATTATAATATGCGTTTTCTTTCAGTTTTTTTTTTTACTTTTTACATAGAAATGAGGACCAATAATGAATATGTGGTGTAGCGATTTCATCGTTGAAATCACAAAAACAAAAATCCTTAAAATCATGAAATAAACGCTAAAATAAAATCATCTTTAAATAATATAATATGTATGTATATAATAATATTATAATAATATGTGTATAGAAGTGAGAGAAATATAATATAATAATAATCTCCATAAACGCAGAGATAAAGAGAGAAACAAATTAAAAAAAAAATCACTTTAGCGCCCATACCGTATCACAGAAATGCTTCCATCACGTCAACCACTCAGAGTCTTCTCTCAACTGATGTTAAACAGTGCGCGCATTCAAACAATTTGTTATTTTAAATTTAGATTTTACAAGGAATTTAACTGACAACTAGATGTTTTTTTTTTCGGTCGGACAGAAACAGGAGAGAGGTTAGTAAGTAGTTTCAGGATTTCAAAAATACGAAATTAAAATAAAAAATATAATAATAATTAAAATAAAACAATTGATAATAATAAAATTCAAAAGCAACAAGAAAATTTCGGTAAAACACATTCAGACAGATCAGTATGAGCGCTATTCACACAAAATTCTTAGTGAAAAAGGCGTAAATCCCTTTCGTTCCGTTTGGGGATGTGAACCGCCTTTTGCTCTAATCTATATATTTAAAAAAAAAATGATTGTACTTTTAAAAAAATCATTTTGCTTTAACTCTAAACTTAACAACTTGATCGCATAACGGAACACAACAACTGTACAATATTATCTGTGTTGTGGTTTGTATAAGTATAAACTAAATTCTGCATGTAAGCAATCTTCACTGATATTTTAATTCGAACATGACGATCGAAAGAGTCCTGTTTTTTTTTTTTTTTTTAAAGCAAAAATTAAGTTTTTTGTAAACATCGTTATTTTTTTTTTTTTAATCCAAGAGTTCAATGAAATAAAAACAAAACAAATCGTTTTCCAAGATCTCTTATACTGAGAAGTATTTTTGAGAAATTATTATAGTTTGTGGTACACTTTTTCACTTATTTTTTTTTTTATTTTGACCAAGATTTCATCACATTTTCTCTGTTATTGTTTCTGTTTTCAGTTTCTAGTTAAAATTTGAAAATGTCATTAAATCGCATCTTGAAATTGTTATAAATAAATAATAAATAGTTGTGTGATTGCGATTTAATCGTATTTAGTAACTACTAAATCTTGCTCGGATTCTCCTGTCGGGCACTATATTTTGGATGTTCTGGTGTTATGGTGATAACTCGTAAGTCGTTCGGTGATTCAAGAGCTCCCTTGGCGTGTGCAGCTGCTGTGTCGCAATCGGTACGACGTGAGATCAAAAAACGGATATCTGTATGTAGAGCTAAACGTCCCGAACGAGATGTTTGAAATCTGTAAATAAAAAATAAATCGAAATTAATTTTCTTCTAATACTGAAATCAAAGATCAGTTTGTTGATTATATTAAAAATTCGGAATGTTGACAGTATTAAGGCCTTCATATAATGATTGCACCACCGCCCTATCTTGAAATCTTATTTATATTATTCCTAAAATTAGAAACAACATAAATATTTATTGTCTCCATTTAACTATTTAAATAAGATTTGATTTTAAAGATATTGCTTTAAAATTTGGTTTAGTTGCGAGGAAAATAATAAGTTTCACAGAACTGACTGTTTGGAGAAACGCGGGGAGTAGTTACGGTGTACAAAGCCTCAGTGTAATAGTGGTACAGATTTAACAGCTCCGCAAATACGTACATCCGTGTATAGACTAATAGTTGGAATAGACAAATGTCTCCTGGGTTCACCAAGAGAATTAGTGTTTATAGTTGCACTGATTTATCTGAGTTGCTAGCATATCTCTTGTTAAGTAGCACCATTTCATTATTCACTTACTACAAATACTTGATCTAAATGGACTTCCGACTGCTTTGAATACAAATAACCCTTCATTCTTGAAACTATTAAGGGAGGGAAAATAATCTATGATACAGTACTATAAAGTATGGTAGCGTGCAGACATCGTTCTCACACATTCGCAGAATATAGATGCAATGATAAACTGTCCTACATTTACACAGTTCGGGATAAGAAAGAATCGAAATTTGTGTAGCCGAAAATATTTTGAAAGGTGAAAACATGGATGCCGTCTACATGGCTATCATTGTGTGCAGAGAATAATTTATTAAAGATCAAATAAGATGATTCGTCAGATCATTAATGAAAATTACAAAGAGATGAAGATAAAACATAGCCCTGACGAACACAGGCATTATAATAGGGTAAGGTTTGGAAGTAACGTCATATAATATACAAGCGTGGTCCCGGAAGAACCCGGCCTTACAAAGAAAACATAAAAAAATTGGGAAAATAAATCTTTATTTCTCTACATAATCTCCTTTTAGCTCGATACACTTTCCCAGCGGTGTTCAATAGCTTCGATTCATTGTTTATAGTGGGGATCGTCGGGCTCTTCATAATAACCATCAACCGCAGACTCCACCTCTTCATTGTTCGGAAATCTCTTACCAGCTAGCTATTTTTTTAGGTTCGGAAACATAAAATAGTCCTAAATCTGGCGAATAGGGTGCGTAGGACGCAATTCGAACTTTAACTCATTGATTTTGGCCATGGCAACTGCACACGTGTGCACTGGTGCATTGTCTTGATGGAACAAAAATTTTTTTTTCGCCTAATGCGGTCGTTTTTGCTTGATTGAATGAATGAAAATTATCCCTTGCGCATCCCAAAAATCTGACACTATGACCTTGCCTGCAGATGGAACTGTCTTCGCCTGCTTTGGAGCCAATTCTCCTCTTTGAGTCCATTGTTTTGACTCAGGTCTGAAGTGATGGACCAATGTTTCATCCATGGCTAGAATCGACGCAAAAATCCGGCTTTTTTCCTGTGAAACATTGCCAAACACTCTATTGAAACATCCTCACAATGCTGTTTTTGATTCATTGAGAGTAATCGCGGCACCCAGCTTTATCATGTCCAACTTTTTGGTCAATGATGTACAGAACTTTTCGAAATGCCTACTATGTCTGCAAACTCGCGCACTTTCAGTCGACGGTCATCCAATACCATTTTGTGGATTTTTTTGCTCGTCTTGGCAGCTCGTACAGCCTCGTTTCAATTTTGTCGCCCAATATATTATATTTGTAAATGAAGGAGCAAACTTCCCCAGAGTAGCATCTAACTCCGCTTTTATATTGGTTGAATTGAGACCCTTTAAATATAAGTATTGTATAACATGATGACCAATCTTTTCCATTTTTCAAAATTCACGTAGAGCGTTCATTATTTATGGCTGCCAAATAAATACTAAACAACGTAGCGTTGTCAAACTTCAAACTTAAGCTTTCTAAGGTTGCTACTTTCTACTATTATCATTATTTTCAAACAACAATAGCCATCTATGTCAGGTCGGGCAGATCTGAGCCTACCCTCGTAACCCATCTTAGACGACCAAATAAAAAACTTTCAATGCAAACTACAGGAGAAGGGGAGAGATTCAATGTTTTAAGTTTGGCTATAAAAAAGATACCGCTTTTAATGAACAGGGGAGAAGAACAATCAGGTCTAAGGCCATTTTTGCTGTTTGAACCATCCACGTGAAAAAAATAGAATTATAGATTTTGGTGTCAAATTCATTTCTGAAGTTAAGTTATTCTATCACAGACCTTTTTTTTTATAAATTGATCATTTACAATCACTCAAAAAAAGTCAGTCAAAAATCAAGCAAGTGAAGTGAAAATTTAGCGAAAAGGTCATCCGTGAGTATTACATTTATTTTCATTCTAATTAAGTGTTAATAAAAGAACAAGAGAACAGAAGGCAGCGAACAATCAGTAAACAGATGTTGTGATGAATAGCAATGTAATTGTAATTCAAAATTTTCCGAAAATACTCTCGTTTGATTTGGGATTTACTGCTCATTAAATAGACTTTTTTCTCTTTCTACGACCAAAAAGATATTTTAACACCTGAGATTTATCCAATTTTCAAAACTAATCAATCTTGTGGTAAAATTTTATTGCTTAAACCGTTACCAAAAAGTCCATATGATTGATCTGTTTATACAGATAAATTTTTCCGACATTTATTGAAAAATTGGTGCAATGAAATGATACCACAGGGGATGTAGCTGGTGCAGTTAACATCTGGTATGCAAATAGTCAACAGATTTAGCAGCGTTAATAGAATTTCTTATGAGAATTATATCTTTGTGCTGTATTGTGTTGGGTAGTCCTTTTTGTGCTCAACAAAGTAATTAAAAGTAAAATCTACTGACAGTAAAATGCAAACTATTAAAAATCTAAGAATTGAGAAAACATGAGTATTTCTAAGTAGAAAAAACAGAAGTAGGAGGAATTATGTAAAAAAAACAGCCCTGTAAGTCATTGAGTGAGCAGGAAAACCGGGTGTGTAGACAAATATAAGTAACGTACAAAGCGTAGGCATCTTAAAAAAAAAACATAGTAAAGAGAATGAAGTTTGCACAACAGCATCTTAGATGGAAAAATCGGTGGAGACAAGCATTTTTTTCTGATGAAAACAGATTTACATTCGATATCTAGTCTATGAATTTATTTATTATTTTCATGACATATGGAAAAATGAGCTCCACAATACACGAAGACAAATGGGTTATGATAGTCGTGTGATGATTTACGCTTTATTGTCTGCAACAGAAAAATGAAAATACGGTTTATAAAGGGAAAAACTCACACCAAAGGATATATATGTATCAAATAAGAAGCGATACCGAAAAATGTCGAGAGAATTTGTGGAAGAAATTACATTTTCCACCAAGATAATGTAACAGTACACACAACACGCGCGGTAAGGGACTTCGAATTGCGAAATCACCAGATCTTAACATTGAAAATGCCTGCGGACAATTAGCACGAGCAGTACTTGAGAGGTAACAAACAGGTATGTAACAGTGAAAGGGCTGAAAAAACAATTACAACTGTTTGGGCGTTACATGCTTTGTTTTTTTCATCAAATCAATCAATCTGATACATGTATTAAATGGTAACATTTTGATGTTTCCAGATCTTGAAAAAAAATGCTTAATTTAAGGTTAGTCTTTTACTACAATTACCAACCATTCTTGAGTTGGTAGTAAAATAAATTGTTATGTTATTTTTAGAAGAATTTTTGTGAAAGTAATATTTTTGCAAAGAAAAATCTCACAATTGTGAGGAATTCATCGTGGTAGGCTGACATCACTTGCAAACAAAACTAATCATCCCTAATTTGGCTTCAAAATTTAGCTTCAGAATGAAGTATTGTCAATATACATACAAAATTTTTATCATGACTTGGACTTTACCAAATCTCTCAAAAGTACCGGTTTATTGCAAGAACAATTCATTGTATCTGGATCCTAGCATGAAGAAAACCTCGAAAATATGAAACTTTTAGCTTGAAAAATTCGGTATTTCCATTACTCATGGGATAATAATGCCGACTTCACGTAGTGATGCTGATTGGACTTCAAGGAGAATACACTCCATTTTACTGCTTTTCGTGCGAGTGGGATGATCGCGAGAGGGACTACCGAATAAAAGAATGACAGCGGATCGAATATGCTTTGTAAGATATTCATTTTGCTACCACTATACATAAAGCTAGGGTTGTTAAAGCATTAAATAATGATGTCGAGAAATTTGAGTACCTAAGGCAAAAGTTCGCATTAGTGACATAAAAAAAAATCATCAACCCAAAAATTATAAAATCTTTTAAAGAAACCAATTTCCAATCCCAGTAGAATGGAGCAAAAATGTGTTATTCAACTTCAGTTGGACACAGTTTAATTTATTCACTTATTATATACCAGATCTATACCTGAAACGATTCCTGAAAAAACTACTACGATTAGTTCAAAAACTCAATGCCTGTTTTAATTTCTCGACGCTTATATAAGCTACTAAGCATAGTCTTATCATATTGATCATCATTTCGTTTATTGTAGTGATAAAACGACCGCCTTACTGAAGTTTCTCAGGAATCTATTTTGGGGCCTTGGTAAAATAATCTCGAATATTTATCTAAAGGAATCGCAGATATGCCTCTCTTCCTGAATGTTTTTAAGCCCAATGCTAATATCATTTACAAGAACATACCTGACTTTCTCCAGTAATGCAAAACAGTTTTATGTGTATTCTGCTAGTGTGATCACTAATAATTCCCCTAATAACTTATGCTTATAAGTTAGTATATTGCAGCAACATGAATATCCTAGAGCAGCAATACTGATCAATAAAAGAATAATATTGTTTCCTATTCCAGAGTTCATCTCAATAAATCTAACTGCAATGGCAGCAGACATGTCGACGAAGAGTGGAAAAGGTTGTTTTTGTATTCTCCTAATCTCTCAGAAACTCGAATGATCTGCTTCCTGTGGAAGTGCTGAATTTCGTCAGCCACTGCAAGAAAAGTAATAAACATTTTATCATCGACTGTGATGAAAATGAACATCACACCATTTGGGGAGTCCCTTTCTTGTATTTTTGCTTTAAATAATATAGGTATTGTGAATAATAGTGGAAGTTTCCCTTTTATGAATATAATTTTGCAATATAAAAAGATCCTTTGATGAAACAAAAGTGTTGAGCTCAATGTACAATTGCGCGGTGGATAGGTGAAATGCTAAGTGATAGAATGCCCACTTCCAACTTACCACTCTAAAAACGATAATAGAGTGAAGGGCTCTGTACACAAAATGACATACCTAATCATCTGCTTGAGTGAATTTGCATAATGTCGATGACAAATGAAATATATCTGCTTGTTCATTTATGCAGCCTATTAGTTATTGAGGACTGATGTGTTATTAAATGACGGTAAATCTCACGAGACAAGCACATCACTCTTTACCATAATTCGATCAGTATTCGAGTGTGCAAAGATCGCATTCATGGTCTTTCTGGAGCTCATGGGCGAGTCACAATCGAGTTTAAAATCACATTCTCTACTTAAAAACGTGTGGCTACAATAAAGTTGCTAAAATAGGTTTGAAATAGGCTAGAGCTACTAAGAAACTTCTTATTACTGCCCTACCTATCGTACCACTCTGTTATCTCCCACTAACGTTCTGAGCAAAGCGAAAAACATTTCGAGGACAAACCGGCTTAGTACTTAGTTACATATGATACCAATGCCCACCATTCTGTCTGTGAAAGATCTCACGTTAATCACTAAGGTGAACAACTATTGACAAGACAACTAACCAGCTTTCGTAACTAGCCCACGGCAAGGGACCACTGAAGTAACACTTGCACACCATTACGTCGTATTATTTATTGTCTGGGAGATATCTCGAAGGCAGTCTGATAGTTGCTACATCGAGTTCTATACAGGAGCTGACCAAATCCGGGAATTTCAGGCGAACTACTTATTGAGGCTACTGCCGAATACAGGAAGCCCAAGAATTAATTGAGGAAGCTTCCACAGAGCTCCGACTAAATTCCAGAGGAAGACTAGCAAAAATACTACAACACTCATAGGAATTATAAGATTCTCGTCAAGAAATTCCTATGGCAGGCCTTTGTGGACATTTGCAACAGATATTGCCGATTAACTCAAAGCACTAAAGGGTGACCCTGCATCTAAGCTGACGAAACCGAGTGTTTCTTATACAGATTCATCAGAAAAAGGTTATAAGCACTAAAATATGAATATATTGCTGAAATACTAAACACTTTTAATAAACACAAATTTTGTAGTTATCCTGCTCCTACGATGGCTTTTTCATGGTTAAAACTTAAACTAATCAAAATAATTTCTCAATTTACTAATGTTTTTATAATTTTTCAGATCTCAGGTAGCTCTGGTTCGGTCATTTTAAAAGATCTCAATTAGATTTTTAATATTGAATATTGCAGGCTGTCAAACATGACTTCACAAATTTTCGTACCACACGTACTGAAGAAGTTACGGTCATTGAACATGGTCCCGATCGTGGGCCATTAGGAAAATGTTGACTTTGTCACGTACCCTCTATATGCGCGACAGAGCATAACATGTTGGCACAATTTTGTGGTGAATGGACTAAGTTCTAAGATAAGGAATACTTATCGTCGATTTCGCTAGTCACCACTCAGTGATAGTGAAGGAACTTCGGGAATGTATCGTACTTCTCGTACTACTATCGCGCATTCTGATTCATTTTTGAACGTTACGTTTATAAGAAATGAGTAATCACCAGCACAGGATTGTTGATATCTGGTATACCCGTCATCAAATGACGAAGAGCGAAGATAAGGTTAAGACGGTGAACGAAAAGTCGATAATGCCTACTTTGACCTTTCACCTCTGGTTCGTGGTAACCGAGGAAACAAGAGGTGTTTTTCCCAGATATCCCGATTCTAGTCAAATCTCAGTAAGAAAAAACTTCGACTAAGCAACTCTAATATGAAATCAATGCTGCTCTATGGTTGTGAAATGTGGGAGGCTACCCAATTCAAAGCGCACCGTACCAGAAACTCTTACTTCTTCTGCCATGAATATTCTCCTCTGCTTACCTTAAATGTATAGAATATCGCAGTGAATGCATGTGATCTTGAAAAGGCGTTTCGAATTGTGCAAAACCACTTGACGATGGACGTTGCTTGCTGCTACTGCTGCTGTTACAATTTCTCTCTATAGGAGATTCTCCATCAGAGTCTATGGCTAAAATTCGTTGTCGAATAAAAGTTTGATTCATCGGTGGCATATCTCTAAAGTCGTACGGTATCACAAACATACGAACAACAGTCCCAAGAGGATTTAATAAAGTTGCTTGGACAGTTCCAGTTCTGGGTATTGTGTATCCTTTTCGCGATAAGCGAATCTCACACTGAAACAAAATAAAAAATTAGAAATAAATTACAGCTCATTATTTTGTTTTGTTAAAATACTTACCACATACGGAGTACTAAGAGTTCGTCCAGATAGCTCAAAGAAATAAGCTGCGGCAGGGATTGTTAATTGTGTAGGACAGTAAGCTCCGGATGCACCTAATAAAACTTTGAATCCCGCGACTTGTGTTTTTGGTGTAAATCGTTTTTGAAGGAGGGATTCTTCTAAATTCCCTAAAAGTGGTCTCCTTCCAAAAGCATTGCATCGGAGGAAAGTTTTATTCTTCACTGGAGAGGATGTTGGACTATATACACTATCCAAATCTTCATCTGAAAACTGTTCATCCGAACCGAATGAAGATCTTTCAGATGATCTGTCTGATAAATGACGAGATCTTCGCTTATATATTGCTGCTTGTTTTAGAAAACGAGGTGAAAGTGACGGAGAATTCGGAAGAGTTGGAGCTGAATTCGACTTTTGAACTGGAATTTCTGGAGTTTCATTGTCGAATGTAAACGCATCTGGCGATATTATTGGTATAGGAGATGAGGGACTGCAAAATAGATTAGATAAATTGACTTTTGGTAAAGATTTTAACAATTTTTCCGAATGGCTGATGGGAAGAACGTTCGGCTTTAACTGATTCTTAGCACTTATGTTGGCTTTTGGTGTTTTAAATTGAGCAGAAATATCATTTACTAAGAGTATATCTGTTTCAGTATTCACAGGTGATGGCATACATTTTCCATTTGACAAACAATCATTATCTTGGATACTTGCATCAAAGTTGTGCTCCAAGCGTACTCTCAAGGGCTTTAAGCAGCCACATTTTTTAGATGGAAACTTGTTGATCATTCGTTGCGCATTTACATTATTGGGAGGTGATAATAATAATAATGACCGCTGTTGCTCCGGCGACTCTGTAGGTGAAGTGCATTTTTTCAATACTAAGTTCGAATATTTGCTGTCTGTTATACTGCAGTCTCCTTTGAAAACTCCATTTTCATTACCACCGTAGTGGTGCCCAGTTTTTTGTCGCTTGCATAGCTGACAATTGCTCATACTAGAATTTGAGATGCCTCTTAAATCAGGAGAGTTATTATTGTTTCCAATGTCCTGATTTTTTCTTTGAGGAGTTCGTTGAATTGCTTGTAATAGAATATCTCCTTTTCCAAGCTTAGGCGGCTCACTAACGTGCTTTAGCTTTTTCTCACAGTTCCAACACACTAAGTGCCTGTCATGGCCACAATTTTCGCATGCTGGATAGTTATGCATCGAAAAATCAGCTGTTTGCGTACCGATCGAGATCATTTCAACGGTGTTAGTTTGTACTGCTTCAGTAACGATCGTGGTTGTTTGATAAAGCGGTGGGCGTATTGAATTTATGGAATTAATTGAACCGAACTCGTGCATTGCTTGTTGATTATTAATTAAATCTGGGCAGTGATATTGTAAGTTATTGATATCAGTAAAACGCTTTTCTTCTAGCTGCATAGGTTGACACTGATCAGTTTTGGATCTTGATTCTATTGCTTTCTTACTTTTCCTATCACGTTTCATCATCCGTTTTCGGTATTTTAACAACTGCTTTTCCCGATGCGACATTCCAGATGAGCAACTGCCTTCTCCGACAGTATCCGAGCTCCCATCATCTTCTTCATTAAAGACACATTTATGTTTTCCCTTTTCCTGACAAGGAAGATTTAAGCGATCGTCTAACATCATTGTATCATCCCGAGCCGACTGCTGTTGCTCTCCTTCATCATTTGTATTTGAGATCGTACTACTTATTGCCACAGAATGATGGTGGTAATGATGTTGATGATGATGATGATTATTATGATGATTACTACCTACAAAATCACCGATTTCTGGTATTCCGCCTTGTAGGCGTGGAAGACTTTTTAAACAAACCGATACCGTACTATTCTCTAAGAGATTGATATTTGGAAAATTATGAACATTCGGTTTTGCATTGAAACAGGCAGTAGAATCGTATGCTTTGATACGATAAAAAATGTCAAGACGTGGTTTTTTCTGCATCGATCCCCCGCTTGTGCTGTTACTCGGTGTTCTAATGCGGCCATTCTCTTGAATTTCCTTGTCGAACGGCTTCACTTTTCGAAGTAAATCACTCCATGCAGTTATTTGTGAAAAGTACAGTTGACTACGTATTGCATTGCAAAGAGATTGCAGTGTCATATTTGGTGTCTCGGACCTTTGAAAAGAGGAAGAAAACGAGAGTTAGATAAGTATAATCTAAAATATTTTTACAAACTTGTGAATTTCAAAAACTTACTGTCCTCCCTTTTGTATTATCCATTGTTCAAGAAGTATCTCATGATTTTCGGGTCCAAGATAAACTTCTATGCAGATTGGATCACATCTGGACATAATTATTTCAATTTGACGGCAGTGAATGTGCCAACGGTAGCACTGAAAAAAAAAGAGGAATAATTAAAAAAAATTATAATAAATTATGCCATAAACCACTCACAATTTCATTTAAATTTGCCATATCACATATATGTTCCTCAACTTCCGATGCCTCACCCTTACCCAAACCCAACTTTTTGAGGAACTGATCACAGTGTGGTCCCTGTTTAGGGCTAGCAATTTTCTCTCCACGATTTAATTGTTGTATTTTAGCGATTCTTTGATTTGCATACACTATCTGATGAATACTGTTGCTGCTGCTGCTATTGCTGCTGGTAGAACTAGAACTATTACTACTACTACTGCTGGTGGCAATATTGCTGCTAATACAGGCTTTTGAACTGCTGGGCGATGGAAACGATTTCATCGTAGCTGCTGCATGTGAAGAAGTTGAATTAAACCAAAAGTCGGGAGCCATTACATCACGGTTTCTGCTAAACGAACGTGGAGTTGTACGTAAACATGTGGACGCTAACGATTGTAAGGTATATAGCAGATTACTATCAGGAACCTGATGACTGTTTGCTGTTTTTGGCTTTATCTGTTCAACGAATTGATCTAATTCACCATCGTCACTATCGTCTGCATTTCTGGCTGCATTCAAGGCATTTCCACTAGGTCCGACAACGATTTCTTGCTCAGCTAAATTGTCACGACTAGTTCCTGGTGACGAATGACGTAGTTGTCCTAATTTTTGTCGAAGTCTCTGAAAATGCTGAACTGTAGGGTCAGAATCCATTGCATGTGAAGAGAAATTACTGCCGGTAGAACTGTTTGTGGTATTATAATTGCTACCACCACTGTTAGTCACCCTACCGCCAGTTTTCATGGCGCTGAGAATAAAATCATCATCAGATAATGCACGGCCTTCTAGTATTAATGATGCTATGCCAATCATTGCAGAATTTGATGATGGCGTACTTGCCGGACTTGTTGCTGATGTCGGAATCATTTTGATTTATTTTTTATTCTGTAAGAAAAAGAAAATTTTTTATAATTCCAACGTAGATAAGCTCGTTTTAGTGATGTGAATTATTTCAAGGCAATCAACAGGCGAACAAAATGCTATTTTTAGAGAATCTTGGACCGTCTATAAAAAAAAAAAAAAAACACACATTTTCATAGCTTAGATTAAATTCTAAGGTAAAATCTAGACACTTGATGAATACAATCCGTACAAAGAACCCTACACTTGGCTATGTTTCTGAATACTCGTAAGTTGTGAAATTTATTTACATAGGGTCATAGCTCCAGCTTAAATTTTACAGTTAGATTAAATAGACATTCGAGTGAAACAAAATCTTGCTTATTGATGTTCCGTTTCTGCGACACTTAATACGACTATCAGAACCAGCTTAACACAAGCTCGCTGTAATGACATGTTTAATAAATAAACGGTATACAATCAATTCATCACTTGATCGGTGTTAGTATTAGTATGTTAAAATAAGCATAAACCATACACCGTATGAAATCACATGCAATGCGACAAGGAACAGAAAGTTTAGTATTATATAGACGTTTTTTTAGTGCTTAGAAACGTCAACGAAAAAATGCTCAGCCTTAATATTAACAGTAATGCACATGCGATTAATGGGCTCGTACATGGAAAATTTGGATCTTTCAAAGCAAACATGCTACAGAGGTAGCCTTCTCAAATTGTGCACATTATCGTGGAAAGAGATTTTGCTAAGCAGTAGCAGCGGAGATTGAACATTCGAGTTTAAAAGTTGATGCACAAACGTTACATCGACAACCATGCGACGTTTTTCAAGCGAATGCATATTCAAAAGCTTCAAGCGTTCCTAATAAGGTGTAAGAATCAATAAATTATTCCACGGTAGGTGCAAACGCAGGAAGTTTCGCTGAACAGACCCGATGCGGTCGATATGTGTACCGTAAAATGGAGACGAGATCTGACTAGCATATTCAAGAAGAGGTCTCACAAAGCAAGCGTACAAACCCAATGTTATGATGGGATTCAAGGACTCTTAGGACCAACGTTTTATAAAGCCCAGCATAGAATTACTGTTTGATACCATGTAGTTTATGTGGGAGATAAAATTCAATCTTTGGTCACATTTGACACCCAAGTAACAGAAAAAACCCACACGACGAATCCGAGAACACGTAATCATAGGTGATCTGTTGCTCATTCCTGTGGTAAGTCATAACCTCACATTTAGAACCAAACTGTTGGTTTTGCACCAAACGTAAAATGAGTAATGGATAAACTTGACACAAGTTCATAAACTGGGCGATTGGAAATGTAACTTGAAAATTTTCTCAAACGTTCACATGATGCGTGATTTAGGTAAGGTTAGTTTAAGAGTAGGGGTGAGTAGGTCACTAGGACCATATACACAATGGACAAAGCGACCGGAGTTGATCTATTAAGCCCTCACCTAAAATGGCTGGGCAAAATCTAGGCTTTTTATGAGCTCGATTAGGGGAACCTAGATTGAAGACCTTATTTGGATAAATAAGTGTTTCTCCAATGATTTGCAACATTAAAATTGCAAGCGCTGGACACTTACCTATAATATGCTTCGAGGTTTGATCTTCCTCTTCGCACATTTCGCTGTCGGATTTGCCTATTTTCTTCAGATCCAAACTATTTAGTTTTGAATCAAAATCTTGAGAGGCCAGAGCCAGGAGTGCAGCTTGGTTGTCTGAGCAAGTGTAGATGTTACAGATGTTCCTGCAGCCCCGGGTTTAGTTTTTCCTGAATTCCAAACTTTATAGCATAAACTTCCGTCTGAAGAACGGGAGCTGAGGCACCAAACGGAATGGAAAGTTAAATTTCTGGACAGACAACACCTGCGCATGTTTTACCATCCTTCCTAGATCCGTCAGTATACCAGACATGAGCCCGATGCTGGAACTGAAATCTTTTGTCTTTATCTGGTTTCTCTCGTTAATGGGTACCTGCTAACCTCTTTGGAAGGAAAATCTTTTGGCCATAACTTTTGTAACTCACAATATGAACTTTAACAGCTTCTGTTAGAGAGAAGTTAATTGAGCTTGAAAATTCAAATTATTTTGTAATAATTTACTACAGCAGGAATAAATTTAGACGGTAAATATTTTCCCAAAGTTTTTTTCAACAAATTTCCCGCACACTTTTTCCTGTAAACAATGCTGTAATCAACTGATAACTAAAATTAGCTGTCAAAGCTAACAAAGTTACAACAGAGTAGAAAGTAGGCCTACTCATGTTCAGCCTCAACCTGCCCGGTCTTACAAGCTTTGCCATTGGATGCTAGATAACCTGATCTCATATATTTTACAGAACTGTCAAAGTTGGTGTCGCCGGCCAGAGGCCGGATCTATAAGTTGATTTGACAGTTAATTCTGTAACTTGGACGAATTTGTTTTGAGAATTATCAAATTCTCTAATCCTCTTGTTAAATTCTCCGATGTTTTGAAAGTGGAAAAGTAAGAAGAAGAATTCCTAACTGAGAGTATTGTCTTTTTTGTTGTATTTTGAGTAGGTAGGTAACCTAGGTAATCTACGAATTTTTAAATTTACCGGTGGGAATTGCAATCTCTTTTTTCGCATTTCTCTTACGTTATCCCTCATTCTCCAAATATGTTAGTGAATTGGGAATGGAGAATTAGAGAGTTTTAATCGGAGAAAACGAAGGTTCTCATTTCCCAGATTCCCAAATTCCCCGTGTGATAAAATCCGACCTCAGGTTGGAAAAGCCCGCGTTTTAAAAATATCAGTAAGTAAATAAACAATTCCTTGCGAAATATTAATGTTAGTTCAGAAAAGTTAATGAGGCGGTAAAATGCGGAAAAAGCGCATCCACATAAAAAACCCAACCCCGGCCGAGTTTTATATAACTCTTGGACCCAATATCTTCTTCTATGTTAACTATGTTTTTTAAACTGTTCATAAGCCAAAAACCCCGCACAAGCTGCTTTAATAATCTTTTTTAATTTATTCGTTGAAATTTTCCCTATTTGTAAATCAAAGCACAAATGACAGCATAAATTTAATTACGGATTGCCAATTCCCCGTTTAAGAGTTATGGAGTTACAGTAGCTAGTTTTTCACAAAACAACCTGTATCTTAAAATGTGTTGGGCGCATGATCACAGTTAAGAGCTCGTTGTATGCAAAACTGCATAACCTTTCCAACGACTGCTCAACCAGCCCCATACCCCGTTCCCCCCAGGAGTTACGGGAGTCTATTTCGGATTTTTTTACTTACTGCGCTATTCTGAGCCAAACAAAGATGGCCATATGTACTACTGCGTGCGAAAGAAAAGATACCAGTTGCCACTCTATGCTACTCTACTCCATTCTGCATTGTGAATGGAACATAAAAGTTACAACTTCCTCACATCAAATTTATATTAAGCCGCAACACTCTCACATGACATTATAAATTAAAATCGCAGTTATATTATTTGTTTTTCTTTATTATTTTAAATTCATAAATTACTTATTCTATAACTATTCTTCGTCATAGATTATTTAGTGAATTTTACAAAGAATGAGGATGAGGATGATAAGCCCAATGATAAAATTAAAAACTTACAAAATCCTTGAAGACATTAAAAACAAGATTTGGGAAATTATTGCAAAAAAATAAGAAATAAATAAAAAAGTTAAGTCTAAGAATTTTTCATAATTACATATATTTATTTAACTCATACTGGTAGCATTTTGCCATGGTAAGACCTTTCCTACTATTAAAATACGTTTTAAGTGTGTTATGTATTTGTTTTGACAAAAACCCATTCCACACGAAAATGATCAAAAAGTGCTTGGTTTGGACCCGACCAACTCCGATTTGGATGAAACTTTCAGAATTTGTCGGGAATATCAAAATAACTCACCCATACTTTTTTGCTTTGTGAAGCACTGAACGAAAAAATTTTTTTGTTAATGTAGTATTTAAAAAAAAAAAAATAGTATTATTCACTAGAGAGGACTTCTAGCACATTTTTTTCCTATTTTTATTTTGAAGTTAGACATCATAGCTGTATGTCAAACAATTGCGATAGCATTCGGCTTCGCTTTTGAGATATGATTTTTTAAAATCACCGTATACCCAAAGTAACCTGTATGGGAGCACTGCACTAAGGGGAATATATGTTTGCACTTTGTAATGTCTTTAGCAGATCAAGTTTTAATTCCTGTAGATTTAAATGTATCTAGCCCAAGGTATATAGAAGAAACAAGGTATGCCCATTAAAATTTTGACATATCACAGCTGATCAAACAGCTGATAGTCTGTGACGTACTTCAGTGAATGAACAAAAAAGAAAAAGGAAATCTGACAGTGGCAGTACAAGCGCAAAGAATTTTGACACATTACAGCTGATGCCCTGTGACGTACTTCAGTGAATGAAGAAAAAGGGAAAAACAGTTTTAACAAAAATGGCGGAACGTGGTTCGAGTCGGGAATACCTTGTCTTCTATATACCTTGTATCTAGCCTATAGGTCTCATACCTAGGATTTTGGGTTTGGGACAGTGAAATTTAGCAATTCAGTAAGTCGCATTTTGCATGTTTTACCCAAACGAGTAAGATCAATTCAAAGTGTGAAATAAATAATTAAAGCGATCGATATATCTTATTCATAGCAATTTAGTTTATCGTTGATATCATTTTCTAAAAAAAAAATAAGACTAAAGACCTATGCGTGTGGATAAAAAAACGACGCAAATAGTATATTGTATTGAAGTAAAAGTACAATGAAGTAGAAGTGTAGTGCTTGCGAACGATACAAAAAAGTAGTGATATATTTCAGATTGTTGCCAATTTAGTTACTCGTGCGAAAAAAAGTGAAAACTGTTGTATTTGCTCCATTAAAGTACCCAACAAACAATCTATAGCTGTGTTCTTTTGTGTACCTTGTTCTAGAATCCCATATACTGGAGAGAACAAATTGTTCTGTCGATTGAAGCGAACTATTTGTACTGTTCGCTTCATTTATACATCTTCTATGAAAATGTATGAGACGTTCTTTTGTGTATCTTTTGTTCTTCAGGAAGTTGCACGGCCATCCAACCGGCAACAGGAGCTTTGAGCTTTCCCGATCTTGAATTGATTTGCTTCACTCATCTAATGCAGACTCCACAGCACGCCCACCGGAAATTTCGAGGAATTTATTCAGCCTGATTTAGAATCGCTCGCTCAACAGAACCTTAGTTTTAGTGGGAAGCTCTCCAGTAGCTAGAAAGGAAGAAAAGAAAGTAAGCTACACTGCAACAAAGTGTAGTGATGTAAGCAATAAATAAAAAAAAAGCGAGAGGTCCACAGTAGAAAAAAGTAATGCATTCCTCTCTTTAGGTGAGAATACGGTGACTTTAAGAATTCTTATCTCAAAAACGAAGCCGAATGACATTACAATGTTTGTACATATATGGTTTCTAACTTCAAAATGAAAAGAGAAAAAAAAAGTGCTAGAAATTCTCTCGAGTGAAAAGATAACAACCATTTCAATGCTGCTAGCCGATTCACACCGCCACGATAACTAGCGATTACGAAGCGGCAGCGATTAATCGCTATACATCTTTGAAAACTTTTCAATGTAAACGCTCACACCAACGCCATAGATCACAGCAATGCAAAGAATTTCTGCAGCGTTTGACCAGCGATTCAAATGTCTATCGCAGTATGCATAATTTTAGTTATCTATCGCGAGCTGTGAGATCAAAATGGGTAGTGGAAATAACAGTGAGTGTTGAAAATGAATTAAAATAATATCAATGAATATCCAATTTTATATGATCTGTACTTAAAGCATTATAAAAATAGTAGAAAAAAGGACAAAGTGGGGGTTGATATTACCAAGGAGTTGAATACATGTTGAGTTAGCTGAAGAGTATTAGTGACTTGGCTACTGGGACCATGCGGATACCCCGACCAGAATTGATTTATTGTATCCTTCCTTAGATATTAAATCTAGCCTAGAATACAAGTAGGAAGTGAGGTTATAGTGCAAGTACAAAAACATTGTTGCATTTGGAAAATTTCTTCCGTTGGTCTTCTTCTATTAATTTCAAAATTTATCAAACCCCCCCTTTTTTATTAAGAGGGCGCTTTAGATGTTGTCTGTAATAATTATCCTTCTCATTCGCGGTTTGTAAAAATTTATGATGAGCGTATGGAGCTTGAACAATTTTAATAATTGTTTCCGGCTGGGTTGCAGTAGGATTGACAAAACTTCTACATTTTCCGCCGATTTTCCAAACGCGCTTTCAATTATCTACTTATAAGGCTATGTAAATTTAATTGTTGTACTGATCTTTCTGAGATTTTTGTCGAGGATATCTTGCTGCGAAAGCACCATCAAGTAAAATTTTAAAGGGACAATCCAGTAAAGAGGTGTATTGATCTGGCAAACATTTGGTAGTTTATCGCTATGATTATCGCTAACGTCATCGCAATGCAGCTGTGTGAATCGGCCTTTAAGCTTCATTATCATTTGGCATTTGAATAAAAATCGTTTGCTCCGTTTTCGAATGTGATTTGTCAAAAATGACGCTACATCGTAAAATCACAAAATTAAATTTCTATCGCCCTTGCGATTGGGTAGGGGGCGATAGGGGGAAAACAAAAAAATATGGGTGAGCTATTTTGGTATACCCTACAAACTGTGAAAGTTTCATCCAAATCGGAGATGGTCGGGTTCCAAGGTGATCGGTTTTGTGTGGAATGGCTGCAAATACATAATTTGTTTATCGATGTTGAGTCGTCTTGAAGATATTTTTCCGGTAGAGATAGTCGTTTTTTAAAATATTTGTTACTGGAAATAAAAAAAAAAAAAAATTTTTACCCCTGACTAAAACATTTTTTTCTTTGAAAATCACACGGGACGACGTTGAACGATACGCACTTGCGCTGGCACGTTTACGTCGCCGGGATCTCTTGGAAACCGTAGAAGCTAGATAAACACAAATCTCTAAGGTGAAGGAACACTAAACTTACCCGCTTCCATAAAAGGTGAATTAATATTATTGTCGCACAATTTTATTAATATTATAGGTACAAATTCGTTGACATGGAAAATTATACAATTAAAATTACAAATTAAATTAGTTCTTGATTAATACTGAAACTTAGTGTATTTAATGGCTAGTTATCGCATTAAAACTAGGAGTGATTATTGCCGTACGTTCGTATCGCACCATTATCCGCTGGAGATTGAAAATGTAAGTTTGGCTCAGCTGTTGGAGCAGCTTCAGTAAAAATCTTGAACAGAGCCCCGACCCGACAAAAATTATGAAGCTCCAGTTCAAATGTCAAATATGACAGATTTACAAAACACAAGTTAGAGAAACATCATGTGTAAACGGTTATTTGCTATAAGGAAAATATTGGTGCCAAAATATCTGATCTAAATCACTATTTATGCATTTGTAAACACTGAACTACAGCAAAGCATAGTTTCGTAGCTGAAAGCCCGTCGTAAACAGAATAATTTTGCACTGCAGACACGCAGACGCCAAATCAAGAGAAGCAAAGTAAACTTAAAGAGAAATCAAAACAAATTGAGAAGAGTTTCAGAAATAGGTAAAAGTACAAGTTCAGTCGCGTCGCAAACTCTTAATCGTGTCTTCTCACTTACCTCGCACGCGCAGCTTTTTTATATATGTACTTCAAAAGCACGTGCTAGCTAAATCAGATGTTTTAATTTGTGGGTGTGTTCCGGAAAGATAAGGCACACACTATCTTATGACTAAAGCTTTTAAATGGATGGGTACACATATGCACACATAAACATCTATTCAAATTTAAGTCACAACGGGTGGGGTGCTTTTATGTTGATCTCCTATGCTTTTAATGACAAAACTTGTGGAAGCTTTTTTTTTTTTATTAATAGGGAAAGTAACTTACATATATATATCGCTTCTCGACGTATACTTTTGTTACTTAAAAGCTTCAAATGTGTATTATATACGTATATATATATGTATATATGTATATAACAATTCCATTGCAGTACCGTGTATGGTATGGTCACTTGTTGGAGTAAAGAGAGCGATGCACACACAGCATATGATTTCGACATGCATCGCACTTGCACACTTGACATCCCTGTTGACCTACTTACGTTGATTTGTCGGGAATTTTTTCGCTTTATTTCGAAATTTGGGTCTGCATTTTCTTCACAGGGGGGGCTATCTGTGGCTTGAGTTTCCTCCTCGACCAGAATTTATAGTTGTTGACACATTTTCCTCGTTTTCTTTCTTGTTCAGGGCTTTTAGTGTTTTTTTTTGTCCTCTCAAATTAATTATTACCAGAGGCTGCTCTGAACTGAATATGAGGGACTCGTGTCGAAAGAGAGTGTGCATATTATTTGAAATTGAAAACATAGGTAAAGTTATACATAGGTAGGTATACATATATGAAAGCTTTTATATTTTTCTTAAGCATATAATTTTTGTGTTTATGGCAGTTCTGTTTCCACTAATCTACTTTCAAAGTGGTGATTGCGAGCGATTTGAGAGGAAGGAACTTAGTAAGCTGAACTTATCAAAAAAATTATGAGGTCATCCTCTTAAATGCTAAGGCAAATGCTTGTTTGTCAAGGTTATGTCAATTATGTTGGAGTTGGCCACACAGCAATCAAATTTTCTAAGCAGGGGAGAAGAACATTTTTTGCTGATAAGTAGTAGTTACGATATAATAACTGTGTTGTTTTGTGTATCAAAAGAACACAGCTAATGGTAGATAAATTTGGCAGATCTTTGAACCAGGAGATGAGATTTATAATTAAAGTAGGCTGGGAGCGTAAACTAGGTGAATTGAATTTTGTTTAATTACGGTAACAAATGGCACTCTTTAATATGTATAAAGAAATCTTAAAATTTTGAATCAAAAGAATATCTGTATATACCTATAATCTTAATTTTTATATTTCCTCCTTTATTTTTTATTATGTCATCCAGTCTTCTTGCAATAGAAGATATTACATTTTCAATTAAACTTGATGGAATTTCGTTCCAAGCTTTTCAACAGCTCTTCAAAGTTCGTGGATATTGCGAACATGAATTTTGTGAATTATCCTATTGATGTGGTCCCAAAGAATTTCGATAGGGTTCAAATCCTGACTTTGAGTTTGCCAGTTGTTGAAAATTGTTGTGTTCTTGAAATCAGGCCTTAGTTTTCCAGGCCGTATGAAATGGTCCATTATCCTGTCGAAATATGTATTTCTTCTAAATATCTTCTAAAGCTGTTATCAAACCTTCCAGAAATGGTTGTATAAATATCAGCATTTATTTTTACATTCAAGAATAAGTTTTTGGAGGAAAAGCGAAACGGTGATAAAAGTTTTATTTTATATCATGGAAAAAGTAAAAAAGAACAAGCAGAGAGTGTTGTTGTGGTTGGTGAAGCTGTTCATAAGCTTATTGCTTTATGGGCAGCCAAATTAGTAGACTTGCGAAAAACCAAGAGAAATTCACATGTTTATAACAGATATCATGCGCTCTGCGGGAACAGCATAATCGTAACGGGAGCTAAAGACATATGAAAATTTAAAATTTAACGCAGAGATATCGGTACTATTAGAAGTTATAAATTAAGTTCGATTTAAACTATTATTTGAATTTTAGAAGTGAAAGAAAAAGTATAATTACATATAGTTATAAAAAAAATAATAGTAGCTACTACTACGGTTATACTTACTACAATCCAAATTTTTCACCTTTTTCTAACCGATCTACCATCTACTAATACTTCGGCTATTGTAAAGAAAATTGGGCTTAAATGTCAAAATCGTCTGTCACCATATATTTAATTGGAAATTAGAAATAATTTTCAATTACATAATTGGAATATATTTCTGGTCGTCTGTCGACGGTATTAGATTGGAATTTTGGATACGAGGCTAGCGTCGCGTGCGACGAGTTGGAAAAAATATGCAGTCAGATTGAATTCGTTGACATTTGAGATTTGTCAATTTTGTTTTGAATTTTTTGCTATAAATTTGCTTACATTTAGACAAATTACACAATAAACATTTCTCAAATTCCTTTTTGTTTTCAGAAATAAAAAAAAAAAATCTAAAACAAATCAGGCAGCATTAAATTGAACGCGTACGTGACGAAAAGTAGAAATTCGCCAGTTTCTGCGTTGCGAGCATCGCTTGCGGTGGTAATCTAACACTCCCTATACAACAAGCGAATATTCGATATTACCTGTCAACGCGAGTTACAAGTTTAAAATTTTCAAACTGACGCCAGCTTTAGAGGGGAACTTTTATCTGTCAATTTTACTGAGTAAAAACATTTTGCGTTCGATCAACTGACTACTCAGTTCATTATAAAATGTCGTCTGTATGCATAGCTAATGATTTCTTCCTTATTATTTCATTATTCTCTACAAAATAAAGATTACAATGTATATTATACTCCTTTAAGTCATTTCCCACTCAAAAGAGAGAAGATTAGAAATATAAACACAAAATTCCACTAGCATTACCTTTAATTTTCAATTTCCGCCATCTTAAACCTTTGACAATTTATTGATCAGTAAGTGCTTACTGATGATATATCTTGTCAGTACTGATTAGTCAGTTAAATTAACTTGTTAGAAGCAGAAAACACTAGTCTAGTTAGTGTCATAGTCATGTAATCAATCCGGCTGTAAGTTTAAATATCAAATGCAGTCAGTAAAGGTGCGGTAAGAATCGTTCAAACAATTAAATTATTATTTAAATGATTAAAAGTGCATTGCAAAAATTAAAATGGAATAAAAAGGGTATTGCGAATTAATAGAAGGCACAAATCTTCAATTAAATCAACTTCCACTTGGTATTGTTACGTGCAATAGAAAGAGACAACTGGTGACATCTACTGGCAATGTGGCAATGGAGAAGTAAACGACTTTAGGTTCGGAGAATTGATTATGGTATCTACAGGAAGGTTCAGGAATACAATGAATAGAACAGTCAAGAAGCTTCTGGAAAATAGAACACTCGAGAATAATCTGGAGAGTTTCTAGGGTATAAATATAACAGTTGTCATAGCCAGAACAAGAGTCTTGTCTTAGACGTTGCAGTGTTAACAAGCAAAAGTAATAACGTGCGGAAGTGTTTTAATTAGATTGCGATAATTGAAAGTACAGTATTAAGCGATAATTAGAGTTGAGTTGATTAATAGAAAGTATATGAAGTTTGTGAATTGTATGATTAAAGTGAAATAAAGAACTTGTATATTAAGTATTTAATATTGTGTTTTAAATAACGAACCGAAAGGCCACGCTCGCAACAGTATTTTATTTTTTTACCACTTTTTAAAATTGAAAACATTAAATATCAAGATTATAACCCTTATAGAATTTGACATCCATTTAGGTTAAAAATATCAATTCTTTACATCAATTGTAGTTGAGCCTTTAGTCAGATTCTTCTCACCTCGTATATCCATATTTCAAAGAGTTAGTTGCGGAAGCATATGGTATACAGCATCATATTGGCGTCGTGTCTTTGATTATGTCTATACCGGGTGTCCCGAGAGCGGTCTAGCACCCGAAGGCTATGGATAAGACTGCTTCGGAGATAACGAGACAGATACTTGGATATGTTTCTATATATCACCCTGTAACTACTGAACATTATGTACATCCTATGATGACAGTTTAAAATTTGTTAAATTGACAATCGTTCCACCCTTCAATGGTTTATAAACTTTTCCCTTCCACCCCTCCGTTTTGAAGTTATGGCTCAACAAATTTAAAATTCCGGAATTATGACTCGTTTTTTTTATTTTATGCTTATCAAAAAACATGTCATCAACACCAATTTTTCATATTGGATTTACAAAACCCAAATTCAATTAGTGCCAGAAAGTAGGCAATTATTTTATGAGACGTTTTTAAAGAGTTACATTTTGGGTACAAAGTGTGATAGATGACGTTTTTGGGCTTTTTAAATTCAGTACGAAAAATTGATGTTTATGACGAGCTTTTGATAAAAATAGTAGTTAAATAAAAAAAAAAACGAGATAAAATTTCGAGATTTTAACTTTATTGAGCCATAACTTCAGAAGGGAGGGAAGATCCAACGATTGTCAATCTAATAAGTTTTAAAGCATCATCAGAGGCTGTAACGTGCAGAAGTTACAGGGTGATCTATAAAGTTCCATTATCTCAGAAATCGTTAGGATTTCCCCTACAACACATACGGTTTTTTGCTTATATAAGCATGACCTATCCATAGCCTTCGGTGCCAGGCAGCTCATATATACTAGAAGGATGTTTAATGTGCACGTATAGTTTATGAGTTATAGCAATAATATTTTTTTATGATGCACATAGTATATGGTTCCCTAGAATAAATTATCTGTGGCTATACACGGTTCGGATGAACCTCATGTGCCTGTAAATTTTCTCGGAGAAGAGATGCCATTGTATTGTTGTAAGAGAGATCCCCGGATGTAGATTTATTCTTCGGGCCATCTTGTTCTTTTTGTGTTTTCTTATCGATTCAGTAGCAGAAACACAGTACTCTCCAGGAGGCCTTCATGAAAGAACGTGTTTCACCAGACTAAGGTAAAGGTAATTAAAAATAAGTTAAAATGCTAGAATTGATAAGATCAATTCTTATGATTGATACCCTAGATGAATGCCCGTATGAAGGTCGGTCGCCCATCTGTGCAAGTTGGCCCTTGAGGTGGTTTTTCGCGTATATTTCTAGAACGGTTCGTCGCACAGTAACTTTTATTATAACCAATTTTATAGGATTTTATATTCTAAAGAACTTTTCAGTACAATAAAAACGTCTAGGACTGATGGTTTTGACAGACCACTGGTAATGGATGAAATCCTCATCAGATTAGAAAGAGGTTGCACATGAGGGATGCCATTTGTATCCTGGAAACTGAAAAATTTCTCTCTACTATTAGTGAAAGGCTGGAGTATGCGCTGCTCAAGCTGGACAACTGGGCCAACAATAGTGGATTAAGGGTAAACGCCTCAAAGACAAAGCTAGTCCTTTTTACAAGAAAAACGCAGATGAAAAGTTTTAGACTTCCAAAGTTGGGTGGAGAGGATCTTACTCTCTTCAGCGATGCAAAGTATCTGGAAGCCATACTCGACTGCAAGCTGAGCTAGAAGGCCAACTTAGAAGAGCGCGTTAAGAAGGTCAGCGTGGCCTTCTACACTGCAAGAGCTGTGTTTTTTTTTTCATCTGACTCACGGTCAAGGTCTATTCATTAAAATGAATTAACACCAACAACAACAACTCAATCCTCATATTTATCGAGTTCATGGTCAAAAATGTAAAGTATATGTTTTGTTCCTGAAATATTGGTAGCATTGATGATTATTATTTTAAAGTGCACTGAGAAATGTCAATTACGCACTGTCAGGGTCACATTGAGTAGCACCAAGATCTCAATTTTATTTTGACACTTCAATAGCAGGCGTGCCAACTTTTCAAAGCAAATAGATTAGTGACACACTGTGTTTTTTAACAATTCTCGAGAGCATTCTTTAAGCTATTTTACGCTATGATGGAACATTGGAGCTAAAAGTTACTATAGAAATAGTTGTGTGAGCTTTTATTTGTAAAGTGACAATAAATTTTTAAAAAGATGGAACATGAGAACTCAGATGCTAATTTTGCCGTTCAAGATTTTATGCAGATGTTAGGTTATTTTGCAATTTCTCGTTTGTAAACAAGTAAACTCAAAGTCTGCACAAAATAAGCTAGAGCTTAAATCTTGAACGTAACCCGGAATGAAACTCGAGAGATTTCATTCAAAACAAAACTGCATCTGTTCAATTCCAAATCAAAGAGAGTTTTACTAAGTAGTATATGGTTCTGAAACGTGAAAATCACCCAATCCATTTAGCAGACATTTGTACTTAGGTAACTACGCTGCATTTTAAAAATGGCTAGATCATACAATTATTACGTAATATTGATTTTATTTTTCTATTACTTTGTCTTTCTCTTGTTTGAATTCATTTATGGAGAATAAACTTTACCAGTTCTAAAATAAAATCAACGTGCGCGATTTAATATCCGTTAAAAATCATGCTGTTAGAGAAACGAGTTTTGGGCTAAATCATAAGCATGTAAATGACTACTTATCGAATAAATTTTATTCATAATAAACAACACCTTAATATATGGAGTAGGTACTAAATTGGATCTTTATGACCCCTTTAAACTAACTAAATATTGTAAACCTGGTTTACTAACAATGGCTTTGATTTTAACTCGGCAAGAGGTTCAAAAGATTAGTCATGTCATGAATTCATCATTTTTCTTCCACTCCAATCTCAAGGAAAACTTTGGCATTGAACTATTGCTGGATTATGTAATTTCTACTCGACGTTTTCATGTGGGAAACGTATATGCATGTCATATTGAAATGGAATGATTGCAACATTTTATATCGTCAGATTTTATTTTATTAAATTTTATAATTTTCTACACGTTTCGACCGAGCAATGTGTGGGGGTGTCAATTTATATTAATATAATTTTATATTCTAGGCATTAATGATCATATGCGTGATGTGCTATTAAATGTTGTGATGTGCGTCTCTTGTAGGCGCTACAAATATTGACGTAATAACGATTGGGTCGTGTAGGTATGTTTTAGGACAAAACATGTATAATGATAAATTGTTCCCTATTCGCACAGACCGAGAGATTTTCTAAATTTTAATAATATTTCATTGGAAATTAATTTATGGTTATCCAATAAAATAATTCCGCAATCATGCAAGTATAAAAAAGTAGTATTATTTGTCTTGACTTCTTTGATTTCAATATGCGTTAACGGCAGGCGTCGATTGCTGACCTTGCTGCAAACCACAGAAATGCTGTTATCACTAAAGCCAAGGTTAGATTCTGGGCCAAACTAACAATTACAAATATGGTAAAAAATTAAATGCCGAAAAAAAAGTAAAACGTTTCTGTGACGATGTGGTTGTATAATAACTGAAATCATAATCTGCCTCTGTGGGCATTTAAATTAGTGTGTAATATAAAGGGATCGCTCCAAATATTATTATATGCCGGAAAAGCTTCTGATCATCCTCGTATGGTATAATTTCCTTGTATTTAATATTTTAAATGTTTGCTGCGACTGCAATTCGCAGTATAACCATACATAACCATTACGCACCTACATATATACACAATAAATCATTAAGAGTTACTACACCTAACTAACTACAACATTCCATGAATAAATACAGCAAGAGGAAAGCAACGCAGAACATTTATTATTTTCTGGAAATTAGACTTTTTACTTTTCGCATAACATAAAATTAATAATAAGTTTTGAACGAAAGTACAGTTTGTTAGATAGTATGTTTTAAAGTACTGTTAACGGGTCACATTTTACGATTATATCTTTGTAAAAATTTTACGTGATCAATACAACAAATTTGATGAATTATTTCAAGAATGACCAGATGAAAAAAATTCTCTTCTCTAAACCCTTAGCGATCCTAACTTAAGACTAATTATAACTTGGGACTTTGTAAAGAGATGGTCTAAGGAGTTTAGTCACCCGTAAAGAGCTGCTTTACTGTATACTTTTGTTAGACCTATGTATCTTCCTTTTCATGCCATCCATTGCACTGTCCAACATTGAAGTTCCTCCTATTACATTCCTATAGTTTTCAACACGCTGAATCCGAATATGAAATTAAAAATCGTAGTTAACTCTTCTATTTAATTTATACCATATCTACGGGGGGGGGGGGGGGGGGAGACCGAAGCGTATTTAGCCTGCGACAGGCAAAGACCACACAAGCGCACAGACAGTGATTGTGTTCTCGGGGTCTCCTTCCAGGTAGGACAAACATTCGGGGCTGTCAACAGTTCCCAATGGCCACTGATAACGCCAAGCACAGTTCGAATTGTGTTCTTCCGAGTCCCAAGAGAAAGTCAGTGAAATTACTATTAGGCTCATCAAGAAAGAGTTTTGTACATCTGAAAGTGCTCAAGTTTGCTCATCACTGCTGATGCTTCATGCGAACATCCGCTTTGATGAGAGACTTGACCACTGAGGTGACAACGCCCACTGCGGGTTCTGGTCCAAGGAAGGGAGAATTAGACCCGGACCTTTGTAGCAGTTCAGCCTTCTTAGTCCCCATGAATTCTATGTGGTCGAGTACCCACTGTAGGGACATGTAGCTGTTATCAATCTAATGAGCAATGGCAAAAACTCCTCCAGGCGATGAGCGCAACTTACACACAACCGTTTTGGCATCTGCCTGAATGACAAGATCAATGTGTGGCGAGTTACGTAAAACCTCAAGGGTGGTAGTAGGCGTGGA
The DNA here is from genome assembly GCA_963924295.1 of Dioctria rufipes. Taxonomy (NCBI): domain Eukaryota; kingdom Metazoa; phylum Arthropoda; class Insecta; order Diptera; family Asilidae; genus Dioctria; species Dioctria rufipes. Next base: position 234,679,503 of record OZ002740.1, read on the forward strand.
TGGATGGATCCTGTAACTACTAGGCAAGTTAGCCCTTGCAAGCCCGTCAGCATCCGGATCGCAGTTCCTACTTGCAATTTTTGTCCAATTTACCTATTTTCCTAGAAATTCATTCTAGTCTTGTGATTTGTGTGTGTGAAACTAAAAATAGTGTAAAAATTTACTTCGATATCCATCATTCTACTTTCATTTGAATAACACTGTTTGTAAAATACATCGAATATTCATTCAACGAATATAAAGCCGGTTGCAGACGACTTGCGAAATTCACTAAATATTCAGCAAGTGAAGACGAGAAGACGTCCTGTAGTAGGAGATATACGAAAATAATAGACGATTTCCGATAATGAATATTCGGCATTCGCACATTTTCCGGCTAGAGTTGGTATTTTCGGCTCGAGTCAAAGGACAACTGAATAATTCTACTTAAAGTTTCAGTGAAACTCACGAATTGTATGGGACCGGTTTAAACCAACAAGGAAAAAATGTGTCGTAATGAATCTGCCATTCCACTGCGTCAGAAACTTCAATACAATTTTTCGAGATTGGTGTCACACTTCAGCTGAAAAATTTCCTATATCCCTCAAACCTTGAATGCTAGCTGGTACGCCCCGATGCAAACTTTGCTCATCGGATGTATTGTTTTTATTACGATTGCTTCGTATGATCTGCTGTTCTGTGCTTGCTGTTTAAGATTGGATTCAAAAGAATAATCGATGAAATATTTACGATTTTCTCATTGCATACCTAAATATTGTAATCTGTGCTGAAAACTGAGGATATGTAAACCTTCGTAAATTTTGTATTTTTATTTATATCTTCAATTTATCAATAAACAAAAATACAAAACATGGGGGACTCTGTCTGGTATTGAAGGAGACTAGATACATATATATGCGTGTACATACGTATATAATTTTTGATTCAATATGCCTTAAATAAATTTATTTTTAACATCTCCCTGAATGCTGACACCAATTATGAACATGTTTTCTTGCGCCGATAACCACTTGACAGAAATAATTCAAGATGAAATAGAAATCAAAAGCAGTTCATATTAAATCTATTACGTTTTCAAAGATCGAAACGTTTAAGCCAAACCAAATAAGGAAACGCCCGAGAATTAAGCACATTCGATACCATATCATCATGGATCATGACAATTTCAATGGTAGCAAGCAATCAAGAAAGGCAACACGAATGTAGCAGAAAGAATAAAATTCAAAAGCGCATCTCAGTTCAACACTGTTACACTGATGATGAAGTTGGTGATGACATTGCTGATGCGCTAATATACACGCAGCCGAATATAAATAGTTTCAGAAAGTCGACCCATCTCTTGTTGAAAATAGGAAAATCAAAGAGATGAATGCATAAATAAACGAGCAAGATGTAGGACTCCTATATAAACTAACGCATCTATGTCGGGGAGGAACTTTATTTCTCAAAAATATCAATTAACTTCGCCACGCATTACAGAATGTAATTTTGATTTCGAAATGGGTTCGTGATTGGACATCGTATACCAATTTAAAATCACTCTAAACTTAAACTTTAGTTTCACGCTATGTTTACACCACTTTACCCATATAGTGTTGTCCGATATGAACATGAACTTATCTACCAATAGGCTCGATATGTGCAGATTGCGGAGGGAATATTGGTAAAGTGAACTGCTTTCTAAAATCAGTTCAATTACTTTCGCTTTTCTTATTCAGCGTACTTTGCACTATTTTCTTCGTCAGTTTTCGCACTTTAATTTGGTGCTCTTATTTCTATATGTCTGATACCGTGAAATTTGAGAGGGGGTACATTGACACGCTTAACTAAGCACTCTTGCTTCCCATTTATGCAACTAATTTCATAATTACTTAAGATTTATCGCAACATAGCGTAGAAGTAGTAATAAATGTACGGCGCAAAAAAACAATTTGCAATCTATACGAAATATTGATGATCACATTTGTCGAATATTTTTCCTCTCGTGTATGTTAATCACAAAATATTTTGCTTTTTGCAAAATATTGGACACAAAAAAGAATAAAAAAAAAACCACTCCTATGTCACTAACTAAACAGCCCACTCAGAATCAAGATCTCAACTAATTATGCTTGACAATGGGGCGAGGCAGTAGAATAATGTATATGTACATACATACATGCTACTTTCTGAGTTTTGAAACTAATTTGAATGGCTGTTTCTGTTTTGTAGTTTTAAAAAATTTAAAAAAGAAAATCTGCTTAAACTTTAGAGTTATCATCTTCGCAAATAAGAGTTCAATTGAATTGTTTTTTTTTTTCTCAAAATCACAACTAGACTTTTTTTTAACTAATCAATATCGCATTAGTAGGTACGTACATATAGGAGCTAAAAAACATATGTATACTTAAATATATAGCAATTAGACGGTTCAAGAATCACAATTACGTCATAAAAGGAAGCATTACCTTCCATGCATTATATCAGAGCATTCAGCACTAGCTACTTACATATTCACTGCATGGGAAGCTCTCAGGCGTACTTGATTCTTTTCTAAACTGAACGGATAGAATGTGGCATATGCATGCATACATTTTCCATGCTCAGAAGACTATAATATTGCTGAGTTGATGATCAGCTTACGTAATTCGGTATCTACTATACTGTGAGAGGTGAGGTGAGATTATCTAACCCTGATTTGAAGTCCAATCCAGACTAATTTCAAAGATATATTTTTCCGGTTTCCATGTTTATTGTATAACTAAGAGCAGCAAGGCATATGGCCGTGGATGGAAGTAAATCTAATTGAGAACAAGAATGTCGCATTATAATTTAATTTGTTTGCAAAACTTTGATATCTCTCTTTCTATTCTTTTGTTCGTATTGTTTGTTTATTTGTACAGTTGTTAAGGTTAATGAAGTTTGAGAAATAAATAAAATTCATAAAATAATGTCTCTTATAATGCTGGACGATATTTATTGATGCTATTTTCTATGTACGGAAATTACATGGTAGGAAGCCTAACACGCGGCGTACACGCTGCTAGTATGCATCAAAAATTCATTCAAATTTTCAAATCACTAAAAATTTCGAAATTTTTCCTCCCCCGAGTGTCTCTCATGCACGAAAAGTGATGCAAACTGAGGCATGATAACAGCGTGTATCCCGGAGGTAAAAAGGAGCGTTTACAATGACAGAGCAGAGTGGAGTGAGCTTTTACCAGAGTACCGTGCATGTACAATAGAGAATGAGCTTCATTCGGATTTTCGAAATCATATGATAATGATGTGACAGATTATCATGTGTTTACATTTGAAATATATTTCAAAACAGAACACAGTTTGTCGATTCGTATAATTTAGTTAACTAAATGGTGTTAAATGACAGAAAATATTGCTAACATAAAAAAAAAAATAATTTCTAAACTGATTTTATTTTAACAAAGACTAAAGACGTTTTAATTTCTTATAAACATTTATTTGTTTTGTTTTTATCATATAATAATATAATATAATAATCAGTGCGACATCTATTAGAAACTAGTGTTTCGAAACAAATGTTGAAAGCTTTCGAAACTACCAACGTGAGATTAGGAATTGTTCCAATCTGACGCTACTCTATGAAATCCACTCTGGTGGGAAGCGCGAAGAACTTATATTAGAGTGCAAGCTTGAAAAAAGGAGAGAAAATGCAATCTGGGTGACTTCATCTACTCTGACATTGTAAACGCTCCTTTAAGGAGCGTTTACAATGACAGAGTAGAGTGGAGTGAGCTTTTACAAGAGTAGCGTGCATGCACAATTCAGAGTGAGCTTCATTCAGATTTTCGAAATCATATGAAAATTGTGTGACAGATTATCATGTGTTTACATTTGAAATATATTTCAAAACAGACCACAAATGGAGTTAGATTACAGAAAATATTTCTATAATTACACCAGAATGAGCTATGATCAATTTGAATTATCACAAGATACAAATTAACATTTATTACGGACACTTTCGAAATGAATGAGTGCCATCTATATTCCATTGATGAGCGAATTCGAACATAGAAAATTTTAATTCTTAATTGACTTTATTTTGTTGAAATTGTATCATAAAAATACTAAATACATTTTTAATTTCTTATAAAAAATATTTATTTTTGGGTTTTTTGTTATAATTTATTAATTTTCGTTAGTTAAATTTTGTATTTATCAGTGCGACATCTGTTAGAAACTAGTATTTCGAAACAAATGTTGAAAGCTTTCGAAACTATCAACGTGAGATTGGGAATTGTTCCGATCTGACGCTACTCTGTGAAATCCACTCTGGTGGGTAGCGCGAAGAACTTATATGAGAGTGCAAGCTTGAGTAAAGGAGAGAAGATGCAATCTGGTGACTCCACTCTACTCTGCCATTGTAAACGCTCCTTTAAGGAGACAGAGTAGAGTGGAGTGAGCTTTTACCAGAGTAGCGTGCATGCACAATACAGAGTGAGCTTCATTCAGATTTTCGAAATCATATGTAAATTGTGTGACAGATTATAATGTGTTTACATTAGAAATATAAATTTCAAAACAGATCACAAATGGTGTTAAATTACAGAAAATATTTCTATAATTACACTAAAATGAGCTATGAACGATTTGAATTATCACAAAATACAAATTAACATTTATTACGGACACTTTCAAAATTAACGATGCCATCTATATTCCATAGATAAGCCAATTCGAACATAAGAAAATTTTAATTCTTAATTGACTTTATTTTGTTGAAATTCTATCATAAAAATACTAAATACATTTTCAATTTCTTATAAAAAATATTTATTTTTGGGTTTTTTGTTATAATTTATTAATTTTCGTTAGTTAAATTTTGTATTTATCAGTGCGACATCTGTTAGAAACTAGTATTTCGAAACAAATGTTGAAAGCTTTCGAAACTATCAACGTGAGATTGGGAATTGTTCCAATCTGACGCTACTCTGTGAAATCCACTCTGGTGGGTTGCGCGAAGAACTTATATGAGAGTGCAAGCTTGAGTAAAGGAGAGAAGATGCAATCTGGTGACTCCACTCTACTCTGTCATTGTAAACGCTTCTTTAAGGAGACAGAGTAGAGTGGAGTGAGCTTTTACCAGAGTAGCGTGCATACACAATACAGAGTGAGCTTCATTCAGATTTTCGAAATCATATGAAAATTGTGTGACAGATTATCAGGTGTTTACATTTGAAATATATTTCAAAACAGATCACAAATGGTGTTAAATTACAGAAAATATTTCTATAATTGCACCAGAACGATTTGAATTACCACAAAATACAAATTAACATTTATTACGCACACTTTCGAAATGAATGAGTGCCATCTATATTCCATTGATGAGCGAATTCGAAGATAAGAAAATTGTAATTCTTAATTGACTTTATTTTGTTGAAATTTTATCATAAAAATACTAAATACATTTTTAATTTCTTTTAAGAAATATTTATTTTTGGGTTTTTTGTTATAATTTATTAATTTTCGTTAGTTAAATTTTGTATTTATCAGTGCGACATCTGTTAGAAACTAGTATTTCGAAACAAATGGTAAAAGCTTTCGAAACTATCAACGTGAGATTGGGAATTATTCCAATCTGACGCTACTCTATAAAATCCACTCTGGTGGGTAGCGCGAAGAATTTATATGAGAGTGCAAGCTTGAGTAAAGGAGAGAAAATGCAATCTGGTGACCGTGACTCCACTCTACTCTGCCATTGTAAACGCTCCTTTACATTTTCGAAGTCACTGCACTTCTTAATACAATGCGAATGAGAACTATACAAAAATAAGAAAACAAATCACTACTTGCGTATGATTATGATGTTGCAGCCACTACGGAATGCAAATGCTACGCAGCAGTTTGTCCAATTTATACATGCCGATGCTATTGTCAGACGGAAATGGTACATAGCCAAATCCAAAACGACAATTTTGGAAAGTCGTCTAGAGCTCTGCAATTAACATAGCATTCAGTAAGAAGCGACTCCTCTAGTTCTGTTAATAATTTATTCACAAACTTCAATTCAATATTTCCATATTTGTTAAGTTACGTAGTATAGAATATCTCGCTTTTTATTTTAAGCAAACTAACAACTAAATTACATTTAACATAGGCTTAAATCTCATTATCAAAGCAGATAATGTGATATTTATATTTGAATCATTAAGATCGATGTTGCCTGTACATCGATGTTATATGATCGATATTATCGCGACATCGATGGTCTGGTTGGCGATATCAACATCGGATGTTGAACATCGATGCTCCCTGGCCCAAAAATGTATAGATTTGCAAAAGGCTAAGATGTCCCTATGCTCATTTAGAATTTGTTAGCAATGTAATTTTAAACTTCTATGCAAAATTTCAGTAAAATTCATTAATATTTAGAGGTCGCTCAAATCGAAAATAATGATTTTTTTACTGTTTTGGATTTTCAGGAAAACTGTTTCAACATTTTCTGTCATAACTTTTTAATTTGAGAATATTTTTTCTTGATTCTTTTTTTTTTTATTTAAGGGAACTTAGTTATGAACTTATTGCAGTAAGAGTCGTTTTAGAAAATTAAATTCTATTTTTTATAAATTTTTCAAAACGAAATTCGGACCCGGAACGCCAATTTTTGATTTCGTGTCAATGTTTTTGTAAGGAAAAGTGGCACGCGGGTATACTTTTCCTGCTATAACGTTATCTACAATCGATTTTCTTTATAGTAACTATAACTTAAGGGGCTCATGTAGTGTATGAACTGTTCTCAAAATTTTCAAAGGTTAAGCATTATTACAAAATACGAAGATGTGCTAATGTGTTGACCAATAAAACTAACGACTTTATACCAATGACATTTTCTTTTCCAATTATTGGATTGGACGCGTTCACACTTAGAATACTGAAATTTTGTACACGACTTTTTTAAAATAAAAAGTAAATACCCACAAAACATCATTATGTGTTGGAGCGATTAGTGCAGAATCATATTTTAAGGTACCCAACGAAACTGTGCAATTCATGCAACCAACAACTTCTAAGCGAGCAGCAGCAGCAGGAAGACCTTCAAAAATTTTTAAAGATAATTCTAAGAAAAGTAAGAAAAAAGATGTGATAGACTTATGTCGCTTAGGAAGTAAGGATCCATTCAAGCTTCTGCTAACAGCTCATAAAGCTGAAAAGAAAAGCTTTTATATGCAGAAAATCAATATTTGAATATTCTTCCCACAATAAGCCATCTATGATACTAAGCTTAAAAAAGCAAAATAATCCCGTGAAAAATAAATCTCCTGAAGAAGCACTATCTGTGATAGTAGATAGCTCTCTATCGAAGCGACAATACCTGAATACTATATATCACAATTTTCAAAAGCTTCCAACTATGGTATATTCCCTTGTTATCAATATATTCGCGAAAGCTATTTACAGATCGGAAAGCGACATTTTTAGCATCTTTTAAACATAGCTACAATAATCTTGACTTATCAAAAAAAAATATTTGATTAAGTTGATGAAAGCAACAAACAGGTAAAAACTGACTTTAGTTTGTTCATGGAGTATGGAGGGTTCTTCGGGATTTTCCAACTATAGTCAAAAGTGAACAAATGATGGTCAAGGTGACGATTCCAGCTTGTTTATAACAGCGCCAAATCCTTTACGAATTTAGGATGAAGGTGACCCAAATCGTATTATTTTGAATAATAAACACTCCACAGTCTATTAGTTGCTGTACACCTGTATGTATGAAGTATCAAAAGGAAATTATTCCATTTATAAAAGCTGAGAAAAAAAGATTTGACTACCAGATTAGAAATCTTAACAACTTCCTATACTTGACTTGAAATGGACTTATGATCACAGTGAACTACAAATTAGTATTTTCTTTAATTGGTTAAAGAGCTCAAAAGAGAGAGCTGGAAAAAATTTTGCGAAGAAATTGAGAGTACCTCAAAAGCTTTGCGACTCCAAAAAGCCTTCTCCAAGGATCATAACAACGTTATTGGCTCCCTCAAAAACTGTGATGGAAGCCTTTCCATCAACACCAAGGGAACGCTAGAGATTCTTCTTAAAACGCACTTCCCACTCTGCAACTTTGTGACCGAAGAGCCCGACGTAGACGCCAGATCCTCAGTGAGACCAGTGGTGCTAAACAGGGATTACCGATCAGCAAAGATTGTCACCGAAGCCAAGGTGAGATGGGGTGTCAAGTCCTTCAAACTTTTTAAAGCTCCTGGCGGTGTTGGCATATTTCCGGCGTGACTGCAAGAATCGCTGGATCACACTAAGCTCCTTATCACCGAGACATTTAGGGCCAGTCTGTGCATGGGATACATCCCCAAGACATGGAGACTAACCAAGGTTGTTTTTATTCCGAAATCGGGTAAAAAAAACAGGCCTATCAGTCTGACATCATTTCTCCTGAGAACTCCAGAGAAAATAATAGACAACTATATTCGGAGGTCGTCCCTCAAAAGCTGTTCACTCAATGCAATCAATATGCCTACCAATCCGGAAAATCCAGCGAGAACGCTTTCAGCAGTCTGGTAGAGGCTATCGAGAAAGCCTAACAGGAAAAGGAGGTAGGTATGTTCCTTTATGGACATACAAGGCGCATTCGATAACACTCTCTTTGACTCGATCAAGAAGGTATCCGAAGATAGAAGCATAGAAACCTGCATCGTCAGATGGATTGGCAATATGCTTGAGAAACGCTGCATAACAACTACCATGAACGGCGAATCCACAACAATCCATTAGAGGCTGCCCACAAGGCGGGGTGTTATCACCACTTCTATGGCTTCTAGTTGCCGCATTTAAGGCCAAAGGATACGCTGATGACATTGTTATCTGTATTAAAGGAATGTTTGAATCAGCTTTACCCGAGCTTATGCAAACTGCATTTAGCATCGTTACCAGATTGTGCCTGAACCATGGACTAACAACAAACCCAGGTAAAACAGTGCTTGTTCCTTTTACTAGGAAAAGGAGTCTTCAGATCCCATCTCCTAGGTTAAATGGAATTGCAATAGAATATTCCAAAGAATCAAAATATCTAGGAATAATCCTTTACATCAAGTTCTTCAAGCCATTCTTGGCTTGCAGCCTCTCTATCTCTTTATTCAGAGGGAAGCAGCGGCTAGTATGCTTCGAAAGAAAAGGCCAGATGATTGCACTTCCTCCAAGGTGGGTCATCTCAGTATCTTCGAGCAGGTCAACATTAACGACCTAGAAGCTCCAACAGATACTATGGCCAAGAGAATTTCTTTTGAAAGAGGTTACAAGGTAACCATTAATGAAAGAAGCCAGATCTAGACAGAGGATTCCAGCTGCGCTCCTAGCTCTTTCTCTCAAGCCTTTGAGTCAAAACTAGTTTTGAGCTGCTACTCGAAACTCCAACTACTGTCTAGGAACAACCAAGAAATCTTGGTTTGGGTCCCTGGATACGAAGGAGTGGACGGTAATGAAAAAACAGATGAGCTAGCTAAAACTGAAGCTGAATGTTCGTAAACTGGTCCCTATCCGACAACTGGCCTACCAAAACGCCACTTTAGGGGGAACTGCTTAAGTGGGAAAACAGGCAACTGGATTTCCTTTGGCGTAGCGCGCCCGGTATGAGGCAGGCGAAGAAATTCTTCAACCCCTCTCATCTCCTGACACGTCAACTTATTGGACTTAGCAGACAGTCGCTCAGACTATTTGCTAACTCAGTCACTGGTCATGGCCCCGTCCGTCACTTTCTGAAGAAGATAGGCAAATCCGACAGTGAACTGCGTCGACTTTGTGAAGAGAAAGATGAAACTCCGATGCAAGTTGTATGTGAGTGCCCAGCACTCGCAGGTCTAAGGCTGCAAACCACTGGAAAAACACTTATCTCTTCAGATAATGTCTGCAATCTAACTCCAAAAGCAATAATCAAGCTCGTTAAAAGACTCGATTTTGCCTAACCACTTTAGGGGAAGACACAATAGATGGTCGCGTTGTCAGCAAGATCCTAAAGGCCTAGTCGCCCCTACTCTTAAGATTAACATTAACAATAAGCTAATTAATAGGTTTTAGATATGTATTAGAAGAATTATAAGAATATATTGAAACTTGATAATCCTACTATAGGTGCAATAATAAACCATTAATTTAATTAAATTAGTAAACAATTTTGTATTACTACATTAACCCAATACCTAAAAAAAAAATCTTAAACATTTCTTATTTTTAAAAGTATAATAAAATATGTAAAAAGAAAATATATAGGTACCTACTTATACATTGTATACCTACGTTTTACTTATATTAGACAGACCACTTTAATTTAATTTCAGGAAAACCTCACCACATAAGATTCTAAATACGAAATCAAAATTTTTCAATACTACACGAAATCGAAGTTTTTAACTAATAAAACTATAAATTTATGTATTTATACGTTATACCTATACGTAATCTAGTCACCTTGATTTTACTTATATTTCTATATTTTCAGAAAATAAATCCTCACGACTATTATAAACTTTGCGCACGATTTTCATAGATTTAATATTGAATTATAATGAGTCACTGCTTCTGTTTAGAGAAGATCTGTTCGCGTGTTATTACTAATGCCAGAAAATGAAACCTTAAACATGAAAAATTTATTAAGCTTTTCTAAGTTTGGTAGATGACAGATGGCAACAGAACACTAATCATACGTCTTAATTTTTGGTTTATAGTTTATAAATATAAATAAATGTATTTAATTTGCATAAGTACAATTTGCATAAGACAAAATGAAATAAATAAATAAATAAAAATGATTTCGATATAAGGAAGGGCAAATAAAAGTTACGCAGTCTATACGGAAAAGTGTATGAAAATTTTCTAACCCATACAAACAATGAAAAGCTTTATATACCTATACCTATGTTAATAACAAAAAATATGTATGTATAGCGTATCATGACATTGCACACAAACATGATATTCCAAAAGGTAGCTTTTCCTCACAATTATTACGATTTCTCCATTGCTGTGCAAGTTGTGATGTGGTATCACATTTATCTCATGTCGTACTTTTATATCTTTTATATTCCCCAGCACTTTATTGAATTTCAATATAGGAAATCAGCTGATTATTACATAAATAATATCTGTACGTATGTATACATAACATGTAGGTAGTCACTTTCAGTATAGTGATAATTTTATTCGATTTTCCCATTATTTTCATTTTCCACTTGATTGACCTTTCATGTTGGCTCCTCATGCTCAGACTTTAAACTTTTATGCAAAAATAGCACAGAAATTCATATATACCTTGGTAGGTAGTATGTATTATAAGCTTAATTGTGAATTGTAAATTATTTTTACGTAAGAAACACAACGCGAATGTGAATAAATTAATTGCAACAGAAAATTTCTTGAATATATTGATAACACTGATAAAAATACGCTTTACACTAGGGGTGAGGGGCAAGCAAATAAACATAAAGCATGAAATGCTTGAAAGATTTGCGACAACAGCCGAAATAACAAATTCAAGGTTCTGAAGTTGGTGGTTAACAAACAAACAACAACAAAAAAATAATAATAATTGCAGAATTCAGATTTTCCGGTAGATAACGTTCAGTTTGTCTTAAATTAGTGTAGAGATATGTATATACATTCTTGCAGTGCGTGTAATATGTTATCGCGAACAGTTCAAGGTTTTATTATTTGCTTTTTTTTTTCTCTTTTGAATATCTTAATTTCTAAATTTGAGAAAAATACAAAAATAAGAAAAGAATCATGCGTCAGAAATGTCACAATAATGGTGCTGTCACAATAATGGTGCAGAGTGTTTTGCGAATATGTACATAATTGAAAACCGGCTATTTAATTAGGTATTGATAGGCCCACTGAATTGTAATTATTACAAATAAATGTGAAATAATAAACAATGGTCAGAATAGTTTAACTTAAACTTTGTAAGTATAATAAGCCGAATTTTACTGAAAAAAAAAAATTATTTCAGAAAGGTGGACCTTGATATTCACTTTTTCTTAACTCATTCACTGCTAAATTAAATTCAGTTAGGTAAAATAGGTCGCAATTTATGTTTTTACATGCTCTGCAAATCGCTGCAGAGAGAAACTCTATCTTTGGAGACGACTAATCCGGGAGTCAGATTAAACAGATTAAACATTTTAAACGCGCGCGCTGAAAGTGTATAGTTATTGTATATAGGTAATGTCAGGTTCCACCGCAAGGGACGATCGTGACACAGAAATTAGACGATTTTCTATTGTCGCAAACGCGTTAAATCTAATTTCAAATATAGGAAAAGGTAAAGGTTACTTGGGGCATTTTTTTTTTTCAAAAACAAGAGAAAAAGTTATAATTGGTCTAAAAGTTTTGTATTATGGCACCACCAAAAAGGAGTTGTCCGACGTAGGTAGCTCATTTTTGAAATTTTCTTTACTATTTTGATTAAAACGTGTATACAAAATATCAGCTCTGTAAGTCGGCACGTTCTCAGGCAGTGTCCAAATATATAATAAAAAACAAAATTTTTGTGTAGCAAGCCTATGAACGAGGGAGTTGCCTGATTTGCTCCATTTTCGAACTTAGATTATTTATTTTTTTAAAGTGTGCAAAATTTCAGCTATCTAAGTGAACGCGTTCTCAAGTTATCGTAAAGACGGACAGACAGATGGACGGACTTTCAAAAATCAAGATAACTTTTAATATTATGCATGGATATCTATTACCCATTTTGCTCTACCAGCTTTATTTCTGTGCGTTACAAACGGAATGACAAAATTAGTATACTCTAGAATTCATCTATGGTATAAAAATGGAATTTGATTAAGGGTAGTGGAAAATAACTTATATTTATAACAAAAAGTTGAAAACAGATTTGAGACATCCAAAATTACACCATATTTCTTTCCAAAGTTGTCGATCGTCACAAAATTCCAATATAACTTCACCTCAATAGCGTAGTACCATTTTCTGAACCTCTGTCCAAGATCCCACGTTTGAGGAGAATCGACTACCTAGGGAAAACCTTTTTCAATTAGACAGTGCAGTACAGTGCAATTGGGATGAGAAAAATTTTCTCTATTTTACTGGGGGCAAGTATTACTTTCATGAGCTCCGAATGTAAACATTCTATGCATCTGACATTCTATGCAGTCATTATTCGTAGGCCTCAATATAGAAAGCGTGAGGAGAGAAAGTAAATGGAATGTTCTAGGTTAACAGGTTTAGTAGCCTAGTAGTAATATAGTGTTTTAAAGAAAAACCCGTACGAAAATATATCTTTTGTCTATTACCTTGCTGCTTTAATATGTATACATATGTAGCATACACAAATTCCGGCCAAATTAGTAGACGGATCTTAATTTTAACCAAAACATGTAATCGCATTCTGTTAATTCTATCTTTTTGCTATTTGGTATGCGTTAATCTTTCTTTATCTGTATTAGACTTCTCTTTATAACTTTTTGATATCACCATTGTACAAAGGTTAACAAGGTATGTCCGATATGACAGTAATGTGTTATGTTGACTGAGAGACGTTTTGAATTGTGAATTGTGAAAACATTAGTTTCTTTGTGCAAATAACTTCGGGAAAAGTAATTATGTGCTGGTGAGGAAAGCAAATTAATTATGTGCTGGTGGGGAAAGAAAAGTAATTTCCAATTATAAAATTGGTACAATTGAAATTGAAACGAACAAATCTGTCACCATATGACGCATGCACCCAATTGACCAATCAGCCATCCATTGTTAGTACATACTTTGTACCATGATCACCGACAATGTTGCTTTCTCCGAGACGGTTGTAAATGACAAACATCAAGTGATTCCTATTTCTTTACTATTTTGAAAGACATTTTACTTTTGTATTTAATTTTACAGATTTTAAATAAAATAGGTAACTCACATTATAACTGATACATATAAACCTGTGAATGTATTCAAATCAAGATATTTCAACGATATTAAATATTTCTGAGACTTTTAAATCTTAAAAGGAAATTATCAAAGCGAGAGGGGTAATATCAAAGGAGATCATATGACTTAACCATAGTACAGACTTGCAGGAGACTGCAGTCATGCATTAATAGTATATGTCAAGGATAATAGTAACGCTAATTGTTACATAAAGAGTAACGGCTGGATGTTGGGTAGACATAATGCATATTCCAGTCCGACTAATAGTGACATAATTTTCATCACATTTTGAGATTAAGTTACACATTACTTACACTAAATATTTATCAAACCATAATCATAGCTTCAATTTAATTTGTGTTTTAAAACTCTTAAATAATTAAATTTGTATTATTTTATGTCAATACAATGCAAATATAACTTTCATATTATTTTAAGTTCGACCCAGCCCTCTCTACACTCTACTCTACCGGGAATACTAAAGTACAAATTAAATTAAAATTGAACTAAATGGTTTAGTGAATAATACGGCCTTAAATGTTAACTCAACAACAATATTTCATGAAAGTATATTTCAAAACTTTAGTGAGCTGCATGCAATACCTTGTGTATCCCATAAAAATTAAAAAAATCACAATATACAGGTTGTTTCCACCTAGGTAGTCCATATAGTCCGGGAGGTAGCGTTGCATTTTAGGTAGTGTTTTTACGCCGATCGATTATTATCTTTTTCGATAGATCTGGTATAACTAATAAATGAACCAAGGTCAGCTAACACACCCGCGGTGGGTGCGGGCGTAAGAGGCTACAAAAGTGGTAAAAAAAAATTTTTTTAAGTAATAGTACGCCGGCTGAACTTGTTTTATAAAAGTTAACATCATAGTGAGTTGAAAAACATTGTTAGCTGCATCGTGGAGGGGGGATTATGCGTCAGCTGCTCGCATGAACAAAACGTAAAATAATGTAATATATGTAGTAATAGCCTGAGAGCTCGTCGACGAAAAGAGCTGAAATTTAGTACATGGTGTTTTTATAACAATAGAAAATGATCTAAATCGGGCAACCCCTTCTTGATGTTGCCATATTTGGTTTTTACGTATACTGTGAAAACGATCAATCCTGGACGTTTTTATTATACTGAAAAGTTCTTCAGAATAATAAATCCTATAATATTTGTTATAATTATTTTTACTGTGCAACGAACCGTTCTAGAAATATAAACGAATAACCACTTCGAAAATCAATCTTCCACAGATAGGTCACCATACGAAATTACATTGCTCAGACACGGATATTTGTATCATAATGCTCAGCAAGATGAGTGCTCTTCAGAATGATTTCAAAATAACAATGCGCAGTGGTTCCGGAAATTCCTAAAGATTCGTCAATATTACAATATCATATGAACAAGTGAAAAAGCTAGAATTGGTGTCTAAGACAGGGGTCGGCAACCTTTCTGGAGTTGGGAGCCATATTTTTCCCGATGTGATAAATAATTTTTTTAAAGAGCCAAATATAAATATATACAGCGGTAATATGTATTACAAAAATTAATATAACCGTTATCTGTTGTGAAACATGTATTTATTGTGAAATAAAAACATTCTATTTTGCATACTAACAGAACCTATAAGTCAACGTATTTAAGAAAATTGGAAAACTTTTTTTATAACTTAATTTCAGTAGGTTATACATATATCTTTGCTTAAAATACAAATTAAATGTAAAAAATAATATAAACGCAAATATTTAATATTCGAGGCTTTCTTCATTAAGCGAAGTTCTTAATTTCTTTTTAATAATCTTCATATTTGAAAATAGCTGTTCACAGTAGTAAGTAGATCCGAAAATTGTCAAGATGCCAAATGCATGTTTTCACTTCATAAAAATGAGGAAAGACAGTTCCATGTTCAAATATAATGTCTTACTCCCTCCTAGATTTTGAAAGATCCGTCCACTGGTGTCTGACAGCCAATTTTCATTTCTCTCTAGTTAAATTCTCTAGTTCAGACTGCAAATTTGTGAACTTTGCTGTCCATATATCTTTGACTTTCAAATCTAACAACTGTAACTCAAATTGAGCTCTATCAATAGTTGGAAATGGTGTAAAATTCAACTCGCACACCCTCGCCACTAGTGGCTTAGAGTAGGGTTTCTTGCATTTTTAAAATGGCGGTGACAAAAAATTCACTGTTAATATTACAACCTGAATACGACCATACGATTAAGAAGATGGAACTGGGCTCTATTATTGAATCCGTTCGAGTCGAAACAAAAAGAGCTTAAAAAATCGTCCTTGAATACAAATCTTTTTAGAAGTACCTAAGATTCTCGCGAACTCGTTTTAGTCCCCTTTGATTTCAGTTAATTTTTTCGCGCAAAATGTAAAAATAATTCGATTGGATTCTTTTATCGGATCATTTGAATCAGTTTCAGCGAGAAAATTAATAGAAGTTAAAGGTAACTGAAATTAATTTGTTTCAAATTAAGGAATTTTATTAAGAAATTTTAACTAAAAGGGCGCTTTTTTAAGGTCGTTTCGATTCGAACAAATTGGAAGTGGTAGTAAACAAATATTTCGCTGAAATTCCCCGAATTGCATGATGGGTTCTTTCAGAAAATTCGTAAGGCTCACTACTAAAAGACGCTGATTTTCAAAGCTCACGAATGTTCTTCCAGTGTGCTGGTAACGCTTCTGTTTCTATTCACTTTGGTTTTGAGTGTGAAGAGTAAGGTTAGCTAAACTGCATGCGATCTGCCGCGCATTTTGATGTGTGTAAGCAGAATTATTATATTTGTTTGGCAATTGCAATATTACAGTTCATTTTTCAATATTAACTATTAAAATACTCAAGAGCCACAAGTATGATTCTACTGAGCAGCAGGTTGCCGACCCCTGGTCTAAGACCTTTGAGAATAGGTTGGACAATAGCTTTGAGAATAGGTTAAGATCTAATAACTCTTTAACGGCTACAGTAAGCCCATAGGTGTAATAGGTCAAATTAAAGAGGAGAGACCACAGTTTACAAAAAAAATTAGTTTTTGTGAGAAAAAAAAAAGGATACTACCCAACTCACCTAGACAAAAAAAATTAACGGCAGAGCTAAGAAAGGTAAGAAAATTCGAACATTTTTAGTTTAGACCACCAAAACTCGTTGAAAAGGCCATGAAGTTCTGCATACAATGAGCTTTTGACCACCCTGTACTTCTTAAAATACAGGGTGTTTTGTGACCTAGCATATTTTCTTAATCACCGAAACTGTTTATATGGACCTCCTAGGTCTAGGTGAGTACTATCACCAGCTGCTCTATGGAAACACCCTGTATAGCCCTAAAATTAAATGCTTCTTTGCATTGTATTGAAGGATATAGAAGACATTGATCTAATAGTAGATAAATTTGATAAATTATTCCAACAACACATTGTCGAACACTGCTTTTGGCCGGCCTTGAAATTTGTTGCTACATTTAACTTGAGACTTCTTTGGGCTTCAATCACATACCGACCACAAATCTCTCTTACGGTCAAATATTCAAGTAAAGATTGTTTAATATTTTGATTATGGATAATGCCCAACATCACTTAAGATGCATCGGTTGCACTCAAGCAGCATCTTCCGTACAGTTTCGATGGTTTCTGGGACGAGAACAGTGGCAGAATGTTGTTATCGTTTCATACTCTCGAGCGAACTGCACCCACGTCGCTTTTTCTAGCCGAAGTGAGACCTTGCATGAATATCCTAACCGCAGAACCTAGTACCTATGGCAACGCTGTAATATCCTACACACATATAAATAAGCATTTGTTTATCAATAAGATTTATAAAATCAGAGGGATAAAAAAAAAATATTTTAAACTCGAATCCGGCTTTAATAGTTGAGGCTTTTAGCTGAATTTTATATGGATTTAGGAATTGGGTGTTAAAGGTCAAAAATTCAGCTGTTTTTTCTCTATATAGGGTAAACGTACATACCGCTTGCCAAATTAAGCATTTACCGGAAAATTTAATGCAGCGACTATTCTTAAACTTGCGATCTGCGTCACTGCTCTTTTGTGCCACAAAAAAATAATCCTTCCTTTGAAGTTGGTTGCAGTCTGCTCTCACCTAAGCTTCATCATCCATAATTCAGCAGTTGAATTTCGTTAGGAAATTTACATACAAAATCCGGCTCCTGGATTTTGATTATTTTCTGGTGTTCTGTTCTGTTTTCTGCACATGGAAACTTGTAGGCATTCTCTTTTTTAATTCAATGGGCCGTAGCAGATGATATTCCAACCGTATCAGCAATATCTCTCAACAACATGTTGGAATTTCGTTTAAAGCTGTCTGCCACATCTTTGAGAAATTTTTGGTCTACCTAACCTGATTTCTTCCCTGACCCGGACTTTCTCTAGACACTATAAGATTCCCGAAATTTACATAGAACATTTTGAATTGTCGTCTTCGAGATTTTCAACTTTTTAGCTAAGCCTCTTTGAGACATATTCGAATATTTCAGAGCTTTGCACTTAATGGCAAAGTCAACGTAACAACAAGTCAAGTCAATTAAGTGTGCTTGCGTTTATTCAATTCTTCACTGTCTTCCTTCTATGGATTGATGATTTTCCTCATCCTACGGATTTGATTTATTTAGAGCTTTTCTTCTTTTTGATCCTTGATTTGGGTATTGTTCACTTCTCATGTTGTTGTGTGTTCTTCTTCATATAGCTGCTGCGCCACATCATCTGTAATGTATGTATTTCTCGCAAGAATTTTTTATATATATTTTGGGAAGGACTGGGAGGGTGTAAGGATTGGATATGTTTAGGGAGTTTTAGGAAGTTAAGGACTGGAAGGTTCCTATTTTGACAGGTTTCATCAGACATTCCCGGGCTCTTGAGGGGTTTATTTGGAATTACTCCTGTAGTAATCCCCTTTAGTGACTAACTTAACACCTTTGCTGTAATCCCATGGTATTTGAACGAACGTGCTTCTGTTTACATTCGTTTTGCTCTAAAGAGATTAAGTAGGAGAAACTCATGCTGGATTCTCTCGATATTTTTGAGAAAAATGAGAATTTTATTTGACTATTTGACAGAAATTTTATATCTCCTTTCAGCGCCTTAGTCAAAGCGAAATTTATCTTTATCTTAAAAAAGTGAGATAACGTGCTTCGGATCACATTATTATGAATAGTTTGAAAGGAATTTGGAGATGTTCAAGACGATTTTGTCGTTCGGGTAATCCTACGTTTTCTTGATATTTGTTTTTAACTCGTTATCTCAATTGCACTACAATAACGCATAGCAAAGTTTGTTTCTTTCTAAAAAAAGTACGAAAAATTTCCAATTTTGTTTGGCTGCTTCCTATCTTCTTAATAGATTATCTTTGTTAATGGTTTGCAATTATAAGTGCACACCTTTTTATAGATGTAATATTAACAGCGTTCCATAATTTTGTTTACCTGAGTACTGGGAGGGGATAGGTGGTCGGTTTTCTTCTGAAACAGTCCTTAAGCATGTATTTACCCGATTCACGATATAGTATTATGGAGTCTGATTCAGAAAGAACTAAAAACCAGTGTTCTGTGATGGCTGTTGACTACATTTCTAGGTGATCGTACGTAGGGGAGGGAAAAAAACGGTTTCTTCAAATATATGTCTATATCTCTTTTATATAATTTTGTAGCTCATCAAAACATTTTCGAATAACTTGTTCAGAAACCGTAACTCTGGCTTCAGTTACGCCTTCGGTAATTCGATATGCAGCAAGCTCTGTATTGCATTTCAGGAAAGGGTTGTACCATTTTCGCCCTGGTCGCCCATTTTTGAAGGATGTAGTTGTACGTACCATCTTCTTTGCGCAAACTGTGTTTAAAAGGCTTTTAGGACTTAATCGAAACCCACATTTGGCTAACGACTTACACAACTTAACTAGTTTTTCTTCGGTTTCCGTTAAAATACTTTATAGTCCAGACTTTCCCACGACTTTAGGATGCCTTCCAGTTTTTTGAATATTTTATTTGATGCTAGCTGCTCTAATAGAAATTTTTCTTGTCGAATATCCGACAATGCTTCATTTAGTGTTGTACCAGTATATATCCTTCCATATTTCCTTATTTATATGAGCAATGCATTAAATCAGACTAATTAATAAAGTGCACGCAAACTGGCTCATAATAGCAACGATTGATTCATTTCGCGGCAACTCAAATTGAAGTGGTTATACCGAAAATTAACTTAAATTTCAAACAATATTATATTCATTTGAAATATAACTACTTGAAAAGCTTTATAATAAAATAAAAAAAAGCAGTCCCTTACATTTCAAACTCATAGCACTACATTAAAAATATATATATGTTTTATTGCATTTGCGCATTATTTACATGGCGACTCTGGCGACTGAACTTTAACTCAACAATCCTGATGCTCACTTTAGACATATACATACCCGAACATGAGAATATAGAAATATTTATGCACTTTAAAGAAAATAGGTTATGCCATGCTATAAAATTAACTACATAGGTGCAAATTGGGTAGTGGATACCACTGACTTATAACAATGGACTGACGATTTGCTATTTCATGAGGCACAAAAATAGTGTTTCTGTATATCACCGTTAGAGCACCCTAAAAAACGTTTACTAGGTACATAAAAATATGTAAAACTCAACCAATCAGATGAAATTTTACACCCGTAAATCGAATTAAATTTAAAAAAAAATATTTTCTTGTGCCCAAGTGATGTTTTAATCGCTTATAAGCACTCTTAAAAGAAATTAAACTAATTCCGACTTTAATTTTCAAAAGTTATTCTTAATGAATCCTGCGTATGGGCAAGAGAGATGGCGCATGGTAAACACTATCTTTACCTTATTCTTTCTGCGGTGATTTCATCTGCAGCCAACATAAAAACATGAAATGGCATAAGTAAACGTTCAGTGAACAATATTTTGTGTTGGTAGCTCCAACTCTGCCATAGGGCGAAAGAACTTGTGCCATTCTTTCCTATTTGAAAATGGCAATACGCTCAATCCATTGTTATAAGTCAGTGGTGGATACGAATTGGTGCACTTACCCTATTGAGTAATTATTCTTTTCATATTTCTTTTCATTGCTAGTCCACTTGGAGACCAAGGAGAATCTCGTTTCATTCGAGGTGGCTACTAAACTTTAAAAGTAAAAACATATGTAATAGCTATAAAATTTTATTGGCATGTTGAAGATAAAAAAAAAAAAAATTACTACGTAGGTAGGTAGCATGATTCTGTTAAAGAAAAACAATCTGAAATGTTTATCGGTAAAAGCTAAGAGAGATAAAAATAATTCCAATCAACTGTCAAAAAAAAAAAAAAAACCATACAAAAACATGAGAAAAAGATGAAAAGTGGGACAAATAAGTTGACTTTTTTTTTACCTTGTGCTAAGATGGTACTATAAAATTCAAATTAGTTTTTTTAAATGTTTCAAAAAAATATTACATATATATATGTACCTACCTACCTACTATCTAACAATGTAAATATTTTTGGTAAAAAAAAAAAAAAAAAATATGACCAGTTTCGTTGGCAGCAATCTACTCAAAACCCTCCATAAAAGATAATAATAAGTTCCTTTTTTTTATCAATATGCCTTGAATATGATAAAACATTATTTTTATTCAAGTTATGATAAAATTTGAATTCAGCGTAAACACTTGTCTAATGAAAGAAGAAACTGAAATAAAAAACTTACACGAGTATCGCAGGGAAAATTTTTCAGAGCAAGACAAATTCAAATCAAGTGAACAACAACGCAATTTGATTTTCACCGAGCTTTGTGTCATTTTTAAAAAATCTAAACTACTTTAATTAATTGATTAAAGAGACACAAAGATGTGATATAATAGTAAATGCAATAGCATGCGTTATATATTTACAATTTTAATTATGTAAACGCGCATCTAAAAGTATGCAAAGTGGAACAAAATACAAATTAGCTTGATTGACGAACTTACACGACTTGGTGTTGGTAATAGCTCATATTAGACCAGCAATGAAGAAACTTTACCCCACCAAGTTAATAACTCGCAATTTTATGCAAATTTTCAAAACACTTCTTTATTTTCAGGTTGCGTTTTAATTTTGTATTGCGATTATCATTAGACTAAAATCAAAACGCAATAGGCAACCGTTCATACAAATTGAAATTGACAAATCGATTTGATGAAGTAAACCCCTATATGTATGATGATACAAAATGGCTATACCATGCGCCTTGGTATATTGGTATATACATACGATATACTTAATAGCATATTCAGTTTCATATACATATTTTGCTTTAAAAGTATTGAATTGAAGAAAATGACAGTAGGTGATCTCAGCTGATGTGAGCATAACAAAACATAATAACAATGCACAGTTCCTAGCTATTGTGGTATTGCTTTGCAAATATATGTATGTATATATGGGTATCACATTCTGAAGACTTTGTTTTTTCTTGTTTCTTCTTTGTTTCGCGTTTCTCCACTCTTACCTGGGGTAACAATCGCCAGCACCACCCAGTCAAAGAGAATTTGTATTCAGATGTTGTATTGTAGGTAACTTGAAAAAGCTTTTGTAGAAAATTAAGCGTGTTGCCAGCTTTGATATTATGTTACATGCATTTTCTTTTCTGCTTGATGGGTAATATAAGAAATACTTTTTTTGATCGACAACAATTGAAAATAATTTCAAATGAATTTGAAAATTGCATTAAAAATAGAAAAAAAAAAAATTGAACATTTCGACTTAGCGATCAGAAAGGTCTCATCAATTTGGTTATCTCTGATCGCCTACCATAGAAATTCAAAGATGGTTTATCGTCTAAAGACTGAAATTCATTGAAAATAGTTGAGGGGCTCAAAAGCAAAGGGGTACAACAAGTAACATTTTGTTAAAATTTGAGATAAGTGCATAAATTCAAAATAGATACATCTACCTAGGTACATACTTAAAATATTAGTGGCAAAGAGATATAACTAAATTCCTATCCTGTGCTGTATTATAGCAGCCATTATTTTAATGACTTACAAGTAGACGTTTTTGTTCTTTGACACTTCTTACAGGAAAGAGGGATATAAATGATTGCAAGAGAATAAATTATTACCTTCTTACTACTATAAACCAAAAATCACCGAATATTATTTTAATCACATCAAAAAATTATCAAAATATGCGGATTATTTTTATTATAATTAGAAAAAAGTAAGACTTTAAACAGAATTTAAGATATCCAAAACTAAAAAGTGTTATAAATATCTCAGTTTTTTCTACATTTTTGGGTGGAAGCTCTTACGTACGTTTATTATCAGGGTGACCTTTAGCCGCACAATGTTTTGTTAATTAATTGAGTATTATATTGATATACAGACCATGAAATTACGCCTGGAAATTATATTTATTGATTGGAACAATGAAATGTACTGTGGTTCCGCGTTCATAGTAAGATGATCAAAACGTATTTCAAGGTTAAATTATGGAGGAAAACTAATTTATTTATTCTATAAATCCATTTCATACTAAAGACAAAAAATTATTCTATTCATTGTATTATTACCTACATAATCAAGACAAGAGAAAAAAGATTTAAAATAACATAAAAATAGAAATAACTAATATATAATTTTTGAAATCATATTTTAAAATTATTTCATTAAAATAATACTCGATTTTAACATAATTTAATACAGCAAAAAATATTTAAATAAAAGAAGAAAACTTAGGTAAATGCAAAGACGTTATAAAGTCTATTAAAATAAGCTAGTAATAAATGGTAAGAGTTCAGTAGCAGTCTATTAAATAGATCTGTATTTGTCGTTACATGTGACATTTTTCTAGTATGATCATGTCTAAATAACTTAACATTTTTATTACTTGAATAGGCAGCTTCTTCAGAAATTTGTTCAATAGACGACAACGCGTGATCTTCACCTATACTTCAGACCCATGAATGAAGATCTTGTGCATTGAATTAGGGAGATTGTATGTATGTACCAAGGATATTCTTGAATAAGTTGTCAAACCGTGTCTATAGCGAATTACTTATTAATATTATATCCCGATGGATAATATTGTAAAATAGTTACACATCAATCAATAAGAGTCGCTATCAACCTAATCTTCTCAACGTGCTTTATATATCATTTTGCTGTTGTACTAAAAATTCTCTTGCATTCCTGGTCTTGTATCTTATTAAGTCATCGGTTACAGATTGTTAATTTTTCTCTAAAATATTGCTCTTATTGCACAGTCAGGGCATTTCTTTCTTTCTCGAATTGCAAGCGAATCAGTCGGCATCAAGTTTATAAGAGTGCCGTATGGCGAGAAGGGGGAACAATAACCCAATTTGAAAATTGCAATGAGTAATCTTGCTTCCATATATTATTATTTTATAGATATTTTGAAAGGCATTTTGCAAAAGAAAACAAAGTTGTTTGTAATGGAAAGTAATGCTTTTATCATACAAAAATGTTATATAATTAATGTACAAGTATATTGCTATTAATCACACTTTGTTAAAGAATTCAATTCTTTAGAAATATAGAAAACGCTTTATTCCTTAATTTATTCAAATTACTTTTTCTGGAATCGAAATATCGACTTCATCCGCCTATTCTAAGAAGTATTTAAGGCAGATACAGCTAGAGTATGTGAAATCCTTGCAACTGATTCCAATACTTCCGATGCCTTCAATTCTTATTTGTTTTCACTGTCATCCTGATTTATTACTTTGTCTTAATTTAAGGGTTCTTGAAAATCAATATCATCATTGCTTAGTAAGATATTGTTAATCTCCACTTTTGATAAATGCTTAACTGCAAGCAAGTCATCTTCGGGATCAATATCTTCCACATATTGGCCAGAAATTTCCTTTGATTCGAATAACAAGGGTCACAGACTTTTTAATCAGATTTGCTGACAACCTTGGGTTAGTGAAAGCAATGCATCCTTCATGTGTTTTTTTAGGGACTTCAAATATTGTGCATTCTGGATCAATTTCTTACTGGTGAAAAACTTGCAACAGGACATTTTTTGTTTTTGTAATTTACTTTAGTGTTCTGGATCATTTGGTCCATGGTTGTACAATTGGGCGGCATGTACAGAACAGTAAAATTTTCTTCAATCGATATCAGATCTTCTTCGATTGGATACGCTGGTGCATTATAATGAAGTAGAAGTGCTTTTAGCGGTAGCTCTTTCTCGAACAATAATTTCTTTACTTCGGGAATGAAATCCCCCTTTAGCTACTCTAACAATGTCGGTCTTTTAATCCAAGCATTACGTTGACCTATGTACCTAATGTACTGCTTTTATACAATCGGGTATAATTTCATTGCATTTCTGAATCATGGATTCAATATCCTTGCCATTTCTCCAGATATCGTCGATTCTCTTTTTCAATATTTCCATCGTTGGATTTGAAAAGCTATAAACTTTAGATTTTAACATAGCCCAGCAATTCTCAATTGGGTTTAAATTCGGTGAGTTCCCACACCAGGGAAGTAAAGAAATTTCATGCTCCGCGAGATACTTTTTAATGGATTTTGTGGTCTCATTTTGAATAAAAGTATGTTAAATATTCAATGAGGTTGGAGATAGTAACAAAAACTATTTTGTAACAAAATATAAGGACCCGGACACTTTCCTGATATGCAGCTCCAAATCATGACCGCTGGTGGATGCTTGACTGTTCTGAGTAAACAGTTCTCCTCATATTTCTCTGAAAATCTCCTTCTGACATAAAGAATCTCTTCCGTTACAGCTTCTAGCCGGCATTCATCACTGAAGATAACCTACCTAATAGTTTAATAAATTTTGTAATTTTCAATAGGTTTTTAAAAGGCACGAAAACTTGTTGCTCGACTGAATTGGTAAACTTACCTTTTTCCAATCGTCAACTGTAAGGTTCTTATGTTGCTTCACCCACTGGTATCGTGCCTTTTTCATTTTTGTTGTCAATTTTAGTTTTTTCGCCGGACGCCTGCATTTTAATTTAGATTCGTACAAACGGCGACGTAGAGTCCTAGCTGATATCTCTACGCCTTGCTCAGTGAGTTTTTTTAGTGCTTTATGTGATGTTCTGCAATGTAATAAGGCTGTTGAAATAATTTTTCGGTCGCTTCTTGAGGTTGTTTTTCTTTGACCTTGGCAGTTTTGGCGATGACTCATGCCTGAAGGTATATTTTCCTTAAAATTTCTTGCCATTTTAGACACCGTGGCACAAGAAACTTTCGTTATATGGGCTATTTCCCGTTGATTTAGTTCACCGCTGGTAAGTGAAGATTATATCACTGCCTTTTTTCACTGCTTACGTCTTTTTTGCGACCCTTTATACAAAAAACTGGGTTTAAACGGAAAACCTGTACAAACGCTCCTTTTTCACTATTTTTGTTTTAATTTGATAGTTTAAAACAATACACTAAATACAAATCAATATGTTCAATTAATGCAAGCTGTGCAACAGCTGAATACCAAATGTTCAACATAGTCCATAAAATTACTCTAAGCAACAGACATAATAACTAATGATATTTTTACCTATCTTCCTATCTTCGAAAAAAAAAAGGTTTTATGATACACATTATGTGTCGGGTATATGAACGATATCCTAGTCTACAAAGATTTTCCTAAAAACTAAAGAAATTGAGAAAAATTCAGGATATCGGAAAGATAAAAATTGATTGCGAAAGTTTCTAATTCGATGGCCACCATTTTTTCTATTTCTGTTACTTTTTTGGAAATCATAATACTTAAATAACTTCAAAGTTCAATAAAATGATCTTAATGTCAGTGAAATTACAGTATTCCGCAACCATATTGTTTTCGAAAATGAAATGATTGAAACAAATCATTTCACAAGTTTTCGCAGATGGCTTTATACCTACAACATGCATTATTTCAGTATTATTCCCAAATAAAATGACAGACACCACTAAAATGTTGCGAAGTACTCTGAAGTTAGTTTGCTAATGGTAATGGAGTAATTGCGAAATAATTCAATCGCAGATTTTGCAAACGGCTCGAGCTATATTCTCGAGCATGGAGAAAAATATGTATGTATGCATGAAGGGCTATGAATTGTAAATAAAAAAGCATGAAAGTCGAAACAAGATATAAGAACGTACAATATACGATCAATGTAATAACTGTGGTAAGTAGAAAAATGTACATTTATAAATTCTGAAAGCATTTTTATTCTTTCAAATACAAAATGTCTTAATAGGGAAAGGTTTGGTAATATGCATGATAACCCGAAATTTTTACAGAGGCATGCTACACAATACTACCTACATTGAGTGCAGTGATTTTTTCATCTCCCTTCTTGCTAAACATAAAACATAAAAATGACGATGACAGATCAACATAAAAAAAACCAGTTATTAAATGAATCCGCATGTACAGATAGATGCATGTAGATATAAACAAAAAAGCATATATTTAAAGGCAAGAGCAAGAGAGGGACTATGTGTAGCATAAGCACAACAGCACACGAGCCACCACCACGACTACGAGCACTACGAAACGAAAACCAAGCATAAATGAGTAAATGGAACAAGCGAGAGGATTGGCAAACATTGCCAACATCAAGTTACTTATTTTCGAAAAAACCTTGAATTACACTCTGCAAGGTTTTGCGTATTTCTGGCATTATGAAATGTTCAAGGTGAGCATTCTATTTGTATTTCTTTTGCAATGTTTTTTTGGGGCTAATTATTATAGAAGGGTGGGAAAAAAATAAATAGGGATAGAAGTTGTATTCTATTGAACAAACCCTGTTTTAAAATTAGTTTTTCTGAAAAGAATTTTATTGCGTCATTCACTGAGCTTTTAAAGGAAATTCACTGTTCCCAGTTCGTCGAGGGTAAACTAGCTATCACTACTCACTATGCGAACAGTTTTGCTTAAGCTCTGAGGTGTATGATTTTTTCTTTTACGACTTTAACGTGTGAAAATACTGCGCAACGTATATACTATTGCTGCTATACACCACTACCTTACGTAAGAAAAATAAACGACCGATGTACAAATGGAAAGTAATATGTATGTAGGTACTACCAGTAATTAACTTCAAATGCAATCCTTTTTTTTTTTTGTATGCTTGATTACTTCTTTAATAAATTGATGAAGGCGATGAATGGATTCGTTTGTACTATATACTTACGTAAATCAAAACTGACTTTTATTGATCGAAAATGTAGGTACTGAAAGTTGCACAGATTAGTCCTCGAGTTGTAGTGGGTAATCTGAAAAGAAATGAAAAAGTAGGTTAGCAACAGTGAAAGTAAACCTACTTATGATTTATAATAGTTCTGAGGTTGAAAGTTGAAATCTTGTAATCATAGCGTTGGAAAATGAAATTAAAAATTCAGAGTTTTTGAGTTTCCACGAGTATACAGATAAAAAAAAAATTAACGAGGAAATTCAGTTTTTCCAAAGGTATAGATAAATAGCACTTGTTAAACCTGTTGAGATATGTACATATCTGTACAGGGTGACGCAAAAGGAACTAGGGCGGGTTTTTTTAATGTAAAAACTTTTGCATATTTTTATTACACATATTTGAAAATTTATTTTTTATTTATTTATCACTTTATCTTGTCATCTTGCATGCAAGTTCATTTAAAAAATGGCATTGAGGCGTAAAGTCTTACATATATTGGAAAATTATAGCAATAAAGGGAGTAGCAGAATGATAAAAATCCAAGAAAAAGTTAAGAGGAAGGTGTTGGTAAACGATGTAATGCAAATGATCCCAGAAAATCTCATTTTTCCAGAATAAATTTATCAAATTCTCTCAAGGATTTCTTTTCCGCCATCTAGAAAACTGCATAATGTCAAATTACTATCACCTCAGCTGCCATGGTTTTTCATCATGCAAGTTCCCCCCGGCCCCAGGGTTAAGGTTAGCCATAACACAATTAGTTCCGGACATTTCCAAACTTCCCGAAAAATTGTAAAATAACTTTTATATTAAATATACATATATAAAAAAAAATAAATTAGAATTGGTCTAAGACCAAGGGCCCTATTCTTGAATAACGAAGACAGATAACGTATACGTTAATCTGTCAAAAACATTCGAAATGAATGTTTATGTGGTATTCTTGAAATCCGCATTCCTTATATTCGTACGCAAACCATTCGTTATATAACGAATGGGGTTGAACCATTCGTTATTTATCGCATACGTTAAAATCATTCGTAATTCAAGAATAGGCCCCCAATTCTTATGATACCCTGAATGAATGCTCGTTTGTAATTTCGTATATGGTCACCCCATCTGCGCAAGTTTAATTTTTGAAGCAGTTTTTGAATATATCTCTAGAACGGCTCGTCTAGGATTTAATATTCAGAAGAACTTTTCAGTAAATTAAAACCGTATAGGACTGACTGTTTTCACAGTATACGTAAAAATCCTAAATTTTTATATGGCAACACCAATAAGGGGTTGCTGATTTAGTCCATTTTTGAAATTATATTTATTATTATTTTTAAAAACACTATGTACAAAATTTCAACTTTCTACTTTGACGCGTTCTCAGACAGTGTCCAAATATGTAGTGAAAAATGAAATTTTTGCATGGCAACCCTACGAAGAAGTTACCCCATTTGTCCTATTTTGGAACTTAATTTTACTTTCTTTTTTTTTTAAAACCCCCTGTGCAAAATTTAAGTTCTCAAGGTACATGCGCTCTCGAGTTATCGTGAGCACGGACAGACAGACGGACGGACAGATGGACATATAAAAATCAAAATAACTTTTAAGTTTATGCATGAGTGCCCAATCCGTTTTGCTCTACCATCATTATTTCTAGGGGTTACAAACGGAATGACAAACTTAGTATATCTATCAATTTCATCTGGGGTTAAAAACACAAAAAAAAAAAAAATCAATGGCCCGGCATAAATTCGCTTTTTTCAATTTGGCTCGCTTCTCGAAAATTCTGTGAATCCATGCTCTAGATTCATGATTTGTTCTGAAGCGACACGTTTAGATCTTATATCTTATTAACCCTTTGAGCGGTATCGGCCAGCCTTTGGTGATCCAGATAGAGTATCGCCGTACATGTACGTCCAGCCATGGTCCAGCCCATTTTGGGCGGGTTTTTTTTTTTTGTTACATAATTCTAACAATGATGTTTGTAGGTATACTATTTCATATTTTTTTGTTTTCCTCTACCACCCCCCCCCCCCCCCACCCCTGGGGGAAAGAAATTGCGTGATTTTACGATGAAATATAATTTTCTTAAAATCATATCTCGCGAACGGAGTAACCGATTTTTCTGATTCAAATGCCAAATGAAGCTTAATGCTTTATATTTTTCATTTTTGTTAATAATAGTATTTTTGTCAAAAAATAGTATTATTTACTATTGAGGACTTTTAGCACTTTTTTTTTACATTTTTATTTTGAAGTTAGAAGCCTTATCTATCTATGTATAAAAAATTGCAATGAAAGTTCGGCTTCGTTTTTGAGAGAGAAAGATATGGGTGAGCTGTACATTATTCCGAGAAAAATATTCATTTCTGTATTTGTGCGGCCGTCGAACCCCTTCCTGGAATTATTACGATTCCGAAACTCGGAACACGTGGAACACATTTTCTTTTATTCTAATGAAATGTACATGCATAAATCAGTTTTGCGATTGGAGGTAATCCTACAGAGTTAGTGCCGATCTAAGGTGCAAAAAATCTAGTACTGCAGTTAGAATATAAAAAAGGGAAGTACTAAAAATTGCGTATAGGGAAAAAGGGCAAAAATAAAGAATGATGTCGTTTTAAAAACAAATCAAAAATATACTGCACCTCCAGGGAGGGGGGTGTTAAAGTTTGTTCTGGTACGTTTTGGAAAATCTAGTACAAATTCAAATATGTTTTTTTCTGAGAAGAAGTTTGAACACCCACACCCCTATGGTCCGAGGTCAAATGGCTGAGTTATTATTGAAAAACTAAATATTCCTCTAATTTCCCCCACTCCCCCTCCTCACACAGTGACCCGATTAATATTATCTTTAGCCTAGGATCACAGCTCTCATTTAAGACATCAATGAACTGTCTGCGACTCTTTGTTCAGGAGATATAACCAAAACATTCCAAACTTTACCCCCCCTTCCCCCTTTAGCCCTTACCCAGCGCAAAACCGACTTGACCAAAAGATGCGCGGCGTCGCGACGAACATGCAAACTAATTTTTGAGAGAAACCGTTCCCCCCACCAGAAAAAAGATTACTCCGTTCAATTTGCGAAATCTATCGAAAAATGCAAAAATAACTCACTCCAGGGACGTGTATGCTAAAAAAATTAACTCACTACTCAAAGGGTTAAGTATATAAGATTGGGATGTTAATCGTACTCTTACATTTACCTAGCGTTAAAGGTGAAACTTAATTTTAAAAACTAAACGATATCAACTGAAACTATTCTATTGCAGTAATTTGTGGGAGACTCATAATAATAAATGTGTTCTTTTGTGTACTTTGTTCTAGAACTCCCATATATTGGCGAGAACAAATTGTTCTGTCGATTGAAGCAAACTATTTGTACTGTTCGCTTCATTTATAAATCCTCTATGAAAATATATGAGGAGTTCTTTTGTGTATCTTTTGTTCTGCTCTGTTCTGCGGACACAAAAGAACACAGCTATCATTCCACACAACGTATCAACGATTTTTACGGTTAACTCTTATATGAGCTTGCATTACAGAAATATTTCGATGTAGACAATCAACAGCTGGTTAAAAAACTTTAAAAAGTTTTTATCACTTAAGCCCTAAAAATAGTGATGTATAACAACATACATATTCATACACCTATAATCCATATACTAAAATATTAATTTCGCATAATCAAAGAAACTATTTTGAAATCAAAATGAAATTTTCCACATGTCTGTTGTGCTATTGATGAAAGCGCACAAAATAAACCTCTTGGAATGCTTCACATTGACGTCAGTTGGCAGCTTGGAACATTTTTCAGAATTTCATTGTATGGCCACTTTATAAAGAAGTAGAGAGCACGTGTCAGAAAAACTAATCTAACTTTTGTTGAAGGTGACAAAAGCTGAGAAAAGTGAGTTGATTTTCTTTGTTCCGGTGGTATACGTATACAATGTCACTAAGAGATTTTTGTTTCTAATATTTTCATGTCTAAAAGAAAATAATTTTAGTTGAATACTAAATATAATATTTGAAAATTTCAAGAAAATAATCGGAAGAGTTTTATGTAATACCACTTACACAATATTGCCATTAACTTTTATTATGTAAAACGTGAAAGCTGTCGAGCTAACATAACAAGTCTTAACGTTTAGAAACCATATAAACTAATTAAGATTAATGGCAGAATAAATACATGTTAATACATTTTCATGACGTGAAGGCATTGCATTATCTACTCTATTTATAAAAGTTTCCGTATTTTTATAAATTTTAGTTACTCTTTACCCGTGACGATGACTGAAAGCTCAATGAAATGACAAGGATGCAGATTATAAGACGAAAAAGGAAGATATAAATTTTTCAAAGTTATATTATAAGTGGTAAAAATAGAATAAATTCATGTAATACTTAACGAAAATCACGCTAATCAAATGAACAATTTTTTCCCATTAAGCATAGGTATAGACGTTTTTATTGTACTGAAAACTTCAGAATATAAAATCATATTAAATTGGTTATAATCATTTTTACTGTTCTAAAAATACATACTTTAACAATTAAACTTGCACCGAGGACTAATACAAAATTAAATTCTTTTAGAGCGGTATCATAAGAATTGGTCTTAGGGCTAACCTTAGAACATATAACTAAAGCAAGCGAAATTTCGTGTAAAAACCCTGTCGGTGTGAGGGAATCTAGGTTCTTAGGTGAAGTGGTGGAAAGGCAAGAAGAACTTAACCAAGTTTAATCAAGCCTTGACCAAGCTTAACCAAGCTAATATGCTAATACCAATTGTGCCATTTCGAATTAAACGTCAGATTCGTGTTTTCTGTGCCGGGTTTTGTTTTTTGTGCTTTTTTAATTATAAAACTTTAAATTGTTCCGCAAATTGTGTTAATTTTAAATAAAAACATTTGAAGTGACAATTTAGTGATTAAATCTTGAACTTAAGTTCATAAACTTGTGAATATTTCAACAATGAATTATGCTGTACGGTTCTGTATAAATAATCGCCGAAATGATTCCGGAAACACGCTTTTCAGGCAAGGTGAAATTAAACTAGAATATTTCTTTTCCGCAAATATGTGCAACAGTCGTAAAAAAATAAATGGGAAAAAAAATATCAAAATATGTGTTCAAAATATTTCTTTGTTAACGTTTTTGTGATCCCAACTTTTTTTTTTGTTACTCAATGTGTCAGTGGCAGTTCACAATTTTGGTTTAATTTTAAACAATTCCGCATAACCTCCCTTCAACAATATTTCAGATATACTACTCCCATGACCATAACAAATACATACAAATTACAATTCTACCGTATAGTGAGATAAGCAGCAATTTCTCGGGCTTATTGGCTTATTGCGTTTCCTTTAGGTATACATATGTTCTAAGGGGCCAACCCAGGGTAGTAAGAACAAAGCACGAGCATTTTGCTACAGTTGTGGGCAGAGGTATCATCACAATAATTCGCTCTGCAGTAGTTCCTTATATGATTACCAAGTATAATTGTCAGCGTGTTCAATCAAGTTACAGTTATTTATATAAATAATAATTGTAATAAATTGTAGATAATGAATTGTATAATTAGAAATTTGAAAATCTCAAAACGGCCGAAACTATTCGCTTGCAGTAGTATAAGTATGCTGCCCGTGTTGCAGCTTAGAAAAGTGTAGCACGCTCTACCTTAGACCAATTTTAGCTTATTTTTTAACTTGTTTACTATATATTTAGACATTGCAAGTAGACGTAGAGAGCTGAAATTTGGCACACGGCGTTGTCATAAAAATACGAAATACAAAAACAGGCTAAATCGAGCGACCCCTTCTTGATGGTGCAAATAAAAATTGATGATTTTTACGTATACTGTAAAAAGATTCTGTTCTAGGTGTTTTTATTTTACTAAAAAGTGAAATTGATTATAATCATTTTTACTCTCCGAGGAACCGTTCAACAAATAGATGCGAAAAACCATTTTAACAAGCAAACTTGCACAGGGGGGATACCATACGAAATTACTTAGGGCATTCATCCAGTTCTAGACTATCGTAAGAATTGGTCCTATAACAATTCTAGCTCAATTCCTTCTTTCTTCATTCATCTTGTCTCGACAAACAGAAAACGCGAACACAATAATCAACATTAATTGCTTAAGTCCGCGGAGCAATTAAAACGCGGACGCTTCCTTCGAGATACGCCGTCTAGCAGTTGGGCAGCATGAGTTGATTCATATTCAAGCTTCAACATGACCGTACCTTAAAAAATCCTCTTAGCGGTTGGTAACCCTTGATTTTTTTTCTCTCTCCATTTTGTTTGCATATCTTTGATTGGAGAGCATGTCTAAATTAAGATCCTTCCTACCCAGATATTCCTATCAAAATTATTTTATTATATAGATGAAATTCCGTTTTTAACACCTAGAAAAAATTATGGATTGGACACCCATCATAATTTAAAAGTTATTTTGATTTTTGCATGTCCGTCCGTCCGGTAAGTCGAGAACGCGTTGACTTAGAAGGGTTGAAATTTTGCACACGGAGTTTTTTTTAAAAAAAAAAGGCAAATTTAAGTTCGAAAATTGGCCGAATCGGGCAGCTCCTTCGTAGGGTTGCCATACGAAAAATTCGTTTTTCACTATATAAGGAATGTTTCAGAAAACACTGCACCACTTTTTGTGGTGACTGTACTCCATGCAGTTACTTGTGTTTAACCGTTACTTTTGGGAAATAACTTTGCCCTTTGTCTAGTTCAATATCTGTGAACTTTGCTTCCACTTGTGAAATTAGTCAGAAAAATGAGTTCAAAACAGTTGTTAGTGCGTCAAGCAAGTTTGCAAAAGTTTTTTTTAGAAAATCGGGATAAATCTCATTCTGTTATAGCAAAAGAACTTAAAGTGTCGGGATGGACTGTGAGTAGGACAGTTAAGATACCTTGAGTATTGAACAGAAATCAGGAAGAAGAAGACCAAAAGCAACAACTGATAAAAATTTAGAAAGGAAGAACTACAGTGCATAGGCAAAAATAAGTGTATGTCAGTGCGAGATATTGCCAAAAAAGTGAAACAAGTGCAGCAACTGTGCAAAGAATTAAGAACAGAAATAATGTGAAGACATGCAAAAAACAAAAATGTACAAAAAAGACTGTGTCGCAACAAAAATCATCAATTAAAAGAGCAAGAAACTTGTATTAACGTTTGCTAGCCAGTCCAGATGCTTGCTTGATTATGGATGATGAGTCCTACTTTAAATATGATTTTAAAACTTTGCCAGATCCTCAATTCTATAATTCTATCGACAAGAGGAATGTTCCAGATGAAGAAAAAGTCATTCCACATGAAAAATTTGGAAAAAAAAGCAATGGTTTGGCAAGCAATATGCCAGTGTGGTCAATGAAACAGATCCTTTTTTTTTATGAAGCCACCATAAATACTGAAATTTATATGAAAGAGTGTTTGCAAAAAAGGCTACTGCCCTTATTTAAACATCATACTGCATCACCACTATTTTGGCCAGATTTTGCACAGCACGATATGCTTCTACAACCTTGAAATGGCTTGCAAAAAATGGCGTTAACGTTGACCCGAAAAGTGACAATACACCCAATACGCCAGAGCTCAGGCCTATATAGAAAGATACTGGGCTCTGGTTAAGAATATATTGCGTAAAGAAGGCAAATATGCAACTTCATTACCACATTTCAAGAATTTATAAATTTCTGCCAGTAGAAAAGCGTTGCCAGAAACTTTGCAAAAATTAATGAAAGGTGTTAAGAGGAAAGTGAGGTTATATTCCAGAAAACTATTATTTTAATATTCTAATGAATTAAAGAAAATAAAACAGATATAAAAATAATTTTAAATGCTCTCCAAACTGGTGTTTTATTGTGGTGCAGTATTTTCTGAAACAGTCCTTATTTGGGCACTGCCTGGGAAGAACGCGCCGACGTAGAGAGCTGTAATTCGGTACATGGTGTTTTCATAGTAATAGTAAATAAAATTTAGAAAATGGACTAAATCGGGCAACTCTTTCTTGGTGTTGCCATAGGAATTTTACGTATACTGTAAAAACGATCAGACCTAGACTGTTTTAATGTACTGAAAACTTCTTCAGAATGTGAAATCCTATAAAATTGATTATAATCATTTTTTCTGTCTAGATGCGAAAAACCACTTCAAAAATCAAAATTGCATACGAAATTTCATACGGGCATTCATCTATCTAGCGTATCATAAGAATTTGTCTTAAACCAATTCTAGCTTTTTTACATATTTTTATTTTATTTTTATGTGTTGTCTTGTGACATATGTAGCAACCTTAGATATAGGATGCTGTTGCTGTTAAAAGCCCAGCTTATTCCAAATAATCGGTGTAACGTTGGCCGGCCATACTCTCGAAACTAGGAAATTTTATAAATTGTAATTAGAATTTGCACAAAAAGATAACTCCTATCTCACACTGTGAAAAAGAATAAAATGCTGTCGAACGTGAAGCGAACTATAATAAAACAAAAGTGATTCAGGTCAAATTGCTCCCTGTGGAGTAAGTTTATATTACTACAATTTCTGTTCTGAGAAATGAAATACTTACTGTGACTGTGTGCTAAAATTTTCTTATGAGTCATGAGTAGAAACATGACTCTTGTACATTTCTTCTACACCAGAGCTGGTTTTGTAATGCTTAACCAATAAAATGTACTTGTCCTACTCTGTTGAAACATGTGACGGCAATTAGCACGAATGTTCAAATGCTTTCTAAAACCGGAATTAGTTTTTAAGAGTGAATCTTAACATATTTTTACTTAGAAAATCAATAAAATGAATTTAATTAAGTAGAACGGAAAATTTCGATTGTTATTTTCACGTAAATAGAATTTTGTAATGTAGGTACCATACCATGTATAGTTGAGCATTGTCACGATATACTACTTAAATTATAATTTAACTTCATGATAGTCATTGTTCTTCCTAACTATACGATCTGCATTTACCTTTCCTTATTTTATTCGTTATGCCTCCCAAGACAATCTATATACTTTTAAAAAGAATGAATGGCAATCTTTTTTATAATTATCAATATACAAATGTAAATATTGAACAAGGTTTCGCTTTTGAGCAGATTGAAGCTGGAATCCTGACTGAATTGGTTGACTCATTGCTTTGTTGTGGTTTGTATTCATACTATAGTGAACGACAGAAGTATACATAGGTAAACTATTATCGCAAAATATTGTTTGTCAGAGTTTTTTGTACATTACAAGTACATATGTAGGTACTACTGTAAGTGGTTGTGTTTTTCGTTTAGTTTGCTTCGAGGTGTTCTGCTACAAGGTTCTTTGACCCAACATTTTCAACTTCCATATTAGGAATTTTGCAAAAATTTCGAAAGATTGTACGCCATTCTAGATGGTTTGGCCTTATACGACTAAAAGCTTTACAGTCGCAGAGATCATATTCAGCAGTTTCGTCATACTCCATATACCAATTAAATTATGTCCTCTCAGGTATCCATAAACAGGCTCATGCTCGATAAATAAAGATCTGGCTCTTTGCTTTTAATACCCTACTAGATGATGAAATCATAGGGTGTACTAGGTTTGTCATTGTAACGCATAGAAATAATGATGGTAGAGCAAAATGGATTGAACACTCACGCATAATATTAAAAGCTATTTTGATTTATGCATGTTCATCTTTCTGTTTGTTTGTTTGTCTGTCTGTCTGTCTGTCTGTCTGTCTGTCTGTCTGTCTGTTTGTCTGTCTATCTGTCTGTCTATCTGTACGATAACTCGAGAACGTGTTGAACTCCGAGAGCTGATATTTTGCACAGGGCCTTTCTAAAAAAAAATGTAGACTTAGAAAATGGGACAAATCGGGTAACTCCTTCGTAGGGTTGCCATACAAAAATTTCGTTTTTTACTATATATTTAGATACTGTTTGAGAATGCGCCGACCCGACAATGTTGTTCACGGAGTTTTCATAAAAATAGTAAATACAATTTCAAAAATGGATTAATTCGGGCAACCCATCACTGGTGTTCCCATGCGAAAATTGAGGTTTTTACGTATACTGTGAAAATTATGAGTCCCAAATTGGTAATAATAATTTTTACTGTCCAACAAATTGTTTTAAAAATAGCGGCGAAAACTCACTTTTATAATACACAGAGGGGTGACCATACGAAATTGCATACGGGCATTCATTTAGGGCAAGGCGAGCCAACTACATTTTTATATGGGCCATATTTTCAATTCATTACCGGTTGACGGGTCAATTAGTTTAAAAAAATCACCAATCAAGCTCACGACGGTATCCATAAGCATCGTAGGTAGGTTCTATCAAATCTTTTGGAATGCTAATTTGCCAACTGCTCCAATTGATAGGTAACTGAACTCAAATAAAGGTAAACAATTTATACGAAACGAAACAAAAATGATTTTTAATTTTTGAATCTATTTGTCAACGCGAGAGTACACTCACCTCACCCACATTATTGACATGTTGGCAAAGACGCAGGCGAAGAGATAGAAAACAATCACATATAGCTCTGTTTCGCTCTTTCATTGTTTGTTTAAGTTTGAATTTCAAAGTAGCGGCTGTCCGCTAAGCAATCGCGTTCGCTTTGCGTTTGCAGCCTACTGGTGTAGCAAATTCAAATTCAAACACGTTGGCGGGCCACTTTGTTTCCCGCGGGACTGGGGTTGGGTAGCCTTGATCTACGGTATCGCAAGAGTTGGTCTTAGACCAATTTTAGCGTTTTGTCTTTCTTTTTTTTCTGATAGCATTTATTTTATTTATCTGCAACACAAGTTTTCGTAAATAACAAATGAATGTTTTAAACAGAGAAAACTATTCAAATATTTACCATAACCATAAATGGTTTGTTTTAAAAATCTGGTTTCAATATTTTTAATAGAATAAATTAAAATATCATGAAAAAATAATAATAATACAAATATTGAAACTTTCTGAAGGCAGGTAAAAAAAAAAAAAACACATTAATTTTAAGAAATTAGTGATGAGGGAAAACATAAAAATATTCCGGGTAGAGAATTGGTTTCACTGAACAATTCTTACATCCGTAAGATAGAGCCTTGTTCATAAGTTTACTACTGATAAAAAAAAAAAAAAGTGAGCAGCCGCAGTTGTTTTGATATTCGGATCAGAGAGGACCCAGTACTCAGCAAAAGTTTCAGTTTTGATACCAGCGAGCCTGTAGACAATAAAATTTACTATACGTAGGTTTGTGTCCTGAAAGTGAGAAAATTCATATAAAATTAGCCTAGACTTATTGTTAGATCCCGGACTACATTAGAGACATCTAGCGTAAAAGACAGAAAACCCAACAGGCGACAAAATTATACAATTTAAGACAAAAATGATTATTTGCAGTTCAAATAAATTGAAAATTTTTTACGAGAATTAACTCTCTTAAATTTTTTTCGCACACAATTGTTAAACATACTATTTTGCTTTATATTTAAACAACTTTCAAATAAATATTGCAATTTCTCGTCGGTGAAATATCGGGGAGAAAAAACAAGTACTATTAGGGCCGTAAACACCAACGAGGATAATTCTATTTCCCGTGTAAAGATTATTCTTATCCGAGAATAATCCTGCTTGCTTTGGTCTTAAAAGACCAATTCGTGGAAAACAATAGACCAATCCGTGGAAAACAATGAGTTTTTTGCTTATGAGGCATTACTTTCGGATATTTTCGGTATGTCAAAGTAAAAGAGTATTATGTTTTAAAATAAGAAATGTTGAGTAAGCAATATAATGAACAAAATTCATTTAATTTTCAGTTTTCTTTTTAACATAATTAAAAAAAAAAAAATGAAGTAGAGAAAGAATTTAAGATTAATGCAGATAACTGAAATATCGTTGCCACGGAAACGTGATATTTTTTGTTGTCTGCTGTAATTGTCACTTAAATTCAAATTTATGTAGCTCATCCGTTACCTATCGGAATAATCCTCGAATAGAAATATTACCCCCGGAGAATCTCGGATGAAATATTACACCGGTGTAATACGATGGATTTAATCGCAAGTAATCTTGGTTGGTGTTTACGGCCCTTAGAGTCAAATAATTAAAAAAAAAAACCCACTAAAAATGAAAGAACTCGACGTTTTTTGCTAGCTTTATAAAATAGTCACAGTCTAAGAAATGAGAATACCTACTGACAGGAATTTGATTTAAAAAAACCTCAATTATTACAATTTTTTAGAAGTTTCCGAGCTAATATCTCCATCCAATACACTTTTTTTAATTTTTGCCGACGTTATTTACTAGACTTCTTCGTTACCTTTAATTTAAGATATAAATCATTATTCTGCTACAAATAGTTGGCCAGAAATTCGCATTGAAAAATATACGAGACTTGAAAATGTTGGTACTGACTCCTCTTAAGATAGATACTAATATTTATACCAGGGACTGTAAATAACTGTTATTTTTGGCGATTAGCTAAAAAAAGTCCCATCAAGACTGAATGGTATACTTGAGACGTAATGGCAAATAAAATTTTTAATTTTAAAGTTAATTATAACTGTTACAGAAGACTTTTATTAACTTAAGTCTTATGATAAGAGTCCCAAAGGGCTTTCATTGTATTAAGTGTCATAATAACAGTTTCAGTAGACTTTTATACTTTTGGCTCAGTGCAAATAGTTATCACAGATTCTTATTAATAAAAGTCTCTTCATAAAACTCTAATAAGACTATTAATTTTTTAGTCGCAAGGTAACTGTCTTAGAAGACTTTTAAAAATTTCAGTAAGTCCATAATTGTTACCAGAGACTTTTATTCATTTAAGTCCTATGATATAAAAGTCTCGTAAGACTTCTTTTATATTTTTCAATAACAGTCTGATCGGGACTTTTACATTTTACAGTTAGTTATATTAGTTATTGGTCATTCCATAGCAAATCCACCAAAAATCACAGAACGTGTGACATGACTATCACAAATTTTGTAGAAATTTTAAGTACTTGGAGGGTTGATTTGTGAAAACAAAATACAAATTAAAAATTTCCCCTATACAATGCATATTTCGTGAATTAGGCATTTTCAGAATTTCGCAAAAATGATTTCCTGGGCGCATACTGGTTCGCACACTGCCTAGTTACGAATTTCTTTAATAGAATTGCAGCACATCATGGAGGCTCCTCTGCGGTGAAGCAATGCGTCTGAATTCACGAAGTGTCGTTTTATCATTATTAAATTTTTACACATTTCCTCGTCCAAATAACTGGTAAGAGTAGAAACGGACTAGCACTGAATAGAAAATATTTTACAGTCTTGTTTCTAAGAAGTTTAGTACTTGATTGAGTTTTTATACAAGTTCCTTCTTTTTTTTTTTAATGATAATCCCAAATTGGGAAAGACGTCACGACGTACAGTAGGTTAATAAATTTCATACTTGGTTAAATTTTTATTTACTATTTTTTTTTTTTTTAAAGAATGCTAACCACGAATTGGGAACGATGTGATAGCTTACATTAGGTTTGCGAACCTAGTTCTTAGATGATACTATATTTTGAATTTGAGGAAATGATACTGCCACCACGGAATAACATCGAGATATAACATAAGTGATGGATCTAAGTCGTTTGTTGATTTTAGTATAAATTTTTATTTGAAATGTGATCCCAATCGGGAAATAACGCAGTAATACACTTTAAGCCACTGAAATTGATACGTGATACTCTCATCATAAAGTTTTTTTTTGTTTAACATTAGTGATCCTGATAGGGATAGGATACAATGGCACTCAGTGAATGCATTATATCGTTAAATAAAAAGAAAAGAAAGGATTTAAATAAAACTATTTTTTTATAGCATTTGTTTTGACAGAATGGTAATACCAGTTAGGACATACCTACCATCACTATTTACTTT
The DNA here is from genome assembly GCA_963924295.1 of Dioctria rufipes. Taxonomy (NCBI): domain Eukaryota; kingdom Metazoa; phylum Arthropoda; class Insecta; order Diptera; family Asilidae; genus Dioctria; species Dioctria rufipes. Next base: position 234,721,473 of record OZ002740.1, read on the forward strand.
AGGATACTAGATTCCCTACTTCAATCACTTTATCATAAAACTTCTTTTGAGAGAATAGTGCCCCAATCAGGGAATGGGGTAACAATAACAATTTATTTTAGTCCGGAACTTAGTGAATGGATAAACGATAAGCTTTGGCCTAACGATAACGCATAAACTAAGTTTTGGATCAGCGAGTTGAATTATCCTTGTAAATTTTTTGAGGTGCTCCAAGATATGGAGCTAAAATCAGACATGGCCCTCTAAGTTTTTGTTTTCTTCCTCCTTCTTCCTGGGGCCTTCCCGATGAGAGCTGAGTAATGGTGAGTATTTTTTTACTTGGACTGAACCGTAACTCATTCGGTTCCTAAACTTAAAGCGTTTTCTTCACCGCACTGATACAGAATTGGTTCCGAACGTATGTTCATGTTCGGTTTCTGCACCGGTCTTGAAATTTCTTGTTCCATGAAAATATGTGGTTACGGTTCGGAGATAAACGTCAAATCGGAAGTATTTGTAATTAAGTGGGGATGTGTGCACATTTTGTGAAAATACAATTATTTTATTGAAGTGATTTATTTTTTTATTAAAATCATAAAGGACGAACATTTTCGGATATTGCTTGTCCCTGTTCGGGGCAGGGCTAAGTTCAATTCAGTGGCTGTTCGGGTTTGTTGGAAAAGGGCGGGGGGCACCGAGGATCGTAAGATCTGATCCTCTGTAACTCTTCAGGTGAGAGCAAGGGAGATCCCTTCAAGACGGGTTTGCAGTCGACTTTCTTTTGGTCAATTTAGTACGAATTTTTATATTTTTATGTTAATGGCATATGGTAGCCTAGGTCCGTTTTAGTTACTTAGTCGTGTCAGTGCGTGCCAGCATGGCTACCATGGAGCGAACTATCAGCTTCGGCTGATAGATGAGACTTCACTTCTCACAGCCCTCACTCAACATTAGTTCCATAACATAGCCTTTCTTCAAATTTATCAGCCGCATTTAAGTGAAAATGTTTGAACAACGCCGGATAGCAGGTACTCGAAAACTGAGGTCTTCTACAATTTTACTGGTTCTTAACCCTTAAATGCATATCGTTGTAAAACTACAACATACCATTCAAACGGCCTCAAAATCATCAGTATGTGCTCACTGCATACCGTTGTAGAAATATCACTATCAGCATAATATATTTTATCGAGTGGCAACACATTTTTTTCTTTCACAACTGTCAAATGTCAACTTGACATTGATATTGCAAAGACTTTCGGAAATCTTGAGCAGGTGAAAATTAAGTTTTTGTTTTACTGTGTAATTAATTGATTTTTGAAGGTAAGTACGTACAAAAATAGTTTTTGTGTGTCATAATTCATCTCCTACTAAGTACAGTAATTAGTTTGGTGAATACACATTTGGTTTCTTTAAAGTTTCGTCTATATTCGTGTTGTAAATCTACAACATTATGCATTTACTAGACAAATAACTACAGAATATCCCTTTTGAAGTTCTGATCACTTTTTATTGTTTTTTAGATGCCACCCCTGAATCCAAAGCAAATAGAAGAGTATTTGGCCCAAATTAGTGACGGAGAGAGGTCTGAAGATGATCTTGAGGAGTCTGATGCTGAAGACCGTGAGTTTTTTTATGGAAACCGGGAAGATTTACTTCACGATCTTGAGAGTCCTATAGGAGAGGAAAATGATTCTGATGATGATTCACCCTTGGCAGGAGAGCCACCATTGATAAATGAAGGCCCTGAAAATGACCAAATGCCTCAGGTTTCATTCCCCTCAACAAGTCAAGCTAGTCGCCGAGCAACAATGAGGGGCCTTGTTTGGAAGGTAAAAAAGTTTGTTTTGAATTCTGACCAGACTGCGTTTCTTGGCAATACTACATACCCACCAGAACTGAGGGATCAGGGTGCTACTGGTACTCCCTATAGTATTTTTTTACATTTTTTTACACCTGAAATAGTTCAGAGGATCGTGGAAGAATCTAATCTTTACTCTGTGCAAAACAATGTGACAAAGCCTTTGAATATGACTGAATCTGAACTAAGAAAGTTCATGGCAATATTGTTATACATGTCTGTCATAAGATATCCCAATGTTCGGCTATACTGGTCTAATACTGTTGGTTTTGAACCAATCAAAAAAATAATGACTGTCAACAGATTTGAGACTATTCGCAGATTTCTTCATTTCAATAACAATGAAAAACATTTACCTAGGGAACACCCACAACATGACAGGCTCCATAAGATAAGGCCTATTATTGAACAACTAAATGAAAAATTTGCCTCAGTTCCTATGGAACAAAGGTTGTCCATTGATGAACAGATGTGTGCTACAAAAGTAGCACACTTTATGAAACAGTATCTACCAAACAAGCCCCATAAGTGGGGGTTTAAACTGTATGTAATGTGCAGTGTAAAAGGTTATGCTCATAAATTTGAGATATACACTGGTCAGGAGCATGAGCGGTTTCATGATGAACCAGATTTTGGACCAGTGGGAAATGTTGTAATCCGGCTAGCGAGAGGTGTCCCAAGACATATAAACCATATAATATATTTTGATAACTTTTATACGTCTGTGCCACTAGTTACCTATCTTGCTAAACAAGGGATCTATAGCTTACGCACTATACAATCGAACAGACTTGTAAACTGTAAACTACCTGACAAAAAAACACTGATGAAGAAATCTGTTCCCCGTGGAACTTATGAAGAGCAAATGACTACCTTTGATGGTGTTGATTTGACAGCTGTTACTTGGAAGGATAATAAAGCTGTCACTTTCTTGTCTTCATATGTTGGAGCTGAACCTGTCTCCCAAGTAGAAAGGTTTGATAAAGCAAGTAAGACTAGGATCAAGATTTCTTGCCCACATATAATAAAAGAATATAATGCCCATATGGGCGGAGTAGACCTTATGGACAGCTTCATTGGGAGATATCGCATTGCAATGAGAAGTCGAAAGTGGTACCTACGTATCTTTTACCACCTATTGGACATGACAGTAATAAATTCTTGGCTCGTTTATAAAGATTTGAAAGGAACTGAAGCCAATCCAGTAATCCTGAATTTGTGTCACTATAGACTGGAACTAGCAGAAGTATTAGGCAATGTCAATGATGCATCTGAACTTTGTAACAAACGAGGAAGGCCCAGCACCAGTAACAGCGTTGAAATGGAAATACAAGCCAAGAAAAAGCGAGGGCCAGTTCAGCATGTTCCACCTAAGGACATAAGGACAGATAATGTTGGTCACTGGCCTGATGATTGTGTTCGCAGCAGGTGCAAAATGCCTGGGTGCAAGGGGTACACACAAACAAAGTGTGAGAAGTGTGGAGTAGCCCTTTGCCTTACTAAAGCCAAGCACTGCTTCAAAAATTTTCATATGTAATTAATGTCTAGTAAATGCATAATGTTGTATACCTGCAACAGATGATTTTTTCAATAAATTAGTATCAAAAATAATTAAAAAAAATTTTTCTTTATTTTTTTCTGCATTAGCATGTACATGTCTACAAAATAGATTTATTTCAAGCGTTACGAATAAATCATGCATTTAAGGGTTAAATCTAAACATCTCGGTATGTAAAAATAAATGAAATGTAAGGGTCTTATGTGCAAAAGCACTGAGTTTTTTTTTTTTTTTTTAACATAAAATTAGGAATCATATGCTTAATGCCAATGGTTGGATACCCAACTCCAAAAAAGTCATAGCATATAAATGAAGAGGAAATTTATAATCACTAAGAGATGAGCTTGTATTGGTGTATGCTGCCGCCAAAAACATACGTTGTAATATTCGAAAAAATAGCATGAGTTCGTAAAGTTGTTAAAGAAAAGATTACGTTTTTATCATACTCGAACGAATCAGGACCCAACAAAATCAATATATATGTATTGTATATATGAGGATGATGATTTTATCAACTAATGATTAATAATTTTAATCAAATCTTGGAAAAATAAGACCCAAACATATTAAAAAAATGTTTTAATAGACTAAGTTCTTCAAAAAACGCAACAAATCCTGGAGATACAGTGTGCAATATATTTGAAGATGGAGATTATATCTCACTTCCCCGCCCTACATAGATATGTAGATGTGTCAACTGAAATGCCTTTGGAACTTCATGTAAACCTTTTATAGAGGAAATAACCAAAATGGTAACTTAATTGTATATATTGAAATCTTCATAAATAGGATCGTCTAATTCTATCATCATTACAATGCTGACTATTTAGTATTTAGAAAAAATAAGTTATAATGAAGACGATGATTTTGAGGAAAATTTATCTTCAAGAGTGTGGTTTCGTGGTGAAAACTAAAGAGCCGTTACTATATTGAACAAAGTTGACTATGGGCGGCGAGCCTAACAAGAGAAATCTTTTGAACATGTTGTTTTTTTACGTACTGGCGAATTAAGATTGGTTCACTGTTGTTTTTTACACACTGGTGAATATGGGTGTATTGAACAGTTAGGATACGCGCACGCCGCAATGTATAGCGGAAACGGAAGCTATGCTCGTAACGTACACAGATATCAAAACTCTACAAGACCTACAATACCGGGCAATTGAATTAAAAATAACGTAAAATAAAAACTAGATTTTACGGATTACTTTTTAAAGGCACATCAAGAAATTTTTATGAACATGTATCAATTATGTATGTGTGTTTAGATACATATTACTATAAAAATCATTAGTCTTCAATAAAATTTTCATTTATAATCACCTACCGTTCTTTTTATCTACACATAGCCTCGAAAGAAGACAAATTAACCGCGAAGTTATGCCTATAAGTTGGTTTTTTTTTCCTTTTTAGAATCTTACTTCAATTGTATAGCTGCGAATTCATATTACAAAACTGTGTTATCTGCAGTTATAGCAACATTTTTACTCGTACGTTTATAATTATGGGTTGTAAGTCGCATAACATTATTTTACGAATTTAATATAATAAGTGTCTTTTAAAAGTGGTCCAAAAATAACGTTTGAAAGAGCAATGCGATTCGAGACGTAGTTTGCACGCTCTTTATTAAATTTTTCGTCTTAATCCCATTCTACCAAATTATTTTGTGTACACTTGTTTAAAAGACACAAAAATACTGATATATTGGCTGAGCTACTATATATTCTGTACTATTTATACGATTTACCTTAATGCGCTTTGATTACTACAAACCGGATTCACAATAAGAATGTATGTACATATAGTATGTGAACAGGAGGCTAAGTCAAGGTAAATCTTACTTGAAAGCTGTTTTCAAAGCACCCGAATATACATACACATACATTTGTTTCTAATAATATATGAAAAAGCAAAAGTAAAGATAAGCACTATTCATTAACCTTGTACTCCCAAAACAGGAAGTTGAAAAGAAACCAGAGCAGCATAAAATTTGGAACCACTTTTTAAAGGAAATAAAAAAGAAACTTCCAATCAGATTTTTTTAGATATATACCTCATACATATTTCCACGTTTTTTTTTTTTTTTTTTCCTTAAATTAAGTATTAATACAAAATTTATTTACACAAAAATAAAAAATTTATTTACATTCACAAAAAGCGACTATAACAGCTGATGGATGATCTTTTCCCAAATACACTTAAGTACAAGGCCACAAATACATTCCGGAATTTTTTTACTTTAACAACATATTATGTGGGTTCCATACACACTCCTAAATTTACTCAAGTGCATGTGTAGTATGCAAAATAAAATTAAAAGTTTGTGAAGAACGATGATAATATAATTCTCTCAATGGGAATCATTCTATTTCTAAAGCTTATTGAGAGCCAGCTTTTTACGATCTTGTCGCCGTTCCCATTTTCTTTTTGCCGTTTTCTTATTTTATTTACAATCACTTACTCGGTCGATTGCCTATTGACCGCTCTCTGTCCGCCTGTCTAGTCTGATCTCTGGTTTAATTCGGATAGAAGTGTATGTATTCAAATGAATTTCCCGCATAATAAAAACAAATGTGAATTTCCTCTCCCCTCTTCAATTGCGTTGAACTTACAAATTTCATTTTTTTTAATAAATCATAGTTTACGAATTAAGAACAATAATTTTCCTAGCATCTGAGGGTGAACTTTGGATTGAAATTAAATACGCTGGTATGTAACATTTGTGTAACAAAACCTTGATTTGAATTTTTTCGCTTAGTAGGTACCTTATCAAATTTTCTTTGAATGAGACAAAAAGACGAAGAAAGAAAAGTGGCAGGATATATTTGTACCCAATGGGAACTAAAATTTCATAGGATGATATGAGATTTCAAACCGATTTAATGGCAGCGAGATAGGTGGCCAATGCATAAATAAGCATTACGTTATGTAATGACTATTTCGAAGCTTTCAAATAAAAAAAATACACATTGGAAAAAGACGCGTCTTATATTCAAAGTTCCACAATTGACACAAGGCGTTATAATCTGGGATGGGAGTATAGCCAATGACGTATTACGTTTATTTATTTATTTACTTCTTGTTGGTTGCCCTTACAACAAGAACAATAAAAACAGTTAAAAATTACACAGTTATCAGCAGCTATCAAATTGTGCGCCATCTACAGTCGTCTAAGTAAAACTAAAGCTTCAATTTTCCGGAAGAAAAGATTCTTTAAAAATTTAATTTAATTCGCTTCTAATATAAAGAGACATTATTTTCTAAATAGCGTTCTAGTAATATCTTTTATTATATATTATTTTTGCACTCATTCCATTTAAGAAAAATCTATTGCTATCTACATTTTAATATGTACGATAAACTTACCAGAAAAAATGGTTTAATAAATAGCTTTACGTCGAAAAAGAATGAAATGCCCTCGAAATTATTGTGAACTTTACGTGGAATCTGACGAATACAATCTATTAGAGTAAATTAACATAGAATTTACGTAGAAAATGAAGGTAGATTTATGCCGAAAGAACAGCACTGACTTCATAGCACAAAAAATTCCTAAATTACTTAATCCATTTTAGAGTAACAATATGATTGGAACGGTATAATAACTAATAAAATCATAGAACATGGCTCAATCATTTTTATACTCTAGATGAAATCATAGGGTATACTAAGTTTGTCATTCCGTTTGTAACACCTAGAAATTATGATGGTAGAGCAAAATGGATTGGACTCGACACCCACCAATAATATTAAAAGTTATTTTGATTTTTGCATGTCCGTCCCCCTACGATAACTCAAGAACGGGTGTACTTAAAGCGCCGAAATTTTACAGATGAGCTTTAAAAAAAAAAGTAAAATTAAGTTCGAAATGGGAGAAATCACGTAACTCCTTCGTACACAGTAAAAAAAGTTCCCTAAAGTGAATGGCAACAATTTGTGCCACACAGGTTACGTATTTGTGGATAAGATAAGATTAGGGAAAGCCACCACCTTGGAAAACGTAGATTAGGTTTTTATCCCTAAAATTTAGGTAGGTTTTCTCCTTCAAATATAGGAAATTTTTGTCCCCCCCCCCCTCCTAAAATTTAAGGAATATTCCCTAAAATGTAGGGAATTTAAAAAAGAATCGTTTTTTTTTTTCGCTAAAATGTATGGAAATTCCCTAAAATTTAGGATCCTTAAAATGTAGGGAATAGATGATAGCACCACACTCCACCATAGGTGATAGAGCACCACCACCTTTAAAAAACATTAGAATGAGCTGAATAGCTCATTTCTTATGGCCCATACTACTACGCTCAAACAAAATATTGAAAAACAATATATGACTTGTTTTCAAAAATAATATGTGAATTATATAAACGAAAATATACCATATTTCCATAAAGAATGTAGGAAAATACCTAATTTATTGAATGCTCTCTTCCTTATATCCAAGAGAGCTTAACATTTCGGGAATTTTACGAACTTTATAGGTTTTCTGGAAATTAAACTGATTTTCCTTTTATATAAGAGCAATTTACATTTATTTTTAGGGAAAAACGTGTCTTAAATTTTGGGAATAGTCCTTATTTTTTACAGTGTAGGGTTGCCATACAAAAATTTTTACTATATATTTGGACACTGCCTGAGAACGTGTCAACGTAGAAAGCTGAAATTTCGTACAGTGTTTTTTATAAAAATAGCAAATACAATTTCAAAAATGGGCTAAATCGGGCAACCCCGTCTTGGTTCTGCCATATCAAAAATTAGGATTTTTACGTAAATTGTGAAAACGATCAGTCCTAGAAGTTTTTATTGCATTAAAAAATTTCTTCAGAATATGAAATCCTATTAAATTTATTATAATCATTTTTACTGTCCGACGAACAGTTCTAGAAATATATGCGGAAAACCACTACAACGATCAAACTTGCACTGGTGACCATACGAAAATAAGCCTCCGATGTCCGTCCGTCCGCCACCGCGCTGTATCTCATGAACCGTAATAGGTAGGCAGTTGAAATTTTCACAGAGTGTGTTATAGCAACAAATGATAAAAATAAAATAAAATTAAAGGGGGGCCCCCATACAAGAAACGTGCTTTTTGGCGTATACATAGTGTTAAATTTTGTACGATGCTACAGAAGCTTTAGTGTGCGAGTCCGACTAGCCCTTGGCCTGTTTTTTTCGGTAATGGTATGGCCCTTAAAAGATCGGACTTACGGATTGTCACACTTTAAAATAATCCAAACAAAACAAAACAAATCTACTTACATATAAAAAAGTAACGAATAAATGTCGTATTGCTACTGCTACCTACAGTTTACGAAACATATTATGTTCAATCAGAATCCAATTTATGACATAGTGATATTGTGATTCTTTCGGAATCATTTTGTCATTTAAGACTGAGTGTCAGAAAATAACGCTCTTGAATTCGTGCTACTATGTATTGATAGAAAACGAAGTTTTTCTCCTGAGAGTATTCAATTATATCTAACACGCAGAAAGTATAAAACAATTTAACAATAGTAAACAACATATAGGAAAAAAACTAACAACAAAGCACGTATATAAAGTAATGGCCAAGGCTTCCTTGTCTAATAGAAAAAATTTAAAGATTACACTAAACACCTACATTACTAAAAATAAGTAAAAGTCAAGTTTTCTATTAGTTTTAGCTGCTTTAGTGGGCCAATCGTATCCACAAATTTTTCTTCTCTAACCCAAACGCCAAAAATATGAAGAACAAGAGATCTCCAGTCGCCAACAACAGTAAGAAGAGTGACAAGAGTGAAAGCACAGCCAGCAAAAGATTATCCAGAATTCCCACAACAATTACGCACCCTATTTGATTACTCAAGAAGTAATGTTAATGTGTATGCCAACTAAATATATATTTGTATATAGTATATACTCGAAAAAGCATGCCTAAGCAAATTGCAACATATGTACACGTATATTATGTGCAATATCAAGTTTACGCTACTGAACTCGAATTATAAGAGCAGGACAAAGTCTGACGCTGTCGCCACCTCGAAGAACTTTGGTAAACTAAATTGAATAAAAACAATTTTAATTTATTTGGAACGGTGTTCATTCACAAGATTTATATCAAATAAACCACTTTGAAGATTTGTATAATTTTTGGATTCTTGAATGAAAGAGTTTCACTTACGTGTTGAAATAAATGTGTAGCAATAAATTTTCCAGAAGTTATAAGGGTCTGAATTGTAATGTTATATAAGTAATTATAACATTAAAAATATTAACGAATTTGAAAAAAATGCGCCGATGGCATTTACATGGATGATTGAAGAGCCCATACATATACAAAGCACATTGTTGATTACCTTGTTCCTTTACCTCTTGTTTGGGGGGCGAACAAGGCGATTAATTGAAAGATGTTGACTGATAATTAGCAACTATTTTATTACTATCCTAACACGGTTTATATTCAGTTAAAAACTAAATAATAAATTGTGCAGATTAACAAAAACTGTATGTAAATATATCAGTATTCATCAATTAAAAATATTAAAAAAAAAAAAAAATAGCAGATAAAAGATCAGCGATCAGTAGTAGTAGAAATTAAACATTAGTTGGCAAAGCATAAGGAGTTCCTCAGATTAATTGGTAGAGTTCCAAATACTGATTGCTTGGCCGAAAAATTGTCGATCGGTCACCAGAAATCTGACTTAATGCTCTACTTGATCTATCTATTGAAGTGCAAGAAATTGAATAAATAGTTTGGACACTGAAATTTTAAGACCCTTGATATTAAGGACAATGTCCTGAATTTGAGATAACGCTAAGAGAGCAGTCAAATAGAGTGTCAGCAAAATGTGAAATGTGGTTATATAGCGGCGAAGTCTAAAAATATACCTAATGATGGAATTGAAAGAGTCCAAAATCTTCCTCTCCGAAATACTATCAAGCCCATTGTAAATTTCACAGCCAAATAACAAAATCGGTACAATTAAGGCTTGTGCTAGTTTTAACCGAGTTAATATGGGAGTAACGTTACTAAAAACAAGTAAAAAAGCTAGAATTGGTCTAAGACCAATTCTTATGATACCCTAGAGAATGCCCGTATTAAATTTCTTATGGTCACCGATCTATTCAAGAGTGATATTGAAGTTGTTTTTCGCATATATTTCTAGAACGGTATGTCGCACAGAAAAAATGATTATAACCAATTTTATAGGATTTCGTATTCTGCAGAAGTTTTTAGTACAATAAAAATGTCTTGGACTGATCGTTTTCAAAGTATACGTAAAAAACCTAGGTTTTTATATGGCAACACCAAGAAGGAGTTGCCCGATTTAGTCCATTTTTGACATTTTATTTGCTAATGTAGTAAAAACATCACGCACGAAATTTCAGCTCTCTACGTCAACGCGTTCTCAGGCAGTGTGAAATATATAGCGGAAAACGAAATTTTTATATGGCAACCCCACGAAGGAGTTGCCCGATTTGTCTCATTTTCAAACTTAATTTTACTTTTTTTTTTTAAAGTCCGTGTACAGAATTTCAGCTCTATAAGTATACGCGCTCTCGAGTTATCGTGCGCACGGACGGACGGACATGCAAAAATCAAAATAACTTTTAATATTATGAATGGGTGTCCAATCCATTTTGCTCTACCTACCATAATTATTTCGAGGTGTTACAAACGGAATGACAAACTTAGTATACCCTATTTCATCTAGGGTATAAAAAGGCGTCGAAGCCCATAATAAATTTTCCTAACCACAAAATTTATATGGTCCCTCCAAGTTAATCTATTATTAAATATGATACCTAGATTCTTAGCTGAAGTAACAAGACAAATTACTACACAATTTATATGAGCTGGAGAAAAACCGGAACAGTCAGTACCTGGTCTACTTATAATTAAACACATTGATTTACTTGCATTCAATTTGAGTCCATTTGGCAAGTACATGAAAATCGTCATTAACAGAGCAAATTCTATCCTCAGACAAGCCAATGTACGAGTCATAGAAATTGGTTTGTACATTAAATGAAATCTCAGAGTGGGAGACTTAAAAAACTACACGTGTTTAAGGCGTTTTTTATTTAAAGGCGAAAGAAATAAAAGTTTATTAAAAAATTATGTCCATCATTTGAATTGAACAGTTTTACAGGAGAAAAAATAAACTCTAGATTCTCTTGCAGAGCAATAGCAAAATTTTTCCTGAGAATGAAAGCTTAGTTATAAGTTTAGAATTGATATTTTAATTACATATATGTATCTAGAAAACTATAAGAGATACACATATCTTGGGCTGAACTCAAAGTTGACCTCTTGGAATTGGAAAAAAAAAAAAAAACCTCCAAAAATTTAAAAGTGCTACTATTTTCTGAAGTTGCATTTAGTGCATACAAAATTGTATTGGTGGTCTCTTGCGTTTTTTGTTTTTTTAAACAGGAGGTGGGGCAAGCAATTTGTGCTTACGTGAAGCCTTCTTGCTGAGCTGCCAAAAATTTTGAGACAACATGTTCAGAGCATACCATTACCAAGCACAGGGTAAAATTGAAGGCAACAATACCTACCGTGTGTAACTAGAATAAAAAAAAACAATGTTCGATAGCATATTGAATGAGAGGACGACATTATGTTAATTAATTCAAGATTTCGTATGCGCTGACAACGCCTGCCTGTACTTTTCCATTCAAACTGAACATTTTATCTCAAACTCAATCTGTCTGACAGCGTGCCCTCACCTACTAGTAGACAATTTTTTTACGATAGTGATAGTATTTATCTTAGTGCGGTCGGTAGTAGTAAATAAAATCGTTATCTATTTATTTTATTTCTTCTCTTACATAATAAATTGCCATCGTGCACACTAATCATAGAGAAAAAATTATATTTTTATTATAAAGAGAAGAAAGAAATAAAACTGATGGTTTTGCACATATAATTATAATTTTCCTGTCGCCTATGAAAAATAAATTTCTTGTTAACTTGATTCACTTTAAAAAAAAAAAAAAGTAAAAGCAGTTTATGTTTTGTCGCTTTATCAGTAAAAATTTTCTCTGCGGTGCGGTATGATGACATATCACAGGTTTTTGGTAATAAAATTTGTAGCAAGCTCCATTCTCAGCGGTTGTTTTTCTTTCTTTTAAGCTGATAAAACCAGTTTGGGTTCATTTGATAGGTATAGTTACATATCATCATTTATCAGTGGACATTTAATGGAAATACGTAAAATGCGACAATTCGCCTTTACGATTGGCTTCATGACTTCGTCTTTTATCAGTGATTGGTTTTCTCAGTTATATTTGAAAATATTTTTGAAAGTGATTGACCCAGTTTAGGGCATGGGTGAGGTCTAATAAAAATAAAAATATGAAACCGGTACAAAAAGAAGAGAAACTAAGAGCAAAATGGAAAATTCTCGCTGTTCGGGTTTTATTTCGGAATTGTGGAAAAATATGTATGTATGTATGCATAGTAAGCACTAATATGAATATGCTTTCAGCTGTGCATTCAAATATTATTAAATGGAAAATAATACTGAATGGAGTATTATTGCCTGATTTGGTAAACGTTAGAAGAATATTGTAAGAAATACCTGAAATATTGTGTAAAATTATACACATGTCATACAAATTCAGAAATGTTAATTTTCTTATAAAGCTCTATTTGTCCCCATTGAGATATGGATTATGGCATTGGTTATATCATATACATTTATACAATCGGTGGAAAAGATTTCCGTTTATTGACGTATGTATTATGAAAAAATCATATGTATGAACGCTACAAATTAAATGACTTACAGAATGTTTTCTACAAAAATAAAATAATACAAAAACCAATAAACAAAATGCCAAAAATAAGTATTCAATACCTTTAGGACAATATTTATGTTGCTGTGTAAAGAGATAAAAGAGGTCTCAAGCTAATTTATGGCTTCCACATGATAACCCTCCGAATTATTAAATTTGTTATTGATAATTTCTCTGGTTTTGTATTTATTTTCCTTCACGTGGAGAGTTCTAAGAACAGGCCATGAGATAGGTTCATTGTACTACGTTGTATATGGTTCATTGCATGGCTTGCAGCCTGCTAGCCTCGCCTCATCTGTGGATGGATGTCGTTAAATCCCAATTAATGTTTATTTTTGTGTGATAGTGTTCAATATTGAGCCTAGCATATGACTTACTTTCATACAAAATGTGTTCTGTCAAACACTTCTTCTTCTAAATGGACAAGCATCCTAGATTCATCGAATAAATAATAATTAATAAGAAAACAGCATATCGGGTGAAAACGTAAGCCACTCGGCGAAATGTAGTAGTGTGCTGTGTTTGGCATTCGTTTCGTCATGGCAGTAATGAAATCCTGACATTTTAAAGGAGAACATTCTTTATAATCCACATTGCTATGTAAAATATCAAATTTTTAGTGCCCCTTATTTTTAGTGTCCCTTATTTTCAGATAATATTTCTTAGCATTGCCTTTGTATTGCCCGTGTAAAAATTCATTGGAAAATGTCATAAGAATAAAATTCCGAAATTTTAACTTTGTTGAGCCATCACTTCAAAATGGATTAACGATTATCAATGTAAAAAATTTTAAATCATCATCATAGGATGTAATGTTCAGATGTTACAGGATAATCTAAAAAAAGCACATACTTAAATATTTTTAAGTCCCGGAAACCGTTAGGGTTTTCTGGCCTCCACCCTACAATGTATTGCCTTCAGGTATAATATCAAATACCTGTATAATTTCAATTTACTTATAAAGCTGTGTAAATAGTTTTTTATGTGTGCATAAACAATTTTGTGAAGAAAATTGGCGGCACAAATAATTTAGTGAGAATTATTTTTCTTCTACTTATTTATTTTAGTCTAGTCAATAGGGCCTAAATAAGACCTTTGCCCTACAAAAGGTGGGGTAGTTGTGATTTTTATATATGTTATTCAGGTCCGAGCCCCGATAAAAAATCCAAGTTTAAACCCATGAGGGGTTCCGCGCGGTCCGCCAACTAGGATTAAAGGTGCCAAAAATTGTTTTTTTTTTTCAAAATAATTCCTCAACGGTTGATCCTACGACAAAAATGTAAAAATATAAACTTGAAGAATACTAAATTCCCTACATGTTTTGTAAAAACACTTTTTTTGTAAGTCTGATGTGTAACGAGTTACAGTGGCGTAAACATGAACATTCTTCCAAAATATTGTATATATATAGTACCATTTATACACAGTGTCTCGTCCATGGTGGTCCATACGACCGAACACAGGAGGTGATAGTAGTCATCTAGTCAAACAAAAAATTGTATGACAAGGGGGGAGCGGAATTTCAACCGTTTCGGAGTTACAGGGTGATTAAGAAGATTCGGTAGTCTTTCACAAAATACCCTGTATTTTAAAAAGTGCATAAGTACGGCAGAACTTCATGACCTTTCCAACGACTGCTCGACCAGCCCCGTACTCCTCTCCCCTACTGACTAGACTATTTGTTGAAGGATACATTCAGTTTACATGTTTTGTACTGATGATGTAAATAAAAGTTATACAAATATGTATCATTTTTTTTTTTTGGGAAACATATGTGCCCATAATTATGAAAGTGGTCTAAGTCACTTTTAGCGAAACTGCGTAGAAAGCTAATTGCGATTACAAAGATCCATAATTTTTTACATTTAATCAATTCCTTTAATACCTACTATTTGGAAGTAATGATATCTATACAAATTTGAACTTTCTGTTATTATAATGTATACGTAAATAGCTTTCCATTCAGTTTCGCTAAAAGTGACTTAGATCACTTTCATAATTATTATTGTAAATAGTGACTGTATCACAAATTCACAGCAAAAAAGGTGGTCCCTTCTAAGAGAAAAGTTTGGTAAGGAGCTAAGAAAACGAGATATTGCTTCTGGAAGTGCTGCCGATTTTTTTTTTTTAGATTTTTATTTTTTATATACATAATGTCCATAAAAGGCACAAATCTTTGATTAAATCAACTTTAATTTTTTAATTTTTTTGCTTTTACCACTTTTTAAAATTGAAAACATTAATGCCTTATCTACAATGCATGGTAAAGCAATGTCGTCAATTTTTGTGTTTGAGAATTCATGCTTGCAAAAATGTCTCCTCTCTTTTATTCATTTGACGACATGAACACGAGCTAATGCGTATTAGTTATTCAGCAAAAACGATGTAGTAATACCTCAGGTGTATTCAGCATAATTTAGAACAATGTAGGGGAATTTAGAACAAAACAGCTGTAAACTGGAACTTGTACTTTCAGTATTGAAAGTAATATTTTATATTATTCTACTTGTCCAAAGCAATTTCTTAGTTTACTATATTATAGTATAAATTATTGAGACTAAATACTTCTTTTTATGTAATTCTGTAATGAAATCGAGAAAGCAATTACATTTATGATAATTGACAGGTAAACAGCTGTTTAATTTGGCAGCTTACCACTACTTACATATTTCGTGTATTTATATGCATTCTTCAGCAAACGATATCGTTTTGACGACGTGGTTTAACCACGCATTGTAGATTAGGCATAAATATCAAGATAATAACCCTTACGAAATGTCATGTCTATTTAGGACAAATATGTCAATCATCCGTAAGTAAACCTCAGTCTCGTTCAAATTCGTAAAGTTCTTTACGTCCATTATGGTTCAGTCATTACCACACTTTACTTACGACAATTTGACATTTAAACTTAACGAAGATTTCCTTACCGACACTTTGTTATTTTGTGTTGTGTGCCCATTTAATTTAAAGGGTGCGTTCACCCTTCGTAAGTAAGTTTACTTGCTGTACACATCCATTGTATCTCAGCCTATACCCTGAGACTGATAAGGAAGCATATATGTACGTTATCTCGGAGTTAGTATAATTTATTGCTATATTACATTAAAGGGAGGTTATCGTTCATAACGATGAAAAATTCGATTTTTTTTTACATAATTATCATCCTAAAAGTGTTTAGAACACGTGGCGCAGAGTTGCCATTTTGATTCAATTGGACCAAATTTGGTCTTTTTTTCCTCCTTGGTCCCGGTCCTTTTTTTTTTAAAGAAGACCCTTTTTGTTTTGCCTATAAAAGACAAATAAGCCATGTTCTTTCTCTCTTTCTGTAAATTTATATCTGTTCAAATAATCTCTTTTTGATTTTTTGTTTTTTTATTAAAGAAGACTTCTTTAATACATAGAAAGAAAGATAGATGTATTACAAGTAAATTGAAGTCGTGGATTTAGAAGAATCTGCAAAGCTTGAAGCTGTTTTAGTTATTTTTCTTATAAGAGAAGTCATTTATTTTATGAATATTTACAAAGGATTGCATTGTTATACTTCTCTAACTTACGAATAAGGAATTAAAATCAACCAGGCATACTTAAATTTGTTGGTCTCTATTTTTACACTTTAGACCTTTTTTGAATTCCTTTGTATATTAACCCTCCACGTGGGTGAAGGATATTTTCATATCGTAAGTATTTTAGAATGAGAGCGGAACCGTCCGCCGGCAGGAAAACAGGTAGGTGAAGCGCTCAGAGCGCTTGCTGGGGAGATCTGTTTACGCTACCTGAGATACCCTCACAAATTTTGGGAAACCGTTAACCTTCAGATTCAGCACAATCAGTTCTTGGAGGAAGCGGGCCTCTGTATGGTGGAATAGCTGAAGTAAGCTGTCAAAGATTTTCTATAACGTCAAAATGTAATGAGTTTTTCTTGGAACAACCTTTTTTCAGCGTGTGGGGAGCCCTACAGCTTCAACGGATGAACCGATTTACTTGAATCTCTGAAAGAAAGAAGGAAATTCAATTTTCGGGGCCATCAGGAAGCAATTTTTGTCAAAACTTGATTTAGAAATAAAAAAGTTTTTCATCCGTTGAGGAAAAAAAATCGTTTTGTTTCGGATAAACTGGTAGGGCTGTGAAGCGCTCCGCGCAGACCGAAACACGCCGTACACGGTTTTGTTTGATGGGAGCTGAAGCCACTACCTACCCTTAAAATAATTATTTTATTTTGCTCTGAATTATAATTTGAATAAAAAAATATATTCAGCTGATTTGCTGGCGTTCAGTAGATTTTTCTCGTAGATCGTAGAAGATAGAAAAAGTTAATACAGAGCAACATGGGGAACAATTTGTAGTGATGTAGGGTGATCTTGAAAATCAGTAGTTGCTTAGCTACAAAGTTTAGGATTTTTTTTTTCGTGCCGAATAAAGAACTTTCATAATGGGCTTGCAACTTATCGGTTCTCGCATAATCGGGCAATATCTTTTAAAAACTCGAGTCTATTTCGTATTTTTTTTTTTAATAGTACCCCGTTAAAAAAATACATATTTGGACTTTACGAGAAAAAACAACTTAATGTATTCCATTTTTTCTTATCTTCAATCAAAAGCAAAAATAAAAAAAGCAAAAAAAAAAAGTTGTTTTTCTCTCAGAAATTAAATAGGTATGTATATATGATTTATTTATTTATTAGTATTAAATAACTTAGAGAGAAAGAGCAAATTGTATTTGTTTTTACAATGGAACATCCAATATTTCAAAGTTGCCCTCATTTCGCTTCCTACTGAGTGATTTAACACTAATAAATTTCATCAAAATCGATCAAGTTATGAACTTCTGCAGATAAATCGACGTCACTCCATATTTTTTTTTTTTTTTTTAGTTCCTTGTTTTGACACTAATTTTTTTGACAAAAACTTTCTATTCAACCTAAATTAATGGCACCCAGAAATAACCATGATGTGTTGTGATATTAACACACAACACATTTTCGAACTCAACTATTACTACTTATTGTAATTAGTACAAACTTCATTAGTTCATACATAATTTATTCATTAACTGATCAAATTTTAAATTCAAAACTAAAGAAGACAAACTGGAAATAAATTTATTAAGTTAAATGCCAACTTTCAATTTTTTCGTATAACAGTAACGAAATCTCCGCATTTCTTTGAATATTCCTCCTCCTTTCACCATTTGTGTTAATTTTAATTTGAAATTGACAAAATATAATAACTATTCAATTATTAATTGCAGCAGTTTTACGTAACCAAAGGGGTATACTCTAAAACTTTTCAGAAAATTGTCATAATTTTCGAAAATGAAATTAAGTAGATTCACCATGGTTTCAAGCCAAAGTAGAACTGATAGAACCGTTGCCTTTTGGTATAATTTTATCAGCGAAAAGTTATTTATAAAATCCGTTTCCTCCTCAAATAACAAAAGTAAAACCACACTACATGCATACATATAACTATATGTACATACATATATATAGTATATATTCACTACAAATGTGAATATGTTATATTATGGCGAAGGTTTCCTCCAACTTTTGATACTTTTGACCTCATTTTAGGTCACTGATTGTCAGACACTTCTTAGGAGCTGAAATTTTAATTTAAAATAGAACAATGCGCCTTAAAAGAAGAAAGAAGTAAGTCGCGTCCAGAAGTGTCTATATGGAAGGCAAATGTATTGCTGTTAATTGGAAAAGTGTGGGACATATTAATGTGAATAAGTATTGGAATTAAAATAGCCGCTATAGCTAAGTAGAATAAACCTAATGGAAATAAAATTACTGCTGGCTGCGTACTGATCGAAAAAACCATTAAATTTAAAATCGCCGAATGTTTTATTATGCGCGTATTCCGTGTTTTTTTAGCAATACATACAATATATTGTCTTCTATTCGATTTAATACTTGCGACTGTGAAGGTAGACTCAAAAAAGCCCCTTACGTCATTATTTTATACCTCTACTTAAAAATGCCAGCTACGCAATCAATTTTTACTAAAAAAGTGTATAACTTGTTTGGATTTTAAAAATAAAATTTTATGCATAGAATGTACAGAATAGCACATATTACAAATTAAGTATGTTTATATATTACTTTGCTACGGTTTGGCAGCATATGTAGGTATGTCTTGCTTAGACAGAGGTACAATACAACAAAGTAGATTATTTTAAATTCAAGGTTAACTCAGTATCAAATTTTTTTTCATGATATTGCTAATAGTGGATGGGAAGCTTATCAATTTTCGTTTATTGATAGTTATCCTACATAACTACAATAAATAATAGTGGACGCACTAAATATAAGTAATGTTACATTCCTTATTTGAAATCAATTCCTACGCAGAATATTAGGCAGTATGCCTTTAAAATTGTTTTCAGACCTGCAAATCATTTAGATACACGTGCCGCATCATTTTGAAATAGTGTGTTTCGCTTACATGTATACATAAATATGTATGTAAATACATAAGTTGGTGACGCATGCACAATACTTGGTATGAAAAGCTTGATCATTTTTAACCCTGTACAGTACAGTATAATCGTCAATCTGCCCGATGAGTCGACAAATTTTCAAAGTTGGGTCGTGGGAAAATCAATGTATAGCCAATTGAGACTTAAATCATATTATTATATTCAATCAATTAGTATTTGAAAAATGTTACAGTATTATTTCATTATTCAATGATATTTTTCAGATTGTTAAAAGATTCTTAATTCAAATGCAATCGGTATCGAATCGACGGCATCTCTCCCAAATTGGGTGCTTACCATTCCCCTTCTATATGCCCTAGAATAACACACATTATTCTAGTACGTAGTTTTATGTCTTCAAGATTTCCAAAACCATGGAAGCATTAAATTTTATTTCATACCCACTAAAGTAATTATTTTCTGGGTTATATTCATCATCATCCATCCTGTTAAAAATTGTACCACTTTTATCCAAAATCACAGAAAAAGTCATATAGAGTTCATCGAAATCCATCCATCGGAAGTTTATGTTAAGTTCAACTTTTTCGGTTGTCCAGTATAGGGGTAGGTAAACATAATTCCGCCATATCGATCCAATTCAAATGTATTAATGGTAAATTTGTATAGGCATACGCAGTTTGGCACATTACACCGAAATAAATTAAAACAGAGCAATTAGGTAAATTTCAACTTTTCCCGATGACAAAATCTGAAAAATCATCTGTTTAAAGATGTGCTTATATACTTAAAGATGGATGAAAAAGCTTGTGTTTAGGATATAAAAAACATGTGGAATTAAGACAAAAATATATTTTCTTCTACATGGAGGTGAAGCGGTAAGACCGACCGAAGCAATTGTGTTCATGCTTTCGCTTGAGCAAAATGGACTAGATCGCATCAGATCGAATCAAATCGAAACGGCGGAATTGTGTTTGAGCCTTAAGTAGGTATGTCGAATATTCAGGTATCCCAGAATTGAAAATTCGGGTATTCTCGTACTCAAATTTAGGTAATTGATTTTCAGCTTTCTAATACCAAAATTTTGTAACCGTATTTTGGACTTTGTCGAAAATGGAATTTATTGTATGTAGGATGACTTGTATTCCATCTCAGAATGCTTCAGAGTTAATAATTTAAATATTGATCCCGCTATATATGTATATAAATATCTTACGCTTAATATCCAGCACAAAATTACAATCACCGCAAAAGCATTCACCTTTACCAATACTTGAACTCTTTTGAATTGCTAGCATTAGTAATCAGATTTGAACCATGAAGTTACTCTAACCTGTCGCGATTCTTTAGGGCCTCCCGACCACTAAATATAAAGCTCAGGTTTCAAGCGTGTGTTGAACAATGCGTGCACATAAACGTTCCAACCCTTTCTTTTTTAAATACGTCCATTTATAAGGATCTAGACTAAGCAAAAAAGGTTCAAAACTGCATCCAAATTGCGTTGCTTTATTTGGAAAATATAAATTTCTATTTTCCGAATAATTCGGATCCAAATCAAGATAGTTCGTATCCGGATCCAGATCTATATAGTTCGGATCCGAATACCCCGGATTTAAGGAATCGGATCCTGATTATTTTGGATAATCTGAATAGCAAATTATCCGGATACTTTCAGTTCTAGTCTATTTGCATACATAGTTTATGTAAATACGCTTAAATTCGTGTCGTGTACTTTAGATCCACGAAATCTAAAACTTTGAATCTTTATAACCGGTCAGATACATATCAAAGTATAATTTTCGCAGATTTTCCACAAAATAAGGACATAAGAGACATAAACTCGTTGATTGCATACCACTGTC
Organism: Dioctria rufipes; assembly: GCA_963924295.1. NCBI lineage: Eukaryota > Metazoa > Arthropoda > Insecta > Diptera > Asilidae > Dioctria > Dioctria rufipes. The sequence goes on from OZ002740.1 coordinate 234,742,958, forward strand.
AAATAAAAGCACCTCATAGTAACAAAAATACATGATAAATATTAAAACCATAAAAAGCTTTTTTACAAACTTATTACTGTCCAACTAAACAAAACTACAGAACAAAACAAAAAAAAATGTTATTCTTTCAAAAATTACTTTTTGCCCCTCTCCGGGTTTATCATTTATGTAAACCTGCACTGAACTCTCAACGGCAAAAACATGGACTATCAACACAACCAGAATTCATTATCCCAAATCTGACTTCTCACTATTCCTGTTTGCTATATGTTGTATATCTATGTACATATATTCTAAGTTAGAAACAGAAAGTAAGTCAGTTTCTACCTACTGGTATCTTCTTTCAAAAAATACTGTTCCAAAAAAACCATCTTAATAGATTTCGAATAAGCGCTGGCATACCCGACATCTTTAAAGAGGAGGCATTTTTGGCTTTTGAAAATATGTAAAATATAATTCATAATTCTCTATACTGTTTTTATATACGGGAGACTTATTCATTCTGGCGTTGCAGAACTTTTCGATTGTAAGTACTATGAACCTTGAACAAAAATGTGTTTTGTTGTTGTTGTTTTTTTAAGAAAACAATCTATGTATATAATTTCAAGCGTTAAACTCTAGATGAGCTATTAAGATTATAGATCCTCTATTTTTTCTACCACCCTGTAGATCGACTAAATATTTTTGGAATTTTATGATATGAAATTTATGTGATGACTTAAATTAAGTCGCAAATAATAGCATAATTATAACTTCCTGTTTTTTCTTATAAGCCATATTGGTTAGTATTCCTAGGCCCAAATCATCTATCTTGATATCGAACGAAAGACATCATTCTTACTTCATACAACTCTTGTACGGATGGCAGCTTGTCATTAATTTACGGCATACGACATAACAAGGTGTGCCTACTAATTATTTGGCACTTGAGCTGTGACGTCGGCATCACAATTCATATAAAGAATTCACAAATATTATTTGGTAACAGCTTTTAGAAATTACGTTATCCATAGTAATTATCATAGTAAATAAAAAATTTAATATTTTAAAAGATTTATAATTATCTGGTAGCTAAATAAAAAACAAGTCAAAAAGCTAGAATTGATCTAAAATCAATTCTTATGATACCCTAGCTAGATTAATGCCCGTATAAAATTTCGTATGGTCACCGATCTACGCAAGTTGATTTTTGAAGTGGTTTTTCGCATATACAGGGTGTTTCCCACAAGGAGGTCAGTAGAGCGGGAGGTGATAGTACTCAGATAGATGAACAAAAAATTGAATGGCTGGGGGGGGGGGGATATCAACCGTTTAGGAGTTACAGGGTGATTAAGAAAAAAAGCTAGTTTTTCACAAAACACCCTGTATCTTAAAAACTACAGGTTGCATGGTCGAACCTAGAGTCTACAGTTTACAGTTTTTATAAAAAAAATATTAACGACCTTTTTGCGAAAATAATAGAAGTTAAATTAAAAAAAGAAAATCCGAAATTTTGAGTTTAGACAACCATAATTCTTGAGGGGAGAGGGCTATGGAGCTGATTGAGCGGTCGTTCGAAGGGCCATAAAGTTCTGCATACAATGAGCTCTTAACTGTGGCCATAGGCCTAGTAGTTTTTAAGATATAGGGTGTTTTGTGAAAAAAATATCTTTTATCCTTAATCACCTTCTAACTCCTAAACGGTTGATATGCCCCCCCCCCTGCATTCAATTTTTTGTTCATCTATCTGAGTGCTATCACCTCCCGCTCTACTGACCTCCTAGTGGGAAACACCCTGATTTCTAGAACGCCGATGTATTATTACAACCAATGAGGAGATTGATCAAATAAATTCAAAAGCAATATTTGCTTTCATCAAGCTCTACAACATGTTGTGGTTCATTTCAGAATTAAATACCCTGCTCTGGTAAAGGGTTTTCCAATAAGAGGTGTTATTTTAATTAGCCCGCTATTTCGGTAGATGTCACTTTTGAAGCTGTCATTTTTTGACATTTGACAAGTAGAAACTACGCCATTAATAAAAATGGAACGATACACGATTCAACAACGCATTGAAATTATTAAAATTCACTATAAAAATGGTGAAAATGTGGCAGAGACGGTTCGTAAAACTAACATTTTTGGGTCGTCGTGAAGCACCTTGTCGGACCGCAATACAGAAATTGGTAGAAAAATTCGAACTGTCGGGACAAGTTAGTGATGTGAAGAATATAACCCGTGCACGTCGCTCAAGAACAGCCGAGAATATTGCTGCTGTAGCCGAAAGTGTTGAAGAAAACCCAGGTTTGTCCATTCCTCGTCATTCTTTGGAATTAGGCATTCCACAAACGTCATTACACCGTATTTTGGATAAAGGCTTATAAAGTTCAGTTAACACAAGAACTCAAGCCGGCCGATCATCAACAACGTCAAGTCTTTGCTGATTGGGTCCTTGAAATGCATGCATAAAAATGATCCGGAATTCCATCGAAAACTCATTTTGAGTGATGAGGCCCATTTCCACCTCGATGGCTTCGTCAACAAGCAAAATTGTCGCATCTGGGGCTCGGAAAACCCAAGAGTTATTGTTGAAAAGCCTCTCTATCCTCAACGTGTGACTGTTTGGTGCGGTTTATGGTCCCGCGGGGTCATTGGACCTTACTTTTTCGAAAATGAGGCTGGAGCAACAGTTACGGTGAATGGATTGCGCTATCGACAGTTGATTAATGATTTGTTATGGCCGGAATTGGATGGTATTGATCTGGACAACGTTTACTTTCAACAAGACGGCGCTACGTGCCATACAAGCAACGAAACCATTGATCTTTTACGGGAAAAGTTTCCGGACCGTGTTATCTCTCGAAGAGGTGATCACAATTGGCCACCGAGATCTTGTGACTTAACAATTTGCGACTTCTTCCTTTGGGGCACGTGAAAGAGAAGGTCTACGTCAACAGCCCAGCGTCGATTCAAGACCTCAAAGATGGAATTCGTGAGGCTATCGAGGACATAGGGCAGCCACTTTGCGATTTGGTTATGGAAAATTTCATGAAAAGGATATGGTCCTGTAGGCGTGGTCGTGGTGGTCATTTGGCTGATGTTATTTTCCATTATTAACGGCATACCTTCCTCTTTATAATGAAATCAAGATCCGATCATTTATCTCAAAAAATGGCATTTTTCTTTGAATATCGAAATAACACCTCTTATTGGAAAACCCTTTATATCATGCATGTGATATCTAGTTCTTGTGATACTAGTCATACCTTATGTTGTTATTAACTATTGAGTTTTGTTAAGCTCCTTAATAGCTGCGTAGTTTCTTTTAATTTTTTTGGGAATAATACCATCAGTATAATGATAGAAACATTACTTAGTCGTTTGATTCCACTGAATTTATCTTTTCTCGGAAAATGTATGAAAGTCTGCTTTTGGCCATCGATACGATACGCTTCGACTTCTCTAGCTCTAGTGTTGCTCAAATATTTTGGGTAAACCCTACTTCCTAATTACGCTTATAAGCAGATTAATATTTTCTACTATTTATTTCAACTGAAATATATTTCTTCGAAACTTTTGTAATTTCTTGAATTTGTCCTTAAACGAAAAGTTCAAGATTACAGGTATCACTTTTCTTTTAAATCACAAGGATTTAATGTATTTCTTAAAGATCTTTTATCTATTTTATCACTTTCATTTGTTAAATCAGTTAAGTGTATACAAGAGAAAAGGCTTTTCGAAAAAATTTTATCAATTTAAAAAATTTTAAAAATTGCAAAAAACGCAGAAAGGGTCACTTTTTTGGTAGAGTGTAATAAGTAATTTTAACGCTTAGCTTTTGGGCTTTTTAAGTCGAATCTGAAAAATAGGTTTTGATGACGTGTTTTTGATAAAAATAGTGGTTAAATAAAAAAAAACATTTAAAATTCCGAAATTTTAATTTTGTTGGGCCATAACTTCAAAACGGAGGGGAGGAATGGAAAAATTAATAGATACGAAAAATATGATCACTCGACGAATACATAATTTCAAATGTTGTGGTCCATTCCGGAATGGACACATTTGAAATGATGTATTCGTCGAGTGATCATATTTTTCGTATCTGAGGTGTTGAGGGTGTCGATCCATTCCACTACCAATTTCACAATATGTATACTCTGCTCTAGTCCATTCCGGAATGGACCACCAAGCCATATAAATTTTGTATACTTTTTTGGTTCTGCATGCGACAACTAGTGCCATCTATGGTATGACCTATCCATAGCCTTCGGGTTTCACACCACTTACGGGATACCCTGTATTTCCAAATGGTTTACATAGTAATCACACATCACACATGACACAATGACAGACAATTATAATTTAAAACAATTTTAGGGAAGGTTCTACGAGTTAAGTTTTACTGAAAACAGCTGACTGACACATTGATGTTACTATACTTACAAAATATCGAGAATAAAGACTTATAAACTAGACAGAGTGTTTCCTCCATGCTTGTCCATTGAGCGGAAGGTGATAGATTTCACCTAGCCAAACAAAAAATTGTATGGCAGGGGTGGGGGGCCAATCAACCGTTTCGGAGTTATAGTGTGATTAAGAAATTATGCTAGGTTTTCACGAAAATCAAAGCTCATTAGGCGCTTTCGGCAAGCGCATTCTCTGCACTTTCGGGGAACTGTCTCAGTTCCATATTGAGCTATCAATTTCGAACGCAACCACTGAGCAACTGAGACAAGTGAAACTGAATTTCTTGTCTCTGTTGACTCAGTGTCGTTATTTTGTGATTTTGATTAATAACTAAAGTTTAGTGAGCTATTTGAATAAACTAACAACACTTTCCTCAATTTATTACTATCCATTTTATGTGTTCAAAATTATTTAAATGTCAAAATTGGCAAATCAGCTGATTGGTTTGAACTGAGACGATTGCTCAAAGTTTTGTCTCAGTTGTCTCACTGAGACAGTGCTTGCCGAAAGCCCTTATTGTATGCAGAGTTTCATAGCCTTCCCAACGACTGTTCAACCAGCCCCGTACCATTCCTCTCAGGAGTTCTCTCAGGGGTTTAAACTTAAAAAAAAAAAAAAAAAAAAAAAAAGGTATACCTAGGTAACATAACTTTTTTTTTTATAAAAACTGTAAACTGTGGACTCTCTTCTTTAATTTGACCTATTACACCTATGTGCTAACTGTAGTTCTTAGAGTTATTAGCACTATTATTTTTATAAAAAAAAAAAAACACCTCAATGACACCAATTTTTATACCCTAGATGAAGTCTATAGGGTATACTTGTCATTACGTTTGTAACGCACAGAAATAATGATGGTAGAGCAAAATGGATTGGACACCCAATCATGATATTAAAAGTTATTTTGATTTTTGCATGTCCGTCTGTGTGTCCGCACGATAACTCGAGAGAGCGTTCACTGAGTGCTGGAATTTTGCAAACGGACATTTAAAAAAAAAATTCGAAAATGGGACAAATTGAGCAACTCCGTGGTAGGGTGCTTGCTATACCTAGACTTAGAGAGCTGAAATTTGGTACATGCTGTTTTGATATCAATAATAAATAAAATTTCAAAAATAGAATGGTGTTGCCATACAAAACTTTTATTTTCACTATATATTTTCACACTGCCTGAGTATGGATTGACGTAGAAGCTCTTATTTTGTACATGGCGTTTTCATAAAAATTGCAAATTTTAGTTCAAAAATGGACTAAATCGGTGCTGCCATACAAAACCTTGCGTTTTTTATATACAATTTGGATACTGCTTGAGAACGCATCGACATAGACATCTGAAATTTTTTAGACAGCGTTTTCATAAAAATAGTAAATAAAATTTCAAAAATGAACTAACTCTGGCAAGCCTTTTTTATTTGTTGCCATACATAGCTTTGAGTTTTCACTTTATTAAACTGTTATGTTCGTCTAGAGTATGATATTATTTGTCTTAGACCGATTGTAACATTTTCTTTTGTTCATATTGGATATAAGAATCCCAAAAGCTTCGCTTTTGACATTTTTTACCTAAAATATACCATTTTTGCGTTTTTTACACTTTTTCTTGAACATATCCAGTGCAAAATTTCTCATTGTTCCTTATTAGGTTTGCAATATTTCAGCGAATGTCAACATTAATATAGAAATAGGATTATAAAATGAATTCATCTGAAAATATTTAAATGCGTGTGATGAGCGTAAAATATCCACCACCAGTTCCCCTATTCGTCATTACATCTCAAATTAAGACGCATACGACTGTGACAAAATTAGACAACTTTCAACAAATTGTTGGTTGGCAATTACAAATAACCAACGCGAAAAGTGTGGTCAATGAGCCTTCCTGTTGGTGTCTTTAAGAAGAAGTATCAATGTAAGACAAAGTAAGTGACTATATATACATAAGAGTCGAATCCACATACATATATGTATTTACATATATTATATTCTTTTGATACCTACATACATTACTAAGCTTCGGCAGTTAAAGTCATTCATATAACGGTGCTACAAGAAATTGATGAATTTATATTCGCGTGTGCCCACTACAGTTGACTATCGGCACAAAAAGATAAACAACAACACAACAATAACAACAAGTACAGCAACGACAACAACAACAACAACAAATGAAAACTCTTTGAACAGGTTCTCTGTTTATTTGTTTATATTTCATGAACAAAAGGTAAACCGATGACAGACTCGAGGTGGAATCAAGAGGATTCACTTTTCCATTTATTATTTTTTTATTTTTCTTGAATCGAAGGAAAATGTGCTGAGCAGAGCCAAAGAAAAAAACCATACTGATCCACACTACTACATTGGTCTCCCATCATCAGAATCAGTTATACGTACGTATGTATACACTACGTAAAGAACAGGATGGAAGATACAACTTTTTCTGTACTTATTGTCTGTCTGATATCTGGCCAGAATCCAGATCCCTAAAAGGGACGACTTTAATCAGCTGTTTTGATTCAACTTTTGGCTGACCCTAGTTAGTCTAAAAAACTATGCCTATAATTCTTCATTCTTCCGTTTATAAATTTTTTCGTTTTATCCGAAAATTATCCTCTAGCAGAATAAAGCTTTCTGGCGTTTTTGAAAGGCTTATGCCGATTTGTAAAGTATACAAACATACGCAGGATACGAGTCATACACAAAAGGTATCAACATCTGCCCTTGCATTAATATTTCGCCATATACTAAGAAATATATTTTACAAATGCATCGGTGAGGGGTTGGTGGTGGTTATGTGCTGGGCTCTATAAAGCATGGAATCAAGCTCAGGGATTTAGAGTTGAAAAAGGTGAGCCTTCTGGAAGAGAACAACTTTACGCAGCATCAAAGGCATTCAACCCAAGTGTGAGGTCAGTGTACGAACGACATAGCACACATGGCCCAAAATCTACAACAGTGTGCGCTGTATAGAAATCGCATGTAATGTCGTGGTTTGTACACTGCTGAGCTGCAAGTATCGTGCACCAACGCGATTCGATAAGGGGAAGCTTGGTTGTTCTGTACTTCGATCCATCAACTACCTATGAAAGGGCCCCACGATGATAAGAAGGAACTGCAAAACGAAAAGGGAGGCGGCGGCTCAGATCCGAGGCATTGTATTTGCAAAAACTATTTAATTCTTCTGTTTACATAAACTGCCTGATGCTTTTCCCTGTGTTCTACAAAGAACATTTCTTGAAATGAAATTCGGGAAATTGTTTCAATTTAAAGCTTTGCGCCAACATTTTTATATTTATAGACAGAAGTTCAACGTTAGCTGTTCGATGTAGGCGGATCGTGATGCTAAATGCGAATCGCTTTGAATCTTCATCTTAATCAATTTTTAGAAGTGCTTTTTTTTTTAATTCATACATATATACATGTGAAAGGTAGAATATATTTTTTTGTAATATATTGAGATAACAAAGTAGAACAGGAGATAGCTGCTATATGCCCTTGGAAATTTTATGTATATATAAACAGTGAAAAACAATAACCTCCCCCTTTTTTGTTCGTCTCCACTTTGTGGTGGTTATAAACCCATGGTTCGCTAGCCTCGTTTTTACTGTTAGTATAAGTACGTGTGAATACTGAGAAATGTGGGCCTAGGTAATGTGAAGTATTTCGATCAGCTTAGCTTACTTTGTTTCTATAAAAAAAAAAGTTCCATCAACATCAAGTGATGAGGTCAGAGAAATAAGAATTTCACAATTCTCCGATAATAATATTCTTGATATTCAAAATTATATAAACAATGAAAACCATGGAATGTAATAAAAATTTCTTTTATTTTCCACCCACAGACACACACATATACAAAATGGACTGCTCGTTGAACCAAAAATGCATGAAAGCAGCACCATGTGTGAAACACCCTGTATAATGGAAGAATTGTCCGCCGCTGCAACTCGTTACCTATCTGACTTACAAAAAAAGTGTTTATACAAAACTGTAGATTTAGTCTTCTTCAAATGTGTATCAGCCATTTTTGTCGAAGAATCAACCGTTGAGGAATTGTTTTGAAGAAAAAAAAAGAAAAACAATTTTTTGGTACCTTTAATCAAAGATGGCGGACCGCGCAGACTCCCTTTTTCATCGGGACCCGGAACTAAGTAACATATATAAAAATCACAACTACCCCACCTTTTATAGGGCAAAAACCTCTATTGACTGGACTATAAGTAATAGATAGAAATCAATTTTAACAATGTGCTGAAATGGATGAGTGTGAAGAATTTTGTGCTTATTTTTATATTTAAAATGAAAAATAAAAGTTTATCTAAATAATATCTTAATAGAAATTAATTTGAAATATGTGGGTGAGGTGCAACCATTTATCTTAAGAAATGTTAATGAATTCAAATTAGGTTTATTTCATACTTCTAGAATCATAAAGAATTAAAAATGTTCAATTAGCTTCATTATAATGATGATAATAGTATACAGGGTGGCCAGGAAAGTGACGTCCAAACGTAAAATTTAGATGCCTCATATTGAGGGTTATCCGGATCACCCCCATGTATGTATGTTACGTGATTTTTGCGTAGTATTTGAGTTATGATTTTTTTAATGGGTTTTTGAAAATTTTCGACCGGATCGGCTTTAAAAAAAAATTTTTTAAGCTTGTAGTATGTTTTTTCGTGATTTCTTTTTTTTCTTTTTAACTTATTTTATAAGAATTGTACTTTCAACTATATTCAGCTTCGTAACATTAATGGAAGCTACAAAAGTTTTGACTTAAATGGAGATTTTACGTTCGAGCTAGTCAGATTTGAATTTTCAACTTGAAATGAAAAATCTAAAACGGAAATTCTTTAGTAGACTGGTGCCGCTTTTTGAACCAAAAAATATAAACAGGCAGAGACTAGCCGGAAAATTTAGTGAAGGTTATAATTAAGAGAAAAAAATAATCAAACACGAGATAATGTTATCGGGCCCATTGTCCAAACAACCAAGATTTCAATTGGTAATAAACTCTATAGGAGTGTTGCGCAGCTGCTCCTTGGCAACTCTCTTATTCTACCCCCCCCCCCCCCCTCAATCAACCACTTTAGGCGGGCTTGAACCTTTTATAAGTACCTATTCCACAAGCACCTTTCTAATATGAATTTCCAGAATTCACAATTTTGTAAATTTTTCTACCACAACTTTTATATTCACTCAACTTTGGGTATGATGCCATAGAGATATCTCAATAAAATTTACACGGTAAATAGGCCATGAAATGAGGAAGTTTTAAAAACAGGTTTTGGGTGAAAAAGTTATGTGATTTTTTTTTTAATAACTGCCCTTAAACATATTGGTACATTTTATTATTTTGAAATTTATAGATTTTAAGAATTTCTTTTGGTGCAATGGTACGAGCTATGGCTTTTTACATTGGCTGAGTCCAACATTTAGCTAAATTGAAAAAATCAGTAATTTATCTCAATTATTCAAGTCACTATGACCAAAAATGTGTTCGTTTTAGTAGTTTGGTGAAAAATTACGAACAAAAATCATAACTCGAAAGCTGCGCAAAACCGCATAACATACATGGGGCTGATTCGGATACCCCTCCATATGAAGCACCTTAACTTTACCTTTGGACGTCACTTTTTGAGCCACCCTGTATATATATAGAAATTAACATCGTATGGCATTAGTTTCTACTTAAGAAGGAACATGTACAATGTTTGTTCAAGTACAAAATACATATAAACAGTAATACTAAAATTTATCTAATTTTTTAATGTAAGCAAACGGTCTTGTCTGGAGTTTAAAGATCTGATCAATCAAGTGGAGCTGACCAGTCTGGAAATTAAAACAACAAAACAGAAAAGTTCACTTTTTCAGGCTGGAAATTCAAGATTTTCAACTACGTACCCACATTTTAAAAAAAATCAAGCAATGTGTGCTGTGAAAAAGTTATGACGAAAAAGCAATGCTCTACCTTGTTTCTTCCCTAGTCCCAATAAATATAGTCTTCCTGAACCCTCGCTTTCAGCAGCAAAAGAAAGACTTGGTGCACTAACTAGAACATATAAACATGTATATCCTTGGGACAAAATACTTCTATCAAATTTTATTACACTTGTTTAGAAACGTTGGAAATTCTTAATAACATTATTTGGTGCATTTGTTACAGAGTACATTATTACGGACTTTTCTGAAAGGTTGGTACCTGATTGACCTCACCAGTAAAAAGTTGTATTCAGTGCTGGTTAGATTATTGTAGCTTAAAAAGACTTTACATATTTATTTAATAAAAAGTCTAAAATATAGAAAATGGGCAGTCGTAAAAGAATGACGGCCGAAGAAATTGGAAAAATTAAAGGTCTAAAAACGAAGAATATTTGAATATCCAAAAGGGGCGAACTAAAATTAAGAAAATCGCTTCGAAAATATCTGCTGGAACAATTGCGAGTATTCGTATGGTGCAACGGTTATTGAGACTATACAAATCTACAGCGTCGTCGTCTCAAAAAGAAGCCAGTACTAATCAAGAGAAATAAGGAAAGTAACCTTGCATTTCCTCAGCATCACATGACGTGGAGGAACGAGGGGAAACAGGTGATATTTTCTCATGAAAAGCGTTTTACGTTAGATGGACCCATTGGATACGCATTCTACTACCATAATCTGAGAAAGCAAGAATTATTTTTGTTCCACCGTCTTCGAAAGGAAGAGGCGTAACATTTGGAGAGCCATTTGCTACATTGGAACTGTTGACCCCATTTTATTACTGGCCGAGCAACGCTAATGGCTATAAAGCTCTTTTCACTATCGCGAAAATTAAAATAAGAGAAAAACTGGAAGGTCAGGATTGGACATTTCAACACGATCACGCAGCCACCTATACAGCCATTGGTTCACGGAAGAAAACATAAGGGTCCAGGAATGGCAATCAATATTATAGAGAATTTATGGAAATGGCTTACTAGGAAAGTCTATGGGGCTCAGCGTCAATTTGATAGCGTAGCAACCTTAGAGACAGCAGTAATTTCAGCTTGAAATCAAATACACTGATCGAAATCATACCCAATTTGTACCTGGCACACTCATTATTAAAATATACACAGATGTCCAAAATAATAGGTAAAAGAGAAAAAAACTTAAAAATAATATGAATTTGTTATTTTTTTTTTCAAAATTTTTCCTTTGTTTTGGTTAGCTATAAATTATTAGCTTAACCAATATTTTGTATCACATAACTGTAATTTTTTTCGCTCTAGCTAACAAAATTGTGGGAAAAGCTGGTAAAAAAATACGGCATTTTCAAGTAACAATTTAAAGCTAACATTTAAGACAGAAAATATGAATTTATATAACGTTAAATTATAATAATCTAGAATAAAAAGTAATTAATATCCCGAGTGACCTCCGTTATTAGCAATGACAGTGCTAATTTTCCTGTGCATGGAGTTAACTAACTTTTGGCACTTTTCAATTGCAATTGCAACATAATTTCTTCGAGGATACTTTTTTATTGCTCCTTTGTCATGATATCATTAATTTTGAACATTGGACCGATTCCGTACCAAGAAAAGCAGGTCCATATCATTATATTTCCACCACCACGTGTGACCGTTTTCTTGGTAAAACAAACATTAAATTCTTTTCCTGGTGGTGGTCTTTGCACATTATGGTTACTATCGGAATCAAATAAATTAATTTTGGTTTCATCACTCCACAAAATATTCCTAAACATTTCGTTGGAGTGATCTTTAAAATGTAACATTTGGTTTCCTTCGGCGATTCTACCAGGTAATATTTTGTATTGGAGACATCAACAGCTCTAACGCTAATTTCGTTTTTTATGCCCGCAGAAATTGATCTCGATGAAATAAACGGTTCTGTTTTTACAATAGTAGGTACTATGCAGTCATCTATGGTAGTCGACGTTTTTTCAGATCTACCTCCGGTTTCCCGTGCTTCTGTGGGTCTTAACGCATTTACAACAAATTTTATTAACCGATCCAACAAACTTAACGTTTTGCCACTTTCTCTTAACTTTTGACATAAGCAAATTTCTTGAAATTTGCAAACTAACGGTAGGTACCAATTAGCAGAGGAACCGGCGTTACCATATGAAAAAATTGATGTAATTATTATTATATAGATATAATATAATATATTATATTATATATGTATATAATATATAATTATTAAGTGTTGATGGGACTTTTTTAGCTGACTTCCAAAGATAACAGTTATTTACGGTCCCTGCCCGTAATTTCATATGGTCACTCATCTATGCAAGTTTGATTTTTGATCTTGTTTTTCGAATAATTTCTAGAAGAGTTCATCTGGCAGAAAAAATGATTATAACCAATTTTATAGGATCTCAAATTCTGAACAATAAAAATGTCTAGGACGAATCGTTTTCACAGTACACGTAAAAATCTTAAATTTTGATATGGCAAAACCCAGAAGGGGTTGTTTGGTTTAGCCCATTTTTGAAATTATAACTGTGTTCTTTTGTGTCCGCAAAACAAAGCTGAACAAAAGATACACAAAAGAACGCCTCCTACATTTTCATAGAAGACTTAAATGAAGCGAAGAGTACAATAGTTCGCCTCAATCGACAGATCAATTTGGTCTCTCCAGTATATGGGATTATAAAGCAAAGTATATACATACATTTAATATTTTTACAAAGACCGTATACAAAATTTCAGCTCTGTACGTTGACGCGTTCTCAGGCAAATTCCAAATATTGTCTTAAACACAGTTCCATTACTGGAATAATCGTCGGTCGTCAACTTCGTTTTGTTTTTACACCCTGTGTCAAAATTTTTAGCTCTTTTAAGTAGGTATACGCGTTTCCGAGTTATCGTAAGCATATACTGAGATGCAAAAATCAAAATAATATTATGCGTGGGTGTCCACCATTTGCTCTAAAATAATTTCTTTGCGTTACAAACTAAATGATTTCATCATCTAGTCTAGGGTATAATAAAGAACATTACTCTTGCCAGTTCCATGTATATGATACATGCGTACACAAATACAAGGAATATGAAAAAAAATATGTTCGCTGAGCTTCAGTGTGCCATTGTCAGAAAAAGTCCATGCACTGATTTGGTCTCATCGAAGTCGACATTAATATCTTTCTATTGATCAGCTGTTTTGATCTGTGCCCAATGTGTTAAATCTGTTGTAATTTATAAATGGACATCGCAATTTCACCATTGCAAAAGAAAAAGAATTATAAACAAAGATTTGTGCTTAACAACACCCACGAATATTTTTCCCAAGTGGGATATTTGAGAAAATAAATTAATTTTATCAGTTTTTTTTACTCACCGTGTTTTTTTATTCGGGGTGTATTGAGTGGTAAATTTTCAGTAAAGTTCCTTTATCAACTCTTTTTAAAAATCCATCGTTTATCCTGTTGGCTGCTGTCGAGGTTATTCTCCCTTCAAACTCCACATCGCAATAAATTTCGAAAAAAGGTAGAAAAAAAAAACAATCACCAAGATGACGTTTCGATTGTCCGCGACGACACGACGATGTGAAAAAAAAAATTTATAAGAAGCATGGAAGCACACACTCTCTAAAAGCGAGGTGTATTATAGATGTATAGTACGTGCGCATACAAGTGACAGCGATGTCAAAAATTCGATATTAATTGTATCGCAGCAGCGACACATAAACCGTATTTTTCCGCTATGCTTCCATATGTATAAGGGATGGCGTATTAACTTCTCAACAAAGTTAAAAATGGACCATTTTAATTAACATCAATAATAAAAAATAAAAGGCCACTCTAGCCACCATTAACTCACTCCCTACCAAGAGCTGTGCTGTGATTACACGACCTATACAGGAATGCACACACACTCATTCGTTGTCTACCCAAATCTCTACGTGTGTGTGCCAAACTATTAAAATCAACAAAGTTCATCGAAAAACATTTTTTTCCATTGATTAGATTCTCTCGTGTTTATTCTGCGCATATTTTTTAACCTTATAGTTTTCGTTATTGTAAAAACAAAAAATAAGTCACTTTTTACAGTAAATTTACCGTTTTTGGACACTTCACACACATGCATGCACTGACAAAACAGTCTCTTTTACATAAGGCTTTACAAAAATAATTGCCCCTATTCCACTGCGATGTTTTCGTCTTACCAATCCCATATGCCAAGCCAATTAAAATTTACATAAGAACTTGTTCCTGCTTGCGTTTTACTGTATATTGCAAGAAATATTTCCTTTTGTCCAACCAATAATTATGGCGTATGAAAGCACTTTTCACTATTGAAAATAATCAAAGCCTTGTTCTTTACACTTCAATTAAAAACTTTTCATGAAATTGAGATAATTAACCAATAAACATCTGTCATCGCGGATTTTATCCTAAAACTGAACTACTGATTGACATACTACTGCACTTGCTTCATAAACCGTTGTAGATCTGCACACGGCCGTGTCCAATTTTCATCTGAGAGGCGATTGCTGAACGCAGAACGACCTTTTCTTTCCGTTGTTCGATTTTCGATATTTCTTTCTTTGTAGCTTTTTGCCTTATATAAAAGTTTAAAAGCGCATAATTCCCCTGCGGGAGCAATTGAATATTTTTGCGGGGTAAAGAGATAGGGGGTGAAGTCTGTATCATTTATGCGAATGCGATGCGATAGTAAATACATAATGACGAAAAATTATTGAAATGCTTGAGTGTGTGTGAACCAGGTTTATATATTTCAATTTAGCTTTGTGTTTCTTGATTTTATTTATTTGTTATTCCAGATGATAAAACCAGCTGGGTAAGTAAATAACTGTCAAGCAAATTTACAGCATGTTTATATACTATAGCATTTTGAAAGATATACAGCACAGTGGAGGACATAAATGTGTATACAGCAGAATAATTAATAAAGTAATAGGTTGGGTGTGTTCTATTGGTTCCGTGCAGAGCACAGATTACAAATTGAAGTGATTTAGTAGGGTGCAAAGAAGAAGAAAAGATTTTGAAAGTATGTATAAAATAATTATGGTGACATCGACATTCCACAGAAAATCGACAAATGTCTGAATGAGCCATCTCCGATTTTGATGAAATTTCACAGATGGGTTGGTATTGTTGTTAATAGTAACTATGTTGAAATACAGGGTGGGCCAAAAGTCACCATGGGGTTTAAAAATTTAATAACTTTTTTATTTTTTTTTTTCAGTTGTGAATCTCTCCATTATTTATTCTCCAGATGTTATTTATATAATCTAAAAAAAAAAAAATAAAAAAAATATATAAACGAAAAAGTTATTAAATTTTTAAACCCCATGGTCAAAAATTTATATCAGCAGAATGTATAGCACATCGCAGGCCCATGAAGTAAACGATATTTATTGAAAAATGCTTCGAAGCAGCTGAAAAAAAATAGTTAAGGTCCTTTTTCTGAAAATTTGTTTTCAAGGATAATGAATATGTCCGTTATCCTTGAATATCTCAAAAAGCACATTCTCGATTATTTTTTATTTTCATCCTTACTGGGTTTTGAAGGAGCTGTAGAAAGGAGAAAATGGAACTCCTTGAATTTTGGATGGAATTATTTTTTAAATATAGTAGGTACCTAGTTCCTCATAACCTACTCGTTGCCAAAATTGCGAACACTTTTGGCTTTGGTTGCACTGCTAGCAGGCTCATTTCCAGGTATATAGCTGTAACTCTCTTCTTCCAGGGTTATCACCTCTGGTGTCCCACAAGGGGCGGTTCTAGCTCCACTCCTGTTTACTATTTATATCAACGATGTCACGGAAGTGCTGCTTGGTCACAAATTCCATCTCTATGCGGATGATTTGCAAATATACGGTGCTGCCAGTGTTGATGAGCCTCCTAGCACAAATGATATGCTCCCTAGACTGCTTCTTGAAAACCTGACCATCCCTCTCTGAAATAGACATGTCAAAATCTTGGTCTTCTCATGGACCCCCATCTCACATGGCGACTTCAGATTAGTAAGGTTTGCTTCTGAATTTACTATGTCCATCAGACAAACCCTGATTATGTTTCATCCTGCCGCATTTCTATTATGCTGATGTTGTTATGTACGCAAAATTGAATAAGGCACTGAAGGCATGCGTAAGCTACATTTTTCGTCTTAGACGGCACTCCCACATTTCCTTATTGGTCCAGCTGTCCATGCCTGAACCCCTGGCGAAGCTCTTGGAACTGAGAGTGCTATGCTTCATTCATAAAGCTAGATGGGGCTCTCTATCTGCATACACTAATCAATCGCTCTCATGGAACAACCTTAATGATCTCAGAATTGTCCTACACAGAACCCGCACTTGATTTGGGTCTAATGACTTATTTGGTCAGGGAGCTAGTCTCTGGAACTCACTTCCGGAACCTGTAGCCCACTCCACCTCTTCACAATGGCGGTGGTGAACAGGGCGCTTTGGCGTTGAGTTTTTCCTATTAGTAATTTAAATGAAAAAAAAAGAAACAAAATGGATTGTCAGTTGATAGGTTATATTTTTTACTTATTTTCTTTTATAATTTTTACTTATTTTTATTATTTATTTTTCATTTTTTTGTCAGCTGTCACTGTTACTTTTACATTTTTCATTTGTTAATCGGCGTTTTCTTACTTTAAATACTTTAAGTTCTCGTTTGTTTGACTTCATTATCTAACAATATTGCTAAACTTGCATTTGATCCTTTGGTAGTTTGTTAAACAACTTTGTATTTTATCGATTATACCAACTATCTATTACTTACTCGATGTACCTAACGTTTTAACATATCGCAAGCTGAGGTTCTTTAATAAATGATTTTCTATTCTATTCTATGTAGTTCAAAACACTTTGAACGAAACATGATGAGTTGTCAGATTATGTACAGTTTGTTCGGTAAATAAGAAAGATGGAGTAGGGTCAATGATTTTTCTTGAAGTATCCTAATCATACTTTTGTTCAAACCGCCTTCCTAAAATCACCCATTCCCACTCTAATTTACTTTAATAGTCCTTTAAAGCATTGGAAGAATTACCCAATATCTACTTTCGTTCCAAAGTTATGTTTTTATGTTATGCGAAAAGTGAAAATGATTAATTTCCTGAACACAATAAATGTTATACTTGTTCACTTTTCGCATAACACAAAAATCCTAATAACTTTTGAACGGAAGCATATTTTGGGGTAATTCTTTTTTGTTGCAAAAGACGAGTCATATTTTAAAAGTGAAAGAATTATGTCCTTGGTGTAAAATATTTACAGGATCATGGATAAAACTACAAATTTGTATTACATTATTTGCAAGGTTTAAAGTATAAGGTTCGGCGACTGAGACATTTGACCATAAAAAGTAACATGTTCGACATAGTTAGACAGGAGGAAAGGAAGGTTCTCTTGCAACCAGTGCTCAAATTTGATCCTGCGACTTATGAGCATTTAAGTCACCACACTTCCTTCGAAAAACAAAGAGGGGGAAGAAGTGATTTTAAAGAGAGAGGTTTGAACAAATGTATGATTAAAGCACCCTAAAGAGTCCACTGGCATACTCCAACTGAACTGCATATATTTAAAAAATAATTCCATCCAAACATCAAGAAGTTCTATTTTCTCTTTTCTACAGCTTCCTTAAAACCCATTGCGGATTAAAAAAAAATCGATTGTATTGTATTGTAACTATTCAAGTACCTCCGTATATTTTGTCACCACTGCTCAATTTTATATTTTATTGGGAGTATGCCCAACACTAATGTCGCTAGTGTGAAAAAAATTAAAATCATTTAACTTTAAAGGTCAAATTAGATGTTATCAAACGGTCTGAAACTGATGAACGAGCAGTGGATATAGCAAAACATCTTGGTATTCCACCAACATCTGTAAGAATCATTATTAAAGATAAGGACAAATACCAAAAATATATCATAGATGCAGGACCCATATTGAATCAAAACCGATAAAATCTAGAAGCACTATCATGTAAAAATGGAAAAACTTTTGTTGTTGTGGATTGAAGATCAGACTCAGCGTAGCATGCTTTTAAGTCAAATGTTAATACAATGATGATTTTAAAAAAAATAATGGGTTACACTTGCGAAGGAGAAATGATAAGATCAAGATGTGGTTGGTTTGATAGATTCAAAAAGAAATCTGGTATTCATAATGTTAAATTGTTAGGAGAAGCAGCTTGTGCTGACAAAGAAGCTGCATTCGAGTATCCGAACAGATTTAAAGAAATAGTCGAAACAGGTGGTTACAGTCCCTAACAAGTATTTAATGTTGATGAAACTGCACTATTCTGGGAAAAAATGCCAACCAGGTCCTTTATTGCGCAAGATGAAAAGGCAATTTCTGGACATAAGCCTGCAAAAGATAGGCTTACTGTACTGCTTGGAGGTAATGCCACAGGCGATTATAAGCTTAAACCAATGTTGGTTTATCACTCCCCAAATTCTAGGACTCTGAAAGGATGTATTAAGAACAGATTGCCAGTATTTTGGAGGGGAAATAAGAAGGCTTGGGTTACTGAATCCATTTTTCAGGAATGGTTTGTTGGATACTTTTTGTTCTGCAGTCAAAATATTTTGCACCAATAATAATCTGGCAAATAAAATATAACTGGTACTAGATAATGCTCCTGGCCATCCAAAGGATTTAGATGAACTGTCTGAAGGTATGGTTAAAGTTGTATTTTTGCACCCAAATTCAACATCAATATTACAGCCTATAGATCAATATACAATTGCTAACTTCAAGCAATATTATCATAAATATTCATTTTCCCAAGCTCTAAAGGCCACTGAATTTAATATGATAAAAGCAATCAATATTATTGAACATACATGGAATGCAGTTTCTCAAAATTCTATGCACGGTTCTTGGAAAAATCTATGGCCAGAATGCGCAGATGATTTCAGAAGCTTTGTAGCAGCTACTGTTCATATCCAAGAGAAAATTGTGTCACTAGGAAGACGTTTGGGTTTTACCGATTTGGAGCAAAATAATATTGTGGAGATAATTAAATCTCATATTACTGAAGGATAAAGATGATGATACGGATTTAGTTGAGCCTAAAATTTTAAAATTGTGCATGCATTGACATATATTAAGAAAGCTAAAGATAGAGATATTGATAGTGCGGTAAGATCTTATAGAGTGATATACGATGACAAAAAGAAGGCTTCAGTATAGGTTGCATTGCATCAATATTTTACTAACGCGCCGAAGAACGTTGAACAAACGACTAGCCGTAGGCCATCCGAAATAACTATTTCTAGTTATTCATGGGAATCTTCTGAAGAGAGCATTTTTCCTTTACTTCCTGGAGCCCTCTCGCATGAAATGAAGGTCGTCTAGGTTCGCTCGTTTTTTTCTCTCTTTACAGGTCAATTAGGGACTCTGAAAAAATCTTGCCCTCAGAGTCAGATGGGATGATGGGGCATGCAAAGAAGGCGTGACGTAAGGGTCCCTTCAGGACCGAATGTGTGCCGGCATTTTGTTTGTAGGCACGACGAATTTTTTTTTTTTGATTATGGCTGACGGAAGCGGCAAGTTTTTTGTGGAACCTCCCCACACTCTCCGCCAATGAGCCGAGGCGAGCTAGCGTGTCGCCCTGCAGTCAACGCTGTCCGTCGAGTGATCTGTCAGCTCATGCTGGCAGTCTGGACTTAACGTCTGAAAGCCAATCACTCACTATAGCTCCATAACAAATTTAATACCATTTTTTAGGTTGTGAATTTTGTATTTTTATATATATTTTTCTTATAAACATAGTAATCCAATGAATT
Organism: Dioctria rufipes; assembly: GCA_963924295.1. Taxonomy (NCBI): domain Eukaryota; kingdom Metazoa; phylum Arthropoda; class Insecta; order Diptera; family Asilidae; genus Dioctria; species Dioctria rufipes. The sequence continues at coordinate 234,763,162 of OZ002740.1, forward strand.
TTTCATAATTTTTTTAGTTTTTGAATGTATGTATATGTAGTGTACATATATTTTGTATTTTTATATTTAATTAAATAATAAAATCGATTTTACTCTAATAAAGAATTAAAATCTAATTTTCACAATATAAATTTATTAAATCTGTTCAAATGCCCTAATATTTCTTAATTATGTAGATTTTCGTCACTACATAAATTAGTATAATAGCAGTAATTTTTTCATGATATTTTATTGCCTCATATAACATTGTTTTGGTTAACGTCACATTTTTCTGGAATCATCTAACAACGTTAACTGGGGTATGATATTTAGTTGGTGGGTGTATATAGCTGTCATTAATAACCATCGTCTACATTTAAGGTTCAACTTTTATCTTATCATATGAAGTTATCCAAAACCCTCGAGAATACTTCCCAAGCCATGAAACAGAAATCTAGATGTGTGCGTTCAGAGTCCGTTTTCTAAAATGTTCTATATTAATACTTATGGAAAAGTGCTAAACATTGGCTTTATGTATGCCACAGAGCCTAAACTACTATCCATACAGGAAAATAGTCTGCTAGTAATTTACAGCTTGATTCCTTATCTTCCCAAAGACTACACTTCTTATATACCTTACTTAACAAAATAATAAAATAATTTTGATTACAAAGTAACCTTACAATTTAACGCTCAATACCTCTCAGCTGAGTGATAATGGCATGTGTGTATGTGCAGCCGGAGTCGGAATCTGTAGGCAGCTACATTTGAAATCATCAGCCCACGGCATGCCATGACGGCACAGCGACATTACAATGATTACTCAGCTGAGAATTTTTGTTTGAGAAATCGTAGTCATTTGGTTAAGATTAATTTTTTTTAAATAATTTTGTTAGGAAAGGTATGAATTTTTTTTTTACAGTTCGGAAGATAAGAAAGCAAGCTTAAGATTATCGGAACATCATTTTTCTGTATGAATAGTAATTTAGGGCGGAGGATCTATTCAAATCAAACTTTTGTCAGTTATACATAAGAACACTGCAAATATTTTAGAATGTAAGGACTCCGTTAGGCCTCGCATGTGGTAGGGAGGAAGCCTGTTTCATGGCTTGTGAAGTATTCTCGAGGGTTTTGAGTTATCCCATGTTGGGTGCTTTCCAATAACGACTTAGAAATTCCATCATTGAAGGCAAAAGTTTTCCAAATAATATTTAGAATAACTGCCGCAAAGTTAGTGGTTTCCGATGAACCTTTGCTTCTTATACGTATATAGTACATAAGTGATGTTAGGGACCAAAGATCCTTTTTGAGGTCAGCTTTCCGGATGTCTGTTATGATTATAAGTCCCTTAACCACACAAGGCATTCCAATTAATACAGCCGTACTATTTCCAAAATTGGTTACAGTTCAGTGCACATTTTAAGCTTGAAAGAGACAAATAGATTTTAGCCAAAATTTGTGGCATTTTTGACTATAACTTTCTAAATAATTTTAATTTAATGCAATACTATTTTATAAATACAAATAATAATTAATTATAAATCGGTTTGCAATTGTACGAAATAAAGAGTTTTCACAGCCTGTTCAATATTTGTGCCATTTTTGAAGCAAGAACGCTCAGTCCATTCTTATTATATGTCAGTGGGTTTATAGACGACAAGGTATTCCCATTAAAATTTTGACACATTGTAGCTGATAGCCTGTGACGTAATTCTGTAACTAATGTATATACATTTTTATAGGAAAGACAGAGAGAGGAGAGGGAGTATTGTGTTTGTACCGTGCTTTTTTATACATTTTCACGATAATTCGTCACTAATGATGCAACGTGGTTCGTAATGGGAATATCTTGTATTCAATATACCTACCTTGGTCTGGTGTTATTGTCAGATACAATGTGTGCCGTTGTCGGCCTCCAAATAAGCATATAAATTCTAAAGAAAAAATTTCCAATAAATATCTAAGAAAAAATTGAGAGCTTCCCTACATCAGATCGAGTGGATTTTATATTGGAGCCAGGCATTGGTGGCTTACCCTTTGGTTTCGTCTGGCGTAGTAGCGCCTCTACAATACAACAAGGTACTAAGTCAGACTTCCTTAAACAATCACTAGAGTTCTATTTTCTATATACAAGGGTATAATCCTTGTGTACATATAGAACTATATATCTGAGACAACTTACAACTAGATAAGAAAATCTCCATATAAAGCCTGATCACTTTTTGAAAGCACTTTAACTTTTTATTCAACCAAAGAAAGCTATCATTAAGAAAAATTTATGTGGCATACTACAGCAAGAAAGAGAGAGAATGTGTAGAACTTTCTATTAGAGGGCCATTAGCTCGTTTTAGTTGGACCCCGTTTTTGTGAGGCTTTGCACATCTAGATATAAGTTGTCTCAGACTATATAGTGGTTGCAAAAATGCTTCCTTGTTATAATGTCAGATGGCTCTACTTGTACCATTTTGAACAGTTTTGCTCACTCTTCGCTAAAAGCAAAGCTATGCAACTGAAATTGGACAAGGTGTTCAAGGGATAAGCCGTAAGAGCATAGCCGAACTAAAAACAGCTGGGAGTAGACAACGCAACGCCTCGATAGAATATAAAATTCACGATGGCTGGACCTGATGTAGGGAAGACCGAAATTTTTTCTTAGAAATTTACTGGAAATATTTTACTAGAATTATTATGCATATTGGAGGCCGACAACGCTTGCTTGGGCCACTAACAATTTTTATTAGTATAGACTCGTAGGAACAAATAGCATTCATTTTTTCTTAGAAATTTAGAGCAAATGTTTCGGGAGAATTTTTATTCAGTCTGGTGACCGACTGGAGTTACATATTTTCAAATGCAATCATACAATGTGTGCTGCCGTTTCGTCCTCCAATGCATAACAATTCTAAGGAAAAAATTTAGTAAAATTCTAAGAAAAAATCGCGGCATTCCCTACATCAGGTCCAGCGCTGATTTTATATTGGAGCGAGGCTTACCCTTTGGCCACGTATGCTCTGCAGTAGCAGGAGTAGCGCCTCTACAACACAACAAGGTACTAAGTCAAATTAGAGTTGCTAGACTGCACCAAATGGATTCTCGTACCTACCAACTTTACAAAAATTTCGTACGTCATGAAAAATTCTTGTACACTAGGTTTATCGCGAAATTAAAGAGAAATGGCGGCAAAATTAAAACTGGCGATTGTTTAGTAACATTTTATTTAATTTTTTTATAACAAAAACAATGGATACATTTAAAAAAGTTTTATTTGATAAATTTTTGTGTTAAAATTGTACATAGTCTTGTTCTTAAAATAAAAGTAGATCAGGCTAGGATTATCTGGGTCCAAGTCAATATTTTGGTCACCAACACATGGTGCGACTTTTCATTTGGGTGGTTCGTTTGAAGCAATCTTTCGACTGTGTTTTAATAAATTGAACTGAACGGAGGGCTCCTACAATTGTTGAGAGCTTGTTCCTTAATTTTTTTTTTGTTAAGTTGTTCTTGTTAAAAGTCCTCTCGGTATCGGCATTGGAATGTGCAAGAGTTAAAACGGATAGCGTAAATTGAAGCAGAACTGTATATTTTTGGTCTGAGTGATTAAGTATCGTCTCGGTGTCTTGCCGATAAAACTTTGTCTTTTGCTTTTATAACTGGCAATGCCATCAATAATTCATCTTCGAAAAGATAACGTGCTTTAATTCCTATGCAGGGTACAGATGCTTACCGAAACTATTTGCGCAAAAATAGAGACATTTTCACCATGCGACTATCAAGTGTTGAGATTTGCAGCATCAAAATACAGTAGGTAGGTATATTGAGGGATTCCGTAGAACCTACAGAACATTTAGAAATTTCTTTTAAATTTCTGGTAACTGGCGAATCTTGAATACTTGAATTTTATTACGTACGTGTTGCACAGTAATATTGCGCTATTACTTTTTTGTAGCTCATTGCAAATTACTACAACACAATATTTTTCACCGCCAATGGTTCATAACTGAATGAATCACCTCATGTTAAGAAATTTGTCTGAATTTCCCCGAATGTAAAAACAATTGAAAAGAAATTTGTGATACATTGTTTACATCATATGCTGCCATTAGAAAGCGACTTGTAATGTATCGATGCCTAATTGTTGAAATCACAAATTGATAAAAACTTTATGTTCGTGTGCGACCTCCCCTATCGCTGATCATCTCTTTCCGCCATTTTCACGCGCGGTGTGCTAAAACTAGACCGTCAAAGCTAACTTATAGTTGTTGCAGATACTCTCGGCACTTTCCCCTGAAGTAAATGATGAGATCAAGCCTTGAGCAACTATCCCAATATGCTTTCTTTCTAATGGTGTTAAAATAAAATTGCATGTAGAACAAATTTATGGAAATTATGGTGTTTGAACCAAATCCAAGCTACTTTTATATGAAAAACTCCCGCAGTAAGACAAGGCAAAAAGTAATGTAATGTTGGCCGCAATGCCTTTTCAAGTTTACTTCATGGCTTGTATATTTCGGGGGTTACAGTTCTGCTTATCTTTCTTAAATTATATTTTACTGCTCTTTTGCTAGTAGTATTTTCAGTGTGAAAATTCTGGTTGGAAAATATTTGACGCCGAAATTCTCGTACTTTCGTACATCTCGTAACATCGTACCTGAGTAGAAATTTGCGTACATGTACCAGAATTATCGTACGTCTAGCATCGCTGAGTCAAATTGTGTTTCGCAATCACTGCATATTCTATACACAAGGGTATAACTAATCCCAGCAAATGCCACTAGTTGCCAGGTGTATTTCCTGTAGGTTAACAGATTTAGACTTGCTGTAGGTAGGTAATGTTACTACAATATGCTGGAGATGGTTTCATAGATCATTTTAAACCGAGACTTTTAGGTTTCTTAAATTCACTATGAACAAGTAAAAAAGTTGGAATTCGTCTAAGACCAATTCTTATGATACCCTAGATGAATGCCCGCATTAAATTTCGTATGGTCACCGATCTATTCAAGTATTGATTTTAAAGTTGTTTTTCGCATATATTTCTAGAACAGTTTGTCGCACAGAAAAAATGATTATAACCAGTTTTATAGGATTTCGTATTCTGCACAAGTTTTTAGTACAATAAAAATGTCTTGGACTGATCGTTTTCAAAGTATACGAAAAAAACCGAAATTTTTATATGGCAACACCAAGAAGGAGTTGCCCGATTTAGTCCATTTTTGACATTTTATTTGCTAATGTAGTAAAAACATCATGTACGAAATTTCAGCTCTCTACGTCGATGCGTTCTCAGGCAATGTCCAAATATATAGCGGAAAACGAAATTTTTATATGGCAACCCCACGAAGGAGTTGCCCAATTTGTCTCATTTTCGAACTTAATTTTACTTATTTTTTAAAGTCCGTGTACAAAATTTCAGCTCTCTAAGTAGGTATACGAGTTCTCGAGTTATCGTGCGCACAGACGGATGGACAGACGGACATGCAAAAATTGAAATAACTTTTAATATTATGAATGGGCTCTACCATCATTATTTCGAGGTGTTACAAACGGAATTACAAACTTAGTATACCCCTATGATTTCATCTAGGGTATAAAAATTGGTAGGTATGTACTGATGATGTGGCTTTTGATAAAAATGGTTAAATAAAGAAAATTGAGTTAAAATTCCGAAATTTTAACTTTGTTGATCTATAAAAACATACACAAATATCTCTGAAATTGTTACGATTCCTCCTCTAGCTGTCGGGTGAAACATCCAAGGCTGGACACCCTGTATAATAAAATTTCAATAACTAAACTTACCTGTTTTGATTACTAATATACCCACCCTCTATAGCTGCAATTAAGTTTAATAATAAATGATAATATAATATAAATTCCTTTAATTTTATGTAACTACTTACTCAGTCAGATTTTTTCTTCCGACAATCAGGAATAATCGACAGCCATTTTAATTATTCAATGTTTACATGAAAACATTCCTTCTCCCTGCGGATCTATATCACTTTTTACATAAAGTTCAGGCATTATATCGTAATCATTTGACGTTTAAGAGATTTAAAACAATAAACGTTCTTTTCCTATCTCACAAATTTGCCTTTAAATTTGTTTTTCCACATTACATATTTAAAGCATAATCTCTTCTCCGATAATGCCTGAATTTTTTTTTATCCCAGTGTCTTTTATTTTACGTCTAGACTATAATATTAAAGTTCAATTAGATATGTTCCGTGCCTGCACACTACAGTAGCTACAGCACACCAAGGGGTAATATACCGTTTACCTTGAGCAATAGAAAGAGAAAGGAAGCGATAGAAATTTTTTTTTCTATGTTACATACATATGCAAGCAGAGCGTGCTTCTGAATAAATATGTAGATTCCGGTATATATGTAGCTGACAGTATTCATATAAAAACTATTTACAAAAACTTGATCAGCTGGTTTTGTTTTCATGATTCGCTTGAATTTCCTCTTTAAAAATGTAAACAAACCAAAAGTCGGGTGTGGTAAACCTTTTATACGTGTTGACTTTTTAATCTTATTTTATTTTCGCGAGTATGTAGTAATTTTCCAACACGCCAAGCGTAATGGTTTAATATCGAGTTACGTTCGTGAGATTTATATCGCGACTTGTCGAACAAGTAAACAAAGGAAAAAGGATAATGATTTGTTCGTCTGCTGCCATCGCAGCTGATGATGTGAGTGAGTGCAGACTGCAGAGTAATTTCATCTTAAGATTGCGAGAAGCTTTTTTGTGTTCACGTTTACTTTGTCTGCTGCAAGGCAGGGGTCATTGTACATTCCCTGTACTAAAGGAAAATCGTACATAATTCGTGATAGATATGTGGTTCAATGCACGACCTTTTACTTGTTTTATTAGTTTTTTTGCAGGATCTTTGAATGTCTAGCCGTCTAGTTTGGAACTTTTTAAGGTGTCCAAGTTATTGTTTAGGATAATACCTATTTCATACATATAAATACTTATAGCCCATGATATAAAGATTAGCAATAGATATACATACTGAGGTATACTATATGGCTTTTCCTAAAGATTAGTTCTATTCCATTTTTGATTTGGGGATAATTTTTATAAGCTAGTTTGTTTCGATTTATTTTGACAAAAACAATACCCCGTTAAAACAGTTATCTCTTCCGCTTTCTTAAATTTAAATCGCTTCTAGAAAAGTAGAAACGAGCTTGCTTTGTGGTTTTCCATGCTGATTTAGTTAAAATATGTCCTTGTTCTTTGCATTTTGTTGAGAACATTTACGTTCGAAAATGAGACAAACCCGGTAACTCCTTCGTGAGGTTGCCATGCAAAAATTGCGGTTTTCCTTATAGGTATATTTGGGCACAGCCTGAGAATGCGTCAACGTAGAGAGCTGAAATCTTGTACACAAAGTTTTCATACCAATAATAAATTAAATTTAAAAAAAAAAAGCTAAATCTAGCCACGGCTTGGTGTTCCCATATAAAAAATTTAGGATTTACTGTGAAAACGATAGTCCTAGACACTTTTATTGTACTGAAAAGCTTTTCACAATATGAAATCCTATGAAATTGGTTATAACCATTTTTACTGCCCGACGCGCCGTTCTATAGAAATATTTGCGAAAAACCACTACAACAATCAAACTTGTAGAGAGGTGACCGAAATTTACGGGCATTCATCTAGACTTATCATAAGAATTCAATTCAATTCAATTTATTTATTAAATGTCATCTACACAAATAAGTTTCATGTTTAACTTATATCTAGGCGCAGGAGATAATGAAAATACATATGATCATAGATGGCCCAAGAACTAGATGTCGCATGGCATACTAGAACTATGGTTATGTAGACTGTTGTCAAACTAACTATTTTATAAAAATGCAAGAAAATAATACACTCAAACTATTTATTATTATTTTTGTTAACAAGAGATATCTTAAATTACTTTGCTTGGCGTCTCTTCTAGAAAGAATGAGGTCATCAACGTGAAGTTGTTTAGAAGTTGGAAACGAAACTTAGCTGTGGTGAAACTGGAACATTAGAGGTGACAATGCTGCCACAACTACTCCCCCCTCAGTGATTGTGTCACGAGAAGAAAAGGTGACGTTTCTGGATTTTTTACGAGCGCCAGGATAGGTGCGTAACGGTTGAATCCAGATATTTTCCAAAGGCTGTGTCGATGTTGATGGTTGGCTCGAAAGACTATCTTCCTTGTTGATGAATGCGGGTTTGAGACGTTCTGTGGAGATAGTTACTTCTTTCCCGTTGATGTCAACGACGAAAACGTAGTTATCCAGTTTCTTGATTACTCGGTGGGGTCCAGTATATGGAGCTTGTAACGGTGCTTTTACGGCGTCCGTACGGACGAAAACATGAGAGCAGGTGTAGAGATCCTTGAGAGTGAAGAAGCTTGATTTGATGTGATGACTAGTAGCTTTTGGTCGAATTTCCCGCATATGTTCTCTAAATTTCTCGAGAAAGATTTGTGGATTTGGGTTGATGTCTTCGTTGAAGAAAAATTCTCCAGGAATGCGAAGTGGTGATCCATAAAGGAGTTCAGCTGCTGAAGCTTGTATGTCTTCTTTGTAGCTAGTCCTTAGTCCTAAAAGCACTGTAGGTAGAATATCCAGCCAAGGAGTGCTGTGACACATGAGTGCTGCTTTCAGTGAGCGATGCCAGCGTTCAACCATGCCATTCGATGCTGGATGATAAGGTGTCGTGTGGATATGTTTCGCTCCTATCAGTTCAGTTAGTGCCTTAAACAATGCCGACTCGAACTGCGAACCCTGGTCTGTAGTGATCGTGCGTGGAGTTCCAAAGCGAGCAATCCAGTTAGTATAGAAGGCAGTTGTTATGGCGTCTGCTGTCATTTCCTTAAGTGGAACTATCTCGGGCCACCGTGAGAACCTGTCAATCATAGTCAGGCAATATCTATAGCCGCGGATTTCAGGCATGACAATGATATCTACATGTACATGCTCGAAACGCTGATTGACTGGAATCTTTGTAGGAAGATTTTTCTGATGACGTTGCACCTTAGATCGCTGGCAAGGAATACAAGATCGTGTCCACTGTAATATATCTCTTCTGAGGTTTGGCCATATGAATTTCTGTTTCACTAGTTGTAGGGTTGCCTTGCCGCCAGGATGAGAGAGGCCATGAACATGAGTGAAAAAGTTTTTTCGCAATGACGCCGGAATATACGGTCTAATTATGCCTGTTGATATATCGCAGTATATATATGTGGTTTGATTGATTGCCAATTTTTGTAAACGTAGCGAAGTTGTGTTGTTCAGCAGCTCTTGTAGTTCATTATCGTTGGTTTGCTCCACTTGAAGTTCAGCAAGGTCAATGACTGAAGGCATGCTAATTGCGTTGAGGCGAGAAAGTGCATCTGCCACTTCGTTCTCAACACCCGTCACATGTATAATCTCCGTTGAAAATTGCGAGATGAACTCTAATTGCCGGAGTTGTCTCGGAGAAGCTTTATCCATTTTCTGCTGAAAAGCATAGACCAATGGCTTGTGGTCTGTTTTGATAACGAAATTGCGACCTTCCAGGATATGTCTAAAGAACTTGATGGCAGAGTAAATGGCAAGCAGTTCCCTGTCATAAGTACTGTAGTTTTTTTCAGTGCTTGAAAGTTTTTTTGAAAAAAAGGCAAGAGGTCTCCAAGTCATGTCTCCTGGCTCTTGCTGTTCTAAAGATGCCCCCAAAGCGACGTCCGACGCGTCTGTGACCAAAGCCAGACTGGAGCTTGAGGTAGGATGTGCTAACGTCGTTGTTTGAATTAAACTCTGTTTGCACATTTCAAATGCTGCTTCAGTTTTAGAATCCCATGGTACCGGTCGTTTGTCATTCCTTTTGGAATCATGTAGCAACTCGTTGAGAGCAGCCTGCTGTTCAGCTGCTCGTGGAATGCATCTGCGATAATAATTGATGATGCCTAAGAAACGACGGAGCTCAAGTATCGTTTCTGGTTTCTTGTAGTTTGCGATCGCTGAGATTCGTTCGGTTGGTGGCTTGATGCCAGCAGCACTAATAAGAAAACCTAGATAAGGCACTTCAGTTTGACCAAAATGACATTTGTTGACATTGATTGTCAAACCGTTTTGTTGAAGTAGCTCAAATACTATCTCTAAATGTCTTCGATGCTGCTCTTCTGTTTCAGACATAATAAGTATGTCATCTATATAACAGAAGACAAAATCAAGATTTCTGAAAATGGAGTCCATATATCGTTGGAAAGTTTGTGTTGCGTTTCGCAAGCCAAAAGGCATTACAACAAACTCGAACAAGCCAAATGGTGTAGTGACAGCAGTTTTAGAAATGTCGTTTTCTGTCATAGGCACTTGATAATATGCTCGTACTAAATCCAAAGTGCTGAAGATAGTTTTTCCATGTAAGCGTTCTGAGAAGTCCTGCACATGTGCGATCGGATAACGGTCGGGCACAGTTTGCGCATTTAGTTTGCGGAAATCGCCACACATTCTCCACCCCCCTGACTTTTTCGGAACTAGGTGGATTGGTGATGCCCACTGGCTGCTAGAAGGACGTATGATGCCCTGCTCCATCAAGTACTTAATTTCAACACGTGCTACTGTAAGCTTATCACCAGTTAGGCGACGTGCACGCTCAGAAACTGGTGGACCTGTAGTGCAGATGTGGTGACACACAGCCGCTGTTGATCTATTTTTAGGACTACTGGAATTGGTGATTTCCTCGAATTGTTTTAAAATGTCCATAAAAGGTAGCTGTTTGTTGATGGTGGACATACCGAGGTTAGAAGCCTGAATCATTTCACCTTGTGTAGTGAGCCTTGTCTCAGAATCCACAAGCTGTCGGTTATGGAGGTCGATGACCAGACCATAGTGTGATAAAAAGTCCGCACCTATGATTGGAGTTTTGACATCAGCGATGATAAACTTCCACTTGAATGATCGGCGTAAACCAAGATCCAGTTCGAGGAGATGTTCACCAAATGTTTGTATTTCCGTAGTGTTTGCTGCATACAAGATAAGCAGTCCAGAGGTGAGCTTGCGTCCAAAAAAATGAACTGGTATTATTGATACTGAAGAACCGGAATCAATTAAAAATTTGTGATTAGAGGATCTGTCTTTGATGTGAAGTCGTCTTTCACTTGTGAGGCTGTTTAAAATGTAACTGCCCTGAGAAGCCTCTGACAATGACAGCCGTTTCAGTTTTCCTGATTGTTAGTGGAAGTGAAGTCACAAGGTTCTATGCACTTGCGAGCCTTTTCAGCGAAGCGACGGTGAAAGAAACATACTTTTCGATTGACATCTTTTAATGTGTTTAAACGAGAAGAACTGCGATCTCTTTTGTGAGATTTAAAGTTTGTGTTAGATGAATGTGTCACTGCTTTCTCGTTTTTCAGAGCGGTTGCTAGTGTTTCGAAACGTTGTCCAAGGTTGTCAAGCTGGTATTGGATACTGTCCAGTGTGGAAGGTGAAGAATTGATCTCCACTGGAGCGGAAACAGAACTGTGTTCTAGGATACGGTCGGCGATTTCTGCCAATTTAAGGAGATTAACATCCTGACTTGCTGATAAAATACATCGCACGCTAATTGGCATTCGTTGAAACCAAAGTGAATGAATCACAGAGTCTGGAGTATTATTTGGCGCCAGTTTTAACATCTCACGTAGAAGCTGAGATGGCTTTTTGTCTGCTAATGAGAGTTCTGTCAATAACTTATTTAGTTGTCGTTCACTGGAGTCTGAAAAACGAGATATAATTGCTAATTTAAATGATTTATATTTATCTTGCTGAGGAGGTGAACGTATGAAGTCAGTGATTTGGTTTAAAACTTCTGGTGAATCCAAGGCAGAGAGTATTGTGTAATAACGCTCGTCATCAGACTGGATGTTATTTATAAAAAACAATGCCTCAACGTGAACAAACCATAATTCTGGTTCTTGTCTCCAGAATTTTGGTAGCCTCACACGCGCGTGGATTGATCCATTTGCTGAAGGAGCTGAATTTATGTTTGATGATGCGCCAGCGACGGCGTCAGGAACAGTAGTAGTAATTGCCACATTTTGTACTAATTCTTGCTTAATTGGCATTGCACTTTGTAAGCCAACACTTAAATCCTCGTTTGAGAGGTCAATGAGTGTAGGATTAAGATTAAATTCCGCCATTGTGATGCTAGCGTCACTAGATTCGTACAATTGTATTAAGCAATTTGCGTAAAAACACTAATAATATTGTTCACCAATTGTCGGGGTCACCATTTATGGTTATGTAGACTGTTGTCAAACTAACTATTTTATAAAAATGCAAGAAAATAATACACTCAAACTATTTATTATTATTTTTGTTAACAAGAGATATCTTAAATTACTTTGCTTGGCGTTTCTTCTAGAAAGAATGAGGTCATCAACGTGAAGTTGTTTAGAAGTTGGAAAAGAAACTTAGCTGTGGTGAAACTGGAACATTAGAGGTGACAATGCTGCCACAGAACCGAGTATACAGATTCTGAATTGGGTAGTGCATTCTGGAATTGACCATAACATGCTTTAGAGTTTAGAGCGTGCTGGAAGCAAATATTTTTATAATAGTAGTTTTGTATATATTTGATCGATTTCCTCAACACTTCAGATACGAAAAATTATGAATCACTCCACGTATACATAATTTCAAATGTTGTGGTCCATTCCGGAATGGATCACCCAGCCATATTAATTTTGTATACTTTTTTGGTATTGCATGCGACATCTAGTTCTTGTGCCATCTATGATATAATCGAACAGCTAAAGTTATTATATGCATATGCTATAATAATAAGAAATAAAATAATCTAATAGTAAAATTGAAAAAGCAAAATGAAATAAAGATCAATTAAGAATGACGAAAAAATTAAAACAAAAGTGAAAATGTAAGTAGCTATCTATCTTGCAGGAAGCCCAACAAACCCGTACAAAAACTATGACCGCTGCTATTATTCTTGAGTTCAAGGGGAAGAGTGTTCCATAGTCTGATGGTTTGGATGAGGAATTGATGCTCGAAACCCAATTACTGTAACCTGGAATGATTAAATTCATTTTCCTGTGAGACTGTAAAACTCGGAGCTTTTGATAAAAATAAGTTGGTTCACGATACTGAATCAAGTTACGTTGAAAAAGGATCATGAGAAAAAGAAGAATTTTTAAAGCTTTTCATTATTTTTTGATTTCGAGACCATGAATGTATGTATGTATATTTTTTTATAATAATAATTGTAGCTTGCGTATGCAGAGTGCTAATTTTACTATATATATATTTAATTATATATATATATATATATATATATATATATATTATATATATATAATTTACTATAAATTACCAAAAATCTTAAGCTATAATTATTTAATTAATGGTTTTAGCTGCACGTTTTACTAATTGTTTCCATGCTTTTTGTTGTTTTTCTTTCTTTTTGTGGTTCTATTATTAAATTACTTGTTAATAATACTTAGCTGTGTTGCCGCTACAATTTACTCCTCTGTAAAGGGATGTTCTGAAGTTACACTACTATTTCGGTGGTATTGAGCACAGACGATATTTCACCTCATCTCCAGGCATTGGCCTGTATTCTCCTTCGATATCGGAAATGTGTACCAACGTATCTTCACTGCCTGAATGAGGCACAATACAGCCGTGTCCTTTCGAACGACTAAATGACTTTATAATTCCGGTTTCTATTGGATTCTCTAAGGCCCTTGTTGAACTTTGTATGTAAAGTTTATTGAATGATAAACAGGTGTCGTCCTCGCACTATTCTTACAATGGAAAACGCAACAGTAAAGGAGAATAATCTTCCGAAGGAAAACCAGGCGCAGCATCACTTGGATAGCGCACTCGCCTGATCTGAATCACTTCAAATCTCCAAATTTTCATTTACAGCGTAGAAGCGGCGACTTTGCTGCTGCCGGAATTTCGCCGGAGTTTTTTTCGAATTTTCCTCCTGGTGCGGGGTTTAATTCCTATCGGGCACGATGTCGGCTTGCTGTCAACAGCTCAATTATAGACGTTTTGTAAATCAGCATTCATGCATTCTACAGCATCACCAATTTGATTCTCATGTCTAGAAATATATAGCTTAACATCGTCAACATACAAGTGGTATCTACAATACAGAATAACACCGGTAAGGTTCTTGATGAAGATAGTAAACAGGAAAGGTCATAGAATATATTCCTGGGGCACAACATTAAATTCTAGCTTCTTTAGTTGTTTTTCTATGCTAGATTTCGGAATCTTAAGTCATTCATTGTGAAAAGAAGATGACTTTTAATAAATTTTAATTTGAAAAGGCTCCGTTCACAACTACCTACACTGATGAGTATTGTTACAAAAATTCTTAACAATATGACAATGTTGGGACAGAGTTTTCAACCTATATTTTTGAATAAAGTTCAAGACGACTAGGGCATACTAGTATACCGTCGCCGGTTCAAGAATAAGTTTAAGAGGCCCTTGCTCGTTTTCCCAACGTTTTGCTTGTTCTTTTAGAGCAGCTAAAGACATAAAATTCTGTATATTATCGATTTAATATGGAACTGTTCTTCGTCGTAGTCTATAACTTAGAGTTCATCTTTGGTGACATCTCTCAATATTTCAGTAAAAACGTATATTTTATGAGTAAAATCTAAAAATTCACTTTCTTTCCCCACTTTTTCCTTCTTTTTTCCTTTTGATTTTTTTATTATTTTATTCTTCTTTCCTTCTTTTTTCCTTTTGATTTTTTTATTATTTTATTCTTCTTTCCTTCTTTTTCTAGTCGTTAAGATTTATGGAAAACAATCGGAAAGCTCTTTTTGTTTCCTAACTTGCTCTTAAGTTAACTTTGGATTCAACCACAGTGCGTTCCTCTTCCCTATTGGCGATGTCCATGACCGAAGGGGGCTCAGTTTGCAATACTAACAATTTATAATGACGCTAAAGAAAGTATTATCAGCTGACGTTTGTTTATACACGTGCTTAGACCGATATTTGTGATTAGTGTAAAAAGGAATTTTCTAAAGTTGTAAATGATAAAAAATTGTTAAAAATTACGGATAACTATTTTAAATGACACTCATAAATATAATAGTTTGTATTAGGTTTTCGACATTGCAATAATTCTCTTGAAGGCAGAGTTAGATCGGAATTGTCAACGCAGGGTTGGCATCGCTTGCGACGAGTTGAAAAAAATATGCTGTCAGATTGAACGTATTGAGATTAGAGATTCTTCAAATTTTTTGTCAACGTTTGGTTATATATTAGTTCGCATTTTTGCGCTTTCTCAATCCACTACTCACGAAATTAGTTTTTTGCTTTCGGAAATAAAAAAAAAGATTCTTAAGAAAATTTGGCAACAGTACCATCTCCCAAGTGGAGGTTAAATTAAACGCGTTTGATAAGAAATGTAGTAATATGCGGTGGTAATCTAACAACTCTCAAACAACAAGCAGACAATCGATATTACCTGTTAACGCGTGCTACGTGAGTTACGCGTTTAAAACTTGCAATCTGACTCCCGCTTTAAAAAGTACTGTTGCGTGCGTGGCCTTTAAGGTTCGTTATTTAAAACACAATATTAAATATTTAATATACAAGTTCTTTATTTCACTCTAATCTTATATTATTCACAAGATTCATATACTTTCTATTAATCAACTCAACTCTAATTATCGCTTAATACTGTACTTTCAATTATCGCAATCTAATTACAACACTTTCGCACGTTTATTACTTTCACTTGTTAGCACTGCAACGTCTAAGACAAGACTCTTCTTTCTGGCTATGACAACTGTTATATTTATACCCTAGAAACTCTCCAGATTATTCTCGAGTGTTCTATTTTCCAGAAGCTTCTTGACTGTTCTATTCATTCTATTCCTGAACCTTCCTGTAGATACCATAATCAATTCTCCGAACCTAAAGTCTTCTTCTCCATTGCCAGTAGATGTCAGTAGTTCTACTTCTCCATTGCCAGTAGATGTCTCTTTTTATTGCACGTAACACTGCCCCCTTCTTAAATTTGTTCGTCCCGAACAACAGGTGGTCCACGGTCTTGATGCTTGTAATATTGACACAAGCGATCCAGATGAACGATTTTTCGTTTGCCTCTTGTACCACGTTGAATCCTGTATACTACGTGATTTATTCTAGTTACTACTGAATACGGTCCCTCCCAGTGTTGTTGTGAATTTGGAGAACGTCCCTTACGTCGGTTCGGGTTGTACAGCCAAACAAGATCACCTTCGCTAAATCCTGCTGAATTCGCACGTAAGTCATAGCGGGTCCTCATCCGATTGGCATTTACTGCTAATTTTGTCCTCGTGGCTTCTTGTACATCAGCTCTTCTTTCCAATGGGGCTCTGATATTACACTTATACATTTCCTTTCTGCTGCTATGTGGCGGCCCTTTGTAAGAAGCACACACAGTGCATCTGCGACACCACTTCTCCACATCCTCCCGCATATGTAGCCAATAAAACTTTTCTCGTATTTTAGAAATTGTTTTATTAACTCCCAAATGTTCTCCAGATGTTCCACGATGCATTTCATTGAGCCCAGTAGCTTTTCAGATTTTCACTCATGCCTGAAATACCCTTCCATTCTGGTTTTTCTATATCTGCTTTCCAAGCAAGAATAGGCGATATGTCCGGATCTTCTCGTTGCGCTGTTCGCAAGTTCTCGATGTCCCAACCTGTTGATGGTTCCACAGTTACCAACTGTATAGTTGCTGTTGTTTCTTTTTCTTCCACCCGGCCGCAATGTTTGCATTCAAGTTTGCATGGACGTTGTACAAAGGCTTCTGCATTTCCATGAATAAGTCCTTTCCTATGTTGCATCTCAAAGCCATAAGGTTGGAGTCTAGTCGCTCCAAGAATAGCTTGCTCTCCAGTTCGCCAACTTGGACATTCTTCTCTTTCTTTCTTTTCTGTTGATTCCCTTCGACGGCGCTTCCTGCAGTCGCTTTGAAGGTGTCCCAATTTATTACAATCCCAGCATCGAAGAACACTACGTGAAGGGTTGCTCAGTGACAACTGCAATCTATTGCAAGTCTGCTGCCCAGCTCGATATCTTTGCAATTCCACTCTCCTCTCTTCATCTAGGGATTCCACTCGTCGGCGTTTTCTGCAGTCCCTTTGTAGGTGTCCCGGTCTATTACAATTCCAGCATTGCAGAATACCACGTGAAGGAGTGCTCTGTGATGGCTGCATTCTATTACAAGTACATTCGTTCACCGAAATTTCTCTCATTCGTACTGCACTCCGTGAAGCTTGTCTGGCGGATTCATACACTAATGCATAGGCTAGTGCTTCTGCTGTTGATTTCTTCCCTGCTATCCTTAATGCATGTTGTAAGTTTTGATCTGCAATAGCGTTCACAAATGCCTCCGTCGCCACTTCATTGAGAAAATCCGCATTCATGCTGGAGTATGAAAGATGCGCTAATCTTTCCACATCACCCTGCAATTGTTGTAGTGATTCGCCATGATTTTGAATCCTGTTGCGTAACTGTAGGCGATATACTTGCTGCATGTGTTCATCTCCGTAACGTAATTCTATGGCCTGTACTAATGAAGAGTAATCACGTTGATTTTCAATCGGTACAGTTTGTAAGAGTTCTGACGCAGGAGCTCGAAGTGCTAACACCAGAGCTATAGCTTTGTCTTCATCATTCCATCCATTTACCTCTGAAGCTGCCTCGAATTGTCTCTTGAAGATATGCCACGAATTTTGTCCATCAAATATTGGAGGCTTCATTCTACCTGAACCGGATATTTCAGATGCTACGTTTAGAGGCTGTCGATGCTTTATTCTTTCAAGATCTGCTTTAACGTTTTCAAGTTGCTCGGTGACATTTTGTTGAACTTCCGAAACCTTTTGTTGAAATTCGTGCTCAATTCCTTCAATTTTCAAATTTTGTTCTTCTAAAGAACTTTTTAGAAAATTTTTCTGATCCTCAAATACTTTGCGTTTTATTTAAAAATTAAAAAGGGTACCTCTGAAAAATCCTTTATAAGGCAATGATATACAGTTGGCCTTAGAAATTTATAGTATTAGAATTACTGCATATCACAAAACTTATATGCCACAGAAAAATGGCAGGACAAAATAAAAGAAACAGTAGAAAAGCATATTGCATGATGTTTGACGCAGATTTAATGAAAATGTTTTATAATGGAAAAAGTCTCAACAACTCTATATCCTGCAAACAGATCACTAGGTCTAGGTAATTAAACATCTGTGGAAACATGGATAGGAAAAACACGAAATTTATCTCATCTAAGGATGGTGAGATATATAGCCTTGGGTCATTCCATAGCAAATCGACAAAAAATCACGAAAAGTTTGACATGACCCTCTCCAATTTTGTTGAAATTTTGCATACTTGGAGGGTTTGTGAAAACAAAAATACGAATTAAACATTTTAACTTGGAATCTCAACGGGATCAAGGAGTAAAAACTCAAGAAAGTTTCACAAAAATACAATTATAACTACTTACAAATAAAAAAAAAATGTTTTTTACAGGGTGAAGGCTATGGATAGGCCATGCTTAGACAAGCAAAAACTTGTATGGAAGGTGGGTGGGAAAAATTCTTACGGTTTTCGAGATACTGGATTTAAAAATATTTGGGTATGTTTTTATATATCACCCTGTAACTTCTTAACGTTGCAGTCTATGATTATTATTTAAAATTTCGTAGGTTGATAATCGTTTGACCTCTCCAATGGTCTACAAATCTTATGCCTTCTCTTCTCCGTTTTGAAATTATGGTTCAACAAATTTAAAATTTCGGATTTTTAACTCGTTTTTTTTTTTAACTACTATATTGATCAAAGAACACGTCATCAACACCAATTTCTTGTACGGGATTTATGAAGCCCAAAAGTTTTCCTTTAAAACGACCTATCACACTCTGTACCTAAAACGTAGCCTTTTCTGCGTTTTTTGTAATTTTTCTTAAGCATACCAAGCGAAAAAATTTAATAAATGCCAGAAAGTAGGCAATTATCTCAAACATTATATAAATTCTGATAAAAATGACTGGAATGATTGGCTTCCAAAAGCTGTATTTTCTTATAACACAGCCATTCACTCCAGCACAAAATACTCTCCTTTTGAACTTCTTTTCAGTTACAAAGACGTACTTCCAAGTTCAATCACCCAACTTCCAGATACACTTACGATTACTATATTGATCAGCTAAAGTATAGACTAAATAAATCACAGCAAGATGCAAGAGAAAACTTGATGAAGTCAAAACAAAAATCATAAGAAAATTACCAGTTAGGTGATAGAGTATATTTACAAAACACTGCACCCACACAATAATCAAACTGTTACTTTAAGACTAAAAAACGGCAAAAATCTCAGTCATAAAAATCGCATTAAACCTCCAATGTAATCTCTTTACAGATTGACCTTACTCCTTCAGTGCTCTTACGGATTCCACTTTAAACTGGACCAAGTGACGAATACCAGCGCGAAATCTACTATGAAAACGTAGGATATATAAAATTCCACAGTTAAACATGGAAACTGATTACTTATCTTAATATTTTTATTTACAATACCAAGTTAAATCTTATTCAGAGTAGTTTTTATATATCTGTAAAACTTTGTAATGAGATGGATAATGACAATGAAACAAGTACATTTTACTGCAAACAATCTCTAAACTTTATTGAAACTCAGTTACCAAACCTACAAACAAAATTTGAGTCATTGCATAGCCTAATAGGTCACAGACGTCAGAGGCGTGGTTGGTTCAAAGCAATTGGTGCTGGTTTCAAGAATGTATTCGGAACATTGGATTCTTCTGATGCTGAATACTACGAAAAGGCAATAAATCAAGTCACCCAAGATGAAAAACAAATTTTTAGTCTAACGAGGGAACAATATCCATGTTGTAAAAAGTACTATCTCTAATTCCAATGAGACTATTAGTTTACTTAAATTTAATGAAAATCGTCTAAACGACAATATTAGAAAATTTAATAAATACAGTAAGATGACGGCTAATGAAATTACGGATTTAAGAATGAAGGAACTCATTATTCAACACATCAGCCTGCTTACATACTTACATATGTAATGAACTAATTGAAGAACTCGATAATATAATAAACGCAGTATTATTTGCAAAGAAAAATACGCTTCATCCAACAGTCATTTCTCCTGTCCACCTAGTTACGGAACTAGCTAATAATAATCACCTTTTACAAAAGGGAATTGACATTCCCCGTTCCATGCAATTTGGAAAACTCCCATACTCTTTTCGACATGGTTAAACTTCAAGTATACTATAAAAATGAAAATGTCATTTTTATTATAAATATTCCTTTATCGGAGAACAGATATTTTTTACTATATCATTTATTTCCATTGCCGATTCTCCACACAGAGGATGGTAATACTTATAAATAAAAAGATTACGTTTGGACTTTTTACCGGGTTAAACTTAATTTTGTTCAAGAAAGAATTTTTTGTGGATTCTCCGGTATATAGCAAAAACTAAAAAAATGTTCTAATTTGTTATTTCATCACACAACCCATTAATTTTTGGTGACAGGTTTCAAGTCTTGGTTCGACTCATCAACAGATCACACATAGCGAAATTGGGTGATTTGAAAAACAAATGAAAAAAAAAAAATGAAAACAAGAGAAGAAAGAGATGAAAAGTTTGAGAAAAATAGAGAAAAAATAATTTTTTTATTTATTAAAAAAAAAATTTAAAATTTTTTAAAGAAACAGATTCATTCGAAGCGAATCGAACCTGTATACGCCACGCAGTGGGCTGAAAAATAAAGAAGAAAAGGAAGAAGAAGAAGCGTTTCGTGTCAGCAGAAAACCTTACACTCATCGGTGCAGCTTGGTTTTCTGCCTGCTGCAGACGCTTGAAAATAGATCAAACTGATCTCCTCTCATATAAACTCAGAATAAATTCTGGGTGTGAATTATATGAGGAAAAAACACTCCTATACAAGCCCAGGAGGAAAAATAAATAAAAAGATTACGTTTGGACTTTTTACCGGGTTAAACTTAATTTTGTTCAAGAAAGAATTTTTTGGGGTTTCCCCGGTATATAGCAAAAGCTAAAAAATGTTTTAATTTTTTCTACTTATGCATACATTCAGCCGAATATGAACTACTTAGCCGTATAAAAAAATCACATGAATTATGCACTCGTTAACGATTTCAGTACTTGCAAGTTATTAATCAAAGAACACTTCTTATGCAAGAACAATATTATACATTTAACGAGCCAAACAGCTAGCTGTGAGATTAACTTATTTAATCCAGTGTCAAAGAAAATTCCCCAAGACTCTAACGTTAAATTATTATATGGAAACATTGAAATTATCCACTCTTTAAAATTCAATCAATGAATAATTATAATATCAAAGGAGAAACCATTAACTATCCTTTGCGATGATATTCATCAAATAATAGATAAAAACATAATCGGAACAAATATCCTTACTCTAAACAATTCATGCGAAGCATACGTGGATTCAACTAGACTAGTCCCTAATTACATGATCATGACTGAGTTTATTCCTGTGATGCCACCAATCAACATTGTCGAGGATGATTGTTGCATAAAAGACAAATTTAATATCTCGCATGAATATCTTAAACTAGCGCCGGTTTCCTTGACCAACATTGACCTTAACGGCTTGAAGTTAGTTTCGCATAATTTAGATAGAATTAATAAAAAAATTAAACAGGCTGAAAGCCATCCAAATTTGATTAAATATCCATCTATGTATTCTATTTATATCTATGTAATTTTTAGCGTAATAAGTATATTCAGAGATGGGCATTTTTTATTTGAATAAAAATAAAAGATAAAAAACCGAATAAAATGAAAAATCGAATAAAAATTTATTTGATTACAAATATTATTCGTTATTTGGTGAATTATTCGCAAATAATTATTTGTTATTTGGTGCAAATTATTTGAGTTTCGAATAATTATTTTTTATTCGATCGTGTGTTATTTGAAAATCAAATAATTATTCGTTATTTGGTGAATTATTCGCAAATAATTATTTGTTATTTGATGCAAATTATTTGAGTTTCAAATAATTATTCGTTATTCGATCGTCTGTTATTTGAAAATCAAATAATTATTCGTTATTTGGTGAATTATTCGCAAATAATTATTTGTTATTTGGTGCAAATTATTTGAGTTTCGAATAATTATTTTTTATTCGATCGTGTGTTATTTGAAAATCAAATAATTATTCGTTATTTGGTGAATTATTCGCAAATAATTATTTGTTATTTGATGCAAATTATTTGAGTTTCAAATAATTATTCGTTATTCGATCGTCTGTTATTTGAAAATCAAATAATTATTCGTTATTTGGTGAATTATTCGCAAATAATTATTTGTTATTTGGTGCAAATTATTTGAGTTTCGAATAATTATTTTTTATTCGATCGTGTGTTATTTGAAAATCAAATAATTATTCGTTATTTGGTGATTTATTCGCAAATAATTATTTGTTATTTGATGCAAATTATTTGAGTTTCAAATAATTATTCGTTATTCGATCGTCTGTTATTTGAAAATCAAATAATTATTCGTTATTTGGTGAATTATTCGCAAATAATTATTTGTTATTTGTAATTTATTATTTGTTATTTTGAGTTTCGAATAACTATTTTTTATTCGATCGTGCGTTATTTGATGAATTATTTGTGATTTCTTATTATTGTGATGGTCATTATTTGAATTTCAAACAATTATTTGTCATTCAGTTATTTTACGCCTATATCCTAATGACCCTTGAGTAGACATAGATTTCAGTTCATATTTAGGAATTTTGAAAAAGAAACCTCTTCAGACGATGAAAACCGGTTTTCCTGAAATATTGATAGAGTTTGTTCGCATGTTGTTGCTGTAATCCTATGATATTTGAACAGCACGTGCTTCTGTTTACATTCATTTTGTTCTGAAGAGATTAAGTGGGAGAACTCATGCTGGATTCTCTGATATTTTTGGGAAAAATGAGAATTTTATTTTATTACATTCATTTTGTTCTGAAGAGATTAAGTGGGAGAACTCATGCTGGATTCTCTGATATTTTTGGGAAAAATGAGAATTTTATTTGAAAGGAACTTTACATCTCCTTTCAGCACCAAAGCGAAATTTATCATTTTCTTAGAAAAAGTGAGGTAGTGTGTGACCCGATGTACATTATTATGAATAGTTTGAAAGCATTTTAGAATAGAATAGAATAGAATAGAAAAGTCATTTATTTTCAACCCCGGCCGCTTGGCCACGTCCTCAGACGTTGGGTATTTCGATTTTACATAGATTTACATTTCACGAGTCTTAATTAGAATGAATACAAAAATAAATGTTAAGATTAACGATAGCATATAGACAAAGAAATTAGTTGTATTAGTAGATACAATAAATATAGATATAGATACTGCCGAACTAGGCTGGAATAATTATGTTGAAAAAAAAAAATATATGAGATACATGTAAAATAACATAGCATTTTGGAGATGTTCAAGAAGGTTTTGTCGTTTGGGTAATCCTACGTTCTCTCGATTTTTGTTTTTAACTCGTTTTCTCAATCACACTACAGTAATGCATAACTAAGTTCTTTTCCCCTACTCATGTAAAAGATGAAAGTATATGACATTATTTGCTTCTTTCTAAAAAACACGAAAAATTTCCAATTTTGTTCGGCTGTGTCTTATCTTTTTATTAGGTTACCTTTAACCCAAGCCTAAATAACAAATAGTCCACTCTAGTTGTATTCTCCTCGTATTCTATGTACCATGGCTTGAAGTCACGGTATATAGACTCAAGGTATGACTAGTATCAAATCAACCACGGTTGGACATCTTGGGCGTCAAGGCATCAGACGAATGTTAAAGATATTTTATATTAATTTTCAGCGATCATGAACAAAATATTAACACTTCAAAATAAATTAGTTTCAGATTGCTTGCAGAAAGTATTGCATTTCTGACATTTAGCTGCCAGATCATCATAAATTTTCAAAAATATTGATATTTTATACTATAATGTTATCTATTGTAATTTGCCAAAACTGTTACCAAATAATTTTTCTGAATTCTTCATATGGGTTGTGATGTCGTGACGTTACAACTCAAGTATTAAATAATTAGTAGCCATACTTTCTTACTCTGGCTTGAAGTAAAGTTTTCACGTCTTCAATCGTATTGTCTTAAGCACAAACTCAATTGTTTTTTATTTAATTGACTCTGATTATTCTGAGTAATGAAACCCAATTAATTTACTTCAAATGCTTCACAAATACTTAATTGAACAAAATTATTAAATTCCTCTTAAACCTTAAATTAAATTAAGTAACGAAACACCTTGCGAAAACAAATGCGTGTACCAAGACTTAATTATTTGAAATTGGAACTAATGGACACCAGAAAACATATATCCATAATCGAATGACAAATAATTGTTTGAAATTCAAATAATGACCATCACAATAATAAGAAATCACAAATAATTCATCAAATAATGAAATTATTTGATTATCAAATAACGCACGATCGAATAAAAAATAATTATTAGAAACTGTAACAGCCAAAACTGTACGCTTGGCAATGCCGCATCACAACACCACTCAATACATTTTCAAATACCAAGAACAGTATCATCTAAAAGTATAAAAGGGAATCCATCGCCAGTAGCAAGTCATTCTTTCAATGCCTTGCACTGGATACGCACCCCAAGGGTCTTACTGGTCTTAGCATTAAGGAATATCTATGTACACTTAAAACTTATAATAAAATATACAGTTAAAATACAAAAGTAGTGATTAATTGAGCTAGTCCCGCCACATTGACGCCCAACTCGTGGCTAATAACAAAAACAAAAAATATTCGAATCCAATTCTGAGAAAAAAACTCGAGAAATCAAATTTTTTCCGAGAAAAATTTCGTAAAATCACAAATTTTTCTGAGAAAATTTGCACCATTCAGACGAAGAAGTTACCATTACGCCGAAGCCCAAGACTACTCAAAGGCGAAATGACTATCCAGATGTCAGAAGAACAATTCCGAGAGCTACTCGATACGCTGCGACCGGCTTCACCCGACAATACCCCTCTCACTCATAAACAAGGAACGTTTTCTTCTTGCACTACACGATTCTGTGGAAATAAGAATCGAAATAAAGTCGAGGAGTTTATCGCAGCTGCCACCACTTTTAAGGACTGCGAACACATTGATGACAAAAACGCTCTTCTAGGAATGCCATTACTGCTCGAAGATATTGCCGCAACTTGGTGGCAAGGCGTGAAGGATGAACCAACTACATGGTTAGAGGCGATGAAGTTGTTGCGAAATGCGTTCGCACCAGCGAAACCTGCGTATCAAATACTGTCTGAGGCATTCAGCAAAAAGCAAGACAGCAATACACCGACAGATATTTTCGTTTGCCAACTAAGAGCGCTGTTAGCAGAATTGCCCGGAAAATATTACACAGAAGAACAGCAAATCGACGTAGTTTACGGCTTACTACACTACACATAAATATTCGCCAACATCTGAAGAGGGACAAAATAAAAACATTTTGTGAACTCTTGCAGTCATCTAGGACAATAGAAGAAACAACTTTCGAACGTCAATCGACAAAACAGTGTGTGGATATGAGTGGAAGACCCGTAGAACGCATTAAATGCCAATACTGCCGCAGTTTTGGACATACTATAGCCGAATGCAGGAAACGGAAAAATGCAAGTAACACCACTAGCTTTACAAAAAAGAATAACAGCGCTGAACCTAAGGAGAGGCAACTGGCCTGCTATGGATGTGGAACACCAGGCGTAGTACGCAGCAAGTGTATCAAATGCAACGTTAATTTAGCAGCTGGTGATATTAGCTTTTATTCTCTGGACATCAATTCAGAACAACCAACACTTCGAAGCAGACCTTCAGTTCATATAGAAATAGGAGCTAAAAACGGATCAGCTTTTATAGATACTGGAGCTAGACTGAGTATCGCTTCTCAAACTTTATATCAAGAACTGCTCAAGCAAAATTATACATTTACATCCAAAAGGGTAAATGTGATTTTGGCTGATGGTATTCGTCGTTCACAAATAGTTAAACAAACCAAAGTGAACATAGTGCTTAAAGGAAGAACCATCCCGGTGAATTTCATGGTACTATCGGAATCCACCGATAATAGAACACTTCTAGGGGTCGACTTTATCGAAGACTCAATGATGGTCATCAACTTACCACAACGTATTTGGCATTTTGCAGACAAACCCAACGAAACATTTGAATTCCATTACAGTGAAAGCACGAGACAACAAATTTCAAAAACTATTTTGAATGTTTCCGCAACAACATTGTCCTTTCAACCAATGACTCCTGAACATGATGAAGCTGACTATTATGGACCAGAGCTGCCGGATATCTGCAAAACACCACAACAAGGATCGACTTTTTGGAAAACAAAAAATCCAATAAGTCCGCTTGCAAATACCCCGATGTACGAATCAGCAATTTCCCTCATACAAGAACCTATGTTAGATTATCAGAAGGAAGACTACATAAAAGATATGAGTCTAGAAGAATATGACGCAGACGCCATCACAGAAATGTACAGTGATTGTATACCACAACAGTCAACTGTATCTAGTGTTAAAGAAAATATGGATCATCTGAGAAATTTCGAAATCTTTAGCATTGAGGCAGAAGACTTAAGCCTTCGTGAGGATGAAGGTACAACCCTTTCGGACTTACAACGCATGTATATAGACAAAATAATCTATAAGAATGCAGATCTTTTCTCCAAAAATGGACATCCCGTTAAACACGTCAAGCACCGAATTAATACAGGACAACATCCACCAATCTCATCTCCACCATATAGGATGTCAATTACACGAAGGAATGTCCTAGAAGAAGAATTAGAAAAAATGCTGAACCTGGACATCATCGAGCCATGTGAATCACCTTGGGCATCACCTGTTGTGATGGTGCCTAAAAAAAATGGTGGAATAAGGGTCTGCATTGACTACAGACAGATCAATGCTATCACCACCCCCGATAAGTATCCATTGCCACGAATGGACGACCTGCTTCATGCCGCAGGACAGTCTACTTACATGACATGCTTGGATATGCTATCAGGCTATTGGCAAATCGCAATGGCTGAAGAAGATATGGATAAAACGGCATTTATAACTCCAGTTGGAACGTTTCGATTTAAACGAATGCCATTCGGCCTACGAGATGCTGGATCCACATTTCAACGAACTATCGACCGAATAAAATCAAAACTAAAAGATGTCAGACTACTTGCTTACCTTGATGATATATTAATTATATCGCCTTCGTTCGAAAAGTTTATCGATGATCTGAAGTCAGTTTTTAAAGTTCTTCGCGAATATCAATTCCGAATCAACAGGAGTAAGTGCAGGTTTTGTTGTACGGAAATAAAATTCCTGGGACATGTTTTAAACGAACAAGGAATCCAAGTTGATCCTGATAAGGTGTCTGCCATTTCAAAAATGCAACCTCCAAGAAACCTAAAGCAATTGATGACGTTTTTGCAAATGTCCTCTTGGTATCGCCGATTCATATCAGGATTTTCTGAAATAGCTCAGCCACTGACAAAGCTGACAAAGAAGTATGCTCAGTGGGAATGGCACAAGGAACAACAAGAAGCATTTGAAAATTTAAAAAGAGCACTTACATCAACACCAATACTTCGTCAAGCGAACGAAACTATGCCATTTGTTCTCAAAACTGATGCAAGCTCCTATGCTCTAGGCGCAGCCCTACTCCAAGGGGAGGGCGCAGATGAACGTCCAGTTGAATACTCAAGCCGGTTATTATCAAAAGCTGAAAGGAATTATAGTACAACTGAACGAGAAGCACTGGCAGTAGTCTGGTCTATCAATAAGTTCCGTGGATATATCGAGAACAGTGAGGTCACTGTAATCTCCGATCATCAGCCCCTGAAATGGCTCATGTCACTTAAATCTCCGAGTGGCAGACTCGCAAGATGGGCGCTCCAGATACAACCTTTTAACTTGAAAATACAATATTCTCCGGGAAGAACAAATGTAATTGCTGACGGATTATCCAGACCATTCCTCAACAAGGAAGATGAAGAAGAAATCTGTAATTTAAACTTTGTAGCCATGGATATACCCCGTAGAGGCCCTCATGAAGTTAGAACTGAACAACTGAAAGATCCTGACATCAGAAAAATAATCGACGCTTTAGAGGATGTCAACAACAAAGAAGTAAATTCACGATGGTCTTCTCGCGGATACGTAATGTCAGACGGAGTACTCTATAGATATTCACCAGACGCAGACTCAGATGAAGGACAGCTTGTAATCCCTGAACAAGAAAGAACACAGTTACTAGTTTCCTTTCATGATGCACCAACAGCCGGCCATTACGGAAGTGAGCACACGATAAATCGAATAAAAACTCGATATTTTTGGCCTGGTATGCGACGAGATATTACCAATTACATCAAGAAATGCATCGCTTGTCAGAGATATAAAGCTACTAATCAAAAACCTGCGGGATTAATCCAAACTCCAGCATTATGTCAACGCTTTGAAGTCTTATCAATCGATTTATTTGGTCCATTACCAGAAACCAAAAATAAAATGAAATGGATACTTGTTGTCGAGGATATAGCAAGCAAATGGGTGGAACTTTTCGCATTAGAAGAAGCAACCGCTGTTAATTGTGCAAAATCTCTAATATCGGAAGTTTTCCTCCGATATGGTTTTCCCAGACGCCTGATCAGCGACAACGGCACTCAGTTTATTAGTGCCGTTATGCAACATGTTACATATTGTTTTAATATATCTCATTCACTAACCCCTGTTTATCATCCTCAGGCAAATCCAGTAGAGCGGAAAAATAGGGACATTAAGACCCAATTAGCCATTTTAGTGGGAAAACGTCATGTAGACTGGGAAGAAAAACTACCATCTATACGATTCGCCATCAACACCGCCTGCTGTCAAAGTACAGGATATAGTCCAGCCTTTATCACCTTCGGCAGAGAGTTGCGAACTAGTCGTGACGTGAACAGTGATCTTCGTCAGATAATCCAAGGAGAGAATTTCATCCCAGAGATAACACCACATTTACTTAATATCACTCAAGTCCTTGAAAACACTAGAGAGGTCCTGGAAAAGGAACAAGATAGACAAAAGAAGATCGCCGACAACAAGCGAAGATCATCTCCATTGCTTCTACCAGGAGACCATGTTTGGATCGCTACACATATTCGTAGCAAAGCCTCGGACCATATAACATCGAAGCTAACCCCTAAACGAGACGGTCCGTATGTCATCCTAAACCAAAAGGGACCAACATCTTTCGAGGTTGCAAGCCTTAAGGAACCTACCACTATACTAGGAGTATATCATTCCTCAGCACTCACTAAGTGCACTCTTGACCAAGTAGATACCGTTCAGCCTATAGAACCAGTCAGAAAGAGAGGGAGGCCTAAGAAGAAAAACTAAAATCTGTATCCTCATCGGGACGATCATCGAATCCAGAAGGGGAGAATTGTAACAGCCAAAACTGTACGCTTGGCAATGCCGCATCACAACACCACTCAATACATTTTCAAATACCAAGAACAGTATCATCTAAAAGTATAAAAGGGAATCCATCGCCAGTAGCAAGTCATTCTTTCAATGCCTTGCACTGGATACGCACCCCAAGGGTCTTACTGGTCTTAGCATTAAGGAATATCTATGTACACTTAAAACTTATAATAAAATATACAGTTAAAATACAAAAGTAGTGATTAATTGAGCTAGTCCCGCCACAAAACTCAAATAATTTGCATCAAATAACAAATAATTATTTGCGAATAATTCACCAAATAACGAATAATTATTTGATTTTCAAATAACACACGATCGAATAACGAATAATTATTTGAAACTCAAATAATTTGCACCAAATAACAAATAATTATTTGCGAATAACTTAAAATAAATTGATACTAAAATAAAAATTTATCCGAATAATTTTTTATTTGATTTTTTAAAAAAATCGTTATATGATTGAAAATTTATTCGAATAATGCCCAGCACTGGTATATATATATTATATAAATTTTATAAATTTTTCTCTCACTCAAAAAATTTGTGAAATGATAATTGCATTGTGAAAGTAACTAATAAGTTTCGCTCGAAACCTCAAACGGAATCTCAACCTGTAGCAGCTGGCACAGAACGAGCCCAATTAGCTGGATCTAAAGAATCGCAATCTATTGCTAAAACGAAAACAACAGATTTTTCTAAAAAGAAGTCAATTCATTCATCTTCAACTACCTTGGATTACAATTTGTCAAATTGGTTTTGTCTTCAAAATCAAAATTTTTTTTTAAGGGGGAAGGTATGTTATGTTCCCATAACTTTCCGCTGACGAATTTCCTATTCGCCAAAACAAATTGTTTCACTTGCAATATATTTAATTTCGTCCAACTCTCAAATTCATTCGTTTGCATTTTATATAAATACAACATCCACGGTCGTATAATCAACTTTCAACTGATTCAGCAAATATGATGATTGCGCGTGTTGTGCCTGGTACCTGGTTGAGGCCCGCTCAAAAATTCAATCTAAATCTTTTTGTGTAATTAAAACATTTTTCAGAGCTTTTTTAAATTTCGCTAGATACGGATCGCGTAGTAAGAATTTCTTTATTTTCAACTTTGTATAATAGTTATATTATTAGCACAATAAATAGTTTTGTATTCTCGTGAATAAATTTGTGAATGGAGAATAAAACTGTAGTTATTAATTTTGTTTGTGCGTTGATTATTAAAGTTATAACAGTTGACGAATACAATAAAAGGAAGGTGATTTTCATAGTTGCAGCAAATGACCATGTTTACGAAAATGTTTTCGTATAAACAACCCTTAGCGAAGAAGAATCGCATTTGCAGAATTATTGAAAAAATTCCATCTAGAGATATTCTGTTAGTGGATGCTATAGAAAAGCTTCCCAAGAAATAACTGAAACCAGTAAAGATGCTGAACGAAATATAAAGAAAAAATTAACGATTTGTACCGAAACTAGAGTACATTTGTAACAAGACGGACAGAGAGGATGTTCTCTGGAGTAATCTCAAAATCTTTTTCATGCAAAGCATATTAGTATATCCGCCATGAAAGCATGGTCTTGCAGTTATTCTTGGTGTCCAAAATCGGCTACAGCAAGTGAACAACATTGAGTCGGAAAATGTAACTAACATCCACTGAGTCGCTCCATCTCTGAGCAAGCACCACGTCAAATAATACCACTGACAGCGAATCCGTGGACCCCATCTGGATTTCACGGGACCATTTCAAAATAAAGCCTTTTAATCGTCGTAGACTCGATGGTTGGAAGTAAACACAGTAAAGATCAAACCAAACATTTATTCATGCACCTACGAAGCATATTTCTACTCATAGCATTCCATGTTTATTTATTTATTTATTTAGAACTTCATCAAAAATCTGATTACTAAGTTTACAAAAGAGAAATTTAAAAAAAAAAGTAAATTAAAAATTATTATACATATGTAAACAATGATATTGACCAACAGTGTACAAACAATATTAATAAAATGAAAAGTAACCTTAACTAAGCTGATCTCTTAATTCACTTTTTGAAAGATGAAAGTCAATGCAATCAAACTGGTTGTTAAAGAGACGAGACATTGATGAAATCGGCTCGTGAAAACCATAGTTCGTACTATGATGAGGAACGACGACGAAGTCGTGGTTCCTCAAGGAGCGCGCAGGAATAGATATATTGAAAGTATTTAAGAGCTCAGGAGAATTTATCGCTCCCTGTATACACTGAAACGCAAAAACAACTCTGGAAGCTTTTCGCCTATTTTCGAGAGAATCCAATGGAAAGAGTTTAAGCCTATCAACATATGGAGGTAAAATAATAGGGTTATGCCAATGAAGTCCACGCAGAGCGAAACGAACGAATCTCCGCTGCACAGCCTCAATAGGATTTATGTATACAGCATAAAACGGAGACCAGACCGGACTGGCATACTCCAAAATAGGTCTAACGAATGTGCAGTAAAGGACCTTCGTTATGAATGGATCATTAAACTTCTTTGACCATCACTTTACAAACCCCAGAGTAGCATTAGCCCTGGCAACGATTGTATTAAAATGATCCTCGAAGGAAAGGCGTGTATTAAGGAAGACACCCAAGTCCTTGGTTTTGCCAAGTCTAGATAATAAGCATCCCTCTAAAGTATAACTGAAGTTCAATGGACTCCTTTTACGAGAAAAGGACATAGCAGTACATTTGTTGATGTTGAGAGAAAGACAGTTAGTAGCACACCAATTATGAAAGGTGTCTAAGTCCAAATTTAGAATTCCACACTCGTTTTCATTAGAAACAATGCGGAAGATTTTGGCATCGTCAGCATAGCAAAGTATTCTTGAATTAGTCCAAATCAGAGATGCGTCATTAATGAAAATAATAAAAAGGAGTGGTCCGAGATGGCTGCCTTGAGGACCACCAGAAGTATTATCTATTACGTCAGAAAGAGCTTCGCGAAATATAACTCGCTGCGTACGATCCGATAAATAAGAATTAAGCTAATTGACAAAAACAGAAGGAAAACCAAAAAGAGTCAGCTTATGAATCAAGATTTTATGATTGATTCGGTCAAAAGCTTTACTAAAATCTGTGAATATGCAATCAACTTGCTTTCCGCTTTCAATTGCAGAAATGCAGAAATTAGTAAACTCTAACAAATTAGTCGTAGTAGATTTACCCTTCATAAAACCATGCTGAAAAGAGCGCAGGAAAGGCTTGCAGTGGAATGACAAAACATCGCAAACCATGGCTTCAAATATCTTACCAATACAACATAACTTAGCGACGGGTCTGTAGTTAGAAATGTCACACTTATTACCCTTCTTGTGAAAAGGAATAATCAAAGAAAGCTTCCACTGTTTAGGAAAAACACCACAGGTTAAAGATAAATTAAATAAATAACACAAAACAGAAACTATGGACGTAGCACAATTTTTTTATGAACGTGGAAGGAACGCCATCCGGACCACTAGAAAAACTATCAGCTATGCTTGAAATACAGGTCCTTAGGTTGAAGAGAAGTTGTCGGAAACTTCGTCAAATGGATAAAATCGTTATAACTAATATCACAGTGGTTATCACAGAAGACAGTTTTAAAGAAGTCGCCAAAAAGATTTGAAGTCTCCAAGGGATCAACACTATCTATGTTTCCAAGTCGCAACGATGAAGGGTATCCATCACAGTTGCGCTTAGAGTTCACAAACTTCCAAAATTGCTTAGGTTCCGTACGCAAGGCCGACCTCATTCTATGTATATAATTATTATAAGAATCATTCAGGTACGATATGTACTGAGCACGCAAATTAGAATAAGTTACGTAATCAGCATCGCTCCTTGAGGAACAGAACCTCCTCCAAGCTTTATTCTTCAAATTTTTAAGATGCTTCAAAGAGCCATTGATCCATGGTTGACAATGCGAAGTACGATTCGAACTTACAAGTGGTACACATTGAGTAAAACAAAGAAATAGGATATCATAAAACGAGCTCACAGCTTTATCAATGTCACGTTCACCCAGAACACTGGTCCAGTCGCAGGCGGATAGCCATTCATTAATTTTATTAAAATCAGCTTTTTTAAAGTTATAACAATACTCGTAGTTATCAGAAGCATTAGATGATGAAGTTACAGGATCAAAAAACAAAACTGTATGTAGTGCCGGATGATGACTTGTTTCAGGAACCATAGGAGTTAAACAACGCTTAACGAGAGTACCATTGGGATCGGACGAAAATACCAGGTCAAGAGATTTTCCAGAGTCATTAGTCACACCGCTAGACTGCATTAAGCCAGAAGAAATGATGTTGTCAATAAAATATATGGCATGTTGAGGAGTCGCTATAAAAGAGGGCAGCAAGCCCTCATCGTCCGGAGAGTGTACCCAACTCACATTAGGTAAGTTAAAATCACCATAAAGCAACAACTCATCGGCAGGCAGCAGAACTTCAGTAAGCCTATCTATACATGAAGCCAACAAATCAAATATATCGGCAGATGGGCACGGAGGGATATAAACTGTAGCAATATATACGGTTTTGTGTGAAGGCCTGAGAGCCACACAAATAAACTCCAGATCACCGGAATCAACAAAGTCAACCAAGAAACAAGGAAGGTCGCGACGAACAGCACAAAGTACTCCACCTCTAACAGGAGCATCCAGAGACAGACGATGGCGGTCACGGCGAAACAACAAGAACTCGGGACCAAAAAGCTCTTCATCAACGATCTGGAATTGTATTCGATTCTGACGAAATTAAAAAAATTCATCACAGAAAAGACATTAAGGCTCATACTACAGCTCTTTAGCGACACTTTTAGCTGCACCATCTTAAATGGTAACGCCAAGACGAGCAGAATAAATATCAGACACGATCAACACAGAAAACCGATCAGAACAATTCAGATGTTTATAGATACGTTAAAAAGATTACCTGTTAGACTAGAGGGAGGAATATGGTATTATATTAGCGTCAGCGTTAATATCAAACTTTGAGCTCATGCCCATACATTGGTGAAATATTACATTGTTTTAAAATGTTCGACTGCAAATATTCAGCAACAACACATGAGGCGAATGTGAAGTTATCTTAGAATAGAAATGCTGGGGACCTATTCTTGAATAACGAAGGCAGATTCCGTAAACGTTGAGTTGTCAGAACCATTCGAAATGAATGTGCATGTGGTATTCCTGAAATCCGTATTCGTTACTTTCGTACGCAAACCATTCGTGATATAACGAATGGGGTTTAACCATTCAGTTTTTACCGAATTCGTTAAAACCGTTCGTAATTCAATAAAAGGCCCCCTGATATATTTTCCAGTGTGAGAGAACACAGCAGATATAAACAGCTGACAGAATTCATGAAGGGGCAGTCAAGTTATTCTAATAAGAGTGCAAATTTGTCGACATTTCTATACGCTGCCATTCATTCATCACTCAAGCTTCGAGTTGTTGCTAGTTCTTTATTATTGTTGCTTGCATCTGACTTTGCTCTACATTTTCTATCCTCCGTTATCACTAACGGAGACTGCACACTGCTGAGTCAATTAACTTTCCAGTCAGCGACTGGTCTGTTGACTTGTCACTGTCTGAATGATTTTTAATCGTTGCATGTGCGCATACTGCATCATCTTCTGCAATCGAGTCAAGGGCGTTGAACGATGTTTCGATTTTTGTTAAAAATTCAGTGTTGCTAACCACAAGGTAACCGATTGAAAAATTGTAATGAGAAACATAAAACCTGTAATAATTTTCTGGTGGTTGAGTGGAAGAATCCATAACAAAAACGCTGCTTTAATGTGTTTGAAGATTTGGAAGACACAGTCCTATTTCAAATGTGTTATAGAATGTCTAAGGAAAGCTATGGTCAAGACTCAAGGGTGAGTCGGGTTCGCACAATTACGATTCCTTAGCAGAAACTTATACGACCAGTTGAACGTCCGAATTTAAGTATGTTTAAATCTAATCCAAATTGCCTGTGATAACTGAAAAATGAATACATTGCTAGACATTATTCTGGAACATTAGTTAATATGTACGTTAATAATTATTGTGTTTCCCCTCTAGTTAGCGGACGCAAGAGTGATCATTAAGAGTTGCCTTAAGACATTAAAACAAAAAAATCAGCAACTATAAGTCTTGTTATGGTAGCAGGTGAGCAGAGTTTGGACTTAAAGTCCGGAATATCAGCCGAAGCTGATAGCTCACTCTGTGATCAGTGTTGAAGTTGCATGGCGGGCATAAAATTTTGTGCATTGTCCCTTGAAAACGAACCTGAAAAGAGAGCGAAGTAGTGACCCTACACGAACTTTATCCCGTGGAGGACTCCAGAGCAAGACCATATCCGCGGTCTAACGGAGGCGCAAGGAGCTAAAATCCTGTGTGACACCGCGTGCTCTACTCCTAGGCTTGTGTTGTTGCAACATAAGACGTTGTCTTGCTGTCTCATCTGTGCAACAAGGACACTACATCGATAAAGCTATCCTTCAAGAAGGATGGAGCTAATAGGGAACTCCTTATTGTCTCTGGATATTTCTAGTATGACTCCGCTGCTTCCCCACCCACTGAGGGAGTAAGGCGAGCAGTTGAGATTGCTAGGTCTATTCGGCTTGGTGTCTTGGTTGGTTGTGATGCCAACGCTCAATACATTGTCTGAGGCAGCTCAGACACAACTATCGGGGTGAGCAACTGCTGGAGTTCATGACTTCAGAGGAATTGGTTCTGTTGAATCAAGGCAATGAATCAATCTTTGCTACCAGACAAGAAGTCATTGATGTGACTTTTGCGTTCTTTGACGCATTTCATCTGGGAGATACCATAGGAAACTAGCTTCCTCGCTCGCCTTTCCGGCTGGAAGGATCAGTGAGTATTCCCACCTTGGAGAAGACAGTAGGACAGCTGCAGTCCGCGGCTTTCGAAACTTCCTGTCCCATTAGCGCGGATATAAGAAGGAAGCCTATGCCGTGGTGGAACGGCAGTCTATGTAAATCCCGTAAGACTTCCAGAAGGATTTTTATTAAGGCCAGGAGAACTGGCGGACTTACCGCGAGACTCAGAGTAACTACAAGAGGCCACCCCCGGATCTTGTCATTCAGGCAGATGCCAAAACTGTGTTATATAGTAATTCAATGGTAAGAGCACTATTTTCTCCTTTCACTGTATGCTTTTTTTGGGTATGACTGTAGCGGGGTGGGACTGTCCGCTACATTACTTCTAGTACATTCTCGAGGCCGGTGATAGAACTGTAGTAGGCTACATTATCCCTAGTACAATCTCGAAGCTGGTGACAGTAAGTAGTAGCAAAGATTACCTAATAAGAAGATAGGAAGCAGTAGAACAAAATTGGAAATTTTTGGTGTTTTTTTTAGAATGAAACAAGTAATTTCATATACTTTCGTCTTTTGCATGAATGGGGGAAAAGAACTTAGCTATGCACTATTGTAGTACAACTGAGAAAACGAGTTAAAAACAAAAATCGAGAGAACTTTGGATTACCAAAACCACAAAATCTCATTGAATACCTTCAAAACTCTTTCAAACTATTCATAATAATGTACATTAGGTCCCACTACCTCTATTTTTTAAGCAAAAGATAAATTTCGCTTTGTCTAAGGTATTGAAAGGAGATATAAAATTCCTCTCAAATGTAATTCTCATTTTTCCCGAAAATATCAGAGAATCCAGCATGAGTTTCTCCCACTTAATCTCTTCAGAGCAAAACGAATGTAAACAAAACGTGCTGTTCGAATATCATAGGATTACAGCAACAACATGTAACCATTGCAGCAAACAACATGTGAGCAAAAATTGTCAATATTTCATGAAAACCGGTTTTCACAAAAGCGCGGGAACATTTTATGAGAATAAAACGTGAAAACTCCGCACTTTCTCATTTATTTACGAAAATGAAACATCTGCCATTCTGTTTCGTTGCATGTAATTTGCACTTTCACATTTTTTATCTTTATTCATTAAAGTTTTAAAAAGAGTTTGATTTTTTTTCTTTCTTTCTTCCTTTCCTTGCCGTGTACATTTTAAATGTAAAACACTCGGAAATCTCGCCTGCTTCTTAACTTATTATTAAGTTAACTTTGGTAGTAGTTTATGCTCAATCTACCATGCATGGTAAAACCACGTCGTCAAAACGATATCGTTTGCTGAAGAATGCATATAAATACACGAAATGTTTAAGTAGTGGTAAGCTGCCAAATTAAACAGCTGTTGACCTGTCAATTATCATAAATGTAATTGTGTCCTCGATTTCATTGCAGTATTACATCAAAGGAAGTATTTGGTCTCAATAATGTATACTATAATACTTATAGTAAACTTAGTAAACTAAGAAATTGCTTGGGACAAGTCGAATAATATAAAATATTGCTTTCAAGACTGAAAGTACAAGTTCCAGTTTACAGCAGTTTTGTTCTAAATTCCCCTCCATGGTTCTAAATTAAATTTTACTGAATACACCTGAGGTATTCATATATCGTTTTTGCTGATTAACTACTACACATTCATTTCTTCAAATGAATGAGAGAGAAGGGACAGTTTTGCAAGCATAAATTTTGGTTCCGTACCCGTATCGTTCATGTTCATGCATATTTGTTTGCACTACGGTTGTTTGGCTACTCGTACGCCACAGTACATGCCTGTATGTTGTGGCGTTTCATCGGCATTGAGTTCGTTCTGCCCTATCAAAACCCTCGAGAATACTTCACAAGCCATGAAACAGACTCCCTCACTACCACATGAAAGCCCCAACGGAGTCCTCACATTCTAAAATATTTGCAGTGCTCTTATGTAAAACTGACAAAAGTTTGATTTGAATAGCACCTCCGCTCTAAACTACTATTCATACAGCAAAATGATTTTTTGATAATCTTAAGCTTGTTTTCCTATTTTCCGAACCGAAATAAAAATTTTTATGCCTTTCCTAACAAAATTATTTAGAAAAAGTATTTGAACCACATGACTACGATTCCTTAAACAAAAACTCTCAGCTGAGTAATCATTGTATGTCGCTGTGCCGTCATGGATTTCAAGAGGGACAGAGAGTTTAATAAATTTAATTAAAAGTCATCAGTGATTTCGTATTAGTATTACAAAGGAGCCCATGCTTTAAAAACTGTGTGCAGATTGAGCTCATGAGGATTTTGGAAGGACGGCTGGACTGGCTCTTCTCATTTCTCTTTGGCGTATGGACTGGATTTCGAAAAAAGTCTGGCCAACATGCCATTTGATGCGATGGACTTCCTTTCTCTGTGAGTTTTCCTCTAAGGGAATCGTGGACTGAGGGAAGTGCTTTATCGAGCCTTCCCCAGTCTGGTTTAAAAATTTTTACCGAAGGCTCTCTCACTAATGAGGGAGCCGGGGCGGGTGCTTACCTTTCTGAGCCTGACATTGGAATGCAGTACTCAGTTGGAAGATACACCACTGTCTTCCAGGCTGAAGTCTTCGCCATCCCAATGGCAGCGAAGATAGCCCTTGATGGAGATCAAGGGAAAGATCATTGCTATCTTTTCGGATAGTCAAGCAGCCTTGATGGCTGAGTGGCCGTCGGACAACATCTGGGGAACTGCAGGTCGTCTGTGGATAAGTTGTGTATCCACAACAAGGTGTCATTTCAGTGGGTTCCTGGTCACAGGGGGATCATGGGGAATGAAAGGACTGACCTTTTAGCTAGGGCTGACTCTAATTCTCCGTTCCTCGGACTAGAACCCGCCACAGGCGGTGACACCTCGAGTATCGGGTCACTCATCAAGGCAGATGTTCATAGGAAGCATTAGCAGATATGAGGTAACCTGAATACTTGCAAGTGCACAAAACTGTTTCTTGATGGGCGCAATAGGAATATCTCTCATTTTCCATGGGGCTCAGAAGGAAACAATGTAGAACTGTGATTGGCATCATCACTGGCCACAGCTAGCTTCAAGCTCATCTAACAAGGATGGGAGTTGTTGACAGCCCTGAGTGTCTGTCCTGCCTGAGACAACCGAACACTTTTTGTCTGCTTCATCCGGAGTAGGCTAGACACGTTTAGGTCTGCCCTCATATCTGTAGAAGAGTTGAAAAACCTTCCTCACCAAGACCTGATTTGCTTCCGTATTGACCATACGTACCTTATGTATGTAACCAGAATTTTCAAATTGTCTAATTGTAAGACTATTGCCTATTTGATTCTATTATTCAAAACTACGCATGATATACATAGGGTATGCACTTAAAATTCTTATTTTAGCAGTTATTACTATATGGTGGCCTTCGCATTTATGTGACATACATACGATACGTATCTGAAATTCATTACTTAATCACATATCTCGTGTATCGTAATCATGTTGTTCACATACAAATGGTTTTTTCACCAAAATTTAACAACTTTCTATCACATTATATAATATATACATTATTCGAAGGTAGTGGTGTTTCACCAATAAAATGTGATGTATCAGTCGCTATCTAATCATGTTATTCGAATATAGTCGTCATTCGCAAAAAAAAACTTATCTATTACTTCAAATATAATGGTAAGTAAGTTATCAAAAAAATATAACTTATCTGTTGTTATTTACTCATATCATTGTATTCTATCGAAAAATAAGCATAATTCAAATATAATTGTATTCTATAAAAAAAACATCAGACTGATCTGTTACTATTAAATCATAATTCAAATATTATCAAAAAATGGATAAGATTTAGGCGTCAACTTACAAGCATTTCTTGATAGTGGTCCCCGCAGAGGCTTCCGTGTTGGTCCGCTTTGCCCTAGATTTTAAAAAACGTTACAATATTAAATCCTAGGCCACTCTTTATATCGACTAAAATCAGCTGAATTCTACACTGATTGCTTGTCACTAAGTAACAAGATTTAGCTGGCACCTAAGCATCGTTGTTACGTCAGCAACATTGGGCTGGATATGAATCGGTGCTAACCATGATGTCACTCTAACCGTAATCATGAACCTTTTTGCCAAAATTTTAGAATTCGTGACTGGATGTCGCTTTACTGATTTTTCGAGAACCTTGTGACTGGATATCGCAAAATTTTTTGATTTGGTGACTGGATATTGTTCTACTGATTGACGATTAACATTTTATAAACTTTGCTGGTCGTGCCAGTGACTAGACGTCACTGTAATTTTAAAGATAAACCTTTTTGCCAAAATTTTAGAATTTGTGGCTGGATGTCGGAAAATATTTTAGAATTGGTGACTGGATGCCAACGTAATCTTAAACATGACAAACATAATTTTAGAGTTTGGTGACTGGATGTCACTATAATCTGGATGATGGTGGATCTCTTAGAATGTCTAGAGTCGCCTGTAAACTTTTCCCTCCTCTTTGTTTCCTTATTTTTGAGCTCCGCCTTTGAAACAATCCTTACCTTTTTATATTCAAAACTTTTATTCTTTACTCCTTTTTTTTCGGTTGACCGCACTATTTTTCTGACTAACTTTCTTAACATTTTACCCTATGCGTCTATCCATCGAAACTCGTTAAGTCAATCTCCCTTTTCCCTCCCAATCACACCTTCTTCCAAAACTTCCTGACAGGAAAATCCAAAAAAAAAGTAGCACGCACAGATCTTTCTTCTAATTTTTCCTGACCGTCGAACGCGCCGTCTTTTGTCAATCCGTTTACAGGAACATGGCAGCATTTTGCACTGTGTTGCCGTAAAATATCGTACCGTCAGCCAGTTGTCAGTGGCATAATCAGAGGAACCGCAGCAGCATACTGCTCTGTGTAGCTACGACCATAATCGACAGTTTTTTCTATGATAAATAACTACTAACCCAAATTAAAACTCAAGTTTGGTTTTAGAAACCTAGAAGAAAAGTGTTTTTTCGAACATTTTTGGGTATACCACTAGGTGCACCCACACATAAAAACATTGGGAAAAAAAACATTTGTCAAACATTTGACAAACAATTTATAGGCAGTTGATAAATGTTTGTCAAACATTTGTCAAACATCTGATAGGATATTTGTGTGAAAAATGTTTTTCGAATGTTTAGTTTTTATCATGTATTCTCCTAGTGAAGTAACGTGTATTGCAGCGTCTTTCGTCGTATTTACCTCAATGTTTGAGGAAAATTTACTAAAAAGGAGATGGTGGAACAGAAAATTTTTAGACAGAAGATTAGAGTGTAGTGGTTGTGATTTATTAAATGAATTAAAATTTTACGATCTTTCCTATCTTCGAAATTTCGCATGAATATCTTTAAGTGACCTGAAATTCTATTTAACAGTATCGGGCCAAAAATAAGAAGACGAAATACAGGCATTGCTCTGAGGTTTTTTTGTAACGAGTGATTCTTATCATTCCTTAATGTATTTGCTTAAAGTCTCAAAACAGTTGATTTCAAAATATTTCCCTGAGGCATTAATATTACAACCATATATGTACATATGTCGGTAAGTATTGACATAGGAAAAACTTACTTTTACTGGCGCTTTGTGCCTGTTTTTTACGCCGGTGCTGAGGAAGCAATGAGTTTAGTTTTCTACTTGCTTCACCCGCAGCCACTGATCACTCACTTCCAATTGATATGAAGAAGTCATTGCGTGTTTTAATTTGTCCCACAAATTTCGGTGTGTAGAAGACAGTTCTATTAATTTGAAAATATTTATCTACTCCTCTTTCTCACTCATAATTACGTTATTATTTAAAAATTTCAAAATTCCAAAAAGCACTCTCACTACTGTTGAGAACTGACTGAAAGTACTATATACAAACTTTAACAAACACCAAATGTTTTTTCATTTCATTTGGATTAAATTGAAGCTTTTTTAAGAATCCAAAACTGTAAAATTTGCAGCCACACTCATCAAACTCATAAATGTTTGACAAATGTATTATCAAGTTACAAAAAATGTATAAAAAAAAGGTTTAGAATCCTTGAAAGTAGCCCTTTCAAACGATACCTCACACAATACAAAGAAAATATTGAGGGGGCTCAACTCACCCCCATAAAAATTAACAAAAAAAGTCATAATCCTAGCATATTGCTAAATTTCAAGTTCTTACGTCACGTCGTTTTCGAGAAAACGTCTGTGACAGACAGACAGATGAACGCAAGAGTGATCTTATTATAAGGGTTACGTGATTTTCCTTTTGAGGTATGGAACCCTAAAAGGACACAAACTTCAGGAAAGCTGTGCCAGTAGAAAGACGTCTTTTAATCAAACTTTGATAAGTAAATTGTCTTTTAACAAAATCATTTTCCTGTGATCAGTAACAATCAACTGATTGTTATTAAAGTTGGTGATGCAGATTAAACACAAAAGTCGGTTCAATTCAGTCAGTTGCGAGAAGTCAACTTCCCATTTTTTAGTTGCTGACTCGCGTAAAACACAGCAGTTTGCAGAACCGGACCCTGTTGCGTGGAACGAGCAAAGTCAACTGACTACATTCCAGAGTGCGGCCTGCCTAAATCCGCCGAAGGCCGAACTGATTTTCTCCAAAGGAGATTTTAACTAGAAAATTTAATTTATTTTTATGCTGAGTAAAATCACACTTATTAAAATATTCTAATTAATTCAAATTCAAATTCATTTATTCCTGGTGACAGTACATACAAGATTTATAATCTTTTTTAAGTACAATATTATATATTGGTTCTAGAGATAATTGAAAAAAAAACTAAAATATAAAAAGAAACAATCTAAATCAATTTAGTAAGCTTTACGTTATATACCTAATTGTGCAGCTCAAAAGCGAAGATAAAATTTGTTATTTTAAGTGGGTTTTAACTAGCGTTTTAAATACACCGACAGTGCCTGCTGTTTGGATAGCAACAGGTAAACTATTCCATAGCCGGATGATCTGAACAAGGTACGAATTCTCCATGAC
Organism: Dioctria rufipes; assembly: GCA_963924295.1. Taxonomy (NCBI): domain Eukaryota; kingdom Metazoa; phylum Arthropoda; class Insecta; order Diptera; family Asilidae; genus Dioctria; species Dioctria rufipes. Next base: position 234,806,621 of record OZ002740.1, read on the forward strand.
CAGCCTATGAAATTGTGGCATCACTAAATTTCTATTCCGTTGGGATGTTGTAAACAAGAATAACTCTCTAATATACTCTGGCTTATTTGACTTCAGTATGTTATACAACAAGATAATCGATTTACGTTGTAGAAAATGTTTCAACGAGCATCCTAATAAATGCATTCTAAAAGAGGATACATGGTCAAACCTACGTAATCTAAAAATGAATCGAATACAGTCATTAAATGCAGTCTCTAATTTACGTCCACACACACTATCCAGTTTGGGAAAAAACAATGCTACCCGAAGTGAAATGAGGCAAGATTAACGATTTCACTAGCATTAGACGAATACTACAAGGTAAGATATTAGCAGAAAGCCAAAGCCTTCGTAAACCAGAATATATTTTCCTCAATTGCATATTGACATTATCACAACACTTCATACTGCTATTCAAGGTTATCCCTAAATTGGTGACCTTACTAAGCATTGGTAGGACGGAGCCATTTAACACTACTGGTGGAACATCAAGCAAATCAAATGAATTATTGTAGAAGCTTATACACTGGGACTTACTAGGGGTTAATTGTAGCCTATTATACCTAGACCATGCGTGGATTCTGTCTAAATCCGAGTTAATACGTTCTATACAATCTTCAATAAGCCCAATTGGACGACTTAAGTACAATTGTACATCATCTGCGTAGAGGTGAATGCTCACATCGCAAAGCATTACTGGCAAGTCATTAATGAATAGGCTGAACAACAATGGACCCATGATAGAACCTTGAGGCACTCCTCGCACTAGCGGCAGCGGAATGGATATTCTATCATTGAGCTTGACTTGTTGACTGCGATCAGATAGAAAACTACTGATCATCGATACTGCTGTACTACTAAATTTAAAAGAGGCATAGAGCTTCTGCAAGAGAATGCTATGATCAACGGTATCAAAAGCTTTTGAAAAATCCAAAAGCACCAAGGTGGTAAATTTGTCCTGATCCATAGCACTTCTTATGTCAGTGGATATCTTTAAGATAGCAGTTTCACAACTGTGGTGCGTCCTAAATCCGGATTGCCAATAGGTTAATAAATTATTTTTGTCTACGTGTTCAGAAACCTGTCGGTACATTAATTTTTCAACCACTTTAGATAGAAAGCATAGTATGCTAATTGGACGAAAATCTGCTGGAGATTCTGGAGAAGATTTCTTTGGAATTGGAAGAATATTAGCAACTTTCCAATTGGAGGGAAAGGAGGATGAAGACAAGCATGAATTAACTATATGAAGAATAAATGTACAGATGATTGGAAGCAGTATTTTGATAAAGCGCGGTGAGAGGTCATCAGGTCCAGTAGCATCAGATTTTATTGAATTAAGGGCCGAAATAAGTTCAACCATGTTAGATTAGTAGATTTAGTAGAATAAAATTATTAAAAGCAAAATCGCAAAACCCAATTCTCGATTTCATTTGGAAAACCTGTCGACAATATTATCCACATCAATGTCGATCTCAGAGTGGAAAGACATTAAGGACTCATATCCAGATACTTTTTCTTGTGCAAAGATTGTAGAAATAGATGTGACGCAACCGATTTTGTCACGGGTGAAGTAAATGACTGAGATTGAGAACTTGCACCTTGAATCAGATCCAAAGGAATAGGAATAGAAGTGCATAATATGTCACTGACTAGTTCTTTTGATGAGAACATAACTGATCTTGATTTCTTCTGAAAAAAGTTATCAATGATCTTATCAGTCTTCTGCTTTCCACTTTCGCTACTATTTCTACCTCCATCGCTAACTAGGGTAGCAAGTTTATACTTCTCCTATAAATTAAAAGTAAACGTGAAGTTAAATTAAACAACACTATTTTAATTAATACGAAAGTACAAGCAAAGCAACGGCAAAGGAAAGCGAATGGTTTTTATTTTTATAGTGTTGCCGTAAAAATTGTGAAGAAAACTTGTAGAAACAATTTTAGTGGCATGAATCGAACTGATCATTTTCAGCATCCAATAATGTATAAAAATTCGAAAGAAAAATGTTCAACTAAATTTCTAAGAACAAAATGTATGCTTGCCAACGCTCATAAATATAACGGGTTTTCCAATAAGAGGTGTTATTTTGATATTCAAAGAAAAGTGCCAATTTTTGAGATAAATGATCGGATCTTTATTTCATTATAAAGAGGAAAGAATGCCGTTAGTAATGGAAAATAACATCAGCCAAATGACCACCAGGACCACGCCTACAGGACCATATCCTTTTCATGAATTTTTCCATAACCAAATCGCAAAGTGGCTGCCCTATGTCCTCGATAGCATCACGAATTCCATCTTTGAGGTCTTAAATCGACGCTGGGCTGTTGGCGTAGACCTTATCTTTCACGTAGCCACAAAGGAAGAAGTCGCAAGGTGTTAAGTCACAAGATCTCGATGGCCAATTGTGATCACCTCTTCGAGAGATAACACGGTCCGGAAACTTTTCCCGTAAAAGATCAATGGTTTCGTTGCTTGTATGGCACGTAGCGCCGTCTTGTTGAAAGTAAACGTTGTGCAGATCAATACCATCCAATTCCGGCCATAAAAAATCATTAATCATCTGTCGATAGCGCAATCCATTCATCGTAACTGTTGCTCCAGCCTCATTTTCGAAAAAGTAAGGTCCAATGACCCCGCGGGACCATAAACCGCACCAAACAGTCACACGTTGAGGATAGAGAGGCTTTTCAACAATAACTCTTGGGTTTTCCGAGCCCCAGATGCGACAATTTTGCTTGTTGACGAAGCCATCGAGGTGGAAATGGGCCTCATCACTCAAGATGAGTTTTCGATGAAATTCCGGATCATTTTCATGCATTTCAAGGACCCAATCAGCAAAGACTCGACGTTCTTGATGATCGGCCGGCTTGAGTTCTTGTGTTAACTGAACTTTATAAGCCTTAAGACCCAAATCTTTATGCAAAATACGGTGTAATGACGTTTGTGGAATGCCTAATTCCAAAGAACGACGAGGAATGGACAAACCTGGGTTTTCTTCAACACTGTCGGCTACAGCAGCAATATTCTCGGCTGTTCTTGAGCGACGTGCACGGGTTTTATTCTTCACATCACTAGTTTGTCCCGACAGCTCGAATTTTTCTACCAATTTCTGTATTGAGGTCCGACAAGGTGCTTCATGACGACCCAAAAATGTTCGAATTTTACAAACCGTCTCTGCCACATTTTCACCATTTTTATAGTGAATTTTAATAATTTCAATGCGTTGTTGAATCGTGTATCGTTCCATTTTTATTAATGGCGTAGTTTGTACTTGTCAAATGTCAAAAAAGGACAGCTCCAAAAGTGAAATCTACCAAAATAGCTGGCTAATTAAAATAACACCTCTTATTGGAAAACCCTTTATTTAGCGACCCAGATCAGCCAAGGCAATATAACTCTTTGGAACCATTGTCCGGCGCCAATAGTGCATGAAAAATCTAAAGAAAGATTTCAAATCTCTAATGGCCGGTTTCACAGTCCAGGCTTAAGCCACGTGTGTGGCTTAAGCCCAGAACTTAAGCCTACTCGGTTTCACAGTACTCAGTAAGCTGAGGCTTAGTTAAGCCGCGGATGAAAATTTTTAAGTTGTCAGCACTGCGGTAATTGTGAATTCTTTTAAAGTAAAATTGCCATTGTGGATTAAAAACTAAGCGAAAAGAACTTTTTATTTACCACTTTGTTGTGGTTTTTATCTGGAAGGTGTTCTGGGTTTTTATGAAATACCCAAGGACTGGGGAGTGCTTTCTACAGAGAAGATCACCAGTCCCAATTTTATTTGTTTAAACACTTTTGTAACTTTTGTACACTATGTATGAACTTTATTAATCAACTTTGTACACTTGATATAACAAACTTTTATTTAACTTTTTGATTTTCTTTTTCTAGAGATCTGAAGGCCTTACCTCTGGTAGGGGGACTCTTCAGATCACTTCAAAAGTTAGGAAAACTCTCCTTGTTCCTAGCAACATCAACTGAATTTATTTAAGTTCTCCCTCCATCGATTTATTGAAAAAATTCAAAGTAAAAATCTATCGGCCAATCAATTTCTTCGATAAGTGAAAAAGATGCTATTCTCAGCAAGAATCGATTTAAGGGGAAAAGTGATTAAATCGTATGAGTTCAAGTACTTTGAACTCATCACAAAAAACGTAAATCGCTTGCGTCGGCATTATTGGTTTTCGTGACAAAAATATTTTAAAATCGCATAATTCATATGCGTTCAAGTACTTTAAACTCATCGCGAGGAAATTGTTTACGTTGGCGTAAATAATTTAGAAGGTGAAATCCGAGATACTAGCATTTGCTTTGGAGAAATTTTGTGAGAAAAAGTAACCAAGATAATTTAGGAAAGAAATTTATTGGTTTCATGCTAGTGCGATGCATGTTTTAGGATTTTAATGCTAGTGAGATGAAAATGTTTTGAATTTCAGGGTAATTAACAGATAACGCCAACGAGAGATGTTAATGATGTCACGTGAAGTAACTAGGGTGTAAGGTGACGCGTATAGCGAGCACTTACAACACCATCCCCCTTAGAAAAGAAAGTTGCATTCTGTGAATGAACTTTCGTTGCCAAGAATAAAAAGGAATAAAATGAAATGAATGTACTTGTGTTACGGATTAGAGGAAGAATCCGCAAAATTCAGCTGATGTATTCTATTACATTGTACATTTTTTTTTTTTTAAGAGTAAGTATTGAAATGACTAATAATATATTTATATTTTAAACTAACTATAGTAAATTAAATCAACAAACAATAATAAGGTTTACGTAAAAAATTTTCTGTTGTTTTTTTTTTCTTCTAATACCATTTAATTAAATCGAAAATTATCGCTATGATATATAAATGTATGTAAGTATGATAATATGAATATATATGTATGAAAAATCGGGCTTTCTTCTACCTCTTTTTTTTATGTTTGTTTTTTGTTTTTTATTTCAAATAGCTGGATATATAGATATGTACGTAAATTTAATAATATGAATATATATATGTGTAACGTTGTTTACATTACGGCTTATCTGTCCCAGTGCTCTTACTCGTTTTTCTTTCCAATGTTAATTTAAGTGGTTGGCTAGAGCCGGGAAAAGGTTCAGGTTTCATATCTAGTGAGTTTTTTGTTTTCTTTAGACAATTACACGTCAGTTTCTTCCATAATATCATAATTGTAAGGGCAATAATTGCTGCCACGGTAATGTAGCTTATCGTGTATTGATGTACGTCATGTTTTGTGGGCATGGGGAATCCCTGGTTCTCATATTGCTTTTGTTTTGCGAGAGCTTCGCTTATTGCTTTGAGGTCGTTGTCATTATGGTATTTCAGCACTTGTGTTGGGTATTCATTTGTTATGAGATGTTGATTTAGGTCAGGGATGACCGATATATTTTGCGAAATATTTATAGAGGGTAGGTAGAAGCTATTTGTACGAGATGTCTGGGTATTGTCTGATTCAAGAGTTAATTCTTTAGACCTAATATAACAACCTGGCGTTATTTTTAATATACCGCTTCCGTTGATATGTATTGGAGTGACTGTATTTCCGCATATGGCATCGAGGGTGTTTTGTGCGTTGAGAACAAAAAGCCAATGGTTCGGTTGTGATAACTGTATCCAATAGTTTGTCGCGGGCAAACTGCGAATATCGCAATCTTGAGGTATTTTAGTTACATGTTGAAGAAGTTTTACTTCGCACAGACTTTGGGTTGAGCGTGAGTTAAATATAGGGTGTATTATACGGCAAAGATAGTAAGCAAGATTATTGGTCACACAATTACTCAAATCGAGTTTGTTGAGAGGGTAATAGTGTTCACGGCTAAGATCAATGAGCAGATATTCTACTGATGGTTGGATATAATTAAATATATGTTGTTTTGTATTGGGAATTGGCAATGGTATGACTTTAAATAGTTGGTAGCTAGTAGTAGATGGGAGTGGTATTTTAATTTCAAAAATAATTTTATTATTTATAGTTGCTGTACTGACATGGCTAATTTGGTAAAGTTGTACAATTTGATTTTCAGTTTGGGAAATCGGCAAAATAGTGTTTGGAGGTAAATTGTCTTGTATATCAAGGAGCAACTGTTTGATTTGGATAGGTGTAATTATGGAAGGATGCAGTTTGCCGTGTCTAACGTCTATTAATAGGTCCACGAGGTGGTTAAGTGTGTATTGGTGACGCATTAGAACGAGAGTGACATGAGAGACTAAAGTCTCCCATTCGATTACTACCCTATGTGTGTCAACCTCTTTATTGAATGTAACTAGGGTGTCCCTAAACCTTTTTAGTTTTTCCTCGATGTGATCGACCTGGTTTTTGATGTTAAATCTAGTTTTATTAAAGACGTTTGTTGTGCTTTCCAAAATAAGGGTTTGGTTTTTGATAAGGTCTAATAGGTAATTATTGTTATAAGTTAAATTATTTATCTTTTCCTCATAATTCTTTGCATCGTTCTCATCTAACGTTCCAAATAAGGTTTTGCTTACACTCCCTATAGCGTTAAATAGCCCTCTTTTTGTTCGCGTGTTACCTGGTTTTAGCAATTGTTCCCTGAGCCCAATATCAGACATTGTTGTATTAATAATTTGCGCTACTCCTTGACAGTATCTTAGCTCTTCCACCTGTGAGCCTATATTATCACAAAGTGTGGAAATATGTGACGCATATTTCTGTAGAAGTGTGGTTTCATACAGCAAGTTTTTTAAATCGAAGTAGACAATGGCTTTCCATTCATAGCTGTATAGCCCAACGTCTCCCACTTCTTCGAAGTAGATGCCGGAGTTAGTGTTAAGCTTCGTAATTGTCACGGGGTCTTCTGCACATACCATGGATACGCTCCCAATAATGGTGAGGAGGATGAATATTATTGACCTGCAATATGTTTTTCTTTGTTTATTCAGTCAATAAATGCCTTAAGATTGTTGTTATGCACTGTTTTATTTTTATTTTTAACTTTGATTGTCGTGTTTTCACTAGAATTTATTTGTATTATCTCGTAAGGGCCGGACCAAAGAGGATCGAATTTGTTCTTACGAGCGTAGTTTTTTAAGAGCACTTTTTCACCGATACTGAAAGTTTTTGGTTTTGAATATTTGTCATAATTGGATTTGCTCTTTTCCTTTTGACTGAGAAGAGTTTCTTTAGCTATCCTGTAGCCGTGCTGTAGCCGGGCCTTTAACTCATTTGCATAGTTCTCATAATTATAACAGGTTTTTGGTTCGGACTTCAGTGGTGATGGAATGGTAGCTGCGAAACCATAGAGAAGCTCGTGTGGGGTGTAGTTGGTACTTGAATGTGGTGTCGTATTATATACGAACATAGAATAGGGTATCCAAGAATCCCAAGTTGATACGTCTCTGTTGACGTAGTGTCGCAAATATTCAGCGAGGGTTCTGTGGGACCGTTCCAGAGCTCCGTTGCTTTGGGGGTGATAAGGTGTAGTTTGAAGTTTTTTGATCTTCAATAATTTACATACTTTTGAAAACATCTCGCTCATGAAATTCGAACCTTGATCTGTTAAGATAGAGTCTGGCACACCATGTCGGCAGATTATTTTTGTAATGTAGGCTTCTGCGACGACTCGTGCTTCTATACTTGCCAAAGGGATGGCATCAGAATACTTGGTAAGATCGTCTTGGAAGGTGAGCAAATATTTGTTTCCATTATGACTAATAGGAAGAGGACCAACTATGTCCAGAAAAATTTTTTCGAATGGCCTTGAACTGGTTGTCGTTATTTTCATAGGGATCTTTGTATTCCGTGTTAACTTATTGGTCTGGCATGAGGGGCATTTTTTATGAATTCTTCAACGTCCCTCCGTAAGCTTGCCCAGTTATAGGATTTCCGAATCCGTTTTATGGTCCTTTCTATTCCCTGGTGTCCACCAAAAGGGGACTCATGATAAGTTTTTAGGACATCCATAATATCTTTGGGGTTTGTCAGAGTTAATACCTCGGATAGATATATTGTTATGTTGACTGTTTGAAATGTATGCCTGAGTACAGTTTATATCTCAGAAAAGGTGTTTGAGTCTGTGTGTGAAATATATATGTGCATTTCCTTAAGTTTTTGTTGGGTATGAAAATCCTGTATTTTTCTGCAGGCTTTTAGAAGTGTCGTTGAATCAGATTTCGTCTTGAGAGGTAGTTTAATTAGCGCTAATACATATGTGCACTTCTTCGTTGGTTCTATTATAAAAGTTTTCTCTTTCAATTTTTTTTCCAACTGGGGAATTTCCTTCTTAAGAGACAATATCTCTTTCTGATCGTTGTCTGATAGAAGATAAAATTTGTATTTGACATTTTTAACATCCGTTAAATGGCTTTTGTTCACTATTATGGGGGCATCTTCCTCAGAGTGAATTGACGTTAAGTAATTATTGAACCATTCATCGATATCGGTGTCACTTTCGTCATTCTTCGCAGACTTTGCCTGTTGTCTGGTCAACATATTTACTACTTTATTTTGAATTTCTCTCTCGTTTTCCGGTATAATTCGGCTCAGTGCATCGGCATTTCTGTTGAGCTTTCCTGCCTTATAAGAAATTTCGTAATCGTACTCCTCTAGCCGTATCCTCCAGCGCATAAGTCGGGAGGAGCAGTCCTTTAGGTTCATTAGCCAGACTAAGGGCTTGTGATCGGTTAGAATGGTAAACGTTCTGCCATACACATAAGGTCTGAACTGCTCTACAGCGTACACGATGGCGAGCAGTTCCTTTTCTATGGTAGAGTACCAAGTTTCAGCGGGGTTTAGGGTCCTACTTGCATAACATATAGGATGTTCTCCATCTATTCCCTGCTGCGACAGGACGGCTCCTAAAGCTATATCGCTTGCATCGGTAGTGATAAAAAAATTTTTATCGAACTGCGGATATGCGAGGATTGGAGCGGTTATGAGATTTTTCTTTAATATTTTGAAGGATTCCTCGCAGAAGGAGTCCCATTTGAAGGGAGTATCCTTTTTTAGTAGCTTAGTGAGAGGCTGTGCAATTTTTGCAAAGTTAGAGATAAATCGCCTATAGTAGCCTACGAAACCCAGAAATGCTTTGATATCTTTTGCTTTCTTTGGGGTAGGATATGTTTTTACGGCTTCGATTTTTGATGGATCAGGATGTATGCCATCTGAGCAAACGACATGTCCCAAATAAGCGATTTCTCTTTGGAGAAAATGACATTTCTCGGGCTGCAGCTTGAGGTTACTTCCTCGAAGTCTTTCGAAAACTTCAGTTAGTTTTTTATTATGATCCCTCAAGTTGTATCCGTAAATGACTATGTCGTCAAGATACACGAAGCAGTGTAAGCCCTGCAGTCCCGTAAGTACAGAGTTCATAAGCCTTTGGAAGGTGGCTGGAGCTCCTTTCAATCCAAAAGGCATTCTGTTATATTGATAGTGCCCGTATGGGGTGCTGAATGCCGTTTTTTCCTTACTTTCTTCGTCCATGGGTATTTGATGGAACCCATTGGCTAAATCTAACGTACTGAAATATTTGGATCTTCCGAGTTGGTCCAATATATCAGTTATGTTGGGCAGAGGGTAAGCATCTCCCATTGTTATATCATTAAGCCTTCGGAAATCCACCACGACTCTCCATTTCTTGTTCCCTTCACTATCTGATTTTTTGGGAACTAGAAGGAGCGGGGAATTCCAGGGGCTTTTACTGGGGCTTATTATTTCTTCGTCCAGCATCTGGTCTATTTGGCGGTTTATTTCCTGCCTCTGTGACTCCGGAAGTCTATATGGCTTTATGTATATAGGAGGTTTATCAGATAACGTTGGTATCTTGTGTGAAGTAACCTCAGTACAAGAGAGTTTGTCTCCTGGTAGGAAGAATATTTCATTGTAACGACGGCATATATCTAGAACGGATAGCCTTTCTTCCTTATTACAGTGATTTAAATGAATAATTTCCTCTAGTTTCTTGAGGCGGTCATGGCCGATAGTATTATCAGGGCCTATTGGGAGTAAATCATAATCCTGTGGATCTTCCCACTCAGGATTTACTTCGCTCGAAGGGAGAGTGATTTCATTTTCATTTAAATTTAATAATAGAATTCGTACTTTCCCATTTCTTGGCTTGGTTAGAACATTACCCAAATATACTCCGGGTTTAATTTCTTTGTGCACACAAAATAAATTTGTTTGTTTTTCTAAAGGGATTGGAATCCACCATTTGGTTTGAGATGTCTGTTCTCTTTGGATTCCTATTTACCGAACGTAATTTCCTCGAGTCCGATTCGGGCTTAAAAGGGTCTGTATTAACCAAAATGTCAGCATTTACATGCGTGGTGAAATTTTCGTTTGAATTTTTACATTCCGAATTTCGAATTTCCGCGAATTTTAAATTTGTTTTGCCTTCTGAGGCTATTTTTGCTGGTTGTAATTTGCCAGTCTGAGTACACCCGTTGTGTGTTTCGTTGATTATACTGAGCTCCAAGTAGCTTTCTTCGTAACTTATTACACATCTGTGTCGCGTTAGAAAATCGTTTCCTAGTAATCCATCGTAAGGGATTAAAATGTCTTCCTTAATGAGATGAAATGGGTGCTGTATAGAATTATTTTGCATTTTTAAATTGCAGTATGAAATTCCTACTGAATTAAGGCTATTCCCGGAAAGAGTAGTAATTTCGCACTTGAGGTCTTGATATATTGGGGTAGAGTCTGTCACCAATTTGAGTTTATAAAGACTGACCTCAGCTCCAGTGTCTATTAGAAGTGTGGAGTATTTTTTTCTTGAGTTTGATAAGGGCAATGTAATGAGAATTGCATTTCTCGAAATTATTATTGGAACTCGAATCAGTGTTCTGAGTTTTGGTGTATCACGGCTTCTGTTACACGGGTGGAGTCGCCGGTGCCCTCCATCCGCGGTTGATCGTTTTCCGATCCATAATCCATTAACATATTCCATCTGACCTGCCTAGCTGGAGTCGGATGTATATTCCGAGAAGCGGGAAATATTCGTGTTTGATTATTATTATTAGATCTATATATCTCTTGGTTTCTGTTTCTTTCGTCTTGAATCCGAGTTCTACATTCACTCCTATGGTGATTAGGTTTTTTGCAATAACTGCAGTTCAATCGATGAACTTCCCTCTTTATGTGAGGACCAGTAGGTTGAAATGATGGGATGACCTTGTTACGGAAACAGGTGTTCTTCGTGTGGCCTCTTTTACCACAAATATCGCAAGTTGGAATTGACTTGTTTGTTTCACTGGGCTTTGCAAAATTTTCGAGACGTATTGCATGCTCTGAAGCATAAAGGACGAGTTTACGTAAAGTTGTCTCGCCTTTGGACTTAACAATTACACGTAACTGTTCACTTCGCAGGCCGTCTTCGAAGGTCTTGATTGCATTTAATTCATTCTCTTCTAATAAAAACTTTTTTGCTACCGCGTTGGTTACGTTCTGGGATGTGACGTTATTTAGTTCACACAAAAGTTTACTTAACCTTTGTGCGAATTCATCGATGCTTTCCCTGGAGTTTTGTTTGAGACGCAGGAGCTCGGCCTGAACCGTTACTCTTGGGCGTCTATCTAAGAATTGGTCCTCAAGGAATTCCCTTAGAGTTACCCAATCTTTAAAATCTCGATGCTTCAATGCTTCGTATGCAGGACCGATTATTCTGGTTTTCACGACACTAAGAAAAAGCTTTTTATCAGCTTCCCCCTCTGTGGTGTCAAAGAGAATCTTGCAGCAATTAATGAATCGATCTAATTCATTGGGGCTGCCATCGAAATCCGGTATCATATTTCGGGCATCGGAAAGAGAAATTTTTATTTCAGCCATTTTTAATTGGGGGGCCTGAGTAGCCGGAGGACAACTAAAGCTTCGCCTTTTGCGTTTCGCGTTAGCAAAAGCAGGCTGCCGGTTAGTGTAACTATTCCGTCGGGTTCGTATGGTGCCGTTCTTTATTCTTTTTGAGACAATTGGATAGACAACAATGGAATTTTACTTTAAGACCGAATCACTTGATGAATTGTAAAAAGAAAAAAAAAAAACCCACTCACTTATTTAGACAAAAACAACGCGAGTAAGTACACTCTTGGGACTCACAAAAGATAGTACGCAATCATTACACTTTTTCTTAAACAAATTCACTTAAAATTTCCGCAACCTTTCTTAAATTTTCTGAATTCTGCACTCTTAATTATATATATATAGGTATATTTTTTGCATCTAGGCAAGTTTAAGCAAATTTAATGTGAGATATACTAAATATATTTGAAAAATATGGAATACAAACAAACACCTTACATTTTAAGTTCTTCCAGTCGTTTTTTTAATGTGATGAACTCCGTGAAATCTTTTGTTTCGTCGTCCTCTCCAGCTGGTTTGTAAAATTCTTTTAGCTGCTCCTCAATTTGGCGAGCTTCCTCCTGGGGGTCCATTGATAATTGTTTCCTTCTAGGTTGTTTACTGAGTTCTTTTTACTCAAAAATTTTTTGCACAATCTCTAGAGCCTGTCTTGAGATTGGGTTGTCTTAGACAACGTTGGATAACCTCTGAGCGCCTGGCTTAGGTTACCTTAATTTGAGTAGCTGGGATCGTATTTTTATTTTAATAAAGATCCCACCGCTGCCACCAAAATGTTCTGGGTTTTTATGAAATACCCAAGGACTGGGGAGTGCTTTCTACAGAGAAGATCACCAATCCCAATTTTATTTGTTTAAACACTTTTGTAACTTTTGTACACTATGTATGAACTTTATTAATCAACTTTGTACACTTGATATAACAAACTTTTATTTAACTTTTTGATTTTCTTTTTCTAGAGATCTGAAGGCCTTACCTCTGGTAGGGGGACTCTTCAGATCACTTCAAAAGTTAGGAAAACTCTCCTTGTTCCTAGCAACATCAACTGAATTTATTTAAGTTCTCCCTCCATCGATTTATTGAAAAAATTCAAAGTAAAAATCTATCGGCCAATCAATTTCTTCGATAAGTGAAAAAGATGCTATTCTCAGCAAGAATCGATTTAAGGGGAAAAGTGATTAAATCGTATGAGTTCAAGTACTTTGAACTCATCACAAAAAACGTAAATCGCTTGCGTCGGCATTATTGGTTTTCGTGACAAAAATATTTTAAAATCGCATAATTCATATGCGTTCAAGTACTTTAAACTCATCGCGAGGAAATTGTTTACGTTGGCGTAAATAATTTAGAAGGTGAAATCCGAGATACTAGCATTTGCTTTGGAGAAATTTTGTGAGAAAAAGTAATCAAGATAATTTAGGAAAGAAATTTATTGGTTTCATGCTAGTGCGATGCATGTTTTAGGATTTTAATGCTAGTGAGATGAAAATGTTTTGAATTTCAGGGTAATTAACAGATAACGCCAACGAGGGATGTTAATGATGTCACGTGAAGTAACTAGGGTGTAAGGTGACGCGTATAGCGAGCACTTACAACAAAGGATATCAAATCCAAAATCATTGTTGCAGAATGTTTCGACAACGTAAACCATCAAAGCCGTATGTTTCTACAGCCGGAACCGGGAATAATAACCCATTTCTCGAAATGTTGCGGGCGCCTTTTTATAATTTTTTCACGGGTCACACCTTGCGATATTTATATTATACATTTCTTGCTGTCTTATATCCTCTGCATCAGATAAATAACTCATTTTTGTCCTAAACTGTTTGGTTTCTTCTTAAAACGTCAAATGGAATGCTGACACTAGCTACCAGACAATACTCAAAACTGCTAATTAGATAACTATTGTTCGCTTGGAAAATTTCAATTTAGTTTTAAAATATAACTTTTGAAATATGCATGTTCATTTAATAACAAAAATTATAATATTTAGGCAAAATATATATTTAGAAATAATTTCTTATGTGTTTCACAGCAAAATCTGAGGCTTAAGCCTTCGAGATGACGGGCTTAAGTTAAGCTTGCTTTAAGTCAGTGATTTCACTTAAGCCTTGACTGTGAAACCGATATATTTATTAAGCCTTGGCTTAAGCCTTGACTGTGAAACCGGCCATAAGAAAACTGAATGCTTGTGCCCCTAGGCCCTATCCTATCCGAACGTAAAAATTTTGAACAACTCAGGCTTGATCAGTGTCGCTATGAAAAATCAACGGGCGGCTAGGTTGATAGCATGGAACTAGGGTTCTACTGGAAGAACCGTAAAACCAAATTTGTTAAGTCAAGGCTTAAGACCAATTCAGAATCAGATTTTGCCGGCCAATTCAGAATCGGCGCTAAAGCCCAATTCAGAATCGGCGCAGCAATCAGTGTAGGAAACTTTGTAATGCTAACTTTTTTTATAATTCACAATTATTTACAAATATAACACCTTAATACCGAGTTTTTATATTGCGCATAATTTTAATTTAGTCGTTTTTCTTAAAAAAAAAAAAAAAAAAAATAGATCCGGAGGAAATATGAGATAAATAAGATTTGAAATTTATTTTTTGCTTCAGTATGTTGGCAGAACTGTTGCAGCATGCATCAAATTTTAAAATTTTCCAAACTCTTGCATCATGATACATGCTGCGCCGATTGCGAATTGCGCCATATGATCCCATGATATCATACCTTGCATCACAGCTGCTGTATGCTGCGCCGATTCTGAATTAGGCTTTAAATACAATTGCGACAGCAAGCGACGAAAAAATGCCGCTGTCAAATTTCTAAAAGCATAACGTCTTATGCAAATGCGCAAATTATGACGGGCGACGAAGTTGCCGTCGGCATTGATCAATTTCTAGTTTTGCCGTCGTCGCTGCACTGCTGCCAACAAAATCAAACGAATGAAATTGTTGTGGCATTTATTTTTGTCAAGGTTGTAAACAATGGATTTTGATGAAAAATTGATTGAGGAAGTGCGAAATCATAAAATAATTTATGATTTACAAGACAAAAAAAAAAGACATGGTTTGAATCGATATTTCAAGGTAGGGATGCACACGATGAATCGATACATCGATAACATCAAATATCCGATGTTTTGACATCGATTTCCGTCTTTAGAAACATGGCCAACATCGATATTTTACATGTGAAACATCACAGCATACGTTGAGAAACGTGGTTAACAAAGCCGAATGTCGCGACATGTCACTTCAACTTTATAAGTAAGAATGGTTTAGGTTTCAGGTTTTTCAGTTTTCGCAAAACTACTCTTGCAAAAAATTTTTACATAAAGAGCATTCTGTTTGGTTCCACTGAATAATTTTTATTGCATATAGCCTAAATGGTTCCAAGCATTTATGATGTGATTAATTATACGAAATACTTCGAAAAGGAATATAATGATTACTTCTCTCTTTCAGTTTTACATAAAATGTTATTGAAAAAGATAATTCTTTTCCTAATGAAAATATGTATATTTTTTAGAATTTGATTTGATTTTTAAAGTACGCACCTATTCCCTTTCAAAGAGTAATCCTGTTCTCTGGCGGGGATAGCTTTCCTTATAGTTTCTGTTACAATCATTGTTCGTTATGTTATTTTATAGGCAATAAACAATTCGATCTGTAGAGTGATCATAACCGAATTGCTAAAAGCAATTTTACTTTTGCGAGAAGGAGAAGCGGAGTCAGAGATATCTCGGTATCTTAAAAGTTCAATCACGGGAAAACTGGCAATCCTGCAGTGCAGTGGCAAAATATAAAGGAATCCCATCTTAATTTGTCTAAAATAGCACCAAAATATTTATAAATCGTAGCAACCACCATTTCTTTAGAAGGACTCTTCTCAAAGGCGAGCCAAATACTTTATTAGCAGAGAAATCGCCTAAAGGGAAACTAGTTAGTTGTCTAAACTTTTATTTATGAACATTGCTGAAAATTATTGGGATACTGGGGTGTTTTTCTCTAGTATGTTGATTATGTTTACTTTTTTTTCTAAAGTTATGTAGTACTATAAGAATATCATAAATTAATTTAATTTCCAGCAGATGTAACATGATTTAAACTGAACTTTACTTTGTCGGATTAATTAAAAAGTTTTTATTCTCAAATAAACTTATTTGGGAAGAATTTTCGCAATTCGTTCCATGAATGTATCAAAACATCGATGTTTAAAAAACATCGAGGTTTGCCTTTCAATGTATCATTTGATTACTATATCGATGTTTTTACAATTTTGTGCATCCTTATTTCGAGGCGCTTAAATACAAATGGTAAAGTTGTGATATTTTTGGCATTTAGTTTGATTTTAATTTAGGTAATTTCAGTATTTTAAATTTTTCCTTTCTATACTTTGGTCCATTGAACTTCTTTCTATAGAATATAAAATATTCTCGATAAAAATCTCTTTCAAAACACTCAAAACTAATAACAAAATAAATTTCAGTAAATTCTTCTTTCACAATCGCGAATCTCTCGCTGCCGTTTACCGTCGGAAAATCAGATAGGTAAAAAAAAATTTATGATCGCTGATCAATTTCTTAGAAACAATAACACTTTTTGAGCTCGAAATTGTGTGCTTTTTCATATATATGAGTAATCGGTGCAACAAAAATATAAAAGTATATTCATAACTAGGCTGCTAAGTATTACATGCGATATTCTAAACAATCAAATACTAAAATAAATATGTATGTATTCCAAAATTACTTACTATCCTGTGATAGGTATGATAGGTGACTTTTCGACACTACGTAAAAACGCAAGAAAATTCTAAAAAATTGTATACGTTCAAAACACGAAGAACTACGAGCGAATGACTATTATACCCAATCCACTATTACTACTCATAAGAAGACAAACAAACCATACAAACCAAACCGTACCATACTAAGATGATCCTGTTAAGCTTACAGCTCACTCATTCAATTAACCGCGAAGCTTCGGTAGCGCTTGGGGGGGGATGGGGGGTCATGCCCCGGTGCTCCCCCTCATGATTACGCGCCTGGATGTGGGACAATTGTACCATTGTTATTCTGTATACCGTCTCCAACAGCTAACCGACGACATGACTGTCTTGAATTATATTCGAGGGATTTAGCTATCTAAAGGGTTTTCCAATAAGAGGTGTTATTTTGATATTCAAAGAAAAATGCCATTTTTTGAGATAAATGATCGGATCTTTATTTCATTATAAAGAAGAAGATATGCCGTTAATAATGGAAAATAACATCAGCCAAATGACCACCACGACTACGCCTACAGGACCATATCCTTTCCGTGAAATTTTCCATAACCAAATCGCACAGTGGCTGCCCTATGTCCTCGATAGCCTCACGAATTCCATCTTTGAGGTCTTGAATCGACGCTGGGCTGTTGGCGTAGACCTTCTCTTTCACGTGGCCCCAAAGGAAGAAGTCGCAAGGTGTTAAGTCACAAGATCTCGGTGGCCAATTGTGATACCCTCTTCGAGAGATAACACGGTCCGGAAACTTTTCCCGTAAAAGATCAATGGTTTCGTTGCTTGTATTGCACGTAGCGCCTTCTTATTGAAAGTAAACGTTGTCCAGATCAATACCATCCAATTCCGGCCATAAAAAATCATTAATCATCTGTCGATAGCGCAATCCATTCACCGTAACTGTTGCTCCAGCCTCATTTTCGAAAAAGTAAGGTCCAATGACCCCGCGGGACCATAAACCGCACCAAACAGTCACACGTTGAGGATAGAGAGGCTTTTCAACAATAACTCATGGGTTTTCCGAGCCCCAGATGCGACAATTTTGCTTGTTGACGAAGCCATCGAGGTGGAAATGGGCCTCATCACTCAAGATGAGTTTTCGATGGAATTCCGGATCATTTTCATGCATTTCAAGGACCCAATCAGCAAAGACTCGACGTTGTTGATGATCGGCCGGCTTGAGTTCTTGTGTTAACTGAACTTTATAAGCCTTAAGACCCAAATCTTTATGCAAAATACGGTGTAATGACGTTTGTGGAATGCCTAATTCCAAAGAACGACGAGGAATGGACAAACCTGGGTTTTCTTCAACACTTTCGGCTACAGCAGCAATATTCTCGGCTGTTCTTGAGCGACGTGCACGGGTTTTATTCTTCACATCACTAACTTGTCCCGACAGCTCGAATTTTTCTACCAATTTCTGTATTGCCGTCCGACAAGGTGCTTCACGACGACGACCCAAAAATGTTCGAGTTTTACGAACCGTCTCTGCCACATTTTCACCATTTTTATAGTGAATTTTAATAATTTCAGTGAGTTGTTGAATCGTGTATTGTTCCATTTTTATTAATGGCGTAGTTTCTACTTGTCAAATGTTAAAAAAGACAGCTCCAAAAGTGACATCTACCGAAATAGCGGGCTAATTAAAATAACACCTCTTATTGGAAAACTCTTTATTTGCGGTATTTTGAATGTAAGGATTTTTTGCTAACATTGTTATCAAACATTTATGTATTTGTTTTTTGTAATTTAATTTTTAAAATTATTTTCTAGAAGGCATAAATCTTCAAAGGCTACATATCTCAAAAATTACAAATTTTTCGCGTCTTATGCCTATAAGAATAAACAATATTGAATTAATCAACAACGTAAAATTGTGTCTGCCCGTTGTAAATAAATATTATTGAACGTAACGTACTCTTCCATCCTTATAGATATCACATTAATATCATTAGCTTTTTTAAGCAGATTTCTGTTAGTTTACTTTTACATAAATAAAATAAAATTTTTCTAATTATGTCTATACACTAGGTACTTTGACTAACTGAGTTTTTCGTAATTTTTTTTTTAATTATAAAAACGTATGTATCACAATACCTACTTATTTGGTATTATATTTAAATTACTGTTAATTATAATTTACATGAAATCTTAGTAGGGATTTACCAGCTTAACAATTTGATATGATAATCAAACGAGTGAGCTACCTTTTCAATGATATAAAAACCGATTTGATAGTTTGTTAATATAATACGCTGGAGATTGGTCCGGAAATCGAGTTTAGAAAAAGGACTCTAGAATTAGACGGTATTGCTTTATTTTCAGGTCAATAAAATTGTTAATTCTACATGTTGTGCATTCAAGTAAAGTGTTTAGCTAGAGTTAAAACTGATGAAGCTCAAACTTCAATTTTTAGAAATTTCAAACTTATAAATAACTGACATTCCAATCATATTATATAACTCATACTGGAGAGAACAAATTGTTCTGTCGATTGTACTGTTCGCTTCATTTATAAATCTTCTATGAAAATGTATGAGGCGTCTTTTGTGTATCTTTTGTTCTGCCCTGTTCTGTGGAACCTAAAAGAACACAGCTAATACTGTGTGTTCAAAAGCTGTCATCTTAAAATTACAATTTGTCTAAAAATACAAATTCGATTCATTTGCCGGCAGAATTTTATACTCGAGCTGTTTTGAAATAAAAAATTAATTAAGTGGACATCATCAAACATTTTGACAGATTGCATAGTATGACAGTATAAAACAGTGTACGTAAGGGTAAGTAATAATAATAAATAGATGGGTGCGGGTGGGGTGGGTTAGCTAGAGATAAATAATATCTAAGCTCTTATCAGACTCGATCGCGCGATTCCGTACTCTAGGGTTTCACTCTGTGTCTGCATGCGTGCATACATTCATATGTTTGGGAGTGTGTAGCCCTCTACGTCGACGTGTTCTCATGAAGTGCCCAAATATATAGTAAGACACGAAATTTTGGTATGGCAACCCTACGAAGGAGTTGCCCGATTGGTCCCGTTTTCGAACTGTATTTGCAATTTTTATAGAAAGCCTTCTCAGGCAGCTACCAAGTATATAGTGAAAAACAAAGTTTTGTATGGCATCACTAAGAAGGCATAATTCAATTTAGTCCATTTTTGAAATTTTATTTACCATTGCTAGGATAACAACACGTAGCAAATTTTTTGTATGGCAACCCTACAAAGGAGTTACGAGATTGGTCCCATTTTTGAAATTAATAACAAATTTTTTTAAGGAAGTCCTGTGTACAAAATTTCAGCTCTCTACGTCAACGTGTGAGGCAGTGACCAAATATATAGTGAGAACCTAAAGTTTTGTATGGCAACACCAAAAAGTGGTTGCAATTTTTATGAAAACGCCGTGTACAAAATTTAAGCTCTCCACGTCGACGCATTCTCGCATAGTTTCCAAATATATAGTGAAAATCCAGTTTTGTATGGTAACATCAAGAAGGGGTTGCCCGATTCAGACCATTTTTGTAATTTTATTTACTATTGCTATGAAAACACCAAGTACCAAATTTTAGTTCTCCACGTCGACGCGTTCTCATGCAGTGCCAAAATATATAGTTAACAAGTAAAAAAGTTAGAATTGGTCTAAGACCAATTCTTATGATACCCTAGATGAATGCCCGTATGAAATATCGTATTGTCACCCTTCTGTGCAACTTTGATTTTTGAAGTGGTTTTTCGCATATATTTCTAGAACAGTTTGTCGCACAGAAAAAATGGTAATAACCAATTTTATAGGATTTCGTATTCTGCAGAAGTTCTTAGTACAATAAAAATGTCTTGGACTGATCGTTTTCAAAGTATACGTAAAAAACCGAAATTTTTATATGGCAACACCAAGAAGGAGTTGCCCGATTTAGTCCATTTTTGACGTTTTATTTGCTAATGTAGTAAAAACATCATGTACGAAATTTCAGCTCTCTACGTCGATGCGTTCTCAGGCAGTGTCCAAATATATAGCGGAAAACGAAATTTTTATATGGAAACCCCACGAAGGAACGAAGGAGTTACCCGATTTGTCTCATTTTCGAACTTAATTTTACTTTTTTTTTTAAAGTCCGTGTACAAAATTTCAGCTCTTTAAGTATACGCGTTCTCGAGTTATCGTGCGAACAGACGGACAGACGGACGGACGGACGGACATGCAAAAATCGAAATAACTTTTAATATTATGCGTGGGTGTACAATCCATTTTGCTCTACCATCATTATTTTGAGGTGTTACAAACGGAATGACAAACTTAGTATACCCCTATGATTTCATCTAGGGTATAAAAACGAAGTTCTTGTATGGAAACCCTACGAACGAGTTGCCCGATTTAAACCATTTTTGAACTTAAATTTGCATTTTTTTAAAACGCCGTGTACAAAATTTGAGCTTTCCAAGTCGAAGCGCTCTTATGGATTTTTATATATCTATTAAGATATTATATTATATCAAATTCATTCCATTTTTATATTATTTCCGTAATAGGTATAATTTCGTGCATAACTCTCTGAATTAAATTTTGTAAATACTTACTTTAGATCATAGAAAAGAAAATACGCTTTTCTTATTGTGCAGTTTTTGGTTAATCTTAAAACTAAGTTCATTGTACACATTCAGATAAAAATTTTTTTTCTAAGGATACGCGCACAATAAGGCGAGAAGAGGCGAAGCGAAGTTAGGTTAGGCAGTTGAGTGAGGCGAGGTGTAGTTTTCACAACAAGGCATTCAGTTTATTGGTAAATTGCGAATTGTTATGGTCGTAGCATATTGCATATAGCAATATGCTACACTGAGAAGTACTGTAGCATGTATGCTGGCCTTTGGTTAAACCGACTGCTGAACACACCCAAAACTAGACGAACGAGCTCGGTGTGGGATGCCGGTGGCGAAAAAGAAGAGAGAAGTTGGCCGGCTGTCAAAGAAATGTGATGTGGAGGAGTTCAACAAAAGAAATGAGCTGAGAAATAGCGTGTGAATCAACAGTTTTATTTTAAATCAAGCTTAAAGAGAAACAGGAAAATATTAAAAAAAAGTACGATGAAAAGCTAAGAACAGTGATTGGTGAACGAAAATTGCAAAAGGAAACCGGGGACTAAAAAGAAAATTTCCTATGAAGATTGTGAAGGAGGGTTCATCGGACCACGAAGTTTAGCCAGCTGAAAGTATAGCCACAACAAAAATTTTAAGGTATCGTACAATCATTTAATTAAGTCATGATGTGCGAAATGCTGGGAGATATATACTCCTGATCAAATACAGTTTGTCGCATCCGACGTCTACCCACCTTTTCATATAAAAGTTTTTCGAGGTTAAAGGTCCACATGGGACCGGGAATGACTCCACACTTAAAAGAGAACGATTTTGTACATGATGTTCTTCAATAAAAATGCAATGTGGTACAGAATTCCATTGGCAACGCTAACAAACAAATAAAATTAGAAAGACACCTGATAAATGCAGTAGCCTTCAAAGCACGCTCGATGCCAACGAGTAAAATATTTAACAAAACGGAAATAAAGGAATTGCGTAAAAATTTCAGTATGGATTTGTCCCCAAAGGAATTCGATTTTTTCACCACTATTTGGTATTTCATCAAGCATTATTTATTTCGATAACTCCAGTCGGAAAGACATACATACAGACATACAAGCGTATGTTGTACTATATCGCGAAAAAGTTCCATACTTTGCACTGGTAAATATATGAATTTTGTTAATTTTATATTGATTTTTATATTTTCATTCTTCAATTTCTAAAATGTCGTCACGAGCCTTATTACGTACATAATTAAATAATCAATTGAGTTGAGGATTTTTGTTCAATCTATTGCGGGATTGTTATATTTTATTTTTCGTTAATAATTACATATGCACACTAATAGTTAGCGATTAACTTGTTAAGTAACTTATTCCAGAATATTTTTTTACTCTTCTGGTAAAATTCAGTATTATCGCATTGTCCTGTAACGTAATTACAATGGAAACTATAAACTATAAAAAAATTATGAAAAGACGTTCACGGCTCCATAAAAATTTATTGAATCAACATTATTATTAAGTTTTGAAAGAAAATCATCATTGAATTACTATTATCCTTAGATGTTGACAGAAAATTCTTGTCAGTTTATTATTATTATTATCAGATTTTTGACAGAAAATTATTATTCATTGTTGTAAGGAAAATCCCGACAACTTCAAAATTTTTGTTTTGTTAGATTTTCTATTTACAGGAACGCAGTCACCATCCAGGAGGCCTTCGCGGAGGGAATTGCTTCATTTAATGAAAGTAATAGCACTAGAAATTTTTGGTACCAAAGGTAATTAAAGAAAACAAATGAAAAAGAAGACTGTCGGGGATTTTCTCAATAGCGTTCTTTAGTAGGTTTCTTTGTAGTGCGGTAAAATTGATTTTGTCATAACTTTAGTCTCTCTCTAGCCAGTTTGAAAAGGCTCACTAGAAAATATAATAAGCTTTTGCCTTGTATAACGATTAGAACTATTAGAATGCTACGAGGGTGAAATTAAGATTTAACAAACATTGTTACTTTTTAATTATGAATCCCGATTGCCCACGATAAGTGCAGTGATCTGGAATGAATAAAACCTTACTTTTTATAACGTAATGGCTCGCTAAATTTTTTATTCTCTCCTTCACTATCCTGGAGCCCTCTCGCATGAAGGTCGCCTAGGTCCGCTCTAGTCTCTTTACAGGTCAACAAGGGACACTGAAACTAATTTGCCGCCCTCAGTGTCGTATGTGTGGTTGGGGCATGCAGTGAAGGCATGTCATCTGTGCCTTCAATATTGGATGTAGGTAAGTGACGTCAAGGTCCCTTCAGGACTGAATGTGTGCCGGTTTGTTTTTATTGATAGGCACGAAATTTTTTTTTGATTATGGCTGACGGCAGCGGCAGGTTTTTCGTGGAACCCCCCCACACTCTCCGCCCATAGCCGAGGCGAGCTAGCGTGCCGCCCTGCAGTCAACGCTGTCCGTCGAGTGATCTGTCAGCTCATGCTGGACTTCACATCCAAGCCAGTCACTCTTCATAGTTACATAACAGAATAAAGAACATAAATTGTCATCAGACACTGAAGAAGAAATTCTGTGTTGGTCAAGTAATGCAACTATATTGCATGTCTCACATAAGTGTACTTTCCACTCTTTTACTTCTCACCCGATAAATACGAAACGTCTTGAATTTGGTGAATTTCATTATTTATATGAGGATTTATGGACTGATCCTGATAGATTCTTCCAATATATGGGAATGAGTATAGAAACGTTCGATTATATTAAGGAAAGATTTCAATATAAATTCGATAAAAAACTGCCAAGATTTCCATTCTAAGCATATAAAATTAATCACTTTCTGTTTGTTCAGCTCTTTCTACAGTTTTGCTTGTATATGGGGTCACAATAACAAGCGATTAGAATTTAGGGAATTCCGTCATTCACATTATGAAGATTTACATACTGATCCTCATAGATTCTTCTAGTATATGAGAATGAGTAAAGAACCCTTCAATTATATCAAAGAAAAAACACAAGAATATGCCAGCCATCAAAATTAGCGCGCTGCACCTCGCGAAAAAATTAAAAATTTCATTTTCGAGGTGTCTCGCCACATCGCGCGTTACCACTTTGTTGTTACGAACATTCTCATAGTACAGCGTGCCTTAATTTTTTTTTTCAACTCTTAATATAGCCTCGCCTCGCCTCGTTGTGCACGCACCCTAATTCAGTTTCCTTTTCTGGGGAATTCAACCCGTTTATTACACTAAAACATTTTCTTTAAGTGTAATGGACTTGACACTTGGGGTTTAATATTAAAAATCTTTTGGATTTTTGCTTGGTCATTCGTCCGCTCAAGAACATAAGATATAAGTCGAAATATGAACCAATTCGAGCAATTTCTTCGTAGAATTCCATGAAGAGATTTTCGCATTCATAATATATTTGGATAATGGTAAAGAACACGTTGATCTAGAGCAGGGGTCTGCTGGTTTTGTGATGTTGCAAAATACATCGATATGTCAGAAGTTTTAAAGCAGCCATGTCAACTGTTAATTATATCAGATCACATACGGTCAATCATCCTCAATTTTGAGAGTTTATTGAAGATATTGGAGAAAATAGCCATCCAAGTTATACTGCAGCATGCTGGCTTAGCTCTGATGCGATTTTTTGAGCTTCGAACAATAATCAAAATTTTCCTGAATGAAAAGAATCATCCTATCCAAAACAATGAGTGGTTATTAATTATCATTTTATATAGATTTAACTAAACATATGAATGACCTTAATTTAAAATTACAAGAAGAAAACCAGCTTCTGCCTGATTTATACACTCACTAGAAGGATCCCGTCGACGTTGCCTGACGATAAGCGTCGAAGAGTTCTCAGGCAGTTTTCTAGACCGGGACAACAGCGCCATATATCGTGTCCAAAACTATCCTATCTCTCAAGCTGGAATCAACCAAGCACATTCATTGAAATCGGTTGGGCGGCTTCGGAGATTAGCGTGTACAAACACAATGACACTGGATTTTTATATATTAAGATAATAATAATAATAAGAATTTCAATCTCAATTGAACATAAAATGTGTCACACATTTTGATATCTACATGTCAAACATTTAGTCAGCAAACTGAGACTCCCTTTCCGATAGATTTCGCAAGTAAAACTTTGGTTGCTTTGAAAATAAATTTTGAGTCTCGTTTTTCAGATCAAATTTTGATACAATTGCAAACGATATCAAGATTTTTCAAAATCGTTTTAACGTCGATATAGAAACTCTTCAGTCTCCAAAATGAAATATCCATAAAGTATTTACAGATCCAAATTGAGTGATGAGCATTTGAAGTCTCTGCTTGAAAATTTCCACTAGTAAACTTGATCATAATTATAATGTTTAATTGCATTACATGAATTGCCTACTATGTATGTTATTGAAAATTGTTAGGATAAATCTCATATCATTAATTACAATTAAACGTATCCGATTGCATTATGCATTTTAGTTAATATGTTTCTTAGTTGGTCGTTAACTAAAACATCTGATTTTGTATGATTTACTTACATTGTAAGATTTATCAAAATAAACTACGGCGGGCCGGATATCGAACATGTCCGGCCCGCTGCCGCAGGACGGATTCTTAGTCCTCACGTGCGTGTGTTGGCCCGCGAGCCGTAGTTTAGAGACCCCCGACCTAGAGAATTGAAATTTTATACACTGCTATTTTATGAAAACCGTAAACAGAACTTCAAAAATGGACTAAATTGGCGGTGGCCCTCCTTCGTAGGGTAGCCATAGAAAAGTTTCGATTTTATATTTAAATAGATACTTGAAAAAGCGTTGATACAGAGGCCTCAAATCTTGGCTCACGTGCAAGTGACCCTGGATTTAGGAAAAATAATGAAAAGTTAGAAAAAATCCCTTTTAAAATTATCAGTTGTATTTTTTACTTCACAACACATAACACAACACAACAGCGGTTTCTGACAATATGTCTATCGTTAGGTATTATTAGCAACTAAACTTAACTACTAACAAGGATAAAATCTACAATTAGTATAAAACAACAATTCTTTCGAAACCATAGATCAGGGGTGAGCAACACTTCGATTGCGATCTACCTTTCGATCTCAAAGCTATTTTTGGTTGATCGCAAAGCTATTTTTAATTGAACGAAAATAAATTTTTAGTCGATAATAGTACACGGGTGACAAATTTTGGTCATTCATAGTAGGCACGAAAAAAATTTCAACAAATAATCGTAGTTCATATAAACACACAGTAGCTGTGTTCTTTTGTGTCCGCAGAACAGGGCAGAACTAAAAATACACAAAAGAACGCGTCATACATTTTCATGGAAGATTTATAAATGAAGCGAACAGTACAAATAGTTCGCTTCAACCGACAGAACAATTTGTTCTCTCCAGTATATGGGAGTTCTAGAGCAAGGTACACAAAAGAACACAGCTAATATGTTTATCTTAAGATTACAGTTTAATTTGTCAATTTACTTTTAGCCGACTAAGTCATTCTCTCCCTCGCTATGCTAGAAACTACTTAGTCGCTATTAAATTTGTTTAATTCTAAGTGTACAAAAACATAAGTTGACATTCACGCGCTCGTCATTTAGTTTTGTTAAAAGTGGTAAAATTTATTAGCTTTCATGAAAAGCAAGTCATCCCTTTCTTTTTATTACTACCGCTGTGAATGAATGTAAGCACCCTTTTTTTATAATGTATTATTAAGCCAAGTTCAGGGGATATCCTATGATGTAAAGCACAGCATGACAGGAAGAAGATAGGGAATGGAGTAGGGAATATGAGGAGAGTGGTGGAAGTGCCGATGTATTTCGCCCTTAAACTTCCGCAGATTGTATGCCGAAGGAAAGATAGAAGATGGTCGACTGTTCCACATTCGCACAGTTCGGGATAAAAAATCATGACGGTATTTTACTGTACGGCCAAAAGTAATTTGAAGGGTAAAAGAATGAGCGCGGTTTGTAGTGCAAGTATTGCAGGAATTATTCTAGAATGGATCCGACTAGATATTTCATCAGAACATTGACCATGCATGTAGCGAAGATATGTTTATTTGTATAAAATAAATATGTTTTTAATACCCCCTTAAATGAACAAAAAAATTCGAAGACTTGTCATTTTCATGAAGAATGGAAACTTGAGTACGTTTTTATAATTATGAATGATAAATGTTGTTGCTTAATATGCAATGCAATAGAGAAAAAATAAACTTAAAAATTTAAACAGCTCAGACATATTTTTAAAAGGCTCTTATTTAATTCACGAGCAATAACCATGGCCTCATTTAAGGCAAGTCAAAAGCCAAATTATAGTAAAAAATTGCAAACCATTTTTGGACGTGAATTTATAAAAAACATTTTTGGAAATGCTAGATTCATTTTTCAAAGATTTTAAGAACAAGAGTGAAATCATTAGTGCCATTAAAGATCTTCAATTATCCCGAAATACTGTGATGCGGTGTTTGCGAAAATGAGTGAAAATGTAAGAGAAAAGTTATATAACGACATTAGATGTTCCTGTTTTTCCCTTCAATTTGATGAATCGATTTTAAAAATTATATATCTCAAAAACAATTGTTGGGTATGATTTATTTTAGGACTAGAGGTTTGGACATATTCAACTCCTTTAAAGTTTATCTTACTGATTTTAAACAGTCACTTTTTAATTGGTTTCAGTAACGACAGATCCCCAAGAGCAATGATGCGTTGTATATATAAATGGATTTATAGCTATATGTTAAAATGATGTCAGATTTCCAAGATTTTTAAGCTATCACTGCAACAAGTTTTATCCAGCAAAAGATTAAATATGAAACTAAATAATGGATGAATCGTATAAAATTATTAACTCTATTCATGGCAGCTCTCTCAAGAGGCGTCAACTTTATGAAAGTCAACCAGAATTTACTACATATTGATGTGAAGTGTCTAAGTAGAAGTAATTAAAGATTTTGAGATTATTGACTCAGATAACTGGGTTTCTCGAAACGCAAGATCAAGAATGAGCGAATATAAATTGGTTGAGGGGTTTGGCGTTTCTAACAGATTTTTCACCAAAATTAAGTGATTTGAATTTAAAGGGGCATGAGATCTTATGGGTGGAATTGCGGTGTTTGAGCGATGAGGAAGTAAAATTTCTGTGATGAATTTTAATTAATTCTCTTAATTAAAGTATTAATGTTGTAATAAACTCTACGAGTACGACTGAGTGAAAGAGGTGTTATATTCGCTCTAGTGGAGTGCTAAAAGAATAGAGGCATTTTGTGTGATTTTCGAGGTGCCGCATTTTGGACGCCGCAGTGACAATTTTTTTAAAGTAAAACTTCTGCGTTAAAGCCTAGTTGACATTATGCTGATTGACCAGCGCTGATGCATCATCAGCTAGCATCAGCGCACTATTAGCACAGTGTCAACACCAATGCTGATAGCATCAGCTCTTCACACGTGCTGATTTTACCAGCATCGAAAAAGTCAAAAGAGTTTAACTTTTAGGTTATCAGCACGTAAGAATTGAATAAAAAACATGGCGGCAACTGCAATAAATTGGAGTGAAACTGAAACATTAAAGTTTATAAAAACTGTGAATGTTTGTGGAACTATAAACTAAAAGAATATAAAAACAAAGGCATTAGAAATAAAGCTTACGAATACATGAAAACTGAAATGGTAATGAATGATTTGAGTATTGAACAAGTGAAACGGAAAATAAAATCAATTCGTGATTGCCCACAATTGCTTTGGTTATACACTCAGCAAATTAGCAAATTACTGTACTATATTGACAGATGAAGCAGGCACTGTAATTGCAGAGGAAGAGTTAATGGAAAAGAACGCTTCAGTGTAAAATAATAGTTTTCACCTGAAATAATTAAGTTATTAGTTTTACGATTTTGGACAGTCTTTATTTAAAAATTTGATTTATTTTGATAAACTATAAATTTTGAGTGCATTAAAACTTTTATATTTTTCCCCATTGCCATTCAACTGCGCCTTCTCCCATGAAGTATTTTGCGTATTCTTGTCTACGATAAGCTGCAGCTTTTGAAAAGTTATTACTGCCAAATGATGTTCTTTCACCTACTGGCACATTTTCAGGTATTTCAACTCTCCAGAATCCAGGTGTTAATCTTCCGGAATCTCTAGATCCTCCCGATCTACGGAGCCTGGGGGCAGGTATGTTGAGGCATCTGTCTGTTTTAACCAATTGTGTATGGCGCAAACTGCTTTTACAATTTCATCTACCTTTTCGGGGCAAACTTGAATAGATGACAAAAGGACTCTGAATCTTGAAGCTAAGATGCCAAAAGCATTTTCAACTATCCTTTTTGCACGAGAAAGCCCCGATAATTGAAAATTACTTCACTATCCGGCAATGACCCACGATGTGAATATGGTTTCATAAGATATGTAGTGAGGGGGAACGCGTCATCACCAAAAATAACGCCCCAGTTAGGAAACTTTACATTACCGTTTTCGATAGCTTCTTTTAATTGGAAATCTCGAAAAATAGTAGCGTCATTTATCCTGCCATTCCAACCAATATCCACGTAACGAAACCTATATTCACTATAAACAAGGGCGAACAGGATTAAGCTGAAAACCCCCTTATAATTGTAGTGGTCACTTCCCGAGTGTGGCGGGCATTTAATGCGTATATGTTTGCCATCGATGGACCCGCAACATCCTGGGAAATTCCATCGACTTGAAAAACCATTTGCGATTTCTTTCCACTCACTTTCAGTAGTAGGTACCTACGGGTATCACCTTAAATATTTTATTAAAAGATTATACACATTAGATTTACCTTTATGTAATTTGCAAGGAGAAATATATTGCTTTTAATACGGGAACGAAAAACTTTGAAATAGATGATTTCGGTACTCTGTAAGAATGCTCTAAACTGGTAAAAGAATCCCCAGTTGCTAAATATCTCAAAGCAATTTCCAACTTTAATTTTCCAGGGAGCGCATTTCTGAATATTGTATCGTTTTTAGAAATATGAGAGTCTATTAAAGCTAACAACTCAACAAATTTAGCTGGAGACATACGCAAATGATTTCGAAAGGTATACGGATCTTCCAGTCTCACTTCTCTTAAAAAATTTGTACTTAATCCTAACTGGCCTCGCCTTTGGATCCACTTTCGTACTCATAGCCTCCGTTTAGCACATTTTTTCTTCCACCAATTCTCAACTTCCACTTGTAATACTTCCGCCACTATAGCAATACCCGAGAGCACAACCTCACTATCAACCATTTTTGACAGAACTAACTTGTGCTTTTGCAAACGCATAATGTAAACAACATCACCATCAGCGCGCTGATACACCAGATTTTGATGCATCAGCGCTGGTCAATCAGCATAATGTCAACTAGGCCTAAACGAACTCCAAATAACTGAAGAGTGTGAAGAACCGCGAAAACATTTGAGGTGGTTTTCTTTTTCGACATGGGAGTGAGAATTAACAAAAAGAAAAACATATTGATAAAAATATTTTGGTAAGGCGCACGTAAGTGCTACATACCAGCGGGCGAGCATTATTTTTGGCAGCCATTTTGAACGCCAGCGATATAGAAGTAATTTTGGAAACTTTCATCTGTGCTTTTGAGCTTTAGTAGTGAAAGGATTTGGCGGAGTGCCACTTCATTGGCAGCAAAATATAGTCTTGAGAGCAGGGGCTAGATTCAAGCCTTAATCTACAACATGGACTCCAAAAGCGATGGGGCAACAGGGAGCTTGCTTCCTCCCTCCAAATTATTGTCGAATAGCGATATAGCGCGATAGAAAAGAACGTCGAAGATAAATTTGCATCTTGGGATGCGGCGATAGAAGTAGCTGAAAAAAACAACGTAACCCAGGGCGCTCACTAGATCAAGTAGGAGTTGCGGTCGACGGAGACCGTTTGTAAACGCAAAACTCCACGAGCATCAGTCAAGGAAATTTAAGCAAAGTTGATAAAACATTTAAGGGCGAGAAGTCACACAACGAACCAAACAGGTAAACGGCACCAACACTGGTTAAGCCCCCTGCATTAGGGACAATAAACACACAGGCGGAACGTAAGTGTAGTTTCGGTTTTAATAACTCACAAACGGGTGTTATGATAAATAATTTAAAGCAAGCTGCGGACGGATTCACAACTGTGACTTTACGACGAAAAAGGAAAACTTCAGAAGAGGCCCCTTCTCAAGATATTATCAAAAAATTCGCAATATTAGATGAGGATGACATGGACATCGATGCAGTGGAACAGGAATCAAGACAACAAGACAATCAGAAGAATTTTAAAGGTAGTGTGAATGTAGATAGTAGGCAAAATAGTAAGAATATTAATAGTAATAGTAATAATGTACAGAAAGAGTCGAACAAGTGTCCACGCAATGCAAATTCATTTTTGGAGTAAAGTCAAATCTATTGACGTCAATTATAAATAATAAGATTGTTGAAATGAAGTTAAGCAACATCACATTCCATTTTGTGAATTTGGACTACTTGAAGACTAAAATTTTCGTCAACCATGTGGGTCTGCATAGAGTGCTTTTGGCTTTGTTTAGGGAATCGGCCGTGGATGCCTTCTCTTTCACGTCAAAAGAAGCGGGGAAGGCCTTAATACTAATTAGAGGCTTAGATGGAGATATGACGGCAGATGAGGTGGAGGCAACATTATGTCTCAATGTCCGGAAATGAAAATTTCGAAAATATACAGGGTTTCCACACCCAACTCTAGGAAAATTGGGGTGCCTTTAAATATGTCGTGGTGCGAACGGAGGCAATAGATAAATTAAGAAACTGTTAAACATCAGATACATTCTACGTCAGAGAATATACTGGGAAAGGAAACGCCCAGGCAATATAATTAGATGTTTTAGATGTCAAAGATTTGGACATACCGGGGCACAGTATTGAGTGCTAGATGCGTATTATTCGGGGACAAGCATAATTCGGAAAAATGTTTAAGTATCGAAAGGGATAAGAGACCACCCCCAGTGAGCTAACTGTCAGTCAAGTGACCACCCAGCCAGCTATCAGGGATGTCCGGAATTCCAGAAATATAAAGCTAAGAGGATAATGGTTAGCAATAAAATTAAAGAAAGATCAGCCAATCGTATGAACTCGGCGAACAAAATAGTGGGCCTACCAAGTACCACTCACACTACCTATGCTAGTATTCCTAAAGGCGGTGGGACATCGACCAATGGCCGTAATAGGGAGCAGACAACAATGTGCTCAGCGAATGAACTATTTGATATGTCTTTCACCAATTTAGTTAAGAGACTTAAAGAATTTTGGCCGACAGACAAGGCCATTACGTCCCCGGAATCTCGATTTTACAGCAACAATCTTAGGATGAATACGCAAATTAAATTAAAAATAATTTGAATTAATATGAAATTTCTCATAAAAAAATACTTTCCCTTCTGCATTTGTTGAAGAGATTTAAACCTTATTTACAGTTATATCAGAAACAAGACTAAACGATAGACAACATTATTAGAAACGACAGTGGTAGAGGCACGGCTATCATTATAGCTGAAAA
Organism: Dioctria rufipes; assembly: GCA_963924295.1. Classification (NCBI taxonomy): domain Eukaryota; kingdom Metazoa; phylum Arthropoda; class Insecta; order Diptera; family Asilidae; genus Dioctria; species Dioctria rufipes. The sequence goes on from OZ002740.1 coordinate 234,839,373, forward strand.
AATTAATTATGAGAGAGTGGTATTTAGTAGCGAGATCTTTTCTTTTTGCTTTGCTGTAATCCCATTCAACGTTGGGTGTGGTCTTTCAAAAAAATTATTAATAGGCAGCATTTATATCCCTGGTAATGGGGCTCTTCCGTAACTAGCGAGCTAAATAAATTTTACCGACTCACTCGTGACTTCGACTTAGTCATTATAGGCGGCGACTTTAACACAAGGCACAACAAATGGGAAGATACTTAAGAGCAACAGGAACGGACACATATTAGTGAACTGGCTCAACAGTGGCCCATTCTTAAACCTAGACATCTTGGATCCTAACGGTCCAGCTTTCCCGAGATCGGCGTCAGTTCTAGACTTCTTCTTGATTTCGTCAACATTAATAGATCTTGGAGCTAGTGGAAATATCGCAATATGCTGTACGATCGCATCTCCTCATCAGACCACTTTGAGCTATTGGCAGATATTAAAATAAACGACCTCGCGCTTATTCCAATGGCTCCTCGCACCTACAGAAGCTACGCCGAAACGGACTGAGTTGCATTCAAGTTTGACTTGATATTGACAATCACATAAAATCCATCTCGGAGGATATTAATCTAGAAGAAAAGAATGGCTAAAAAGTCAGAAAAGAATCTTCCACCGGAACCTAAACAGAGTGAATAGGGATTATAACGCAACGCCAGAATTAGATGCCTAGGACAAAAGATAAGGCAGAAAGTGAAAATTGAAATGAATGAAGTATTTCAAAAGAGACTAAATAACATAGATCCATTTCCACAGGCCTTCAAAGAAATCAATCGTATTACGGGTAGAAAAATCCTCGCCACAAACATTGAAATGAGTAGCTTGAGCCACTTAGGTCGGGAACTAAAAACAACAGAATTGAAAACTATATTCTGGATCTAATCAAATTTTATAATAACTGGGGATTTAGAATAAATGAGCAAAAGAGTGGACTCATATGCTTCCGAAACGCAAGTGGCAAAGGACATCGTTTGGCAGTAATCTAATATGTACACCTCAAAGAAGAAACAAAATACTTGGGAAGAAAAGTAAATTACTCATTTATAAAACACTTATCCGATTATAAGCTATGGCTTTACGTCTTGGTTTCAAATAATACCCAACGTGGCCAACGGACTTAAAGTATTCGAAAGGAAGGTCGTCAGACACTGTTTAGGTAAATTTAGAAGGCCCAACAGTCGCAAATAGTTCTCAAACTCGAACCTGTACAGATTCCCACCGCTTTTAACATACTTACTGGGTCTGTCAGAAAAAGTTATACGGAGAGCCGAAACTCATAATAATCCACTAATTAAAAACGTGATAGCAACAAACATAAATGATTCTCTAAGTGACAGCTATTACCAGTCGCCGGTAAATATGCTACACTATAACTCCCGGCTGAGTCTTCTCAGCGACACAGCTTGGTTCCAGAGGGCACTTTTCTATGAAAAGGCTTCCGTGACAAGTTACAGGAGTTAGTTTCCCTTGTGATGAGAATGAATATAACCACAATTAATAGCCTCTTGTACCAAATTTCAGCTCTCTATATTGATGTGTTCTCAGGCAGTGTCCAAATATGTAGTGGAAAACGAAAGTTTTGTATAGCAATCCCACGAAAGAGTTGCCCGATTTGTCTCATTTTCGAACTTAATTTTACTTTTTTTTTAAAGTCCGTGTACAAAATTTCAGCTCTCTAAGTGTACGCGTTCTCAAGTTATCGTGCGCACAGACGGACGGACGGACGGACGGACATGCAAAAATCGAAATAACTTTTAATATTATGAATGGGTGTCCAATCCATTTTGCTCTACCATCATTATTTCGAGGTGTTACAAACGGAATAACAAACTTAGTATACCCTATAGATTTCATCTAGGGTATAAAAATACAAAAGACCTACAGGAGAGAACCATCGACAACATTGGCGAAGCAAAACGAACACTAACCCAAGAGTAGATAAAAAAATTATTTTAAAACACATTGCAGAGCAACACATAAAAACAATTCTCCAGATAACATAGAGTCAGTATATCGGCAAGGAGCCACTTACGCAGATAATTTAAAATGCAAGTGTCCAGTAAAAATCAAAAATTGCAAAAATTAATAATATTTTTATTTTATTTCGGATGTCTCAATACGATGGCCAGCTACTGTACTCTTTTCCCCGGCTGCGGAAAAGAAGACTGTGAAGTGCAGGGCTGCCAAGTTGAAAGGTATATAAGAGGAAACCATGCATACTTGATGGAAGAAATTTGTTGATTCGGAGAGTATTGGAGTTTTAGAAGTACAGATGATCGCGTTGGCATCTCCCACGAAGGCACAGTATAACACCTCTATCAAAACTGTCACATGAATAGGATGCTTCTATAATGTGACTGTTCTTTTTCTTTCAACATTTTTAACTAATACACTAGACAATTTTTAATCCAAAGATTCCTATTTAATCTAAAGTGGAAGAAAGAGGACTTACAGCATGCAAAAACTTGTGCTATAGGAAAAGGGGAAAAAAGACCAGCAAAATTATTTCTGAAAGAAAGAAAAAAGCTAAAACAATTTGTTCCACTTCTCATGCGATTCGGCTTGGTAGAACTGACAAAGTGTCACAAACATTATTACAGCCATTCATTGAATAAATAACTAATAAGGAAACGGCATATCGGGTGAAAACCTAAGCGCTAGGCGAAATGTATTAGTTAGTGTGCTGTGTTTGTATTCGTTTCGTCATGGCACTAGTGAAACTATGAAATTTTGAAGGGGGACATTTTTTATAATCCAAATTGCTATGTAAAATAAACTAATTTTTAGCGCCCCCTTATCTTCAGATAATATTCCTTGGCGTTGCCTATGATAATTTAAGTGACTCATCAAGCAGAATTTTCAAATAAGTGACCAGCCCTCTTGTCATTTCTCCCCCGCTCCGGGGTTTGACTGGCTTTGAATTGCCTACTCAAGTACACTGTATTCGCACGAAACTCCGCTTCCTTATTTGTTATTTATTCAATGCAGCCATTTTGTCTATTACACTGTCCATGGCATCTCTATGAACTAACCCCACTTTACGGTCAAACAGCTGTTTAGTTTATGAAACAATACATTTGTAAGAAGATTGTCGAGATATGTACTTACATAAAACTGTCTTCTTCCCGTAGATTGTGCAACTAGCTACCGTTCGCCAATTTACTTCCTATCATACTTCATAGTTCCCTCTTATGAGATAAATTTTGAGGTTTTTGTTTTTATACCCTAGATGAAATCTATAGGGTATACTAAGTTTGTTATTCCGTTTGTAACACCTCGAAATAATTATGGTAGAGCACAATGGATTGGACACCCACGCATAATATTAAAAGTTAGTTTGATTTTTGCATGTCCGTCCGTCTGTGCGCACGATAACTCGAGAATGCGTTCACTTAGAAAGCTGAAAATTTGTACACGGGTTTGCCATACAAAAACTTCGTTTTCCACTATATATTTCGACACTGCCTGAGAACGCGTCGACATAAAGAACTGAAATTTGGTACATGGTGTTTTTATAGTGATGACAAAAAACATTCAAAAGTGGACTAAATCGGCCAACTCCTTCTTGGTGTTGCCATATAAAAATTTAGGTTTTTTACGTATACTGAGAAATCGATCAATCCAAGACATTTTTAATGTACTAAAAACTTCTTCAGAATTCGGAATCTATAAAATTGGTTACAATTATTTTTTCTGTCCAACAAACCGTTATAGAAATATATGCGAAAAACAGCTTCAAAAATCAAACTTGCACAGATTGGTAACCATACCAAATTACATATGGGCATTCATCTAGGGCATCATAAGAATTGGCTTTAGACCAATTCTAGATTTTTTACTTGTTTTTAATTAAAATCCTAAAATTCACTTTTCAGTAGTTTGTTCTAAGCTGTTCTACTGATGTATACTGTGACGAATGCGCAGCAGTAAGCTAGTATGATTGAAAGATATCTTATAAACGAATTGGTATCTCTCACGCCGAGATAACTATACCTTAGTGACATAAAAATTGAGATTATTGACTCTGTGGGTATTGTAGTAGGATATAATGGCAAAGAGGATATTATACAAAGAAGTTAAGTGCTCATGACAGTCAGAAAAATAAAATCTCAGACAACGTCCTCATGGCACGGGGCGAAAAACGAAGTTATGAAGGTTGATGAAAATTGGAAATCGAGTATGTATGCTAGTAGTGTAGTGCTTATATACTTAGTATGCATGGTATGCTATAAGATTACTGGTGTTAATCTCTTCACCTGTCCAGTCTTGAATACGGGCATATTTTAATCTTCGCATGGTCCCCGCTGACAGCGCTTATTAAGGTTGTGTTTGCCTGAATAGGATATGCTGCCTTTTTAGACTATACAAATAAGATCTTAGGCCCGAACGGAGTAACCAGTCCCATTACTACAAGGATATCTACATGGAGAGATACTACTGGTAGTACTCATGACCTTATGGTCATGTGTTACGAAGCCATACCAATTGGGTAGCTGGCATTGCTAACTTGATGCCACGGGGCTAAGGAGCCCCGGATAGTGCTGCTGTAGTAGTGCTATTCGCCTCAACATGGGGAAAGCCCTCTTGTGGGAGCATCGTGGTGGTTGTGGTAGCCCATATGCGGGCAGAGAGAGATTGTCTGAGACTGCTTTGAACAGAAGAGTATGTCCTTTTGCATAAATGCATACTGCGTCCGAGGATTTGAAGGATGGTTATTAATGTATAATTAGGTGATTGGTTTTCGGCGTGGAGTTGCGCTGAATCAACAAGGTGCCGTGACCCAGAGATCGGTAGAGATCTTAGATAGGTCTCGCTTCGGCCAGTACCTCCAATGTTAAGCATGCACTGACATAAACTGGTACTCTTGAGACAGAATATAATATATTTTGCCTCTTAAGGGCGCTGATTTTTTCTTGTCTACTATTCCGTGCATTAAGACTGCCGTGACATTAAGGCTTAAAGCTAGGTGCTCGCGTAAGACCTCCGAAATCTTTCTGTACTCTTTCCCCCATCCTCTATTCATATGATAATAAGCCTAGATGGAAAATGTTGTAAAGCTTATTGGGACAGTACTTAGCTGTGGAGCTGTCAACTCACAAGCTATTGCCCAATAAGACTTATCAAAACAAAAAAGTAATTTATCATAACTTATTGTTAGGTACATCATACGACATCATTAGATTAGAATATTAACTTTATAGGTGCTGATCACAAGCATTTGAAATAAATTAAAATATTTAAATTACATAAATTTTGCAGGCGAGATTAATCTCGAAATGTAGAAGCTGATCACCCTGTTTTTTTTTTTAACTGAAGCCCTGCCCTACAACAGTTCAATGCGTTAAATTTCTGAATTTTTACTAATTATGTATAAATTTATCACAGCTTCAATGCATATTTATATCCATTTCGTAATATCAAGAAACTTTTTGACTTTGAGTTTCTTGTATTAGCCGAGTCGGGTTAGCATATGATCTTGGCAAAATTTCTGTCAGCAATTTTATTGCTATAACTGGCTACAGTAGACCTAATCCACGTTTCATCGCTTGCAAGTTCGTTGTTGCTGTTTCTGCCGTCTTCTTCCTTATAAGAGCTTGAAGCTGGAATTTTGATCTTTTCTTGCAAGCTTTAAAAATGTGGTTTTTTTTCCTTTTTTGTCTTTATACGATTCAGAAGGCCCGACGTTTTCTTTCAAGATGACGTTATCGAAATCGGAACTACTTGACTCTTCTTTTTTTTTTTTTTGACGATGGTCCTTCCAAATCAGCATCGTCGATCTCTTCTTCTCAGGTCTCCTAACATTCAATGGTGATGTTTGATGTTGATTGAGCAGGATTCTCGATGATATCATCTTCAAGTAGCTCCTGGATTTTGACATTGTCGTATGCACTTTTGGCATATAACTGAACATTTTAGTCCTGCTTTACGACACCTGCACATTCTGCCGCAATTTGTCTTGCATTTGCAAGAAATCGTTTTGAGCAACGATTCCGGTGCGGGTTCTGCAACAGCGGCGGAACAGTATGTTAATCGAACGTATTTACAAGCGCAAATGTGGCTGCAGTACGATATGGATGCCACAGAATAGGGCTGGGAAAAAACTCTCTGCAGGTTAGAGCCCATAACCACCACTACAGAGCCCGCGACGGAATCGTTACTCAAAATGATTACTTGCAAATGCAAGACAAAGTAGCATTTGAATTGTAGAATTTCTAAAATTTTGCCGAAGGTTTCAAATAAATATCATACAAATTGGGGAAAATAAAAAGGGTGAACGAAATGCTTGCAAATTTATTCAGGCTTAACAGTGATTTAATAAATGATACTTTAGAATAGGGCTTCTTAAACTATGGGACGCGACCCTAAATGGGGTCGCTTAGCGAAATCTTGGGGGATTTAATAAATACAATTTTACAACTTCTTGTGCAATTTTTAATTTTATATTTTTATACAAATTCTAAAATTATATTTTTTCATATATGTATATATCTATTATTACATAATCAATAAATCATCACAAAATATTTATATATCTATATTTTTTATTTTTTAGGTTGCGAAAAAATTCACAATCATAAATGGGGTCGTAAATGAAAATCACAATTATAAATGGGGTTGCGAATGAAAAAAGTTTAAGAAGCCCTGCTTTAGACGATGAGTTTTTTTTCCGTTTGTTATGCCACCAATAACAATCTCCAAAGCAAAGATGCGTTTTTTCAAGTCAATAAGCGTCAAAAGAGTTCGAAAAGGTATAGGATTTAAGGGGGTACTGTACTGAAAAGTCTAATTGGGAATAATTTCATTAGTTCGTTTTAAAGACTTTGATTCAACTTACATTCACTTTGTGTATATCCTACATATGAATCTGTGAGGGTGAACTGAATTTAATGTAACTGCCGAGCTAAAAAAAATTCTTGTACTTATGAGAATTATTTAAGATTAAAAAAGAAAAAAGTATTAAAAACAATTTTAAAAAGACTAGTTCAAAATCTGCACTAAGAAATATAAATAATTTAAATCACAAAATTTCTTTAGTTTCCCTTCATTTTGCATTTATGTAATTAATAAAATAAATAAAATTTAATAAAAATCTATATGTATCAATATCCCAAAACCCAGACTCAGTTGATGGACAAGATTACCTACCAAAACATATGCTAATGAATATACTGGCAAGAATAAGTGTCGCAGTAAAACTGTATACGGGTGCTATGAGATTGCTTCATCATAGTTTTCAAATGGTGAACGTGTATTTTCTCACAGAAGCATGAGTTGACAAAGCAGAAAATCTATTGCTTTCGGCAAGAGATCTAAAACATCACTTTCCATAGGAAAACGTTATGACTCTATGTAATCATTTACTCGTAAACTAGACCTAACTTGATTCTCTAACATCATCATGAATTCCCATTTTAACCAAGACTAAAGAAAGCTTAGGGAAACTATATATTCTAAGCATTCTGAAACGAATTCGCCTATTTATCCCGAGGCTTTTCCGAAAAGCGTATTTAATAGTCTTCATCATTTGAATCACTCTGCTTTGAGATGGTTACGTAAATTTGAGAAGAAGTTGTTATTTTATACCAGCCAGATCCATGTTTCTTAGATCTTCCACCATGAGAACTTCACCAGAGTTCTATTCATGAAACTGGTTCGGTAAATTTAAAATTATATTTAAAGAACAAATGTTTATATTTTAACTCCCAGTTAAAATTAAAGTCCGAGCAACAGTTTCATTTGGCATGTACAATATGTACCGACATTCATAGATACAAATTATTCTTTTTGATCTTGAGTCTACAGTTTCATAAAAGTATTTTAGGCTAATTTTCTATGTCAAGCTAACAATTTCTACATGTACCACAAATTTTATATTCTTATTTGAATCATGTGTTAACGTCAACGATTTCTGTTACCTCTTCCGGCTTTTATTTTTCCACTTGAATCGAATATGCACATAGGCAATAATATTCAAGAAAATGATATATTTAATAGGATTTACCTATTGATTGTGACAATTATAATAAGCATAACCATGTTAACTTTAAGTCTAGCCTATTTATTTCCTTGTAAACTCTAACTAAAAACAATGGGTGTTTGTCCAATTTTCCAATTACATGGGATAATAATATACCGAAAAGGAGAATAAAGGCAAGCACACACCGACGCGGTAGCGGTCGGGTTAACGGTGATGAAGGCGGTGCGGGTGCGGTGAATTTAAGCTCACACCGACGCGATGGTGCGGTTGACAGAACATTACAAAACATTACTATTTTTTTCTAATACCCCGGTATTCTGGATGTGACAAGTTATACAGAATTTTGTTTAATTTCACTATTGAAATCAGTTCTTCACTCATTGCGATGACAGCACTGTTTCAACTGAAATGAATTTCGCTATCGCGGTGGTAGTAAGAATGCAGCAACATGCAGCAACTCCCCACCTCCGCTCTTGTCACCGCCACCGCGTTTGGTGTGAACGTTCGAAATCATTTCAATATTGTGCATCTTACCGCCACCACGTCGGTGTGTGCTTGCCTTAAAGTAACACAAAAGCAAAAATAAGTAAAAAAGCTAGAATTTCGTATGGTCACCTATCTGTGCAAGTTTGACTTTTGAATAAAAACAAAAATTGTACGGCAACACCAAGAAGGGGTTGCCCGATTTATCCCGTATTTGAAATTACATTTAATATTTTAATGAAAACGTCGTGTACACAATTACAGCTCTCTACGTTGACGCGTTTCCAGGTAGTGTCCAAATATATAGTGAAAAGAGACATTTTTGCATGGCAACCCCACGAAGGAGTTACCCGATGTCGCATTTTCGAACTTAAATTTACTTTTTTTTAAAAGCCCAGTGAAAAATTTCAGCTAAGTTCACGCGTTCTCCAGTTATCGTGAGGATAGACGAACATGCAAAAATCATAATAACTATCGTTATTTGATATTTCAATGCGTTACAAATGGAATGACACACGTAGTATGTATACCCTTCGATTTCATTAACTAGGGTATAAAAAACATATTTCAGTTCAAAATAATATATAATATTGATCGCAAAATAAACACTCCGTTTGTTTTAAAATAATATCATTGTGTTTGACTTTCCATTAGAATATTCTTTCGGTAGCTTAGATAGGGATGTGTTTAATATTTCAGCTATAGCTGCTTTTGTATGCTTTTGTGTGGATAAAGTAACGCCGAAGCTGCTTTCTCTTACTTGCTTTTTGACATTCATTCTGTCCAAGACTTTAAGATAGCATTATCAAAGCAGCTTTTTGTTGCTTATATTCCTGACTCTAATCAACAAAACAACTATGATAATAATGGTTTGATTCAAAAATGCAGTCATGCGCTGATGATGCTGCATAATGAGTTCAAAAATACATCATAATATCATCAGCAACAAATTAAAATTGTTTACTTTTGCATCATGAACGCATCTGGAGGGTGATTCTGATATTTTGTCGTACTATTTAGTCGTGAATTTTGATATATTTTGTCGTACTTTTTCTTTTAACACAGTTAATTTTGTGTCTTCACTATTATCTACCATAAAATGAACTATAATGAATTTTCGGTGAACAAACGTAAAAAAACACGACTAAATATACGACAAATTAGTCGATTGCTCCCAGAGGTTGAGACAAAATTTTACACTGGTAAATGGAAATTCTACACCTAATTAGAGCATGAAAAGTGCTTAAATTCGAAATATTATTTTGAATTTGTAATGTGAAGTGTTTTTTTTTCAGTTCTTTCTACATCATGCAAGGGTTGCTGACCTGAATAAAAACACGAAAAAATCAGTAGAAAATTTCATTTCATTTAGTAGTATATTTTGACATTCAAGTACGACAAAAGATCAGAATCACCGTCCTGATACGTTAAAATCAAGAAACTAACGCATCATGCCAGGCAATGATGCAACTGTCATTTCGGCGTCTAACCGCATAAATAACAAAAAAATATAATTGTAATTAATATAAAATATTAAATTTTAGAATTCGCAGAAGATTCTTTTTTAACTTCTCTGGACTGTCATATTTGGAGCATGTCAGCAAAACTAATAAGTTTTACTTATGTCGGTTTCGTTTGAACATCAGGTTCGCGGAGGCAACCTAAGTACTGTCAAAACGTTCATTTGGAGCAAAAAGGACGCCATGGGTTTTCTCGGGTTCACTGTGAGTTCACTCACACAAACAAAAGCTAATTGTAATGTAACATTTTAACATTTAACATTATTTTAAACGCAACAAATATTAAAAATGTAAGAAATTATTAGTGAGCTTATGAACTCATCATCTCCAAGCAGTTTAAGTGATTCCGAATAGGAATTCTTTTTATTTTTCTGCTTTAGGATCATTACAAATAAACGGCTGAGCTTGACGTTAGTATAAATACACAAGCAAACTCTTTTCATGTGCACTCTAAGGCGTTCGATTAAATCGGGTTGCCTGCAGATCGGAGGTTGATTCTGATCTTTTGTCGTACTAAGGAATGAATTGCTTTTCTTCTTCCTTTTTATTGTTATTCAAATCAGTCAGGTTGTGGTGAACTAGAAATGAATAGAAAATGGCACAAATTAATTCATTTACACTTTGACAATAAAGTGAATAAAGATAACTCAAAAAAGTCCATAATTATATAGAAATTTGTTCTCAATATTCTACATACCTAGCAAGTGTAGAGAAAATTTCAGTTACTGAAATTCAATGCCTTCTGATTTCTTAGTCAGTCAAATATATGTAGTTAAAAAAAAATGTTTTGTATAGTGCCTTTATGAAGAAGTTTTGTGGATTTTTGCTATTCGATTTCTTGAATTTGTGTTTAATTTTTCCTTCATCTGATGTTTTATTCTAATCGACTCGAGTTCAGTAATAAGGTCCAGCACACATGACGAACTGCCAAGGTATCTCAAATTCTATTGCGTATGTAACATATGTACATACATACAAATATGTACCTACAATGTACATAAGAAATGTTAACAATTTATATTCTTTATAAAAGTTTTTATTTTACAATTTTTCGCATGCTCCGGACTTCAGTGATGGTTAAAAAATTAAATATATTATTATTTTACCTCACCCAACATTCCGTTAAAATTTAATAACTGTTGGGACTAATCTTGTCTTCTTTGATAGGCCTATTATTCATATCAATGATTTTCAACATAATTAGAGCTATAATTAGTTTCTCCATTAAATTCTTTTCCTTATTAAGCAAAGAAATTGTGCTATTTTCCATTAAATTTGCCGGAATTGCAAATAAAATACAAAAACGAAATAATTCACACTTTATGGGATTTTTTAGCTGATTGCAGTTGTTTACGGTCTCTCATTTTTGCTCTGAAATATATTTAATCCGTTTTTCTGAAAATCCTTATTATAAATCCACAAATATTATTGAATTAAGCACTTTTATTGCTCTAATTAGATGTAGAATATCCATTTACCACAGTATAAAATTTTTGTCACAACCTCTTGAGCAGTTGACTAATTTGTCGTATATTTAGGCGGTTTTTTGACGTTTGTTTACCGAAAATGCATTATAGTTCATTTTGTGGTAGATAATAGTGAAAACACAAAATGAACTGTGTTAAAAGAAAAAGTACGACAAAAAATGTTAAAATTCACGCCTAAATAGTACGACAAAAGATCAGAATCACCCCCCAGGTTCGTTGTGGAGGTAACCCCGTACAAACGAAAACGACATTAATTTCGTTCAGACAGGGAACTTTTAAGATTTTAATTGTGAAGTGCTAAGTGACATAAATAGAATTTTTTCTTACTAAAAAGAAGATTGAATTGAATATTTTCAAATAGTATTTGCACCTATAATTTTTGTCTTAGGTAGATTCCCTCGACTGGAAAGGAAATTACTTAATTTCCACTTACGAGCCACGGGCCTCACTACTGGGTTTTTGAACACATTTCAGTTGTACCAGTCTCAAGTCCTACTACTCTCGGAAATTTAACATTTTTTAAATATATCTTCTTCAATCCTAACAACATTTAGATACGAAAATAATGGTAACAAAAAGGCAATACTCAGAAGAGGATTTACAAAAAGCCTTGAAGGTATAGAGGCGGGATTGCAAATTAAAATGAGTCAAGAACGTATAAAATTCCTTGACGAACAATAGACTAACTAACAAAAAAGAACAAAAAATTGCTTAATGACTGGTAGCCAACCATGCAAAAGGTTTCACTCGCCAAAAACACGACGTGCAACAGTCGTTAAAAAAATTTCAACGATACATCATCACGAGAAAATTTTCGGAAAACTTGTCGGGAGAAAAGTGGTTCAAGTTTTTCCTACACAGGCAAAGAGCACCGGAGCCTATTACATACTGATGCCAGTTCAAAAGTATCTGAGTCAGACATTAGAAGAAAATTGATAAAATTAGTAGGGTAGGAATTTGTTGAGAATATAATCTATTCTGTTTTTTACAGTTTTGTTAGTTTTCCAAGCTCTAACAATATTATGAAACTGACAAAGGACAGGTAAAAGAGAAAATAACTGTTATGTTTTCGTTTTCTGCTGCCGAGGTTGTTGTACCGTCGATAATTATCCTTACAAAACTGTTCCAGAAATATCCTCAATCCCATATGGTATTAAATACAAAAATCTGATAATGGATGGAGTCTGAAATTTTTTTATATAAAAAATTTATTTCAACTTATTATTATCAGGTTTGTTGATGGCCGCAGGACACACTTGACATATGAATTTTTCAAAACTGTGCAATGAATTGCAAATTTTCGGTTCGCCTGTACTCTAATGACACTCGCGTTCTGCGGCCAGCAGACGCATCCATTGTTAAGCCGCTGAAAGCTGGTTGGCAAAAAGCTCTGCAGGAGAAATAATATAGATGATAAGATAACAAAGAAACATTTTGCTTTAGGTCTTAGGGGTGTCAGACTACTTGTATTAAAAAGGACACAATTATAAACTGTTTCCGGCTATGCGGACTATACCCTTTCGACTCAAATTTCGTAGATTACACAAAATGTCTGGGAAAGAATTTTATTCTTAAAGTTTCAGAACAGAGAATGATGTCACTTCAAAGAAGGTTGATTACGAAGAGATCAAATGATGGTGTCGAGAGGTTAAGGCGGTTACAGAATTTCAACGATTCAGCCAGTACGATGACTTTTTGTTACTTTACAAGGTTTTTCAAAAGCTAGATGAACCTCAATATTATCATGATTCAATTTCCATTTGTTTGACAATTTTAAAGTATTTTTAATATGTATAGCATAATTATAGACATGAAAGTGGCGGCGAGTTATTTTGAGAAGACAGTCTTGCACCTTTCTCTTATGACACTGCAGTGGATCCAGAGCTTGTAGAGATATCCGAAAACGAAGCTCTAAATATTTTAGAAAACGCACAGACATTACGTAACCTTAATACTATACCCAATGTAAATTAGAAATATGATTTGTGTGCACTATTAAACACCTCAACACCATTCCTAAAAATTGAAAACAAAAATCGAAAGGAAGGAAGTCTGCAGAGTAGTTGAAAAAAAGGAACTAAAGGCCAAATAAGTTGCAATAGGAAGGGCAGAACGAATGTCACAATGGGCAAAAAATCTTAACACAATGAAAATTAAACCTGATAATTTCTCAGTCACACTTCATGTAATGACTCTCCGTCTCACTCAAACTAGAATCTTAAAGTTACGGTCTTACGGCAAGCTTTGGATACACTGAATCATTTTTAGTAGGTGAAAAGAAATTTTTCGAAACTGAAGAAGAACTGAAGAAACAACTTTTTTCCGTAATCTAAGAAATATTGTAGCAAGTGTTATACCATTTTAGAATTCTAATTGAATGCGTCAACTTTTAAAGTTACTTGCCAAACTGGCGTAATACATTTTTTTTACATTACAGTCAGTTAAAGTTGGGTGAAATATTAATTTTCTATTTTTGGTTCGGTAAAATGTGACATTTTCTTCCACGCTGGACCAGTTGGTTTAGAATTTAAAACAACAGGTTACATAAGCACTATTCAGGATTACATAAGAAAAATAAAATTGAAAAAAAGTAACGATTTGTAGCAACACGAGCTAAAAAACCATCATAGGTGTACATTTTCTCGAAAACAAAAGAAATGTCTATAATTTGAAAAATACATGACTTGATTTTTTTTATATTTTTCTGGTAACTATTATGATTTGGTCTATCACCAGATTCCAGCTTGACGTCGACTTACAGGACACCCTGTATATATCAATTCATTATAAAAATTCGCAATTGAATACAAGAAAAAAAAAAGCTTTCGACAAATAACATATACAGTTATCGCAAGCCATAAAAAGCAGATTTGGATGTCAAAAATCTCGTGACAATTTTTCCTTGCTATAGCCTGACACAACTTACATCCAAATGTGAAAACCTCTCAAAAAAGCGGTCGAAACTAGCTAATGACCCTCTAATAGAAAGATCTATACATTCTCTCTCTCTCTCTCTCTCTGTCTTGTCACATTAATTCTTCGCAATGATAGCTTTCTTTGGTTGAATAAAAAATTAAAGAGCTTTGAAAAATTGATCCGGGTTTATATGGAGATTTTCTATCTTGTTGTATGTTGTCGTGCAGATAACGTCTGAAACACAATTCGAGCTTTTCAGCCAGATTGAGAATTGTTGACAATGTAAATCAGTGTAGAAGAACACAATTGGAGTTGAGATTTGATCAAATTTCAAAATTCAATGGTTGCCAACTTGGGGGAATTTTGAACACTGCCAACTGTACGAATGCCAAATATCAGATTTAAATGGCTTTCTGTTGGCACATTTTAAGAAGTAAACAGCTACCAAATAATATTTTTTTTTTTAAATATAACTTGGGCATCTCGAAAACTATCCAAGAAAACATGAATTTATCGTATTTTTGGAAAATCGGAGGCATTTCTGTCTTTCCTTAATGACACTCACGAATAAAAGCTCTCACCATAAACAAGTTAAAGTTCCAAATGTCAAAAACGCCAGTTGCGCTCTATTCGGCTTTTTTCAGTCGGATTTAGAAGAAATCTGGTGATAAAACTGGCTAAAAAGCTCCAATTGTGTTCCAACCAGAGATGGGCGTAGTGCATTAAATTTTCAGTGCATTAATTATTTCATTAGCACTAGAGGCCTCTGTGATAGTTAAAAGCCAGGTTGCACTATCACTAAATGGTTAGTGGTAGTGCAAATTTTTTATCAATATCACTAAACGAATAGTAGTAATGCATAGTCTATTGCATTATCACTAAACGATTAGTGGTAGTGCAGAGTCAATTGCATTATTACTAAACCATTAGTGGTAGTGCAGAGTATATTGCATTATCACTAAACGATTAGTGGTAGTGCAAATACTTTTCACTATCAATGAGTGATAATGAATTTAACCCTACATTTGACAGTGCTAGAAGTTTGCTTTGCTAAGCTATCGAAGCAGCTATATCTGAAATATTAAACACATCCCTTATTGCAGTCCACATTCACCGCCCAGAATAAAAAAATAGAAAAAGAAATAAAAATACGCAATTTTGGTATTCCGAAAGTTCAAAAAGAATAAAGAAATAGAGCCACTGACTACAAGTTCCAGTAATAAGAGTATTCACTGAAAAGGTAGGTACATCTCACTGTCATCTAATCATGAAACTTATTTGAAACGAAAAAAGGATTTTTTTTTTAAAGTTTGTTCTTTGTTTTATAGAAATGTTCTTACATGTTGCATTTAAAAATGAGTTGCTTACTTTATGTGAAAATAATATAATTTTATTCTTAAAAACTAGACGTCGCAGAAAAATAAAATATTTTTTAAGTAAATAAGGACTCGTAAAGCGATAAATATGATAAAAAATTACAAAAAAATACTAATTAAAAGAAAGAAAGAAAATTATATCAGTCATCTCGGCTTTTACATAGAATTTTCCTGGCCAAACCAATGGCCTGATCTCAAAGAATTTCACAGCATCTGCAGTAGCGCGGCCGATGGCCAGTTGTCACGGGTGGTGGTGTAACAGGTGCAAAATATGCATGTACTTTAATATTTGGTAGATGATTCTGGAAAAAGTATTTCATTCCCGGAATTGAAACGCACGTGAAATTTTATGTAATACATTACCTTTAGTCGCCTAATTGCCGCTCGTGTTATCATTTGGCAGTCAAATAGCTCAATTCGCTGTAAATTGTGACACGATACTAAATGCTCTAACGTTCGATCTGTAATTAATGGACAATTATCCAATTCTAGGACAGATAGGCTTTCGGCTGCGCAGCTGCCAGCAGCAAGTTGCCGTATACCATCGTCAGTAATAAGCTCACAGTGTGATAGAGTCTGATAATAACAGATAAATAAATAAACGTAAGAAATATCTATTCATGTTTAGAATCTTTCGATTATATTATGAGTAAGCAAATAAATTTGTTAGATTTTATTCAGGCGCACACTAAAAAAAAAACAAAATTAGTAAATCAGTAAGTTAAGGGGTCATGCAAATTTTGTAGTAGCGGAAAACTTGAACTTGTATATGAACCTTTCGTATCGTATGTATGTATGTATGTATTCATGTATTTGATCGGTGAATAGTTATTTGACTAATAAAAAAAATTACAAATTATAGAAAGAATTACAGTTGACGGTCCAGAGATCCAAAACGGCAAAAGGAGACTCCAAAAACATCACGAGTCCCTTTCGCTCTTCTCATATCTTTCTATCTCGGCATTGCACTACTTGTTCTTTTTGTTCTCATCATAATATCATATGTTCGGCGTTGTGTTGAGATGTTTTTCAAAATTTTGAATTTTTGTTTTTTTAGGAACGATGCAGTCCAACAAGATCATCAAGCCACAAATGGCTCCAGTATAATATAGTTTGTTCTTCCGTTTGTTGTAAGTTGGAATAGTGTAATTTATATTATGTCTGTCCGTCCGCCTGAATTATATTAATGGACAATTTATAAGCATCTGATGGATGAGAGTGGCAAGAACCTCCCCGTACCGGCTGATCGCTAGTGGCATAATACTGTCTTGTCACCCTCATTAGCCCTGTCGATATTTTTTTGTATACATGAGGTGCATACTGTAGTTGTTGCGTATAGATTATTATTGATATAGGAAGCATTATGGATATATTTATATATATGTAGATAGCTATAGGTAACTCTATCAGATAGTACACTCTGTTACAGAGTACATATAAATTTAATCAAATTTATACCGAAATATACAGGGTGTCCCGAATTAGGATGGCCATATGAAAGGAGGTGATAAATCTCGGTAAGAAACGAGAAAAAATGTCTGGGAGGGGGGTGTTACTTCACCCCCCTGGGAGCTACGGGGGTTTGAAGTTTTTTCCCAGTGTTGAGTAAGTGCTTCAACATATTTCCCAATATCTCCTAGGTTTTTTTAAATATCGGAATTTTCTAATCGATGGCTAATCAATTTCCCATTAAGGAGGTTTGAAATTCTTTTTCCTGTTGTTAATGTCTTCGAAGTTATAGCCCTCTAAAGTCAAAATTTTGAGTCAAAAAATTCATTTTTTCGGATTCAAATTAAATTATCTCAACATTTTACTCTATTATTTTTTTATTTTTTTCGGCTTAGAACAAATCCCAATCGGTGCTCTATAAGTTAGTCTTCACAGCACACAAAAATATTTGACCGTTCTCAAATCATAACGTAAAATGTCCAGGTCTTACCTGAATCCCATTTTATAAATTTAAGGTTTTCACCAGAACAAAGTGAAACAAAGTGAAACCTTTTTCTGAAATAACTACAACAATTTTCAGTAATCTATTAAAACAGCAAATGTATTCGAAAGGAATGATGACAATGTGGTGATTGTACCGCAACTGCACTAACCCATGTACGCTTGATTAGTCACATCCTCAAATTTAGAGCAAGCCATAAATCAATTCCAGTTTTTGGACTAATTGCAGGTAATCTAAAGGATTGTTTTTAGGGGCAGGTGCATTACCTGTAAATTTTGCGGTTTGAATATTTACATTTCTATACTAAGCTATTTTTCTAAGTTTATTTTGATCCATAAATTTTATTACCTCTGTGGTTTGTAGTCAAAAATACCACTCACTGTAAACGTCATTTTCATGGTGGGGTGTGGATAAAGATTAAGATTAAGTGTTCCTTAGGATATAAATTGCAGTTTTACTAAATATGTAATCATTAGTCCACACCTTTTCAACTGATAAAAAATATAAAGTAATAAATAACAACAAATGTCCGGGTATAGTAACGAAGAGTACGCTGATTTTGTACATTTTTACGGCGCTGCTCTAGGAAGAAGTCGAGAGGCTCGAAGGCTTTATTCCGAAGCATTTCCTCATCGTAGAATACCACACAGATCCGTGTTTGCAGCAACTTACCAAAGATTGCGGGAGAGTGGAGCAGTCAGCAGACGAAGAGAAGACGCCCGACGATCAGCATTTATGGTCGAACTGGAAGAACGAGTTCGAAGTCTTATAAGGAGAGACCCTGCAATAAGCATAAGACTGGAGTTTCGCCGTCATCTGTTTTTAGGATTATACACGACACCAACTCCAGAATGCACCCATACCATTTGACACCTGTTCAGGAGCTCTTACCCACGCATTTTGGGAAGCGATGGGACTTCTGCAACTGGATCCTTGAGCATGACGTGGAAGACTACACATTTTTGGAATTTTTTCGAATACATTTTCTGTTTAAATAGATTACTGAAATTGTTGTAGTTTTTTCAGAAAAAGGTTTCACTTTGTTTCACTTTGTTCTGGTGAAAACCTTAAATTCATAAAATGGGATTCAGGTAAGACCTGCACATTTTACGTTATGAATTGAGAACGGTCAAATATTTTTGTGTGCTGTGAAGACTGACTTATAGAGCACCATTTGGGCTTACTTCCAAGCCGAAAAAAATACAAAAATAATAGGGTAAAATGTTGAGATAATTTCATTTGAATCCGAAAAAATGAATTTTTTTACTCAAAATTTTCACTTTGAAGGGCTATAACTTCGAAGACATTAACAACAGGAAAAAGAATTTCAAACCTCCTTAATGGGAAATTGATTAGCCATCGATTAGAAAATTCCGATATTTAAAAAAACCTAGGAGATATTGGGAAATATGTTGAAGCACTTACTCAACACTGGGAAAAAACTTCAAACCCCCGTAGCTCCCAGGGAGGTGAAGTTACACCCCCTCCCATACATTTTTTTTTTCGTTTCTTACCGAGATTTATCACGTCCTTTCATATGGCCATCCTAATTCGGGACACCCTGTATATTATACTGAAATTTTGATCTTGAGCGTGTTAGCAAAATGTACAAACGTACGGAGGCTTACTGCGCTATCGAACTGTCCCTCATAAGAAAAGAGACAATTTCCCGTAATGCGCCGAACTTAGCCGAGGCTAGTTCACAGCTTGCACCTTGCAGTGTGCTTACAGAAATTTATCCAGAACATTTAAGGCCGGCTTATACCGTAGCCAAAGTAGGGCTGCTATAGTTGTGTCTGTGCCGAATTCTTGTGTGATTCTATTTTCAACTACTTTTCAATGTTTTCATGGTTAAGAGCCAAGTTATTTCAAATGAACTAAATGCCGAGAAAACGAGAAATTAGTATGCTATATGACGACTTATGTAAAACGTATAAACTCATTTAAAAAGTGAAGTATAATAATGATGTTCGCTATGATACGTGTACCGCTGAATTTAGTATTACTCTGTGGAAAATCGGTCATTGAATCGTATTTAAAGTTAAAATGCCACAAAAATGCACTGAGCGAAATTAGATTTACAAATGTGTTCCAATAATTGCTTAAAGGTCTGGCTGAGTGCTATTTTGTTACATACTCACGGACACGTCTGATCATAGAAACATAAAAATGTTTTTTGTTCTAGTTCGCTATTTCTCTGAAAAACAAGGTAATGAAGTGAAAATCTTCGAACTGTCATTCGAGAGCAGCGAAAATCCTGACATAATTGTAGCATTGTTGAATGCCGCAATGGAAATATTGCGTGTAAAAAGAAACTGTTTGCTTTCTGTGGAAACAATGCACCGTGTATTTTCGGTACCCACCAACTCAGTGGCCGTGAGTCCGTATGTTAATTAATATAGCTCTACCCGGGATTGATTGAGTTCACATATTCTGTGCATATAGTGCACAAAACTTTGAAAAAAGCCTGCAAGAAAATGCTCATCGTCGTTAACATATATTCACTTTCCTGTGTCTGCAAAAAAATATGCTTGCAATCCACAAAAAATTCGTCAAATCGCATCGACAGATGAGAACAGGTACCAAAAATAGAGTTTTTAACAACTTTTAATATTCGACAACTTCTGAGTCACAAAATTCCTTTAAATTCGTAACTCGCACAGGGTATTAGGAGAAATGTGAATATATTTTGACGACGTTGAGCTCAACATCGAATGGCATTATTGACTTTACAAATTTAGCTCATGTATTTATTTGATTTGGTAACTTTGTGTAACAAATTTAGCATCTTATATACATATCTGTCTACGCAACTCTTCAATCGAACAGTAAAGTTAATTGAAGGAGACAATGTCTCGGCGATGGAGGTTGGTCACACACTTGATGTCTTGCGGAATCTCTTGAGGAACAAAAAACATGATTTTTTATTCACGACCGTGCAAAGAAAAATTGGAAAAGTTGCTATTAAGGACAACACTATAACGATAGAACTAATTAGAATAACAATCCAAACATTTTATGGTTTTATTTTTTATAATTTATGATGATATTATTTTCGTTCCACTTTAGTAATATGCATTGACTAAATCGAGAAATGAATTGTGCAATTCTATTACGTAATGTTATTCGCTTGGTATGCCCTCGATAAACCGCTATCATGGAAATTCATTGAAGCCACCGCGAAATATATTTCATCGAATAGTCGTTTTGACACGAAATCGTGCAACACTGAATTATTCGATTAATTTACCTAATAAAAATATATATATATTTCCGATGGCAAAATCCAATGGTGAAAAAAAAAAAAAAAAAAACGTTACCACCGTACAATCAATTGCTGAAAATCGCCGCGTGCATTCTGTTTGCCAGACACATCCGGCCACCGTTGAAAGAGTATATTCTCTCATTAACCATATATGGTCCACGACAAGGCACGATTGAGTAGTCAAAGATAAAAGATATTTTGTCAGTTACATCAGCAAAAGACGTTTAGAATTTTATGATTTTAGTGCACGCCAGCCAAAAATGTTAAAACAAATCGCAATAATATCGAACCAAAAGGTTAAAACTTAAACTGTAATATTGTATACAATATACATATTAAATAAGGATTTTTCTTAGTTTAAGTTTTTCATGTTGGACTTATTACCAATTTTTTTTTTTTTTTTTTTTAATTTACGTTTTCCATCTCTCCAGGTTTATAAAGCACTAAAATTAAATTGTGAAAAATCAGCACTCAGAAATTCTATGCCCACTTATAAAAGTCCAATCACAACATTTGTCAAGAAACAGATGAATTTCTTTATGATTCCATATAATTCCATAAACAGAAATCTTAGACAATACCAGTTATCCAAATTATAACGGTTTAAGAGTTCTAGCTATATAATATAACAAGGTAAACTTTATTTCGGAACGGCTTTAACTGTTAATACATATATATTATATAATGCTCGATTACGATCTATGTGTTATACGACATACCAAGTTTTATCTAAGAAAAGCTTTACAAAAAATCCTTCTACTTACTCTCCTACAACCCCGCAATTAGGACTTATGGGGGTTGCACTTTCCCGAAACTTTTTAATAAAATAGCCTGCATTGCCAATAATGCTAAAACTATGGACAATATTTATCCATAACATAATGTAAAATTGTTCGTCATTATATAAAGTGAGTAAACCACCGCTCCTCCCTTCCTTTTATCAGGAGTTAGCATTTAAACTTTAAAATTGCGAAACTTTTAATATTTTTCTTTATTTTAACAGTTATTTTGTTTAAACACATAGTAAATTTTTTTGTTTTAATAAAATTGGATGTGTACCAAATTTGATCTTTCTCATCCTTTCGATTGTATAGGTCGAGAAGATGTCAACTTAGCAAGCTAAACTTAGTTTACAGCTATTTTATAAAAACTGTAGATCTAAGTTCAAGAATTAGCAAAATCGAACAACACCTTCATTGTCATACAAAGATTTCTTTCTGTCGCCAAGATTTTCATGATCAACTCACCTTAAGAGCAGCTCTGAAAATGCTTGCCTACATACATATATACGTACACTGCTCTACTCTCCGTTTCTACTCTGAACAGAACTGTGAAATAAAGAAAAAACACTGCAGTTTTGCCAATTCTTTTTTCAATAAGCTGGTATTTAGTTACAGCCGGTTGGTTAGGAAATCGATGGTTGCATTTTTCTGTAAGAGTCAGAAAGTCTATGTGATCAGCGCTCAGATCAGATGCCATAAAGGTGATCTTTTATAAGATAATAAGTTCATAGATAGGTAATTAGCTTTGTGTCAATGCATTGCAATTGGTCGAGAATTGAGAAGGATCACTACCCTAACCGTATCATTTTTTTTAGAATTTTACTCGATGGACAACTTTTATTGGAAAATTAGAGAAATACTTCATTATAAAAAAAAAAATAATATACATTGAGGTATAAAATTAAATGATAAATATGAATCGACAGAAAACTGGGTAAATTCCATCTTACCCGCAAAAAACTAAAGCATTTATGATATATGCATACCTATATTACAAGAACAATTGAACTTACCAATTTTTCTAAACTTGGACATCCAGTCGCTAAGTGTGCCAATGTTAAGTCCGTAATTTGATTACATTCTTCCAAATCCATACGCTCTAGATATTTACAATTTTTACCCAGAGCCTGAAAACCTAAATCTGTAAATTGATTACAACCTGCTACTTCTAGAGTATTTAAATATGGATTATGTTGAGCTAGTGCAATTAATGATTGATCTGATAGTTCTACACATTTCGAGACACAAAATTTTCGTAAGTGTACACAATTCTCTGCAATCCGTTGAATAGATACATCGGTTATACTCTGCAAATTAATAATAAAAAACAAATCATACTTGAAAACCATACTGTCCAATGTAGAGATTTTATATATAAAGTCACGTACATTACAACTATGCAAATTGAGCACCATTAGTTCAGGACAAAATTTAGCCAGACATGAAACTGCATTATCGTTAACCAGTTTACAACCTTTACTGCTAAATTTTCTTAATTTATTACAACCACGTGCGAGCGCTTCGACTCCATTTTCGGTTACTAAATGACACCAGGAAATATTTATTTCAGTCAGATTCTGTTCAAATAAGAAACGTGACCTTCCTTAAATTAAGGATATCCGTACAGCAGAAAGAAACCAATATTTACCGGACATCCATCAGAAATTGCCTTTAAACTATTATCCGATATATTTGCACACGAATCTAAATTTATTGATGTCAACTTTGAACAGTATCGCGCTATTGACTGGGTTGATGAATCTGTTATTTTTTTACATTCTTGCAAGTCTAAGTGCTCGATATTGTGGCAGTGGTTTGCTAAGGTTCTGTAAAATGCAAAATTAACAATAGAAATTAAATATTTATATCCAGAAATGTTTATGCAACTTGCCGTATTGAAATATCTCCTACTGACTGGCAACCACGTAATGATAAAAGTTTTAAAAATCCACCACATCGTTGGGATATATTTTCGATTACCGGACCCTATAATTAAAAAAAAAATAAAAATTAATAAAATATCTATACGTGATTATATTACTCAAACCTCAATATCTCGTTGAAAATCAAATAAATTAATTTTTTGCCAGCTGGAACCATCTAAAGCTAATATATTCCAAAATTTGCATACCTAAAAGAGTATGAAGAAAACTGATTTAACATAACCTTGAGTATTCTAAAATAAACGTGACTAGATTAAGGAAATATTTTACATTATATCTTGTTTCGCTAATATACATACATACAGTCCCAGTCAAAACAAAGGGAACTCAAAGCAATAAAACCCAATTCTTTTGTGATCTGTATTACAAATTGTTAATACAAAAAATAAAAATTTTTATGTAATTACCTTCAATGATCTTTATTATTCTTAATGCAAATTTTTGTAAAATAACAAATCCATAGCAAAACAAAGGAAACTGGTAAGAGAACTTAAAAATAATTTAATTTTATTGCAAACTTAACATTTAGTTATTTTCCATTTTCCATAGTCTCTAGCATTCTGTTTAGTAATATCACAGAAATTCTCTATCGGACTTAAATCTGGGGATTGGGCTGAACATTGTATTACATGAATCTTCTTTTCATCCAGCCATGTTTTTAAAAATTTGGAAGCGTGTTGGAATCATCCCATCTGAATGTTGTAGATTAAACTTTATTAGTCAGAGAGGAGAACAGCGTTTCAACGGTGCAGGAACCATTCACCATGCCTCCTGATAAAGTCTAAATGTGCTCGGTTGTTCCATACAAAATTGAATTGGTTTTTTACAGCTCTAAAACTATTATGTTTGACCTGTCTATAAAAAGATCATGTTTAATCTCCCGAGCAATTAATACATCCGTCCAATGTGAAGTTCTTCTGGGTCTATCCCCTTTATGAAAAGTTTGTACGGAGCCGCTCGCTGAATGAAAAGAAGATTGATGTGATACAATGTCTAGCCCAATCTCTAAAGTTAAACTCGATAGAGAATCTCTGAGATATTACAAAGCAGAAGTATAAAAGCTATGGAAAATTCAGAAATGCAGATCAACTATACAAAGCAGTCAAAAGTGAATAAGGTGATTTACAAAAAAAGTCTGAACCGAATAGATGTAATGAGAAGGAATATGGATACTCAACTAAATATTAAGATTTTTGCAATAAAATGAAGTTATTCTTAAGTTCCTTTGTTTTGACCCAGAGAAACATGCAGTTCTTATCATAGTTTATTTTTGTTTTGCTATGGATTTGTTATTTTACGAAAATTTACATTAGGAATAATAAAGGGAACTGAAGTAATTAATAATAATATTTTGTTCTTACATAAATTATTTTTAATACAGACATGTACTATATGTATAAGAAGATAAGATTCCTGTGGTAAATTTGGTAAGATATTACTACGGAGTATACGGCAGTCGATAACTATATTATATATGTTTACATGAAAATGAACCATAGCTAAAATAAAATGAAAACTTAAGCTCAAATAAATTGTGTTTTCACTGATGATCATATATCCCCAATAAAGTTATCTCATTTTCATGTATTATTCTCCCAATCAAAAACACCAAAATAGCTATATATGTTTACAAAAATTAGTTACCTTACCTTGAAGACATAAAGGGTTTTCCAATAAGAGGTGTTATTTTAATTAGCCCGCTATTTCGGTAGATGTCACTTTTGGAGCTGGCATTTTTTGACATTTGACAAGTAGAAACTACGCCATTAATAAAAACGGAACGATACACAACGCATTGAAATTATTAAAATTCACTATAAAAATGGTGAAAATGTGGCAGAGACGGTTCGTAAAACTCGAACATTTTTGGCTCGTCGTGAAGCACCTTGTCGGACCGCAATACAGAAATTGGTAGAAAAATTCGAGCTATCGGGACAAGTTAGTGATGTGAAGAATAAAACCCATGCACGTCGCTCAAGAACAGCCGAGAATATTGCTGCTGTAGCCGAAAGTGTTGAAGAAAACCCAGGTTTGTCCATTCCACAAACGTCATTACACCGTATTTTGCATAAAGATTTGGGTCTTAAGGCTTATAAAGTTCAGTTAACACAAGAACTCAAGCCGGCCGATCATCAACAACGTCGAGTCTTTGCTGATTGGGTCCTTGAAATGCATGAAAATGATCCGGAATTCCATCGAAAACTCATCTTGAGTGATGAGGCCCATTTCCACCTCAATGGCTTCCTCAACAAGCAAAATTGTCGCATCTGGGGCTCGGAAAGCCCAAGAGTTATTGTTGAAAAGCCTCTCTATCCTCAACGTGTGACTGTTTGGTGCGGTTTATGGTCCCGCGTGGTCATTGGACTTTACTTTTTCGAAAATGAGGCTGCAGCAACAGTTACGGTGAATGGATTGCGCTATCGACAGATGATTAATGATTTTTTATGGCCGGAATTGGATGGTAGTGATCTGGACAACGTTTACTTTCAACAAGACGGCGGTACGTGCCATACAAGCAACGAAACCATTGATCTTTTACGGGAAAAGTTTCCGGACCGTGTTATCTCTCGAAGAGGTGATCACAATTGGCCACCGAGATCTTGTGACTTGACACCTTGCGACTTCTTCCTTTGGGGCCACGTGAAAGAAAAGGTCTACGCCAACAGCCCAAAGTCGATTCAAGAACTCAAAGATGGAATTCGTAAGGCTATCGGGAACATAGGGCAGTCACTTTGCGATTTGGTTATGGAAAATTTCATGAAAAGGATATGGTCCTGTAGGCGTGGTCGTCATTTGGCTGATGTTATTTTCCATTATTAACGGCATACCTTCCTCTTTATAATGAAATAAAGATCCGATCATTTATCTCAAAAAATGGCATTTTTCTTTGAATATCAAAATAACACCTCTTATTGGAAAACCCGTTACATTTATAAATCTCATGTTTAACTTAGATTGTTATGGATTATCCGGATTATTCATGAATCCACAAAATACGCACTATCTATAAATCTGTAAAATCCATATTTGCTGTAATACAGTGTGTTTCCGCCATGGTGGTCCATAGGGCAGGAATCGATAGTATTCACCTAGACAAACAAAAAATGGTATGGGCAAGGGGGAGCGGCATATCAACCGTCTCGGAGTTACAGTTGAGAAAATATGTTTTACACAAAACACCTTCTATATTAAAAAGTACAGGGTGTATGGTCATTGTCAAAGGCTCATTGCAGAGCTTCATCACCTTTCCAACGACTGTTCAACCGCCCCGTACTTCTATTCCTCTCAGGATTTATGGTGGTCTAAACTAAATATTTCGGATTTTCTTACCCTTTTTTGGCTTTGACTTTTTTTTTTTATTACAAAAAGATGGTTAAAATAACTTTTTTTTATAAAAACTGTAAGCTGTAAGCTCTCCTCTTTAATTTGACTTATCACACCTATGTACTATCTGTAGCCTTTAAAGAGTTATTAGCTCTTAACATATTCTCAAATCTACTCTCAAAGATGTAATTTGTTCCCTTAGTGACTGTCATTTAAAAAAAATATCTTCTAATTTCGGTATGACTGAATAGATTAAAAGCAAGCATACACCGACGCGGTGGCGGTTGGGGTAGCGCTGATGATGGCGGTGCGGCGAATGTAAGCACATACCGACGCGGTAGCACGGTTGACAGAAACATACACAAAATGAAGTTAGTTTTGAAAAAAAAAAAAATTCTAATATTCCGGTATTCTAGAAGTGACAAGTTATACAGAACTGCTTAATTTTACTACTGAAATCAGTGCTTCACTCATTGTTATGACAGCACTGTTTGAAGTGAAATTAATTTCGCTATCGCGGTGGCGGTGAGAATGCAACATGCAGCAACTCACCACCACCACCGCCGCGTTTGGTGTGAACGCTTTGATTGGAAGGCTCTTACTTTAGTTATATTGCTCGTAGTTGGAATAATTTTCCAAGAGTTAGAGTGCGGTTACAGTTGGAGAGTTCGAAACGCTGCTTTACCCCATATAGTTTAGCGGTGGTGGAATTGCTTCTGATGATTAGTAGGTAATATTACTTATTTTATTTTAGAAGTATTCTTCTTTTGTTTTGTAATTTTTATTAGTAGTATCATTTTTATTGTTATATCAATTGAACTCTGTTTTTTTACTTTGAACTCACACTTTTTTTTTTCTTTCATATTAAAATGTATCTTGTGTACTTTCCGAAAATAAAATGAAATGAGAGGAGTACGGAGCTGGTTGAGTAGTCATTGGAAAGGTCATGAAATTCTGCAATGAGCCTTTGGCAGTGACCGTACACCCTGTACTTTTTAAGATACATGGTGTTTTGTGAAAAACTATCTTTTGTTCTTAATCACCCTGTAACTTCTAAACGATTAATATTGCCCCCCATACCTTTCAGTGAATGTTTTCGAAATGCATCAAGTGTCTACGACATACATATATATATACAAAAACAATTAAAATTAAAATATGTATGTTCATATTTTATAGTCTCTCTAGATCGCATATACCCTTACCAGCCCCTCTCTATGTATCAGTCTTTCTAGCATTATACATACATACATACATACATAAATACATACATTAGATTGAAACTGAAAAATATATGTATATCTATGGAAAATTCGGTAAAATGTCCTTGCAGAATTGAACTAATAGTAAGTAAGTAAAACCAAAACTACGCTTTTGTTACATTATCAGTTGGGAGGTTACCGTCGAGAGGCATGAAAAATGCATGAACTTTGGAAATTTCTTTTTACATAAAATAAATACTTTTGGAATTGAGTTTTAACGTATATTATTCTTTATTAATAGAGAGTAAATTCCAATTTTCTTTATAAGAAAAAATAAAAAAAAACACAATGAGAGCTCCAGCTCTCATCAAACAATGCCGTGCATGGCGTGTTTTGGTCTGCGCAGGGCGCTCCACAGCTCTGCCAGTTCATCCAAAACAAATAGAGTTGAAAATAATTAAACTAGATAAAATTTGGGGGGCCTTACCGGTTTTCGCTTTCAAAAAAACCTCTGAAATAACAAAATGCCAGACGTTAAAAAAAAAGTTTTTGTCCTGTTTTTTTTTTTTGCTTCAACGGATGAAAAAACTATTTCTAAATAAATTATTGATAAAAATCGCTTCCTGAAGGCCCCGCAAATTGAATTTCCTTTTAATTGCGCACAGATTTATGTGAATCGGTTCATCCGCTTAAGCTGTAGAACGCCCCGCGCGCTGAAAAATGTTATCAGAAAAACTCATCTAAAGATTAGCGTTATAAAAAATCTTTGAAAGCTTACTTCAGCTATTCCAACACCATACAGAGGCCATTCTTCTTCCTCCAAGAACTGATTGTGCTGAATCTGAAGGTTAACGGTTTCCCGAAATTTATGAGGGTACCTCATGGTAGTGAGAAAAGGTCTCCGCCGAGCCAGCGGACGGTTCCGCTCTCAACAGGCTGTGAATTCCATAATACTTTAGATATGAAAATATCCTTTTACCCACGTGCTCTAAACACTTTAAGGATGATAAAAAAAAAATCGAATTTTTCATCGTCATGAACGGTACCTCCCCGTATTCTAACGAAGGCAGATTCAGCATTCGTAGGGTCACAGTTAAGAGCTCATTGTATGCAGAACTTCAATAGATATGCTTCCCTAAACTAAAAATTTCGGATTTCCTTATTATTATTATTATTTTTTTTTTTGCAAAACGGTCGTTAACATAACTTTTTTTTTTTTATAAAACATATAAACTGTTATTAGCTCAAAACATATTCTGAAACCTAAATTTGTTCCCTTAGTGACTGAAAACGTAGTTTTAAAACAAGTAAAAAAGCTAAAATTAGTCTAAGACCAATTCTTATGATACCCTAGCTAGATGAATGCCCGTATGAAATTTCGTATTGCCACCCTTCTGTGCAAGTTTGATTTTTGAAGTGGTTTTTCGCATATATTTCTAGAACGGTTTGTCGGACAGAAAAAATGAATATAACCAATTTTATAGGATTTCGTATTCTGAAAGTTTTTAGTACAATAAAAATGTCTTGGACTGATCGTTTTCAAAGTATACGTAAAAAACTTAAATTTGTATATGGCAACACCAAGGAGTTGCCCGAATTAGTAATTTTTGAAATTTTATTTGCTAGTACAATGAAAACACCATGTACCAAATTTCAGCTCTCTATGTCGATGCGTTCTTTGGCAGTGTCCAAATATATAATGGAAAACGAAAGTTTTGTATGGCAACCCCACGAGGGAGTTGCCCGATTTGTCTCAATTTCGAACTTAATTTTACTTTTTTTTTAATTGCGTGTACATACAAAATTTCAGCTCTCTAAGTATACGCGTTCTCGAGTTATGAAAATAACTTTTAATATTATGCGTGGGTGTCCAATCCATTTTGCTCTACCATCATTATTTCGAGGTGTTACAAACGGAATAACAAACTTAGTATACCCTTAGATTTCATCTAGGGTATAAAAATATCGGCTAATTTCGGTATGACCTAAATAGATTTTGAGCTGTAACTCCTTATCGGCTGCAGATAGCAGATAGGGTGTAATAGGTAAAAAAAGGGGGGAGTATACAGTTTGCAGTTTTTATAAAAAAGTTATGTTAACGACCGCTTTGAAAAAAAAATAGAGGTCAAAGTAAAAATAAATCCGAAATATTTTGTTTAGACCCCCGTAACTTCTGAGAGATAAAGTAAGAAGTTTTCCTGCTTTCTTAGAAAAGTGCAGAAAATACAAGGTGTTTCCCACTAGGAGGACAATAGAGCAGGAGATGATAGTACTCACCTCCTAGACGAACCAGAAATTGTATGGCAGGGGAGGAGGGGGGGGGGGGGGCAGTATCAACAGTTTAGGAACTACAGGGTGATTAAGAAAAAAGCTGGTTTTTCACAAAACACCCTGTATCTTAAAAACTACAAAAACTACAGGGCATACGATCACAGTTACGCAGAACTTTATGGACTTTCCAACGACTGCTCAACCAGCCCCGTACCCCACTCCCTTCAAGAATTATGGTTGCCTAAACTAAAAATTTCGGTTTTTCTTACCTTTTTTTAAATATTTAACCTCTATTATTTTTGCAGAAAGGTCGTTAACATAACTTGTTTTTTTTTTTTTATAAAAACTGTAAATTGTAGACTCCCTATTTGTTAACTGTAGCCGTGAAACAGTTATTAAATCATAACCTATTCCGGTCACATCGAAATTAGACGATAATTTTAAAATGACGTGCTAAAGGAACAAATTACCGTTGAGAATAATAGGCTTAGAGCTAATAACTCTTAAAGGACTTCAGATAGCACATTGGGTGTAATAGGTCACATGTTAACGACCTTTTTGCAAAAATAATAGAGGTTAAATTAAAAAAAAAAGGTAAGAAAATCCGAAATTTTTAGTTTAGACAACCATAATTCTTGAAGGGAGTCGGGTACGGGGCTGGTTGAGTATTCATTGGAAAGGCCATAAAGTTCTGCTGAGCTCTTAAATGTGACCGTACACCCTGTAGATCTTAAGATAAGGCTGTTTTAGGTTTTTATCCCCCCCCCCCCCTGCCATACAAAGTTTGGCTTGTCTAGGTGAGTACTATCACCTCCTGCTATTTACCTCCTAGTGGGAAACACCCTGTAGACATGTCTTCACTTATTCGAATCTCGCACTTAAATGAAAATAATCCACTTCTTCTAAAATACTGCACAAAACAATGAAACTATATATGACTCATTTTCGACCTGCATGGCCTCCCTCCCAGCGGGAAAAATGGGAATGCCCGACTTAGTTAATGTTTACTATCAACATTACCTGGAATGCATTAGTAATGAATACATGAACATACCTCACGTTTACCTGGTTTAGGAAGACAGGCGTAATATTTTGATGAATCATATTATGGACCTTTCAGCGAATGCTTAGAGAAGGTAGAGGTAATGAATAGATAAATTCATTCGTGTTGTTATCGAAAAAAAAATAGAAATTTGTGTGGTTATATTTGGAGATGCTAGTTCGAGGGAGTGCGTGGAGGTCGAAAATGAGTTCAATTGATTTTCTAAGAACAATGAAGGAAGGAAATGTGTGTAGATGTAAAATATTCTGATTTTTGCATTATGTTGTCTATTTTCTGCACCTCTCTAAGAAAGCAGAAAAAGTTCTTCTCTTTACATCTTAGTGAAAATAGGAAGATTGCTTCCCTCCACCTACAAAACCTAAATTGAATGGTTCTCTCCAACTTTCCGGAATGGTTCCGTTCGCTATTCTTTAATGGTTGAATGAATGCTTCCACTGAATTTAAAAAGATTGCTCTTTTCACCTTACAAAGAATTTAAAAGTAATACCTCTTTTCAACTTCCAAAAAACTAATAAGGAATGCTTCATTTCATCTTTCAAAGAATTAATAAGGAAAGCATCTTTTTACCTTCCAAAGAATTAAAAAGGAAGGCTTCCTTTCACCTTACAGGTCATGCAGCGGTAAGGTGTGCAAAATAATATTTAACCACCTTATATACCTTCCCGTCGTAGGAACTCAACGCATTAAATGAAATGGACTGGGTATCAGAAAGTATTGCTTCCAGACCTTTCACAGAATGTTTTCGGAATGCATCCGAACTGCTTCCGTTTCCCGCTGGGCTCGAACTATCCTCTGCAAATATAACCGCACAAATTTCTATCTCTTTTCGATAACAACCCGAATGAATATATGAATTCATTACCTCTGCCTTCTCTAAGCATTCCCTGAAAAGTACAATAGCATGCTCAAAAATATGATTCATCAACACATTACGCCTGCCTTACTAAACCAGGTAAACGTAAGGTATATTCATGTACTCATTATTTATGCATTCCAGGTAATGTTGACAGTAAACATTAACTAAGTCCAGGCATTCCCATTTCTCCAGCTGGGGAAATGTAGGCAGATAGTGTAACAGCTTGCACTTAATGACTTTTTACATGATGTGTCTAAAATTTTTAGCCATTTCATGAGATGCTACAAGTC
This sequence comes from Dioctria rufipes, assembly GCA_963924295.1. Taxonomy (NCBI): domain Eukaryota; kingdom Metazoa; phylum Arthropoda; class Insecta; order Diptera; family Asilidae; genus Dioctria; species Dioctria rufipes. The sequence continues at coordinate 234,872,107 of OZ002740.1, forward strand.
TTTACGCCGATAGTGTAATACCAACCGACATAACCGAATGTTAGGAGAGGTAGATGAGTGGTGAAGGTGAAGGTCACGCCCAGCCAAAACCCTCGAGAATACTTCCCAAGCCATGAAACATAAATCTATATGTGTCCGTTCTCTAAAATGTTCTATATTGACACACACACACACACACACACACACACACACACACACACACACACACCCACACGCACACACACACACACACACACACACACACACACACACACACACACACACACACACACACACACACACACACCAGTGTTGGGCAAAATTTAATATTAACGATTACGATTAAAAGTATCAATCATCAATCAGGAACAATGATTTAAATATTTAATCGTTTAAAGAAATCATGTGAAACGATTAATGATTAATTAATCATAAAATGTAATCGCATAACACGATTAACGATTGATCAATCGTTAGTCGCTTAATCGTTTTTAAAAATGATTAATTTATTTTAATCTCCACTAATTATTTTATTTAACTTTCAAGCATTTTTAATATTTTTTATTTCTAATAGTGTTTTCATAGTTATTTCACTGTTTTTATTTTATTTTATTTCACTTTTTACTAATAACTAATAAACTTATCTTGAGCTACCAATACCTCATTCAGTTTTTCAAATTAATTCAAATCAATTCAATCGAAAAATATACGATTAACGATTAAAAACTAAGGAGGAAATAACGATTAATACCCGTCGATTGAACTTCATTATACTCGATTGACGATTAAATTGATCAATCGATTAAATTAATCACGATTACTTTCTTGAGATTAATTTTTCAATCATAATTTTCAATCGTTAATCTAATTAAAAAATTTAATCGATTAATGCTCAAGATTTAAGGTTTCATTCTACAAAAGAATGGTAATAATGATGATTTTTTATCAGTTTATAAAGCCGTGTATATTTTTGTAACCGTTTTTAATAACCAATCTTCTCAGATCCGAATCAGGAAAAAAGAACGCGGTTAAAATTAACTTCGTTTATTTTGAAACATAACCCCAGACGAGGCAGATGAAAACGTAATGAAATTGAAAGAAGCAATGAAAAAGGCTTACCCCCCGATTCTACATAAGAGACTGTTAGAGATCTCTTAACCTCTTAAATTTAGCAAGTAAGAGATTTTAGCAGAATTAGTACTCGTATTTTGCATAAATTTTTGTGGAGAAATATTAATTTTAAGATGTTAAGAGGGTTTTGAGAATCTTTCAGTCATCCCAGCTATTAAAGACGTTTACTTTTCAAGAAGGAAGAAGAAGAAGAAATGTTTTTGGCGAGGCGATGATGGCAATATGACCAACCCACACGTAGCTATAATTGTGTGCGCGTTTAATCAAGGTACAACTATCGATATAAATAATAATTGTATGATAAATTCACAGCACATAATGATAATTGAATTATTATTTTAATACCTAAATCGCAGGTAAAGAGTTCCACAGCCGTCGTATCGTCCAACAGGATTTTCGTATAAACATGTAGCAAAAAAGTTAATTGTTACCAAAACTTTAAAGTGACGATAATATTGTCGAGTAATGGAGATTATCGTAAGGCGATGTCATTTCTATCACTTTAAAGGCAAAAGATTTTAGTATTCTGAAATTCTTTACAGCCTGAGAAATAGCTAAGTGATTCAAGTCGTCTCTCATATTGCACAGAACTATCCTCTGTGCATGGCTCAAATTGTATAATTATTTTATATTTCAAAAACTTGTACATATTTATATAATATATACGAATTATATAAATATGTACTTATTTTACAGTATTTTTATCCAATATTTCGATATTTTAAAACAAAACAATTTCTGCAACTATCACGATAAGAGATTAGTTTCAGTTATTTTCGCTCTAATATGTCATTCTAAAAATAACATTGCTAGCAATTATTTTTTTCGAAATTCTCGAAACTATGCAGATCACGACACGTATGCACACTAATCTTTTTTTTTTCTTAAGCCTTAATATAAATCAGACATTGCTCTTATTTTTTTATTATCTTAGTTTTCCGAATGATTTAAACGTAGATTGTAAATCTATGTAATATTCCAATCGATGTACGTACATAACTACCCAAAGTTGTAATTAACGATTAACGAATAATAGCCTTTGAAAATAATCAACGCTGTACGTTTTTTATTATTTTGACTTAAGTGGAAAGAATAATAATTATAATAATACAGGAAAAAACTAGTCCCTTTCCAGAAATTATACCTTCATCTCAAAATCAGGTTGATATCACTCGCATGAAAATCAGTTCTTCTATTAGCCTACTTTTATGCAGCCATTCCACACGCAACCGATCATCTTTGAGCCCAATCATTTCTAATTTGGCTGAAACTTTCAGAGTATGTATAAAATACGAAAATAGCTAACCCATGATTTTTTTTTCTTTTTCTCAACACTCTCATATCATATCTCCAGAAAGAGGCAACAAATTTTTCTGATTCAAATGCCAAGTACAGTTAATGTTTTAAATTTTTCATAAAAAAATACGGCAGCACCTTAGAACATATGACTAAAGGAAGCAAAATATCGTGTAAAAAGCCTATCGGTGTGAGGAAATCTCGGTTTTAAGCGAAGGGGTGGAAAGGCAAGAAGAATTTAAACATGAGAGCTTGCTAAACGTCAATTCGAATTAAACGTCAGATTCGTATTTTTGCAACTGGTTTTGTATTTTGTGTTTTTTGTAAATATAAAAAAAACTTTGATTTGCTCTGCTAATTGTGTTAATTTTGAAGAAAAACATTCGGAGTGATAATTTAGTGATTAAGCCTTGGACTGAATTCATAAACATATGAATAATTTAATAATGAATTGTGCTGGGCGGTGCTCTTTTTTTTCTTACATGTTTACCTTAGAGATCTAAATTGTATATGCATGTGTAGCAAAAATTGCACAGGAACTCGGCTTTGTCTTAGAAACAAATTTTTCAAATCACCATATACCCAAAATAACGCACTTAAGGGAATGTAGTATTTTTTATTACTGCGGATCACTAGGGCTTTCTACGGTATACTCTAAATGAAATCTATAGGGTATATTAACTTCGTCATTCAATTTGTAACGCTCTAAATAGATTGAACAACCATGCATCCAGAACGCGTTTACTTAAGGTACGGTTACACATTGCAACTTTTGGAATAAAGTTGCGCACATGCATTAGGTTTTGCTGTGCGCAGCTTTTGTTGCCAATAGTTAAACTTCCATATTATTAATAGTCAATCTCGTTGTAAAAATTTTGTTACTATTTATGAGATCAATACTAGGTCTATGCATAAGTCCGACGCGAAAATCGAATAAATTTCAAACGCAAAATTTTTACTAATAACGCGGTTTTAATCAATAATATATGTCCATTATGTTCAATGACTTTTTGCCATCTATCCACAAGCTTTCTTATCCCTAGAAGTCCTGAGATGTTTGTACAAAGAAGTCTTCCAAGTGGTTTTTTAGGACGTTCAGGGAACTAAAGGATTTATTATTTAAACTGTTCTGTAGCGCACATAACAAGTTATAGTCTGAAGATGCAAGGTTCGGATTATATTATGGGTGCACAAAAAAAATCCCGCCTAAGCTACAATAAATTTTGTCGGGTCATCAAAGAAACATGTGATCTCGCGTTGTCCTGGTGGAACACAACGCTTTTTCTGTTCACTAATTCGGCCTGCTTTTGATCGATTGTTCGCTTTAATATGGCCAGTTGTTAATAGTACTTGGTCAAATCAATTGTTTGGTTGGGTGGGAGGATCTGATAATAGACTACTCCTTTCCAATCCCTGCAGATGCTGAGCATGATCTTCTTTGGGTGAAATCCAGCCTATGCAGCAACCTCCTAGTGCCTCGCCCATGATCTTTTTCGACTGACATTGATGTAGACAATTCACTTTATATCGCCAAAGTGTAGAGATATCTCTTTGATTCTTTTCACCTCTTCACTAGAAAACCGGTTTGCATACTGAATCAAGAATACTCGTGTGAAATAGCCCATTATGAGTAAACACACCACTAATTTTATTAGGTATGTACATATTTAAGACAAGATTTCAAAGAATCCCTTTCTTTTCTTACTTTGTACATAATGTTATTTCTTCAGTTGCTTCCAGCACTTATGAAGTGTAATATCGTAGATATTTTAAAAAAGAAAATGAGTGTTTCTCGGAAACGACACGCAATGGAGAACAATGACTATTTTAGTTAATTATGCAGAATCATAATCACAAAATAAACAATTAATTCAGTGAAAGAATTATTGAAATCGGATAAAAAATGACGAAGTTATAGCTATTTTAGCGCCGCATTCTCAAAAACGCGCTCTAGCATGATGACGTCACTATACACAATACAATTCGCGGTCTAACGCAGCGCGAGTATAGTTGCTGCGCCGCCGTGATAGTAAGCGCACGGGATTGGATTTGTTTTGTATTTATTTCATAAAATATTCATAAAATATCGTCTTATAAATATTATATTGTGCAAACTGGCATCGTGCGTGTTGTGTACCGTGACGTCATCACCAGATTCGCCGTTTTTAATTTCCGTTTTTTTAAACTTCAATAACTTTGTCATTTTTTGACGGATTTGAGTCATTCAAAAAGAAATATACTTAGAAATATATATTGCTTTTGATCTGATATATTAAATTTGAATATCTTGTAGTAAGATTGTTCTCCATTACGCTGGAAGTAAAAGACAAAGTCATCAAATTAAGTGACGGAGGTTTATCAAAAACTCAAATAGGAAAAAATTAGGTTTACCGAGAACTGCAGTTCAAACAATAATTAAAGACAAAGAGAAACTACTAAATGGGTTTGACAATAATACGACCTAGGGCGGGTCTTGTTGCAGAAATGGAAAAATTATTGTTAATGTGGATTAATAATCACACTACAAAAAAAGTGCCTTTGAGTTTAGCGATTATACAAGCTTAAGCATTGAGTTTATTTGGGACTTTAAAAAGCCAAGAGACTGATACTGCCAAAGTTAGTGAAGGATGGTTCTCGCGTTTTAAAAATAGATATTCCCTCCATCATATATCTTTGCAGGGAGAAGCTGCGAGCGCAGATGAGGAAGCGGCAAACAATTTCCCAAAAATATTAGAAGGCATAATTTTGACGAAACAAGACTGTTTTGGAAAAAAAAAATGCCCTCAAAACCTTATTTAGCAAAGGAAGAAAAATCGATGCCTGGAATGAAAATGTTGAAAGGTAGACTAACTTTATTGTTAGGATCCAATGTGACAGGAGATTTCAGAATGAAACTCCTTTCCTGTGATTTTGAAATCAAATAAAAAGGCTTGGGTTACGGCTCCAATTTTTCAATAATGGTTTAAAAACCACTTTGTCTCAGCAATAAAGAAATATTGTGACGAACATAATTTGGCATTTAGAGTCTTACTTTTATTAGATAATGCAGCACCAGGGCATCCTCACAGGCTGAAAGAATTAAATGAAAATGTGCAAGTGGCTTTTTTGCCTCCAAACACCACGTCGTTACTTCAGCCCATGGATCAAGGAGTGATTGCCTCATTTAAATCATATTACTTGCGGATGATATTTGCTGATGCTATCAAAGCTACGGATCGAGAAGATGGTCCACTCTCAAGCAATATTGGAGGAAATATAACATTTTAGACGCTGTAAAAAATATTGGAAAAGCGTGGTCTGAAGTGAAAAACTCTAGTTTAGAATGGGCATGGAAAAACTTGTGTCCACAATTTTCTAATCATACGCTGCTTCTTGATCACGAAGGGAACAACACATGTATTTTCTGTGAAGACGATTTTACACCAGAAATAGTAACATTGGCTAATCAACTAGAACTAAATGTAAACTGAAATGATATTATTGAGCTTCTTGCTTCTCATGACGAAGACATAACGGATGAAGAACTCATGATGACACAAAAATTACTAGAAGAAGAACCTATCAACACAATTTCCCCTTCACTATTAATTGTAAGGGTGGAGGAGGCATTTGAGCATTTAGAAAAAACCATCGATATTTTTGAAGAAGTCGATCCAAATTTAGAAAGAAGTTCCAGGGTGAATAATTTAATGAAAAACGCATACACAAGTTATAGAGAAATATATAATGAAAAAAAAAAATGGAAGAGTGAAGCAAACAACAATTTATGACTTTTCAAAAAGTAGGTACTTACAACATAATGCATAGAGTGTGCTATTTTTGTTTTATTTTATATTAATATATGTATTTTGCGGAAGTGAATTTTCAATATTATTCTTACAGAACTTTTCAATAATATTGTTAATGTCACAAAAAGTAGTTTAAAAGTAAATACATACGTTATAAATTTATCTTTGTTTATTATTTAAAGCCATAAAAGACGAACAGAAATTAATATTCAAGTACTCTTAAATTGTTATTTTATGATTTATTGAGGTAGTAATCGACTTAAATCGAATTCGACTTGTGTCACTTTCCCAGGAACGGATCCTGACGTAAGTTTGGGGACCACCAGTACAGGAGCCGTAAATAATTTAAGAAGAATTACGTATTGGAGATGAAATTTTTTAAAAAAATTTCTTGCGCCATCACCTGACGGTTTTGAAGAAATTCTAAGGAAAATGTTTACAAGTAGGTAAAATAAAACAAAAAACCCAATATGAATTTTGAAAAATTTGAAATTAAAATTTGGTAACTTACCGCACGAATTTAAGCAACAGCTTAAAAAACTGCACGCGCAACTGCATGAAAAGTTTCAACCAAACTAATATTTTTATACTGCATCTGCAACCTTAAGTTTAGATGTTTACACATTGCAGACTCCGAACTGCGGCAGCAAGAAAAAGTTGCAAGCAATTAAGCTACAGACGTAACTTTGTGGATTTCAGAGTTGTTTACACATTGCAACCCCCGCTTCGGTAAAAGTTGCAATGTGTAACTGTACCCTTGGAGCTGAAATTTTGCACACGGCCTTCGGCTTCGTTTCTCACTATATATTTGGACACTGCCTGAGAAAGCATTAACATAGACAGCTGAAATTTTTATAAAAATAGTAAATATAATTTACAAATGGACTAAATCGGGCAGCCCCTTCTCAGTGGTGCCATACAAACATTTATGTTTTTACGTATACTGTGAAAACCATTTAGTGTTGGAAATAATACCAGCGTACTTTCATACACGCAGACAATTCTACGGACTATTCGTGCACTTTGTGGTGAGCACACTTACACTGATCCGAACTTGACAAGCGTCAGTCTATTAGAGAATTTGACACGCGTCTGTTGTACTTTGTACTTAATTATAAAAATCATCTCAATAAAGCTCTTGAATTGTTATCGGACTAAACGTGCGTTTCATCAATTTTTTGTTCTAGTTACAAATAACCTGTCATTCCCCAGGCACAAATAACAAAAAAAAAAAAAAACAAAAAGTGTGAGTGAATCGCCATGAATTCTGCAACAAGAATCGAGTTGCTCAACAATGACAACTTCGATACTTGGAAAATGCAAATGCAGGCATTGTTAACAAAATACGATCTGTGGCAATATGTAAACGGTAAGGAAATCAAACCGGAACCAGTGGACGGCGACTTAAATCGTGCAAAGGAAATTTCTATGTGGAAGAAAAATGACGACAAAACAAAGTCGGATATTATCTTATCAATATGTGTTTCTGAATTAAAGCAAGTAAAGGGGTGCATAACTTCGAAGGAAATGTGGAACAAACTCGAAGGAATTTATCAGTCGAAAGGTCCCGCTAGAAAATCGATAATCTAGGAAGTGGTGTCTGGATAGCGGTGCAACAAGTCATATTTGCAAGGAATTAAAACATTTTCGTGAAACACAAAATGGTTGTGGAAAGTTGAACTTGGCAAATCAGGACTCAACTGAAATTAAAGCAAAAGGTGATGCTTCATTTTTCAATAACTACCTACGGTCAGAAGTCAAAATTGACCTAAAGGACACACTATACGTTCCCGACTTGAGAACAAACTTAATCTCCGTCGCAAAAATCACAGAAAACGGGTATGACGTTTTGTTTACAAAACATCACGCAAAGTTATCGACAAAAACTGAAGAACTAAATTGATCGCGGAAAAAAGCAGAGGTTTGTACTATTTTAATGAATCTGCAAGCTACGTAGGTAACAGTTCGAAATACGGAAACGCGATTAATAATAATAAACTTCTCGAGTGGTATCGGAAGCTTGGTCACCTGAATTTCGCTGACTTAAAAAAAGTTCAACGAGACATTACAATGAATGGTTTGAATTTTTCTTGTACAAACACAAATATTAATTGCGAGATGTGTTCACAGGGAAAAATGACCCGTACTCCGTTTCAAACATCATCGGATCGAAGCACAAATTTACTGGAAATAATTCATTCCGATGTTTGCGGTCCAATAAGGACTGAATCACTTGGAGGTGCTAAATACTGTGTTAAATTTATAGACGACCACTCAAGGTTAGTTAAATTTATAAGGTCTAAAGATGAAGTATTTAAGCATTTCAAAGAATATAAACAACTTGTTGAAAACCAGAAGGAAAAGAGAATAAAGCAGTTACATACAGATAATGAATGGCGGTGAGTACATAAATAATACTTTTGATGATTTCTTGAAGGAACACGGTATTTCAAGAAGATGCACGGTAGCATACAACCCGGAACAGAACGGGATATGTGAAAGAAAGAACCGCACATTATACGAAATTGCCAGATGTCTTTTAATTCAAGCCAAACTCCCATCTACACTTTGGGCAGAAGCAGTCTCAACCGCTAACTAACCATTGATCTTTTACGGGAAAAGTTTCCGGACCGTGTTATCTCTCGAAGAGGTGATCACAATTGGCCACCGAGATCTTGTGACTTAACACCTTGCGACTTCTTCCTTTGGGGCCACATGAAAGAGAAGGTCTACGACAACAGCCCAGCGTCGATTCAAGACCTCAAAGATGGAATTCGTGAGGCTATCGAGGACATAGGGCAGCCACTTTGCGATTTGGTTATGGAAAATTTCATGAAAAGGATATGGTCCTGTAGGGGTGCTCGTGGTGGCCATTTGGCTGATGTTCCATTATTAACGGCATACCTTCCTCCTTATAATGAAATAAAGATCCGATCATTTATCTCAAAAAATGGCATTTTTCTTTGAATATCAAAATAACACCTATTATTAGAAAACCCTTTATATACGAAATCGAGTACCAACTAGCAGTTTGCAAGGAAAAACGCCATATCAGTTATGGACCGGAAATATACCCGATATGAGACATTTCCACGAATTCGGAAGCAAGGTCTACTGCCTATCGAGGAAACCAGGAATTGGGAAACTGGAACCCCGAGGTCAAGAAGGAATTTTCTTGGGTTATGCAAATCTAAAGGCTATAGAATCTGTATACCATCCATAAAACAAGTTGTAATATCGCGAGACATTAAAGTTATTAACACGAAGAAACCTCTTGAGTACTATCAAGCCATCCCCGAAGATTTCTTTAATTCCATAGATGGAAGTTGGAGGTGCACTGTGTGGTGAGCACACTTACACTGATCCGAACTTGACAAGCGTCAGTCTATTAGAGAATTTGACACGCGTCGGTTGTACTTTGTACTTAATTATAAAAATCATCTCAATAAAGCTCTTGAATTGTTATCGGACTAAACGTGCGTTTCATCTATTTTTTGTTCTAGTTATAAATAACCTGCCATTCCCAACATTTAGCTCTAGACATTTATTGTACTGAAAAGTTCCTCAGAATATAAAATCCTATAAAATTGGTAATAATCATTTTTACTCTCCGACGAACAGTTCTAAAAATACATGCGAAAAACCACTTCAACAATCAAACTTGGACCATACGAAATTAAATTCATCTAGGGTATCGTAAGAATTGGTCTTAGAGCAATTTTAGCTTTTTTCCTTGTTTCTTGTATTTTTATTTTAAAGATCTGCGGTGGTGCTTCACTTCGAGAAATTTAAAACGTTAAGCTTTATTTGGCGATTGAATCACAAAAATTGGTTACCTCTCGATGATTTTTTTTTTTGTAAAATCACGAAATTTGTAACCACCCTAGCGGGTCATTTCGTTGACGTAGAGTTTTTTTTTTGCCAAATCAACTAATGTAGAGTGAACGATGTAGTCAAGCGTAGTCGTTAACTGTTAAAATTTGGTGAAGTGAACGCAGAATTATTTTTGGTAGCGACCACTGACATGCATAATATGGACTGACTACGTTTATAGAAATACCCTGCAGAAAGTGGACTCACCTCCGTGGCACCCTCCTTCGGTATAAGCACCAAATACCAAACGAGAGCGAACTGTCAAATACCAAACGAGAGCGAACTGTAAAAAACAAATCAATAAATGGCTTCGTCGAAATAAATGTTTTTAAACTTTATTTATAAAAATTGTTTTATCAAAGTCAATATATTCATTAGATACGCAGAAGAAATTCGAATGGTTTTATTAAAATCACTTTTTAGGCAGCACGCACACTTTCTGATTTCTTTCAATGTTAGCACAAACGTAAGCACTCTTTTTGACACACAAATTTGTGCTCACATGAAATAGCATAGCAAGCAGTCCATATTATTTATATGTCAGGGATAGTATAGGCACTTTCACATCAAAACCGAAAACCAAAAAATGTAAGCCGAAAAACTCAATTTATTCCACTTTAAAACAAGATTTTTGGGAAATACGATAAACTAATAATTTTACTAATAAAATAGTATATTTATCTCAGATTTTGAAGAAAAACTCAATTTTTATGTTTTTTCGGCCGAAAAACGAAATTTCGGTTGCTATGTCAATTTCTTTTCGGTTTTCACATGTGGAACGTTTCGGGACGAAAAATTTTTTCGGTCGTACTAAATTTTACTTTTGTGTTTACATTGAAAATTATATTATATTATTTTATTATTTATTATATTATTATAATATGGATAGGGATTTCGAAGTAACATTAAAATAAGCTTTTTTATATGAGCTCTCATCATAACTTTTATGATAATTAAATGTTACTTCTATTTAACCGAAAAAAAGTTTTCGATTGTTGATGTGAAAGCAAAAGCGAATTTTCGGTGTAGAACTTTTCGGTTTTGATGTGAAAGTGCCTAACTCGTAGTTGACGAAAAAGTCAATATTTCGGTAGCAGTGAACGCACTCACCGAATTCATGTGGGACCAATTTGTTGAGTGTGATAATTATCTTAATTTAAGTTTAATTTTTGCTTTACTATTCATAAGTTCAACAAATTCGAAACATTCGAAACACATTCGACATTTTTATTTTATTTGTAGCTTATTTCTAATAACACCAAATATTTCTTAAACTCGATTTTTAAGAAAATAAAATTAAAAAATTTTTGTTTGCCCATCCATAAAATTACGACAGAAAAAGGATTACAAATATTGTACATATTAAAAAGCATAATAATATTTTATTAAAAAGCATGAAAAATAAAACATGTCATTAGCAATTAAAATCATTGTGCGTATATCTGAATATAAAAAGTTTGGTAAGTAATTGGAATGAGTTATAACTTTGGTTGTGAGTTTTCAACGATATCAGAAACACATCTCACAACAGATATCGATGACACAGAAATTAAGCTAGATGATTATTTTTTATCAGGTGTGACAATGAATCAAGACATACCCGAGCTGTTTTATTATACTTAAACAAAACATGGCAATACGGGTCTGGGGATTGACTGTTAAAGTTTCCTTGGATAAATATATTGTAAATAATAATATAGTAATTATATATAAATGAGTGTGCACTTGTATAGACGAAATGAGCGATTATTTAAATTACTTCTTAGTGATTGGTTATTTTAATATTAATTTATGTGACGATAATGATATTAATAAAAAAAAAAGAATTGAAAATACGCTGATAATGAACCTTTGAACAAATTATGACAGAGCCCACTAGGATAACCGTGAATCCCAAAACCATAATAGACTTAGTTTTAACAATAGCTTTGCGTTTGAGGCTCGAAAAACTCGTATGATAAATATAACGGAGCATGAAACGATTGTGATTTCCAGAGGAATCAATGTTTCGTAAATGGAAAAAATTAATGATAAGATAGAAGGAAAAAATCTCGTAAAGAAAACTTTGAACATGAAATTAACGTAGAACATCTGACCGGGAAAGAATAAGGAAAAAGATTAGAGCAATTACCGAGTTTTTGCGAAACGGAAACGTATATAAACTGCAATTATAACAGACCAGAAACACAGAATAAGATAAACTCTTGTACAGACTAGAAATCAATGTGGAAGGTATGAAAGACGATGGTTATGAGAGTGAAGAAAGACAATATAAGTAATAAAGAATATCCCAGAAAAAAACTGGTCGCAAGTAAATATTAAAAAATGAATGAAAAAAAGTAAAAAAATATAATGTTAATGTATTATTTTATTTCGTTATCACACTTTCTATCTTACCCATAATAGCTGTGTTCTTTTGTGTACCTTGTTCTAAAACTCCCATATATTGGAGAGGACAATTTGTTCTCGATTGAAGCGAACTATATGTTATGTTCGCTTCATTTAAATCTTATACGAAAATGTAGAGGCGCTGTTCTCCAATTTTTTAGTTGTAAAATTTGGTAAAACTCAACAGACAACTGAAACTATCCTAAAAAATTGGGAGATAAATGCTTGACATTTGTCATTTTTGAACTGTCCCTTGAAAGATCAGAAGAACTAGTTCTTATTTTAATTCTGTTATGTGGTGGTTAACGTGCAATGTTGCAGATAGAAGACATTTGGCTCGGTTTTGACACCTCAGAACCATGAACAAATAATTAATAAGGAAGCGGGGTATCGTGCGAATACAGTGTACGTGTTTAAGCAATTCAATGACAGTAGGTATGACCTATGGCCGGGGGTAAAATGACAAGAGGGCCTGGTGGCTATTTTGCGTCAGTTCAATATTTCTGACATTTCATAATTTTGAAAAGAAGTTCTCGGATTTGAATTCGTGACAAGAGCGCCTGGTGGCTATTTTGCGTCAGTTCAACATTTCTGACATTTCATAACTTTGAAAAGAAGTTCTCGGATTTGAATTCGCGATATTGTAATAAATAAATAATTTAACAGGATTTTTACTTAATAGTACTATAAAATAAGTGTAAAATATAGTTTTGTGAACGATATTTTATGTAATAGAGACTTCCGGAGTCTTAAATAACCGTATTGAAGTGCGCTGTGCTGTGGTGCTGCAACGAACAGAGCTATTGTCGTGGGAAAACATTCTTCAAGTAACTTTAATAGCTTTACTAATTAATTATAGTGTTTCTAGCAAAATAAAAGTGAAATATTTATAAAAATAAATAGCCATGGCAAAAAATTTAACAATTTACCAATGCCGGTTGGTTTGTTTACAATTGGATTGTCATTGGTGGCTAAATTAAACCAGTCAGAATGTCAGGATTTAATTACTGCCATGACGAAACGAATACAAACACAGCAATGTCAGGATTTAATTACTGCCAAACACAAACACAGCACACTAATACATTTCGCCGAGTGGCTTAGGTTTTCACCCGATATGCCGTTTCCTTATTAGTTATTTATCCAATGCTCAGAACATATAACAAATGTTTGACACTGTCAACTTATTGATAAATAAACTTAAAAGTAGTGCCAACTGCTAGAAATAAAGCTCTTGTTCTCTTGAGGCCTTCTTTTGAGTTTCTTTTGTTCTGAGGACACAAAAGAACACAGCTAATATAAATGATTAAATCTCGAGCTTTTTTATTTATGCCCAACATCAAAACTTGCAGTTTCTTCTGTCATTTGTTCGGCTGATTTTTTCCATAGATTTTTAAATAGTTTGATATTCGCAGCTTTACATTTGATCTTCTTTATATTACATTTGACAAGATTCCAGTATTTCTCAGTGGGACGAAGCTCAGGACTATTAGAAGGATTCGCTTCCCTCGGCACTCCCGAGTCTTTCTACCATAATGGCATGACGCTAAATCGCGCCAAAAGAGAACAGAACTGTGTAAGCGATTTTTATTGTGTTTGTGTTTATTTATTTAGAGAACAACTACACAATTAAATCTATCAATTTATAATTATGTGTAGGAACTACGAACATTCGAAAAATGAAACTTAATACTTAATAATACACTAATATTTATATATATTTAATTAAGCTATTTTTTAATTAATACATATTATGTATGCTAAGTAGTAAATAAAGAAATTACATTATTGACTAAAGAATATTGCATATTTTACTGTTGAAAAAAATTGTATAATAAGGATCGGAAATTACGTCCATTGCTGCTTCTCTTTATGTTATTTGGGAGAGCGTTCCACAGTCTCGCAGATTGTACCAAAAATTGACGTTCAGTAGTCCGATATTTGAAACTCGGCTGAATTAAATTAAGTGTTCTTGATGATTGTACAAAATTAATTTTATTAAATAAGTAAATGGGCTTCTGGCTATAAATTATATTCCGCAGAAACAGTAGTATTCTTACTCCCAAATACGACTTAAGTGTACATCCAAAGATTGACTTTATATATGGAGAGACATGGTCATAGCGCTTCAAACCAAATATGTAACGAATGGCAGAATTAAAAGCAACATTTAACTTTCTCCAGGTGGTAGAATCGAGTGCATAAAAGATCTCACATCCATACGTTATGAGAGGCACTACAAGTGATTTTACTAAAAACATGCGGGTATTTTGAGGAGTATATACTGCAGATGCTGAGAGCTTGCGGAGGGTAGCAAATACTCTGCAAATAACACGGTTAATATAAACATTCCAGCTTAAAGTTTGGTTGAATACTATACCCAAGTTATTAACGGATTTGCTATATGGGATAACCTCATCATTAATCTTCAAAGCAGGGAAAAAAGATGTATCAAGCTCAACTTTAAATATAACTATTGAGGCGGACTTTGAAGCGTTAAGATTTAGCTTATTCTGCAGTGCCCAAGAATGTATGTGCATAAGATCGGTATTGGCACAGTGTACTGCATCTTCAATAGATTCCAGTGGCTTAGAGATATAAAGTTGAAAATCGTCAGCATACACATGAAATTTACAATGTTTGACTACCAAGGTTAAATCATTAATGAACATAGTGAACAGCAATGGGCCTAAAACTGATCCTTGAGGAACCCCTGCAAGAACAGGAAGAAAATGAGAGGCTTTATTTCCACTAACAACTCGCTGTTTACGACCACTAAGGTAAGACATTATAAGCTTACAGCCGGATGAGGAAAAATTGAAGTGAGCTACGAGTTTATTAAACAAAACCATGTGATCCACATTGTCAAAAGCCTTAGAGAAATCCAGCAGTACAAGTACTGTTGCCATATTATAATCAATTGAATTACGAATGTCATCGGATATTTTAATCAAAGCAGTTGTGCAACTATGCTTAACTCTGAAGCCAGATTGATATTCGGATATCAAGTTATTATTTTCAATATAACATATGATTTGGTTATGCAGTATTTTCTCGAATACCTTAGAGAAGAATGGAAGAATAGAGATAGGACGGTATGCTGATGAAGATTTTTTAGGAATTGGTATTATCTTTGCTAATTTCCATTTTTTGGGAAAACATGAGGAAGTTATGATAGTGTTTAAGTTATATGTAAGATACGGTAGCAAAATAGGTAGAATAGTTTTAACGAATCTAGGATGTATGCGATCGAGACCCATTGCGTTCGATCTTATACCAATAACTGCCGCATATACCTCCTGCTCAGTCATGTGCACAAAGGAAAACCCCTCAGGAGGAATATTACGAATGAATTCAGCATATCTACTATTAAATACATGTTCACTGCCCGAGCTAGATGTTGAAATAAAGCTTTGATTTAGTACATTAAGATCAACATTCACATCAATAGGCTTAGATTTCCCAACGCCAAAATCTTTAAGGTTCATCCAAAGTTTCTTAGTGGAAACTCTGTCATCAAACTTGGACCTATAATAAGAGATCTTGGAATGTAAGATTTCTTTGTTTACGGCATTACGCAGAGATCGAAAAACATTCCAGCATTCACTGGTGCGAAATCGTTTCCACCTACGGTAAGCAAAATTTCGTTGAGAAATAAGACTTTCAATTCTTATAGTAAACCATGGACAGCAGGGATTAATTATAATTCGAGTTTTGATTGGAACGTATTTATCGAAAAGATATTCAATGAAATTCTCAATACAACTAACTTGATCATCAACTGATGTGAGTGAATAAATAATATCCCAATCAAGCTCGGTAGCTTCATTTAAAAGGCTATCATGATCAACACATCTGAAATCTCGGTATGAAAAAAATTGATTTGTAGGGGAAACGGGCTCTAAATCGTAAGCAAGAAAAATTAGATCATGTCTAGAAAAACTAGGAACAGAGATTTGATTAAAAAAAATAGCAGCTTCCTTGTTAGCAACGATAAATAAATCAAGCAGGGTAGAAGAAGTAGATGTAAAATGTGTTGGGGTAGTAGTGTTAACGAAATCTAATCCATATGCTTGTATCATATTAGTCAACGCAGTAGCTGTAGTACTGCGTCCAAGTAGATCTGCATTAAAGTCGCCAGAAATAATTATATGTGAGTATAGATGTCCAAATCCGTCAAGGACAGCTTCCAAAGTGGCA
Organism: Dioctria rufipes; assembly: GCA_963924295.1. Classification (NCBI taxonomy): domain Eukaryota; kingdom Metazoa; phylum Arthropoda; class Insecta; order Diptera; family Asilidae; genus Dioctria; species Dioctria rufipes. The sequence continues at coordinate 234,888,762 of OZ002740.1, forward strand.
GTATTGGAAACATTTGGCGGTTTATACTCAGAGCCAATCAAGCATTTAGCAGAGTTAACTTGAATTTCAACAAATATATACTCAATTTCAGAATTAGGATCAGATTGAGTCACTAAACGAGCATGTAGCGAATTCTTAATAAAAACAGCAACTCCACCTCCCATTCTTGTAGTACGATCATTACGAAAAGTTGCAAACTGATGGAGGTCTACCAATTCATCACATATATGCGGCTTCAGCCATGTCTCCGAGATACAAATAACATCTAAGGAGCAATTGGAGAAAATATTTCTAAATTCGTCAATTTTGGGAAACAAGCTTTGAGCATTAAGATGACAAACCTTAAGACCATCTCTTTTGTTACACAGAATATTTAACATAATTTTAGTATTATCGTACAACCCGGGAGAAAAGGAAACGCATGAACTCACCATTGGATAACTAATTAAGGATTATTTAAGTAAGCATGATAAATAGCAGCAACGAACGCAATCGATATATAGAAATACAAACTGGTTATTAAAATTGAGTTAATTAAGTAAACAATCATGCAGAATTTTAACAGCATAAATAATAAAAAATAAAAAGAGCATACATAAGAGCTATTATAAAATTTTAAGCTACATATTATAAAATTTTTCAAATTATAATACTTTATATCAAGATCAATCATCATTATACTATATTCAATGTACCTAACAAGCTGATCGCTGCAAATCGCTACTTTATACAAAACAAAATTGGCAGAAAAATAAAATAATTAAATAAATAAATAAAAGAACAGAATTATATACATAATAAAGACACCACAGAGTAAGAATGCATGCAATTATGGTCATGAATCAGTTCGATTATTCATTGGTAGATATATGAAATTCATTAAATTGAGCGATGCTGGTAATCACAACAACATTATCTCCATGATTTTTTTGTACATGAACACGGCCATTAACAGTGAAAACACTCACAATCTTCTTCAAATGCTTAAGGCGTAACGCTTTGCGATATATTGCATAGTTACATTTAGTAAGGCTTTCATGAATATATATGCGACTAGTTGAGTCTAGACCAACATCACGCAGCATTAATGGTCTCTTGCAGTCTTTAAATTTCATTGATATACCCTTTAAAATAATATTTTTCTCATGCGGTGAGCGGCACTTGATAATAATAGAGGTGTCACCACTATCCGTAACTTTTGACTTCACACGAAATATATTGGTTATATCAGGAGCACTAATATTAATTGCAGAGCACAGCTTATCGAAAATTTCACGCAAGTTTTCATTCCCCGTTTTGGGAATACCATTTAGAATGACATCCGAGGCAATTTGATGACGTTCAAGAGCATCGACTCTATTTGACAAGCTAATTGTCCCTGTGCTAACGAAAAAATTACTTTTTTCGCCACAAGTACAAATGCCTGCCATACTAAATACTTATGGGGAAATTTAAACGTTGTCCAGATTTTAAACTTTTTTTGAACGGAATCCCGTTATTATTTGTTAATATGGATGATATTATATTAAAACATGTGAACGAGCTATGCAGGATGACATTTATAGAGTAGACATGTGGATGAAAAGCAACAATGAATTGAAATTAAATGTATCAAAAATGAAATGTATGTGCTTGGATGTTGAACTACATATCAATCTAGTTGTGGACGGAAGTAGAATTGAGCAGGCTGAACAGATAAAGTACTATGGAATAATAATTGCTTCAAAACTTAAATTTAAGTTATGTGATTTAGAATGCAAAAAAGAAATAAAAATTAAGTAAAAAATTGATTTCATAAAAAGGATCGGAAATAGGTTCACACGCCAAAGAGCTATCAATATGTACAATAATATATTGCAATATAATCTTATACAGGGTGGGCCAAAAGTCACCATGGGGTTTAAAAATAACTAACTTTTTCGTTTGTACATTGCTCCACACCCTGTTGACCGTTTCTCTTCATTCCTTTTTTACATGATAGCCAACTGTCTGTTCTTCATAGGTAAGCATGTTTCCCCACCCCACCTTACCCCTCCTTTTTTTCATCCTACCATATGTTACCAATTTAATTTTTAAACCCCATGGTGACTTTTGGCCCACCCTGTATTTAACTAGTCAGGAACAGCAGGATTAATTGCAAAAAATTCTAAAATAATGCAATGAGAGTGATATTGGAATGTAATAAATATTTTATGTTAAGTGAATTAATATGGAATTGAACATTAGACAAAGAACAACAATGAATGTACCTACTAGTTTTCGTTTTTAAATTTAAGAAAAAAAAATAACTTAGTTCCTCATTATTTGAATAAATATATTAATTATGTAAGGGATTGTCAACAATATAATATAAGAAATGGAGGTAAATTTAGACTACCTAATTTTAGAGATGCTAGAGCAAAGAATTCACTTATTTATAGGGGACTTAGGTTATTTAACGATTTGCCACGATAAATAAGATCAATAGAGCACTTATTTCAACGTATTGTGATGGAGTTTGTTAAAGAAAAAATATGAAAGAATGGGAATTTATTTTCCTCAAAAATTGTTATGTAATAACTGTATAGGTAAATAAACGCTATTATTATTATCTACTCTATACATATATTCATTTGGAAAATCCACTGAACAATGTTGGATTTTGTACAAAAGAAATTTCAGTAGTGTCAGCGGTCCATGTTAGACCAATGTACATATGTACATATCAGTTGGAGAAACAAAAAAAGTGGTGAGCTAAATTCGAATCGTATTACACACCAAACTCTGAAAGTTTTAGCCAAATAGGAGATGGTTGGGGTCAAAACAAGTACTGATCGTTTTTATGTGGATTGGCTGTATAGATATATAATGATAATTTTGAATAAAATTTAAAAAAAAACAGTTTTCTACAGTAGTACAACAGACAAAAAATCAATTATATCACCTTCAGTATCAAAATTTATTGCAAAAATTGCGCGTAAAATATCATTTGAGCACCTCGTAAACTAAACTGTATTCTGAAATTTGACGCATTGGCTTTGAATTCTTCTGGTTACTGTTTGAACAAAGAAATAAAAGGTAAGACTAATTTGCAATCTTTAAAAAAATAAGATTTAAGATTATATCCCCACGGTGTGATTAAGTTTTCTTTACAATTTCTACTAGTATACATCACGTCAATGTCTCCCCAAAATCACTTAAAGCAAGAAGAATACAACAAAATTAACACATTCACCCCATAAAAGGTGTTTAATCCGAGTAAAAACTAAGAGCTAATGAACTGTAATTTTATGATTAAAATAATCAATTTTTTACAAGTTAAAACATAATATAAGCTGGATGTAATATTTCCCTTAACACTACTGCAGTTATTGTGTTGCACTTTTTGTTTAATACAAAATTAATAAATATAATTGAATAAAAACAAATTTACTTACTTGGGCACATCTGCACAATGATACAACATCCAAGTACGAAAAAATGCGAAGTAGAATTTCCTTGGGCAATTGCTTAATGGGTTCATCGTCCGGTTCGGGGGTTAGGAATGTTTGCTGTGAATATGAAAATAAACAAGATAACAAACGCCATAATTCAGTCACATTTATCAATATACACAATAATAATCAGGTAAAACGAATTCAGATTCCATTGTTCTTGCACTAAGATTAATTAGTGCACTTTTTGTCTTTTCAAGGAACACAATCTACTTGGGGTCCTTTTTCTTTGTTACATAAAAAACAGAAGCAAAAAAACGTCGCAATCTATCACCACCTGAGATGAAAGCTCTTCTTTCCAGTGGCAAATGGAAAATGTTTTACTTTAAAACTTACTTAAGTATATTCCCTTGTACTTAATTAATTAGCACAGCAATTACTAAAAGTACGCCAACGTACAACCGTCCGAATTAAATATCTCTTACCATTTCTCAAAGAAAGTTATTTTATAGACAGACAGGCACCTACTCCTCTACTATGGTCAGAACCAGAACGTTCTTTCTTTGTTCACTCGGTAACTCAATATACGTAATATTATGCACTTCGTCCACGGTTAAAACTTTGAAAATTAATTAAAAACATATCTATAGTCCCGAATGAATTGTGTTTTTATTTACTTTTACAAAAAGAGCAATAAGCCAGCAGCAATCAGCTGGCACTTTTCTGGCTTTTGTCATAATATTACTTGAACATCGTTTGACAGCCAAATTTACGTACATAAAGATGGCAGCACTAGAAATTGGGATTGAACGCCAGGGTTGTATAAAACTGTTTTTTATTTAAATTGTCTTTATTTGAAATTAAAAAAATATATATATATATTAAAAAATCCTTCAAAATTTGGGATAACTAAGTGAAGTAAAGGAAAATCTGAACCAGATAAAATGTTATATATATATGTACGACTGAGGAAGGGATATGAAATTGATCACAGCTGATACAATATGTATATACCACTGACTTATAACAATGGACTGAGCGTATTGTCATTTTCCTATAGGAAGGAATGGCACAAGTTTTATAGTTTTCTCTTTCTCGCTATGGCAGAGTTGGACACACCAACACAAAATATCGCTTCTTATGCCATTTGATGTTTTTATGTTGGCTGCAGATGCAATCACCGCAGGAAGAATAAGGTAAAGATATTGCTTACCCAAGATATAGAATACCTATATACCTTGGTGTCACTGCCATATATAATATGGACTGCTCGATATGTTTATTCATGCGGATACAATTTTTTGTGTCAAAAATAGTTCTTACGCCGGTGCCAACATTGAAAAAACCATTGACGGGAAGTTGAAAAGTGATTTTAATAAAAGCGTTCGAATTTCTGTTGAGTATCTATGAATATATTGACTTTGGTAAAACACTTTTTATCACTAATTAACCCAAATAATTAATTTAAAAACATTTATTTCGACGAACCCACTTATTTATTTGTTGTTTACAGTTCTCTCAGTTGGTACTTGATGCTTAGCCGGAAAGAGAACGCTATATAGAAGTGAACCCGCTTTCTGCAGTGTATTTCTATGGACGCAGTCAGTCCAATTAGTCAGTTCTTGGTGTTTACCATGCTGCACCTCTCTTGCCCATACGCAGAATTCAGGTAAAAATAACCTTTTGGAAATTAATGTCGGAATGAGTTTAATTTCTTATAAGAATGCTTATAAGCAATTAAAATATCACTTGGACGCAAGAAAATATTTTGTTTTTATTTAATTCGGTTTTCGGATGTAAAATTTCATCTGATTGGTTGAATTTTACATGTTTTTATGTGCTTTAGGTGCTTAAACTCTGATATCTATATATATATATATGTCAGTAATATGTACATATTCAACCACACTCATCTCTGTTCTGGGAAACTGCCACCAGTATTAGAGTACCTACCATTGGTGTACGGCATGCACATTTTGTTTCACTATAGTTCCTAGACATGTCATCAAAAATTTTGCAACGCTGTAGATCCATTTTGATTGCCGAGGTTAAGTGGGTACGTGTTCAAACAAGTTACAGTTTGAAGAACGAAATGGCCTCCGTTAGGACAAGGAGTGCCTCGTGCGTGATTTTTCAAATCATTAAGAATTTAATACCATTATTTCAAAAAAGAAAAGTTAAAGCTAAAATGAAATTAAAAGTGATTCTGGCAAGGATAAATAAAGAAAGGATTGCCCACAAGGGCATTCCAGCATAGAAAGTTTTAAGACAGGAAGGAGCTGCGCAGACCTTAAACCAGCGCCCAATAGGGCGGGTTTAGAGGTAAAGATGACTAGGAGAAGAATATTATCATCGGATTTGGCAGTAGATCCCGATGAAGCTAATATTGTTGGAATTGGAAAAAAGTGCGGTTATGAACACAGGCACGCTGCTTGGACGGCCTGTACATTAAGCGGAACGGAACCGATGCGTCGGCCACCAGAGTTAAAATACTGAGAAGACAACAGCAGCGGAACAAAACAGTACAAGATTGGCAGCTATGAATATGTCAAAAGTAGTTTTGTGAGCTGGATACCTCACGCTTTTATTTGCCTAGTTTATAAGTTTAAATATATTAAAAAAAAAAAAAAAAAAAAAAAAAACCAACAGGTCCAGATAATATCTATTCACACCGGTCCCAAGTGTGAGTTGTAATCAGGTTATATATTAGTGACATTGTCAATTAATTAATCTAACGCCATTTGCTCGTCTGTATGAAAATAAAATCATTAACGTTAAAGCTGTTGAGCAATTAATTTCAGCTCATAAATTGTATATACAGTTAAGAATTATAAGTTATATATCAATATGTACATATTATTTCTCAAGTCGAATAAAGGAAATTGAAATTGAAAATTACAGTTTTTGATATAAATAATAACTATCACAAATTGACAGCACGTAATGAGAATGTCAATTCAATTCAATTCATTTATTTCGACTTCAAAGTTACATATGTTTTTAATTTATAAGATTCATAACTATGTTTACTTGTTATGAGCTGTAATGTATTGCTCAATAGATTTTTGTTATATGTTTTACATTTATTTTCATACAGCCGAGCGAGAGGCGTATTGCTACTAGAGAACCGTGTTATTACTAGGCAGTGCAATATCCCGACCTGTTGGTTTTTTTGTTTGTTTTTTTTTTGTTTTTTTTTTTAATATTTAACTTACAAACTAGTGGAATACAAGCCTGAGGTATTATTGAATGTAACACCTAGGTATTTAATATTATCTTTAACTGGGACTTCATGTTCTTATTAATTTTTAAATTTTTACTTTTTTTGACTACTCCAGCGGTTCCTCTACCCGATGCGTTTCGGAAGCATATTGGTTCAGATTTTTTTTCATTTATTGTTATTCCCCATGACTTGTAGAATTCATTAATTTCCTCGATATGTTTTCTGACTTTTACCGTGGCTTTTTCAGGGTTTTTATCTTGGGCATATATGAGGTTATCGTCTGCACAGAGAATAGCCTGCGTTTGCGTGTTTCCGAGTTGGTCCATTGAGATATGAGGGAAGTTGATTAGGAAGAAGTTTGGGGCCAGATATGGAGCCTTGGGGGACTCCTGAAAATATTTTGATGTGGTTCGAGGTTTTCTTCTATGACTATTTGGAGGCTTCTATTTGTAAGAAAACTATAGTACAACCTTATCAGGAATGGGGGGACCCCGTATAGGATCATTTTATGTAAAAGACCATTGGTCCACACATTGTCGAAGGCCTTTTCTAGGTCCAACGCACACGTTGTCGTGCATTTACGCTGTCTCAAATTTAAGGTTACATCACTATTTAATTTAAGAAGGGCATGGTTAGTGGAATGGTTTTTCCTGAAGCTGAATTGGTAGGCTGGAATAATGTTTTCGTTGTCGCAGAAGTCATTAAAGTGATATGCTATAATTCTTTCTAGGAGTTTACCAATGTTAGAGAGCATTTGTATTGGACGAAAGTTACTAACGTCGTATGATTTTTTGCTTTTTTGGATTGGGATGAGTTTTGCTTTTTTCAATATTTTTGTGGAAAATGGCTATTATTAATACAGTGGTTGAAAATTATGGTTAGGTATTGAATCGCTGAACTGGATGCTTCTTGCTGAAGTTGTGCACAATGTTGCGGGAGCTTTTCTTTATATAATTTCTTATAGTAATTTTCGAATGCTTTTAATTTTTCTTGTATTGATTTGAGTTCATGGTTGTTTGAGCATACTATTTCCGAAGAAACTCTTTTCTTTTTCCCAATTATTTTAAATATTTCTTTGAATGCTTGTGGGCCTGGTACTATTGCGGATAAGCGGTCTTGGAATCGTTTGTTCATATGTAATCGCACTTTTTCGTCTATGATTTTTTTTAAGCAATTGATTCGAGCTGATAGCGGTTAGAATTCCTGGTGGTGTCTATTAAAAGTTCTATGAAATATTTTTTTTAAGTTCCTTACTCCAATTTTGTTTAGTCTTAATGAGTCTCTTAATTTCCTCTGGGACGTTTTTAAATTTTTTGTCAGATGGGATTATTTTTTTAACGTGTCTATTTTTTACTGATAATATCGTGTCGTTTAATTTATCGATCAATATGTCAATTCCATTATTTGTTATATTAACGTTGTAGTGCGGTAGCTCTCTGTAATGTCCCTTTAGAAGTTAACCTAAATTACGTTGGCAAAGTCCTCCTTGGTTTTCGGTTTTAGTAGCGAGAAATTAAATTCTCCCATATCTATGGTTAATTTAACCATATAGTGGTCGGAAAATGATTCGTGAGTCGTGCAGGAGTATGAGTGAAAGAGTTCCCTTGAAATCTTTTCCGTCGTTCTCTCTAATCCAATTATGTTAGTGTCTACCGTTTGAGTTTATTTTGCTGTCCCCCCAGCTGGTGTGCCTAGCATTCCAGTCCCCTCCTATTATAATGGAATCAAAATTTTCTCCAATGTCTCCGATTTTGGTAAGGGTCTCTAAAAGATTATTAGCTTATAATGTGGACGGAATATATATACTCCCTATTAATATTTTTTTGGTGTGATTGTTTATTTTCAATGCTACTTCCGCCAGGACGAGGGGTATTTGAAAGTTTGTTGTTGGTATTTGCGAATATTTAATATTGTTTTTTAATAATAGGGCTACCCCCTGACCTTTATCTACTCTTATTGTATTTTACTGCGGGAAGTTAAGTATGTGCTTGTCATTGACTTTGGTTTCAGAAATCGCAGCAAAGTCAGGCTTTTGCTTGTTTAAGATATTAACTAGTTCTATTCTTCTGGAGTTGTTTTTTAGATTGCACATTTAATTCAATAAAATAGATGTTGTTAAGAATCATTATGGCATGTGTTTATTATAAACATTAACATTGCTTTCCCTTTTCTGGTAAAGAGTATCGCATTTTTCTATATTTTCCATAAATTTATTAATTTTATTGAACAATTCTTGCAGGGGAACTCCGAAAAGTTCGTTTGAGAGGTTCAGGAACCCTTGGAAACTACTATTTCTGCGAGGTGAAGTGGAGGAGTTTATTTCCTCTTGATTGGTATATAGTAGGGTGTCACTATAACTGATTCCTTTCTTGATTATGGTCGGTTGTACTGAGCTTTTACTCCCTACATCTGCCCTGGCCGGTTTTGATTTTAGGATTCTGTCTCTTCTTTCCTTAAGTATTTTTTTGTACATCGGGTACCCCCGGTAGTTAGCAGGGTGGCCTACCTGACCGCAGTTTACGCAGGCAGGGGTCGCCTCCGTCTCTTTATTAGCTAGGCATTCATTTGGTGAGTGTCTTTGAAGGCATTTTACACATTTAAATTCTCTAAGGCAATTCATCGCAAGATGGCCGAATTGTTGGCATCTTTAACATTGTATAAGTCCTTTACCTTTGACTGCTTCCCAGATTACTCGCTGTCCTAGGAAGTATCTAGTAAGTTTGAGATATTCTCTCCTGGGATCAGTTGGATTAAGAAACTATTTGTTCGATAGTTTCTTTTCTCGAGTTGGGAGTTTGGAATCTGGAAATTTTCCTTGGGAAAACTAGAGGAAAAATGGCCTTAAATTCGTCCATTACATCGATTGCTTCAATGTTATCGTGAATACCCTTAAGTAGGAGGCTAATTGGCTTCTCAGACGAGGCTGAGTAAGTGTAGCATTCAATTTTCTTTTCGTTGAAAAGTTTTAGGAATATCTGTTTTTTTCCAGACTCCCTGGGTAGACTTTAGAGGTGGATGAGTTCATGTTACTGAACTTCGCTTTGAGTTTGTTCTCTGAAATGTATCTATATAAGGTTTTGCCATTTATATTTTTTACTATAATAGGGGGTATTTTCTCCGTTTTATTGGAGAGTGTACTCCCCTCACCCGTAACCTTACTATTTTTAATTACCGTATTCGGTGTTTGCAAAGTATACCTTTAACATTTCTCTTTAGGCTAAAATTATTATTGGGATTTAATTCAGTATTCTCCAATTCTAAGTTATTTTCCATAAAAGTATTTCTTTCAACATTATTATCGTCAAAAGAATTCTCTAATATATTAAACCTGTTTTGTTCTGCTTCAGACTTCCCAGTATTCTGGATCTGTCTTCTTTTAGTAATCTCTTCTTGTGATCTTGTTGCTTTCCTTTTACTATTTTTAATTGTTTGCCACTCCGAATGGGGAGAGTTAGTTACTGGGAAGTCCTTTACGACTTTTCCTTTGTTTTCATTTGTGAGGTTGGTGTTTGTGTATAATTGACTTGAATTTGTCTGTGTTGGTGACCGACGCCGTCGGTTTTATTGGGTCTGTCGGCTGACCGTGCAGCGTGTTCGTAATACTAACTGTGTTTGCCTCGTGGGCACTTCTCGCGGCCATCAAAGCCCTTTCTTCAATAGCTTTAATTTCATCGGGGTCATTTATTAATTCCGATGGAAAAAAAATTTTCCTGGGCATCTTTTCCTCTAATCCCGCCCTATTGGGCGTTGGTTTGAGGTCTGCACGGTTGTTTAAATTTTCTGTATATGGATTGCCCTTGTGGGCCCTTGTGGGCAATCCTTTCCTTGCTTTTCTTCGCCGGAAACAATTTTAATACTAATTTTACTTTTATTGACTGAATTAACCTTACCTAATCTAATTACAAAATTAGTTAGATAAGGCAGGAATATTTATATAAGGCAGAAATATATATTAAGCACTTTCCTACTATTAAATTCTTAATGAATTTTTTAATTATGAACGAGCTCAACAAGATGTCTACCGCCTCGATCGACAGTCCAATATCAACTCTAATGAGAATGTCATTATTATATTATCACTTCAATTCGCATGTAAACAACATTGAATAAATAACTAATAAGGAAGCGGGGTATCGTGCGAATACAGCGTACGTGTTTAAGCATTTCAATGACAGTGCGACCACTGGTCGGGAGGGAGGGAGGGGGGGGGGGATGACAAGAGGGTCTAGTGGCTATTTTGTGTCTGTTCAACTTTGTGAAATTTCATAATTTTCACAATAAGTTCTCCGATTTGAATTCGCGATATTGTTAAAAATAAATAATTAAACGAGATTTTTACGTAATAGTAGTGTGAAATAAGAATAAGTGCGTAATATTCTTTTGTGAACGATATTTTGTGTAATAGAGACTCCAGAGTCTTAAATTATCATAATGAAGTGCGCCGTGCTGTGCTGGAGGAACGAACGGAGTTATTGTCGTGGAAAAGCATTCTTCAAGTAACTTTAATAGCTTTACTAATCAATTATAGTGTTTCTAGTAAAATAAAAGTGAAATATTTATAAAAATAAACAGCCATGGCAAAAAATTTAACATTTTACCAATGCCGGTTTGTTTGTTTACAATTGAATTGTCATTGGTGCCTAAATTATTCCAGTCATACAAAGGCAACGCCAAGAAATATTATCTTAGTCGTCAGGTTTGCTTGTACACAATAGTTTCGTCAGATTTCATTCATGGTAGACTTCAGTCTCAACTCAAGCTCCGACTTGCGCTACATACTCTCATGCAAATCATACGACTGGACCATGCATGGCGCAGTCGTACGATTTGCTTGCGTGTGTACGACACCCTGGGTAGAGAGTTAGAAATTTTTTTAAAAATGACTGTAATGAAAAAACAGCTTTGGGAAGAAAAAGTAGCTAAAAAAGTGGCTAATAGCTAAAAGTAGAAAAATGTGGCTGAATCTAGCCACAAAGTGGATAAATTGGAAAAACTGTACACACGAGCTTTAAAAAAAAAAAGTTAAATTTAAATTCGAAAATGGGACAAATCGATTCGTGGGGTTGACATACAAAAATTTCGCTTTTCACTATATACATATTTGGACACGGCCTGAGAACGCGTCAACGTAAAGAGCTGAAATTTTGTACATGAAGTTTTGAAATAGTAAATACAAGTTCAAAAATGGGCTAAAACGGGCACCCCTCCTTAGTGTTGCCATATAAAAATGTGTATTTTTTACGTATTTTTATTTTTTTTTTATATTATTAAGCCAAGCTCAGGGGATACCCTATGATCCAAAGCACAGCGTGGCAGGAAGGAGATAGGGAAAGGATTACTGTGCAAACGATCATTCTAGACGTTTTTATTGTACTGAAAATTTTTTAATATATAAAAATCCCGTGTTACTGTTCATACACGCTAATCTCCGAAACCGCTCAACCGATTTCCATGAAATTTTGTGAATGTATATTTGGTTGGTTCTAGCTTGAAAGATAGGATAGTTTTAGACACGATAGATGGAGCTGTTTTCGACGTCTAGAAAACTGCTTGAGAATGCTTCGACCTGGAAAACTGCAATTTTGTACATGGCGGTTTCATAAAAATTGCAAATACAAGTTCAAAAATGTTTTAAATCGCGCAACTCCTCGTAGGGTTGCCATAAAAATATTTCGTTTTATAGTATATATTTGGACACTTCCTAACAACGACTACACGTAGAGAGCTGAAATTGTGTACGTGGCGTATATATTTGGAAATTTTCTACGCGGCGCTTTCAAGACAATTATTGCAAATACAGGTTCAATAACATATATTAAAAAAACTTTTAAAATAAATAACTTTTGTAAATAAAATGCACTAAAAAGTAAAAAATAATATTTTTCTTTCTCAGTGATATAAACAAGAAATTAAATCTTAAAGGTTTGGGCATCCATAACTATAATCACAATTGTCTAACTGCAGATCATGCCCAAACTTTTAAGATTAAATCTGAGTTGTAGCATATCTTATTTTGCATTAAACTTTTCTTGTTTATATCACTGAGAAGAAAAAAATTATTTTTTACTTTTTAGTGCATTTTATTTACAAAAGTTATTTATTTTAAAAGTTTTTTTTAATATATTTTATTTTCTACTTTTTAGTCATACTCTCGAAACTTGTCTCTCGACTTTCGATACTTTTACCCCATCATTCACGTTTACTACCGTAACTTTTTTTTCGACAGGACCGGCACTCTCAAGGGGTGGTAGTTACCATATCCACCCCAAGACCTCCCAACACGTCAGAAAATTGTATTCCATCAGAAAGCTCCCCATTCACTTATTCTAAATCATAAAACCCCATGAAAATCCATCCAGGTTTCTACCCTAAAAGTCCTTCGTCACGAACGGCACTCTCAAAGGGTGGTAGTCACCACCCCCAACACGTAAGAAAACTTTATCCCATCGGAAGGCTGCCCATTCACCCATTCTAAATCAAAAACCCCATGTAAATCCATCCACGTTTACTACCCTAAAACTCTTCCGTCACGAACGGCACTCAAAAAGGGTGGTAGCTACCATCCCACCCCAAAACCACCAACACGTAAGAACATTTTACCCCATTTGAAAGCTCCCCATTCATCCATTCTAAATCAAAAAACCCCATGTACATCCATCCACGTTTGCTACCCTAAAAATCTTTCGTCACGAACGGCATTCTCAGGCGCTCAGACACAAACTTTCTGAGTCAGGGGTCTGTAAGAAGTTGATAGAAAGTTATTAAAAATGGACCTAATCGGGCGACCACTATTTGGTGTTGCCATACAAACTAGGTTTTCTTTATATATTTGGGCACTGCATCACACGTCGATGCAGAGAGCTCTCTACACATTTGAGAGTATACACTTATAGTGAAACGAAAACGTGAATTTTACGAAGAGCTTTTCCACTAATATACTCAAGGACCTATAGTACATGAACACTTTATCACAGCGTAACAAAAACGTATTGAAAACGTACCTCACACTAAGCATTTGAGAGTGTACACCTAAAGAGAAACGAAAACGTAAACTTTGCGAACAGCTTTAACATTATAATCACAGTGAACCAAAAATGTATTGAAAACGTACCTATGGATTTATTGACATGTGTGTCATAGAACGTGACAGATGTTTTGTGCATGTTATTTTGTTTGTGACTTTGATAACAAAACACCGCGATAATATATTAGGTATACTTATATTATTATTATTACACTTTTGTTAGTTTACTAAGCAATTTTGTACTCGATCGATAATACCAATTATCTTTGTCCTACTCGATGTACCTAACGTTGTAACGTAGCGTAAGCTGACGTTCTTTAATAAACGCTTTTATATTCTAGTCTTATAAGGTTTGTGATGCTATTTTTACCAAATAAATTAAAATAGAAAAAATTTTTGTTTTCTTCAAAAGTCATTCACTCCACATTCAAAACGTTTTGTAAACTTAACGAATTTTCGTTTCGAAAACGAAACATTTTGGAGTACAGAATGCGGAATATCACTACACTGACAGTCTACGTTTTTCAGTTTAACTTTCTCTTTGGCCTGATGATTCGTTTCTGTTTCCCACTCACACACCAAAACGTTTCTTTTACGTACACTTCTATGCAAGCATGTTTACATTTTCGTTACGTTTTTGTTATGCCTTGCTTGAAGGGAGATCTGAAATTTTGTACACGAGACTTTCTTAAAAAAAAATTTAATGGAACCAATCGGGCAACTCCTTCATAGGGCTGCCATACAAAAAATTTGCTACGTGGTGTTTTCATAGCAATGGTAAATAAAATGGACTAAATTGGGTTACCCCTTCTTAGTGATGACATACAAAATTTTTGTTTTACATTATATACTTGCCGCCTGAGAAGGCTTCGAGGTGAAGAGCTCATATTTTATACACGGCGTTTTCATAAAAACTGAAAATGCAATTCGAAAATGGAACTAATCGAGCAACTCCTTCGTAGGGTTGCCATACCAAAATTTCGTGTTTTACTATATATTTGGGCACTGCATGAGAACGCGTCGACGACGCAGAGAACTACACTCTCCCACACATATGAATGCACAGACACACACTATATATATATACACATGCATTCAGGCACGGAGTGAAACCTTAGAATATAGAGCAAACAGGAATGGTTGAATCGTGTAAAATTCGTGTACATGAGCGTAATTTGTCAAGAGCAGGAGACTATACATAGGAGTAAGTGAGATGCGCTGTTGCATAATTGTCAAAGCTGTTTGTCAAATGTGCTTTTGTTTTGTGAACAGGTTAATGCAATCTAAAATTCTTTTGCGAAATTAAACAAAAGTACGGAAGTAATTCTTTTCAAAACTATTTATGTTTGAAGTTTATTTTGTGCAAAGTTTTATAGTGCCATTAGTGCCTGTTAAAATCTTCATATCAATTAAAAAAGCAGAAATGAAGTGTTCGGTCAGTGCCTGCAAATATCAATTGGATTATACACTAGGGAATCCCGTTTGAGGCAACTGCACTACCTAAATTATCTTTTTTGTTAATAGAAGCAAAGATTTTTATTAATTAATTATGTGAATTGTTTCAAAATAAAGCAAAAAAAGAACATTTTTTACCACAGACGCTCCGCTCAAAACCTTTGTTTACTTTTTGCAAATTGACAAGTTGCTTAGAATAGGGATGGGGTGTAAATACATGTAAAAATGGACTACCAACACAACCAGAAATTCATTACGCAAAATCTGGCTTATCACCATTCCTGTTTGCTCTATATTCTAAGAGTGAAACCCTAGAGACGGAATCACGTGATCGAGTCAGATATATTAGCTTAGGTATTATTATCTCTAACCACCCCACCCCTCCCAACTAGGTATGTATATTATCGCCTGTTCTTATGAGGAATTGATAAAAAATTTTAATGAGTAAAATTGAAATAAATTTTGTGAAATTGTGTATGGAAAATTATGTACTTTTGATTTTAAAACTATTCCGTTTTATATGGGTTTCGTTCCTCTTGAATTTAAAAATACATCACTTAATTTGATAAATATTGTTGCAGTTGAGTGAATTTAAAATGGTTTCCGTTGATGTGAATATTGTTGCATTTGAGTTGAATAATGTTCCACTTGATTCGGAAACTGTTACCGTCTGTGCGGGAAAAGGCATATATGCTTTCCTTTCTTTGTAGGTACTTTTAGGGTTGGGCAAACAAAAATTGCTTAATTTAATTTTAATAAAAATCGACATGGAATATTTGATGTTATGGGTGATAAACTTCCAATAAAAGTAATGCATAATTTCGAATGTATACTTGGAATTTGTTGAACTTTAAATATGAATATTAAAGCGAAAATGAAACTTGAAATTAATGTCGATTTCGATGGGACCAAATCAGTGTTGCACTTTTTCTGGCAATGGAGCACTGAAGACCATCGAACATGTATTTATTTAAGATTTTTAAGAAAAACGACTTTTTCGGCGGAAAAATTCGACCGATAAACCATAAAAGTTGTGTTTTTCTTAAAAATCTGAAATAAATACACTACACTACACGGGGCCAAGTGACTTCCTTGAGGTACGCCGGACGAAGCTTTCAAAACTCTAGAGATGGAATGTCGGAATAAGGTTTGATATGTTCTGTTATCTAAATAAGACTCCGTCCATTTTATAAATGTTGGGACAAACCCATACTTTTCCATTTTAAACAGTATCACCGAGTGAGATAACTTGTCGAAGACTTTACTAAAATCTGTATAAATGCAATCCGTCTGATAGCTTTTTGCAAATCCACGAATGGTATCCGAGAATAATTGTGGTAGTATATCTGTCCAAAATAAACCCATGTTGCTTTGAAGACAATAAATTCTTACAGGAAACCGACAGCTGAGAGTAAATGATAGATTCGAATAATTTTGGCATACAAGATAATTTTGCAATAGGTATGTATATAGTTAGAAATTCTTTGTTGTGGATAGGAATGATAAGAGTTTTTCCATAGCTGCGCGAAACAACCAATATCGAGCGATTTTTGAAATATTATTTTCAGCGGAGCTGCAAGGACAAGGCAGGACGACCAAAAAAAGTATGGAGGGATCCCATCAGGACCCACTGTGAAGTCATTTGGAAGCCCATTAATATGATCGAGTATATCCTCTTTTGCAATTACGGGAATAATGAATGAAACGTTATGAGAATCGTTCATATGATTAAAGTTGTAAACGTAGTAGAATCCTTGTACTTCATGGTATTGGACTAGTTGTCAGTTTTTTTCTTCATATTAATAAATTTGAAAAATATTCGTTAATCACTAAATAATTTTGCACGCTTGCTTTGAATTTACTCATCATAAAGTGAAGAGGAAAGCTCTTTGAACTTATTATAGGATGTGAGGAAGTTGTTGTGACTTATAATGTCTTTGTCCTGATACAACTTTTCCATAATTTATTCTTTCTATTTTTAAGTCATTGCAGTTCTTTATTGAACTATGGCGGAGATGTTTAAGAGAACCGCTGTCGCTCGCGTCGCGAGGAACATGAGATTCTACTAATAAGTTACCCATGTCAGTAGAGAAAACCAGGTCCAACTGTGTTCTTGGGCAGAAAGCGAAAGTGACAAGTAGAAACTGTCAAGCTAACATAATTATACTTTAACAAAACTAAAAATAAACAAATTTTACTAAGTGCTTAATGAAAATTCGAAAAATTTCATTATTGTAATACAAATTTTATTTAATTAGTAAAAAGGGGGCCACAAATTGGTGTCTAAAATTGGTGCCAAATTTTGGGCCAATCATCACATTAACAATTTTCAAAATTAATTTTTTTTGTCTGTGTGACAGTTGTTACACAGTAACCCCGAGATTTTCATTGGTTGGATTTGGACTAAAACTTTATATATCAGGTGTCAAATCAACAGCATCGAGTTAACTCAGCCAGCAAAGCTTAACGCTAACTAAATTCTGGCTCATGGAAACATAATACAGGTCAACCCATTTTCAACTCGAACCGTGTGTCATCGTTGAACCCGGGTTGAACTATGGTTAAACCCTGCATATAAAGACGTAGTCACACCGAAAGCGGCGGATTTTTTTCCAATGCATTCTAGTTTCGATGAAGTAGTACTGTTATTAGTAGCTCTGGTGAAAAGCAGAGAAAAGTGATGAGGATCGATTCTACGAATACTCAATGCAAAAAGCCGAATTTAATGAGTTGCACGGACTTATTGCGAATGAATAAAAAATTTTGCCGTCAGCGGAAAAATTGTATTTTTGAGTAAATTCCAAAATCGCAGCGTCCGGTGTGGCTCATAGAATTAATTTTGCTGGAGCAATCTCGCAGCGGCAACCGAGCTTAAACACTGACATTCTTCTGCAAATTTGATTCTTTCCCAAAATAACAAAAAATTATTCACTACTTCAATCCTCCACTTTTTTCCTATTTGATAAAAAGGAAAGAAACTACTAAAAAGAAAAAAATAGAAAATTTGGGGACCAGATGAAAAAAAGAAAAATTTACTGCTAAATAATTTTGCTATTTACTTGGTTAGTGCAAACAGTTAACTATATTTCAATAACAGTGATATATACAATTGTATTTACTATGTACTATTTTAGTTCCTGAATTTAACAACGATTTGTTATGCCATTGCAATTTATGAACATGTGTAATTCAAACTAGTAGCAATCATCTGTATTTGATATTTTCGGCCATTACACCGGGTCTACACAGGATTTTTTATGTCTTAACAATAACACTATCTGCCAAAAGTCCAGTGTGGACCTGGAGGCTTCCGGTTTCTTCGTCAAGGCAGTTCTGGCAAGCCGGGGGCCTATTCTTGGATTAGGAATAGTTTTTAAGAGTTCGTTATATAACGATGGTCAAACCCCATTCGTTATATAACGAATGGTTTGCGTACGAAAATAACGAATACGGATTTCACGCAATATGCCTTTGCTATTCAAGAATAAGGCCCCAGATATGTTAACAGTAGAGCGGATTCTTTGTGGGCAGAAAAATTACATATGTGAAAAGAAAATGACAAATTTGAGACTAAAAAAGTGCTACATTTTTAAATTAATAAATTGTTATCGGGAACGAGAATGTCTTTGGAACTTGAACGCCAAGTGCTACAAACGTCTTAATCTCAAAGTGAGAGCCGTTAAATGTGGGCGACGTGTAACGACATAAAAATGTAACCAAAGCTGAACTACCTTAACTCGTAAATTTAATCCTTAGATTATATAGCAAAAAGGATAGGCTATACAGTGTAAAATTAGTGTACGTGTGATAAGCATTTTTCTTTGCGAACTCGGGAGGGAACTGACAAGAGGGCTGGGTGTTTAGTTTTTGTCAGTTCGAGACATTTCTTAATTTATTTGAATTTACGAAAAGAACTTCGGTGTTGTTTTAGTTAATTTTGTGAGTGAAAACGTGATTAAAAGTGATTTATACTACGTTTGTTCGATGAAAAAAATAAGCAAAAATTAGAAGAAAATGAATAGAAAAATAGCTAGAGTACATTTTATTTGTCTTCACCCATTTTATAAATAACTTTTTACAATTAATTATACTCAGGAGAACTGTCAGAGAAATGTCATTACTAGGTAGGTATTTTAAAAACTTTTTCGATGAGTGCACAAAGCTCCGGGTAATTTTGGGGAAAACTTAAACGGTGTTTTATCGAACAAACCTGCTTTTGTAATAGTGAGAAACAATAGTGAAATATTGTTTAGTGTGCTATGCTGCATAAACAACTGGAGTTATAGCCGTAGGAAGTCCTTTTCAGGCGAGATTAATATACTTTCAATAATTATAATGTTTTAAATAAAATATAAGCGAAATAATTATAAAAGAAAACAGCTGTGGTAAAAAAATTTAACATTTTCCAATGCCGGTTTGTTTGCTTACAATTTAATTGTCATCGGGTGTCTATATGATATGAGCCAAGGAATATGATCGCGAAATAAATGGGGCGCTAGGAATATTCTTAAAAATGTAAAAAGTTATAAACAAAATTAAAAACTGAAAAATGATTCGAATCACGGTGACAGGAAATTATAAAAGTTGTTCAGTACTTGTAAAGTTTCAACCACTAAATTATATGCCTGCTCAGAAAATATCGTAGTTTACGACTTCCATGACTAAACAAACACATCGATGCGATTCTTCCTCATAGCCAAAACCCTCGAGAATACTTCACACGCTATGAAGCAGACTCCCTCACTAACACATGAGAGCCCCAACGGAGTTCTAACATTCTAAAATATTTGCAGTGTTCTTATGTAAAACGGACAAAAGTTTGATTTGAATAGCTCCTCCGCCCTAATTTACTATTTATAAAGTAAACTTGGGTTCTGATAATCTTAAGCTTGCTTTCTTTTCTTCCGAACCAAAATAAAATTTTTATACCTTTCCTAACAAAATTATTTAAAATATTTTATTCGAATGAAATGACTACGATTCCTCAAACAAAAACTCTCAGCTGAGTAATCATTGTATGTCGCTGTGCCTTCGTGGGCGCATGGCGTGGGATGGTCTAATGAAATCGAATGTAGCTGCCTACAGATTCGGACTCCGGCTGCACATACTCACATGCTATTATTACTCAGCTGAGTTAGTGGACGTAAAATGGAAAGGTTACTCTGTAATCAAAACTATTTTATTATTTTGTTAAATAAGGTAGGTATATAGTAAGTGTAGCTTTTGTGAAGGTAAGGAACCAAGTTTTAAATTACTAGAAGACTATTTTCCGGTATGGATAGCAGTTTAGGCTTTAGCATATATGTATAAAGTCAATGTTTGATACTTTTAATAAGTATCAATATAGAACATTTTAGAGAAAAGACTCCCAACACACAAATATAGGTTTCTGTTTTATGGCTTGAGAAGTACTCTCGAGCGTTTTGTCATAGCCAAAACCCTCGAGAATACTTCACAAGCCATCAAACAGACTCCCTCACTACCATACGAGTCGAAACGGAGTCTCAACATTCTAAAATATTTTCAGTGTTCTTTTGTAATACTGACAAAAGTTTGATTTGAATAGCTTCTTCGCCCTAAATTACTATTCATACAGAAAAATTGTGTTCTGATAATCTTGCTGCTTTCTTAATAAAATTTGTTTAACTTTCCTAACAAAATTTATCTGAACAAAATGACTACAATTCCTTAAACAAAAATGCTCAGCTGATTTGTATATGCAGCTGTTCCATCATGGCATGCCGTGGACTGATAACATCGAATGTAGCTGCCTACAGATTCGGACTCCGGCTGCACATACTCACATGCAATTATTACTCCGCTGAGTTATTGAGCGTAGAATGGTAAGGTTTCTTTGTAATCAAAACTATTTTATTATTTTGTTAAGTAAGGTAGGTATATAGTAAGTGTAGCCTTTGTGAAGGTAAGGAACCGAGCTGTAAATTCCTAGAAGACTATTTTCCTGTAAAGTCAATGTTTGGTACTTTTCAATAAGTATCAATAGAGAACAGACTCCCTACGCAAAAATATAGATTTCTGTTTCATGGTTTGAGAAGTATTCTCGAGGGTTTTTTCATAGCCTATCCTTTCTGCTATATGGAGATTTAATCCAATAACAGGGTGACATTTGTGATCGCCCTCTTGCCAGCAGAGAAAACCTGTGTTAACATGACTCAAAAATATCTTCACTTTAATTTAAAGAGAAAATTTAGATATTATAGCAGAAATTAATAATCAAACTTACTTCGATTCGATTTCGTCCTGAAGTCGTCATTTTCCAATATTTTCTTCTCCGTGGTCGGAACACCTTAAATGGATATGCTCGAAAAAGATTTGTAACTTTTTTCTCTCTATCAACTCCAGCTGGAACTAACGCGCACATAAAGTTATAAACCCGTCTTTACTTCCCGGTTATCGTAAAAACTAATTGATTTAAAAAGAATTCACTGTTTTATATTAGCCAGGGTATTTATTATATGGAAATTATATATAATTTTTCTTTTTTTCATAAAATTTTTGTTATGAACTTTGTGTAGACTTTTCGCTTATCAAAATAACTAAACAAGACACCTTGCCAAATACCAAGTGCCGTCAGCCGTGGTGCCCGCGGTGCACGTCGTGATGCAGACTTGATGACAGCACCCACCCACACAGCGTTTATTTGTGTACGTTCAGAATCTAGCTGATGTAATATCTTGGCTACGTTTATAGCGAGCGTTAAATCTGTACCGAAAGCACTGAGCGATTTGCTATTTTAAGCCTAGTAAGCGAGAATTTCATTTCCTATACAGTCTATGTAAAAAAAATGTGGGCAAAAGTGCAACGAAAATTTCGGTTTGGGATTCCGTAAAGTAGTATGCTGTTCGAAAGAAATAATCACTGTTTAGATCATGGAATGCAGATGGCGCCAGTATGAAGTGGAGACATTTTTTCGCAGCGATTTATATATCCAAACATATATTTCGCACGGAAAAGTTGGCAGATATACCCTTTGATGTTTGGCGCTTTGGCACATACATGTAATTTGTGATTTTACGTGTATTACTTCAGTCAGTTAAATGTTATTTAATTGGTGATTTTACATTTTCTCCACAGATTTTTTCCGTGTAGAATTATATGCCTGCCCAGAATGCAAGCGAAACTTTCGCTTGAACAGCGTACTAGGCTTTATATGGCACAAATATTGTGTTATTGTTATTTATTCAATGCGTTTACTACATAAAAAACATGTAAAATACTCAACCGTAACCCCCGGAATATAATACAAGCCATGAAGTCACCGAAGGCAGCGACATATTTAAAGGCCTTAACGTGCCGGGTACAGCATGCAGTAAGAGCTCACTCTCACTGCTTTTTGTATACTCTTCATGGAGGAAAAACTAAAATTTCACGTTAATTAAACAGGTCCTAAAGCCCAGAACTGTCGTTCCCACAGCAAACCGAAGTTAAAACAAATTGCAGCCAAATATATTTTCTTTCTAATAGTTAAAAAAAAATAGCATGTAGAACAAATTTATTGAAATTATAGCGTTTGAACAACAATTTTTATATAAAAAACTCCTGCAGCAAGGCAAGGCAAGAAGACTGTGGATGTCGCCTACTGAACGGCCCGCTGCTCTCTTTTTTCGACTTTGTTCATGGCTTGTATATTCCGGGGGTTACGACTCAACCAATCAGTCGAAATTAAATCAAAAATATATATTTTCTTGTGTCCAAGTGATGTTTTAATCGCTTATAAGGAATTAAGCTCTTTCCGACTTTGATTTTTAAAAGTTATTCTTACCTGAGAGGCGGAACACGGTAAACACTATCTTTACCTTATTCTTTCTGCAGTGATTGCATCTGTAGCCAACATAAAAACATTAAATGCCGTAAGAAAACGTTCAGTGAGCAATATTTTGTGTTGGTAGCTCCGACTCTGCCATAGAGCGAAAAAGAAAACTGTAAAACTTGTGCCATTCTTTCCTATAGGAAAATGGCAGTACGCTCAGTCCTTTGTTATAAGTCAGTGACCGAAACACAGTATGTCGAAATGTCATTGCATTGGTTTTTCTTACAGAAAATAGTTTTGCTTGGCATTTTCCCTCTTTCCTTCTAGTACAAGTTTGATTCCTCGTTTTCATCGTTAAGTTAATTTATTTTACTAATTGAAAAATATCTTTTATTTTATTTTACTAATTGAAAAATATCTTTTTCTAACTCTTGCAACAGTTCCTATAATCTTTTCTTCCTTGCACATCTCAAATGTTGTTCACTTAAACCACAAGAATACCGCACTTACAAAGCCAAATATTTGACACAGCCAAACTTATCATTTAAAATTAACTCATAGCGACATAAGCGGCGAAAATATATATTTATTCATCTTCTTAAAATGAATAGGATAAAGGAATTTTGCAATAATGTTGCTAAAAGTCAATAATTAAAATATTCATTTTATAACCCCCCTTTTCTTTCATAGAAATCCAAATTAGTATTTAGAACGACAAAATTAACAGGAAAATTAGTTAAATGAATTCACTTAACGATGAAAATGAGGCATTAAGTTAATTCATTTGACTTATTGCAAAATAACTCCATATTTTTCCAATTCTTACAACAATTCCTATAATCTTTTCCTCCTCGCACATCTCAAATTTTGTTCACTTAAACCACAAGAATACCGCACTTACAAAGCCAAATATTTGACAAAGCCAAACTTATCATTTAAAATTAACACATAGCGACACGTGTGGCGCAAATATATATTTATCCATCTTCTTACAATAACTAGGATAAAGGAATTTTACAGTAATTTTGCTAAAAGTCAATATTTAAAAATATTAATTTTATAACCCACCTTTTCTTTCATAGAAATCCAAATTAATTAGTATTTACAACGACAAAATTAACAGGAAAATTAGTCAAATGATATAACTTAACGATGAAAATGAGATTTTTCATCTATTTATTTTATTTATTTTATAACCCACCTTTTCTTTCATAGAAATCCAAATTAGTATTTAGAACGACAAAATTAACAGGAAAATTAGTCAAACTTTAAGGCTGAACTACAATAGAAATTACATTTACTTACGTAAAGCGAACGCGTCCTTTAATTTAACAGGCGTACACAAAGGAATCAATTCCTGCTCTTATAATAACATCATTTATCATCATCGTCGTCCAGTTGAATAGCAGCGGCCTTGTAATTTTACAAATTTATTATTTACATGAATGAGTTCGTAATTATTACCATACCTGAAAAGAGGTAATTCGTTTCAAAACTCATTTGAGGTTTCAATTGCACCGAGTAATGTAACTTTGTTATTCATTTCCCTTTTTTATTTGCAAAATGTTCACTTTAAATTACACTAACAACTTTCAAAAGTGACGTTTCGGATTGAACTGCACACCAACGAGGTAATAACTAAAGGAGATGCAATCATATGTACGATCCGTGTACATGAGCGTACCCAAAATTGCCCTGCATTTGTGTATGTTTCACTCCGTCATTTTTGGTCTTCGCTGTGAAATCTATACCACTCCATACTTAGGTTGGATGGTTTCGGGCTTGGTGCATTGACGCAGAAAAACCCGTGAAATAACCGTAGGGGCCACGAAGCAAATATTCCTCACAAACTTTTTACCACTGAACTTTTCTTCTTAATTATTAACTTTTTTACGTTCACGTTTGCAAATTCAGTAAATACTTTTGACTATATGAAAATAAAAGCAATTAAAATTGCGCAAAGGTTGTACAATTGTGTACAGGTGTACAAATTTTACGGCGCTTATGTACAAACAATATCAGTGTCATTAGAATTGGGTACGTGATATTTTCTCCTTAAGCCTGGTATTGTGTTCATTTCGCGGATAAACTTTGTATGGAAATTTAAGCACGGTATTGTGTTCATTTAGCGGATAAATATTTAGCAGCAATCGAACAGGGACCTTTTTACGGCTAAAATTGTTCATTGTTTTGAACTATAGGTGGCTGATTTTGACAATCAGCTGTCGTGAATTTGTGATATTATTTCGTGTTCTTTTAGATTGCTATTGCAATTATTCAATCTCGAAATAGTAAGGAAAATGATATTTATACTTACTATTTTAATTTTTTTCAAAAGAATTGCTAAATGAAGACGGAATTTTTTTATCAGAAAAAAATAATAAAAATACAATGACACTCTTGCATTCCAATTTCTTCCAACGTCAAAATTTTAGCGTGGAAAAAAGGTATTGAGCGGATAAATCTGATGCAAATATACTGCCATCTACTTGTCAAAACTAAACCAACTTTTAGCTGATAAAGCACAATACCACTTTCTTCAGCGATTTGGCTAAATATTTCGCAACTAAATTTCACCGCTAAATTTCCATACAAAATTTATCCGCGAAATGAACACAATACCACATAGCGGTGAAATTTAGTTGCGAAATATTTAGCCAAATCGCTGAAGAAAGTTGTATTGTGTTTTATCAGCTAAAAGTTTGTTTAGTTTTGACAAGTAGATGGCAGTAATTTCCACAAGCATATATTTAGCATCAGGGGCCCTATTCTTGAATAACGAAGACAGATTCCGTATTCGTTATACTGTCAAAACCATTCGGAATCGTATTCTTGAAATCCGCATTCGTTATATACCGAACGCAAACCCTTCGTTATTTAACGAGTGGGTTCAACCATTCGTTATCCCAAACGAAGAGTGAATCAGCTGCTACTTTATGGGTGTGTTATGGTCGTAGCATATTGCATATAGCAATATGCCACCACGGACTGAAGCGTGTATGCCCGGCTTGTTGTCGACTACAGCATGAAACCAAAACGCGCCCCGACCGAGAGAAATGCTTCCTCAAGCTCGGTGTCATGTTCAGTGACAGAAAGAAGAAGAAGACCATCGATATCGGTCTGTCATAGTTTGCTAGCAGGAAAGTAAGGTCGTTAAAATTAAAATCCCGCAAAATCAAATATTTCTCGCCGCAATCCGACGAAGAAAACAAAATCCTCACGTAAGTTCGAAGAATACTTATAGTTATTAATAAATTTACATCCCCACCTGGTACTTTATTCGCACAGTAACCAAAGATTAATCCGCCAACGGCACCCCATAAAACTTGGCGTCTCCCTCCGGAGCCCCATTTGTGAGGTGAGAAAAGGGATCTGTTGGAGTTCGAATCTGGTGTGGCGTACGTCGGGAAAAACCTCGAAAAGAGAGACGTATGAAAAGCAAATGTTTGAGGTAAATTTGACATGGAGTTATCTACATAAGATTCCTACTTAACCATTATGTAAGTAGATGCCACATTCAGACATTTTGTAGGAGCTTCTCAGTGTCACATAATAATCGAAGATAAAATTTGATGGCATATATCATCCTATATTTTTTTTGAATAAGAATGCTGTACATATTAGCTGATATAGTTTAGGTAATCACATTTCTCTTAAAAAAAAAAAAAATACATTTTTATATTCAGAATATTTAATTTAAGAAACAAGGGAAAAACCCTTTAGTTAATGTATAGCTTAGATTCGCTTTTTCTTAGTAGCAATAAGGAAATAATTCTTTTTGAAGTTATAAAATCAATTTTCAGATTCTTACACTTCCCGTGATTTATGTTTACTGAAAATGTGTTCTTTCTTTGGTGAGAAAAAAACAAGGAAAAAAAACCTTCCTGAGACTGACAATCAAATCATATGAAATAAGGAATTAATTATTTTCTTTTCAATCCATTCGTTATATAATTTGTCTTGTGACTATAAATATCTATATTCACTGATCTGATAAGTTCAAGTCTGCTATAATTCGGTGTATCGATTGAAGTTTTTGAGTATCGCATGTGTCGTATAAGAGTAATACCAAAAGTGTACGATTTTTCTTTTAACATATGAACATTGCAATGTGACTTGTCAGTTTGTCAAGTAAATACCACGAAATACTTTAGTTAATAGCGATCTATGGTAGTTGTTTCAAACCATTAAGTGACGAGTAAATAAAAACCTGTAAAAATCTACTCAGCGAATTGTAAGTAGGCAGCAGACAATGAGCCAGGATCCGTAGACGTGTGTAGTATTGTGCCTTGGGCGTTTGTGTTTTTATTTGGGCGTACTGGACACTTCATTTTGTTTTGTTTAGACCTTAAAGGATGTTGAAATAAATAGTATACGACTTGCTTATATGAATTTAGGGAGCATTAGTTTTTCGCAAGGTCCGTGATCAGGTTGTGACATATTCCAATTAGGCATTCTCGTCCGGTATATAGTTGGTACGAAGCTAATTCATAATAAATGGAACGATCGATGTTATAGAATCAGTTTGAATTTTATGGCGGCGATTAACACTCTGTTTAGTCTAAATCGCACTAGTCTTTCAAGCACGCGATTATGATATGTTTGCTTTTACCTTATGATGATTCTTACTTGTACCTTTCTGTGAAATATTGTTACAATATTCCGATGATCTTTCTAGACTAGAGTAAAATTAATTTACTCGACTTTCATTCAGGTCTAGTAAGTAACCCGTGAAAACTAAATCGAAAATTCTCAAAATATTGACAATTGACAACAATATTAGGATTTTTCGCATAGTATATCAGTCCTCTTTTATGTAAAGCTATAAACTTTAATTCGTCTACAAATTTTAGACAGTTTTACAACTATTTTTGGAAACTTAGGTCAGAAAGATTTCACAATTTCTATTTATTTCACTGTCATTAGTATAAAATTTCCTATCTATCTCGGCTCATTGAACTTCTGAATTTATTGTTTGCCCTTAAAGGATACTGTTAATTAAAGAATTATATGACTCATACTTTCTAATTATATAATACTGTCCAATTTTATAATATTTTCTTCTTTGTATTCTTACTTTGAGGAAACGCTTAAATTTTATTCTATTTAACTGAATTATGGCCGAAATATTATAGCCTTGATAAGATCTTTATATTATACTTTTTCATATCCTGAGTACAATAATCACTTTATATGTACCATAAAATTAAAGGGAAGTAAGTTGATTTTATTTATTGGGATATTAAATTAAAATTTAATTTAATTGAAATTTCCATGATTTGATTCAACGTCTCATACATAATATCGCAAATATAATATTCCCACAAATAATTGTAGGTCATCAAAATATTTTATCATTTTACTATAACATCTTAAGTCTAAGTTAGATTTTATATTTTAATATAATAGGTAGTACTGTGCCTGATAGGTAAGCGAAGAATAATATTGTACAGGGTACATTATAATGAAGTAGGAGTGAACTGTAAGAGAAAAATTTAATAGGAATGGAAATTTTGAGTAACAATAATGAACTATTATAACGTAATGATGTTCTAAGAGCTTTTATTTTCTCCTTTCGCTTTCCTGGAGCCCTCTCGCATGAAGGTCGCATAGGTCCGCTCTAATATCTTCCACAGGTCAGCGAAAGGGACTTTGCAGATAGTGCCGAGCAGAGTCATAGGGAGGATGGGGCAAGGCCATGAAGGCAGAACATCTGCGCCTTCCACAGTAAGTAGGTAAGTGACGTAAGGGTCCCTTCAGGACCGAGTGTGTGTCGGCTCTTTTGTATGCAGGCATGAAATTTTTTTTGATTATGGATGATGACAGCGGCAGGTATTTTCGGGAACTCCCCCACACTCTCCGCCACCCTTAGCCGAGGTGCTAGCATGCCGCCCTGTGCTATCGTTGTCATCAGGCGATCTGTCAGCCCATGCTGGCAGTTTGGACTTAACGTCCTGGTCAAGTCGCCTTCAACATACTTCCATAACAAAATGGCGCCCAACGTGGGGCCACCTCAGTTAGACTTCGGTGGTCTAAATATAAATTTTACTGGGGACTGAGACTTTGAGAGAGATGATCATCTGGTGTCTGCCAGTTGATTGACCTCAGGTCTCACATCCAGTAGAAGATATGGGTGGACCTGAGTCTAATTGGTTTTGTTGAAAATTTTTTTTTTGTAAAGTAACGTAAAATTTTGAAAGTTTTATTGGAAGTCTTTGATATTTTGAATTTTTGGATTAAAGTAAAGTAACGTTTTTGAATTTAATGAAAGTTTTTTGGAAGTTGAAATCCGGCTTTAGGTTTGACTTCGGTCAAGCCTCAAGCCTGAACAGTTGTTGAATTTTTTTGAAAGTTTTTTGGAAATGTTTTTGGATGATCTTTCCCGCTGGCCTTCTGCCATGGAAATGGTAGGTGGCCTCACGAAATTTTTCGTTTGAGCTCTTGTGGGGACATGTCTCTGTTGGCCAACTGGCTGGACAGAGTTATGAATCTGCGAGACAACTTCTTGGCTTCCAGCTAATTAGTTGACCAGACTCATGACTCTGCCCGGCTAGCGAACTAGCTGGACACGACGATTCGGTGAGGAGAAGAGAACGAGTTCTCGGAGGATGGGATTGATGCT
Organism: Dioctria rufipes; assembly: GCA_963924295.1. Classification (NCBI taxonomy): domain Eukaryota; kingdom Metazoa; phylum Arthropoda; class Insecta; order Diptera; family Asilidae; genus Dioctria; species Dioctria rufipes. The sequence continues at coordinate 234,918,270 of OZ002740.1, forward strand.
GGAGATCTTCAGTGATCAGGAGTTGGCATACTGCTAACTGCCTGGCTGAAGAATCTCTGGCAGCGTTCTCAGTCTTTGATACCTCCGACTTTACTCTTCCCAGATTTCTGCAAGAGCTCTGACTTTTTCAATGCACACACTCACGTCACTTGCCTATATCCTGTTTTTGACCTTGGGGGAGAGAGAGCGACCTGACCTCTTATGTGGGAGTTAGCTCCTGGAGGTGAGGGAGAGATTGTCTGATCTTTGAAAATTGTTGAAACGTTTGACCTGTCTTTGCGATTTTTTTTGGATTCTTTGTAGTTTGCAGAATTTATGAGAATTTAGTCGACGAAGTTATTGACGCTTCCTGACATCGGTTTTTGTTCTGGGGATTCAATCCTCATATTATCTCGATTTAAGAAGCTTAAATTAACTCTTCGAGTCCTTGTTTTGCAAAATTTATTTTTAAAAAAAAAAAATTTTTCTTCGGACGCTTGGGAAGATATTTCCTTGGATCATAGTATCTCATCCCAACTTTCAAATTTAGTAGCTCGTTAGCTTCGATCCTGTTTGAGCCTGTGATCTCGATTGTTGACCTTTTTTTAATTTCTCTGATATTCTTCTTCGAACCTTTGGTTTGCAAAACGTTTTCAATTTTGACTCACTATGGGTACAGTAAGAACGCCACCACCTGCGACAAACGGTATGTCAATGCTACCTGAACCATGCTCCATCTGTCGTGATGCAAGCTGGTCAGTCGAAAGGAAGCCTGTAATAACCAAATGTGAACACATTTTTCACCAGGCATGCCTGCAGCATTGGATAGGTGAACATGCTAGTTGTCCTAACTGTCGGTGCCATATTACACAACAAGACTTTATCGAATATACAGGTGCAATCCCAAAGAGACCGAAGAAGGTGAAGCCTGTGAAGTCTACTAAGCACGATGTGCCGAGCTTCAATCTGCCTACTTTCGACCTACCACCACCTAATAGACGCTCTTTGTCTCCAGGAATGTTCAATTTGCATTCCCGGACGTTCACTAATCCCAACTCACGGCAAGACAGTCCATTACCACCAGCCCAAGGCCACACCTCAGCTGCTACGGATGCGCTGTTGGCAGGCTTACGCTTACAAATGCAGGACCTGGTACGTGAAGGTCTCGAACGCAGCCTCAGTACATTACGGTCTGAGTTAGTAGATAGTGTCCGTCAGCAAGTAGCAGCCATGGTGCCACCAATAGATTTTTCACGTCCTCCTCCGGCTATGGGAAATCCCAGACCATCTGACGATTTTCCCAATGGGCATAGACAATCCTTTAATCGACCTCCATCCGCGTTTGGTCAGCCTCTAAATCAGCCCGCACCAAACCCTGTACCACCACCACCTATTCGTGCTCCTGCAGGCATAGGACAGCGACGTTCTGGCAGCCCTATCCGCAGGTGGAATATCTCTTACAGCGGTGACAGTTCTCGGCTCACAGTCGATGAATTTGTATTCCGAGTAGAAGCCCTGACTTATTCGGCTTTGGAGGGAGACTTCGACTTACTGGTGCGTCACATGACTACTCTGCTTTCTGGACCAGCAATGGACTGGTACTGGTCTCTCCTGAGGCAAAATTCCACGCCGTCATGGGAGTATGTGAAAGCAGCTCTATTAGCTGAATGGGGAGTACCCAAAGACGACCTTAAGGTCAAAGTCCAGCTTATGCTGCGCAAGCAGAAAGGAGGAGAGTCATTTGCCACTTACTACCAGCATCTAGTACAGTTGCGAGACCAACTGCAGAACCCGTTGCCAGACGTTGAATTTCTGGAAATAGTCAAGTCAAACTTACTGCCGGAAGTACAAAATAAAATTTGCTTGCATCCTACCAACACCATCCACCAGCTCAGGATTCTGGTAAATCAAATCCAAGCGACGCAGCTGCGCATCGCAACAGCAAGTAGTTGGAACGCTTATCGCGGACAAAGAGTTAGTGAGGTGGATGGATATCATTTGACCGAGGCTGACTTGAATATATCACCTGGACGTAGCGACGAAGTCTCACTATCTGCCATTTCAACCCCTAAAAATGTAACCTGCTGGAATTGTGACCAGTCTGGACACTTTTACCAAGATTGCCGGCAGGAACGACAAACTGTATTCTGTTACGGATGTGGACGGAAGAACACCTTCAAGCCAGATTGCATTCAATGTCAACAGAAAAACTTCAGACGGGTCGGGAATACCAACACCTCTTTCCGACCAGCGTCGACATCACGAGCAATCAATGCATCAAACACTCCAGTGCAAGCTTTGAACAAGGAGGAAGGTCCGCTCCATTAACAGACACTATCGAAAACTCTCTGATATGTCCTCTGATATCATTCAGTGACTCTGATGATATCAGCAAAACACCTGATAGTACGATTACGTCTTTGATAGAGGCGGAGAACTTGATGGATTTCTCTGCAGATCTTCAAGCTCCCATTTCCACTTCTGGGGAGCCCGTGACATTGCTAGACACTTCATTAGAAGAGTCTTTAATCTTCGATGTCCCGTTGACACCTATAGCACGTGTAGCCGACAAGGTTACTGAGCGGGAGATTTGGCCTCCTGCCATTTCTATCTTAAAACGGCCACCAAGCTCTGATATGACGAGTGGGCGTGAGCCAGTTTTACATCCGCTGACGCCGTATCATACGCGTCTGCAGAGATACAGAGCAGCAAGAGACCGAATTTTCTCCTCAGTAGCAGAGTTAGCTGAGATTATGTTTCCCGACCGGGATATGAGACCGAAAAGGAAAAGATCAACCGTTCGTTGGCGAGAATACTGTCGACGAATGAAACTGGAAAGGAAAAAACTAGCACAGATTTCCGTGTCGATGCCAGACGACATTCGACCGTACGCAGAAGTAAAGCTGCTCGGGCGAACTGAGACTGGATTACTTGATAGTGGTGCCACTGTCAGTATTCTAGGCCAGGGAGCTCTCGAGAAGCTTGCTGAAGCAGAGGTTGAATGGAAGAAGTATCGGACACAGGTCCAAGTAGCTAATGGTGCCATGACGACTGTTCATGGTCATGTGAACTTGGACGTCACTTTCCGTGATAAGACCCAAAACGTGCGTTTTTACGTGGTTCCTGGGCTCACACAGGCACTATATCTGGGAATAGACTTCTGGCGCCTCTTTGGGTTAGCTCCGGATGTCCTAGGTATAGTCGCAGAAGTGAATCCAAGTGGAATAGCTACCTCTGACACCGATGGGCATATCCTTTCTAGTTTAGAACACCAACGCTTAGAGAGCACAAAACAGCTTTTCCCCTCTTTCGCCTCTTTAGGCCTGGGAAAAACATCATTGGTCACTCACAAGATTGATACGAATGACGCCGCCCCGATAAAACAGCGCTTTTATCCGATTTCCCCGGCAGTGCAAAGTTTGATGGATGCAGAATTAGAGCGAATGCTATCACTGGGTGTGATAGAGGAGAGCCAGAGTCCTTGGAGCTCTCCAGTCGTTCTGGTAAGGAAGCCTGGAAAGGTCCGGCTTTGTTTTGACGCCAGGAAGGTCAACTCGGTTACGAAGAAGGACGCCTATCCGCTACCGCAGATAGACGCACTTCTGAGTCGACTTCCTCCGGCAAACTACATAACGAGCCTGGACCTGAAAGATGCATTCTGGCAGATCCCACTGGACACTGATTCCAGAGAGAAGACCGCTTTCACAGTACCTGGTCATCCTCTCTATCAGTACACAGTGATGCCATTCGGCCTATGCAACGCTCCCCAAACGATGTGCCGCCTCATGGATAAAGTCATTCCTTTCGATCTTCGTGAGAACGTTCTCGTCTATTTAGACGATTTATTAATTCTATCATCTGACTTTGACACTCATCTCATGCTGCTAGCCAGGGTAGCGGATTGTTTGAGGAAAGCTGGCCTTACTATAAACGTCGAGAAGAGCAAGTTTTGTATCAAGGAGACTAAATACCTGGGATTCATTGTAGGAAGGGGAGGTATGAGAACTGACCCTGACAAAATATCAGCCATAGTTGACTATCCGTCACCTAAAACTGTTCGGCAAGCCCGACGCCTACTAGGTATGGCAGGATGGTACAGACGGTTTATTCCGAACTATGCTGATTTGACTGCATCCATTACAGACACTTTGAAAAACCCGAGTCAGTTCAAATGGACATCTGAAGCCCAGACGTCTCTTGATCTACTCAAACAAAAACTTACTTCGGCTCCGTTGCTAGTGAGTCCAGACTTCACCAAACCGTTCGTCATTCAGTGCGATGCGAGCCAACAAGGTATTGGAGGAGTATTGCTTCAGCTAGATGACGATGGCCACGAGAAGCCAATAGCCTACGTCTCGAAAAAGTTGAACTCCGCTCAACGAAATTACACCGTCACAGAGCAAGAATGCCTAGCTGCAGTCTTGAGCGTACAGAAGTTCCGGCCCTTCATAGAGCTTATGCCGTTCAAGATAGTGACGGATCACGCGAGCTTGAAATGGCTGATGTCTCAAAAGGACCTCAGCGGAAGACTTGCTCGGTGGAGTTTGAAGCTTCAGGGCTTCGACTTCACTATTGAACACAGGAAAGGAAGCCTGAACGTAGTCCCTGATGCGCTGTCACGCATTCATTGTGACAGCATGAACACAAACGAAGATCCTGGCCCGGAAGTTGACCTTAGTTCGCCATATTTCAATTCGTTGGAATATGAAGAACTGAGGCATAAGGTTAAAACGACTTCTGGCAAACTACCAGATCTTTGCGTCAGGGATGGCTTCGTTTATATTCGGACTGTTCCGAGAACAGGCGATCCGATCCAGGAGGAAGAAGCGTGGAAGCTTTGGATTCCACGTGGGCTTGTCACCGACGTCATTTCGAGAGCGCATGATCCGCCGCTAGCTTCACACGGAGGAATAGGGAAAACCCTAGAACGTCTGCGAAGACATCTGTACTGGCCACGAATGACAGTTGATGTCAGAAATTACGTAGCCGCCTGTGACGTGTGTAAAGAAACGAAGGCTCCTAATACTATTTTGCGACCACCGATGAAAGTCCAGTCTGTGATAGAACGACCATGGCAAAAGCTGTACGTCGATTTCTTAGGTCCATATCCTCGGTCAGTTAAAGGAAACGTCTGCATTCTGATAGTTCTTGACCACTTTTCTAAATTCCCACTTCTCAAACCTATGAGAAAAGCGTCTACGCTCAATGTATGCCAATTCATTGAGACTGAAGTGTTTCACGTGTTCGGAGTTCCGGAGACCATAGTCTCTGACAATGGAGTCCAGTTTTGCTCGGCTCAGTTCGCCAGACTACTGGAAAAGTATGGGGTAAAGCATATGCGAACGGCAGTTTACTCGCCGCAAGCAAACGCCTCAGAGCGAGTAAACCGGTCTCTGTTGTCAGGGATTAGGGCCTATATCCAGAAGGAACACACCAGATGGGATGAGAAACTGAGCCAAATAGCTAGTTCCCTCCGGAGCTCTTTCCATCAAGCTACTGGTTTCTCTCCCTATCGAACACTCTTCGGTCAACAAATGATAGAACATGGCAGCTCCTATTCCATCTTGAGGAGCATTGGAACTCTTAATGAGCCACTGAGAGTGGACGCAGAAGATAAAATGAGATTGATCCGTGCGAGAGTGCAGGAAAATTTACAACACGCATTCGAACAGGGTTCAAAAGCCTACAATCTCAGGGCAAAACCCATCGAGTTCAAAGTTGGTCAGGAGGTATTTAGAAGGACTTTTGCCCAAAGCAATTTCCAACAGCAGACTAGTGCTAAACTGGGACGAAAATTTGTTAAATGTCGGGTTAGAGCCAGGAAAGGAAACTCACTATACGAACTTGAGGATCTGCGGGGAAAACTGTTAGGTGTCTATCACGCTAAAGACATCAAGCAGTGATCATCAGTATGAAAACATCGTCGATACTTATTGTCGTTTATTCCTGGTAGCCCTAAGAAGGCATCCAGCCAGCTTAACTGGTAAACTATAGGATATCACGAAGCCCTCCTATTGCCCCGTCAATGGTGGGTGATATACCTGTTGAAAGTCAATCTCATTATAGCACCCCTAACGCTTGTGAGTAGATAACCTTTTATAGTCCCTTCCGGATCGGCCTCATTAGGAGGAAAATTTTTCCTTGTCTGTCCAGCTGCAACATTTCGTTAATCATCGGACATAGTAGTACTAGATCTATACCTGGTAGCCCTAAGAAGGCATCCAGCCAGCTTAACTGGTAAACTATAGGATATCACGAAGCCCTCCTATTGCCCCGTCAATGGTGGGTGATATACCTGTTGGAATCCATTCCCATATTCGGCTGTCAACATGTCACTACTTCGACGACGCCTTGGAGACACACCCTTGAACAATCGCAGTCTGAGATCAGGGTGAGAGGTTGCGCCGGGAAAGCTTAGCGATCAGTTCTTTAGGTTACTGATCGCGGGGCTTCCTCAGCATCTCGGTGAAGGAAGGCAGAGAGGCATCGACCGGCTGGATTTTTTGGGTTACCAGCTTGTCGATGTAGCTTTGGCTTCCCCACACGGAGAAGGATGTCGAAGTCTGATCGAAGACTGACGAGACTTCAGGGATGTGTCCTCGACGTGTCATCGGAAGTAGAGTCAGAGGATGAGGAAAGCATAGGGTCGTGGGTCGTGACACACATTGAGCGCCCGCAGTGATGAGGCCTATGTGTAAGACCGGCTAGCTCAGTCGACCATTTTTCAGCGTCGTCTGAACCACGGGTGGCGCAGACCACTCTGCCCTGTTATGGTCGTAGCATATTGCATATAGCAATATGCCACCACGGACTGAAGCGTGTATGCCCGGCTTGTTGTCGACTACAGCATGAAACCAAAACGCGCCCCGACCGAGAGAAATGCTTCCTCAAGCTCGGTGTCATGTTCAGTGACAGAAAGAAGAAGAAGACCATCGATATCGGTCTGTCATAGTTTGCTAGCAGGAAAGTAAGGTCGTTAAAATTAAAATCCCGCAAAATCAAATATTTCTCGCCGCAATCCGACGAAGAAAACAAAATCCTCACGTAAGTTCGAAGAATACTTATAGTTATTAATAAATTTACATCCCCACCTGGTACTTTATTCGCACAGTAACCAAAGATTAATCCGCCAACGGCACCCCATAAAACTTGGCGTCTCCCTCCGGAGCCCCATTTGTGAGGTGAGAAAAGGGATCTGTTGGAGTTCGAATCTGGTGTGGCGTACGTCGGGAAAAACCTCGAAAAGAGAGACGTATGAAAAGCAAATGTTTGAGGTAAATTTGACATGGAGTTATCTACATAAGATTCCTACTTAACCATTATGTAAGTAGATGCCACATTCAGACATTTTGTAGGAGCTTCTCAGTGTCACATAATAATCGAAGATAAAATTTGATGGCATATATCATCCTATATTTTTTTTGAATAAGAATGCTGTACATATTAGCTGATATAGTTTAGGTAATCACATTTCTCTTAAAAAAAAAAAAAATACATTTTTATATTCAGAATATTTAATTTAAGAAACAAGGGAAAAACCCTTTAGTTAATGTATAGCTTAGATTCGCTTTTTCTTAGTAGCAATAAGGAAATAATTCTTTTTGAAGTTATAAAATCAATTTTCAGATTCTTACACTTCCCGTGATTTATGTTTACTGAAAATGTGTTCTTTCTTTGGTGAGAAAAAAACAAGGAAAAAAAACCTTCCTGAGACTGACAATCAAATCATATGAAATAAGGAATTAATTATTTTCTTTTCAATCCATTCGTTATATAATTTGTCTTGTGACTATAAATATCTATATTCACTGATCTGATAAGTTCAAGTCTGCTATAATTCGGTGTATCGATTGAAGTTTTTGAGTATCGCATGTGTCGTATAAGAGTAATACCAAAAGTGTACGATTTTTCTTTTAACATATGAACATTGCAATGTGACTTGTCAGTTTGTCAAGTAAATACCACGAAATACTTTAGTTAATAGCGATCTATGGTAGTTGTTTCAAACCATTAAGTGACGAGTAAATAAAAACCTGTAAAAATCTACTCAGCGAATTGTAAGTAGGCAGCAGACAATGAGCCAGGATCCGTAGACGTGTGTAGTATTGTGCCTTGGGCGTTTGTGTTTTTATTTGGGCGTACTGGACACTTCATTTTGTTTTGTTTAGACCTTAAAGGATGTTGAAATAAATAGTATACGACTTGCTTATATGAATTTAGGGAGCATTAGTTTTTCGCAAGGTCCGTGATCAGGTTGTGACATATTCCAATTAGGCATTCTCGTCCGGTATATAGTTGGTACGAAGCTAATTCATAATAAATGGAACGATCGATGTTATAGAATCAGTTTGAATTTTATGGCGGCGATTAACACTCTGTTTAGTCTAAATCGCACTAGTCTTTCAAGCACGCGATTATGATATGTTTGCTTTTACCTTATGATGATTCTTACTTGTACCTTTCTGTGAAATATTGTTACAATATTCCGATGATCTTTCTAGACTAGAGTAAAATTAATTTACTCGACTTTCATTCAGGTCTAGTAAGTAACCCGTGAAAACTAAATCGAAAATTCTCAAAATATTGACAATTGACAACAATATTAGGATTTTTCGCATAGTATATCAGTCCTCTTTTATGTAAAGCTATAAACTTTAATTCGTCTACAAATTTTAGACAGTTTTACAACTATTTTTGGAAACTTAGGTCAGAAAGATTTCACAATTTCTATTTATTTCACTGTCATTAGTATAAAATTTCCTATCTATCTCGGCTCATTGAACTTCTGAATTTATTGTTTGCCCTTAAAGGATACTGTTAATTAAAGAATTATATGACTCATACTTTCTAATTATATAATACTGTCCAATTTTATAATATTTTCTTCTTTGTATTCTTACTTTGAGGAAACGCTTAAATTTTATTCTATTTAACTGAATTATGGCCGAAATATTATAGCCTTGATAAGATCTTTATATTATACTTTTTCATATCCTGAGTACAATAATCACTTTATATGTACCATAAAATTAAAGGGAAGTAAGTTGATTTTATTTATTGGGATATTAAATTAAAATTTAATTTAATTGAAATTTCCATGATTTGATTCAACGTCTCATACATAATATCGCAAATATAATATTCCCACAAATAATTGTAGGTCATCAAAATATTTTATCATTTTACTATAACATCTTAAGTCTAAGTTAGATTTTATATTTTAATATAATAGGTAGTACTGTGCCTGATAGGTAAGCGAAGAATAATATTGTACAGGGTACATTATAATGAAGTAGGAGTGAACTGTAAGAGAAAAATTTAATAGGAATGGAAATTTTGAGTAACAATAATGAACTATTATAACGTAATGATGTTCTAAGAGCTTTTATTTTCTCCTTTCGCTTTCCTGGAGCCCTCTCGCATGAAGGTCGCATAGGTCCGCTCTAATATCTTCCACAGGTCAGCGAAAGGGACTTTGCAGATAGTGCCGAGCAGAGTCATAGGGAGGATGGGGCAAGGCCATGAAGGCAGAACATCTGCGCCTTCCACAGTAAGTAGGTAAGTGACGTAAGGGTCCCTTCAGGACCGAGTGTGTGTCGGCTCTTTTGTATGCAGGCATGAAATTTTTTTTGATTATGGATGATGACAGCGGCAGGTATTTTCGGGAACTCCCCCACACTCTCCGCCACCCTTAGCCGAGGTGCTAGCATGCCGCCCTGTGCTATCGTTGTCATCAGGCGATCTGTCAGCCCATGCTGGCAGTTTGGACTTAACGTCCTGGTCAAGTCGCCTTCAACATACTTCCATAACAGGTGATAATGGGAGATAAAAGATGTGCGAAAATATCATATGCTCAAAAAACTAAACTAATTGAGTTTTTAAAGGAAAACCAGAAACTGAGATTTGGTAAATATGAGAACTCTTTCAGTTCAAAAGATGCCACGGAATTGTGGCAAAATAAAATCAGTATTAATTTCCATACCCGAAGCACAAAAGAACTAGAAAAAGTTTTTTTATGATATTATATTCGAAACAAAGGTAATAGAAAATTTCCAGTCCAGATTTGGCAGGATAAAAATGTGTGGTAAAAGGAAAATCTGCGGCGGCATAAAAAATATTTGCATGGCACTGGTGGAGGTCCTCCTGCAACCTTTTTTTCTATCCAGCGTTGAATTAAGGGTGCAGGAATTGATTAACTATTGACGTAATTGATAGTCCATAGATTCTTTAACGATTTCAGGACCAAACAATAATGACAATTCACTGAAGCTTGCCATTTTTTACAAATTATATTTTAAAATATGAAACAGCTGACGATATCCAATTTGTAAATTGACAGATTTAATCTTACCACACTCGTTATGTTGAAATACTTTTTCACCACTTCGACTTTATAACGAAGAGGTTCAAGAATACGAACGGTGTATACGATTCGTTATCAACCATTCGTTATATAACGAATACGTTAAAACCATTCGTTATTCAAGAATAGGCCCCCAGAGGTTGAATGAAATTGGAATACACATATTGGGCCCTATTCTGTAATTTTTCATAAAATAATATTTTATGTTATTTTATGGCGAAAAAATCCCTTCTTCATAAAATGAAAATAAAATATTTTAAAAATTCGTATTCTGTCGTGGTTCCATAAAATTATTTTATGAATTCTTTTATGAACACGTAACATAAAATATTTAGTACATTCCGCTATGTTTTCTATTACTTTTTGAACAGCTGGTCAATTGACATTTGTCTGATACTCTATCAAATCACCCACTAAATAATCATTTATGAAAGCAGCTGCTTTCTTAATAGCTCTTGAGATAGTTTGGGTGTAAAAGTTCTAAAATATGACAACTCCTGACTGGAGTTTGATGCGAACCATGTCCGTAGAAATGCAAAGCAGCAGAAAGACGTCCTTTCCGTTCAATTTTAGATTCCTAACTCAAAGTGAACGGAATAGATGTCTTTCCGGTATGAGGCTATAGTTACTCTATAAGTATTTGAATTTGTTTTCTTAAAACGAAACATTTGCAAAATAACTTTACAAATCACAATATAAGAAGTTTATTAATTATCCAGCCGGAAGAACTTTTGAAGCCTAAGGCTGGGCAACTCACATGGATCGTAGGAATCGCGAAGATATCGTATCGTATGATCTCTTCTGCATAAAATTAAAACCTAGGCAAATATAATTAACTTTTTATATTTTATCATACTCTGCACTGGTGCGAATTTCTACAATTTCTAACAAAATTGTAATTTTTATGTATGGCGGTGGACATTTTAGTTTGTAATTAAAACAATTTTCGCACAACGAATGTTCATTGACGCATGTCATTTTCATAAAATGTGTCAAAATACCTTTAAAATGTGCTGCTTAGGTTCTTTTATGTTATGCTCCATAACAGGAAATATTTTATGTTACGATGCATAAAATAAAATAAAATTTCTGGTACAGAATAGGATTTTAGGGAAATATTTTATTTTAAGGCATAACATAACATAAAATGATAAAATTTTACCGACAGAATAGGGCCCATTTTTATTATTTTTTTCTGATAAAAAAATTTCGTCTTCATTTATCATCATTTTATCATTTTTTCTTTTGAAAAAAATTAAAATAGTAAGTATAAATATAATTTTTCTTACTATTTTGAGATTGGGTAATTGCAAAAGCAATCTAAAAGAACACGAAATAATGGGCCCTATTCTGTAATTTTTCATAAAATAATATTTTATGTTATTTTATGGCGAGAAAATCCCTTCTTCATAAAATGAAAATAAAATATTTTAAAAATTCGTATTCTGTCGTGGTTCCATAAAATTATTTTATGAATTCTTTTATGAACACGTAACATAAAATATTTAGTACATTCCGCTATGCTTTCTATTACTTTTTGAACAGCTGGTCAATTGACATTTGCGTGATACTCTATCAAATCACCCACTAAATAATATATTTATGAAAGCAGCTGCTTTCTTAAAAGCTCTTGAATATTTTGGGTGTAAAAGTTCTAAAATATGACAACTCCTGACGAGTTTGATACGAACCATGTCCGTAGAAATGCAAAGCAGCAGAAAGACATCCATTCTGTTCACTTTGAGATTCCTAACTCAAAGTGAACGGAATGGATGCCTTTCCAGTATGAGGCTCTAGTTAGTTAGTTAGTTTTGGGTATAAATTAGAATTATTCATAAGTTTGCAAAATTAGTTTACAAATCATAATATAACAAATTTATTAATTATCCAGTCGGAAAAACTTTTGAAGCCTACGGTTGGGCAATTCACATGGATCGTAGAAATCGTGAAGATATCGTATCCTGTGATATCTTCTGCATAAAATTAAAACCTATTTAAATATAATCAACTTTTTATATTTTACCATACTGCACCAAGTGCAAATTTCTACAATTTCTGACAAAATTGTAATCTTTATGTATGGCGGTGGACATTTTAGTTTTTAATTAAAACTACTTTCACACCACAAATGTCAATTGACGAATGTCATTTCATAAAATATGTCAAAATACCTTTAAAATGTGCTGCTTAGGTTCTTTTATGTTATGCTCCATAACAGGAAATATTTTATGTTACGATGCGTAAAATAAAATAAAATTTCTGGTACAGAATAGGATTTTAGGGAAATATTTTATTTTAAGGCATAACATAACATAAAATGATAAAATTTTACCGACAGAATAGGGCCCAATATCACAAATTCAGGACAGCTGATTGCCAAAAGCAGCCACCTATAGTTCAAAACAATGAACAATTTTAGCATTAAAAAGGTCCCTGTTCGATTGCTGCTAAATATTTATCCGCTAAATGAACACAATACCGGGCTTTAAGCCTAGTACGCTGTTCAAGCGAAAATTTCGCTTGCATTCTGGGCATATATGTAATTCTACACGGAACAAAGTTGTGGAGAAAATGTTAAATCACAAATTAAATAACATTAAACTGACTGAAGTAAAACACGTACAATCACAAATTAAATATATGTGCCAAAGCGCCAAACATCAAAGGGTTATCTGTCAACTTTTCCATGCGAAATATATGTTTGGATATATAAAACGCTGCGAAAAAATGTCTCCACTTCATATTAGCGCCATCTGCATTCCATGATCTAAACATTGATTTTTTCTTTCGAACAGCATACTACTTTACGAAATCTCAAATCGAAATTTTCATGGCACTTTTCGTCAACATTTTTTTTACATAGATTTTGTATAGGAAACGAAATTTTCGCATGAACAGCGGACTAGGCTTTAGAATATAGAGGAAACAGTAATGGTTGAATCGTGTAAAATTCGTGTACATGAGCGTAATTTGTCAAGAGCAGGAGACTATACATAGGAGTAAGTGAGATGCGCTGTTGCATAATTGTCAAAGCTGTTGAATAATTGTCAAATGAGCTTTTGTTTTGTGAACAGGTTAATGCAATCTAAAATTCTTTTGCGAAATTCAACAAAAGTACGGAAGTTATTCGTTGTTTGAAGTTTATTTTGTGCAGTTTTTGCTTCTTTTTAATACTAAAAAGAAGAAGAGTTAATTAATTGCGAGAATGTCAAATTGTGTTGTGAAGTGCAATACAAATTTCGCGATTTTTAAAGTTTAATATCTTGAAAAGTATATGTTTGCTCGCAAAATTAATTTTAGATTCGTGATTTGCGTGTAAATAAGAACAAATGAGTAAAGTTTGAAAGAAATCGGGAGTCAGCCGGGGATCTCGTGTTTAGCCGAATTGTTTCAAAATAAAGCAGAAAAAGAACATTTTTTACCACAGGCGCTCCGCTCAAAACCTTTGTTTACTTTTTGCAAATTGACAAGTTGCTTAGAATAGGGATGGCGTGTAAATACATGTAAAAATGGACTACTAACACAACCAGAAATTTATTACGCAAAATCTGGCTTATCACCATTCCTGTTTGCTCTATATGCTAAGTATTTTTCATTTGTATCTCCTTTAGTTCTTACCTCGTTGCATATACTCTACAGAACTTTTAAAGTTGGTGAGGCCGGCCAGGTTGGAAAAGCCAGCACTGTCCACGCTTTATAAATAAACTGGTACGTCTAAGCACATGAGAGGAAAATCCGTCCTTCCCTAAAAACTTCTCTCAAGTTTGTCAATTGCCTCTCAAAAAGTGCAGAGTGTACGCCTAGGCTTTATGAACTCAACCATATTTATTTGTGAGTCATCATCCGAGTCTTGAAAGTTCATTCAATTCATTCCTCCGCCATATTTCACATAAACGGTTGATTTTAGTGCAACTTTGACATTCTTGGAATATTTTTGTTACATTTTTATTAAATTTATCATATTATAACTAAAAAAAAATGGTAAATTGTTAATTCCATGCATGTTAATAGCTTTATTAAATATTCTTTTTCTTTCCAGGGGAATTACACGGAGGATCAATTGGCCGGTAAGTAAGTGAAGTTTTGTTTAATCGAAATTCGTAGATACCTATTACAAATAATTTTTTTCATTGATTGAAATTTGATGAATTCGTGACTGACGAATATCGAGATAAAATTGGATGAACATGACTCATTCGAGTGTTTCCATATCATTTGTTTTGTATGGTTACTAACATTTTCAATATTATTTATTTAACTACTAAGTTAGACTGGGTATACTGTATGTAGAGAGGAATTACAGAGCAATAATGTTAAATTTCTACGTGCGTATTTATACTTGATAACTTTTAGATTGATGTCCCCCATAAAGATACCTAGTTAGATTTGGGGCCGAATATGGTCAAACACGGTCACATATGATCAACATTCCATATACGGTAAAGTTTACATTTCAAATCTGTAGGTACGTAAGTATGGTACAATCTCACTTAGTTCAGTAATGTTAATAAACGTGCTGAAAATTTGTAGTTCCTTAACAAAAATGGATTTACATGTTTTGTACAAGCATCTTGCTTTATATGGATGTAGTTCCATGGTATGAAGAAGCATAAAAATCTGAAAGCATTACCATGGTTATTTTATTACTTTTAGAATTACAGTAAATGGGTAAAGGCATAGCTTCTACGTGGTGATAAGCATATAGTTATTTGAAAGTATCAAATTGCTATGTGCACATTGCATTGTTATTTAAAAATATCGTCGAGACAAAATCAAGTAAAAAAAAACATTAAGAACCGTGGCGCGAGACCACGTTAATTACAATGCGAGGTATATCGAAGAGATTTACAAAATACGATAAAATGTACATTAAGCAAAAGATAAGAGCACTAATGAATGTTTAAATTGCAGGTAAGGTTAGAGTGACGTCTATCTAAATTTCTAGTTAGAGGCAAAATTACAATTGTATACCTAAATTATTCGAATCTAATACATTTACTCGCAACTACCAATTCCCTCTAAGAAGTTTGTAGATATCAACATAGTTTCTTTTAGACACACCTAGAAATAATAATGGTAGAGCAAAATGGATAAAATTAAAAGTTATGTTGATTTTTGCATGTCCGTCCGTCCTTCCGCCCGCGCGATAACTTGAGAACGCGTTCACTTAGAGGGCTAAAATTTTGCACACAGTTAATTTAAGCACGAAAATTGGCCGAATCGGGCAACTCCTTCGAAGGGTTGCCATACAAAAATTGTATTTTTATACCCTAGATGAAATCATAGGGGTATACTAAGTTTGTCATTCCGTTTGTAACACCTCGAAATAATGATGGTAGAGCAAAATGGATTGGACACTCATTCATAATATTAAAAATTATTTCGATTTTTGCATGTCCGTCCGTCCGTCTGTGCGCACGATAACTCAAGAACGCGTATACTTAGAGAGCTGAAATTTTGTACACGGACTTTAAAAAAAAAAAAGTAAAATTAAGTTCGAAAATGAGACAAATCGGGCAACTCCTTCGTGGGGTTGTCATATAAAAATTTCGTTTTCCGCTATATATTTGGACACTGCCTGAGAACGCATCGACGTAGAGAGCTGAAATTTCGTACATGATGTTTTTACTACATTAGCAAATAAAATGTCAAAAATGGACTAAATCGGGCACCTCCTTCTTGGTGTTGCCATATAAAAATTTCGGTTTTTTACGTATACTTTGAAAACGATCAGTCCAAGACATTTTTAGTGTACTAAGAACTTCTGCAGAATACGAAATCCTATAAAATTGGTTATAACCATTTTTTCTGCGCGACAAACTGTTCTAGAAATATATGCGAAAAACAACTTCAAAATCAATACTTGAATAGATCGGTGACCATACGAAATTTAATACGGGCATTCATCTAGGGTATCATAAGAATTGGTCTTAGACCAATTCTAGCTTTTTTACTTGTTCACAATATATTTGAGCACTGCCTGAGAAAATGTCGACGTCTTAGAATATAGAGCAAACAGGAATGGTGATAAGCCAGATTTTGCGTAATGAATTTCAACTTGTTAATTTGCAAAAAGTAAACAAAGGTTTTGAGCGGAGCATCTGTGGCACTGACATATAACAAGAATGGACTGAGCCATCCTATCTAATTCCTATAGTGAAAAGTGGCACAAATTTTGGCTAAAATCTATTTGACTCTTCAACACTGACATATAATAAGAATGGACTGAGCGTTCTTGCTTAAAAAATGGCACAGATATTGAACAGGCTGTGAAAACCCTTTATTTCGTACAATTGCACACCGATTCATAATTTATTATTATTTGTCGATTGGAAACACTAAAGATGTTATGAAATAGTATTGCATTAAATTAAAATTACTTAGAAAGATAAATTTGTTTTAATTAACCCAAAAACTCATTTGTAATATTACTCAAAAATGTGCTCCTCTCCAGATTTGTTGTCAAATTTCCTTGAGCTTGTAAGAGATAGACGTATAAAAACAATATATTTGTCTGAATTTTTATGTCAATTTCAATGCATTCCAATTAACACAGCCGTACTGTTTCCAAAATTGGTTACAGTTCAGTGTACATTTTGAGCTTGAAAGAGACAAATAGATTTTAGCAAAAATTTGTGCCATTTTTAACTATAGGAATTAGATAGGATGGCTCAGTCCATTCTTATTATATGTCAGTGCTCTTCAAGCTCAAAATGTACATTGAACTGTAACCAATTTTGGAAACAGTATGACTGTATTGATTGGCTGAATTGATTGAAATTGACATAAAAATGCAGACAAATATATTATTTATATACGTCTATCTCTTACAAGCTCAAGCATATTTGACATCAAATCTGCAGAGGAACACGTTTTTCAGTAATATTACAATTAAGTTTTGTGTTAATTAAAACGAGTTTAACTTCCTAAGCAATTTTCATTTAATGCAATACGATTTTACAACATCTTTAGTGTTTTCAATCGACAAATAATAACTGTGAGGCACTGCAAAGTATTGATTTATGCTGACGATATTAAACTTTTCGCTCAGATTAAATCTGTTAACGATTGTGAACTGATACAGGATGAACTTCACAAGTTTTACGTTTGGTGCAAAAACAATAATTTGGCTCTCAATATCGACAAATGTGAGGTTATGACTTTCTACAGGAATCAGAAACCGATCACTTATGATTATGTGTTCTCGGATTCCACGATTCGCCGTCGCGAGGGTGCTGTTTGTGACTTGGGTGTCAAATGTGACCATAGATTGAATTTTATCTCTCACATTAACTACATGGTATCTAAGAGTAACTCTATGCTGGGCTTTATCAAAAGTTGGTCTCGAGAATTCTCGAATCCCACCATAACATTGCGTTTGTACACTTGTTTTGTGAGACCTCTCCTTGAATACGCTAGCCAGGTCTGGTCTCCATTTTACGGTACACACATCGACCGCATCGAGTCTGTTCAGCGGAACTTCCTGCGCTTCGCTCTTAGGCACCTACCCTGGAATAATTCATTAATTCTTCCACCTTATGAGGATCGCTTGAAGCTTTTGAATATGCACTCCCTTGAAAAACGTCGCATGGTTGCCGATGTAACTTTTGTGCATCAACTCTTAAACGCGAATATTGATTCTCCCGTACTACTTAGCAAAATCTCTTTGCGCGATAGCGCAAGATCCAACTTTAGTATGTATGAACCTATCAATCGCATGTGCATTGTTGTTAATATTAAGGCTGAGCATTTTGACGTTGGCATATCCAAGCATGTTTTAAAAAAACGTCTATTTAATACTTGATTTTCTATTTCCATGTCGCATTGCATGTCATCTCATTCGGTGTTTGGGCTATGTTTAGTTTAACATACTAATACTAACACCGACTAAGTGATGAAACGCATGTATTGTTGACCGTTTATTTTATTAAACGTGTCCATGCAGCGAGCTTGTGTTAAGCTGGTTCTGATAGTCATTATAAATCGGTGTGCAATTGTACGAAATAAAGGGTTTTCACAGCCTGTTCAATATTTGTGCCATTTTTGAAGCAAGAACGCTCAGTCCATTCTTATTATATGTCAGTGATCTGTGGTAAAAAATGTTCTTTTTCTGCTTTATTTTGAAAGAATTGACATAATTAATTAATATAAAACTTTGCTTCTATTAACAAAAAAGATAATTTAGAAAGTGCAGTTGCCTCAAACGGGATTCCATAGTTTATAATCCAATTTATATTTGCAAGCACTGACCGAACACTTCATTTCTGTTTTTTTTTAATTGATATGAAGATTTTAACAGGCACTAGTGGTACTATCAAACTTTGCACAAAATAAACTTCAAACATAAATAGTTTTGAAAAGAATTACTTCCGTACTTTTGTTAAATTTCGCAACAGAATTTTAAATTGCATAAACCTGTTCACAAAACAAAATCACATTTGACAATTCTCCACCCAGCTTTGACAAATATTCCTCCCAGCATCTCACTTACTCCTATGTATAACCTCCTGCTCTTGACAAATTACGCTCATGTACACGAATTTTACACGATTCAACCATTCCTGTTTGCTATATATTCTAAGGTCGACGTAGAGAGCTGACATTTGGTACATGGTGTTTTCATAGCAATAGTAAATAAAGTTTGAAAAATGGACTAAATCTGGTAACTGAAAATATAACTTTATTTACATAATTATTCAAGCACTACAATACAAATATACTAGGTATCTAAATTAGATTGAAGAATAAAGTGCAACTAGAGAAGAAGTAAGTTTTAGTATCACTAGAATATGGAAATATTATTCAAATAAATTCAATAAGCAAAACTACAAACACTTAAAAATTACAATATCTTTAAACTTGTGCGTTCAAGAGCTAAATCGACGTCATTGTCATAAATTTTATTAAAGCAATGACAGCAATAGGCAATGGGTTCATGCTGACCATAAAAGGGTCGGTGATAAGGCACATGTAACAAACAACTTGTTCCAAAGAGAATCTCTCAAGTATTATTGATAAATAGGGAATCATAGGGTATGCTAAGTTAGTTTGTCATTCTGTTTGTAACACCTAGAAATAATGATGGTACAGCAAAATGGATTGATTTTTGCATGTCCATCTGTCCGTCCTCACGATAACTCGAGAACGCGTGTACTTAGAGAGCTGAAATTTTGCACGTGGGCTTTAAAAAAAAAAGTAAAATCAAGTTCGAAAATGGGACAAGTCGGATAATTCCTTCACTACATATTTGGACACTACCTTAAAATGCATCAACGTAGAGAGCTGAAATTATGTCACAGTGTTTTCATTGAAATAGTAAATATAATTTCAAAACTGGACTGAATCGGGCAACCCCATCTTGGTTTTCCATATAATTTAGGATTTTTACGTATACATACTATGAAAATTATCAATCCTAGACGGTTTTAATGTTCAGAAAAGTTCTTCAGAATATGAAATCCTATAAAATTGGTTATAATCAGTTTTTCTGTCCGACGAACCGTTATAGAAATGTATGCGAAAAACCAACAAAATCAAACTTGCACAAATGGGTGACCGTACGAAATTACATACGAGTATTCATCTATGTATATCATTACATCATAAGAATTGGTCTTAGACTAATTCTAGTTTTTTACTTAGTTTTTATCAAATCTAGATGGCGCTGACTAAGGTTGCACTAAATATTTGTTATCATAAGACAAGTTTTTATGAATTTTTAAGAAAAGGCTTCAGATGTGCATTGAAAATTAGAATTACAGTAAACTCAGCACATACATCGGTATAATTTCGTTCTCATGATTTTGCTTTTGTTTTCCACTAATAACAAAAACGTACAACGTTGAATGCGCAACGTTTACTGTAATTCCTTTGTAAGACAAGAAGTAGTTACAGAATTCCGGTCAGTTTCTATAATT
This sequence comes from Dioctria rufipes, assembly GCA_963924295.1. Lineage (NCBI taxonomy): Eukaryota > Metazoa > Arthropoda > Insecta > Diptera > Asilidae > Dioctria > Dioctria rufipes. The sequence continues at coordinate 234,938,529 of OZ002740.1, forward strand.
GTTATGGTAGTACTTGTGAGTGAGTACATTTCATCCCACGCGAGTATTCTTAATGCAGTATGCAAACCGGTTTTTTTAGGAAGAGGTGAAAAGAAGCAAGAGATATCCCTCCAAAGTGTAGAAATATCTCTTTGCTTCTTTTTATCTCTTCCCCAGAAAACCTGTTTGCATACTGCATCGGGAATAATCGTGTGGGATGGCCCATTGGTCGTGAAGTCCAGTCTGTCAGCATGAGTTGACGGCTCACTTCGCGGACAGCGTTGAAGTGCAGTGCACCTCGGCTATTGAGGGAGAGTTAGTAAGGTGGGTAACCCGGATCCTGCCGCTGCCACGAATCATATAAAAAAATCGTGGCTTCAACAAAGCAAAGCACACCGTCCGGTCCTGAAGGTACCCTTACCACTTACCCTTACCTGCTGTGGGAGACATAGATGTATCATCTTCATTGCCGTGCCCCCTAATGACATTGCGTGCAATATTTTGCAATGTCCCTATGATGACCTGAAAAATAGTGAAGTAGCGGACCTATTTCAACCATTGTCATTGAGAAGGGCTCCAGGAGGGTGAAGGAGTAAGAGGAAACTTTATTCTGTAATTACGTTATAAAAATTTCTTTAATAATAAAAAACTATACTAATTGGTCTTCTGGCACGATACAACACCGGGTTTTTATTAAGTAAAATGTCACTGCCGGTTACGTTATGTCCTTAACGTATAATTTCAAGTCAAATGAAGTTCAATCTTTCCTTAATAACCGTAACAAATATAATCTCAAATAGTCTTAAGAAAGATGTAATTTTAAATGAAGTTCTACTCAAAGCATAAGTCCAGCCGATGTCTTCAAATAAAGTTCTACTAGAATGTAATTTCACCTGAAGTCTTATCGGAGACTTAAAATTAACTTGAAATAACGTCTTACTGAAGATCCATTTTATGTAATTTTTTTTTTTTTTTTCAAATAAAGTTTTATGGAAATAATGTCAAATAATGCTTAAATTAACTACGTGATTCTAAATGAAGTCTTATTGTGGACTTTTCTTATTCAACAAGGACATTTAATCTTCTTAAGGTTTCTATATCTTTTTTAGGATTGCTTTTGCATTGGAAACCTCTCATTCAGTCGCGGCCAACACGCATCATTAGTTAAAATTTGTTTATACAATCATCCTTTCCTGATGACAGAATATGTTTTATGTTTTTAAAGGTCGCTACAGCCTACTACTGCCAATGGGCGTAAAACTGTAATTTTACCAAGAATATATATATATATATATTTATGTATACAGGGCGCGACAAAAAAAGTTGACGATTTTCGCCTCCGTACTGTTGCTTAGGGGGGGGGATAGGCGCGTTACAGAGCCCACAAGTGGATATTTTTAGTAGCCATGGAGAGTTTGTTGTCGAGGCGTTTTTTAAAAGTGACTATTCCTGCGTTGCTGCTCAGCGGCAGTTCCGTACGCGTTTTAATGTCGGTCCAAGAGGAACAGTCCCAACTTGTAACACAATTCTGCTATGGGTGAGTCACTCAGAGCTACAGGTTCAACGTTAAAACGGAAGTCGACAGGCCGTCCAGTGTCAGCTCGGACGCCAGAGAATATCGATCGAGTAAGAGAAACTGTGGAAGCCAGTCCTCGGCGAACGGCTCGTAAACAAGCTGCTGCTTTGCACATGTCTGGCCGCTGGGTAAGACGAATATTGCGTTTCGATCTGCATTTTCTCCCATACAAAATAGCTATTGTCCAGCAGTTAAAGTCTAACGACTATGCAAATCGGAAAGCTTTTGCAGATTGATTGGCTTGATAACTGATGAAAAAATGTTCAAAATGAGCGATTTTTGTGATCTTTTCTTGTGGGGGTTCCTTAAAGCAAGAGTTTACACAAACAAACCCCGTACACTGGACAGACTCAAGAGGCCATAAGGCAAGAAATCGCCAACTTGTCTCCAGCAATGTTAGAGAAGGTGTTCGACAGCTTCAATGCAAGACTGGAAGAATCTTTGGTCAAAGAAGGACATCATTTAAAGGACGTTATGTTCAGATATTAAACGGATGAAATCGGTTGTTCTGATGTTATTTTCATTAATTTACATGAACACCCTGTAATAAGCAATAAAACAGTTTGTATCACTTTTAATTTTTGTGTTGTTTTTATTTTAAAACCGTTAGATCCTTTTGCCGCACTCTGTACTTTAAAAGCTTACTCACGTATAATCCAATCCCTTGAACGAGTTCCCTAGAGGCGGAATATTTGCTGTCGACGATCTGAAAAAAATAAGTCTTCCTTTCTCATGGTAGAGTCCCAATAAAGGCGACTACTTCTCCTGTACACTTCCTTTTTTGCCGAACACCAACTAACTCGGAATGGATTTGGCATTATTTTCTTTCTGAGTTGCCCTATGAAAAGAAATACTCTTGACTACGTGTGCACTGATCACTCTACTCACTGGTATGAACATTAATATTAATAGTAATTAAACGGACATACATCGCCTCTGATAATTTATACAGTTGTAAAGTAAACATCTATTTAGATGCAATGATATGAAATTCAAAACACATTTGTTTACATATGATGAGGAGGGATAATGAATATTTGAACGCAGCGTTTAACTGGCTAATTAAATTCTGCAAAAAGCTACAGCAGACTGTATGAGCTGACCTCTGGCCAAAAATGTTTCATACTTCTTAAGGGAGCACTCTTCGCTTCCAAATAATTTCTATGGATAAAGATTTTTTACTTATCTCACGCTTACGTAAGTTTTTGCAAAGACTGTTATCCACTGCCAAGTCAGATCGCCATATCCAGGCATGTAAATATTACGCCAAAACAGTGTTCAATTTTCCTATTCCTTTGGACAAAGATAAGCACTTAATCCCAGTTTCGATCTTTTTTCTCTCCTTAGGTAGCGCTGACTCAGAAAAACCGCGCCAGGGAGACGAGATTCCTTTTTCTTTTCTTTAAAGAACTTCATTTTTCTGAAATCCTTAAAAATTACGAAAAGTACAACTTCTCAAATCTGTGCCTATTATCATGATCAAAAAAGCCTAAACTGATGATCAAAAATAGAGATACCGGGGTTTTGTATGTATGTAGAAAACTATACAATTTATGGAATTTCCAGAGTGGTACATAATAACGTAATGATGGCACATCAAGTAGATAAATTAATTCATCATAGTCGTTGTCATAAAAATTAGTCATATTACTCATATTTTTTTTTAAATGGATGTAAATAGCTCAGATTTCGGAATATAAGTCTTTCTGAAAGAATAATTGAGACCACTGAAGTTTTCTTTTGTATATCTTTATCGAGAACATAAAGGCTTTTGTGGTGAGTCCATGGATCAGGGTAGTGTTTTGGCGGCTTATATACACAATGCTAGGAACACACTTCTCACTGCGAATAAAAAAAAATACAAATTGCAGTCAAAAATGTGTTGCGAAATGGCTGTTCTTTTGAGCTGAACGTATCATGATTTGAAAGTAGGTCAATGACGTGAAGCATCCCGCCATACAATATACGAAAATAGCAGTCATATGTACAAAAAATGGGCTAAAGAGTCATACGTTTTATCTTTTTCTTTTTTTTTTTTTATCTTTTTATCTTTTATCTTTTGAATTCATACAAATCTTTCATAGTGTAACTTTTTATAGTAAAAAATCTAACTGAATTAAACATTCAGTTAATAAAATAAAGAGTATATTATTTATGTGTATAGGTATGTATACAGTACATCAACGGAAAATATAAAGTGTAACATAACATACCCATTTGCACTTATTGTAAAAAGCAATCCAACCGAGGCTAACGCGTAATACATATACCTCTGAAAGCAGAATTCTTGTCATTAGTTATGTCACAACTTTTTTTTCGTCTGATTCTCATGTTCTTTTTATTCATGTTACAAATGAAGAAAAGTTGAAAAACTGCTGAAGACTAGGTTTTTCCATTTTCAGTAAAATCAACAACTGAGGGAAAATATCATTGCTTTCAACTAGCATATTGCCTTCTGCAAATATCTTTACAGACAGACAGCCCAGCTGTTAAGTTGTTTTCCCTTGGTTAAACGTACGAAAGACGTCGTTTTAAATTTCAGTTGAACACTTTATTTACAGCCAGCCAGTCAGTCAGTCATTTATCCATGTCGATTGTTCGTTGAATTATACTGTTTTGCGGTTTTAAAAATCTTTTAATATTTTTATTAATGTTATTGAGGCTTTAAAATTTTTTATAGTTTATAGTGAAAACAGCATAATGTACATGTACGATCCTCCAAATAAAAGTAATTTTAATTCGGTCGAAGGTAAATGAAATTGTCTTAAATAATTAAATGTTGTGTTAAAAATAATGATTTTAGGTTTATAGTGATCTACGACGTGTGATTTATTCCTACTGTAATTTTTATAAAGGCTTATGTTAGAAAAAACTAGTGAAAATTATTTGAACTGTCGAAAAATTTAGTGAAGAAATTAGAATATTTTTTATTCGAAGTAAAATAGCTGAACAAATGAATGATTAAGTAAGTGATTTAATATTACCAGTCTTGTTTGTGGTAGAGTAAATCTAGCTAAAGCAAACAATTGTCTCAATACCATGCTAATTAGGCAACAGTCAGGATGCGTCCAAGATTTTAACCTGAGTCTGAGTTAGAGTAGTGGTGGCATAAACATTTGTTTTAACATTTAACAGATGATACTCAATTAACAGTAATTAGCAATAACACTATTGCTGTTGGTCAGCCCCGTAACCCATCAAGATTTTTCTCTAATATTTAGGAATATAGGACAGCAGCAGTAGACTTTCATCGGGCCGTGTATTGTTTGGCAGCCTTCAGTTAACCTTAGGGTCTCCCATTTAATGGGGATTTTTATCCACACATCTATTTCTCGGTCTCCCTGCTTGACGGACTTCTTGTAATCTTGTTATCGCCGCGAAGTGGCTAATTCAGTTCCACTTTCTTCGTTTTATTTCGTCGTAGAACTTGTCCTGGTCAGAACGTGTTGCCAGCTGTTTTTTAGGTTATCGTGCTGACACCTATTTCTTTCGTGGAGAAATTTTACTAATTTCAATTCAATAATCTTTTGGGATCCCGCATAGACTAAACCATTGTCCTTCAACAATAATCCGCAATGCGTTGATATGATCAACTCAGGGGCGAGATGTTGTTTAAAAGTGGTGTCGACTACGCATCGAAAATTTTGTTCGGCAGTATATTGAAATAGCATATTCATTCGATAACGATCGTTTTCGAACAAGAATTGATTGCTAACTCAATTTATCAGTTTATATGTATGTCATAGATTTGTAGAATTATTCCCTTTATTATTGAATAAGAAAATTTGGTACATATAAATTTTTTTGGAGAAACTGAATTAAAAGTATTTATGTGTATATACCTTAGGGTGGCCTAAAAAACAAGTGATTAAGGTCGTAGTCTGGTAACTTTCAGGTTTTTTAATGCTTTTTTTTTTGGGAAAATAAAATTCAATCGGTTTGATTTTTTAATATATTATTAATATTATCTACTAATGTACAAAAAAAAAAAATTGTGTTTGTTTTTTAATTATTTATTTGTATAGTATTGTAGCACTGAATTGAGTGTCTCAAAAATAAAAGGTGGGTGGCTGGCCGTGGTGATTCCCCCGCTTGAGGACATCTTTTACAAAAAAGGCTAAAAGATTATTGTTCTGTAAGCTTGTCATTCTGGTTAGAACTAGAATTAAATAATTTAGTTAAAAAATAACAAAGTGGTGGACTTCGAAAAAAAGTGACTTTTTTAGTGGAAATCGGGCTGTAAAATTGAAAGTTACGGACGAAAAAAAGAGAAAAGATCCTAGTTCCTACGAACTATTGACGAGTAGAATAACATACCAAATTTCAGCCCAATTGGTTGGATAGAAATTTTTTTATTACCCCTTGGAGTAAAACGCGTTTGAAATTTCCTTTCCAATCCATTTTTACGCTCTTCGAAGATGTTTACGCACAAAGTAACGAACGTACACTAACTGTTCATTTTAAATTTCGATATAACTGAGCTTCAAAATAAATGTATGTGAGGAAACAGGTAAAACTTTTAGTATACACAAAGTTATCCGACGCTTGAATAGGTATAAAGGTACGCGTAAACAATACATAGAGGGGGTCCAGCCGTTTACTCAGCGCGCGCTACTACGAGGCGCTCACATATATGTATGTCCTATAACTTTGTCAAAATTCCGATAAAATTTTTACAGTATATTCTTAATATATAGTAGGTACTTTCGAAATATGAAAAAAAACAAAATCAACTTTTCCAAACAAAGTTACCAGACTACTACCTTAAATGTCTAAATTAGCTAATGTAATTTTAAACTTCTATTAAAAATTTCAGTGCAATTCATTTATGTTTAGAATGGTCGATCAAATCAATAATATAATACAATACAATATTTTATTTATGGCGGAGTACAACAAGAAATTAAAAAAATGACGTTTGTATAATAAAGACAAATTACTGGAGTTTTCAAATTAATACAACTACATATTATTTAATAAAATTAAAATTAAATTAACACATTACATGCGGGGCGTCGCGAATAATTGCTTATGAGCTACCGCGGGCAAAAATTAGAGCATTCGCGTAAAAATTCGCGTTTTCGTAGAATTCTATCTCCTCCTACACTTTTTAACCGACAACAATCATTCATATGTCGTTGGATAGATAACAAATCGGAGCAGTTCATACGGTAGTTTTCGAGTTCGAATTTCGAAAATTTTCGAGGATCTATAGAGGGAAAGTTCAGTTGAGTTTGATTTTTTTTAGATTTTTTTTTCATTATTGTAAAGATTAAGGATGTAGAAATTTTTTAAAAAAATAAAATTTGGATTTTGTTCTCTGACTGGCAAATCGAGCTTGAATATGGTCAATTTTGAACTTATTTTATACTAGAGTTATAGTAATTTTCAATCGATTTTAATGAAATTTGGTATGTGTGCCGGTTTTGCGAAGACACAAAAATTCTGAAAACGTTTTTTCTACTTTTACATCATGCGTCTTTTAGGATACTACGTTTTTCGCCCCGGAGGGGGGGGGGGGGATAACGGCCATTTTTACTCTGGCCCCTTTAACTCGACCATTTCATAAAAAAAAAATGCATATTTGAAAACGACCTAGATTACCCATATTGTACTAGAACAAAATTTAGTCCCCTCCACTCTTTTCTCCATAACTTCACTCCCTCTGCTCCGTTTCTCTTCATTCTTTTTGCACATAGTAGCTAACTCATCTCCCATCCAAGCCAGTCATCTGCCCCTTCCCCACTCACAGCGCAGAGTAGCAAGCAAGTGACAGCATAAATAGTCCTAATTTTCAAGATATTTGAAATATTTTAATAATTTTTTCACTATTAAACTCACTGCGTAGCTTCAGCATAACTATCAAGAAATTCAAATAAACACGTTGAGTCACGTGTAATGTTCGAAAAAACAAACAATTTAAGAGTACAAAAAAACACATCGGAATATTTCACTGATTTAATCGTTAAAATACATAAGAAACTAGTATTTTTTATGAGTATGGTATTTATAAACACAATCACCTACGTGAAGGGGTGTATTCCAAAAACTGCACCTATAACTTAGTCAAAGTTTTCGTTTTGTTTGCCACGCAAACATGACACTGCAGTTGAGCATGCATTTTTTTCCCATTGCTCTCAGCTTTTGATTTTTAAAATAAAAGTCATTTCCCGCTTTTTATTTTTGATTTTTAAATAAAATTCAGTTCCTCATTTTTATTTTTGATTTTTAGAAAGAAAATCGGAAAATAATTTTTTACATATGATTTTTTTAAAACATTCATAACTGTTACGATCTCTGTATATAGTCATTGAACGCGACATTAATTTTAGGATAAGAGGAATCCCTGGACGAGTATACAGGGTGTGTTTCCGCCATGGAAGTCAATAAGGCAGGAGGTGATAGTACTCACCTAGACAAACAAAAAATTGTATTGTTATTCACAAAACACCCTTTACTTACACGGTGTATGATCATCGTTAAGAACTCATTGTATAAACAACCAATGGCCTTTCCAACTCAAGTAGTCTCGTACTCCTCGTCTCTCCGGAGTTATGGCGATCTAGGTTAATTTTTTTTTTTTTTTTTTCAAAAGTTGATTAACATACCAACATACAAAAGCCTTCTAAGAGTTGCCATAAACATTTTGTAAGATAGCATTGGTGTGATCGCAATAAGGCATGCCATTGTTAAGCATAATCCCAAGTTTTCAGTTTCATATACTCTAGAAAGAGGGTAATTCTTGAGAGCAATAGTGGGAAGATCAGATGTATCGACTCCAGTTCATGCAACAATCATGTAATTTGATTTGATCGCATTTTAATCAAGATAGTTACTTATAGCCCAATGGTTTACGCGGTATAAATCATCATTTAGTCTAGAAGCGCAGTTTTCAACGAGACTGCCCGGCCTTACAATTAGGCGTCATCTGCATACATCTGAATGCACGAGCTTTGAATTACTTCCGGCAGATAATTGATAAATACACAAAATAAGAGTGGTCCCAGTATAGAGCCCTGAAAAACAACCGATGGTAGTTGTAGATAAAGACCTTAGCACTTTAACCTAGAGACGTAGCAAATTTCATCTCTATCAAGTGCCAGACGAAGGTCCTCAAGAGGGCGGTCTCACAACTGTGGTTTTTCCGATATGCAGATAACGATTTTCCGCCGGAATTTCGGCGATTGTTACTGCACCATTGCACCGCACGATTCATCTCATTAAATTAATTTCTTAACAGCTTTAATTTCACAAAACACTGAGCTCAATATTACTAAACACTTCAAGCTTCCGACACAATACAATTTCAATTATATAATATCTATTAAAATCGTTCAATTTCACTAATAGTGAATTCTTTTCTGAACTCAAATTCGCACAACCACCAGAACGGTGCTGACACCATTGCTGTTCGGAGCTGTCAAATGTGGAATTACCAATTCTGGTGTGTGCTCGGTGTGGTGAGGTTAGAAAGAACAAACAACACAAAAATCGCGCACAATCAAAAAAATAAAAAATAACCTCAAACGACTGTCAACACCCGAAACCGGAAAAAATTTTGGGTGTTGAGATTTGCAACCAGGGGCAGATCAAAATTAACCGAGGGAGAAAAGATTGCATCTTTGGGTTTGCTACTGGTGTGGTGGGAAGAAAAGTGCACGACAATGACAGATTCGGTGGCAGTGCTTACACCGAGTCGCAGAAAACAATTCACTATAAGTTTCAGTGAACTCCCGGATCTCTGAAATAATTAATTTCGGAAACATCAAAATCTCACTGGCTCAGTCACCGACATTATGTGCATATAACATGCACTGCCTGATTTTCTATTTCATATGGGTCAATTTGTCTTGGCAGGGGTGTGACAATTATCTTAATTTCAAGTTTTACTTTCGATCTATTATTCATATTAAAAGTTCAACAAATTACAGATGCATTCGAAATTATTTCTATTCTTGGAATCTTATCTCCTAGAACATCAAATATTTCTTAAACTTGATTTTTAAAGAAATAAAATTAAGCAATTTTAGTTTGCCTGTTCCTAAAATTAGGTATGGCGGACATAGAAAGGATTACAAATATTGTATTGCCATCTATTCTATATACTTAGTTGGAAACCACTGAACTGAAATTGGAATACTTTGGAGATTTTGTATAGAATTTATTATTTGAAGTTCAGCGGAATAAAATAGTTAAACCAAAAAGAGGCCATATAGAAAAGTGATCACATAATAATGACAAATAATGTAAGCAATTCCAGTAGTATCCAGCAGTCTAATTTATATATATCAGAGGACTCAGTGAGGTCCGACTGTCATTGAATTGCTTAAACCACGTACACTGTATTCGCACGACACCCCGCTTCCTTATTAGTTATTTATTCAATGACTTCAATTCACGCGATAGTGACATTAGTACTCTCGCGGTTATGCAGTATCACCGACGATATGAATCATGCCCTACGCACCGGGCCAGCCCGTGATCACTAAAGGCAATAAACACAGAAGGGCACGTGTTCACAAAATCTTATACCTGATATTAGTTAGGCACTTACTTCCGAAATTATCGGTACCTTTGTCGGCATCTGTCAACCTATCACAAACATTGTTTTGCGTATTTTTTCGTTACAGAGGGTGAATTAATAGAAGGTCTGTTTAATGAATTTGAAAAAGTTCGGAGCGGAGCAGAGGAGCTCAACTTAGGTTAAAGCTACATTTACACGGCGAAAATAGCTTTCGTAAGTAAATTTCATGACGAGTACTTTTATAAAATTTTTGTTTAGACGTTTTTTACGTAAGTAGTGTTCAGCACAATGGATGCAAATAAAATTAGGTCCGGATTTCTCGATATTATTATCTTCTTCCCACTTTCAACTTTCATGACCTTTACTTTCGTGGGCCCAGAAAGTTGAAAGTTACTTTCGTAAGTAGAAGATTTGTATGGAGACGTCAAAATTAAACTACTTACGAAAGCTACTGTTGCCGTGTAAATGTAGCTTAACTGTCTAATTAAAAGTAGATCAGAAAGGAGCAGGCAGCTCATGAAGCACAGGGCGTGCTGTTAAACTAAGAATTTTTCTGCATGTCAGGCAGCTGTCAATTGAACCATCACATTTGACAACTTACATCGATATCGTTTTGGCAAGTATTGTAATCACGTGATTTTGAGTATTTCATATAAAATTTACAAATGAATCAGACTAATAAAAGTTCTGAATTATATGAAGTTAAAGTTTTCCAAATAACAAACTTTTTTAAACCGCACGATTCTAATGAAAGCAAACACACAACCATGCTTCACGCACTAAGGTAATCAAGTGCGTTCGGTTCGCCCTGTATTGTCTTTAAAGAAAAATTCTTAAGACTGAGTTTAGCAACACGTGGCGTTAAGAAACTCTGACTTTTACAACAATTTTGTCTTGAAGATTTTAAAGATTCTTAGTTTAGTAACACGCAAACACTTTTCTGAAATTTTCTGAGATCTGTCACCAAAAAACACAATTGTTTAGATTAATGCAATGAAACCTTATTTTCACACACAAAAACACAATTATTCCACTAGAATAGTTCAAGAATTTAAAACGCATTTATTTGAATTGTATCAGAACTTTCAACACAATTTACAGTTGTCAAATGCCTGCTCTAAACTACTCCTTCGAAAAATGTAGAGCAGAATATCTTGCTCTAGGTCTAGGTCACTCCAGTTAACTTTAGAGCAGGCTCATTGAACCCAGTTCAGCTCACTTTAAGAGTACTTTAGAACAATGTTCTGAATTCATGAAACACGGTTTTCTGCTCTAGAGTAACCTAGAGCAGCTCATTAAACAGACCAATAATTGATTCGTAATAAACCAACCAAGTTCAACTAGTATTTAGGTACTTTATGGAGAGTTTTTCGTTATAGAGAGTTTTCACGTTTGATTGTTATGTACGCTATTTTGTTACCAGTCACAAGTATTTACATAATTAATAACTTCTTCACAATAATTTAAACTTTTTTTTTCTTTCTAGAATTCCAGGAAGCCTTTAATCTCTTTGATAATCGTGGAGATGGAAAAATTCAATTAAACCAAGTTGGAGAATGCTTACGTGCCCTTGGGCAAAATCCAACTGAGTCTGATGTCAAAAAATGTACTCATCAATTAAAGCCCGATGAGCGAATATCTTTTGAGGTATTCCTCCCAATTTATCAGGCAATATCAAAGGCACGTTCTGGTGATACCGCTGATGATTTCATCGAAGGTCTTCGACACTTCGATAAAGATGCTAGTGGTTACATTTCTTCAGCAGAACTCAGGCATTTACTAACAACACTGGGCGAAAAACTAACCGATGATGAAGTCGAACAACTTTTAGTAAATCAGGAAGATTCACAGGGTAACGTAAATTATGAAGAATTCGTTCGGATGATTATGAGCGGCTAGACACAATTTTATCATTATAAATCGTTCTCGTATACGATACCAACCCAATATTTTTTTTTACTTAACATTTTAAGGATTCAAATCCATGTATTACATTTTTTAAAATTGTACCACTTTGTAATTAGTTGCTTGAAAAATGGTTAATTAATAAAAGATATTTTGAATACATTATCGGTGAAGAAGTTTCAAACTCTGCATATGTATTACTATTTTATAATAAATATTATTTAATGTTACCTTTGTTAACAAAAAGGTTGGTCAATATATCAACTATACATACACATTATTTAAACTTGCGTTTTTTTTTTGCTGGAAGGTGACTATTACTATATTAACTAGCGGCATATTATGGTCATAGGTGGACCCACCGGCGATGCTAGGTGATAATAAGTACATACGTCCAATGTATGTAGCTATATAGTAGCTAAACAGAATATCCTGATGGTGAAATAAAATTTGGTATATTTCCATCCTCCCTTAAGAGAGGAAATAAGGGATCAAATTATTACTCGTTGCTTGTCCCCAAATTGTATTGTATTGCTTGTATATTAGCCGGCGCTGGTCATAGCTTGATTTAAGCACGCAGTTCCCAACCAGGTAAATAAGCCATTTACAGAAGTAATTATTTATTTATATTCCAACCTCGATCCCTTTTGCAGTTGCTAAAAAAAAAACCCTTGGTCCCTATACATACTCACTGTAACAGGCAGCTCAATAATTACGTATTTAAGCAATTCACGAAAACCTGGCGCTGCGACCAGCCATATACAACAAATTTTTCGTGCCTAACAAAACAAAGGCCGTCGCACACATCCAGTCCTGAAGGGGCTTTTACTACTTACCATTAACCATATGAAGGCGCAGATAGTATGCCTTCAGCTGCCGTCGCCCCATCCACCGAATCGACACTGAGGGCAGAGTATTTCCAGTGTCCCTGTGCTGACCTGAAATGAGAGTAGTAGCGGACCTAGTCAACCTTCATATGAGAGGGTTCCGGGAGAGTGAGAGGAAAAATAAAGAATGTTTAGTGCATAATTACGTTATAATATTTATCTTTTACAATGGGTACTTTGCTGTTGTTTCCTTAGTGATTATTGTACAGAAGGTACACAGGATAATTCCCTCAAATAACACAATATCCATTGTATACTAACACTTTACTTTTCTAATTTGGATTGAGAATTAAAAGCCTGACTGCTAACATGCTCACAAATTAGGGTTTTCTATTTTCAAATTATTGGATGTTAAAGGAATCGTTATTAAATACTACTCTAAATAGTGCGACATACAAATGCAGTGACCATTAAAAAAAAACTTTCATTTATAATGTAATGATATTAAGAGCTAACGTCTGTGTATGATCATACCCAACTCGTATACAAGCAGAAGCACCAGTAACGTACGAGGCGAATTACGGATATAAAATTCAATGCAACCTAATGCTTCTTGATTATACTTCTGTAAAAAGTATCTACAACTATTTGTACTTGGCTGTTCACTTCTTCGGCTTTGCGTGAATTCAGATATTACCTTGACGTTTAAAAAAAATATCTTTCTCTACAAATACATACTAAGTAAAATTAGAAAACGCATGGAGTATTGCCCAATCTATCAAAGCATCACTGCCGGAGTTTTGCGCTATATAGAATAAATTCACTAAAATTAAATTGAGGGCTCTCCCGGTTCTCCAAATGAATCTGCGATTTCGAAAATTAACACATCCAAATAAATTTAGGATAATATAAACCTAATGCTAATTTGCAGACTTCGCATGTACTGAATGAAAAATTGTAAATTGCTAATGCTTATCACAAACTTAGCATAAATAATAATTGTTAGGTTAGATATCCCTTAGACGGGTTTTATTCTTTAGATAAAGATATAATATCTTTACTAAATATATCTACATAACTACCATTTATATGGGTATATATGTATCTATATCTTTAAAGAATGTAAAAATTGTAAAAAACAATTCTTTTTTTATATATGATTAATTCGACAAAACAAAAAAGACGTTTAAACCTTAAGATCCGCTTCGGCAGAGTCCAAAAAATTTCATCTTCTCCAATATTATAATTAACCTGGCATGCTATACCACTTTCTGACTGTTCCTTAGGAAAACGTTTTGTTGACGCCTGCATTTCTTCTTGATCTAGACTAACTACATCATAATCTTGGACATGTGATGATTCTTTGACGGCAACATAAAAAGATTCTTCTGTAGGTATCGTATTTACTGCTGTGGCTGTAGTATTCGTTGGTTAAAACTACCCACGGATGTACTAATTACAACTCAGAATCGATTCCTCCTTGGCTACACCATATGGAAACGAATCAATCGTCCAATCTCGTCTGATAGTTGAGAAAATATCTCGTCTGATGCTGCCTTGGACCGATTATCTTAAAGCCTTTTTTTGATTTTTCTGCCAAAACTCAATCTTATTCCTTGTTATTGTCAGCTCGTTCCTTCCTCTTTTCTTCAACTTTTTCTCAAAAAATAAAAAAAATTGCTTGTATTGTTTACGGTTGATGGGTTTCGTGGGTTAATATGTATGCAGTATAGGTGAATGAAGTAGCCCAGGGGGAAATGGATGCAACACCGCTTCGAAGCCGTATTGCATCTTTCGCATGTACATATCTTCGACTCATTTTTGCACGGAAGCTTCGATGAATTTTGCACACCATGTCCTAGAGACGGTGTGATGCCTTAGTGCAGGAGTAAATGTCGATGAATAATCTTCGATGAAAACGTCAATGAATAATCATCGAGAAAACCTCAATGAATACTAATTAATTAATTTATTTTTGCAGGTCCAGGGGTGGTACTTGTAACTTGAGTCGAGTAAATTTGAAACGACTATATAGTTACATTTCACGCTAAAATATATCTAATAAGATTTTTTTTATGTAATCCACCTATTAGAAGTCGTTTTGAGTTTATTCGACTCAAGTTACATAGTATCGTCACACCAGGAAGGAATAGATTTTGGATAGAAAAGGAGTTTTTGATCGGTTATTGCTATTCCAGGAAAATATTTGGAAATTTGAAAAATAAACAAAATATCTTTCAAATTAAACGTATATTTCACATGAGCTGAAGATAATTTACAAAAAAAATAAGGAGATAATTGAACAAATTTATTTTCTAATCGGATATTTAATACAGTACTTTATTGCTAAAAATAAAAAATTCATAGCGTAAGAGCACTGCACACGAACCAGTAACCGAATATTCCTATTACTAAAGAAAATAACTTTTTTATCACATGAGCTTTATAATTTTTACTCGTAGTCAAGCCAATTTGAACTAAACACCTGAAATTTTCAACTGCATCGACGTTTACGCAGATAACTAAACTCCAAAAGAGTAAAAAACAATCGTGTACATTCAGGCACCCCGGTCACAGTATATATCATACAGTAGAATAGCTTAGAACTAACTACTGAAAAGTGAATTTTAGAATTTCAATTAAAAAAACATAACCTTAAAATTTCTCCCACAAGAGGGAACTATTAAGTATGATACGGATATAAATAGGCGAACAGTAGCTAGCTGCACGACCGTTGACGGAAGTATTAGTTTTATGTATGTACACATATCGGCAATCGGCGACAAATGTATTGTTCCATTACTAAACAGCTGTTTGACGGTAAAGTGGCGTCATTTTGCCTCTTTCCCTCTAGTAAAAGTTTAAGAATGCCATCAGTTCTCTTTCTTCCACTTTAGATTTACATAGGAATCCATGTATTAAAAATTGACTAGTGTGTTAGTTAAAACTGTAGGTATAATATATACAGTATTTTTAGGTAAATGCATTTCTTCGTTTTAATTATAATTGCGTCATGACATTTGTGCTTCTAGGAAATATATAACGGAAATAACTTTTTTCTGTTTTTGTTTACGATATTGCGATTGCTTTCAGCTTTGGATATCTCCCTTCTCAAAACAAATGCAATTTAGTTCAACTTTAAATTCAGTTCCCCTAATTAACATAGTTGAATTCAGTTTTTTTTTTATTACATGCATTTTAAATACTAACATCTTAATTTTGTACTCAGGTAATAATTATTATTCTATTTTATTTCAAGGCATAATTATAGATTGAGCGTAAGTTCAATGTTATTCCAACTGAGTACTAAAAATATAAAATACAAAACGATAGCCTATAATCACAGATAAGCATACAGATTTCCAAGGTAAAGTTTCTAAATTTAATTCCCATTTCATTCCCAGCAATAAACATTTCTAATATACATAATATGGAACATAACACCTTCCCCAAAGGAAACGCATATTCAAACGCATACTCTAAATATTACAAACAACATGGATTTAGAGAAACTCCTAGAATCCATTCGTTTCTAAAAAGATCAGGAACACATTCCTCTCAAACCCATAAACAATCATCTTATAACACCACTATGCACTTTCATACTTGACAATCGCTTTAATCATATCTATTATCGGTGCCTATCTGTATATTAAATACAATCGAAAAACGCGTGAATTTAAACAACACTTCCAGAACAAGAACTGGAAGATATGTCTACGCCTGAACCACAGTATATATCATACAGTAGCCCAGCTCTGTCAAAACTGTCAAGTGAGTAGGATGCTTCTATAAAGAGACTATACTTTCTCTTTCAACAGTTTTAACTAACATACTAGTCAATTTTTAATACATGGATTCCTATGTAAATCTAAAGTGGAAGAAAGAGAACTGATGGCATTCTTAAACTTTTACTAGAGGGAAAGAGGCAAAATGACACCACTTTGCCGTCAAACAGATGTTTAGTAATGGAACAATACATTTGTCGCCGATTGCCGATATGTGTACATAAATAAAACTAATACTTCCGTCAACGGTCGTGCAGCTAGCTACTGTTCGCCTATTTATGTCCGTATCATACTTAATAGTTCCCTCTTGTGGGAGAAATTTTAAGGTTATGTTTTTTTAATTGAAATTCTAAAATTCACTTTTCAGTAGTTAGCTCTAAGCTATTCTACTGTATGATATATACTGTGCCTGAACCAAGGGATATAAGGTTTAACATAACTCCTGCTCCTAACAGAAAAACTGCACAGGTTTTCTCCGATTAATGTTATAATATATTTTACAAAATATATACATTATATATGCGTACATCCAATGGACTCATGTTTCTAATCAACATAAATCCAAAATTTTAAGTACAGGAATATAACAATGACAAACGGACACAGTAACCTTTTCTATCCAATTTATAGCATACCCAACAACTCTCATCTCCTTCCCAACATATAATAAACAATACAAAGGAAGAAAAAGGATACATTTCTTTTAATATCAGATTCGGTAACTATACAGTACGAAAGAAAAAAAATAGAGGAAATAGGTATATTAACCTATTAAAAAATAAACACGTAAATTATCCCATAAAAAATGACACAAACGCAATTAATATTTAAAATAATGTAAATGAAAAGTGAAAATAGAATTAAAAGTAAATAATAACATAGTATATAAAAAAAAAATACAAAATAAAAACAATCCTTTTTGTAATGAACATTATATACAATAGATATAATATGTAAATTACATTGTATTGAATAAAACCTATTAATAATAATGCAATAATTTATTAACCATTCGTGCGGTTTCATCCCAATTTTATTATATAATGTAACGTTAAATCTTCTTCCGAAAAAAAAGTCATAATAATGTAGAATATATACGTAGAGCTAAAATAATATAAATAAAATAACTCGTTCTATATCTGTAAGGAAATTTCCTTTAAATTTAATAATTACTGTAATAATATAAATATATATAGTTATACATTCATATTTGAATATGTACATAGATATTAGTTTTAGTATATCTTAAAATTTTTTGTAATCAGTTAAAGCCAACTACATATAATGTTTTTTTTTCCTTTTAATATGTATATAAAATTTAGAGATCTTATTAGGAAAGAACGTTTTCTTTTCCGAAAGAATAAAACTTTCTTTTCCCCAGGGGGGAGGGATGTTGTGACTCAGGTGCCCAATACCCCGAATCACAACCATAAGGTCAATATATCAATATATTGTGCTATACAATATATTGATATACTTCATAAATGACCCTGAAAATGAAAAATTATTTCATATTAAAATATCAATATCAATATTTAAAATGCATTTAGAAATGCATTCCCATATTATAACAAAATGCAATTTAAAAAAATTGCATTTTGTTATCAGACACACATTCCACTCACACGGTATGCATACTTACCTACATACAGTGTTTTCTTACTTTTTTTCCGTATGTACACGCGCCCTCTTAAAATTAATATTTCAAGACGGGCGCACAAGTGCATATCGGATTACAGTTTGCATATAGCTTGCATCAAAACTTTTGTACATTTTCTCACGTACGATTTTTAACGTCGTAAGAAAACAATAAAAATATAAAAAAGAACTTTTTCAAGATATCGTGGGTACCTGGGTGCAATATGCCAAAACCTCGAGGAGTTTTTCTTTCAACCACCGGGCGAGTAAGTTTAGGAAGCGGGTGATGTTAAAAAGTCAATCGAAACAAAACATAATTGTAAAGTATCAAAAAATCAATAAAAATAAAAATTTAATTGTGAAGTATCACCGAATCAATTGAAATAGGATTTAATTAATTTAATTGTGAAGTATCAAGAAATCAAGCAATATAAAATATTGTTGCGAGCGTGGCTTTCTGGTTCGTTATTTAAAACACAATATTAAATATTTAATATACAAGTTCTTTATTTAACTCTAATCTTAACAATTCACAAACTTTCAATTAATCAACTACACTTTAATTATCGCTTAATACTGTACTTTCAATTATCGCAATCTAATTACAACACTTCCGCACGTTATTACTTTCGCTTGTTAACACTGCAACGTCTAAGACAAGACTCTTGTTCTGGCTATGACAACTGTTATATTTATACCCTAGAAACTCTCCAGATTATTCTCGAGTGTTCTATTTACCAGATGCTTCTTGACTGTTCTATTCATTCTATTCCTGAACCTTCCTGTAGATACCATAATCAATTCTCCGAACCTGAAGTCGTTTACTCTCCATTGCCAGTAGATGTCACCAGTTGTCTCTTTCTATTGTACGTAACACTGCCCCCTTCTTAAATTTGTTCGTCCCGAACAACAGGTGGTCCACAGTCTTGATGCTCGTAGTATTGACACAAGCGGTCCAAATGAACAATTTTATGCTTGCCTCTTGTGCCACGCTGAATCCTGTATACCACGTCATTAATTCTAGGTACTACTGAATACGGTCCTTCCCAGTGTTATGGTTGTATGTTGAAGTGATTGGTCAGGACGTGAAGTCCAAACTGCCAGCCTAAGCTGACAGATCACTCGATGACAGCGATAGCACAGGGCGGCACGCTAGCACCTCGGCTAAGGGTGGCGGAGAGTGTGGGGGAGTTCCCGAAATAACCTGCCGCCTGTCATCACCCATAATCAAAAAATTTTCGTGCCTACTTACACCAAGCCTAGCACACACTCGTTCCTGAAGGGACCCTTACGTCACTTACCTGCATTCCATGGAAGGCGCAGATGGCATGCCTTCCTTGCCAAGCCCCATCCTCCCATTGACTTTGGGTGGCACAATCGTCCAAAGTCCCTTATTGACCTGTCTGAAATGTCAGAAGAGCGGACCTATTCGACCATCATTCCGAGGGGGCTCCGGGATAGTGAAGGAGAAGAAATTTAAACCTTACGATTCCATTACGTTATAAATATTTATTAAACACGGATTGTCATACTAATAACTAGAGACATAGCTATCTTACCTAATGCTGACTGATAATACGGGCAGCTCGTATACACGCTCTCTTAAACCAATACTTTTAATTACAAAGTCATACTATTTCATTTATATCTATACAAGTCACATTAGAAATGCTTATTTATTTATATTTTCTTAATTTTGGTCGTTTTTGTTTTCTATTTCTTTCTAGCTAGGTCAACCCTGGGACTATACCACATCTAATCTTCGAGCTCAAAATGATTGCATGGCCTGTTAGATGTCGCAAACAGATTCAAAAGAACTGCCATAGCCAGCCTGAGTTTTGTCTTTTTATTTTGTTACCAGCGAAATTGAAACGCCCTTACTTAGGACATGATACTGGCTCCGACCCCAGTGGGAATGTAATATTTAATGATTTTTCAATATAATGTTCAAATAAATAGCACAATAAAATAATCGAAAGAAAATATACTGATAATTTACTCACGTGTCTTTCAGTCCCTCGAAGGAGCTCCCTGGAGGCGAATATATGACAATTAAAATGCTGCAAATTGGAAAGTTAGGATATTGTTCATTTGTAATCTTAATAGTCTTGTCGTAAGACCCAATCGTTATTCTTTGCATTAGAGAACTTTGTCAACCCGATGAGTAGTGGTATCATTCTGGCAGTGTCGCCTAGTGCTAAGATTTCATAACCTGATTACATTACAAAGCTAATGCGAATAATGCCCCGAATTAGGTAAACAATCAAAACAAGTCGGGAGTAGCGGATCAAATTAAAAGCACTATGGCTTGTTGACACTTCTCATGTGTTCATGTAAATTCACAATTCTATGCTTGTCTCAACCTTAACGTTTTAACCTCTAAATTCCCTACTCTATAAATTGATGTGAAGTTCTGATTCTTTGTTGTACTTTACACAAAAACAAAAACTTTCCGGCTCTTAAAATCTCATCTAATGTTATTGACGTTTTTCTTTTTTTCAGGATTTATTAATTATTTTTGTTTCTTATATACTAGTAGACAAAGATTGTCATGTCCGAGAGTAATCTTATAAATCGTTTCTTAAAGAAACTAAATTCCTAGTGTTCTTTCAAAAATTATTGCTATCGATTCCTGTCCTTATCCTACTTGCTAAACTTTTTTTTCATCATTTCTCTTAACGTTGTCCCCAATATGCGTAATAAAAGCAATATTTCAGAAAAAGAAATTTTAAGTTCCTGCAAAAACCTTATTACGTTCCTTCTTTTGCCTTTATTTCCTTTACAGCTACTCGATTGTTCCACTATTCTTTTACTGCCACATGCTCTTCAGGAAAATCAATCAGACAGCCTCGTATCGCATTTCCAGAAAAATCCAGAATAATCCACGTTTCCTTTTGTGATATTTAGTTTTCTTCCTCTTCTGGTTGAGTCGAATCCTCATGAATTCTCAACCTCTTCTTTCTTTTCGGCACTTTCTCAAACTTTATACTTTCACTTTATGCAATAATATAATTTTCATCTATTTCCCGTAAATTAAAAAAAACTTCTTGTATCTCCCGCTTCAGAGCTCTTCTCCCCCCAAAAAAAACTTTTTTTTGACACCTTCCTCTACTCTGTCACATCGACGTCTCCCAACGAGAACGAGGAACCGCATTTTTCTCGGTCGGAGTGCGTTCAATTTTTTTATGCTTGACGCAGCCGGCCTACATGCTTCAGCGCGTGTAGCATTTTGCTATATGCAAGATACTAGGACCATAACACCAGTGTTGTTGCAATTTTGGAGAACGTCCCTTACGTCGTAGAGCCAAACAAGATTGTAGAGCCAAACAAGATCACCTTCATTAAATCCTGCGGAATTAGCACGTAGGTCATAGCGGGTCTTCATCCGATCAGTATTTGTTGCTAATTTCATCCTCGTGGCCTCGTGCACATCAGCTAATTGTTGTTTGAGCTTCGATACGTAGTCTTCTGGTAACTTTTGTTCACCTCTGGGGGTACCGAATTTGAGGTCGCTAGGTAAACGCATCTCTCTTCCGAATATGACTTTAGCTGGGGTTTGTCCGGTAGTACTATGAATAGCTGATCTATAAGCCATTAGGAATATAGGAATGTGTCGATCCCAATCGCGTTGATGATAGTCAACTACTTTCTTTAGATGCTCGATCAATGTTCTGTTGAAGCGCTCTACCATGCCATCAGATTGTGGGTGTAGAGGAGTTGTTCTAGTTTTTCACCTACGTATAACTTAACAAGAATAAGGAGAACAATGAGCAAATCTTTAAATCTTGTTTAAATTACACTGGAGAGCACCGACGAAACAAGTCTATGAGATAACAAGTCGCTTTAAAATCACGCAAGTTATATAATTGAAGAAACCAGGGACCAAAAATAACTGGTGTTTTGAACATTTTAAACAAAAAAAGTTGGGATAAATCATGATCGTGGAATTTAGTGGAATATACCAAAAGATGTCTCGTGAAACCAGTTTAGATTCCTGTAAAGCTTTTGAGAACTTAACTTTTTATAAAAACAAGTAAAAAAGCTAGAATTGGTCTAAGACCAATTCTTATGATAATGAATGCCCGTATGAAATTTCGTATTGTCACTCTTCTGTGCAAGTTTGATTTTTGAAGTGGTTTTTCGCATATATGTCTAGAACGATTTGTCGGACAGAAAAAATGATTAGAACCAATTATATAGGACTACGTATTCTGAAGAAGTTGTTAGTACAATAAAAATGTCTTGGACTGATCGTTTTAACAGTATACGTAAAAACCCTAAATTTTTATATGGCAACACCCAGAAGGAGTTGCCCGATTTAGGCCATTTTTGAAATTTTATTTGCTAGTATAATGAAAACACTATGTACCAAATTTCAGCTCTCTATGTCGACGCGCTCTCAGGCAGTGTCCTAATATATAGTGGAAACCGAAAATTTTTGTATGGCAACCCCACGAAGGAGTTGTCTCATTTTAGAACTTAATTTTACTTTGTGGTTTAAGTCCGTGTACAAAATTTCAGCTTTCTAAGTATACGCGTTCTAGAGTAATCGTGCGAGAAGACGGACAGACAGACGGACGGACGGACAGACGGACGGACATGCAAAATCAAAATAACTTTTAATATTATGCGTGGGTGTCCAATCCATTTTGCTCTACCATCATTATTTCGAGGTGAATGACAAACTTAGTATACCCTATAGATTTCATCTAGGGTATAAAAATCTAAATAAACTAAGCTGGAAAGGCTTCTTATTTTTGCAAAAATAGAAAGCCAGCTTGGCTTTTTATTTTTTTCTGGCAAAAATAAAAAGCTAGTTTGACTTTTTATTTTTTCGAGTTGGCAGTAACATGTTTTGAAGCCGGAAGTATAAAAAACCAATCTGGCTTCTTATTTTTAGAGACCGAATCAGTTATGAATTTTTACGAAAAAAGCTTAATTTACTTGTTATTTCTGGCCGGTAATAGTTTGAAGGCTTGATACTTTCTTCGGTAAAAATATAAAAAGTGAGCCCGGCTTTTTATTTTTTCTATAGCCAAATTGGCTTTTTATTTTTGCCAGATACAATAAAAAGCCTTTCCAGCTTCGTTTTTTTTAGCTTCAAATTATTATTATGATTACGGTGATGACATTAACTCAAGCCATTATCCATTGTTTACAATGGGGCGTGTGGATGATTCTTTATCTTTACATTTCCAAATGTAGCAAACTAACAGTTCAGTGTTGAAATGGATTTTGGTCAAAATTACAAGTAATGAATTTTTACATTTGCATTAGCAATTAGTAATCTAATCTAGCTACCTAGTGTGAGTTGATTTCCCAAACCGAAAGTTTGATTGTTAAGGCACTTCACATCATAAACAAGAACCGCAAAAAATGTAAACCAAAAAACTCAATTTATTCCACTTTAAAACAACAATTTTGCTCCAATGATTAGTAAAATCATGGGAAATAGAATAAACTAATAATTTTACTAATAAAATAGTATATGTAACTAAGCTGGAATTTAAAATACAGTTTTATATATTAGTCGCTTATTACGACAAACTAATACCTAAAGAAAACCAATAATGTGTTTGGATTAGACCATGATTAAAAGAATACTTGATTTCCAAATCCCACTAAACAGTGATATAAAGATTGAGAATTTAAAAGCAAGTAAACTGATTACCATATTCCATAACTTTGAAATTAAACCCTAAATGTCAGTTACAAGATTTTAGTAATCTTATTCAATTTTTTTTTTATATACATACGACTACATTTTTATAACTTTTTCTTTTATTTTGGTCTTGCTTCTTAGGCTGACCATCACCGTTTCCTCTCGTTCGAGAATTTCAATTATATGTCGTCGTGGTCCCCCTGACTCAGTTTTAACCGACAGAGGTCCAAACTTTTTGAGTCAATTATTTCAAGAGGTATGTAGTAAATTGATAAAAATAAAAAAAAATCTATACTACCCCTTACCATCTTCAGACGCATGGTGCGTTTGAACGTAGCCACAGAACTTTGTCGGAATATCTCAGACATTACACTAATCGAGATCCTCTTACATGGGATACGTGGATCCCATACGCATTATTCGTATACAATTCAACTCCCCATACCAGCACTGGATATACATCTTATGAACTTTTGTATGGATATTCCATTAATTTGCCGAGCGTAGTACGACAAAAGCCTAATATATGATATAACTGTGATTGCGCTAATGAACTCACATCGCGTTTGCAACACTGCCATCAAGCGGCTCGTGAATTTGCCATCTCAAAGAAAAACCAATCAAAAATGTACTATGATAAATGTAACGTAGGAGATGAAGTACTCATAAAAAACCAAACAAGGCAAAATAAACTCTCTGCTCTGTGGGAAAGCCCCTTTGAGGTCGTACATATCCCATCCGAAGAAAATAAAATAGTCAAAGTGCGTAAGAAGCATAAAACCTTGCATAATAATGACATAAAGCCTTTTATGGATTAAACTCATTATCATAACTGTAAATAATAAAATTTTACTGGCTATACTGGCATTATTCCCGTGGGTGAAATATAATCCAATCAAATCAGACACCACACTATATCAAATACAGGAATAGCGGAAATTCTCAATAAATATTATCTTAGAATAAAAGATCTCACACTGCGAGTTTTCAATGTAAGGATTTCTCAATTGCAAGGATCTATTTACCTCCAGTAAATATCTCAAACTTCGTATCTGTTCTAAATGAAACTAATTCAGATATT
Organism: Dioctria rufipes; assembly: GCA_963924295.1. NCBI lineage: Eukaryota > Metazoa > Arthropoda > Insecta > Diptera > Asilidae > Dioctria > Dioctria rufipes. The sequence continues at coordinate 234,963,509 of OZ002740.1, forward strand.
TCATCAAAGGTAGCAGTGATTAAATATACAAATGGTAATGATTAATACAGGGTTTTCCAATAAGAGGTGTTATTTTGATATTCAAAGAAAAATACCATTTTTTGAGATAAATGATCGGATCTTTATTTCATTATAAATAGGAAGGTAATGCCGTTAATAATGGAAAATAACATCAGCCAAATGACCACCACGACCACGCCTACAGGACCATATCCTTTTCATGAAATTTTCCATAACCAAATCGTAGCGCCGTCTTGTTGAAAGTAAACGTTGTCCAGATCAATACCATCCAATTTCTGGCCATAAAAAATCATTAATCATCTGTCGATAGCGCAATCCATTCACCGTAACTGTTGCTCCAGCCTCATTTTCGAAAAAGTAAGGTCCAATGACCCCTCGGGACCATAAACCGCACCAAACAGTCACACGTTGAGGATAGAGAGGCTTTTCAACAATAACTCTTGGGTTTTCCGAGCCCCAGATGCGACAATTTTTCGTGTTGACGAAGCCATCGAGATGGAAATGGGGCTCATCACTCAAGATGAGTTTTCGATGGAATTCCGGATCATTTTCATGCATTTCAAGGACCCAATCAGCAAAGACTCGACGTTGTTGATGATCGGCCGGCTTGAGTTCTTGTGTTAACTGAACTTTATAAGCCTTAAGACCCAAATCTTTATGCAAAATATGGTGTAATGACGTTTGTGGAATGCCTAATTCCAAAGAACGACGAGGAATGGACAAACCTGGGTTTTTTTCAACACTTTGGGCTACAGCAGCAATATTCTCGGCTGTTCTTGAGCGACGTGCACAGGTTTTATTCTTCACATCACTAACTTGTCCCGACAGCTCGAATTTTTGTACCAATTTCTGTATTGCGGTCCGACAAGGTGCTTCACGACGACCCAAAAATGTTCAAGTTTTACGAACCGTCTCTGCCACATTTTCACCATTTTTATAGTGAATTTTAATAATTTCAATGCATTGTTGAATCGTGTATCGTTCCATTTTTATTAATGGCGTAGTTTCTACTTGTTAAATGTCAAAAAATGACAGCTCCAAAAGTGACATCTACCGAAATAGCGGGCTAATTAAAATACCACCTCTTATTGGAAAACCCTTTATATAAAAAACAAAGCCAAAACTAAAGCAGAAAGAGAAAACAATTTATTACAAAATTTTCAAAATGCATAAAATTATTTTGTAAAATAAAGAAAAAAATAATACCTAAAATATCAATAATTAAGATTCATTTAATTTGTATACTACACAAAAGATTTTTGTTTAAATGCTAGATATTAATACATAAAAAAAATTTACTAATAAAAAAATATATATGAAAAATAAAATTGATAAATAATAATAAAAGAGAAAAATATTGTTATATATCATATCTATCATACACTGAAAAAAATTTACATGGCAAAATTTGCTAAACCTTTAGGAGCACTTTTTTATAGGAGGTGTAGCAATAAATTGTTAGTTTTCACAATAGCAATGGCAAAATTTGAAATGTGTGTTGCAATAAAGGATATGTTCATCGCAAAATTTCCAAACATTTTTGGAGATGCTTTTATGGTCATATAAGCATAGAAAATATAGCAAATATGATAATATTTTCCAAATATGGCAATATATGTGGGAGATTTTGAAAGTGCAATTAATAGTAGAAATTGTTATCCTAAAAAAGTATAGGGCTTTCTCCAAAACAAATAGGATTTTTGTTACACGGAAGCTATTTTTACAAATTAATAATAAAATCTATTAAGTATGAGTCCCAAAAAAGTTAAAAATAAAAAAAAGGTGTGATTTAAGTAACTAACTTCAGAATTTTCACTGAAATACAATATAATACAATATAACCAGCCATATTTTATGGCACTTCATCATAAAGCGCATATTCGAAGTTACAATCTATATAGTCGAAGTTACAATCTATATGGCAACACATAACACTTAAATGTAATATACACGCGCAATAGGTAAAGTGTATGTGCATTAAAATAACAGAATATCAAGCCACCACTGCTTGTTACTGTCATTGTCGGCATTTTAACTACAAAGTAGAAGTAATAAATAGCCATTCATATTCTATGGCACTTTATCATAAAGCGCATATTCAAAGTTGCAATTTACATGGTCGAAGTTGCAATCTAAATGGGAACATATAACACTTAAATGGAATACATGCGCAAATAGATCAGTGTATGTGCATTAAAATAATATAATATCAGGCCACCACTGCTTGTTAGAAGACTACGTATCGGAGCTCAAACAACAATTAGCTGATGTGCACGAGGCCACGAGGACGAAATTAGCAACAAATACTGATCGGATGAAGACCCGCTATGACCTACGTGCTAATTCCGCAGGATTTAATGAAGGTGATCTTGTTTGGCTCTACAATCCGAGATGACGTAAGGGACGTTCTCCAAAATTGCAACAACACTGGGAAGGACCGTATTCAGTAGTAACTAGAATTAATGACGTGGTATACAGGATTCAGCGTGGCACAAGAGGCAAGCACAAAATTGTTCATTTGGACCGCTTGTGTCAATACTACGAGCATCAAGACCGTGGACCACCTGTTGTTCGGGACGAACAAATTTAAGAAGGGGGCAGTGTTACGTGCAATAGAAAGAGACAACTGGTGACATCTACTGGCAATGGAGAAGTAAACGACTTTAGGTTCGGAGAATTGATTATGGTATCTACAGGAAGGTTCAGGAATAGAATGAATAGAATGAATAGAACAGTCAAGAAGCTTCTGGAAAATAGAACACTCGAGAATAATCTGGAGAGTTTCTAGGGTATAAATATAACAGTTGTCATAGCCAGAATAAGAGTCTTGTCTTAGACGTTGCAGTGTTAACAAGCGAAAGTAATAACGTGCGGAAGTGTTGTAATTAGATTGCGATAATTGAAAGTACAGTAATAAGCGATAATTAAAGTGTAGTTGATTTATTGAAAGTTTGTGAATTGTTAAGATTAGAGTTAAATAAAGAACTTGTATATTGAATATTTAATATCGTGTTTTAAATAACGAACCAAAGGCCACGCTCGCAACAGTATATTAGAATTAACGTATATCCGTTATGTATTCATGGAATAAACTGACTCTTCTTTTTCCAAAAAAAATCTTTCTTTGTAGTATCTGTAGGTATGGTTGCGTAGCTTACGTTCAGCTCGATTTTTTTATGATCATGCTCTTGTTTTAAATGAACAGTGTTAAGAAATTTCTATTGGTGTAGTATGGATCCACACCGTGCTCCTACGGGGAGTGCGGGTCCTGGTTTTAATTATGATAACTAAATACAAAATAAAAACAGCGTATTCACAGGAAAGAATGGAAATTCGCAATTACAACTGATATATATATATTGTTGCGAGCGTGGCCTTTGGTTCGTTATTTAAAACACAATATTTAATAATTAATATACAAGTTCTTTATTACACTCTAATCATATAAAATTCATAAACCTTCAATTAATCAACTCAACTTTAATTATCGCTAATACTGTACTTTCAATTATCGCAATCTAATTACAACACTTTCGCACGTGTATTACTTTCGCTTGTTAACACTGCAACGTCTAAGACAAGACTCTTCTTCTGGCTATGACAACTGTTATATTTATACCCTAGAAACTCTCCAGATTATTCTCGATTGTTCTATTTTCCAGAAGCTTCTTGACTGTTCTATTCATTCTATTCCTGAACCTTCCTGTAGATACCATAATCAATTCTCCGAACCTAAAGTCGTTTATTTCTCCATTGCCAGTAGATGTCACCAGTTGTCTCTTTCTATTGCACGTAACACCGCTCCCTTGTTAAAATTGCTCGTCCCGAACAGCAGGTGGTCCACGGTCTTGATGCTTGTAATATTGACACAAGCGATCCAGATAAACGATTTTTCGTTTGCCTCTTGTTGAATCCTGTATACTACGTGATTTATTCTAGTTACTACTGAATACGGTCCCTCCCAGTGTTGTTGTGAATTTGGAGAACGTCCCTTACGTCGGTTCGGGTTGTACAGCCAAACAAGATCACCTTCGCTAAATCCTGCTGAATTCGCACGTAAGTCATAGCGGGTCCTCATCCGATCAGTATTTGCCGCTAATTTTGTCCTCGTGGCTTCTTGTACATCAGCTCTCCTTTCCAATGTGGCTCTGACATTACACTTATACATTTCCTTTCTGCTGCTATGTGGCGGCCCTTTGTAAGAAGCACACACAGTGCATCTGCGATACCACTTCTCCACGTCCTCCCGCATATGTAGCCAATAAAACTTTTCTCGTATTTTAGAAATTGTTTTATTCACTCCCAAATGTTCTCCAGATGTTCCACGATGGATTTTACCTAGAACATCCTTGACCTTTGATGCCGGCAAGACTATTTGCATTCGGAATGATTTTCCGTTAGGTGCCTCCCATTTGCGTTTTAAAATACCGCATTCCACATGAAGAGAATTCCATTGAGCCCAGTAGCTTTTCAGATTTTCACTCACCCCTGAAATACCCTTCCATTCTGGTCTTTCTATATCTGCTTTCCAAGCAAGAATAGGCGATATGTCCGGATCTTCTCGTTGCGCTGTTCGCAAGTTCTCGATGTCCCAACCTGTTGATGGTTCCACAGTTACCAACTGTATAGTTGCTGTTGTTTCTTTTTCTTCCACCCGGCCGCAATGTTTGCATTCAAGTTTGCATGGACGTTGTACAAAGGCTTCTGCATTTCCATGAATAAGTCCTTTCCTATGTTGCATCTCAAAGCCATAAGGTTGGAGTCTAGTCGCTCCAAGAATAGCTTGCTCTCTAGTTCGCCAACTTGGACATTGTTCTCTTTCTTTCTTTTCTGTTGATTCCCTTCGACGGCGCTTCCTGCAGTCGCTTTGAAGGTGTCCCAATTTATTACAATCCCAGCATCGAAGAACACTACGTGAAGGGTTGCTCAGTGATAACTGCAATCTATTGCAAGTCTGCTGCCCAGCTCGATATCTTTGCAATTCCACTCTCCTCTCTTCATCTAGGGATTCCACTCGTCGGCGTTTTCTGCAGACTCTTTGTAGGTGTCCCGGTCTATTACAATTCCAGCATTGCAGAATACCACGTGAAGGAGTGCTCCGTGATGGCTGCATTCTATTACAAGTACATTCGTTCACCGAAATTTCTCTCATTCGTACTGCACTCCGTGAAGCTTGTCTGGCGGATTCATACACTAATGCATAGGCTAGTGCTTCTGCTGTTGATTTCTTTCCTGATAGCCTTAACGCTTGTTGTAAATTTTGATCTGCAATAGCGTTCACAAATGCCTCCGTAGCCACTTCATTGAGAAAATCCGCATTCACGCTGGAGTATGAAAGATGCGCTAATCTTTCCACATCAGCCTGCAATTGTTGTAGTGATTCGCCATGCTTTTGAATCCTGTTGCGCAACTGTAGGCGATATACTTGCTGCATGTGCTCATCTCCGTAACGTAATTCTATCACCTGTACTAATGAAGAGTAATCACGTTGATTTTCAATCGGTACAATTTGTAAGAGTTCTGACGCAGGAGCTCGAAGTGCTAACACCAGAGCTATAGCTTTGTCTTCATCATTCCATCCATTTACCTCTGAAGCTGCCTCGAATTGTCTCTTGAAAATATGCCATGAATTTTGTCCATCAAATATTGGAGGTTTCATTCTACCTGCGCCAGATATTTCAGCTGCTACGTTTAGAGGCTGACGATGCCTTATTCTTTCCAGATCTGCTTTAAAACTGTCAAGCTGTTCTGTAACATTTTGTTGTACTCCCGACACTTGTTGTCGAACTTCCAACACTTCCTGCTGGATTTCCTCAATTTTAACATTTTGTTCGTCTAATGAACCTTTCAGAAAATTCTTCTGTTCCTCCAAACAAGTTTCTAGACAATTCTGCAGAGAATTCTTTTGTTCCTCAAAAGCATTCTTTTGCTCGTCCAGACGGGTTTCCATAGATTTCTTCTGCTCATCTAAACGGCATTCCAGAGAATTCTTTTGCTCCTCGAGAGAATTCTTTTGTTCCTCATTGGAATTCTTCTGTTCATCAAAACGAGCTTCCATAGATTTCTTTTGCTCATCTAAACGGGATTCCAGAGCATTCTTTTGTTCCTCGAGAGAATTCTTTTGTTCCTCGAGAGAATTTTTTTGTTCCTCGAGAGAATTATTTTGTTCATCAAAACGGGCTTCCATTTTGCTCATTAAAGTACTCAAAAGCTGTTCCATTTTCATCGCAGGCTCTTCTTCAACTTCGGTTTCTTGCAAGTTCTCTTCGAAAACAAATGTTTCAGGATTCTTTCCTTCCTCTATCAAAGCTTGTCTGAGTCGCTCGACTAGAACTTTCTTTGCACCTGTCGTTTGTAAAGACCGGTTCCCTAACTCCACTTTCAAATCCTGCGTTCGAAGCTCCTCGAATTTTCGCCCCATTACTTTAGTAAATCACTTTAAGTTGAATATAAATTATTTTCCAGAACTTTCAAAATTTAACACAATTTCACAAAATTAATCACACTTTGAATTTTAAAGTCAATTGCCACCACTTTATTTCGCGAATTTATTTCACTTCTGACACCAGTTGCTGCGAGCGTGGCCTTTGGTTCGTTATTTAAAACACAATATTTAATAATTAATATACAAGTTCTTTATTACACTCTAATCATATAAAATTCATAAACCTTCAATTAATCAACTCAACTTTAATTATCGCTAATACTGTACTTTCAATTATCGCAATCTAATTACAACACTTTCGCACGTGTATTACTTTCGCTTGTTAACACTGCAACGTCTAAAGGGCGCCATACACCATCAGTTTTGCCGTGGTTTTAAAAACCACGTTTTAGTCGAGATAAGAGCCTAAAACGTGGTCAAGAAAAAGCCCCACACACCATCCAACTTGACCACGTCTTGCCATCATCTTGTAGTGTCCATTTACAGCAACAACATGTGACCAAACATTGTGATTATTTCATGAAAAACGTTTTTCACAGAAGCGCAGGAACATTTTATGAGAGTAAAACCTGAAAACTCCGCCACTTCTCATTTATTTACGAAAACGAAATATTTTCCATTCTGTTTCGTTGCATGCAATTTGCGCTTTCATAAAAAATTTAAAATTTATTCATAAAAATTTCAAAACTGATGGTGTATGGCCTTGCCCACGTCTTGCCCACGTTTTGAGAAAGATATTTCTGGCATGACCTGAATTCTGGTTTTAGTAGATATCCGAACCTCAAAACGTGCGGTTCGCCATACACCATCAGTTTTGCCGTGGTTTTACAGTAAAACCACGGCAAAATTGATGGTGTATGGCCTGCTTAAGACAAGACTCTTCTTCTGGCTATGACAACTGTTATATTTATACCCTGGAAACTCTCCAGATTATTCTCGAGTGTTCTGTTTTCCAGAACCTTCTTGACTGTTCTATTCATTCTCTTCCTGAACCTTCCTGTAGATACCATAATCAATTCTCCGAACCTAAAGTCGTTTATTTCTCCATGTAACAATATATTGTTACGTGCAATAGAAAGAGACAACTGGTGACATCTATGTACTGGCAATGGAGAGTAAACGACTTCAGGTTCGGAGAATTGATTATGGTATCTACAGGAAGGTTCAGGAATAGAATGAATAGAACAGTCAAGAAGCTTCTGGAAAATAGAACAATCGAGAATAATCTGGAGAGTTTCTAGGGTATAAATATAACAGTTGTCATAGCCAGAATAAGAGTCTTGTCTTAGACATTGCAGTGTTAACAAGTGAAAGTAATAAACGTTTGAAAGTGTTGTAATTAGATTGCGATAATTGAAAGTTCAGTATTAGCGATAATTAGAGTTGAGTTGATTAATAGAAAGTTTATGAATTTTGTATGATTAGAGTTTAATAAAGAACTTGTATAATAAGTATTTAATATTGTGTTTTAAATAACGAAGCAAGATCCACGCTCGCAACAACTGGTGTCAGAAGTGAAATAAATTCGCGAAATAAAGTGGTGGCAATTGACTTTAAAATTCAAAGTGTGATTAATTTTGTGAAATTGTGTTAAATTTTGAAAGTTCTGGAAAATAATTTATATTCAACTTAAAGTGAATTACTAAATTAATGGGGCGAAAATTCAAGGAGCTTCGAACGCAGGATTTGAAAGTGGAGTTAGGGAACCGGTCATTACAAACGACAGGTGCAAAGAAAGTTCTAGTCGAGCGACTCAGACAAGCTTTGATAGAGGAAGGAAAGAATCCTGAAACATTTGTTTTGGAAGAAACCGAAGTTGAAGAAGAGCCTACAATGAAAATGGAACAGCTTTTGAGTGCTTTAATGAGCAAAATGGAAGCCCGTTTTGATGAACAAAATAATTCTCTCGAGGAACAAAAGAACTCTCTCGAGGAACAAAAGAAATCTATGGAAGCTCGTTTTGATGAACAGAAAAATTCCAATGAGGAACAAAAGAATGCTCTGGAATCCCGGTTAGATGAGCAGAAGAATTCTATGGAAACCCGCTTGGACGAACAAAAGAGTTCTTTGGAGAATTGCCTAGAAACTCGTTTGGAGGAACAGAAAAATCTTCTAAAAAACTCATTAGATGAACAAAATTTGAAAATTGAAGAAATCGAGCAGGAACAACAAAAGTTTACTGAGCAACTTGAAAACGTTAAAGCAGATCTGGAAAGAATAAGGCATCGTCAGCCTCTAAACGTAGCAGCTGAAATATCTGGCGCAGGTAGAATGAAACCTCCAATATTTGATGGACAAAATTCATGGCATATCTTCAAGAGACAATTTGAGGCAGCTTCAGAGGTAAATGGATGGAATAATGAAGACAGAGCTATAGCTCTGGTGTTAGCACTTCGAGGTCCTGCGTCAGAGCTCTTACAAACTGTACCGATTGAAAATCAACGTGATTATACTTCATTAGTACAGGCGATAGAATTACGTTACGGAGATGAGCACATGCAGCAAGTATATCGCCTACAGTTGCGCAACAGGATTCAAAAGCATGGCGAATCACTACAACAATTGCAGGCTGATGTGGAAAGATTAGCGCATCTTTCATACTCCAGCGTAAATGCGGATTTCCTTAACGAAGTGGCTACGGAGGCATTTGTGAACGCTATTGTAGATCAAACTTTACAGCAAGTGTTAAGGCTAGCAGGAAAGAAATCAACAGCAGAAGCACTAGCCTATGCATTAGCGTATGAATCCGGCAGACAAGCATCACGGAGTGCAGTACGAGTAAGAGAAATTTCAGTGGAAGAATGTACTTGTAACAGAGTGCAATCATCACAGAGCCCGCCTTCACGTGGTGTCCTTCGATGCTGGAATTGTAATAGATCAGGGCATCTTCAAAGAGACTGCAGAAAACGTCGACGAGTGGAATCACCAGAAGAAGGGAAAGAAGAATGCCAAAGATGTCGAGCCAGGGAACAAGCTATTCATGGAGAGACTAGATATCAAGCAGCGACTAGTCGCATCAGCTCTCCTGTTGAGCAGTCGGAAAACTAGTAAAAACCAACTTTGTGGGGCAGAAGTTGGTTGGTGGAATCGGCGGCCCCGAAGTCCTCATTCAAGTAGGCCAGTTGCAGAGAAATAATAGCAGTCTTGTTATATATGGAAGTGTAGGAAAAAATGACTGCGCAGTCACTATCGATACTGGAGCTGCAAGATCAATTATTAGAACAGATCTGGTTAAGAACAAATGGCTTCATAATACCACCAAATATCTACTAAGAACAGCAACTGGAGCAGCAGCACGGGTGTTTGGAGAAATAACTTTAGATGTTCAACTAGGCGAACTACTATTTCCTCACACTTTCCTGGTTTCAGACATAATGGATGAATGCATTCTTGGAATAGATTTCATGATCACATACAAAATAAATCTGGATGTCGGAGAGCGGACTCTCAAATATGGGAACATAGAAATTCCTATGAAACTAGGAGAAGGAGCAGATCATCCTGCGAAAGTAAGGACGATGGTCTGCGAAAATATTACTCTTTCGCCATGCTCCGAGACACTAATATGGACAAAGCTTACTGATGACATCGGGACCTGCCGATTCTATCTGGTGGAGCCTAACCCCACAAAAGTCACATCGAGCATCATTGTGGGGAAGACTTTAGTGAAGGCAGAAGGTGCAACATTAATACCAGTCAGAGTGCTTAACACATCCGAAAATGAGGTACAACTAAAAGAAGGTGCTATAATTGGAAATTGTGAACCCGTTTACCAAATCGTCAATTTGGATAATGATAGTAATGTCAGGGAGACAAAACCTATACCAGCTACTACCCAACAGGTTCAGAAACTTCTTTCGTCCAGTGCCTTAAGTGAACAACAACACAACGATGCCAAAGAGGTGATCAATGAATTTTCGGAATTATTTGCAATGAATGATGATGACTATGGTAAAACAAATCTTGTCCAGCATCGGATCGATACAGGAAATTCCAGGCCCATTCGACAGACACCACGAAGATTGCCATTAGCCAAACAACCAGAAGTTGCAGACATGATGAACTCCATGAAGAAACAAGGAATAATAGAGGAATCTAACAGCCCTTGGACATCGCCGGTTGTTCTGGTTAGGAAAAAGGATGGCAGCACCCGATTCTGCGTAGACTACCGCCAACTAAATAACGTGACGAGAAAAGATAGCTATCCATTACCAAGGATTGATGACACGTTGGACACCCTTTCCGGAGCGCAATGGTTTTCCACATTGGATTTGAAGAGTGGTTACTGGCAAGTGGAAATACATCCCGAGGACCGAGGGAAAACTGCTTTCTCAGTTGGCAGTGGCTTATGGCAATTCAAAGTAATGCCATTTGGGTTATGTAATGCTCCAGCCACATTCAAACGACTAATGGAATGTGTTCTACGTGGTTTAACCTGGAAAACATGTCTTGTCTACTTGGATGACACAATAGTTATCGGAAGGACATTCAAGGAACATAAAAACAACTTACGAGACGTACTTCAAAGACTCAAAGATGCAAAATTGAAGCTCAGTGCGAGTAAATGTGCTTTATTCAAAGATGAAGTTAAATATTTAGGGCACATAGTTTCATCACAAGGAGTAAGAACCGATCCAGAGAAGATAGAAGCCGTCAAAAATTGGCCAGTTCCAAAGGACAAACATCAATTACAGAGTTTTCTTGGTTTAGCTACCTACTACAGGCGATTCGTGAAAGGTTTTGCAGATATAGCAAGAAGCCTACATCAACTTACAGAAAAGGGAAGGCCGTTCATATGGTCGGATAAATGCAACGAAAGTTTTGAAAATTTGAAGCAACAGCTCTGTGAAGCTCCAGTACTTCATTATCCAAAGCTGGGAAAAACATTTATATTAGACACTGATGCCAGCAATGAAGGTATTGGTGCAATGCTTTCGCAGGAGGAGAATGGTCAAGAAGTTCCAGTAGCTTACTATAGCAAAGCACTTTCAAAGACAGAGAAAAATTATTGTGCTACAAGAAAAGAGCTACTTGCTATTGTAAGTTCAACAAAACATTTTCATAAATATCTCTACGGGCAGAAATTCATCCTTCGCACCGACCATGCAGCGCTTAAATGGCTTCTGCAGTTTAAGAACCCTGAGGGACAAGTCGCGAGATGGATAGAGCGACTCCAGGCTTATGATCTTGAGATCCAACACCGAAGAGGTCGTATCCATGGAAATGCAGACGCCCTTTCACGACGTCCATGCAAACTTGAATGCAAACATTGTGCACGGGTGGAAGAAAAAGAAACAACAGCAACTATACAGTTGGTAACCGTGGAACCTTCTACAGGTTGGGACAACGAGGACCTGAGAACAGCACAACGAGAAGATCCGGACATTTCACCTATTCTCGCTTGGAAAGAAGATATGGAAAGACCAGACTGGAAGGATATTTCGGAACGGAGTGAGAAGCTGAAGAGTTACTGGGCTCAATGGAACTCTCTTCATGTTGAATGTGGTATATTAAAACGCAAATGGGAATCACCTAACGGCGAATATTTCCGAATGCAGATAGTCGTGCCAGCATCAAACGTCAAAGATGTTCTAGAAGAAATGCACGGTGGAACCTCTGGAGGACATTTGGGAGTGAACAAAACTATTTCCAAAATACGAGAAAGGCTTTATTGGCTACATATGCGAGAAGATGTGGAGGAGTGGTGCCGCAGATGTACTGTCTGTGCTGCATGCAAAGGGCCGCAACACAGAAGCAGAGGTGAAATGCATAAGTATAACGTCGGAGCCCCCTTTGAAAGGATAGCTGTAGACATCGCTGGACCTTTTCCTGAAACGGATGGCGGTAACCGTTATATTTTAGTTGCCATTGACTATTTCAGTAAATGGCCTGAAGCTTATGCAATCCCTAATCAAGAGGCAACCACAGTTGCGGAACAAATAATAACGAATTGGGTCAGTAGGTTTGGTGTGCCTCACGAACTTCATTCGGACCAAGGACGGAACTTCGAATCGCGGACTTTCCAGGAGATGTGTAAAATGTTGGGAATAAGAAAAACTAGAACAACTCCTCTACACCCACAATCTGATGGCATGGTAGAGCGCTTCAACAGAACATTGATCGAGTATCTAAAGAAAGTAGTTGACTATCATCAACGCCATTGGGATCGACATATTCCTTTATTCCTAATGGCTTATAGATCAGCCATTCATAGTACTACCGGACAAACCCCAGCTAAAGTCATATTCGGAAGAGAGATGCGTTTACCTAGCGACCTCATATTCGGTACCCCCAGAGGTGAACAAAAGTTACCAGAAGACTACGTATCGGAGCTCAAACAACAATTAGCTGATGTGCACGAGGCCACGAGGACGAAATTAGCAACAAATACTGATCGGATGAAGACCCGCTATGACCTACGTGCTAATTCCGCAGGATTTAATGAAGGTGATCTTGTTTGGCTCTACAATCCGAGACGACGTAAGGGACGTTCTCCAAAATTGCAACAACTCTGGGAAGGACCGTATTCAGTAGTAACTAGAATTAATGACGTGGTATACAGGATTCAGCGTGGCACAAGAGGCAAGCACAAAATTGTTCATTTGGACCGCTTGTGTCAATACTACGAGCATCAAGACCGTGGACCACCTGTTGTTCGGGACGAACAAATTTAAGAAGGGGGCAGTGTTACGTGCAATAGAAAGAGACAACTGGTGACATCTATGTACTGGCAATGGAGAGTAAACGACTTCAGGTTCGGAGAATTGATTATGGTATCTACAGGAAGGTTCAGGAATAGAATGAATAGAACAGTCAAGAAGCTTCTGGAAAATAGAACAATCGAGAATAATCTGGAGAGTTTCTAGGGTATAAATATAACAGTTGTCATAGCCAGAATAAGAGTCTTGTCTTAGACGTTGCAGTGTTAACAAGTGAAAGTAATAAACGTTTGAAAGTGTTGTAATTAGATTGCGATAATTGAAAGTACAGTATTAAGCGATAATTAGAGTTGAGTTGATTAATTGAAAGTTTGTGAATTGTATAAGATTAGAGTGAAATAAAGAACTTGTATATTAACTATTTAATATTGTGTTTTAAATAACGAACCAAAGGCCACGCTCGCAACAACTGGTGTCAGAAGTGAAATAAATTCGCGAAATAAAGTGGTGGCAATTGACTTTAAAATTCAAAGTGTGATTAATTTTGTGAAATTGTGTTAAATTTTGAAAGTTCTGGAAAATAATTTATATTCAACTTAAAGTGAATTACTAAAGTAATGGGGCGAAAATTCGAGGAGCTTCGAACGCAGGATTTGAAAGTGGAGTTAGGGAACCGGTCATTACAAACGACAGGTGCAAAGAAAGTTCTAGTCGAGCGACTCAGACAAGCTTTGATAGAGGAAGGAAAGAATCCTGAAACATTTGTTTTCGAAGATAACTTGGAAGAAACCGAAGTTGAAGAAGAGCCTGCGATGAAAATGGAACAGTTTTTGAGTACTTTAATGAGCAAAATGGAAGCCCGTTTTGATGAACAAAATAATTCTCTCGAGGAACAAAAAAATTCTCTCGAGGAACAAAAGAATTCTCTCGAGGAACAAAAGAAATCTATGGAAGCTCGTTTTGATGAACAGAGAAATTCCAATGAGGAACAAAAGAATGCTTTTGAAGAACAAAAGAATTCTCTGGAATCCCGTTTAGATGAGCAAAAGAAATCTATGGAAACCCGCCTGGACGAGCAAAAGAATGCTTTTGAGGAACAAAAGAATTCTCTACAGAATTGTCTAGAAACTTGTTTGGAGGAACAGAAGAACTTTCTGAAAGGTTCATTAGACGAACAAAATGTGAAAATTGAAGAAATCCAGCAGGAAGTGTTGGAAGTTCGACAACAAGTGTCGGGAGTACAACAAAATGTTACAGAACAGCTTGACAGTTTTAAAGCAGATCTAGAAAGAATAAAGCATCGTCAGCCACTAAACGTAGCAGCTGAAATATCTGGCGCAGGTAGAATGAAACCTCCAATATTTGATGGACAAAATTCATGGCATATCTTCAAGAGACAATTCGAGGCAGCTTCAGAGGTAAATGGATGGAATAATGAAGACAGAGCTATAGCTCTGGTGTTAGCACTTCGAGGTCCTGCTTCAGAGCTCTTACAAACTGTACCGATTGAAAATCAACGTGATTACACTTCATTAGTACAGGCGATAGAATTACGTTACGGAGATGAGCACATGCAGCAAGTATATCGCCTACAGTTGCGCAACAGGATTCAAAAGCATGGCGAATCACTACAACAATTGCAGGCTGATGTGGAAAGATTAGCGCATCTTTCATACTCCAGCGTAAATGCGGATTTCCTTAATGAAGTGGCAACGGAGGCATTTGTGAACGCTATTGCAGATCAAAATTTACAACAAGCGTTAAGGCTAGCAGGAAAGAAATCAACAGCAGAAGCACTAGCTTATGCATTAGCGTATGAATCCGCCAGACAAGCTTCACGGAGTGCAGTACGAGTAAGAGAAATTTCAGTGGAAGAATGTACTTGTAACAGAGTGCAATCATCACAGAGCCCGCCTTCACGTGGTGTCCTTCGATGCTGGAATTGTAATAGATCAGGGCACCTTCAAAGAGACTGCAGAAAACGTCGACGAGTGGAATCACATGAAGAAGGGAAAGAAGAATGCCAAAGATGTCGAGCCAGGGAACAAGCTATTCGTGGAGAGACTAGATATCAAGCAGCGACTAGTCGCATCAGCTCTCCTGTTGAGCAATCGGAAAACTAGTAAAAACCAACTTTGTGGGGCAGAAGTTGGTTGGTGGAATCGGCGGCCCCGAAGTCATCATTCAAGTAGGCCAGTTGCAGAGAAATAATAGCAGTCTTGTTATATATGGAAGTGTAGGAAAAAATGACTGCGCAGTCACTATCGATACTGGAGCTGCAAGATCAATTATTAGAACAGATCTTGTTAAGAATAAATGGCTTCATAATACCACCAAATATCTACTAAGAACAGCAACTGGAGCAGCAGCACGGGTGTTTGGAGAAATAACTTTAGATGTTCAACTAGGCGAACTACTATTTCCTCACACTTTCCTGGTTTCAGACATAATGGATGAATGCATTCTTGGAATAGATTTCATGACCACATACAAAATAAATCTGGATGTCGGAGAGCGGACTCTCAAATATGGGAACATAGAAATTCCTATGAAATTAGGAGAAGGAGCAGATCATCCTGTGAAAGTAAGGACGATGGTCTGCGAAAATATAACTCTTTCGCCATGCTCCGAGACACTAATATGGACAAAGCTTACTGATGACATCGGGGCCTGCAGATTCTATCTGGTGGAGCCTAACCCCACAAAAGTCACATCGAGCATCATTGTGGGGAAGACTTTAGTGAAGGCAGAAGGTGCAACATTAATACCAGTCAGAGTGCTTAACACATCCGAAAATGAGGTACAAATAAAAGAAGGTGCTATAATTGGAAATTGTGAACCCGTTTACCAAATCGTCAATTTGGGTAATGGTAGTAATGTCAAGGAGACAAAAACTATACCAGCTACTACCCAACAGGTTCAGAAACTTCTTTCGTCCAGTGCCTTAAGTAAACAACAACACAACGATGCCAAAGAGGTGATGATGAATTTTCGGAACTATTTGCAATGAATGATGATGACTATGGCAAAACAAATCTTGTCCAGCATCGGATCGATACAGGAGAGTCCAGGCCCATTCGACAGACACCACGAAGATTGCCATTAGCCAAACAACCAGAAGTTGCAGACATGATGAACTCTATGAAGAAACAAGGCATAATAGAGGAATCTAACAGCCCTTGGACATCGCCGGTTGTTCTGGTTAGGAAAAAGGATGGCAGCACCCGATTCTGTGTAGATTACCGCCAACTAAATAACGTGACGAGAAAAGATAGCTATCCATTACCAAGGATTGATGACACGTTGGATACCCTTTCCGGAGCGCAATGGTTTTCCACGCTCGATTTAAAGAGTGGTTACTGGCAAGTGGAAATACATCCCGAGGACCGAGAGAAAACTGCTTTCTCAGTTGGCAGTGGCTTATGGCAATTCAAAGTAATGCCATTTGGGTTATGTAATGCTCCAGCCACATTCGAACGACTAATGGAATGTGTTCTACGTGGTTTAACCTGGAAAACATGTCTTGTCTACTTGGATGACATAATAGTTATCGGAAGGACATTCAAGGAACATAAAAACAACTTACGAGACGTACTTCAAAGACTCAAAGATGCAAAATTGAAGCTCAGTGCGAGTAAATGTGCTCTATTCAAAGATGAAGTTAAATATTTAGGGCACATAGTTTCATCACAAGGAGTAAGAACCGATCCAGAGAAAATAGAAGCCGTCAAAAATTGGCCAGTTCCTAAGGACAAACATCAATTACGGAGTTTTCTTGGTTTAGCTACCTACTACAGACGATTCGTGAAAGGTTTTGCAGATATAGCAAGAAGCCTACATCAACTTACAGAAAAGGGAAGGTAGTTCATATGGTCGGATAAATGCAACGAAAGTTTTGAAAATTTGAAGCAACAGCTCTGTGAAGCTCCAGTAGTTCACTATCCAAAGCTGGGAAAAACATTTATATTAGATACGGATGCCAGCAATGAAGGTATTGGTGCAGTGCTTTCGCAGGAGGAGAATGGTCAAGAAGTTCCAGTAGCTTACTATAGCAAAGCACTTTCAAACCCAGAGAAAAATTATTGTGCTACAAGAAAAGAGCTACTTGCTATTGTAAGTTCAACAAAACATTTTCATAAATATCTCTACGGGCAGAAATTCATCCTTCGCACCGACCATGCAGCACTTAAATGGCTTCTGCAGTTTAAGAACCCTGAGGGACAAGTGGCGAGATGGATAGAGCGACTCCAGGCTTATGAGCTTGAGATCCAACACCGAAGAGGTCGTATCCATGGAAATGCAGACGCCCTTTCACGACGTCCATGCAAACTTGAATGCAAACATTGCGCATGGGTGGAAGAAAAAGAAACAACAGCAACTATACAGTTGGTAACCGTGGAACCATCTACAGGTTGGGACAACGATGACCTGAGAACAGCACAACGAGAAGATCCGGACATTTCACCTATTCTCGCTTGGAAAGAAGATATGGAAAGACCAGACTGGAAGGATATTTCGGAACGGAGTGAGAAGCTGAAGAGTTACTGGGCTCAATGGAACTCTCTTCATGTTGAATGTGGTATATTAAAACGCAAATGGGAAGCACCTAACGGCGAATATTTCCGAATGCAGATAGTCGTGCCAGCATCAAACGTCAAAGATGTTCTAGAAGAAATGCACGGTGGAACCTCTGGAGGACATTTGGGAGTGAACAAAACAATTTCCAAAATACGGGAAAGGTTTATTGGCTACATATGCGAGAAGATGTGGAGGAGTGGTGCCGCAGATGCACTGTCTGTGCTGCTTGCAAAGGACCGCAACACAGAAGCAGAGGTGAAATGCATAAGTATAATGTCAGAGCCCCCTTTGAAAGGATAGCTGTAGACATCGCTGGACCTTTTCCTGAAACGGATGGCGGTAACCGTTATATTTTAGTTGCCATTGACTATTTCAGTAAATGGCCTGAAGCTTATGCAATCCCTAATCAAGAGGCAGCCACAGTTGCGGAACAAATAATAACGAATTGGGTCAGTAGGTTTGGAGTGCCTCACGAACTTCATTCGGACCAAGGACGGAACTTCGAATCGCGGACTTTTCAGGAGATGTGTAAAATGTTGGGAATAAGAAAAACTAGAACAACTCCTCTACATCCACAATCTGATGGCATGGTAGAGCGCTTCAACAGAACATTGATCGAGCATCTAAAGAAAGTAGTTGACTATCATCAACGCGATTGGGATCGACACATTCCTATATTCCTAATGGCTTATAGATCAGCTATTCATAGTACTACCGGACAAACCCCAGCTAAAGTCATATTCGGAAGGGAGATGCGTTTACCTAGCGACCTCAAATTCGGTGCCCCCAGAGGTGAACAAAAGTTACCAGAAGACTACGTATCGGAGCTCAAACAACAATTAGCTGATGTGCACGAGGCCACGATTCCGCAGGATTTAATGAAGGTGATCTTGTTTGGCTCTACAATCCGAGACGACGTAAGGGACGTTCTCCAAAATTGCAACAACACTGGGAAGGACCGTATTCAGTAGTAACTAGAATTAATGACGTGGTATACAGGATTCAGCGTGGCATAAGAGGCAAGCATAAAATTGTTCATTTGGACAGCTTGTGTCAATACTACGAGCATCAAGACCGTGGACCACCTGTTGTTCGGGACGAACAAACTTAATAAGGGGGCAGTGTTACGTGCAATAGAAAGAGACAACTGGTGACATCTACTGGCAATGTGGCAATGGAGAAGTAAACGACTTTAGGTTCGGAGAATTGATTATGGTATCTACAGGAAGGTTCAGGAATAGAATGAATAGAACAGTCAAGAAGCTTCTGGAAAATAGAACACTCGAGAATAATCTGGAGAGTTTCTAGGGTATAAATATAACAGTTGTCATAGCCAGAAGAAGAGTCTTGTCTTAGACGTTGCAGTTTTAACAAGCGAAAGTAATAAACGTTCGAAAGTGTTGTAATTAGATTGCGATAATTGAAAGTACAGTATTAAGCGATAATTAGAGTTGAGTTGATTAATTGAAAGTTTGTGAATTGTATAAGATTAGAGTGAAATAAAGAAATTGTATATACGCTCGCAACAATATTTTCAAAAGCTGTTTTTTTCTTTTTATTGTTTTCTCACGACGTTGAAAAAAACGTACGTGAGAAAAGGCAAAAAGTTTTGATGTGAGCTATATGCATCAATGCAAAACTGTAATCCGAAATGCACTTGTGCGCCCGTCTTGAAATATTAATTGTAAGAGGGCTCGAATAATTGTGATAATTGTATGTATGTACATACAATTAGATTGGAAAATAAGTACTGTATGTATGTAGAGTGTACATGCAGAAAAAAAGTAAGAAGACACTGTATGTAGGTAAGTATGCATATCGTGTGAGTGGAATGTGTCAAGATTTGCAAGTTTCATACATTTTTCAATGCGAAT
Organism: Dioctria rufipes; assembly: GCA_963924295.1. Lineage (NCBI taxonomy): Eukaryota > Metazoa > Arthropoda > Insecta > Diptera > Asilidae > Dioctria > Dioctria rufipes. The sequence goes on from OZ002740.1 coordinate 234,983,086, forward strand.
TTCTGGCAAACTATTTGTACCAGAATAATGACTTATATCTTAAATTAAAGGTAACGAAGAGGTCTAGTAAATAACGTCGAGGAAAATAAAAAAAATGTATTGGAATGGAGATATTAGCTCGGAAACTTGTAAAAAATGGTAAAAATTGATTTTTTTCAAATCAAATTCCGCTTAGTAGGTATTCTCATTTCTTTATATTGTGACTATTTTAGAAATATAAAGCGTAAATCTAGCAAATAACGTCGAGTTTTTTCATTTTTAGTGGCGCTTTTTTTAATTGTTTAACTCTAATAGTACTTGTTTTGCAAATTTTCATTTTCGTCTTAAATTGTCGCATGTTGGGTTTCTGTATTTTACGCTAGATGTCTCTAATGTAACTTGGTGTCTAGGTCTACGCTAATTTTATATGAATTTTCATACTTTCAGGACACAAACCTACGTATAGTAAGTTTTATTGCCTACAGGCTCGCTGGTATCTAAATTGAAATTTTTGCTGAGTACTGACTCCTCTTAATTGCATTTTGTTAAAATATGGGAAGTACATTAATACATCGTATTGGACGATATATTATGTATCGTTATTATGGTTGTGATTCGGGGCAAAAGTACCCGAGTCACAACATTGATTGATTGCGAATTCCGATAGTATGGAGTAAGGAGGAATTTAGGTGTTGCACGTAATGTCCTGTCCGCCTTGCCGGAGTGAGACATCGCAGAAGCTGCGCTGTGTCCGTGATGAGAAAGTGGTTCCTAGAATGTGGTAAGGGGGGGTGAGTTATGCAGGCAGAGAACCATTCCTGTCATGAAGTGAATACGAGCCATGATAGCTCCGCCACTCGCGTGTCCTCAAAGTCGAAGGGTGGTGACTTGATCTCTTTCCTACGCCCAAGCCGACAAACTAATTAAGGAGGTTCAGGGAGATCAAGGCACTTCCTCCGTGCTCAGTTAGTTATATAAGTGGTCCTTGTGCTATGCCGCGCCGCTGGTGTATGCTAGCAGAGGTCAGCAACACAGTAACAGCTGAGAGACTTTTTCCTTTCCCCAGGGGACCTGGCGCCCAATCATCTTACAGTAGTCAATGGGGTTCGTTCGGTGGAATACCGACATCCATCCGATTAGGAAATTTCTTTGCCGTTTCCTAATACCTCCGATTTATAGACACGGGGCACTTTCGAGAAAACCTCGCTGTTACAAGACTAGTTTAAAACTGAAGGTCGCCTGGTATCCACAGATCTCAGCCTACGCTGTTTCACCTTGGCTTGGTTGAAAAATTTAAGCCCACTAATCAATGCTGAACCTACCGAACAGTGGTTCCAACCTTGCACTACGTGGAAGAATGTGTCCGCAGCTATCCTCTTCACTACACCCCTGCACTAGATTGACAGTATGGCGAGATTTGTTACTACCAAAGGTGTAATGTTTAGCAAGTATTTTATTCCATTGGCACTATTGAGTTTGGTTCGTATATATTATCACCACAGTAATACTCAGGCATTTTGGTAATAGTGGAGATCTCTAGATATCCATTGCAAATTTCTTAAAAGCGTTCTGACTGAAGTAGTTATCAGTATAGTGGAAATCTTCGAACATTATCTAAATAGGTAGATAGACACATCACATGGGTGCGATTCTTGATATTTTTTAACAATTTAGCAAATGGACTGATCTCTTCGTAAAGCAGTAGCATGGTGTGGTGCATACTTGTGTTGCATCAACTAGTCTCTCGAATAATCGTATAAGTAAATCTAAAAAAATTGTGAAAAAATTAACAAACTTCATTTTCATTTTCCTAAATTTATTTTAACAGAAAATATTGTAAAAAATTGTTCTCGTAACGCTTAAACATAAAATATAACCATTTAAAAGTCCCATTCAAAGTTGCCATTAATGTTCATATCTCCAAGCTCATTAGAAACTGCTATGCTTTCATCTTTAAAATAATATAGTTGCTTATGTATGTTATTAAATTTACAAATGAGACATCCAAATTACCTCTTAGTTTTGTGTAATCAACAGCTTGTACTCCAAAATTAGTCAGCTGTTCATATAGGTTGGTGTGCTTGCATTGCTTGAAAAACATGTGGCCCAGAAGTTGCATTGCATTGGGTCGATCTGATGGATGCCTCTCCAAGCAAATCTCAGCAAATTTATGAAAGTGATCTGAGAACTTCCGATGACTATAAATCTGCCTTGTTTGTGATGCAAAACTATCACCGACACTTGCAACTGCTTCTTGAGCTAAATAATTTTTTCTCTATAATTGCTTAAAAGTTACACAAAGTTGGATTACAAACCTATCATATCTTCTCCTGGGATGGTGGAATTGTCCAGTAAAGTAGGCTGATTCCCTCTAATCTTTTCTGTTAACATAAATGTAGTTTGCATATCTGCGAATGGCTCGATCCCATTAGCCAATTCGCAGGTAGTTATCCCAATACTATATATATCGGACTTTTCCGTATATCCTAGAAGATTTTGTTCCAGAACTTCTGGAGCCAGCCAATTCAGACTTTTAGTACTGCATGGTGCTAAACTATGCAAAGTTTTAGCGCGTTCACCATGAGAAACAAAGCTGGTACATTCTCGGAATCCCGCCAGAACTGCCTTGCCTTCGCTTAATAGAATATGACTAGCCCTTATAGACCGGTGTATGTATCCCTTTTTGTGAAGATAGTCTAGACCAAGTAACACATCTCGTAATATAAGTGCTACAACTATTTCTGGAAAGCCTGGAATAGATATTCAAACTAGAATATTGCCTTGACTTCGATTTAATACGACTAGCTGCCGGTGGTTTTTTAATCGTATAATTTCTCAAAACCACTTACCAGTTACAAAACAGTTCGCTATTGTATCTTTGCAGCTTCCATAGCACATCAGTGGTGCGACTAAATAGACTTCAAAATTGTACACGAACGCCGTGTAAAACGACAATATATTGGGATGACTAAATTGCCTCATTGTTAAAATTTCATCACGAATTAAATTGCTTTCTTCCTTTGCCTTGTCCATTCGATATTTTTTTACCGCCACATATTCACCGGTGGGAATGTTTTGCGCTAGATAAACCATCGCTATATTGTTGCAGCAATTTGCTAGCTCGACTTTTAAATCGTAATCACTTGGATTGCTCCTAAACATTTCAAAAATTTATTACCACAAATCGGGAAGCAAATTTCTATAACAAAAGTGTATTTTATAACAAAATAAGCTTTAAACATATAAGCCCACTGTCCGGCTTAATGTAATATTATGACTTCTATTATGTTGTGCCGTTATGACAGGAGGACTAAATAAATTAAAATAAAATTTGTTTATGATGTTTGTTTTATCCTTAAAACTGAATAAGCATAGCAAGGTTTATTAAACACACAGAATGAACGCACCCATTCATGTACTTTGTTTATATAAACGCTTTGATCACGATTTATAATAAAAGAAATATAAATATGAACCAATTTAGCAGCTTTTTGAATAAAAAGGAAGGAATGTGCAGGGAGCGCCAGCACCTTAATAGGAAAACGGATAGGCTATGAGGAAAAAAACTTAAGCATTTTTTTTCATGCAGTATAATCGCATCGATGTGTTCGTTTTAGTCATGGATGTAGTAAACTACGATATTTTCAAAACGGGCACATAAAGCGTGAATTAAATACAATGACTGCGACATGCATTTTTCGACGCCAAAATGGTTTTCGAATATATGTTACGACATTAGGGCATAGCAAATGCTGCGACGCGATAATGTTGTCGTCAAAAAGTAGAGCAAATTTCTAAAATTGTCGTTGCGCAGTGCGACATTTGAGTTTGACAGTTCGTTTGTTGTATTACGTCTGCAACAAACGACGACGCCAATTTCGTGTCGCATTCATTGTATTTTAGGCTTTACAATTACGACTGAACTGTGGACTGCGACTTTGCCCAAATGGTAAATGCATGTGGCAAGATAAGCCTGAAATACAATTAATGCGACACGAAATTGTCGACGACGCCAATTGGCGCCGTCGTTTGTCGCAGACGTATTACAATGAATGCGACATTATCGTCGTCTTTTCAAGACAATTGAGTTGAGTTTTGCTTGCTTGTGATGTCTACGGAGTTTTTTTTTACATTTTTTAAGAACAAGTATAAGGTACATTAAAGATTACATGCAGTTATGTCAGTTTTAAAAGAAAAGTACGTGAAATGTACCAACAAACGAACTGTCAAACTCAAATGTCGCACTGCGCAACGACAATTTTAGAAATTTGCTCTACTTTTTGACGACGACATTATCGCGTCGAAGCATTTGCTATGCTCTAATGTCGTAACATATATTCGAAAATTATTTTGGCGTCGACAAATGTGTGTCGCAGTCATTGTATTTCAGCCTTTAAAATTGCAATTTCGACTTCGAATGTGACTGCGACTGAAACCAAACTTTCCTCAAAGCGCAAAGTTGGTGTTGGCTGCGACCAACTTCAGTTCAATCGCCGAAGTCGGGACTTTTGGTTTGTTCAAGCAGTTGAAGTTTTAATTTAATTACAAATTTCACCTCGACGGGAAGCGTTGAGTACAGGGCGGCACGCTAATTCGCCTCAGCTATTGGCTGAGAGTGTGGGGGGTTCCACAAAAACCTGCCGCTGCCGTCAGCCATAATCAAAAAAAGTTTTCGTGCCTATCACACCAAAGCCAGCATACATACGGTCCTGAAGGGACCCTTACGTCACTTACCTGTATCCCATCGAAGGCGCAGATGGTCTGCCTTCTTTCTGCCCCATCCTCCCATCTGACTCTGAGGGGCATAATTCTTCAGAGTCCCTAGTTGACCTGTAAAAAGAGAGAGAGACTAGGCGAGCCTAGACGACCTTCATCCTACGTGAGAGGGCTCCAGGATAGTAAAGGAAGAATTAAAACGTTCAAGATTTCATTTTACGTTATAATTGTCAAGAAAAATATCCTCAATTCAAGGTAAGTACACCATTAAATTACAAAAATATATAGCCGTATAGCCTAGGTAAGTACAGAAAAAGGTATAAAAAAAAAAAATCTCATTAATTCAAAGTGAGTACAATAAAAAGGCATATACTTAAGAATACCATTGAATTATAAAACTACATAAGCGTATAGCATTAAGTATGTATGTAGATATATATAGAGTCAGCTAAAAAAATTTTCCCCAAAATATACACGGACAAGGATTTTACTAAATTAGCTGTATAGTTACGTAAATATGCTATTAAATCGAAAATATATATATAGGTATAGAAAAAGAATGTCAATAAAAGAAAATCCTACGTAAGGCCCTTATTACTAGATACGGGTAAGTATGTACATCATTAAAGGTAGGTATATAGATAGATATATATAGAGTCAGTAAGAAAAATTATTATCCAAAATATACACGGACAAAGACTCCATTAGATTAGATGTATAGTTACGTAAATATTATTATTAAATCGAGGATATATATATATAGTTACACTAGATTAGCTGTATAGTTATGTAAATACTATTATTAAACCGAAAATATATATATAGTTACAGAAAAGAATGTCAATGAAAAAAGTCCTACGAGCAAGTAATTATTAAAGCCGAAGCATGCGTATACCAAAAGAAATATATAATCTCAATAATACTTACGGTGAAAATTCCACGGTATGATGAAGCGCTTCAGCATCCGTCATCTAGTTAAATATTAAATTAGAATTTATTGCTTCAACTTGCTGTCTGTAGTCTCTATCACAAACTAATTCGATGAGTTGAAATAATATTGCCCAGCGGCACTTGATTGTATCTACACATATATCTTGAACGAGATTAAATAAGAAAGTGCGGAACGTAATCATAATAAAAATTAGAATTTAAAGCTATTTACAAATTCATTTCATAGTTGACGACTGTATCTACTTTGTGCAACTGAAGGATTATAATCTGGCGGTGAAGGAATATCAGCATTTTTCCTTGTAAAAAATTTAATGGCCATTTATCCCTTTTGTGTTGGATTTTGTTGACATTTTGGAGCACAAGTCCAAAGAAAACGATTGTTGGAATTTTGACACTTGCTAATCCATATTGCTGCGTGCTCACAAAACTCTCAGGCGTGTATATTCCCCTTTGAAAAAGTATTGAGTTTATACAATATTTCAAGTATTCCGCCACTATGACTGTATTAAATGCTGGCAAAGGTGGATGCCACCGAATACTTTTAGTACCGATCATGAACTGTTGGAATGTATCTTGGTGCGACCAGTCCGAGAAATATTGATTTCAAAGCCCTTGGTCACCTGCATCAAAACTTCCTAGCTCAACAGCGAATTTTGGTAAATGTATATGTCTCGAAATTGGACGGAAGACAGAAACGCCAGAATTAAAACAATCCGGCCAACTTATCTATGGAGCAGCAAAAAGTTCTTCCCTTTCAAAGAGCTCAGCAAAATTTTCTTTTCTCTCTGTCCAGCCCCCTTTTGAAATTCCTTTTTGGGCCAGATGTTATTGAGGATTTTTGATGATGTTTGCTGATTTCATTCACGCGCGACTTTTACTCGAGAAGTAAGACAGATTGATTCTTCATCTTCTTTGTCATCCCCAGCCTGTCATCCCCAGCCTGTCATCTGCAGCTTGAGGAAATGCATTTCTTTCGGTCGGGGTGCGTTAATTTTTTTTTATGCTTAACGCAGCCGGCCTACACGCTTCAGTAATTCTTGTAGCATATTGCTATATGTAATACGCTACGACCATAACAACTCCGCGGCCACTTCGACTTAAAATCAAATCGCAGTCTACAGATCAGTCGTAATTGTAATTCAGGGCTAATTTCGTTGTTGAAACATAAACATTTATTTATTTGAGTACCGTGCCAAAGGCACGCATAGCGCTGGGCACATGTTAGAGAGTTACAAATAGATTCTAAGGTGTGATTTCAGGGGTGTATGTTGATAAGGGGGACAAAAAATTCACCAGAAATCGCCTACATTGTAGCAGAACAAATAATAAAAGAATGAGAATAACATTAGGCTTAATATATAGTACAGTAGAAAATATAATAAAATAGAAATAGTAGCTTAATATATAGCACTGTGTAGTGCAGAGTTGCCAGCAAGTTTAGAAAAAATATAGTAATACAGTACATCAAGCTTTAGTTTTAGATTAATTTTATTAATATGGGGTTATGTACAGATACATAGTTTAAAATAAAATAAATGTTCAGTATAGATGGTTGAAGCTTCTGAATGATGGATATCAGGTAACATATCCAAGCGCGGATTCGGGGATTGTGAGGCATCTGTAGTATAAAGGCATAAGCTTGTATATGCAAACCTTAAAAAATATCACTAATGCTTCCTTAGGCCCAACCCAGACGAGAGCTTTTTAGGGATGGAAGGAATTTTCCTTCCCTTGGTTAGACGTGCCATAGCAATAATGTTTCTTCGCGTAGTTCCTTGTATGATTACCGAAATTAATTGTGTACGTGTTCAATTAAGTCACAGTTTTTGATGTAAACAATTACTGTATCACAAATTCACAACACGTAATGATTATTAAATTATTATATTATCACCTCAAATCGCAAATAAAAATCTGTGCAGCCGTCCGATGAGATATTTCAGAAATTTCGCAATTTCAAAATGGCCGGGTTGCTGTAGTATTGGTATGCTGCCCGTACTCCCGATCGAATCTTGGTAGCACGGACTTTTTCCTACCCCCGAGTACTTCTTACCCGTAAAAATTGCCAATATCCCTCCCTGTGTGGGCTATGGCTTATGTATCACTAAATTTGTATAGTATTAACACAAACTGTCAAATTTGCTTATGCAAAATACGATCATGAGCGTACAGACAGAAGTTGACGAAAGGAATTAAAATTAGACGAAGGGCTTCTTATTCCTATTGTGGGTTGTTATTATGAAAAGCAATTTCTCGTGGCTTTGCATATGCTAGCATATGCACATTGTGGTTACGCTTTAAATTAAGGAATACCGAACACAATGAGCACGTTTAGACCGCAGCTATTTAGGACTAGTTTTACGTAAATCGACTTACGTAGGACTAATCCGGCTGCCGTTTGGTCCACTCGTATTAACGCTTTGACAGTTGTCAAATTTGTCAGATCTGCCGACATCTTCACGAGAAAATGAGAAATAATATTGTAATTTTGTGCATGCGGTCTGCACAAGAGAATAGAGCATAAGAAAATAATTAAATTTTCCAAATTTCTAATTTTTTTGTCATCTATTATGGACGGAATACTTTCTTCAAAAATTCAAAGGTCTATAAAAGAATTTGTCCCTCCCTCTGACCAGTCGCACCTTTTTCCTTCTTAATTCCACTCATTTTCATTAAAACAAAATAACAATTCTCTCTATGAATGAATAAACCGCATTCAAGTTTGTAAACAATTTCTTATCTGAGGATTGTAACAAAACGCTTTCACATGAACGTGGTCTGGCGCGTGAGAGTTGGACTTCGTTCGTAAAAACGTGGTTTTGAGATCTGATTAACGTAGAGGGCTAAATAGCTATCGGCTGGTAACTAAAGTTTGGAAAAATGCAACGAGGTAATAACTAAAGGAGATGCAATCATATGTACGATCCGTGTACATGAGCGTACCCAAAATTGCCCTGCATTTGTGTATGTTTCACTCCGCCATTTTTGGTCTCGCTGTCAAATCCTACTTAAGGCTGAGTTACAATGTGACGCTGTCGCGAGACGCGGTCGCGAATGATGTTGCTGATGCTGACGCGGACGCAGTGCCTGTTGCTATTGCTGTTCCAATGATGTCGCTTTAAAGTGTCAAAGTTGGCTGTCATCAGGAAGTTATATGTGCAAAATTTTGTATATAAAATTTGAAATAAAATGAATAAAATTAAGGATGCAGACGAGTTTCAATATATTCTTTATTTACTTAATATGTCATACTTATATTTGCGGCAGAGAAAAGTGAAACGCAGGTGGTGGGTACGTCCACTGTATCGAACAAGAAACAAGTTAGGATTTTACGAGAAAACTATTAAATACATTAAGGACAATGATAATGAATTGTTTTACAAAGCTACACGAATGAATCACGTCCAGTACAATTTGCTACTAAATTTGATTAAAGAGGACTCAAATCGAAAATAATGGGGTGGCCCCTTACAACCTCAATAAATTTTTCCACATTCTGTTTTTCCTATAAAGAAATTACAAAATTGTATTATTTTATAGGTACCGTAAACAGTATAAGCACGAATGTATTTTTCATTATTAGATGGTAACAAAATTAATACATTTAATAATATTAATATATATATATTAATATAACATGTGTTAATTTTGTTTACATATTAAAAAACAAACAGGAAATAATTAAATTAATTAGTTATTATATACTACAGTTTTTTTTAAACTCACCATTTTCACTACAAATTTAAATTTCCCGCAAAAATCAAATTTTTCCACTGCAGATGTCAACTGTTGCGCGTCTCAAGTTGAAATGTTTTCAACTTTAAGCAACGCGACCAGCATCAGCAACACCATTAGCGACACACTGTACCCGCGCTTGGGCACTTTCATACATTTCAACTTAGAACAGGTTTAGCGACAGCGACCGCGTCTCGCGACAGCGTCACATTGTAACTCGGCCTTTAGGTTTGGATGGTTTTGGGGTTTTGGGCTTGGTGCATTGACGCAGGAAAACCCGTGAAATAACAGTAGGGGCCACGAAGCAAATATTACTCACAAACTTTTTACCACTGAACTTTTCTTCAAAATTATTAACTTTTTTACGTTCACGTTTGCAAATTCAGTAAAGACTTTTGAGTATATGAAAATAAAAGCGATTAAAATTGCGCATAGGTTGTACAATTGTGTACAGGTGTACAAATTTTACGGCGCTCATGTACAAACAATATCAGTGCCATAGTGTTAGAATTGGGTACGCGATATTTTCTCATTTGCATCTCCTTTAGTTCTTACCTCGTTGGAAAAATGATGATGTGCGTCCTGGGTCATACACGTGGTGGTTGTCAGAAAAGTGAAAGAGACGGGAGAGCTAGAAAAACAAAAGATGATTCAATAGGAATGAGTTCTAAGAAGATAGTAGGTAGAATGATGATCAAGGAAGGTTGTGTTGAATGGTGGATGCAAGTTTCTGTGTTTAAAAATAAAAATGATGTTGAAAATTAAAAAAAATGATGGAAACAGTGCTTTTCAAGAGTTAATTTTTTTATTTAAAAACTGAAAATATTTAATAAGTTGTGTTTGTTAAAATAATAAGTTTTGTATATGTTCTTTGGACAAATTGAAAATGCCAAGAAAAATTAATTGAGAAGAAAAATTATTAGTTTTCTGCAATTAAAGAATTGTAACCAGAAATAAATTGGGAAATCCTGATGGAAATCAAGAGAAAAATTTAAATTAATGAAAAACGAAAAAAGAAAAACTGAGATTTGATAAATCATCCAAAATGGCGATTGTGTTTATGTAAACTGATTTTTTATGCAAATTGCAAGGAAACATCAATAAAAATTAAGAAGGTAAACATCTTTATTTTCTATTCCTGTGTTAAGAAGTAAAATAAATAATTAAAAAGAAATTTTTTCTGAAAAGAAGCCAGATTTAAAATAAAGAAAATATAAATTAATTCCATGGAAAGTTCAGGAAGTGTTTTTTTTTTTGTAAAATTAATAAATAAGTTCAAATCAATGGAAGAAAGAAATTACATAGAAATGATATAATTTAAAAATCAACTGTTTTTGTTATTCTGATTAATTAATAAAAGAAAAGTAAATAATATAAATGAAATCTGTAAAGAGAGAAAATTTGGAATCAGTCTCTAGATACTGTGTAATATATATATTTCTGAAAAAGAAGTTTTTGTTCGATAAGTAGTATAAAAAGAAAAAGAAAAGAAATTAATTTAATATATAAACTTAAATATTAACTCATGGAAAGGATTTGTTTTGTTAAATAAAATAATAAAATATGAAAGAGCAAAATTATTAAAGAATTATTGTTTTGTTGGTTGAAATTGATAATGACAGGGTAACCTCTGTTTTGAAAGATAATAAAATGTAGAGGTTTTTTTTATGGTTATTATGTGGTTTTCTTTATTGACAAATTTAAATACATATTCTTTTACTTTAATGACAATAGTGTGTGAAATGGATCGGTTTGATTCGGTACATCAGTAGTAATTTTAGCGTGAGCGTGTTATGGAAGTATGTTAAGAGTGATTGGTTAGGACGTGAAGTCCAAACTGTCAGCATGAGCTGACAGATCACTCGATGACAGCGATTGCACAGGGCGGCATGCTAGCACCTCGGCTAAGAGTGATCTGTCAGCTCATGCTGACAGTTTGGACTTCACGTCCTAACCAATCACTCTTAACATACTTCCATAACAAAATGGCGCCCAACGTGGGGCCACCTCAGTTAGACTTCGGTGGTCTAAATATAAATTTTACTGGGGACTGAGACTTTGAGAGAGATGATCATCTGGTGTCTGCTAGTTGATTGACCTCAAGTCTCACATCCAGTAGAAGTTATAGGTGGACCTGAGTCTAATTGGTTTTGTTGAAAAATTTTTTTTTGTGAAGTAACGTAATATTTTGAAAGTTTTATTGGAAGTCTTTGATATTTTTAATTTTTTTGATTAAAGTAAAGTAAAGTTTTTAATGAAAGTTTTTGAAAGTTGAAGTTCAGCTTTAGGTTTGACTTCGGTCAAGCCTCAAGCCTGAACAGTTTGTTGAATTTTTTTTTGGTTTTTTTTGAAAGTTTTTGAAATGTCTTTGAAATTGATCTTTCCCGCTGGCCTTCTGCCATGGAAATGGTAGGTGGCCTCACAAAATTTTTTTTGGATTGTGTTCTCGCGGACAATTGTTCTGTTGGCCAACTGGCTGGACAGAGTTATGAGTCTGTGAGACGACTTTTTGGCTTTCAGCTAATTAGTTGACCAGATCCATGACTCTGCCCAGCTGGCGAGCTATCTGGACATTAGGATCCGGTGAAGAGGAGAGGAAGAGTTCTCTGAGGGTGGGAGTGATGCTGGAGATCTTCAGTAATCAGGAGTTGGCATACTGCTAACTGCCTGGCTGAAGAATCTCTAGTAACATTCTCAGCCTTTGACACCTCCAACTTGACTTTTCCCAGAGTTCTGTGGGAACCCAACCAAATCCTTCATGCACCACTCACGTCACTTGCCTGTATCCTGTCTTTGACCTTGGAAGAGAGAGCGACCTGACCTCTTGCGTGGAAGTTGGCTTCGGGAGGTGAGGGAGAAATTGTATGATCTTTGTTAAAGGATTTTTTTTTTTTTGTTTTGAAACGCTTGAACTGTTTTCGTGATCTTTTTGGATCTTTAGTAATTTTCAGATTTTTTTTTAAGATTTCTATTCGACGAGGCTGTTAACGCTTCCCGACATTGGTTTTTGTCTTCGAATTCATTCTTTACACTATCTCGATTTGAGAAGTCTTAATTAACTTTTCGAATCCTTGTTTTTCTAATTTTTTTAATTTCTTCGAACGTTTGGGAAAACTTTTGTCTGAATTTGAGTATCTCGACCAAAGCCTTCGACTTTAAAAAATAGTATTTAGCCATCATCACATTGGAAAGAGCGTGTCTCTTCCAAATGTGCAACTTCTAGAATTTTTTTTGGGATAACCATCCTAAACCCTGATTTGACAATTTTTACCTGACTTACGTCTAAATTCATTATGGCTACAGTGAGGACACCACCTCCAGCGACAAACGGTATGACAATGCTGCCTGAACCATGTTCTATCTGCCGGGACGCAAGCTGGTCAGTAGATCGGAAGCCGGTCATGACTGTATGCGAGCACATTTTCCACCAGGCATGCCTGCAGCATTGGATAGGTGAACATTCTAGTTGTCCTAACTGCCGTCGCCACATTACGCAACAGGACTTCAGTGAATATTCTGGTGCAATCCCAAAGAGACCGAAGAAGGTGAAGCCCGCGAAATCGACAAGGCGCGACTCATTGCCAACCTTTGATTTGCCTAACTTTGACTTACCACCTTCGAATCGACGATCCTTGTCTCCAGGAATGCCTGACTTACATTCAAGGACTTTTGTAAACCCGAGTCCTCGACGTGATATTCCAGCGCGCACAGCTCAAGACCACAACACCTCAGCTGCTACGGATGCGCTGATAGCAGGCTTGAGCATGAAGATGGAAGACCTAATAAACCGAGGTCTCCAGCAGGGTTTAAATGTTTTGCGGTCTGAGTTAGGAAACGATATCAGACAACAAGTAGCAGCAGCAATGCCGCCAGTAGGCTTTGCGAGACCTAGTTCGTCCAGGAGTAACCAGAGGCCGTCAAACGACTTCCCCAATAGGGGAAGGCAATCATTTCCAAGACCATCACCACCTTTTGGTCAAACTTTTGGTCAACCTCCGAATCAGCCCCAACAGAACTTCATGCCACCCCAACCACCTCAACCCCCTCCACCACCTATGCGTGTTCCTGCTAATGTAGGATACCGACGATCAGGCAGTCCAATCAGGAGATGGAACCTGACATATAACGGGAATAACTCGGACCTCTCTGTCGACGAGTTCATCTTCAGAGTCGAAGCGCTCACGCACTCCGCTCTTGAAGGAGATTTTGGATTACTAGTCAGAAATATGCTTACGCTATTGACAGGACCAGCGAAGGACTGGTATTGGTCAGTGCTAAGGCAAAATCCATTTCCAACTTGGGACGTCATCAAGATGGGATTGTATAACGAATGGGGGACGCCTAAAGATGATCTGAAGACTAGATTCCAACTGATGTCTAGAAAACAAAAGCCTGGTGAACTGTTCGCAATGTACCACCACCATTTGGGGTTGCTGCGCGATCAGCTACAGAATGCTATGCCAGACCAAGAATTTCTGGAGATTGTCAAATCGAATCTCTTGCCGGAGATTCAAGAAAAAATCTGTCTGCATCCTACTGATACGATAGGACAGCTGAGATCGCTGGTCACGCGTATCCAAGCTATGCAGACACGCATTGCGACAGCTGGCGGCTGGAACCTTTACCGGAACCAACGGGTGCACGAAGTCGACCATTTTCCAACTTTAGACCCTGAACTGGCATTAGCGACAGGCAATGACAACAGCCTAGGGGATATAGCTAGTATTTCGGAAAAAAACTCTATCACATGCTGGAACTGTGCTCAGTCCGGTCACTTTTATCAAGATTGTAGACAAGAGAGACAAATTGTGTTCTGCTATGGATGCGGGCGCAAGAATGTTTTCAAGCCCGATTGCCGCTACTGCAGACAGAAAAACGAGAGACGGGTCGGGAATACCAACACCTCTTTCCGACCAGCGTCGACATCGCAAGCAGCAACGACAACGAACTCTCCAGTTCAAACTCTGAACAAGGAGGAAAGTCCGCTCCAGTAGCAGACACTCATGATAACTCCCTATTATGTCCTCTGATATCATTCAGTGACTCTGGTGATATCAGAAAAACTTCGGATTGTACGATTACTTCATTGGCAGAGGCGGAGAACTTAATAGATTTCTCCACAGACCTTCAAGCTCCCATTTCCACTTCTGGGGAGCCCATGACCTTATTAGACACTTCTTTAGAAGAGTCTTTAATCTTCGATGTCCCATTGACACCTATCGCACGTGTAGCCGACAAAGTTACTGAGCAGGAGACTTGGCCTCCTGTCATTTCTGTTTTAAAACGGCCACCAAGCTCTGATATGACGAGTGGGCGTGAGCCAGTTTTATATCCGCTGACGCCGTATCATACGCGTCTGCAGAAATATAACGCAGCAAGAGACCGAATCTTCTCCTCAGTAGCGGAGTTAGCTGACATTATGTTTCCTGACTGGGATATGCGACCGAAAAAGAAACGATCAACCGTTCGTTGGCGGGAATACTGTCGACGGATGAAACAAGAAAAGAAAAAAATTGGCACAGATTTCCGTGTCGATGCCAGACGACATCCGACCGTACGCCGAAGTAAAGCTGCTCGGGCGAACTGAGAATGGATTACTTGATAGTGGTGCCACTGTCAGTATCCTAGGCCAGGGAGCTCTAGAGAAGCTTGTGGAAGCAGATGTCGAATGGAAAAGGTATCGAACACAGGTTCAAGTAGCAAATGGTGCCATGACGACTGTTCATGGTCATGTGAACTTGGACGTCACTTTCCGTGGTAAGACCCATAACGTGCGTTTTTACGTGGTTCCTGGGCTCACACAGGCACTATATCTGGGAATAGACTTCTGGCGTCTATTTGGGTTGGCTCCAGATGTCCTGGGTATAGTCGCAGAAGTGAATCCAAGTGGGATAGCTACCTCTGACACCGACTGCCACGTCCTTTCTAGTTTCGATCAGCAACGCTTGGAAGCCACAAAACAGCTTTTCCCCTCTTTCGCCTCTTTAGGCCTTGGGAAAACATCATTGGTCACTCACAAGATTGAAACGAATGACGCCGCCCCGATAAAACAGCGCTTTTATCCGATTTCGCCGGCAGTACAAAGTTTAATGGATGCTGAATTAGAGCGAATGCTATCGCTGGGTGTGATAGAGGAGAGCCAGAGTCCTTGGAGCTCTCCAGTTGTTCTGGTAAGGAAGCCTGGAAAGGTCCGGCTTTGTTTTGACGCCAGGAAGGTCAACTCTGTTACGAAGAAGGATGCCTATCCGCTACCGCAGATAGACGCACTTCTTAGTCGACTTCCTCCGGCAAATTACATAACGAGCCTGGACCTGAAAGACGCATTCTGGCAGATCCCACTGGACGCTGATTCCAGAGAGAAGACCGCTTTCACCGTACCTGGTCATCCTCTCTATCAGTACACAGTGATGCCATTCGGCCTATGCAATGCTCCACAAACTATGTGCCGCCTCATGGATAAAGTCATTCCTTTCGATCTTCGTGAGAACGTTCTCGTCTATCTAGACGATTTATTAATTCTGTCTTCAGACTTCGATACTCATCTCACGCTGCTAGCCCGTGTAGCGGATTGTTTGAGGAAAGCTGGCCTCACTATCAACGTCGAGAAGAGTAAGTTTTGCATTAAAGAGACTAAATACTTGGGATTCATTGTAGGAAAGGGAGGTATGAGAACTGACCCTGACAAAATTTCAGCCATAGTTGACTATCCGTCACCTAAAACTGTTCGACAAGCTCGACGCCTACTAGGTATGGCGGGATGGTATAGACGGTTCATCCCGAACTATGCTGATTTGACTGCCTCCATTACAGACACTTTGAAAAACCCCAGTCAGTTCAAATGGACGCCTGAAGCCCAGACGTCTCTTGATCTTTTAAAAAAAAACTTACTTCTGCTCCGTTGCTAGTGAGTCCAAACTTCAACAAACCGTTCGTTATCCAGTGCGATGCGAGCCAACAAGGTATTGGAGGAGTGCTGCTTCAACTAGATGACGATGGCCACGAGAAGCCAATAGCCTACGTCTCGAAAAAGTTGAACTCAGCACAAAGAAATTACACCGTCACAGAGCAAGAATGTTTAGCTGCACTCTTGAGCGTGCAGAAGTTCCGGCCCTTCATAGAACTTATGCCGTTTAAGATAGTGACTGATCATGCGAGCTTGAAATGGCTAATGTCCCAAAAGGACCTCAGTGGTAGACTTGCACGGTGGAGTTTGAAGCTTCAGGGCTTCGACTTCACAATTGAGCACAGGAAAGGAAGCCTGAACATCGTCCCTGATGCGCTGTCACGCATTCATTGTGACAGTCTGAACACAAACGCAGATCCTGGCCCGGAAGTTGACCTTAGTTCGCCATATTTCAACTCGTTGGAATATGAGGAACTGAGGCATAAAGTTAAAACGACTTCTGGCAAACTACCAGATCTTTGCGTCAGGGATGACTTCGTTTATATCCGGACTGTTCCGAG
Source organism: Dioctria rufipes (assembly GCA_963924295.1). Lineage (NCBI taxonomy): Eukaryota > Metazoa > Arthropoda > Insecta > Diptera > Asilidae > Dioctria > Dioctria rufipes. The sequence continues at coordinate 234,999,931 of OZ002740.1, forward strand.
AACAGGCGATCCTATTCAGGAAGAAGAAGCCTGGAAGCTTTGGATTCCACGAGGGCTTGTCAACGACGTCATTTCGAGGGCTCATGATCCGCCACTAGCTTCACACGGAGGTATAGGGAAAACCCTGGAACGTCTGCGAAGACATCTGTACTGGCCACGAATGACAGTTGATGTCAGAAACTACGTAGGCGCCTGTGACGTGTGTAAAAAAACGAAGGCTCCTAATACTATTTTACGACCACCTATAAGAGTCCAGTCTGAGACAGAACGACCATGGCAAAAGCTGTACGTTGATTTTCTAGGTCCATATCCTAGGTCAGTAAGAGGAAACGTCTGCATCTTAATAGTTCTTGACCACTTTTCTAAATTTCCACTTCTCAAACCTATGAGAAAAGCGTCTACGCTCAATGTATGCCAATTCATTGAGACTGAAGTGTTTCACGTGTTCGGAGTCCCGGAAATGATCGTCTCGGACAATGGAGTCCAGTTTTGCTCGACTCAGTTCACCAGATTACTGGGAAAATATGGGGTGAAGCACATGCGAACGGCCGTTCACTCGCCCCAAGCAAACGCCTCAGAGCGAGTAAATAGGTCTCTATTGTCGGGGATTAGAGCATATATCAAGAAGGAACACACGAGATGGGATGAGAAACTAAGCCATGTAGCTAGTTCCCTCAGGAGCTCTTTACATCAAGCTACTGGTTTCCCTCCCTATCGAACACTCTTCGGTCAACAAATGATTGAACATGGCAGCTCCTATCCCATCTTGAGGAGCCTTGGAACTCTTAATGAGCCATTGAGAGTGGACGCAGAAGACAAAATGAGATTGATCCGTGCGAGAGTGCAGGAAAACTTACAACACGCATTCGAGCAGGGTTCACGAGCCTACAATCTCAGGGCGAAACTTGTCGAGTTCAAAGTTGGTCAAGAGGTGTTTAGACGGAATTTTGCCCAAAGCAATTTCCAGCAGCAGACCAGTGCAAAACTGGGACCGAAATTTGTCAAATGTCGAGTCAGAGCCAAGAAAGGAAATTCCCTATACGAGCTTGAGGATCTGCGGGGAAAACTGTTAGGTGTCTATCACGCTAAAGACATCAAGCAGTGATCATCATTATGAAAACATCGTCGATACTTATTGTCGTTTATTCCTGGTAGCCCTAAGAAGGCATCCAGCCAGCTTAACTGGTAAACTATAGGATATCGCGAAGCCCTCCTATTGCCCCGTCAATGGTGGGTGATATACCTGTTGAAAGTCAATCTCATCATAGCACCCCTACCGCTTATGAGTAGATAACCTTTTATAGTCCCTTCCGGATTGGCCTCATTAGGAGGAAAATTTTTCCTTGTCTGTCCAGCTGCAACATTTCGTTAATCGTCAGACATAGTAGTACTAGATCTATTCCTGGTAGCCCTAAGAAGGCATCCAGCCAGCTTAACTGGTAAACTATAGGATATCACGCAGCCCTCCTATTGCCCCGTCAATGGTGGGTGATATACCTGTTGGAATCCATTCCCATATTCGGCTGTCAACATGTCACTACTTCGACGACGCCTTGGAGACACACCCTTGAACAATCGCCAGTCTGAGATCAGGGTGAGATATTGCGCCGGGAAAGCCTAGTGATCAGTTCTTTGGGTTGCTGATCGCAAAGCTTCCTCAGCATTTCGGTGAAGGAGGGCAGAGAGGCATCGACGGTCTGGATTCTTTAGGTTACCAGCTTGTCGATGTACCTTTGACTTCCCACACGGAGAAGGATGTCGAAGTCTGACCGAAGACTGACGAGACCTCAGGAGTGTGTCCTCGACGCGTTATCGGAAGTAGAGTCCGAGTGATGAGGAAAGCATTGGGTCGTGGGTCGAGACACACATTGAGCGCCCGCAGTGATGAGGCCTATGTTTAAGACCGGCTAGCTCAGTCGACCATTTTTCAGCGTCGTCTGAACCACAGGTGGTGTAGACCACTCCGTATTGTTATGGTCGTAGCGTATTGCATATAGCAATATGCTACACGGACTGCAGTGTGTATGTCGGCTGTCCATGGCGGAAAGTGTGAACGCACCCCAACCGAGAGCAATGCTCCCTCGAGCTGGGAGTTGCATGCTGAACGGAAAGGGAAGAAGAAGAGTTTTTTTCTTCCGGTGACATTTTGACTCCGGACTGTGAAGTGTGGCTGATCAAGCAATAAAGGTCTGTTTTTCTTGTGAGCAAAATCTAAAAAAATCTGTCCGAGTTGGATAAATAGGACACGAAGTTAATTGGCAGTGCAAAACAGCAAAAAATTTTAGCTAAGGAGACGTGGATAGGTTAGAAGGAGAATTTTTATCAGAGCAATATTTGTCAAAACACTTGAGATAATCACAAAAGGTTAGTACCCGAACATTTTTTTTGATCTTGGTCTTATTGGAACATTTCAGAAGACGAAGAATACTGTATAGTATCCTCTAATTCTCTGACAAAAAGGGAAAGTAGTGAAGGTCACCTTTGAGAATTAAATATAACTTTATGCATCACACCTCGAACTCTTACGTTTCTGATCCGTCTGCGGTATACGCTGAAAAGACGAAACCACATTATAAAGGATAATTGGAAAAGGGGAAGAATTATAAGACCCCAACGCCTTCTGATCCTTGAGTTGCTGTTGTGTGACACCTACCCAACTTGGATGGATTTGTCAAGAAAATTTCTTACCGGAGAGAATTCTTCTGCCCCACGCTCAACAAGATCGACAAAACAGCAGGTTAGAGGGAAGTAAATTTTAGTCAAATAATCATGCTGATAACATTTTGATCCGTGAAGTTAATATTTATTTCTAAGATTTTGATTCATGGCGTTAATATTTACTGTAAGATTTTGATCCGTGACTTTAATTGTCACTTTAACATTTTTATCCGTGAATTTAATAGTCACTTTAAGATTTTGATCCGTGAAGTTAATATTTATTTCTAAGATTTTGATTCATGGCGTTAATATTTACTGTAAGATTTTGATCCGTGACTTTAATTGTCACTTTAACATTTTGATCCGTGAATTTAATATTTAATTTTAAGAATTTGATTCATGCCTTTAATATTTACCCTAAGATTCTGTCGCGAAGTTAATACTTACTTTGAGGTTATTGATCCGTAAATTTAATATCTACCTTCAAGTTATTTGAAAGGTAAATTCTTTTGAATATTTCCTCATACATACGTATACAAGAAGGCAAAGGTCTCTAAATACATTTTTATAGCTATGACCTGGTACGAAAACTGGGTTCATTTTCAAGTGTTCTTTTGAAACCATACGATCAACAAGTTATAGTGGTTATCATGAATATAGTTGTGAGGACGCCGTAGTGACATAAGGTCGTGAGCTCATGAACCCCTGCGGAGTCTTAAGTAAGTTTTTCCTTGAACTATTGTTAAGCATTTTCTAAAAATATTCAAAAAAAAAAAAAAAAGGGATGAGATAAAAGTGAATGTAAAGGCTGCGTACTTAAGAAAGAAAACATAAAGCAGCAGTACCGATTTAGAGATTCTCTTTGACTTCTTTATTGTCTTATTCTAGCTTTTCGGGTCTTTATCACTATTATTATCCTCTTTAAAGATACGTTGCAGTATGTAAGAGGAAGTCTTATTTGTATCATGTAGGAATCGAGAAGAAAGCATAAGGGCAACTTCACTTGCTTCACGTAGTTAAAATCTTTTGTTTTTCGCGAAGAGAATGTCACCTTAAAGTGAATTAATTAATTTTGGGATAATCGTGGTATCATTTTGAATTGTTTAAGAGAGATTTTTTTTTGAAAAATGTAAGAATGTCACCTTAAAGCGAATTAATTAATTTTGGGATAATCGTGGTATCATTTTGAATTGTTTAAGCGATATTTTTTTTTTTGAAAAATGTATGTCGAGAGAAGAACGCAATTTCGATCTCGGTAACTAATAACAATCGAAATAAAATTTTTGCTGTTTGTTGACGGAAAAGAAATAAAGTTTCAAATTATAACGTAATGTGGCGGTAAAGTTTTAATTTTTCCTTCTCATCCTGGAGCCCTCTCCTCTAGCATAAGGGTCGTCTAGGTCCGCTCTCGACTCTCTTCCACAGATCAACACAAGGGACTTTGGAAACAGTGCCGCCCAAAGTCGATGGGAGGATGGGGCTTGGCAGGAAGGCATGCCATCTGCGCCTTCAACGAAAATTGGTAAGTGACGTAAAAGTCCCATCAGGACTGAGTGGGTGCTCGTTTTGGTGTAGATAGGCATGATTTTTTTTGATTATGGGTGGTGACAGCGGCAGGTATTTTCGGGAACCTCCCCACACTCTCCGCCACTCTTAGCCGAGGTGCTAGCATGCCGCCCTGTGCAATCGCTGTCATCGAGTGATCTGTCAGCTCATGCTGACAGTTTGGACTTCACGTCCTAACCATTCACTCCTAACATACTTCCATAACAAGCGTGAAGTAGTAGTGATGAATGTGAGAATCCTTCTTTTCTTTCTGTCCTCCTTTTAGATGGAAGTCGGAAGTGTGAACATATAGTTGGCTGTTTGATTTGGTAAAGAAATGAATTTGTATTTTTAATTTTGGTACTATATTTCGATCGTGCGCGTTTGTCATTATGAAAGTAACTGTATATACCTACATACAGAGAGTGTCACGAACCCCCCCGCACGACGAGCTAGCAAGTGCGATACCAGCTAGGCACGTTAAATTTTGACACCCTCGCAAGTTATTTCGTTTCTTTACCGAGTCAATGAACATTAGACACTATAGATGGCGTGGCTTTGGTGAAGTCAGTGGATGGTTTTTTTCTTCTTCAGTAGATTTCAATATTATTTGATGTCTCAGTATCTTGGCCGATTGTTCTTTGGCTTTGCTGTGGCGATTCGGGTGTTGGGATGTGTCAGATTTGAATTTGACACAACTCAGTTCTTGGATGGTAGGGCAGCGGAGGTGTGCGGTGGCAAAGCTTAGTGGCATTTCTGGCAGTTTAAATAATTACAAATTGACGTCCAATTCGTTTTAGACAGTTACAAATATGGCGCCCAACGTGAGGTTACTCTCTTTAGACAGGCTTCACTTGTCTAAAGTGTATTTCTTTTTCTGGTTGTTCATGTTACAAATATGGCAACCAGTGTTCAGTCATTTCTGCGTTTTAATCCACCGAAATTCAATTATTTTCCTTAGGTAGTATGTCCGATTCAATTTTGCATTTTATTCGTAAGTCCATCTATTGTGCTGAGGTTTTTTTTTATTCGTAGTAAGATGTGCTGATTCTTCTGCATATGAAGGGAGACAAGTTGGTACCTCTATCTGCAGTTAACAAGAGGTGATCATTTGACATGCGATGAAGTACTGACTTGAATCTTTAGCGGAAGGAGCACCTGACATCTTAAAATCGTTTTTAGTAATTTTTCCTGAAAACATTTACTTATACTCTGTGAGTAGTCCCCTTGTGACAGCTTGAACAGCATTTTCGGTACATTATAGTACTTCTCACTAGTTTCAAGTGGCTGATGTTCATTTGGCTGAAGGAGCGAATTTGTTGTGTTGGTTGTTTCGGGGGCAATCATTGTTTTTTTTTTTTTTTTGTCTATTAGAATGTTTCTTTTTATTCTCCATTCTGACACCTCATTACTTTGTCACAGGCCGGGTAAAGATTGGGACGAGGAGAAAACGAATCACCGTATATTTTCACATGTCAGGATTCTTGTCAGAAATTTTGGGAGTAGTATTTTCCAATTCAAGCCTGAGTCTGATCATGTGAACAAAACCCCAAAAAGGAAAAATTGCATATATTTTTGTTAAATCTAAATTTTTATGAGTCCACACTGCCGACATTTTATATCCCTTACCTTTTTTTTATTCCTAATTTCATTAACAACGCTGATGGGCTGCTTCTTCTGCAAGGGGAGACAGATAGACATTTCGTTCTCGTCTGGCTGCAAGTGGCTGATGTGCACTTGGCTTGCGACGGAATTCCAGTCTTGATCCTTTAATGGAGGGATCACCGTACATCGAAATATTCCTTTTCCTATCCCTAATGTCCTTACTAACCTTAATGGAGGGAGGATTCCTTATGATGTTATTTTATGGATTTATTACATTATTGTCGCAAATGGCAACGAGTTAAATTTTACACATAACTTACAATAGCGTTGCAGATGTTTCAAAATGTGACATTAATGAATCACTACGTACCATTATGTTAAGCTACATTACACAGTCGACGACAGTAGCTTTCGGAAGTAGTTTCATTTTGACGTTTCCATACAAATCTTCTACTTACGAAAGTTACTTTCCACTTTGTGGGCCCACGGAAGTAAAGGTTAGAAAGTTAAAAGTGATAAAAGTGGGAAGAAGATAACAATATCGTTATTTGCACTACTTAAGTAACAAACGATAAAAAACATTTAAACAAAAATTTCATAAAATTTACTTACTCAAAGAATGCCAGATTACTATCACCTCAGCTGCTATGATTTTTCATAATGCAGATTCGCTGAAAGCTGAGCTGCCAGCATAGCAGTAGGGATTACAAGTGCCAGTGCAAGCTGCATGCAATCTGTACTATCTCGTGTACCCCCGGGTATAATCTGTTGTAATTTGGCCATGTCAAACTGAATATTTCCACACGAGAAGTTTTTAGGGAAGGAGGAATTGTGCCAGTACAATAATGTTACTCCGTATAGTTCATTATATGATTACGGAAATGAATTGTGTTCGTATTCAATTAAGTCACAATTTTTGATATAAACAATAACAGCATTGTTATGGTCGTAGCATACTCTATGTAGCAGTATGCTACACTGAGACTAGATATACCATGTGCACTCGGCCTATTGTTTTCTGCATGGATGGAGATCTATACGCGCCGAACGCACCCTGACAGAAGAAGAAGAAGAGCGCTAATAAGTTGAACTTTTGGCATGTGAAAGAAAAGAGCGAAAGTGCCGTGACCGTTTTGCAGATGTGAAAATCGTGTTAATCTCCATAGGTAAAGAGGGTTAACTTCCCTTTATCAATTACACGCGACGTAATAAATAATGGTGGAACCAATTGGTGAATTTGAATTTACATACAAAAGGGGGCCTTCAAATTCCTACGTTGCCATTGTAAGCGCCAGAGGCATCCCCAGGGGATATCCGGCGGCGTTATATAAGTCTAACGAAGGAGACAAGGCAGGACCTCGCATTTTGGTCTCTTTAGACCACGCGTAGCAGATTGGGTGCAGTTTTCGAATCCCATGAAAATCATCGAACAATAAGCAGTGCATAGTCATAACCGTAGTTCATAGAATATGGGGTAAATCCTCTGGCTGGCCTCAAGTTGGCCTGCCTTAACTATGCAGGTGCATATATTTAAGTGACATGCTGGACCTTATTCGGCCACCAACTATGGAACTGCTAATCAGAAAGGAATAAGATTACCTATTATAAGACGATTTTAGTTTGATAAATATGAATTAGAATTATTCAATTCGTGCTTTACGTTGCAGTTAGCCACTAATATTGGTTTTAGTATTAATCGCTTAAGATAATCTAAAGTGCTATCAAATTTGACAATTGCATTCGGTATTGAATAATCTTATATATATTTCCGTATAGCTTTTATTGTTAAAAAGATGAATACTCATAACCTACTAATTTAGGACTTTACGCAGCATTAGCTGGGAGTGCAGCATAACCTAGTATATTCTTTAAGGCAAGCTTTTTACCGCCGCTCGCCTCGTATTTTAGTACTCCAGAGTTGCTGTGAGCATTTTCAATAATATTATTCGTGTTGCTATTATTGATTATTTTGAACTTGGTTTTTTTTAATGATATCACGACATAATCGGGTTAAGCCTTCCGTAAAGAACGACCCTTTGTACATATCTACTATTATACGTAGCTCAGTGTTTACAAGTTTGACCGAATTCCTCTCGTCTCCTTTTATTTTTTAGGTAAATTACTTTTAGTGCATGTGTAATAATGTTAACCCTGTTTCGTATCAGTTATCTTGTCTTCTATAGTAGTCTAGACAGAATTGTTGTAGACTGGGCTTTTATTTCCTTTTTACAGTAGGTATTAACGTTAATACGCTCCTGTCAAAGCCTTGTTACTAACTTGCGACTTTAGAAATGGGGTAACAGAGCTTTTTTATTTTAATTATTAAAACTTAGAACTACGTGAAGTTTATTTATTGAATTTGGAAAAGTTAATCTTGTTTACATAGATTCAAGATTCGTGCAGTTTGGCTATAAGGCTACATAACCAAATTTTTTTTGCGATAATTTCATTTTGATTCGATTTTTCAGTGAGCCGAAACATTCCGCCTCCAGGGAGCTTCTTGGAGGGATTGTTTAATGTCAAGTAGATCATTGTTCCGTACCTTTGCCTTGAACGAATATTATAGAGATACTATGTTAAAGTTTTGAGATATTACCCGGAACTTCTTTACGGACATTTCTTTCAATTTTATATTGTTAACATATTGAATTTGTCGCGATGCTATTTGAATTTTGTATTGATGCTGTATAAACTCCCAATTGATACGGGGTGATCGCTCGCAACAGTGTACTTTAATCTAATAAGAAAAACTAAAATTGTAGTCAGACTATGGATAGAAGTGCTGAAGTTAATTTATATTGTTTGTCAATATATTGATTAAATGGATTTTTTTTTATAACGAGATGAACCATTAAGGTATTAATTACTCTTCTCACTCTCCTGGAGCCCTCTTGATTTGAAGGTCGACTAGGTCCGCTACTCTTCTCTTTTCAGGTCAACACAGGGACTCTGAAAATTATCTGCCCTCAGAGTCAGTGGGTGGTTGGGGCAAGCAGAGAAGGCCAAAAATCTGTGCCTTCCCAATGGATGTAGGTAAGTGGTGTAAAAGTCCCTTAGGGACTGAATGTGTGCTACGGCCTTTTGATTTGAAGGCACGAAAAATTTTGTATATCGCTGGTGGCAGCCGCAGGTCTTTGTGTACCTCCCCACACTCTCCGCAAATAGCCGAGGCAAGCTAGCGTGCCGCCCTGCAGTCAACGCTGTCCACCGAGTGATCTGTCAGCTCATGTTGGCAGTCTGGAATTCACGTCCAAGCAAATCACTCTCAACATACAACAAAAACATTATCACAAATTCACAATACGTAATGATTAGTAAGTAATTATAATATCACCTCAAATCACAGGTAAACATCTGTACAACCGTCCGATCATAAATTTCAGAAATATTGCAATTTCAAAATGGCCAGAGCTAATTTGCTTGCAGTAGGATTGGTATGCTGCCTTTACACCCGTAACCCCAGGAATATACAAGCCATGAATAAAGTCGAAAAAAGAGAGCAGCGGGCCGGTCAGCAGGCAACATCCACAGTCTTCTTGCATTGGCCTATGGCTGATTTATATTACTCGAACATCGCTAGAAAACAGAGTAAGTAGTTTCCCCTTATGAGAAAATACTTTAGAACGATAAGGACAAAAGATAATCCAGCAAAATTTTACTGAGTTAGATGTCAAATTCCCCGATGAAGGGAAAATTTTTACTGCCATAATTAGCCATAAAAAGTTCTAGCAAGAAGTATATTTTATGGCAGTAAATTTTGCTATTATGGCAGCAAACTCGTACATATAACTACAAGCGGGTACGAATATAATTGTTTACAAGCACACAAATTAAGAATTATTTGAAGAAAGTCACAGCACATCAGCTGGAATGTGTCAAAGTTTATTAAAAGCTTTTAAACATTTTTTAAAAAGTTTGTTAAAATTTTTTTTTATAAAGTTATTATAAATTTTTTTAAAAAATTTTTAAATATGCAATGTGTCAAAACTTTAAAGGGAATATTAGGGAATATTTTGTATTCTCTATTATATTCTGTATCTGTATTGTTCTTGAAAATAGTGCCTTTTTTATCCGATTTTAAACTTTACCATAAACGTCCAACTAACTTATGCAATTGACAATAAATAAATAATGCTTTGACAGTCGATCAACTCTTCCTTTTTTTCTAACAGTGCAAAGTAATAAGACTCTTTCTCAGTAAAATCGCATGTTCGAGTAATGTAAATCAGCCATTACTGCAGGAGTTTTTCATATAAAAGTTGCTTGTATTTTGTTCAAACTCTATTATTTCCACAAATTTGTTCTACATGCTATTTGTTTTTAACTATTAGAAAGAAAACATATTTGACTGCAATTTGCTTTAACTTCATTTTGCTGTGAAAGCGACAGTTTTGGGCTTTAAGGCACTTTCACATCGAAACCGAAAACCGATATGCTCTACACCGGAAATTCGCTTTTGCTTTCACATCAAAAACCGAAAACTTTTTTCGGTTAAATAGAAGTAACATTTAATTATCATAAAAGTTGTATGATGAGAGCTCGTACAAAAAACGTATTTTAATTTTACTTCGAAATCCCTATCCATATTATAATAATATAATAAATAATAAAATAAAATAATATAATATTCAATGTAAACACAAAACTGAGATTTAGTACGACCGAAAAAATTTTTCCGTTCCACATGTCGAAACCGAAAAGAAATTGACAGATGCAACCGGAATTTCGTTTTTCGGCCGAAAAAAGATAAAAGTTGTGTTTTTCTTCAAAATCTGAAATAAATATTCTATTTTATTAGTAAAATTAATAGTTTATCATATTTTCCATGATTTTATTAATCATTGGAGCAAAAATCTTGTTTTAAAGTGGAATAAATTAATTTTTTCGGTTTTGATGTGAAAGTGCCTTTAGGACCTGTTTAAGCGCGGTATGCTAGAGCGTAACCCCCGGAATATAATACAAGCCATGAAGTCGCCGAAGGCACCGACACATTAAAAGGCCTTAACGTGCCGGGTACAGCATGCAGTAAGAGCTCACTCACACTGCTTTTTGTATACTCGTCATGGAGAAAAAACTAAAATTTCATTTTAAACAGGTCCTAAAGCCCAAAACTGTCGCTCCCACAGCAAAATGAAGTTAAAACAAATTGCAGCCAAATATGTTTTCTTTCTAATAGTTTAAAAAAAAATAGCATGTAGAACAAATTTACGGAAATTATAGCGTTTGAACAAAATAAACTTTTATATGAAAAACTCCTTCAGTAAGACAAGGCAAGAAGACTGTGGATGTCGCCTGCTGACCGGCCCGCTGCTCTCTTTTTTCGACTTTGTTCATGGCTTGTATCTTGCGGGGGTTACGGCTAGAGCCAAGGAATTTTTGTTCCTATACAAAACTATTTAAAAGAAAGTCATGGAATGCTCAAGGAATTTTTTTTTTTGCCAATTCCTTGAAGTAAAGGGTTTTCCAATAAGAGGTGTTATTTTAATTAGCCCGCTATTTCGGTAGATGTCACTTTTGGAGCTGTCATTTTTTGACATTTAACAAGTAGAAACTACGCCATTAATAAAAATGGAACGATACACGATTCAACAACGCATTGAAATTATTAAAATCCACTATAAATATGGTGAAAATGTGGCAGAGACGGTTCGAACATTTTTGGGTCGTCGTGAAGCACCTTGTCGGACCGCAATACAGAAATTGGTAGAAAAATTCGAGCTGTCGGGACAAGTTAGTGATGTGAAGAATAAAACCCGTGCACGTCGCTCAAGAACAGCCGAGAATATTGCTGCTGTAGCCGAAAGTGTTGAAGAAAACCCAGGTATGTCCATTCCTCGTCGTTCTTTGGAATTAGGCATTCCACAAACGTCATTACACCGTATTTTGCATAAAGATTTGGGTCTTAAGGCTTATAAAGTTCAGTTAACACAAGAACTCAAGCCGGCCGATCATCAACAATGTCGAGTCTTTGCTGATTGGGTCCTTGAAATGCATGAAAATGATCCGGAATTCCATCGAAAACTCATCTTGAGTTATGAGGCCATTTCCACCTCGATGGCTTCGTCAACAAGCAAAATTGTCGTATCTGGGGCTCGGAAAATCCAAGAGATATTGTTGAAAAGCCTCTCTATCCTCAAAGTGTGACTGTTTGGTGCGGTTATGGTCCCGCGGGGTCATTGGACCTTACTTTTTCGAAAATGAGGCGGGAGTAACAGTTACGGTGAATGGATTGCGCTATCGACAGATGTTTAATGATTTTTTATGGCCGGAATTGGATGGTATTGATCAGGACAACGTTTACTTTCAACAAGATGGCGCTACGTGCCATACAAGCAACGAAACCATTGATCTTTTACGGGAAAAGTTTCCGGACCGTGTTATCTCTCGAAGAGGTGATCACAATTGGCTACCGAGATCTTGTGACTTAACACCTTGCGACTTCTTCCTTTGGGGCCACGTGAAAGAGAAGGTCTACGCCAACAGCCCAGCGTCGATTCAAGACCTCAAAGATGGAATTCGTGAGGCTATCGAGGACATAGGGCAGCCACTTTGCGATTTGGTTATGGAAAATTTCATGAAAAGGATATGGTCCTGTAGGCGTGGTCGTGGTGGTCATTTGGCTTATTGGAAAACTCTAGTATGCTAGAGACGAAATTCGAACAGAATAATTTTACTTCTCGATTGACAAAAAGATGTCGTTCTTGTCGAAAAATCCATTTAAGTCAATATTTCTTGAAGAAATAAGTACCGATACACTTATTTCTGTAAGGAATTTCGACGTTGGTGGAATAATTGAAAAAATGAACGAAGGAACGGCAATTTTACACTAGATTTGAACCACTGCAGTTTTCCGAAATAATTTATTCCACAATGAGCAATTTATATACAATTGGGAATTATCCACTTCTTTATTTTATTTATTATTTTTATATTTATTTTGATATATCTACACACAATTGTCAAATAGAAATTGTCAAAGATTTCTTGACCAAATCTCAATTTTTCTTCAAGAAATAAGTACATAAATTCCTTGACCTAAAGCCTGAAATACAATGAATGCGACACGAAATTGGCGTCGTCGTTTGTCGCAGACGTAATATGATGAATGCGACATTATCGTCGTCATTTCAAGACAGTTGAGTTGATTTGTGCTTTTTTGTGATGTCTACGAAATTTTTTTCACATTTTGTAAGAACAAGTATAAGTTGTATTAAAACTTATATACAGTTATGCCAGATTTAAATAAAAGTACTTGAAATGTACCAACACACGAACTGTCAAACTCAAATGTCGCACTGCGCTACGACAATTTTAGAAATTTGCTCTACTTTTTGACGACGACATTATCGCGTCGCAGCATTTGCTATGCCCTAATGTCGTAACATTTATTCGAAAATTATTTTGGCGTCGACGCGTGTCGCATTTATTGTATTTCAGCCTTAATTAATTGGCTCTAGCCGTAACCCCCGGAATATAATACAAGCCATGAAGTCGCTGAAGGCACCGAAACATTAAAAAGCCTTAACGTGCCGGGTACAACATGCAGTAACAGCTCACTCTCACTGCTTTTTGTATACTCGTCATGGAGGAAAAACTAAAATTTCATCTTAAACAGGTCCTAAAGCCCAAAACTGTCATTCCCACAGCAAAATGAAGTTAAAACAAATTGTAGCCAAATATGTTTTCTTTCTAATAGTTTTTAAGAAAAATAGCATGTAGAACAAATTTACGGAAATTATAGCGTTTGAACAAAATACAAGCAACTTTTATATGAAAAACTCCTGCAGAAAGACAAGGCAAGAATAGTGTGGATGTCGCCTGCTGACCGGCCCGCTGCTCTTTTTTTTCGGCTTTGTTCATGGCTTGTATCTTGCGGGGGTTACGATACCGCCCTTTAATAGTGAATTCTTTTCTGCTACTCGGTGTAAGCACTATCACCGAATCTGTCATTTTCGTGTTCTTTTCTTCTCACCACACCCATTGAATAAATAACTAATAAGGAAACGGTATATCGGATGAAAACGTAAGCCATTCGGCGAAATGTATTAGTGTTCTCTGTTTGTATTCGTTTCGTCATGGCAGTAATGAAATTCTGACATTCTGAAGGGGAACATTTTTTATAATCCGAATTCCTATGTAAAATAAACAAATTTTTAGCTCCCTCTTATATTCAGATAATATTTCTTGGCGTTGCCTTTGTATGACTGAATAATTTAGCCACCAATGACAATTCAATTTTAAACAAACAAACCGGCATTGGTAAAATGTTAAATTTTTTGCCGAGGCTATTTATTTTAATAAATATTTGACTTTTATTTTGTTACAAATACTATAATTAATTAGTAAAGCTATTAAAGTTACTTGAAGAATTCTTTCCCACGACAATAAGTCCGTTCGTTCCTGCAGCACAGCACAGCGCACTTCATTATGATAATTTAAGACTTCGGAGTCTCTATTATACAAAACATCGCTCACAAAAGAATATTTCGCACTTATATCACACTACTATTACGTAAAAATCACGTTTAATTATTTATTTTTCAAAATATCGCGAGTTCAAATCCGAGAACTTATTTTAAAAATTATGAAATGTCAGAATGTTGAACTGACACAAAATAGCCACTATAGGCCCTCTTGTCATTTCTCCCCCCGAGCATTGGTCGCACTGTCATTGAAATGCTTAAACACGTACACTGTATTCGCAAGATACCCCGCTTCCTTACTTATTCAATGACCACACCAGTAGCAAAGCCAAACGCGCAATCTTTTCTACCTCTGTTATTTTTGGTGCTGCCCCTGGTTGCAAATTTCTACACCCAAATTTTTTCCGGTGTCGGGTGTTGACTGGGGCTTGAGGTTATGTTTTATTGTTTTGATTGAGCGGTATTTTTATGTTATTTGTGTGGAAAAATTAATTACATCGTTTTTGTTTTTGTTTATTATAATTTATGTTTGGAAAAAACAGCATTTGTTTTGATTTTTATTATTTTTGTGTGTGGAAAAAACATTAATATTAGAGCGTTTGTTTTGAGTTTTTTATAATTTGTATGTGGAAAACATTATTAAACAAAATGCCTAAAGCCTGGTATTGTGTTCATTTCGCGGATAAATTTTGTATGGAAATTTAGCGGTGAAATTTAGTTGCGAAATATTTAGCCAAATCGCTAGGGAAAGTGGTATTGTGTTTTATCAGCTAAAAGTTTGTTTAGTTTTGACAAGTAGATGGCAGTAATATCCACAATCACATATTTAACATCAGATTTATCCGCTCAATACCTTTTTTTCACGCTAAAATTTTGACATTGGAAGTTGAAAGAAATTGGAATGCAAGAGTGTTATTGTATTTTTATTATTTTTTTCTGATAAAAAAATTCCGTCTTCATTTAGACAATTCTTTTAAAAAAAATTAAAATAGTAAGTATAAATATAATTTTCCTTACTATTTCGAGATTGGGTAATTGCAATAGCAAACTAAAAGAACACGAAATAATATCACAAATTCACGACAGCTGATTGTCAAAAGCAGCCACCTATAGTTCAAAGCATCGAACAATTTTAGCCGTAAAAAGGTCCCTGTTCGATTGCTGCTAAATATTTATCCGCTAAATGAACACAATACCGGGCTTAATAAAAAAGACTTATTGTTGGCATTAAATATTTTAAATGAAGACTCCTCGGATACTTCAGAGGAAGATAATGAGGAAACGTTTTTATCACTAGTTCCAATTTTCCATAACTGTACTGTTCTTCATAGTGCGTCGGCGTCGTAATATTATTTGGTTCTTTCTAACCATTGAATAACCCCACCGTCACCACCGAACACACACCGGAATTGCCAATTTCACATTTGACAGCTCCGAACAGGAATGGTGTCAGCAGAGTTCTGGTGCGTGTGCGATTCCAAGTTCAGAAAAGAATTCACTATAACCCCACGGTTACACCTGCAAGTACAGCTTGCATGCAAGCCTCCCTTCCAACACGATTTTTAACTTGACAGCGGAAGGCAGTTCGGTTGATGTCTTATCAGCTTGCATGCAAGTTCATTTAAAAAATGGCATTGAGACGTAAACTCTTGCGTATATTGGAAAATTATGGCAATAAAGGAAGCATCACAATGATAAAAACCCAAGAAAAAAGGAAAATGAAGGTGTTGGTAAATGATGTATTGCAAATAATCCCAGAAAATTTCATTTTCCCGGTATAAATTTATGAACTTCTCTCAAGCATTTCGTTTCCGCCATTTTGAAAACTGTATAAATGTCAAATTACTATCTCCCAGCTGCCATGGTTTTTCAGCATGCAAGTTCGCTGAAAGCTGTACTGCCAGCATGGCAGTAGAGGTTACACGTGCAAGAAGTATGGCAGTGCAAGTTGCATGCAAGCTGTACTTGCTGGTGTAACCTCGGGGTAAGATGAAATTTTAGTTTTTCCTCCATGACGCGTATACAAAAAGCAGTGTGAGCTCTTACTGAATGGTGTATCCGGCATGTTAAGGCGTTTTAATGTGCCGGTGCCTTCAGGGACTTCATGGCTTGTATTATATTCCGGGGGTTATGCTTATGATACACATAGGGTAAATTTAGCTGGGTATTTGTTTCAGGGTAATTGAATTACCTAGTTAATTGGTAATGCGCATGCTTGTATAATTGCATTAATTCAAACGAAACGTCAGCAGGCGATGCAGATAATAATTTTCGAATTGTCACTTTTCATTTCCACTATCGCTGAATATGTGCTTACACAAATTTTATATTTCTAGCGACTACTAGTTGGCGCTGGTATCAGGGTAATTGCAATTACCCAGAAATTTTTGAGGATATAGAATACCCCTCGGGGTATTTGGTGATACATAAGTAGTAAAAGTAGGTTAATTTAATTAACCGGATAAATTTACCCCATGTGTATCATAAACATTACGCTTCTTGGCTTGCAATTCCGGGGGTTACGGTACTCTCGATCGAAACTTGGTAGCACGGAATTTTTCCTGCCCTCGAATACTTCCCCGTGTAGACTATGGCCATCAGTATTTTTATTTGGTATCTTCTTTTACCCTACATGTGGCAACACATATTTAAATTAATTATTTTTCCATTTTGCATCATCGGGCAACTTCCAGGAGAAGAGGTTAATTGTTCGACAACGACAATCCTAGGATTAGTTTCTTGGAAGGAGACAATCGAGCAAGTTAGTGAAGTTCAACTTTGCGTTTTATTTTTGTTAAAAAAATCGCGTTAGCCATTGTGCTAAATAATTTTTATTATTTCAAAGTTTAAAGGAAAGTTGCAATCATTGAGGACTACAATGCCATCAATAATGAATAGTAATCGGTAAGTGAAAAAAGGTTTTTGCGTAATGGCACAGGGAATCTGAAGATTTTAAGATTTTCTTTGTTTGTGAATATGGTGAAACTTGCAGCTTCCAGCACTTTCCATGCAGAAATTAAAAAAAAAAAGACAAAAAACGTTATAAATTAGGCTTCTCCGTTTTGATAATAATTGTATGTCCACAGAGTGTAATTTCTAAAATGTCATTAGCAAAAAATAGGTACACTTGAAAGATTTTCATTGAGATTTACAAATAAAATTTGGAATGGCGGCAGTGTAGAAAGTGGCACGTTTGATTTGCAGTTTATGATTTTTTTTTTTTAGTTATATCTGCAAAAAATTTCAACAAATATCGTTCTGCTGCAACGTTTTAATCAATATTAAAAAAAAATCTTCAGAAAAATGTATTAATATAGTTACTTAAAAAAGATCGCATATAAATGCCCTAAATTTCGAAATTGCTTTTATAGTTAAGAATAGAATAGAAAAACGATTATTAAAGAACCTCGTTTTAAGCTACATTACAACGTGCGGTACATCGAGTAGATTATAGTAATTTATATTGATCGAGTATTACAAAAACTGTTAAGAAAACTAAAAAAAAGTTATGTGCGTATTTATTACAATTACAAACTTCAGAAATAAACAAATCTTCCATGATACAAGTTTCATACATTTTTACGCGAGCTTATTTAAATATCTCATTTTGCTTTTAAAAAAAATCGTCAAATGGAAATTTTACTGTTTTCTAGTTTCGTTGCATTACTTTATGAAGAATTTAGCTTAAACTACGTCTTTGGAAACACCGAAAGTAACTTTATGTATGAAATGCTTTAAGTTTAGTTACTTAAATAAGGTAAATACATATGTATGTACCCCTGCTGTTGGTTATCCAGGAGGGGGTACATAGCGCTAGTCCAAGTAGGCGAAACTGTTGGCTGGATTACATTAACAACTCTGGCGTTGTCGTCATCGTCGTCAAACGCCGGGCAAGTTGCATTAACACTGGGCGGCAGCGCCATACACTAATTTCCCTTACATTTTACAGTTGTTATTTGCTTGTAATCTCTGCCGATTTTCAATAAAATTTTAAATAATAATAAAAAAAGATATTTCCTTTTCCTTCAAGTCAGATTGTTTTTTAATATAAAATCATTTATTTTCAGAAATTCAAATAATTCATTTTTTCATAATTTTTCATAATAGATTTAGATCTTGCATATTGGCAGCAATGGAGCGCCAGCGTGGGTAATGTAATGCATTTCATACATGTAGTACTATCTCTAAATATTTTTGACGTAAAACGACTACCACGCCGGCGGCGGCGTTGTTAATGTAATCCGGCGAATTCAGTACTATTTTACTACTGATAACAATGGACTGAGTGATTTGCTATTTCATGTGGCACACGTTGTGCTTCTGTAGATGAGGGTTTAACCATCTTTTAAAATCTGTACTAGGTCCATAAAAAACATTAAACACTCGACCAATCGCTTATAAGGACTTATTAAACTTATTCCGACTTCAATTTGCAAAAGGTCATTTTCACTTGAATCCTGCGTATGGGCAAGAGAGGAGCATGGTACACGTCAAGGTTTATAGAATACAAGCTATTCCCATTACGAACAATGTTCCACCATTAGGTGACATAATATCATGAAATGTTGTCTTTCTCATAAAAATGTATGTACATTAGTCACAGAATACGTGTTTCTTTCGTCCTATAACATACATTTCTATTGAAAAGACAGGAGAGAGAATATTGTGTTCTCTGTACCGTACTTTCCTACCACTGACTTGTAACAATGGACTGAGCGATTTGCTATTTCATGTGGCACAAAAAATTTTGTGTTTCTGTATATCACCGTTAGAGCACCCTTTAAAACGTTCACTACACAAAAATATGTAAAACTCAACCAATCAGATGAAATTTTACACCCGTAAATCAAATTAAATTAAAAAATATATATTTTCTTGTGTCCAAGTGATATTTGAATCGCTTATAAGCACTCTTCTAATAGTGAATTCTTTTCTGTGGTTTGGTGTTAACACTGCCACCGAATCTGTCATTCTCGTGCTCTTTTCTTCCCTACTGATGTGATTGGAAGAAATGAGTCAGGAAATGACAGATTCGGTGGCGGTGGTTACACCGAGTCGCAGAAAAGAATTCACTATAAGAAATTAAACTAATTCTGACTTTAATTTTCAAAAGTTGTTCTTAACTGAATCCTGCGTATGGGCAAGAGAGACGGCGCATGGTAAACACTATCTTTACCTTATTCTTTCTGCGGTGATTTAATTTTAATTTAATTTTGTTTTATTTTCTTTATTTACTACTTGCTATTTCGTTGTTCTGTATTAGTCTATAATTATATGTTTTTTTTTCTTTTTATGTTTTTGTTCATTGCTACAATTTTGATACTGTTACACATCACTAAAACTTTTATATGTTCTAAGTACCTATGTTTGTTCTTCTATTGCTTCACTCGCTACAATGCTAAGCTACTATGTATTTATTTAGTTTTATTTTGCTATATTTTACTAGGCGGTGCTTTGTCCTAAGTGCTGATACTTGTAAATTCATGTTATTTTGCTACATTGCGAAGCTACTATGTTGTTTGCTACATTTCACTAGATTATACTATATTCTAAGTGCCTATATCTGTACTTTTTTAATTTGTTTTGCTACAATGTTAATCTACCGTGTAACTATCTATGATGTGCCCAGCGCTATGCGTGCCTTTGGCACGGGTACTCAAATAAATTGATGTTTATGTTTATGATTGCATCTGCAGCCAACATAAATACATCAAATGGCATTAGTAAACGTTCAGTAAGCAATATTTTGTGTTGGTAGCTCCAACTCTGCCATAGGGCGAAAGAGAGAACTGTAAAATTTGTGCCATTCTTTCCTATAGGAAAATGGCAATACGCTCAGTCCATTGTTATGTCAGTGTTTCCTACACATTCGACACGTAGGATTACCCGAACGACAAAATCTTATTGAACCCCTCAAAATGCTATGGAACTATTCATAATAATGTACTTCGGGTTACACTACCTTACTTTTTTAAGAAAAAGATAAATTTCGCTCTGGGAAAGATGCTGAAAGGAGCTGTAAAATTCCTTCCAAATAAAATTCTCATTTTTCTAGAAAATATCGGAGAATCCAGCATGAGTTTCTCTCACTTAATCTCTTTAGAGCATAACAAATGTAAACAGATGCACGTGGCTCAATTATCGTAGGATTACAGCGACAACATGTGACCAAATTCTGTCAATCTTTCATGAAAACCGCCAAATTCTGTCAATCTTTCATGAAAACCGATTTTCACAAAAGCGCGGGAACATTTTATGAGAGTAAAACGCGAAAACTCCGCCCTCTCTCATTTATTTACGAAAATGAATGATTTTCCATTCTGTTTCGTTGCATGCAATCTGCGCTTTCACATTTTTTATCTGTTTTATCATAACAGTTTAAAAGAGTTGATGTTTTTTATACCCTAGATGAAATCTATAGGGGTATACTAAGTTTGTCATTCCGTTTGTAACACCTCGAAATAATGATGGTAGAGCAAAATGAATTGGACACCCTAATATTAAAAGTTATTTTGATTTTTGCATGTCCGTCCGTCCGTCTGTCTGTGCGCACGATAACTCGAGAACGCGTATAGGTACTTAGAGAGCTGAAATTTTGTATACGACTTTTAAAAAAAAAAGTAAAATTAAGTTCGAAAATGAGAAATCTGGCAACTCCTTCGTGGGGTTGCCATACAAAACTTTCGTTTTTCACTATATATTTGGACACTGCATGAGAACGCACCAATATAGAGAGCTGAAATTTAGTACGTGGTGCTTTCATTGTACTAGCAAATAAATGGACTAAATCGGGCAACTCCTTCTTGGTGTTGCCATATGAAGATTTAGGTTTTTTACGTATACTTTGAAAGCGATCAGTCCAATACATTTTTATTGTACTAAAAACTTCTGCAGAATATGAAATCCTATAAAATTGGTTATATCATTTTTTCTGAGCGACAAACCGTTCTAGAAATATATGCGAAAACCAACTTCAAAATCAAACTTGAATATATCGGTGACCATACGAAATTTAATACGGGCATTCATCTAGGGTATCATAAGAATTGGTCTTAGACCAATTCTAGCTTTTTTACTTGTTTTTATTTATTTTTCTTCCTTTTCTTGCCGTGTACATTTTAAATGTAAAACACTGGGAAATCTCGCCTGCTACTTAGTTCATTAATAAGTTAACTTTGACAATACTCTCTCTCCTCTCTGTCTTTCCTATAAAAATGTGTCAAAATTTTAACGGGAATACTTGTCTTCTATACATTGAATAAATAACTAATAAGGAAGGGGGGTTTCGTGCGAATACAGTGTACGTGAGTAGGCAATTCAATGACAGTCAAATCCAGGGAGCGGGGGGAGAAACGACAAGAGGGCTGGTCACTTATTTGAAGGTTCTGCTTAACAAGTCACTTAAATTATCATAGGCAACGCAAAGGAAAATTATCTGAAGATAAGAGGGCGCCAAAAATTTGTTTATTTTACATAGCAATTTGGATTATAAAAAATGTCCCCCTTAAAAAATTTCACGGTTTCACTACTGCCATAACGAAACGAATTCAAACACAGCACACACTAATACATTTCGTGGAGTGGCTTAGGATTTCTTCCGATATGTCGTTTCCTTATTAGTTATTATAATAATAATAATTTATTAGCACTAAACGTACTTTTCACAAAAACAATACAATTATTTATATTACCTTTTAACAAATTTCGAATATATTCTGTACAAAGTCTTACAAATACATTTCTTACTTTATCACTAGTAGCAAATTATTATACAATTGAAACCCCTTATATATTAATGAATTCTGTGTATCTGATCTATTGCAGCTAAGTAATCTTATATTTAGATCTGCATTCCTTAGATTATATGGCTGCACATCCGTCACCAGTGTTATTTTTTCTCGTGGCCTCGGTAGCTCAGTTGGTAAGCGCGCTGGCTACTATCCCTGGGGTCGTAGGTTCGATTCCCACCTCGACTTGGTCCTGTGCTTCTCCTTCCACCTAGTTTCCTTCCATTTTCTGCATTATTCCTTAACCCTTGCTATTAATTAATTCTTCAATCTACATTTAAATTGTATTTGCTAAGGATATATTCGATATAACTTTGTATTGACATGTGTATGTTATATTTCTAAGGAAAAAGTTGCTATTAATTAATGTAAATAATTTCTATAATTAATGATTGCCCTATTTTGATGTTTCTGTAGTCTGTCCTTCGCTGTACATGTGCATAGAAAAAGTACAGTCGAGCAGTATTTATTTATTCAATGAATGAAAATATGTTGTATCTCTGTACCGTGACAAAAACCTATGCTACCCTGCCTTATTCTGTGCTGTGCGGTAGGTTAAAAACTTGTGTCATTCTTTCCTATAGGGAAGCCTATGGCAGAAGCCGGGATGCACTTAATGCACTTCCCCCGGTGGTTCGCCTTCAGGATCACATTATCTCACTGTATTCATCCTACGTCAAAAACTTGGGCCTCCTCATGGACACGGATCTTAACTGGCAAGCAAATGTCAATCTGTTGTGATCAAGGGTTTATTTCGGGCTACGCTCCTTGTATGCAGTCTGTTTTGGTTCTTCATACGAAGGCGTCATAGGTAGGCTCAACGATAGTATTATATGACTAATAAACTGTTTTCGGATTCAAGATCAATTTTTCGTCATACAATCTTTGGTATATTGGAATGCTGTATTGGCTTTCTGTATAACCTTCGGCAGATGCTGGTTTCATGTGATATTCTAATCGGGGATAATCTTTTCCTCTTTACTGAGTTGTACTGTTAAAGAAGTGTGCCTTTAGATTTAATTTCCTTCTTGCAAAGCATTGATGATTAGACCCTCGTTTTCTGACCAACCAGAAACAAGTTCGAGGAATTTTTGCATTAAATCCGAGATTGTAACATCATGCTTGCATCTTATTGTTATAATCACGTCATTAGCGTACTTTCTAGGAGCTGTCTATTACCATCGACCATAATAAGACTGCTAGACCACTAATGGCGACAGATTGGTCCGTGCGAAACCCGTAATCCTTCGATTTGATCTTTTCTATAGTTTTCAGGAGAAATTATGTCTGGGTGATTGGGCGGTATGATTTTGATTTCTGCGCTGTTACGTTTATTGGCATTTTGGAATAAAAATCACTGGTGTCTTCATGTTTGAGGAATAGATGCCAGGTAATAGATTGTCTGTCTTCAAGGCACCATAACATTACTTTCGGTCTCCACGCTATTATGGAAAGTGTTTCAGCAAAAACAGCTCCACTGTTTCCTTGGAATTGTTGAAAGTGATATATTCCATCACATTGGAAAGTTTTTCATTTTTCTTTTTTTTTTTCCCACCTTGTAGAAGGTTAAGTTCTCTTTGTATTTGTCTCATCTATGCATTCTACCAGGGTACATCTTTGGATGTCCTTTAAAATTAATTACAGGAGCATATGACTATATTTAAAATTTGTCTTTATGTGTGATCGAACACGTTGTCTGGAATTAGTAATTGGTTATGTGCCAGCGATTTCATATACATATCTTTTTCTTATTTGATACTAAAGCTATTATTTTACCAGGTAATATATAAATATAATAATAGTATGAATAAATATCAGATAAGGTCTTCCGTTATCTTTACACTATCTGTAAATTTAAAACGTATGGAATTTTCCATGAATTCTTATCTCAATAGATACCCATTCTTGAAGGTGAAATTTTATTGTACGCTTATATGCGGGCGCGTTTTAAAAATTTGAAGGGTATTTAAAAGGTGCGATGCAAGATGTGTTTTAATTACATAAATGTAAATATCATTTCTATTATTCCTATCCATAAATATGCGCATGTACATTAATATAATGATTGGTCTAAATGTAGGCAGTCCGTTAGTATATATGCAATGCACATATATATTATCCACTACATATGTGTGTATATATAAGAGTATATTAAGATTTTATCAACAACAAAATTATTTAGAGCAAATATTCATATCAGGCAGCAAGGGACGATACTCTCTATGAGCGTACGGTTATCATGAACTAATACTGACGAGTATAAAAATTGCTATTTTTAAAATTGTTTACGATTTGATAAATCAAAATTTGTTCTTAGACAAATTTTAAGATTTATTTGATTCCATATATGACATAATTCAATTTCAATTAATTGAGAATTGCGTAACGTTGGCTCGTGTCGTAATTTAGAATGAGACATAATACTACAATAAATGACGGGCATTTTATCACGACCATGAAAAGTAGAAATAATGCATATAGGAATGTGATCTTTTAGTTACTAAAATTAAGCCCAGCATTTTTGGTATATATGTAATTATACGAGGCTTATTTTTTAGCTTTGCAGTTTAATATATTATACATATAATACAGTTTAATATATTATAAATGTTTTTAATTAAGCACTGAAATAATCCTTATCGTGCAAATAATTATTCCATTTGAAGGAATATTTCAATTAAGAAGCGGTCTTATCAATAGTTAAATAGTCGAGGTAGCAAAAAAACTGGAAGCTTTGTTTATTAGTCGTTATGGGTCTGAATTGAGGGAACAAAGCCATCAAATGCAATGGTTAAAAATTAAAAAGTGGATTGCATTTCAACCTCATTCTTTAGTTAAGGATGAAGTATGTACGTTAATCTAGAATGTAAAATAAATAAATAATCTTTATTAGCAATAAATCACGCTTTATGATAATAATATTATTAATATATACTATCGAACCGGATAACGTTTGCGTATAAATTCTTCAGTTTTCTTTTCAAAAAACCAAAATTGTTTTCATTTTTGCAATCACTTGGTAATCTATTATATAATTGAAGTCCTTATACATTACTGTATTTTGAGCCCTACTCGTTCTCAGTCGCTTCAACCTGAAGTCTTCTAAGTTGCGCAATCGATAAGGTTGCATATCCGTTACATACTGGAGTTCCCGGAAAATAAAGATTATTTTTCATTTTTTTTAATGTATTAAAAACATTAAAAATCGTTCGCTGATTAAGGGGAGCAAATGCTTTATAATTTTCAAAAAATGAATTTTTTTTTCCTCATTTTGAAAGTATGATATACTGAAAGTATACTGGAAAGAGAAGAATGAGCGCTTGGGGTAGAACAACCTTTCTTTCACAATACCTTTGTTGTCGCATTAGCATAGTCCTATAGCAGCAGATAATGGATGAAACTTGCAGAGGTTTCTGTCTATAATATTATCGGAAGGATGTACCTAAAGTTTTATAGATATCGCGTAAATAAATAGAATTTTTTGGGGTAAAAATGATGAAAAAGTGGTCGAAAATCTGAACATTTGATAAACAGCTGACGTAATTTTTTATTTTATAAATTTTTTTATTTATTTTATAAGTTTACCCTGAACATGTCAGTAATCGAAAAATAATTTTCTTGTTTGTTTATGACCAATAGAAAAAAAATTACAGAGACAGCAGTTTTTGATGTCACGCAAGACACTTTGAGGAACTACCCTACAACGCCGCCAAAAAAAAAACTTCGTAGCCGTAGCAAAATAATATTAAAAGTTTAAAATGATGCGTTCCTTTTGAGAGTATTTAACATTGTACTAATTGGTGTTCTTTTATGGCAACATAATATGCTCCTCATTACCTTGTTTTGTAATTTTTGTAACCTTAATTGGCAATACTCGAAATATAGCATAATTATGCTAAAGTGAATATTAATTGCACTTTCCATAGATAATTTCTTTCTTATTCTTTTCATAAATCCAACCTTTTTAGCTATTTTTGCACATACATGTTAGTTTTTCATCAATAATAACACCTATGTATTTCATCTCATTCACTTATTCAATCAATTCTCTTCATCCGAATTTAGTACCATACATTCAGTCTTCCTAAGTCTTCATTAAATTTTACAACACATTCATTTAAGCTCTTTCCCGATATAAAAATTAATGTATCGTCTACAAAAAGTGTTATTACGGAGTTCCTTAGCACGCACACAATATCATTTATATATACTATAAAATGAAGTGTTTGATCCTTGCGGTACCCCTCGCCGATTTACATTATTATTTGATATTACACTATCCACGGTGTTTTGTGTACGATCATTCAAAAAACTCGGAAACCACTTTAACTCTTTTCCGCGAATCCCAATTGCTTCGATTCTATTCTTTAAAATATGTCTATCGATGGTTTCGAAGGCTCTTTTTAAGTCAAGAAACATAGTTACCCTACAACCATGTCTCCCTTATCAATTGCTTCTTTCCATTTCACGATCAACTCAGTTAAAGTAGATTCGCATGAATGGCCAGATCTAAATCCCGACTGATATTCTGATAAAATATTTTTTGACTCTAGGTATCGTACAAGCTGTATTTGTGTGGATTTCTCTAAAACCTTCTCCTCCGTAGGTAGCATATTCACAGGCCTAAATTCTTCGCAATTTTTTGTTTTTCTAACCTTTGGTATTGGTATGATTACAGATTCCTTCCACGCTTTTGGAAAAACCCCATTTTTAAATGATGTATTTATAATATCCACTAGTGCATTTATAGTAACTCCTCCTCCATCTTTAATCATTTTAGCACTAATATGATTAAAATCTCGTTTCTGATGCATTTTCGTATTGCAATGGCGCCATAGAATTATGTACATATATCCTCAATACTGCTGATAAAAAAGTTATTGAACGCTTCCACTATTTTCCTTTTATTTTGAAATATGTATCTCATTCCTGAATCTGACTTCCTTTATTTCTTTTCTACCTTGCTTCAATACTAGTGATTTTATTATTTTCCACATTGATTTTGGGTCATGGGTGGGTGTTCACGATTTTCTGTTTGATGCTTTTTGCTTTAGCTTTTTTCAGTTTAAGATTGTATATTTATATTACGAATTTCCTTATACAGCTTCCAATGACTCTCTTCTTACAACAGAGTTGCTTTCCTATATGTTTTTATTTTGTAATCTTCATTTTACGGAGCTCTTTTTCTTTTACATTCCTGTCTTTTTACCAAGAAAGTTTCCGTTACTCTTGGAAAAAATTTCAACTTTGTTGTTTACGCAAACCTTACTTATATTTTGATTCGACTTAAGTTTAATTCCCGGATATAACTTTCTTTGTTATATTTCAAGTACTCAATTTGCTTAATATCGATTCTGTCAGCGTAATAATTTCTATTTGGTAGAACGTCATAACCATATTTTTCGATTTCACTATCATCTATATCATTTATTAAATGTGTTTCTGCCAACATAATCATTTCAAACTCTTCTTTTTCGACTAAGACTTCTAATTGCTCAAAATTATTAATAAGGCCCTGTATGTTCATATAGGCTCCCCGTATTTCTTTATTTGCTATTCTATCTTTTTCCACCTTAAGTTTTCGCTTCTACACTGAACATTCTGTATCTCTTGCATGGTGGCTAGTATCTAGTTTCATATTTAATTTACATTAGCGCATCGTGCACACTTATATTTTTACAGTCTTTGGCTGAATGATTTAACCCCCAGTATTGAAAACAACGCCTCACATTTAGCCATTCATAAACCATGTACTTACTCCATCCTATAAGAATCCTACCCTCTTTCATTATTTCTTGAAAAATTTCTGGTGTTGTGTTGTCTTGCGTGTTTCAAATAACCACCGTCTTAATATTATTCTGCATGCTCAAAGCTTGGACAATTTCTCCGTCAAATTATCTCCTAATTTACTTTTAACCTGCTGTTCCTCCTTTCCCACTGATTCACTCTTATCACACTCAAATGCGATTGCACCGTTATTTTTATTTATTACACCGTTGATTTTTAAAGAGAGAGCTCGCGGATCAATCATTACCTTAATTTCTTCCTTTGTTGCTATTCTGCTTAGAATTTGGTTTTATTAAAACAGGTCTCACCTCACTCTTTTTCAGTTGATCAGCGTAACTTTTGCCACTATCGTGTTTAATCGGTATTTTCACAAGCCGCGCCGCCATCAGAGAATATAATCACCGCTATCTATGCTGGCATGCATATGCACGGCCAATAGACCAATAATATCACCTGATTAACAGATTTTTATTCACTTTTCCGCACAAACTATCTATTCAATTATAATATCCTACGTCAATTATCACAAAATTTACTTTTTTCTCTAATCTGACAAACGCGTCCGCTGCCTTCAATGATCTCACTCTATATTGGTGACTAGTAGTTTCGCGTATAAGATTTTGTGGTGGGCCGTTGTGATACTATACATATGTCCATTAGAATCAAAACCAAAAATTTTCACCATTTCCATATGCAAATAAATTGTAATTGTAACTAAAGCTACATCTTTTCTGTTGTTTTCGCACTTTTTTTTCGTGAAAGTTTATGTAGAAGTAAGTTCACCAGACAGGAGCACCAGTCTTAGAACATATACAGGATGTTTCCTTCATGGTAGTCCATAGAGCGGGTGGTGATAGTACTCATATATACAAACAAAAATTGTATAGCAAGGGGGACAGGCATATAAACCGTTTCGGGGCTACAGGGTGATTAAGAAATTATGCTAGGTTTTCACAAAATACCCTGTATCCTTGTGTATAGAACTTATATAGTGATTGCGAAACGCAATAGTACTTTGTTGTGTTGTAGAGGCGCTACTACTGCAGAGCAGTAAGCAAGCAATGCTTCGCCTCGCTGCAAACAAAATCAGCAATGTCTGGACCTGATGTGGTGAAATCCGCAATTTTTTCTTAGAAATTTAGTTTCCTTAGAATTGTTATGCATTGGAGGCCAGGTCATTGTATGATTGGATCTGAAAATATTTCCGGTCGGCCACCAGACTGAATAAAAATTCTTCCGAAACATTTTCTGTAAATTTCTAAGAAGAAATGAATGCTATTTGCTCATCTACGAGTCTATGCTCATAAAAATTATTAGTGGCCCAAGCAACCGTTGTCGGCCTCCAATAATGCATAACAATTCTAAGGAGAAAATTTCGGCCTTTCCTACATCAGGTCCAGCCATCATGGATATTGTATTCTATCGAGGCGATGTCTACTTCCCACTTGTCCGTACCTCAGTTGCACAGCTTTGCTTTTACCGAAGCTAGAGCAAAACTGTTCAAAATGGTACAAGTGGTGCCATCTCACATTATAACAAGGAATCATTTTCGCAACCACTATATACAGTAAGGTGCAAAACTGAACCAATATTGCTTTACTAAGGCGTAATTTTATCTTCATTTCCAAAAACTGCAGTTAACTTATACATTTTTTATTTAACTCACATAATCTGCACTTACAATAAAACCTAAAAATAGCAAACAAAACAAGCATTTTATAGTGAAAATTCAAAGTTAAAGACTGACTCGGTATTGCACCAGAAATGTGAAAGAGAAAATCAGTTCAAACAAAATATCAATATTTAGTCCATAGCCCTTTTGCATCTCTAACTGCCTTTATACGTCTGGGCATGCTTTCAACAAGTTTTTCGCAATAACTTAAGAAGATTTTTTCCCATTGTTCCTTAACCCTTTCCCAGAGAACCGTGAGGGAACACGGGGGTGAATTATATTCTTTATATAACGCTGATTTCAAATATGTCCACAAGTTCTCGATCGGATTCAGCTCAGGGCTTTGGGCAGGCCAATATAACACTGAGTAGGGCTGCTCCTGTAGCCAACGTTTCGTCGGGAGATATGGGCATTTCATTAATTATATTCGGGAGATGCTGCTTTAGTATGTTTCTATACATATACTGGTCCATATTACCTTCAATTAAGTGAAGTTCACCAACACCATAGCCACTCATACAGCCCCTAACATTATACCACCACAGCCGTGTTTTACGGTTTGCTTCACGTGCTTTGGTTTTAAGGTCTCCACTTGCCGTTTCCATGCCCAAGAGCGTCCATCAGTGCAATATCTATTAATTTTTGTCTCGTCTTACCATATGACATTTTTCCACTGAAGGTGTGACCATTGCTCATATTTCTTAATGAACGACAATCTTGTCTTACATTTTTCCTTGAAATCGCAGGTTTCTTTTCTATGGCATTTACATTCAGCTTATGAAGAGTTCGACTAGCTGTCCATCTGCTTATGCCTTTTCCTGTAGACTAATGTTTTTGCAGCTTCTGATGTTGAAGAAACAGCTTCACTCATCGCATAACGTACAAGACAACGTTCATCTTGGGCGGACAAAGCCTTAAGCCGGCCACCTAAAGACTTTGGGACATCAGCAAAGTTTTTTTTTTAACCGACTGACACTTGATTGACTCACACCACACTTTTGAGCAATAAAGCGTTTAGATTTCCCTTGTAGTGATTTGGAAATTTCTTCCTGCACATTTTTTGATAGAGATATCGTTCTTAATCTAAAATAAAATATTTGAACAAAACAAAATTAATCCAGATAAATATTTTGCTTACAACGGACAACTAAGCGCACTAAGAAACAAAACTTTATTAAAAATCACCTTAGTAACTGTAAGCCACGAAAATGACACTATCTATGACTGCAGTCGCTTTAACCAAATGTTGGTGCAAAACTGAGTCATCACAAAGAGTACAATTTCTTGGAAACAAAATGCGTTTTACTTAAAATAATAGTTTTTATGAATAATGTACTTATAATGTTATGAATCACTTATGAAATATATTATTTTCCTTCAGTTGTTTTTATGTGCTTATAAAATAAAATTTATTTTCCGGCATTGGTTCAGTTTTGCACCTTACTGTACATCGTTCTATATTAAGGCTTGTATATTAAAAGTACAGGGCGGTTTTTTTTCCTTATAATGTTTTTTGCAAAACGGTCATTAACTTAACTTTTTCTTTTTATAAAAAATGTGTAACTGTAGACTCGTCTCAACTTTGACCTATTACTCCCTATGTGCTATCTGTAGCAGAGGCCCGTCTGGGGCGCGCGAGTTATTAGTTCTTAACCTTTTCTCAAAGCTAATTTGTTCTCTTAGTGAAAATACGTCGTTTAAAAAATATCGTCTAATTTCGGTATGACTGGAATAGGTTATGAGCTGATAACTGTTTAACGGCTACAGTTAGCACATAGGGTGTAATGTAATAGGTAAAATTATAGAGGACAGTCTACAGTTTACAAATATTGTTCCGGGTTCACAATTTAGTTTATCAGAATTTCTGTTTATCATACATATATTCTAAGACGCCTGTTCCTGAATTTGATTATATGTATACTATATGCGCACATCGAGAAGCGGTGTATGAACCAATATGTATGTAAGAAGGCATTTTTGGATGTACCTACACGTTCAGTTCAGATGATCGCATAAAGTCTGAGTTACAACGTGACGCTGTCGTGGGAAGCAGCCGCGAATGATGTTGCTGATCCTGACGCGGACGCAGTGCCTGTTGCTTTTGCTGTTCCAATGATGACGCTCTAACATGTGTTGAATTTTCGTTCCATTATTAAATAAAATCATTAAATCGTAAATAAATAAATTAACTAGTTATTAAATACTGTGGCATTACTTAAAACTTAATTTTTACTCACAATTTCAATGTTTTGCAAAAATATTTTGCCTCAACTGCAGTTGTCAAGTTGTTGCGCGTCTCAAGTTGAAATATTTTCAACTTTAGGCAACGCGAACAGCGTCAGTAACACCCTCAGCGACACACTGTATCTGTGCTTGAGTACTTTCATACATTTTAACTTTTGACAGATTTAATGACAGTGTTCGCGACTCGCGACAGCGTCACATTGTAACTCAGCCTTAAAGAGTGTGCAAGCGACATTTGGAATTTGGAAATGCACCATTAAAAATCAGAAATGCTTTAAAATGCGTTAAATACGCAGACAATATCTGCGAGACTATCGCTCAATAAAATATACCGATTGTACAAACTGATGTTTTTACGAATCAACTGGAGCTTACTTTAAAACGTAGTAATTTCCAGGAAGTATCCCTTCCTTTAACATTAGTTTTAAAACACCTTCCAAGCCATTTCTTGTTTTGTTTTTATTCCCTAGGTTTAAACTACCTACTAAACATTAAGTACAAACAGACATGTTATTTATTGGCAAAAAATACAAAATATACTCATTTAATGTAAACTATGACCTTGCATTTCCTTGGGAAGTTTTTATAAGTCTGATTTGTATGTCATTGTTTTTAATTTCAAGCAGGATTCCAGATTCTCATCAGTAAGACGATTTCTCAATTTATTCTTGATGAGGTTCACGCTTGAAAAGGATTGTTCGTAGAATACCTAGAGCCAACGAGTGAAAGAATAGCAAATATTTGCTGTTTTTATGAAACCTGCTAAGTAGCAAAAGTATAATTTTATAAGAGAGACAAAAAACTAATCATTTTTGTGAACTAAAGGGTTTTCCAATAAGAGGTGTTATTTTAATTAGCCCGCTATTTCGGTAGATGTCACTTTTGGAGCTGTCATTTTTTGACATTTGACAAGTAGAAACTACGCCATTAATAAAAATGGAACGATACACGATTCAACAACGCATTGAAATTATTAAAATTCACTATAAAAATGGTGAAAATGTGACAGAGACGGTTCGTAAAACTCGAACATTTTTGGGTCGTCGTGAAGCACCTTGTCGGACCGCAATACAGAAATTGGTAGAAAAATTCGAGCTGTCGGGACAAGTTAGTGATGTGAAGAATAAAACCCGTGCACGTCGCTTAAGAACAGCCGAGAATATTGCTGCTGTAGCCGAAAGTGTTGAAGAAAACCCAGGTTTGTCCATTCCTCGTCGTTCTTTGGAATTAGGCATTCCACAAAAGTCATTACACCGTATTTTGCATAAAAATTTGGGTCTTAAGGCTTATAAAGTTCAGTTAACACAAGAACTCAAACCGGCCGATCATCAACAACGTCGAGTCTTTGCTGATTGGGTCCTTGAAATGCATGAAAATGATCCGGAATTCCATCGAAAACTCATCTTGAGTGATGAGGCCCATTTCCACCTCCACGGCCTCGTCAACAAGCAAAATTGTCGCATCTGGGGCTCGGAAAACCCTATTGTTGAAAAGCCTCTCTATCCACAACGTGTGACTGTTTGGTGCGGTTTATGGTCCCGAGGGGTCATTGGACCTTACTTTTTCGAAAATGAGGCTGGAGCAACAGTTACGGTGAATGGATTGCGCTATCGACAGATGATTAATGATTTTTTATGGCCGGAATTGGATGGTATTGATCTGGACAACGTTTTATTTCAACAAGACGGCGCTACGTGCCATACAAGCAACGAAACCATTGATCTTTTACGGGAAAAGTTTCCGGACCGTGTTATCTCTCGAAGAGGTGATCACCATTGGCCACCGAGATCTTGTGACTAAACACCTTGCGACTTCTTCCTTTGGGGCCACGTGAAAGAGAAGGTCTACGCCAACAGCCCAGCGTCGGTTCAAGACCTCAAAGATGGAATTCGTGAGGCTATCGAGGACATAGGGCAGCCACTTTGCGATTTGGTTATGGAAAATTTCATGAAAAGGATATGGTCCTGTAGGCGTGGTCGTGGTGGTCATTTGGCTAATGTTATTTGCCATTACTAAAATAAAGATCCGATCATTTATCTCAAAAAATGGCATTTTTCTTTGAATATCAAAATAACACCTCTTATTGGAAAACCCTTTATAAGTATTGAAATAACACTGTGTATACCTTTCGTTTTCTGCTTTATAAGTATCAACAAGAATATTTTTCCAAAAAAGAGTCTTTTTCCATGGGTAAAGAACGAAACGGCGGTTAAGTTGATACCAACACCTCAAAATAGCTTACGGAGGTTTCATAAAAACAACTACGAAATGCTAGTATTTTTAAGTTATCGTAAGGGTCAAGAATACTCTTCCACATGTTGAAAATTATCATTTCTTCCTTCTCCAAGTCTTTGAAAACAGACCACTTTTGATGTGAACTAATCACATTTGATTTTATGGCAGTTCTACCCCGAGACTCAGAGTAACTACAACAGGCTAGTTAGGAAATCAAGAGACAGGCCTTTGTAGACTTCTGCGAGGAGCTTGGCGGCTATCGTGATTCGGTTAGGCTGCTCAGGGCTCTTAGGAGTGACCTGTCGGCCAGGCTGATTGTTCTAAGAAGGCCAGATGGCCCCTTTACGGCATCGAAGAAAGAAGCCTGTAGACTTCTTTTCTCGACGCATTTCCCAGACTGTAGGCTTGAATAAGGCCTGCAGTTGTGTGGCAAACATCCCCTACCTCTCTGCACTGGTGGTAATTGGTCCACTGCTGCCAAGGTAGTTGATGTCGAGAAGGTGAAATGGTCAATTTCAACCTTCTCGGTTTTTAAAGCCCCGGGTTTAGACGGTATTTTGCCAGTCCTTCTTAAGGCAGAGAACGTTATGCTGACTCCATACATCGATAGTTGATAGTTCATTTCCTGCACTTTGTTCTCCCGTTTCTTCTTGAATAAGTATATTTTTAGGGAAATGCTCATGCAAATCAACCGTAGAAAGCCCTCGAATGGTTTCGTCCAAAAGCAATTTTAATGTAGCCTTAAGCCCTGTTGAATCCAACCCAAGTTCGTCAAGCTTCTCCTTGAATTGGGGCACGGTGGCCTTCTCTAAAAATCTAACAACTTGTGGATCCATGTGTGTAAGTGTTTTTTGTTTCCACAAGATATAAAAATTCAGCGATAAAACAGTACAAACAGTTAGTTTGGTAAAAATGTTCGATTACACAAAAGAACTTGGATTTTATGCGATACACCGATGCATGTGTGCACAAAAAAATTGGCTCGAGATCACCGAAGATTGCTCGCTGTTTAAAAGATTCCAACAAAATTTGGACTTTATACAATGCACCTATGCACGTGTTCACAAAAATTTTGCTAGAAATCAACGATAATCGTTTCTTAATTTAAAAAAAAAAAATAAGCCCAGTGTTAAAACAGTACAAAACATTAATTTGTAGAAATTTATCACAACTTGCTGGATCACATAAAAACTTGAATTTTATGCAATGCACCATGCACGTGTTCACAAAAAAATCTTAGAGATCAATTTAAATAAAATTCAGGGTAAAATAATGCGAGCAATTATTAGTTTTTTTTATTTTTTTTTTATTTTTTTTTTTTATTTATTTATTTTATCACATGGATCGGAATCCCACTTCTGAATATTGTAAGGAAAAATTAACCGGGCGGTCAATAAAAACAACAAGTGCTTCGTTCAGAAGTGGAGATTTTACTCTACTCAATTTTACATCGATGTAGGATCCGGATATTACCGTAAACATTGATTACGTTGATAACAACAGTGCGAGAATTCTTTGAGAGAACTCCGTTCATATGTATATATGTATATAACGTTCCACTCTATTTCGGTTATACAATATTGTTGAGGACTGGTGCCCGTCATGATATCACAGTAAACTCAACAAAGACGTAAGCTTGGGTACTTTGTTCTTCCAAAGCTTTTTGGACACACTCTGCAACTCTCTCCTCATGCCAAGCACCTTTGAGTCTTCTTCCACTCGAAGCGAAGCTGACATTGGGATTACACGTAGAGGAGGGAGGCTACGAGGGTCTGCGCTCAATGCAGGAGAGCCTTTGGCTGCACATGGGGCATGAGACCGGGGGTTATGAACTGGATGTACATCTCGATCGTAAGACCCATGCTTACATATGCCCCCTGTGTATGGTGGCGAGGACGCTTGTGGGGACTGCGATCCGGAAGCTGGCGGGCCTGCAAAGGCTTGCCAGCTTGGGAATTACGGGCTCCATGCGATCTACGGCTACTGCTGCTCTTGAGGTCGTACTTAATCTGCCACCCCTGAATCTTGTCATTCAGTCAAAAGTGCTATGTGCAGATTGCGCTCATTGGGATGTTCGAAGGACGGCTGGACTGGCTCTTCTCATTGCTATCTAGTTAGTATGCCACGTGATGCGATGGTCCTGAGCTTCGTTTCTCTGTGAGCTTTCCTGTAAGGGAATCGTGGACTGAGGGAAGTGCCTTATCGAGCCTTCCCCGGTCCGCTCTAAAAAATTTTACCGACGGCTCATCACTAATAAGGGAGTTGGGGCGGGTGTCTAATTTCCCGAGCCTAATACATATTATGATGGAATACTCACTTGATAAGCACACAACTGTCTTCCAGGCTGAAGTCTTCGTCATATCAATGGCAGCGAACTTAGCCCTTGATATGCAAATCAAGGGGAAGGACATTGCTATACTGTTGGATAGTCAGGCAGCCTGGATGGCTCTGAGTGTCCCTCGGATAACATCCAAGTTACTGGGGGATTCCAGCTCGTGTGTGGATGAGCTGTGTATCCACAACAAGGTGGGAATATCTCAGATTTTCTCATGGGGCTCGGAAGCCTTCATCACCGGCCACAGCTCACTTCACGCTCATCTAACAACGATGGGAGTTATTGACAGCCCTGAGTGTCTGTCCTGCCTAGAGTGAGAGCCCGAGACAACCGAACACTTTTTGTGTGCGTGTCTGGCCTTCGCCCGGTGCAGCCTGAATACTCTAGGGTCTGCCGTGTGTATGAGATGAAAAACCTACCTCACCAAGACCTAATGCGCTTGATTAAGAGGACAGGAAGGTTTTGGTGAATAGCCTTCTAGCAGGACAGCACAATGGACCACTTTTGATGTGAACTAAGATCATATTTATTTTTCTCTAATTTTTCCAGATTAACATTAAAGCGTTCAAATCTCGAACTTCATAATTCTTTGTTTTTTAACTCTATCAATTGCATTTCAAAAGTTATATTAAAGGGAGAGAAATTCAATTCTGTTACGTCAGCTAACCTCTCTATTCTATTTATGAATTCCTGAAATCTCCGTGGAAAAGCCTCCCTCATATTTAAAAGCACTCAGGTCGCATAGAAATAATGCTTCTAGAGCAAAATGTATTGGCAACTCCTTCGGAGGGTTGCCATACAAAAGTTTATTTGGGCACTGCCTGTGAACTTAAATATTGTACACGGCGTTTTCATAAAAATGTCAATAAAGTTTTAAAAATGGACTAAATCGGCAAACCCTCTTTTTGTTGCCATAACAAATTTTACGCATCTTGTGAAAAAAACCAGTCCTAGACGGATTTATTGCACTGAAAATTTATTCAGAATATAAAATCCTATGAAATTGATTATAATCATTTTTACTGTCCAACGAACCATTCTAGAAATAGACTGGGAAAAACCATTTTAACAATAAAAGTTTCACAGAGGGTTGACTATACGAAATTACATACGGGCGTTCATTTAGGGTTTCTTAAGAATTGGTATATCAATTCTAGCCTTTTTCCTTGTTTATGTTATTAAGCCAAACTGAGAGGATACCCTATAATACAGAGCATAGCGTGACAGCAAGGAGATTTCTGGGAAAATCATTGGTACCATTTCTGTCGGGTGTATAATCAAAATCGCATTGTATGCTGTTTTGGTTTGGTTTCCGATGCAGTACATAAAATGCATCGAAGTTATCCATTGGAATTTTCAGTCGATTTTTACCCTTCAATGGGCTTCATTGCAACAATCTTGCAATTTTACCTTTGGCTTCAAATCTTCTCTTTTTTCTATTATATTCTCCCAGGAATAGATAAACACTTGTTCTCGCTTATGACAGCATACGAGATGATAAATTCCGTTAAATTTGTTCCTCAAGGTAACACTAATTAATGAAGTTAAAATAAATAAAGTTATTGCTTTATTTTTTATTAATTCTTAACATCAATATTTGATCGGCGTTCTGATAATCTTTTTTTTTTTTTATGTGTTTTTCCATAATTAAATGCTTACGTGCCTGGTTCGGTTCGGTTTCAAATTTTTGTAATTTTTTTTCTTTCGGGCGTCTTAGTTTTTTTTTCAGACTGATTCTGAATTCAAGTGTACCTGAGTTTTTCTCGGATGCATGCAGAACTGGAAAAGGTACTAAATTACTGACACTGAAACTTGAGAAAAGTATTAAAAAAGTCTGGTTTAGTATCTTTAGTATAAAAATAAATTACTTCCAAAGATTCTGCAATAAAGACCTATACATGTGAATCAAGTCTAATTTCATAGTTATATACAATCATTCTGGCATGTTTCTATTTACAATTAAAATCGTTTCATTTTCAACTCGCTAAAAATTTGTCATTAGGACTTCTGCCAGTCTGCAAATGTAAACAAGAACAGGAAATCAATATCAAATATTATCGTCTCAACTTTATTAAGGAAGTTGAAATAAATAATATTTACTTTCGCTAGATTGACATTCCTTTTCAAGGTTTATTTGTTGATGCTTTTGTAAAACAAATAAAATCAATTTAGTCCACACAAAATCGGAAGTTAAAAATCAAAATATTTTAAACAAACAAATTTTAAAAACAGCCCTA
Organism: Dioctria rufipes; assembly: GCA_963924295.1. Classification (NCBI taxonomy): domain Eukaryota; kingdom Metazoa; phylum Arthropoda; class Insecta; order Diptera; family Asilidae; genus Dioctria; species Dioctria rufipes. The sequence goes on from OZ002740.1 coordinate 235,038,459, forward strand.
TTGAGTATTTACAATGTGTTATTTGTGTAATATTGATATACACATGCTTACACGGACATTTTTACTTAAAAATAGATATACATATCTTTAAAAAAAAAACATTCCTCATATATCTAATTCAGACAAGCGGTCTGGCACAGAAAAACCCCAGATTACTTCGTTGATATGGTAGGTATTTAGATCTCTTGCCTCTTTCTTATCAAGCGAGCCTATTCTCTCCCCATAAGTTTATATTATTCTTTGCTCGGAATGAAAGCGAAACGCAAAAGTTACTTGGCATTTTGCCTCCTAAATTTTCATATTGCTTGCTCAAAATAAAGATGAAACGCAACAATTTTTTTTTATTTATTTTTTGCCAAAAATTGCAAAAGTCTGTCATGTATGCAACAAGCTGAGCTGCAAAAATTGTCATAATATTGCTACAATTTTTTTTATACAATATTGTAAGTGGATAAATACCCTTTCCTCCCTAGCAAGCTTCCTTTGCTGTATTAAATTGATGTTATTTTTCATGAATTTTATATTTGTAAACAGAACGCTTTTTTGCTCGTACTTTTTGTTATAATAAATTTGTTTGGTCGAGTTTTTTTTTTTTTTTTGGCAGTGGTTGATGGTGGTCATTTTCATATTATTAGGCGATATTACGACTCAAGAAATATTTTGACGCTATATAAAGTATTGCTATATGATTGGCTAGATTAGTTGTGGACTTGTGCTCAATGAATAATTGATAAATATTTTGAATTCAGTTCTAACATATTTGCGTATGGGTATTTTCGCGCAAGGCTCAAACATTCTCTTCATGTGAACGCGGGAGGCTTCGAATTTCTTTTTTAAAGCTGTGATAAATCATTTTTATCTGTGATATATTAATTAATAAAATTAAAGCACGTGGAATAATTGTGACTTAAAAAAAAAGGAAGACAATAGTGTTAGTTTTAGAAAAGGTAATTATTTGTTATCTTAAAAACTGCGTTTGTGCAATTATTGTAACTAATATTTTATGTAACTATGGTTAAAGAAACACAAAAAAGTTTCTAGTTTAAGGGAAAAAAACTCGCATATTTGATTGATTCAAAATATGTATTGAAATATAAATTTTGAAAAATTTATGGTGCGGTTATAATCTTTAACATTGGGTTTACATAGTGTAATTTTCAACGCTTTTAATTTAATGGATTATATACGTGTCTAGGCGTAACGTTTTTTCTTCTATTTAGCTGGTCATTAGCAATAAGTCCGTTTTAAACAAATTAAATTCGATTAAAATCAGTGTGCTTCAAAAATTCTCAACAAATTTTAGTTCAATAGCTCAATGGAACGTGGGCCAAATTAACATTACACATTTTGGATCACGTTGGATTTGTATCATCCTCTAAGATTATCTTTATATTCCAGATTGCTTGCTTGTAACTAAGCCCTTCTTGATTTACTCCAAGTCTAATATTTCTTTGCTTTATTAATCTAAGTACCCATGTCCTCAATCGATTGTTTGTTGTTCTGCCAGAAGACATGAGGATTTAAATTTTAGTATATATAGTATATTCGTTGGATCCGTAATTTCCCAGATAGTATAAGTATTAACGTCGCATTCAAAGTTTAGCTTTGAGCTTAGGAAATAATAAGTTTTTACACATATATATTTCAATTTCTGACGTTTTCTTTCTTTTCTTTTAGAAAGCAAAATGCTTTGAATTTTATTCATTTATGGTGTGCATATTTGAATATTATACATATTTTTATGGCACAATTACTTGTCTTAACTCGTCAAGTAGATTTTACAATGTCATTTCCTCCAAGAGTATATTTGCTAACAACATAAAGTTAGCGTTGTTTTGCGTGTATCAACGAGACAAATTAAACATTTACTCAAGTGATAAGATATACGTATGCATTGTCCCCAAGCTACAATTATTCTTTTAAAAATGCGAGTAAATAAAAGAAAGCTGTATAGTTTTAGAATTCAATGATTTCCAAGGTGCAATTAAGCTTCACAACACTTAAAAATATTCTATTTTTAGAAATATCTTGTTTTGTACATTTGTAGAGTTGTCATGTGATGGTTTTTGCATCTGAATAAGGCGTTAGGCTATATTCATATTGTAGAAATGAGGTTAAGAAGTAATATAAGTGATTCAAGGAAAATATCTTGCCCCTTAATTGCTCCATTAAATTGATATTCTGTATGTATGTATGAATATTCTCTATGATGTAAAGAATAGTTTTTGTTGTTTATCAATGTTTGTGGAGTGATGATTGTATATGATTAATGGGTATACAAGCTTATGACTTAGCAAAGTCCATGTTAAAGTGGCTCTTATTGTGATTACTAATTAATTTCGTGTTGTGTTTAGTATACCGATACTATGGTTTTGAATATATATCTTATCAGTTCTGTAATTAATATCTCTCCAACATTTAAAATGAAGTTTGTTCTTTTGTGAATAATATTTTATTTCTGCGAAACTAAAAAAAAACGATCATTTTTTCTTTACAGTGATCCAATGTTTAGTAGTAGTAGTAGCTTAAGTAGTAAGCGAACTATGTCTACCTCTTCTTCCGCTACTACTATGTCGAATGAGTCTTACTGCATCTCTCTCGGCGTAGGGCCTCTGTGGTGGTCCTGATGACCCTTCCAACCACAGAACAGATCACGATAGGGCATCACTCTTAAATGGTAATTGAAAACTGCAGATAACATTAAATAGTAGATAACGTTTAATTTCTTACTTTTAGATTACAATCGAAAAACGTCCGTGGATTCAGCCACCAGTCATGCTTCATCTGAATATTCTGATATCGATTTTGCTGATTCAACCCGAGACGATTTAATATCAAACTGCTCCGATGATGATTGTCAAGAAGTGGTTAAGAAAATATTACAACAAAAACGTCCCATGCGTATTCTTATTAAATTGCACGTGACTGAGAACAGAAGCAGCGTATGGGATACTGTAAGTACTATACAACAGATTTTACAAACATTTTTACTCGGTTAAATGGCATATGTTCTTGTTTGTCTTTATTATATAATAAAACGTAGCTGTTAAGTTATACAGAAGAAAGGCTCATAACCGTACGAAATATTCTCATCGGTTTATTTTTTTAAACACCTGCAAAGAAATTTTGCATAATTTTTTGAGTGAAATCGAACATGAAATCAGTTTTTATAGCCTTTAACTGATTAATTTATTCTAATTGGAAATTGGCTGTCTGGTTAAATAATAGAGCAGTAGTGTAAACAATTGTCTATCTGTATGGCCTCTGTACACGATAGAAAAGCATTCGTAGACTTGATGGATAAAGTTTTGTAGTTGTTAAATTCGCTCCTTCATGGCTTCCACCGTCAGCATAAAGCACAAAATCCCATAAATTTTTTTTACAGTCTAGGTAGGTGATTGACGTTACTGAAGTAGTGTAACATATAGTATATAACAGACTAAAATGCGTTATAAGATGTATATGTACGTCGTTTACCATAAACACAATTGTAAAAGTCAGCAACGTTTCATCGATTTTTTTTTCTGTTTTCTTTTAGCATGTAATTCTGTAAACCACCCCGCAGTAATCTGACCAATGTTTTGGTTTTAGTTCGTTTATAATTAGGCATATGCTGATTTTATGAGCCAATAGTCACAGATGAAAAATAATTTACAAGAACCAAGCAGTATTATATAATTAAGCGAATTTATTTGGCTGCGGTAAAAAATGTATTGGTATTTTGCAATTTCTTTAGTTTGGCCATCGGTCCTCAAAATTTCGGTATAATTTGGCATTCCATATTTCTACTTCGATTTATGAAATTATGGGGCTATGGAAAAAAAACTAGCTATCTCTACGGAGAAGCATAGTGGGCGGCCTTAATTGTGGAAAAATCCAGGCATTGGTTTTATCTCTTACAACTGTATTCTTTTGACCCCGAGTAAGAGCTTTTGCATTGATCGCTTTACAAAATGCTTACCAGTGGGGAAAAATTTCGTGAGCAGGTTAATTCATAAAATTTTATCAATATAAAACGTCAAACTTTGACTCACCATTTTTCAGATAGTATTTTTCTGATTTCCCTTTAGAATATTCGTATAAAACAAATAAGAATTCCAGCGTTGTCTGTCGATGAGAAGAAGAGGGCGGAGGTATCTATTTTAAGAAACGAAAGCTCTTCATCGGATCTTGTTTCATGGATAAACTTTAGCTCATTTCGTGAATTCCCAGCTTATCCGGATTCGGTTAAAATGGACCAATTAAATAATCAAATTGATTTATACGAAAAATAATCTTTTAAAAATAAAACGGGCATCTTACAGCTCAAAAATGTTATTTCGAAGTAGTAAATCAAAAATGAATCTAAGTTTCATCTCCCACTGCCACAGACCGATGTTCGGTCTTGTGGATATTAATATTAACGCCTTTTGCTTCCGAGAGTTTTAAATTGCTCAAAAGAAAGCTTGTAAAATCTGTATCACAAATAATTAACAAAAAATTCAATAAGCCCAATATAACTAATGACGCTTTGTGTCATTATATGAGCCTGTGAGAATCAGAGTGACGTAAGTCAAAATTGGATAAAGTAAATTGATTTTCTCACCTCGGCCCATAAAATGTGTAGACATCTTCTGTTGAAAATGACAATGAAACACTGCTATCAGTATCTATAACTGCAAATTTTGACTTCTTCATGTTGGTGCGGGTGATGGTTAAGAAGTAAAAATCTGGTCTTGAAAATTATTGCTTACGCCACTGTGGTTCATATGTATGAAATTATAGTGTATAATAAGTTAGTACGTATGGAATAAATTGGTATTATTGAGATACAGTCATGAACATGGAATCATGGAACATTACAAATTTTTGCATACATGTTCGTGTCCGCACGATAACTTCAGAGCGCGTTGACCTAGTGAGTTGTAATTTTGTACACAGTAATTTTATGAAATATCACAGACAAGAAATACCCAGATATCAACGGTAGTAGGGTAAACGCACCAATTAGCGGCCATTTAAGGAAATTCCATCCTTACAAGAAGGGTTTTTAGTAGAATTCACTTAATTTCGATGTGAAAACTTTTGTAGTACAATAATAGGCTAAATATTTATCTTTTAATTTAAATTAAAAACTCAAAACCCAATTTTTCGGATTTTCTATGGACACTACAAGATTCCCGAAATTTACTGATAACATTTTGAATTGTCGTTTTCGGGATTTTCAAGTTTTTAGCTAAGTCTCAGACATTCGGATTTTCTATATGTGTGGAAAGAATTATTTGTGAAGTTCTTAAGTTCTACCATTTTCACTGCATAAGAACTTTGCACTTTATGGATTGCAATTATAAGTACACACTTTCTTATAATAGATGTAATCTTACTAGCGTTCCCTAAGTTTGTTTACTTGGTGATGAGTAATGTGATAGAGTGATGGGAATAGGTGGTCGGTTTTTTCTGAATTTGTCCTTATATCTGTTCGCTCCACTCGTGATTAAATTTCTCACTTTTAATATTGATTTTACCAGAACAAGTTTCATGAATTCTGTACAAACTTTCACTGTGTTAAGGTATTTTTGATGCTTGGAAAATATAATTGTAATTTTATTTATTTATTTTTTCAGGTATTAAATCCATCGAACAATATCTTATACGTTGCTTTGCCACCGGTACTACTACCGGAAGCATCAAAGCAGTCATTTGTATCACTTTTGGAATTCGCTGAGGAAAAATTAGATGTTGATGCAGTGGTCTTATGTATGCGCAAGGATCGCCCAGATCGTGCCCAACTTGTTAAGACCTTCTTGTTCCTTGGTTTTCAACCATTAGGACAGAAGTCTGCACTTGCTCCACCACCACAACAGCAACATGATGGGGTTGATGAAAGTAATCTTTTCCTCATCTATAGGATTGAAGATTAAAACAGACGAAGCAGATATCAGATAATTCAATAAACATAATACAGACTCATACACACAGATTAAAATAAAAAAATAAAAATCGTTTTTTTATGACTCAAAAACTCAACTTTTAAGATTATCCATGCATTATAATCTCTCACAGCAGTACGACAGGCATTAAGCTCTGCCCGCACTAATCGATTTTCGCATACACTTAAAATCATGGTAAATTTTAACGTCTATTATTAAAGATTTTAAAATAATAGAATACTTAACACAAATATTCTACACACATAATTATAGTAACCATAGAAATAGGATTGGCTGACATTCACGGTTCATTATACGAAGTTGTAATTGCTTTAGAGAAATGCTATATCGTATTTAAAAACTTAAAAAAAAAAAAAACAAAAAAAAAACAAAAAATACAAAAAAAAAATACAAAAAAAATTAGAAAAAAATATTTTTTAAAAATGAGAAAAAAAATGTAGGGTTAAGACCTAGCAATTAGTTTGGAATATACTTATTTCTTTGACTTTTCGAATATTGATTTCCAAAGTTTTTTAATTTTCTTGAATTCTCTCTTTTAAGCGTTCTAAGCGTAAATTTTACCCAACGATTTCAACACACAGTTTTTCATATTATAATGGAATATCACGTACAGGTACATGCCAACAGGTAGTGACAAAATTATCAGATGATTACAACAGTTTCCAGCAGGGACCTCTTATTTTGTAATGATATGCGTTGGGTAAATTATTCGCTATAGTTCAAAGTTTTCTTTTTAGAATTTATTTTTTCTTTTTCTTCAAAATGCGTATTATGTATTCCACTAAGTTCTTTTAATAAGCGTTCAAAAATTAAAAATTACGTTTGTTTACAATTTTTTTTTAATATTTTATCTTTGTTAAAGTTTCTTAAATACGATATGGTTTTAGTATCATTTCTGGATATAAGTCTTTATTATAAAAACAAATATTATTATAGATTGTTCTGGAAGAATTAAAACTATTCTCAATAATGCATTGTTTGATTATTTTCTAAATGATTTCAATTTGATTTCTCTCTTTCATAATGTTCTTATTCGTGTCTGAATCATATTGCATTTTAATTTTGCGATATTTTTTTATAAAAAATAATGCATGAATTACTGTTACTGAGGAATTGAGTGGGGTTCCATACATCAATGTGTAGGGGAACTCAGGCTAAGCCAGTTCAAGGGGTGTGAAAATTAGGAAAAGGTCCAACAATGAAAGCCTGGAATTCGATAAACATATTTAATACATTTCTCTATCTTAAAAGTCTAGTGATAACAGAGTTGAATTCAAAGAGAGCTACGTTAACAATTGTATTTATGAATGTAATAAATAGACGTAAATTAAAGACGGTGAGCTATCAAATTATAATTTTTTATACAGGGTGTCCCGTAAGTCGACGTCAAGCCGGAACCGGGTGATAGACCAAATCGTAAGTTACCAGAAAAATATAAAAAAAAAATCTAAGTCATTTATTTTTCAAATTATAGGCATTTCTTTTGTTTTCGAGAAAATGTACACCTTGTGATTGTTTATTAGCTCCTGTTGCTACAAATATTTACTTTTTTTCAATTTTATTTTTCTTATGTAATCCCGAATAGTGCTTATGTAACCTGTTGCTTTAAGTTCCAAGCCAACTGCTCCAGTTTGGAAGAAAATGTCACATTTTGCCGAACCAACAATATAAAATTAATAATTCGTTGAACTTTAACTGACTGTACTGAAAACAAAAAATGTACTACGCCAGTTTGGCAAGTAACTTTAAAAGTTGACGCATTTAATAAGGATTCTAAAATGGTATAACACTTGCTACAATATTTCTTAGAATACGGAAAAAAAAAATTTTTTTATTCAAAAAACCGTTTCGAAAAAAAATTTTCATCTACTAAAAATGAATCTAGCTTGCCTTAAGAGCGTAACTTTAAGATTCTAGCTTGAGTGAGACGGAGAGTCATTCCATGAAGTGTGAGTGAGGCAGATAGTCATGCTTTCGAGTCAGATGTGCTAACTTTTTGTTAAATTTAGGACAAATTTTCCTTAATTTTAAAATTAAACACCAATTATTTGGATGCTAAGATTTATTTACAAAAGATGTTCAAACTGCCTTCCTTCAGCTGCAATACAAGCTCGACATCTTAAAAAAAATCGGGTTATCAGACGGGCAATTCTTCCGTTTTTGACAAATTTAACTGCTTCCGTAATTCTTTGCCGAAGCTCAGCTAAATTCTCAATTGACTTCTTATAAACTTTCTCTTTTACTGCTCCCCAGTAAAAGAAATCTAATGGATTTAGATCAGGTGAACGGGCTGGCCACGAATCGTACCAGACCGCCCTATCCATCTGTCCGGATATTATTCGTTGAGATATTCTCTAACTGAAAGGGCATAGTACGCTGGTCAGCCGTCTGGCTGATACCACATCTCTCAGTAAATACTTAGTGGCATGTCTTCCAGTAAATTAGGTAAATGGTTTTGCAAAAAATCTAAATAAACTGCACCATTAAAGACCTCCGGCAACTCAAAAGGTCCTATGACTTTTCCGTTTCAAATTCCGGTCCACATGTTTATTTTAAAAGGATATTGAGATATATTTTGTCTCATTAAATTCGGATTCTCTACGTGCCACTTGTGTAAATTTTCTCGAAGAATCGCGGATCTTCCCGTTGTCTTTGTAGCATCGTTTGGCAAAACGCAACCCGAGGTTGATAATCCCGAGGTAGCAGGATTTGTGCTCGCTGTACATGGTATGGGTGGAGCTCATGTTTTTGTAATATTCGGTGAGCTATACTTTTGGGCACTCCTGTGCATTCCTGGATTGCAAGTACCGAACTACCTGGATCTTCTTCAACTGCTTGAAGTATTACGTCCTCGTAAGATAAGGAACTCTTCCTTCACCATGTACTTGGTTTGGAAGTCGTCCCTCTGTGGAGAGTAGACGATGCACATTTGTAAAAACTCAATGATTTGACGAGCTAGCGTCACTATCTTGATCACTCACACTTCATGGAATGACTCTCCGTCTCACTCAAGCTAGAATCTTAAAGTTACGCTCTTAAGGCAAGCTTTGGGTACACTAGATTTATTTTTAGTAGATGAAAATTTTTTTTCGAAACTGGTTTTTTTTAAGAAACAAATTTTTTTCCGTATTCTAATAAATATTGTAGCAAGTGCTAGACCATTTTAGAATCCTTATTAAATGCGTCAACTTTTAAAGTTACTTGCCAGACTGGCGTAGTACATTTTTTTTTTCATTACGGTCACTTAAAGTTCAACGAATTATTAATTTTATATTGTTGGTTCGGCAAAATGTGATATTTTCTTCCAAGCTGGAGCAGTTGGCTTAGAACTTAAAGCAACAGGTTACATAAGCACTATTCGGGATTACATAAGAAAAATAAAATTGAAAAAAAGTAAAGATTTGTAGCAACAGGAGCTAATAAACCATCGCAAGGTGTACATTTTCTCGAAAACAAAAGAAATGCATATAATTTGAAAAATACAACTTAGATTTTTTTTTATATTTTTCTGGTAACTGTTACGATTTGGTCTATCACCCGGTTCCGGCTTGACGTCGACTTACGGGACACCCTGTATATAGCAAAAGTGAAAAAAAAATTTATTGTTATTTCATCACACAACTTATTGACTTAGGGCAGCAAGTTAAGTCTTGGTTTGACTCATCAAAAGGTTCCAAATAGCGAAATTGCATACCCTCGGAAAACAAACGAAAAAGTTATAATTGGGTCTAATACCAATAATGTTATATTCTAGATGAAAATTATTACTTGCTATTTTGTATGAAAATGTACTGTACAAAATTTCAGCTTTCTCTACGTGCGTTCTCAGGTAGCGTCTAAATATATAACCTGTGTTCTTTTGTGTACGCAGAACAGGACAGAGCAAAAGATACACAAAAGAACGCCTTATACATTTTCATACAAGATTTATAAATGAAGCGAAGAGTACAAATAATTCGCTTCAATCGACAGAACATTTTGTTCTCGCCAGTATATGGAAGTTCTAACAAGGTACACAAAAGAACACAGCTATAGTGAAAAACGAAATTTTTGTATGGTAACCTACGAAGGAATTGTCCCTTTTTTGAACTTAAATTTCCTTTTTTTTTTTTTTTTCTAAAACCCGTATGCGAAAATTTAATTCTCTAATGGTGAGTTATTTTCACCTGAACTGAACCATAATTCGTTCGGTTCTTAAGCTTAAAGTGTTTTATTCACCGAGAGCTGCTTCTGCCAGTTTCTTTTTTTCACATCGGCTCTATGTTCAGTTTATGCTCAGGTCAAATTATTATATATATATATTATTTGTAATCAAGGTGGTGATGTGTGGACATTTTAGCTGTGTTCTCTTGTGTACTTTGTTCTAGAACTCCCATATACTGGAGAGAGCAAATTCTTCTGTCGATTGAGGCGAACTATTTGTACTGGTCGCTTCATTTAAATCTTTCTATGAAAATATATGAGGCGTTCTTTTGAGTCTCTTGTTCTGCTGTTCTGTGGACACAAAAGAACACAGCTTTTGTCAAACTGCAATTATTTTATTAAAGTGGTTTATTTTTTTTTAAATCATATTAGATGAACATTTTCAGGTACACTACTTTCTAGCATTCTTTTCAGCTTGTCTCCATTCGGGACACGGTTAACTTCCGTATTGATCTGATAGAAGAAACCTTATATATACTCATTAGTACAGCTTTGTTTCTCCTGCCGTAGATGCTTGAAAAAAGATCAAACTGATCTCATCTCATATAAACTACAAACAAATTCTGAGATGAATTATATGTGAGGCAAGCTTCCCACATTACACCCAAGGAGGAAAAGCAACATAACTATAATTTATTACCGGGTATACTTTAGTATGCACCACAACTATCCAGAAGAGTTGAATGTGAATTGATATACAGTACCCTGCCAAAACATTATTTAGAACCACTTATTAGGATGCCAAGATTTTCACTTTGTTTTTCCTTAAAATAAAAGAATTAAAGTCATATTCATAAAAATATTTAACCGATCGTTAAACCCTGTTTATTTCTTAACGTGAGGACAAAAAAAATTTAAGTTATTGTTGCGAGCGTGGCCCTTGGTTCGTTATTTAAAACACAATATTAAATTATTAATATGCAAGTTCTTTATTTCACTTCAATCATACAAAATTCATAAACCTTCGATTAATCAACTCAACTTTAATTGTCGCTAATACTGTACTTTCAATTATCGCAATCTAATTACAACACTTTCGCACGTTTATTTCTTTCGCTTGTTAACACTGCAACGTCTAAGACAAGACTCTTACTCTGGCGGTGACATCTATTATATTTATACCCTAGAAACTCTCCAGGTTATTCTGGAGTGTTCTATTCCAGAACCTTCTTGTCTATTCTTCTATTCCTGAACATTCTCGAAGATTCCTTCACCGATTCTCCGAACCTGAAGTTGTTTACTCTCCATTGCCAGTAGATGTCACCAGTTGTCTCTTTCTATTGCACGTAACACTGCCCCCTTCTTAAATTTGTTCGTCCCGAACAACAGGTGGTCCACGGTCTTGATGCTCTTAGTATTCACACAAGCGGTCCAAATGAACAATTTTACGCTTGCGTCTTGTGCCACGCTGAATCCTGTATACCACGTCATTAATTCTAGTTACTACTGAATACGGTCCCTCCCAGTGTTGTTGTAGTTTTGGAGAACGTCCCTTATGTCGTTTCGGGTTGTACAGCCAAACAAGATCACCTTCGTTAAATCCTGAGGAATTAGCACGTAGGTCATAGCGGGTCTTCATCCGATCAGTATTTGCTACTAATTTCGTTCTCGTGGCCTCGTGTACTTCAGCTAATTGTTGTTTGAGCTCCGATACGTAGTCTTCTGGTAACTTTTGTTCACCTTTGGGGGTACCAAATTTGAGGTCGCTAGGTAAACGTATCTCCCTTCCGAATATGACCTTAGCTGGTGTTTGTCCGGTAGTGCTATGAATGGCTGATCTACAAGCCATTAGGAATAAAGGAATATGTCGATCCCAATGGCGTTGATGATAGTCAACTACTTTCTTTAGATACTCGATCAATGTTCTGTTGAAGCGCTCTACCATGCCATCAGATTGTGGGTGTAGTGGAGTTGTTCTGGTTTTTCTTATTCCCAATATTTTACACATCTCCTGGAAAGTCCGCGATTCGAAGTTCCGTCCTTGGTCCGAATTAAGTTCGTGAGGCACACCAAACCTACTGACCCAATTCGTTATTATTTGTTCCGAAACTGTGGTTGCCTCTTGATTAGGGATTGCATAAGATTCAGGCCATTTACTGAAATAGTCAATGGCAACTAATATATAACGGTTACCGCCATCCGTTTCTGGAAAAGGTCCAGCGATGTTACAGCTATCCTTTCAAAGGGGGCTCCGACATTATACTTATGCATTTCTCCTCTGCTTCTGTGTTGCGGCCCTTTGCAAGCAGCACAGACAGTACATCTACGGCACCACTCCTCCACATCTTCTCGCATATGTAGCCAATAAAACCTTTCCCGTATTTTGGAAATTGTTTTGTTCACTCCCAAATGTCCTCCAGAGGCTCCACCGTGCATTTCTTCTAGAACATCTTTGACGTTTGATGCTGGCACGACTATCTGCATTCGGAATGATTCGCCGTTAGGTGCTTCCCATTTGCGTTTTAATATACCACATTCAACATGAAGAGAGTTCCATTGAGCCCAGTAACTTTTCAGCTTCTCGCTCCGTTCCGAAATATCTTTCCAGTCTGGTCTTTCCATGTCTTCTTTCCAAGCGAGAATATGTGAAATGTCCGGATCTTCTCCTTGTGCTGTTCTCAGGTCCTCGTTGTCCCAACCTGTAGATGGTTCCACGGTTACCAACTGTATAATCGCTGTAGTTTCTTTTTCTTCCACCCGGGCGCAATGTTTGCATTCAAGTTTGCATGGACGTCGTGAAAGGGCGTCTGCATTTCCATGAATACGACCTCTTCGGTGTTGGATTTCAAAATCATAAGCCTGGAGTCGCTCTATCCATCTCGCCACTTGTCCCTCAGGGTTCTTAAACTGCAGAAGCCATTTAAGCGCTGCGGTGCGAAAGATGAATTTCTGTCCGTAGAGATATTTATGAAAATGTTTTGTTGAACTTACAATGGCAAGTAGCTCTTTTCTTGTAACACAATAATTTTTCTCTGACTTTGAAAGTGCTTTGCTATAGTAAGCTACTGGAACTTCTTGACCATTCTCCTCCTGCGAAAGCACTGCACCAATACCTTCATTGCTTGCATCCGTGTCTAATATAAATGTTTTTCCCAGCTTTGGATAGTGAAGTACTGGAGCTTCAGAGCTGTTGCTTCAAATTTTCAAAACTTTCGTTGCATTTATCCGACCATATGAACGGCCTTCCCTTTTCTGTAAGTTGATGAAGGCTTCTTGCTATATCTGCAAAACTTTCACGAATCGCCTGTAGTAGGTAGCTAAACCAAGAAAACTCCGTAATTGATGTTTGTCCTTTGGAATTGGCCAATTTTTGACGACTTCTATCTTCTCTGGATCGGTTCTTACTCCTTGTGATGAAACTATGTGCCCCAAATATTTAACTTCATCTTTGAATAGAGCACATTTACTCGCACTGAGCTTCAATTTTGCATCTTTGAGTCTTTGAAGTACGTCTCGTAAGTTGTTTTTATGTTCCTTGAATGTCCTTCCGATAACTATTATGTCATCCAAGTAGACAAGACATGTTTTCCAGGTTAAACCACGTAGAACACATTCCATTAGTCGTTCGAATGTGGCTGGAGCATTACATAACCCGAATGGCATTACTTTTAATTGCCATAAACCACTGCCAACTGAGAAAGCAGTTTTTTCTCGGTCCTCGGGATGTATTTCCACTTGCCAGTAACCACTCTTCAAATCCAACGTGGAAAACCATTGCGCTCCGGAAAGGGCATCCAACGTGTCAACAATCCTTGGTAATGGATAGCTATCTTTTCTCGTCGCGTTATTTAGTTGGTGGTAGTCTACACAGAATCGAGTGCTGCCATCCTTTTTCCTAACCAGAACAACCGGCGATGTCCAAGGGCTGTTGGATTCCTCTATTATGCCTTGTTTCTTCATGGAGTTCATCATGTCTGCAACTTCTGGTTGTTTGGCTAATGGCAATCTTCGTGGTGTCTGTCGAATGGGCCTGGAATCTCCTGTATCGATCCGATGCTGGACAAGATTTGTTTTACCATAGTCATCATCATTCATTGCAAATAATTCCGAAAATTCATCGATCACCTCTTTGGCTTCGTTGTGTTGTTGTTCACTTAAGGCACTGGACGAAAGAAGTTTCTGAACTTGTTGGATAGTAGCTGGTATAGGTTTTGTCTCCTTGACATTATTATCATTATCCAAATTGACGATTTGGTAAACGGGTTCACAATTTCCAATTATAGCACCTTCTTTTAGTTGTACTTCATTTTCGAATGTGTTAAGCACTCTGACTGGTATTAATGTTGCACCTTCTGCTTTCACTAAAGTCTTGCCAACAATGATGCTCGATGTAACTTTTGTGGGGTTAGGCTCCACCAGATAGAATCGGCAGGTCCCGTTGTCATCAGTAAGCTTTGTCCATACTAGTGTCTCGGAGCATGGCGAAAGAGTAATATTTTCGCAGACCATCGTCCTTACTTTCGCAGGATGATCTGCTCCTTCTCCTAGTTTCATAGGAATTTCTATGTTCCCATATTTGATAATCTGCTCTCCGACATCCAGATTTATTTTGTATGTGGTCATGAAGTCTATTCCAAGAATGCATTCATCCATTATGTCTGAAACCAGGAAAGTGTGAGGAATAGTAGTTCGCCTAGTTGAACATCTAAAGTTATTTCTCCAAACACCTGTGCTGCTGCTCCAGTTGCTGTTCTTAGTAGATATTTGGTGGTGTTGTGAAGCCATTTGTTCTTAACAAGATCTGCTCTAATAATTGATCTTGAAGCTCCAGTATTTCCTACACTTCCATATATGACAAGACTGCTATTATTTCTCTGTAACTGGCCTACTTGAATGATGACTTCGGGGCGGTCGATTCCACCAACCAACCTCTGCCCCACAAAGTTGGTTTTTACTAGTTTTCCGACTGCTCAACAGGAGAGCTGATGCGACTAGTCGCGGCTTGATATCTAGTCTCTCCACGAATCGCTTGTTCCCTGGCTCGACATCTTTGGCATTCTTCTTTCGATTCTTCTTCAGGTGATTCCAATCGTCGACGTTTTCTGCAGTCTCTTTGAAGGTGCCCTGTTCTATTACAATTCCAGCATCGAAGGACACCACGTGAAGGCGTTCTCTGTGATGATTGCACTCTGTTACAAGTACATTCTTCCACTGAAATTTCTCTTACTCGTACTGCACTCCGTGATGCTTGTCTGGCGGATTCATACGGTAATGCATAGGCTAGTGCTCCTGCTAGCCTTAACGCTTGTTGTAAATTTTGATCTGCAATAGCGTTCACAAATGCCTCCATCGCCACTTCATTAAGGAAATCCGCATTTACGCTGGAGTATGAAAGATGCGCTAATCTTACGACATCAGCCTGCAATTGTTGTAGTGATTCGCCATGCTTTTGAATCCTGTTGCGCAACTGTAGGCGATATACCTGCTGCATATGTTCATCTCCGTAACGTAATTCTATCGCCTGTACTAATGAAGTTTAATCTCGTTGCTTTTCAATCGGTACAGTTTGTAAGAGTTCTGACGCAGGAGCTGGAAGTGCTAACACCAGAGCTATAGCTTTGTCTTCATCATTCCATCCATTTACCTCTGAAGCTGCCTCGAATTGTCTGTTAAAGATATGCCACGAATTTTGTCCATCAAATATTGGGGGTTTCATTCAACCTGCGCCGGATATCTCAGCTGCTACGCTTAGAGGCTGACGATGCTTTAAAACTTTCAAGCTGCTTGGTGACTTTTTGTTGAGCTTCCGCCACTTCCTGTTCAATTCCTTCAATTTTTAAATTTTGTTCGTCTAACGAGTTTTTCAGGAAAGTCTTCTGTTCCTCCAAACGAGTTTCTAGACAATTCTCCAGAGAAATCTTTTGTTCGTCCAAGCGGGTTTCCATAGATTTCTTCTGCTCATCTAACCAGGATTCTATCTAGAGAATTCTTTTGCTCATCTAAACGGGATTCCAGAGAATTCTTTTGTTCCTCATTGGAATTCTTCTGTTCATCAAAACGGTCTTCCATAGATTTCTTTTGTTCCTCGAGAGAATTTTTTTGTTCATCGAGAGAATTCTTTTGTTCATCAAAACGGGCTTCCATTTTGCTCATTAAAGTACTCAAAAGCTGTTCCATTTTCATCGCAGGCTCTTCTTCAGCTTCGGTTTCTTCCAAGTTCTCTTCGAAAACAAATGTTTCAGGATCCTTTCCTTTCCTTGTCTGAGTCGCTCGACTAGCACTTTCTTTGCACCTGTCGTTTGTAATGACCGGCTCCCTAGCTCTACTTTCAAATCCTGTATTCGAAGCTCCTCGACTTTGCGCCCCATTACTTTAGTAATTCACTTATTAATTATTTTCCAGAACTTTCACAATTTAACACAATTTCATAAAATTAATCGCACTTTGAATTTTTCAGTCAATTGCCACAACTTTATTTCGCGAATTTATTTCACTTCTGACACCAGTTGTTGCGAGCGTGGGCTTTGGTTCGTTATTTAAAACACAATATTAAATTTTTAATATGCAAGTTCTTTATTTCACTTCAATCATACAAAATTCATAAACCTTCGATTAATCAACTCAACTTTAATTGTCGCTAATACTGTACTTTGAATTATCGCAATCTAATTACAACACTTTCGCACGTTTATTTCTTTCGCTTGTTAACACTGCAACGTCTAAGACAAGACTCTTACTCTGGCGGTGACATCTATTATATTTATACCCTAGAAACTCCAGATTATTCTGGAGTGTTCTATTCCAGAACCTTCTTATCTATTTTATTCATTCTATTCCTGAACATTCTCGAAGATTCCTTCACCGATTCTCCGAACCTGAAGTTGTTTACTCTCCATTGTAGATGTTACCAGTTGTCTCTTTCTATTGCACGTAACATTATTTTAATATTTAGTAATTCTATCCTTGTTTTTTATCATACTAAGCGCCTAGGGGTTTCTATGCAACATTTTATGCATTCAGCTATTGTCGGGGATCCATGCCATACTTCCATAATATTTTTTACACAGATCTCTCAAGTTGGATTCCTATATTCATAAACCTTTTTTGAGGAGGTGCCAAACATTTTTTATGGCATTTAGGTCAGGTGAATGATATTTTTCGGAAGGACATCGCCGTACGAATTTTGATGTTTCTGTCATTGCGTGCAGAGTCGACTCGTCACTAAATAAGACTTGTAAAAAAAAAATTTATTCTTCTAATAGTGTGGAAAAACGTAGAAGCGAAAAATTTACCCTTTTCCAATCATCAACAGAGAGGTTCTGTAGGTTCCGTACGAATCATAGCCTGGCTTTCGTCATACGATCTGTGAGACGTGGTTTTTTGTTTAACCCTGCAGCCGAAGTTCATTTCAGCTCTTCTTCGTTCAATAGATCGCTGTGATAATTCAATCATGTAGAATTTTTTTAATTTGTCGAAATGGTAGCTTCCGATATGCTGCAAGTGTTGCCGTGATTCTCCTGTCTGCCCTTCTGAAGTTTTCCTTTTCCTTCCATGCAACTGTCCTTGAAGCCAAAATGCAGGAATGGTCTCTGTTGCTTTGCAAAATTGGCGACTGTAGCATGACTAACTTTTTCCATTCGGTCAATTTTCCTCCGAGTGGTTTCCTGTTTTAACTAAAGCAGAAATCGCATGCTTTTTTCTCGCTAGTAATATCGGCTTCCTTTCCCATCTGAGAAAATGCAACACAAATGGTAAAACTCACCAAATTATTTAACAAATATCAATCAATCAGAGTTCTTCACACACGATTTACGAAACTAAACGACTTATGGCGAAATTATAAACCGATATCCCGGGATATTTGAAAAAAATTTACGTACAGGCTTTAATTTTGGCCTAGGGTTCACTTTTGTCTTTGATTCACTTTACACTTTAATTGTTCGAATAATTATTAATTTTAGGTTACGCGATGTGGACAAATTATTAACAGCTTGTGACGCGACGGCAAGCTGTGTTCTTGTCTGTTGTTTAGCAATTTTGGGATTTAAAGGAATAGGGAAGTTGGATGGGAGTGGGAAGTTGTGGAATGTTAGAGATTTCTCTACCTTGCTGAGGGTTGAAGAAAGTCCCGAAAGTCCAGAGTGGTCCAGCGTTGATAAATCCCACGATGATCGAGATGCCAGGATGTTGTCCTATCCACGATGGTAGCTTCCAGTACTAGTGAAGAAAGTAAACCTTTCGCCCAGGTAATAAATGTTTCTCGTTTCCGAGTTGATTAGGTAAAGAGGTGATAAGTAGTGGAAGTTTGCAACTTGAAGTTGCTTTGAAAGCTGGCTAATGAGGAGGTTAGGATGTTGAGAGATCTTCTCAAGTTGTTTGACCGCGAGAGAAACGAGATAGTCCTCGATTGGAGTGATGTTTGCACTGTCATCCAAAAAGGTGTTGGGAAAGTAAGGTCAGTTAGGTTTCCTGTTCACTCCTGTGCAGGCCTTTAGGATCTTTCTTTCGAGGGCGCTGATTTGCTTCATATAGGATGGCGAAATGGTGTGCCAGATGGGGAAGCAATAGCTTCGTATCTTTCGGGAGGCCGTTTCTCCTTCTGATAATAGGGTTGTATAGGGAGTAAGCGTAGTTCGCTTTCTTCATGGTCAGCTTGGCGTGATTGTTGAATTTCAACAGATTATTGAAAGAGACACCAAGATATTTGGTGTTCTTTGAAGGCAGAAGCTTTTCGTTATTGACTTCAATTTCGATATTGTTGGCTCGTGTGGCGAGGTTTGGTCTTCCCCTTGTGGAGGGGTTTCGGGTGTAAATCATTTCAGATTTGTTAAGGTTTATTTTGCTGCCCCACTTTCTGTAGAACTCATCGAGTTTGAGGACATGCCGCTTCACTTTGGTAGCAGCGAAATTGGATGACATGGAGTGGGCGTACGTAAGGGAGTAATCAGCATAAAGTAGTGTGGTGGAATTTGAGTCGTTGGTAGGCTGATCATAGGTGAAAAGATTGAAGAGTTGGTCCGAGGACCGAATCTTGGGGACACCAACACTGACTGATGTTGAGATTTGACATTCTCAATTTCTATGTAGTAATTCCGGGATGTTAGATAAGGCGGGAACTCGAGGTTCATAATTTCGAATATTAGCCCGTTTGTCCAGACTGAATCAAACGCTTTGTTTACATCAAGGAAGCAGCCTATTGTCTGCTCCCTTTTGTTGAGAGCGTTTGTAGAATCAGAGAGAAATTTGAGCAGAGCGTGAAAAAGTGAAGTGCTGGGGCTTGAAGCCGAATTGGGTGCCCTGCCTGATATCTAGGTCGAGGCAGGTATTTTCAATGTGTTTGCCCAGGTTTGACAGAAAAGAGATTGGCCGGAATTCATTAAGGTTTTTCGAGTTTCCTTTTTTGGGGATTGGGACTATGTGCGCAATTTTCAAGGCATCAAGAAAGTATGAATTATTGAGGCAATTATTGAAGATAATTGTCAGAAATTCTATGGCGAGAGGTGGGAGGTTTTTGTGCTACATTGAGCTGAGGACACGTATACGCCGACTTAATGAGTGGTGAAGAAAAGACGGACGAGATGCGACGAGAGAAAAAGAAGAATGTAGACATCTGTCTTGTTGTTCAAGTGAATCACGCGTGTGCAAAGTCAGTGGAGAAAAATCGGAATTTTTTTGTAGCATCGGCAGCTGGATTATAATTCCTCACTTAAGTTTCGATAATATATGAGCATTTAAAAAATTACCCTACTAGTTTAAATATTCACGCAATATAGGGGATGCGTTTTATGCATATCCATCAAAACCTAGAGCTGATCTTAGAAATTTAATGAAAACCATTGTTGCCACCCTATTTTTTGCTCAGAATGGACTTAAAGAATAGGAACAATCAATAGAAGATAATTCTGTTGATACGCCTATTTTACTACTTCGTCGTAGAAATCAACAGATAAAATGCATATTTACATTTGCAAACAGTTTAACATACTTCAAAGGATTAATAGTCAAGAAACTCATTTCTTTGAATACACTTTATAGCAAAACGTGCATCGTTCTTCAAAGGAAATTGTTAAAAATTTTAATCTGGATGAATACTTTGATGCTTACATTATGGTACTTCTGGTAATATTCTATTAGTAGTCACGAGAAATATTACCACCAATGCATTTATTACAATAAAAATCTGATTCTGCATGCAAAATCATTTTAAGTGCTTGAAATTTGCCGCTAATAATATATAATATGATAAAAGAATTTCAATAACGTCTCCACTTCTTGGCACGATAAAAACAGAACAAACGATTTTCACAAATATTTATTAAATAATCAATTGACAATAAGATACTCTACATTCTGTAAATCCACAACATCGAGTGAACATATAAAAACATCTAATCCAGGGGGATTATGTCTGCAGGATCCAATAGAAATCTTACTGCTCACAATCCAAATGACGTCTTAAAATATTGCCGAGCTATAGTTGGGAAGAATTATATTTCATAGAAATAGATGCAAATTGTCAACAAATCATCAATGTGAAGGAATGTCAAAAAAATCCCGTTTTCTGCACGAAAGCTAGTCGAAGGGCTAGTCTGATAGCGTAGTAATAAACTGTTAATTTTACAACTTTTAAGCTAAAATCGAGTGGCATCGTGGAACATCTCATCCTTGGAGGCCTCTACGGGGGATTTCACTAGTGAAACACGTAAGTGATGAACCAATTTTTTTGTAACCTTGTTTATTATTATAAGATTATATTTACACACAAAATAACGATTTGAAATCTGTCTTAAACCTTCATGTTCTTGCTTTATTGACATACTAGTATAGGAATATATTTAAATATAATGATTTGAATTTTTCTTGAACCTTCCCAGCAAACATTGCGAAACGTAGAAGATTCACTTTCTTATTACCTGGACGATAAAATATCTTGCGGATGATAATCATATTCGTATTGCATTCTTAACTTCCAATGGGAGAAACTGTTACCCCGAAGGCAAAACATCTTGAAGAAACGAATGCGTATCTTTTACGCAATACGTTAAAGTAATTTGCAAACATTCCTTCCTAGCGAGTTATTTTCATATCATTAATAAGAAACATATTCGTTTCTTCAAGATGATTCGCTTTCCTATCGTCTAAGCAAAACGTTCAGGAATCGTCGAAATAAATCCTTTGGAATTTGTAGTAAGGAATTAAGAAGATATTTCTTTAAAGTAGGTATATATTTATTTAATTAATTTTGTTTTTTTAATATGAATTGGTGGAATTAAAACCACTAGTGAACTCACAAATTAATTACTGTCATGGAGTCTAATGACACGTTCTTCCAAATGATAAACTCGTGTATCATAGAGATGACAAATAAGCGAAACTATTGTCTTCTTGCTTCCACATTTAAAATCAGAAAACAAAATTGTTTGTAATTTCATCTTCTTTTCGTCTACGCAAGACAAGGAAGAAATCATTTCACAGTATTTGCTTTAATTTCGTGTGGAAGAAATTTTGGCAATATCATCCACATATCTCCCGGAAGATTTTTCATCCAAATGTTTGCTGGGGTCATGTTCTTGCTTTATTGACATACTAATATAGGAATATATTTAAATATAATGATTGGAACTTTTCTTGAACCTTCATGTTCTTGCTTTGATGACCTACTAGTATAGGAGTATATTTAACTAAGATATAACGATTTAAATATGTGTTAAACCTAAACGGTTTTTTTTTGTTGACATACTAGTGTAGGGGTATACTTAGACACTATGTTAGGAAGCAAGAAATTATTATTCATCGAAATGATCAGACAAAAGTTATTATTTATTGTGTAAATTATGTCAAGTTTTCCAATAAGACAATAAAGCGCTTAATAAACATTTGTCGTTCATTTCAATGAATAACAAGCAATAATGCAAGAATGACCCCATTACGAAATAATTTTACTTAAGAAATAAATGTAATTTCATGTAACAAGAAAGAAGTTAAGAGACTATGATAAAATTTGTCGTGAAGTTAATTCGTTTTAATTATAACTCCCAACATAAATTGGCGCAGCCGGTAGCTTTTACCCAAAAAGGAAAAAAAGCGAGTTCATTATAAGACTATTAGAATTGACGTGCGAAAAATAAAGAAGTAAATCAGTGTGAAAAATTAGTAAACAAAAAGAAATGTGGTGCAGTTATGTACATACATGTGTATGAAAGTGGGTTTTAGTTTTCATATGAATAAGTAAACAAAAAGAAATGTGGTGCAGTTATGTACCTACATGTGTATGAAAGACGATACTAGTTTTCATGTCTTGGACGACTAGCACGCCGAACTTACCTTTGGACAACAGGTTGGAAAGATTTATAAGGAGAATAGATTCCTTCAGTTTCGAGGAGAGTAGCCCAACCTTTTCTACTTCAACATCCGGAAGTAAGTTCTCAGAAATTACAAGTTCTGAGCTCCAAAACAACGATCCAACTGAGGTTCCAATCACAACAAGAAAGGAACAAATAATAGTTGAATTTCACGCAGCGGAAAAAATAGTAAACATAGAAGAAACAAGCGACGCAGCTGTGGGAGAAATAGCCTAACAGCAACCAGAAGCGGAGAAGTAAGTAAAACGAGAGACGTGACTATTATACAGCTACGTCACGGAAGGAAATACTTGAGACCAAGGTTCAACTCAGCGCCATCCAGTATAGATATACAAAGGTGTGTAGATTTAGAACCTAGTAATAGAAATTTTATAAGTAACAATAAGACGGATTCGAGTTCGAAAAATTTACATAAAATTAGAAAAATGGAGAGAGTAAATAGTACTGTTTTAAATCTTGTTCCCCCTTTTTTCTGGAGAAGATAATTCCAATTTGTCGAATGAGATATGTATGTTTATAACTTGTTGTCGGCTGGCATACGAATCTTTAGAAACCCCAGAAGAAAAACTTATTTTATTGAAATTAATTCCTCGTTTGCGTGGTCGGGCATTAGAATTGTTTCACGATAAGACTTTCCAAACCATTGAAGAGTTTTTCACTTCCTTTAAAGATAATTTTTCGGATGTATATGTTACTTGTATATGTTACTTAATAATGAACTTTGTTTAATGCAACAAGTGCCTGGTGAAAGTCTGTTAACGTTTCTAAACCGTGTAAAAAGACAATTAGAAAAGTGTAAATTAAAAGCTAAGGAACAATACCCTGCGGGTGCACATATTCTTAATACAGAGTTAGATGAACCTGCGGTTAACAGTTTTAAAATGGGAATATTTAACCCAACTCAAAAGTTCTATCTTTGGCAAGATCCAGAAAGAACACTAGACGCATTGACTTCAAAAGTTAAACGACTCGAACAAGCAGAGCAATTCATGCTCTATCCAAATTTTGGTACACTAAATTGTACAACAGCTTATTCAAATCTTTTAACAAACCCCAATCCCATAAATGCCAATAATAATTTTAATTTGAATAAAAATTTTACCATGAACCAACCCACAGAAAACAGCTCAAGGTTAACACCTGAACACAAAAATCAAAATCAGGTCAAGTGTGGTTTTTGTAATCGCCTAGGCCATACATATTACGAATGTCGAACTCGTAAGTCGACACCGTATTGTACTTTTTGTAAGGCATATGGTCATGCTTATCAAAATTGCCAACGAAAACAAACCAATTTCAGAAATCATAATAATAAATTCATTAAGAATGAGCAGGGGTATTCATATAAAAAAGTGAATATGAGTCATGTCGACCGTTCCGGTTATAGTGAACAACCTTCTGTTCTATGCAACTTTTGTTTACAACCTGGACATGACGAAAATTACTGCATAGCTAAAGAAAGATGGGAGAAGCGACAGCTACAAGAAAAACTAAGAAGATTGGAAACGGGAAACGATTTGGAGGGTGCTCCGCTGAGAGTGATGTGCCAGTTGTAAATATCCCACTGAACATTACAAAAAATGAAAATGCTAACTTGATAGTTGACACCGGTTCAGAAGTGAGTTTAATAAAAGAAAACAAATTAAAAGAGAATATAGAAATCAACAAACTTGAAAAAGTTAAGCTTAAAACGATAAATAGTCAAAGTTCAACTGTGGGAACTTGTAACGGTAATTTGTTGGTCGGTTCAAATTACATTTGTAAATTTCACGTTATCTCTGATAATGATAACATTGTAAGTGATGGAATCTTAGGCAACAATTTTTTGTCCTCACACTGCGTTGTTGATGGACCATCTCAACGCCTCAAGTTTCCTCGCACGGAAGCGAATGCTGAAGATATTTTTGTACCCTTTGTCAAAAATACTTCGAATGTTGACACTCCAATACTGGCAAAAATCAATCTTAGATCACGCTCTAAGGGAGTTGATTTGATGCCTAATGATGGACACATGTCTCAAAAGTCAATCGATACAGGATTGCTCTCAAGTTTATGCATTAAAACACAACAAGCAACGAATTCTAACTCGCAAAATAAGAAAGTTAGTGTGCTAAAAAGTGATACTAAAGGGAGCATAGATCCCAAGCAATTGATACCATTCGAAGGAAAAATTAATTTTGAATTACCTTCTAGATCGGAGGTATTGGTGCCAATTAAATTAAACAGTAAGGCAGAACTGCTCTGTTTGGCTGCTGAGATTGAGAAAGGTGTGTATATTGGTAATTGTTTAATAAAACCTTTGGGTGATACAGCCGCTTTAAGTATTATTAATGTATATGACTACAGTGTGAAAATAAAAGATTACTCACCTCAGGTGAAATCGCTTGATAATTATGAAATAATTAATCTAAATAGAAATTCCTTTAAACAAAATATTGAAAATAGCAATGATATGAGAAACATTTTTTACACTCAAAGCTCTAATTTAAAAAGTTATAAAAAGGAACGTAGTAATAAAATAATGCATATGATTCAGTTAGGAGAAAATGTTAATGTAGTGGAAGAAAATTCTATTTACAACCTTCTTTATGAGTATGAAGACCTTTTTTATTTACCGGGAGATGCACTTACTTATACTAAAAGTATCCAACATGATATTCCGACTCAATCAAATCAAGCCCCTATAAATCAAAGAATGTCTCGTCTTCCTCAAACACAACGCGAAGTAATAAATAGCCAAGTGAATAAAATGTTAAACGAGGGAATAGTTGAACTGAGTAAAAGTCCCTGGAATTCGAAACTTCTAGTAGTCCCAAAAAAGCAGGGACCTGATGGGGAGAAGCGCTGGCGTATTGTAGTCGATTATCGCAAGCTCAATGAAGTTACTGTGGGGGACGCCTATCCACTGCCTAGAATAGAAGATATTCTAGACCAGTTGGGTCACGCCCGATATTTTTCCACATTAGATCTTGCTAGCGCCTACCATCAGATAGAAATAAGTGAAAATGACAAAGAGAAGACTGCATTTAGCACTCCTCATGGGCATTTCCAATTTAAACGTATGCCTTTTGGGCTTAAGGTCAGAGGCTAATGAATCATGTGCTTTCGGGTACATGCGAGTTCAAGTCATGGGCGTACCCTGAAAATGTTCTTATATTTGCTAGTAACCTAATAAATCATGAGGATAAATTGAGAGAAGTTTTCAAAAGACTTCGAGCTCATAACTTGAAGCTTCAACCCGAGAAATGTAGTTTTTTTGCAAAAGGAAATTATATATTTTTGGGTCACAAGTGTACTACTGAAGGTGTTCTCTCCGATCCAAGCAGAAATAAAAGTGTCCAAAATCTCCCAGTGCCAAAGACAATCCGACAAGTACAATCATTTTTAGGTTTAGCAAATTATTATAGGAAGTTCATCAGCAATTACTCAAAAATATCCGCACCAATAAATAAACTGCTCAGGAAAAATGTAAAATTCAACTGGGATCCTGATTGTCAAAATGTTTTTGAGACTCTAAAACAAGCACTTGTGAGTCACCTGTGTTAATATATCCTGATTTCGCCAAACCTTTCAGCTTAGTCACTGACGCCAGTAATGATGCTTTAGGGGCTGTGTTATCCCAAGGTCCAATGGGGCATGATAGACCCATAGCCTATGCAAGCAGATCGCTCAACGATGCCGAAAAACGATATTCAACGATTGAAAAAGAGTTACTTGCGATTGTGTGGGCAGTAAAAAATTTTAGATGTTACCTGTATGGACGTCGCTTTACAGTATATACAGATCATAAACCTTTAAGCGGTGAAGTAAATATAAAAGATCCTACAAGTAGAATACTCCGTCTCAGACATAAAATGGCTGAATACGACTATAGTATTGAATATAAAGCTGGAAGACATAACACAAATGCGGATGCGTTAAGTAGAATTCCCGAAGTTAATGAACCCTTTTCCGAAAAATCAACTGAAAGTGTGTGCTTGGCAATCACTAGATCGAAAACAAAACAAATTGCTGATAGAGACAAAGTAAGCGAGGAAAAACAAGTAATAAGCACAAACATGAATAAAAACACAACTAATGAAACAGTAGAATCAAATTTAAATATGAAATATACACAGGATAATGAATCTAATCCAGCAGCAGTAATTCTTTCAGAAAAAAAAGACATCAAAACTATTTTACGTGACTACCATGATCTTCCTCTTGGCGGTACTTTTAAAACATACAAAAAAATTAGAAACCGATTTAAATGGAAGAACATGATAAAAGACATTAAAGGTTACATAAAAGCATGCGAACTTTGTCAAAAGAATAAAATAGGGAAAGACCATAAAATGCCAATGGAAATAACGGATACTCCATTTAAACCTTTTGATAAGACGACATGGATATTGTAGGTCCGTTGCCTGAAACCACTAACGGAAATAAATACATCCTCACTTTCGAAGATGATCTTACAAAATTCATGGACGTTGTTGCTATCTCCAATATGGAAACAACAACAGTAGCTAAGGCATTTTTCAACGAAATAATTAGCAGATATCGTATTCCTAAAATTTTGGTTACAGATCAGGGTTCAAATTTTACCTCTGAAATGTTCCGAACTTTGTGCAAATTTCTAAAAATCAAAAAACTAGAAACAAATGCTTACCATCCTCAGTCAAATGGTTCGTTGGAAAGATCGCATCCACCATTAATAGAATATCTAAGAGGTTTTGTTGATGAAAATTTGAATACATGGGATGAACACCTGAGACCTGCCATGTTCGTACGGAACAATAGTGTTCACACAGGTACCAAACTAACGCCGAATGATTGCCTGTTCGGTTTTACGGCCAGAATTCCTGATAACCTGAAAAGAGAACCATTGCCTATATATAACCATGAGAACTACTTTTTATACCTTAGAAATAAAATTCAAGTAGCGCATAAGCTCGCAAGAGAAAATTTGCTCCAGAGCAAGAATATATCAAAACAGTACTATGATAAAAAGATTCATCCTGTAAAATTTCATGTAGGAGATGAGGTTCTATTGCGAAATTCAGCGAGACGGAATAAACTGTCCCCTTACTGGACAGGACCTTTTCAAGTTCTCTACATAAATAGTCCCGTAAATAGCACTATACTTATTAGAAAACGACAGCGCCGTGTACACAACAATAGACTGAAGTTATTTATATAAACATTCTTTTCCAGAATGTCTCGATACTTCTCATTTTGGCATAAGATTGTCTTCGAAAGTGAGGATGTATTTATTTCCGTTAGTTGTTTCAGGCAACGGACCTACAACATCCATATATGTCTTATCAAAAGGTTTAAATGGAGTATCCGTTATTTCCATTGGCATTTTATAGTCTTTCCCTAATTTATTCTTTTGACAAAGTTCGCATGCTTTTATGTAACCTTTAATGTCTTTTAACATGTTGTTCTTCCATTTAAATCGGTTTCTAATTTTTTTGTATGTTTTAAAAGTACCCTGGTGACCGCCAGGAGGAAGATCATGGAAGTCACGTAAAATAGTTTTGATGTCTTTTTGGTCTGAAATAATTACTGCTGCTACTAGAATATCTTCTATTCTAGGCAGTGGATAGGCGTCCCCCACAGTAACTTCATTGAGCTTGCGATAATCGACTAGAATGCGCCAGCGCTTCTCCCCATCAGGTCCCGGCTTTTTTGGGACTACTAGAAGTGGCGAATTCCAGGGACTTTTACTCAGTTCAACTATTCCCTCGTTTAACATTTTATTCACTTGGCTATTTATTACTTCGCGTTGTGTTTGAGGAAAACGATACATTCTTTGATTTATAGGGGCTTGATTTGATTGAGTTGGAATATCATGTTGGATACTCTGGCTCTGCTCTTCGCTTGTTATTTTCTACGATAGTAAAATTGTTTTCATCCTCAGACGAGTCCGAACTCGATGAAGATGACTCGATTGAGTCATTGGACACTTCCACATCGCTGGTTGTTTCGCCTATAACTTCAGGTGGTGATGCGACATTGCCGTCGAGCAAATTTCTGGCTCCTTCCTGAATGGTGACTTCCGGGAGGCTTAGTTCGTACTTATTGTACAACCTTGTTAGGCTGCTTTCAATTGCGGCCATAAGTGCCCTTTTTTCGTCTTCAAATCCGAGATTGATTTCACTCATGATACACACGAGACAAGGTGTACTTTATCACCGCAATTCGTTTAATTGTCACTCACTTGTAATTGTATGTGTCTATATCACAATGTGACTCTATTACAATCACAACACTTATGATTTAATAGTATGTGTCTCTATCACTTTACTATACACTAACAATATATGACTGTATTTGGCTATCACACACTAGCTTACACATTTACACGGGCACCCGCGCACTGTGAACTACGTGAATGCCGTCGGCAAAAACTGTGTATGTGAATGATTATTTGAAAATTACAGTTTCTGATTAAGATGTTGTCACTTTGGCTATACCACTGACTATGACGAATAAATGATATGAATGAATGAATAGCGAATGAATGAAAAAAATGACTATGAATTTAACAAATAAGTTTATTTCAATTAATTTGTAATAAATTTGTACTCACTCTGAACAGAACACTTCCAGGAACAAAACTTAACCAGAAATCTTATCACTCTTTAATATAAAATACGAATTAATTCCTTACAAAACGCTTTATTCATTCCACGCACTTGTAACAAATAAAGACAACTATCGAAAATTTATTTTTTTCTAGATAAACAGCAAGATAAATATTTTCTGTATGATTTTAATCCGCAGCAATTCGACGGAAACATAACCAACAATGGTGACCTTTTTCGCAGAATTTTGATGTATTGATAGCCGATAAAGGCCCAGAAAGGATATTTTTCACATTAAATATTGTGTTAATTTTATCAACATTAATGAATATCCTTCCCAAAAAATATAATTAAATGGCGACTGGTATAACAAGAATTATCAACTAATGAAAATGACCTTAAATTTTTGCAATATATGTATGTACATATTCACCTGAAATTTTATTCAACATGAATGTGCTCTCATCAAGGGAACATATTATTCAAATCTACCAAGGTATTTGATTCGCTTGAGGTAGAAATTTCTGTAATGTACCTACATAGATTCGAAATAATTTAGATGCCATTTTTGTGATTGAGTTCAAAGCGGAAGGACGTTAATCCTTTCGGTATTACGGGCGCATATATGCGCTCAGAAAAATACGTTCATTGTGGTGTATGGGCGCATATATGCGCCCAGAGACTTGTCGAACTTAAGCACTTATAATTTGAAGAAAGTAATTGCGGCTTTATTGGCCGCTAGCAGCTGGCTTAGACCACAGAAAGACAGTCTTTGAAAAAATGGAGGATATCTTGAGAGAAGTAAAAGAGAGCAAGGAAAAGATATTAAATCAATTTTCAGTGGTGTAAAGACTGTGATCGAAAATGAAAACAGGGTGTTTGAAGAGCTAAAAAAGGGTAATGAAGTGCAGTCAAGAACCTTTGCAAGTTTGATGCGCCAATAATAAATAGTAAGCCTGACCCGTCCTTAAGCAGAAGGCTACTCCTACAACATAATTATTAAGCCAAAGACGCAACAAGCTCCTGAAGTTACAAGAAGCGATTGACATAATAAAAATAAAAGCACCAATCAAAAACATATAAAATATTATCAACGGGGTTATACTCGTAAAGACGACGAGCCCAGAAGTACGGTAAACAAGGGGCTCTATGAATTGAAAACGAAAAAAAAAAGACCCAATTATACGCATATCAAATCTGGATAAGGATTATAAAGAAGATGAGTTGAAGTATAGCCTAATTGGATTAAACCATTTCATCAATAAGGATGATGAAGAGGAAAAAAAAGATGGACACGTATTGTTGAAGTTCCAGGAAAAACTTTTAACAAACTTGTGAATCTTTACATCCACTTGGGAGGAATAGGCACACTATATAAAGGAAGAAATAAAATTTATAATATGCTTCAACTGCCAAATGTATGGCCATATGGCAAATAATTGTATAAACAAGACCTGTTGTGCGAAATGCTCAGGCGAACACCATTCGCAGATATGTTGCCCCAACACAATCGGGTGCATAAATTGCATTACATCGAAAAAACAAGGAGATAAACCACTGCCTGCGTGCTCAGCCATAACTGCGGTAAATACTTGGATTTGATTAGCAGATTGAAAGAAAGAATTTACTACACAGAGACGATAGAAACTAAAGAAAGAACACCTTAAATATGGAAAGAAGATCAAGATATAGAAATTCAAGAAACATTGATTTAAAGATAATATACGCCAGCATAAGTAGTGTTATATACCTAAAATAATTAATATTTTTGCATAAACCTAAAATAAATAATATTTTTGCATAAACCTGAAAAAGGGCAAAACATAAAAATTATTCAATAAATTTTAACATAAGCTAACCATGCTTAAAACATGGTTAGCTTATCTCTTAAATGGGGGAAGAAAATTGCATCAGCAATTTTCCTCACATACCATAAATTTTTCTCATAAAACGACTTGGGAAAAACAAAAGTTTCAGTTTACAACCCAAGTCGTTTTACTTAAAAATTTCCACGGCAAATTTTGCCTTCAGCGAAATTTGTCATTTCAACAACTTAATTAAAAAAAAAAAAAAAAAAATTTAAATCAAAAAGCAAATCGTACCTTCAGTACAATTTGCCGGGAAAAAATTCAATATGTATGTACATACGTACATACATATTGTATAAAAGCTTTCACGATAAGAAACTCGCGCCGCATAAATGCATTGTATGTATATGCGCGCCGCGATTTCAAACGACGGGACGATGGCTGATGTTTTAGGAAGTGTAAGATTACATTTTTGAAGCCATCGTTCAACGCGAATAATTCTGGACATGTTTGAACAAGTCCAGAATTGAAAAATTAAAATTTTCTCAGGATAAGAAAATGCAATTTAGCATTTTCTGTCCTGAACGACGGCTCTTGAACACGATGAAGGTGATCAAGAGGAGAGTTGATAAAAAATCTCGGTCGGGGTTGCCTCGCGTGTTTTGGTGTTAGAGATTCGGTTAACTTACGAAAGAAAAAAAGAAATTAATTGTAAGTTGAAAAGTAGTGGTGTTAAAGATTCGGTTAACTTGCGAAAGAAAAAAGAAATTAATTGTAAGTTGAAAAGTAGTGGTGTTAAAGATTCGGTTAACTTGTGAAAGAAAAAAGAAATTAATTGTAAGTTAAAAAATTAGTGGTGTTAAAGATTCGTTGTAAGAAAAAATGTCAAACCATTAAACTAGTTGGAGGACAAAAGGAAATAAATTATTAGAGAGAACGAAAGAGTTGTATCTAACTATAACCTTTATGCTGGACACAGTAGTGGTGTTTTGTGGATATATTGCTGCTCCGCGCCCAGCGAGCAGGAAAGGTAGGAAATATATATATACAACAAAATTGGCGCAGCCGGTAGGATCAAGGAAGCTTGGTCAGAGTTAAAAGATCGTAAACGCTTGAAAAGCCTTGATCCTGCAAGAATCTACGGGGAACCTGTGACACTAGCCACATTATACGGCCACGTCACCCCCAACGCTCGGGGTAGATATCATCTATAGGCGCCTCTGCTCCAGGCGAGCAAGCGTTCACCCCAGTGAGTGAAAAGACAGCATTAAGAGACTTGGACCTCCAGATTGGAATTCATCACCGAACACCAGAAGCCCCTTTCCAGCAGCGAGAAGGAGGATAACGAAGACAGCCCCACTCAGCAACCAACTCCAGAAGGAAGATATCATCGTTCCTGGGTTGAAGGGGATTTCGAAGAAGGTTTTAAGCCCCCCTTTCAACCATATCCAGGGGAAATAAGTAGGCCTAGGGCCCCCCCGGCAGCAAACAGAAGCACCGGAAATTGTAACTTCGTTCCAGGATTGAAGGGGATCTCGAAGTCGGCAAAAGCCCCCCTTTCAATCTCAGCCAAGGGAAATAAGACGGCAGGAGCCCCCCTAGTAGCAAGAAACATTCCAGAAGGGAATACTCCAAGAAGGCTGGAAGCCACCCTTTAGGACAACGCGGGACGCATATGTCAGGAGAAAACTCGACACCGGCACCTGAGACAGGCACGAGATTAAACTCCATACCTTCATCCGACGCGGAGAAATCCCCAGGTGAAAATCTTCATCACCTCCGGGAAGATACAGACAACGCCCCAGAAGACAACCCAACACAATCAACTAGCCAGAATCCAGACCCATCACAGCAGGAAAGAAAAGGAGTTCGCCTTCGAAGCGGCACCGTTTTAACAGGGCCCACAGTTGTATCTAAAGTAAGTCTAGATAAGTTTTTAGATAAGTTGTTAGAAAAGGCACGTGAATCCGATAAGCTCACTGTCACGCACTGCGACGCTCTTGACCATAGATTAAGTCAAGGCAGAGAGCAGAGGCTGACAAAAATCGAAAAATTTAAAAAAGATACAGAGCGATTCAAACAGGAGCTTATCGAATTCGCCGGGCTTTCACGTTCACTAGATTTAGATAAGAGCTCAGCCAGTGTAGTTGTAAGCGCTGAAAGTGACAGTGAAATTGGTGGTGACGAAGCGGACCAAACAACCGCCGAAAATCTCCTTAGTGGCCTGCTAGAAGTATCCTTCACGGATTCTAGTCCAGAAACCAGCCCTGAAACTCGACAAAGCACAAGTAGACTACCCTACAAAAGTTTAAATAAAAAGATAATCACAATGGTAGATTATGCGAAGGTGGCCAAGCTCACGGCACAACTAGTTCCTCTGTTTTCGGGTGAAAATACCCCACAGCTAGGTCGTGAGCTACAAACATTTATTGGCTGTTGCAAACAGGCCCTACACTGTTTAAGTGAGGAAGAAAAACCAGCTTTCCTACATATCTTGCCCACAAGACTTCGTGGCGATGCTTATCAGCTGTTTGCTTCGGACGTTCCAACTACTTTTAGTGAGGTGGAGGAACGTCTGAACAGAACCTACCTACCACGAGAATCGTACCAGGAGTTGGTCAACAAATTGATCACAATGAGGCAAAACCCGTTGGAAACTCTCACTGCCTTCACAACAAGAGTGAAGCAGTTGTTGATGCTTTGCAACGAGGCAGCGGTACTGAAGTACGGAGCAACGGCAGCCCCAGCTGTGAAGACACAGTTGGCGGACTTCGCCAAGAATGCCCTCAAAAGTGGAGTGAACAATCCCCACCTATGCCAGTACCTCCTCACACTGGTAGAAAATGATCTAGAGCAGCTGATACAAAAGGCTCTAGACATGGAAAAGCTGCAAGCAGGCACCGTTTTCGTCCAAACGCCGCTAACGCAACAGCCATACCCAATGGCACCAATAGACCCTAGTCTTCGAGTTCGGGCTCTCAGCCGAACTCCTTACAATCAAACACCACAGCCACCCATGTATGCATCACCACGGGCACAAGAGCCCAGGCAGTTTAACAATCCCCCATACGTACATGCTCCACCACTACGCCCGCCGTTTCCACGAAGGGATTCTAGACAACCGGATACACAAAATCTGGTACAAAACATCACCTGTAATTTCTGCCAGAAGCGGGGACACACCTACACGGAGTGTCTAAAACGCAAAAACACCCCCTTCTGCACTAACTGTAGAAGTTACGGGCATGACATTCGCGACTGTCGAAACAACCAAACACAGTCTGCAAATCGTTTCACACGAGGGTCGCCTAACAATCAACCACAGTCAGACTCGAACAATACAAAAGGCCCAAGAGTCTTTAACATAAGACAAAAATGTGATTTTTGTGGGCGCCGTGGACATAAGATCGACGAATGTCGACAAAAGCAAAAGTGGGAGGATAAAAAACAGGGAAACGACAAAGAGTCGACCCAAAACTCCCCGGCTCGACTATAAACCCTACCAGCAATAAACGAGGGTCTTCTCAGCCGCCCAACTTCAGTGTGCCCACCGCCAGACTTCCTCTAGACATAGGTCTAAATGGTCAGGCCCAGCTAATAGTGGACACCGGCGCTGAGATTAGTATAATTAAGAAAAAAGCTCTCAAATCTCGCGAGCTAATAAACACCAACAAAAAACTAACGCTTCAAAGCCCTTTTGGCACCGGAAAAACCTTAGGAAGTTGCCAAGGAAACTTCATGCTAAAAAGTAACTTACCTTGCAACTTTCAGGTGGTAAAAAACATCCCAGGTATTTCCGACGACGGCTTGCTAGGAAATGATTTCCTAGCCAAAAACTGTAATGTTGAGGGACCCAACAGGGTTCTGCGATTTCCTCGCACGGAAACCAATCCAGAAGAGTTTGCTGTTCCATTAGAAACCGCATCGGACAACCCGTGTTCACAAAACACAGTCAACAAAGAGACACTGGTAGAAGATATTAAACCCAAAGGGGATACACCTTCTACCCGAAGTGTTCTCAATGCTTCTCTGTCAGAGGAAGTCGGCTGTGATAAACAAGAACGCGATAAGGGTGAATTGATTACCAAAAATCTGGCTTGTAAGACTGGCCAGCATCAGGTAAATTTAAATGAACCTGTGTGCATACCAGCAAGGTCTCAGATCGTAGTCAAAGTTCCGTTGCAGTTGCAGGAAGAAATGCTCAGTCTGTCAAAAGAAATAGACGACGGAGTCTTCTTAGCCAACAGCTTACTCTCAGCTGGGTTAAAGGCAGTCCCTATAGGAATCCTCAACACACGCAGTTCACAAGTAGTCCTAAACAGTGTGAACCTAAGTCTGGTTCCCATTAAAGACTACACTGTCGTCCCCATCAAACGAGAGCCAGATAAAGATATTGCAACAGCCCATCCCTTGAATCCCATGAGTCGAAATGACGGCGATGGTGAGCATCAAAATATAAGTAGATCTAAGATTAAGAAAATAGGGCACAAGAGCCCCAGCCAACTAAGCGGTCATAAGAAACTGCTCCAAGACGCTTGCGGATCCCTCATGAAAACCCCAACGTCAGGCGCTGGCCAGCACACAAACGGTCTGCCGATAGCAACTCCCGCAGATCCAGCTGACCCAGCGCCTCTCATATATAAAACAAGTAGGTTAAGAGTTAAAATAAGTAATACAAAATCGTTAAAGAAGATTAGATTTAAGAAAAATAAAA
Organism: Dioctria rufipes; assembly: GCA_963924295.1. Classification (NCBI taxonomy): domain Eukaryota; kingdom Metazoa; phylum Arthropoda; class Insecta; order Diptera; family Asilidae; genus Dioctria; species Dioctria rufipes. The sequence goes on from OZ002740.1 coordinate 235,073,988, forward strand.
ATAGGGCAATAAGCGCTGAACAGACGGCCACCCTACAACATATAAAGTACTTGTTCCCAAACGATGCCGAACAAGAAGACACCAGTATTCAGCCCCGCCTCACCAGACTAGAGCAAGAACTCAGTCTGGATGAAACTCTAAACACTGAGGAAAAAGCGTCAATAACAAATCTCTGTTATGAATATGATGACATATTCTTCTTAAAAGGTGACAGGCTTACGCATACAAATGTCATCACCCACGACATCCCTTTGGTGCAAGACCAAGCACCTATTAACCAAAAGATGTACCGGTTACCAGAGACACAGCGAAATGTCATAAACGAGCAACTCAGAGAAATGCTGGACAACGACATTGTCCAGCCCAGCAAAAGCCCATGGAACTCGCCACTGCTAGTCGTCCCCAAAAAAGCGGGACCAGATGGTGAGAAAAGGTGGCGTGTCGTCGTTGATTTCCGTAAGTTGAACGAAAAAACGATTGGCGACGCCTTCCCGCTACCACGGATTGAGGATATCCTCGATCAACTGGGCCATTCAAGATACTTCACCACCCTAGACCTAGCCAATGGCTATCATCAGGTACTCGTCGATCCGAAAGATCGAGCAAAAACGGCTTTCAGTACCAACTACGGGCATTATGAATTCAAACGCATGCCGTTCGGGCTTAAAGGAGCCCCGGCCACATTTCAGCGTTTAATGAATTTCATATTAACTGGCCTACAAGGCCTAGAATGTTTCGTCTACTTAGATGACATCGTCATCTATGGAAAAAGTCTGGCAGACCACAACGAAAAGCTTCGCAAAGTCTTTGACAGATTAAGAGAAAATAACCTGAAACTTCAACCTGAGAAATGTCAATTTCTCAGGCGCGAGGTAGTGTACTTAGGACACAAATGTTCTAACCAAGGAGCACTACCTGACCCTAGCAAAACGGCATGCGTCCAAACTTTCCCCACTCCAAGACAGTAAGGCAAGTGCAATCATTTTTAGGCCTTGCGAATTACTACAGAAAATTCATACCCGATTTTTCAAAAACTGTACGTCCTCTAACAAACTTACTCCGAAAGGATGTAAAGTTTAAGTGGACTGAGAAATGCCAAGAGGCATTTCAAAGCATTAAGAACGCTTTAATTTCCCCTCCACTCTTAATATATCCCGATTTTTCAAAACCATTCAACCTTACCACAGACGCCAGCAGCGAGGCTCTTGGAGCAGTTCTCTCTCAAGGAGAGGTAGGAAGTGACCAGCCCATTGCCTACGCCAGCCGTACCCTGAACAAAGCCGAACGTAACTATTCCACTATTGAAAAAGAGTTACTGGCTATAGTTTGGGCGACTAAAAATTTCAGGTGTTATCTGCAAGGCCGAGAGTTCACGGTCTATACAGATCACAAACCACTCAAGGGTGTCTTCAATGTTAAAGACCCCACATCCCGTCTGGTGAGATTTCACCATAAACTTTCCGAGTTCAATTATAAAATTGAATATAAGCCCGGAAAGTACAACACGAATGCCGATGCTTTAAGCCGCATTCCACGGGATAAAAACAAAGACAAGGAAACTGCAACCTTCACGGTAGAAGCTATAGTCCACCACCAAATGGACTCGGATATAGAGGAGGAAAAACACTCATCGGACCAAAAGGAGTGTCTGCAATGCAATGCAGTAACCAGAGCCCAGACACGAAATATTCAGGGAAGTGGAACAAATCAAGACAGCCAGTCCAAACAAAAAGAACAAACCCATCATCCAGAAGCGGCAGAGGACCTTGACAGTCCACCTAGTACCAATCCGCAAATTATAGACGAAACTCGTCCCCCTGAGGTAATCACAAGCCCAGAGGAGATTCAATTAATCTTAAAAGATTATCATGATTCTCTCTTTGGCGGCCATCAGGGAGTGATAAAAACCTATAAACGGATTCGAAGAAAGTACTGGTGGAGGCACATGCTTAGTGACATCAAAAAGCACATTAAGCGGTGTGCCAAATGTCAAACCATGAAGGCCTCACCACAGTATAAAATGCCAATGGTAATTACAGACGTAGCGGAACAACCATTCGATAAAATCTATCTAGATATAGTCGGCCCACTAGAGGAAACTGAATCCGGAAATAAATATATATTAACGTTTCAGGATAACCTCACGAAGTTTGTAGATTGGTATGCCATACCAAATGGGGAAGCTATAACGGTAGCGCAAATTTTCTTCGACGAAATCGTCACGCGCTACCGCATTCCCAAAAGAATAGTCACCGATCAGGGAAGTAATTTCCTGAGTGACCTATTCAAAAGGGTATGCAAACTCCTCAGGATAAATAAGCTGCAGACCTCAGCTTATCATCCCCAATCAAATGGAGCACTCGAACGTGCACATAGACCATTGATCGAATATCTACGAACTATAGTGGACGAAAATCCCAGCTCATGGGATAGTTATCTGCGAACCGCAGCTTTCGTGTACAACAACAGTGTACACGAAGGGACAAAATTAACTCCCATGGACTGCCTCTACGGCTTTACAGCGGACGTTCCGTCCAACTTAAGGCGAGATCCTGAACCAATCACGAGAGCTACTACCATATTCTCAGGTATAAGCTTCAAAAGTCTTACGCCATGGCACGGAAAAATCTTCTGATGAGTAAACAACGCTCGAAAAATTACTATGACAAAGCTGTACGTCCCCTGACATTTCACAGAGGAGACAAGGTTCTACTCAAGAGCGAGAGTCGTAAACATAAGCTCTCCCAGATTTGGGTAGGACCCTATACGGTAACCGGCATTCCCAGCTCAGTTAACACAACAATTAAAATTCGTAAACGAGAGGTGACGGTACACAACAATCGTCTAAAACCTTTCTACGAATAACATGGTGTCAATATAATCTAAGTAATTCTAAGATACATATATAATAGAATGTAAGCCACCAAGTCAACAAAAACCCCATTTTAATATCCTATCCTATCCTCTCCTAGATAACAATGCGGTCAATAATTTTCTACGGACTGTTCCTGATCACAATAGGAGCCCTCGCGGAGGAACCTTACACTATAACGCCCCTAAATAATACGGGAATACTATTTGAGGAGCTTGGAAGCCTATCAGTTTACCACGACACTTGGAGCGTCATCACTGAGTTAGATCTGGGCGAGTTGGACAATCAGACAAAACTAGCGGAACGCGCGGAACACTACGTACATCAATTATGTGGTAACAAATCTTTTGATCAAGATCTATGTACCCTACAAACCAAACATGTACATGCCCTGATGGAAAACATCAAGAGACGCACCAATGTCATTAAAGAGGCAGTGCCTAAATCACGCAAGCCCCGATCCATCTTTGATGGGATAGGTAATGCGATGCACTATCTCTTTGGCACTATGGATAGCGGAAACGAACAAGAAGTGTACAGCCGACTACGCGAATTAGAGGTAAATACTCAAACCTTAGCTGATCTGGAAAAGCAACAGATCAGTGTAATAAAAACCACTTTTGAACAAATTCAAAAACCCTTATCCTCACTGTCTGAACGACAACACCAGATAATCAATCAGATTAACCATCTGCAGAATACAACGGATGATTTGATAGCCCACCAAATAAGACAAGAGATCGTTTCTAGTTTGACACTACAAATGATAGAGTTGGAATTTAGACAACAAGCTCTACTAGACATAATAGTGTCCAGCAGGAATAATCAGATTCATCCTCTTTTAATTTCCCCGAATCTCTTGCTAGAAATTTATCACAAATCTCATTCCACTTGTCCCAACCTACAGGACTGTTTGTCAGTTCTGTATCAAACAGCAGATGTTAAGACACATTTGTTACAGGACAAATTAGTTATCCGAATCAAACTTCCCATATTTAATATTCCCAAGATGAAAATCCAACAGATTAGATGTTTTCCCATACGGGTGGATTCAAACCACTCATTAATACCTGATATCGAATTTTCCCATGTGGCGAGTCAAATCCAGACCCAGGAATTTCTGCTGCTGAAGCCAGAAAACCTGAGATCTTTCAAAAAAATTTCATAGGGAATCGATGAGGATGCTTGGGTTGGTAAGCTAAATACACCAATCACAAAAGCTAGTAAAACAGATGAATGTATCATCAAACTTTTGTTTAACCCATTAGACGAAAACCCACAGTGTAGTTTCAGGGTTCAAATTCCCCCAAGGGACACAGTAATTAAACTCAATAGACCAAATTCGTGGCTGTATTCCTTAACCGAAACTACTATAGTACATATAACTTGTACTCAACAGTTACTCACCCATCGTCTCGCAAAACAAGGAATCACGACAGTCAACGAACCATGTTCCTTGCAAATAGGGCCTCATACACTTTATTATGAAGCAGAAAATTTGCATCCGCTTAGAATCCTCCAACCAACCTACTTCCCAGGCACAAACGAAACTCAGGATGAGTTGGCAGAATACATGTCCAAGATATCCGCTCCTAAAAACCTTGAGAAACACCCAGTGTTACTCCTCGGAGATGATACAAACCAACGTATCCACCTAGATACAAAATCTCTAGACGAAATCCGTACCAAAGTGAACAACATTCACTTTGGACCAATGGCCAAGATTCCTCATATGCTCTCTATTACATCCCTATCAATGACCGGACTCTTGTTGCTAATTGCATCTGTGGTGGCATTAGCAAAATATATCGTACCGGCATTCATGACATGGGCTGCTAAACGAAGACAACAGCCCACTGCTGAAAACACCCCCATGGAACCGGTTTACGCTAAAACCCAAGAGAAGTTAAAACGGGCGCAAAGTCTCCCCAGAGCGAGATCTATACAAGTAGTATAATCAAAAAGATCAATACTCGTTGGTTGGCCCCCGACTCATTCTTGTGTTACTGGCGCAGCATCCTATCCTATCACTACACTGGTTTACGAAAATAAGTTAAAATAATAGTAGCAAACATAAGATAAAGCGAACACGCGAAATTTAATATTGCATAAAAATAAAGTTTATTTAGTAGTATCTAAGAATAAAATTAACAAACCTAAGTACCAAATAGCAAAATAGAAATAAAAAATTAAATAAGCTAAAAAATAAAATAATAAATAGAAAATAGAATAGGTTAAATATATACGATGCAAGCTAAAACTAGAATAAATTAATTTTGTAACAAACACAAAAATGTAAAAACTCAACCGAAAACCGCCAAAGACCTAGCCACCAAAAACGCACCCACATCAACTTCCCCTGAGAATTATTCCTCTTCAAAGAATAATTCTCTTTTTCTCAGAGGGAAGGATTGTTATATACCTAAAATAATTAATATTTTTGCATAAACCTAAAATAAATTATATTTTTGCATAAACCTGAAAAAGGGCAAAACATAAAAATTATTCAATAAATTTTAACATAAGCTAACCATGCTTAAAACATGGTTAGCTTATCTCTTAAATGGGGGAAGAAAATTGCATCAGCAATTTTCCTCACATACCATAAATTTTTCTCATAAAACGACTTGGGAAAAACAAAAGTTTCAGTTTACAACCCAAGTCGTTTTACTTAAAAATTTCCACGGCAAATTTTGCCTTCAGCGAAATTTGTCATTTCAACAACTTAATTAAAAAAAAAAAAAAAAAAATTTAAATCAAAAAGCAAATCGTACCTTCAGTACAATTTGCCGGGAAAAAATTCAATATGTATGTACATACGTACATACATATTGTATAAAAGCTTTCACGATAAGAAACTCGCGCCGCATAAATGCATTGTATGTATATGCGCGCCGCGATTTCAAACGACGGGACGATGGCTGATGTTTTAGGAAGTGTAAGATTACATTTTTGAAGCCATCGTTCAACGCGAATAATTCTGGACATGTTTGAACAAGTCCAGAATTGAAAAATTAAAATTTTCTCAGGATAAGAAAATGCAATTTAGCATTTTCTGTCCTGAACGACGGCTCTTGAACACGATGAAGGTGATCAAGAGGAGAGTTGATAAAAAATCTCGGTCGGGGTTGCCTCGCGTGTTTTGGTGTTAGAGATTCGGTTAACTTACGAAAGAAAAAAAGAAATTAATTGTAAGTTGAAAAGTAGTGGTGTTAAAGATTCGGTTAACTTGCGAAAGAAAAAAGAAATTAATTGTAAGTTGAAAAGTAGTGGTGTTAAAGATTCGGTTAACTTGTGAAAGAAAAAAGAAATTAATTGTAAGTTAAAAAATTAGTGGTGTTAAAGATTCGTTGTAAGAAAAAATGTCAAACCATTAAACTAGTTGGAGGACAAAAGGAAATAAATTATTAGAGAGAACGAAAGAGTTGTATCTAACTATAACCTTTATGCTGGACACAGTAGTGGTGTTTTGTGGATATATTGCTGCTCCGCGCCCAGCGAGCAGGAAAGGTAGGAAATATATATATACAACAGTAGCCTAAGAAACAAGTTAGAGTAACTGGAACCTAATCATAACAGTTACGGCACGTTGACATTGTGACACTAGTGGAAACCTGGATTAGATAAGATAAAATTCATTTCTTCAATCTGCAAGGATTTACCCCGATTTTCAGTTGTCGTAATGGTATTACGAGAGGAGGAGGAACAGTGATATACATATGTAAGAGAAACTATAAAATTTGTAACGGTATACCTCATGGAAGTGAACTACGAACAATTCAATGTGATATCTATTAAGCTAGAAGACTTAGCTCCGAAGTTAACGATTGTCACATATTACAAGCCTAGACTATATATTATCTAAACATAAACCTGCTTACTGATAACGAGGATACTAGGAAATACTTGAAGTTACTATGAACTAATAACGCAACAATGTTGAACAAAATTGACACGAAATTCGCTACAAGAATTACGGAACACGGCCACAGTATATATCATACAGTAGCCCAGCTCTGTCAAAACTGTCAAGTGAGTAGGATGCTTCTATAAAGAGACTATACTTTCTCTTTCAACAGTTTTAACTAACACACTAGTCAATTTTTAATACATGGATTCCTATGTAAATCTAAAGTGGAAGAAAGAGAACTGATGGCATTCTTAAACTTTTACTAGAGGGAAAGAGGCAAAATGACACCACTTTACCGTCAAACAGCTGTTTAGTAATGGAACAATACATTTGTCGCCGATTGCCGATATGTGTACATACATAAAACTAATACTTCCGTCAACGGTCGTGCAGCTAGCTACTGTTCGCCCATTTATGTCCGTATCATACTTAATAGTTCCCTCTAGTGGGAGAAATTTTAAGGTTATGTTTTTTTAATTGAAATTCTAAAATTCACTTTTCAGTAGTTAGTTCTAAGCTATTCTACTGTATGATATATACTGTGACACGGCTGTACTTTAATTGACAATGTGTTAACTAATCTCAATATTGAAAGATATCACTATAGATTGGAACTCAAAGATTGGCCCCATCTGGACCATCGCATTATAATAACTAAGCTTAGAAAGACTTTAATGAGGAGAGCAAAACTGTCCAAAAGAAAAGTGGAAAGAATAAACAGATCTGTCAGATCTGCTATTGACAATTGCGATAATTTAAGCTTTGACAAAGTTATTGACATAATTTAAAAAGTGAAACAGGAAGCAACTGAAACTAAAATGATTAGATCTCGGGAAACAGCTGAAGCACTTTAGAGATATTAAAGAAATAAAACAACGTAATAAATCATATTAAAAAATAAAAGACAGGGTTAAGAACGACATCACTTGGAATATAAGAAGAATAAAATTGAGCTATGCACAACAAAGAATACAAAAAGCAGGAAGCGACTAAAAAAAAAATATGGAAAACAATAAACGAAACTATAAGAAATGGTAATTCGATGGGTGGAATCAGCAGTATTGTTGAACTAAAAGTTGAGGATAATGACATTAGAGACAAACAGCAAATTGCAAATTACATGAACAAACACTTTGTAAATGTAGGCCTCTCACTTCTGAAAAAATTGGAGACCAAGTGCGGTACTCGTAATCAACCAATCAAAAATGTGACAAGGCCAGAATTTTACTGATGTGGAGGAAGTATTATCTCTGATGAGAGAGGACACGACACCTGGTCTTGATAGAACGAGAGTTAAAGACGTGAAAAATATCGAAGATACAATCACTGAACCATTAACGAGAATAATAAATAATTGTATTGAGAATGCAGAGTTTCCAGCTTGTCTGAAATCAACTTGCATATTGCCAATCTTCAAAGAAGATGATAAAAGTGATGCTAATAATTATCGACCCATGTCGCCCCTTAATATTTTCAGTAAAATATATGAAAGACTAATCCATAATCAACGAACAGCTTTTATACAATTCCATTGAGGTTTTTATAAAGAAACTATGGATTCCAAAAGCAAAGCAACACCACAACTATCATGACAGATGTAATGTAGCACATTAACAAAGAATTAGATGTCGGTAACGATGTCATTGGAGTATTTGTAGACTTGAAAAAGGCGTATGACACTGTAAATTATAATGTGCTAATAGAAATATTAAATGAATAGGGAATTAGAAAAAAGACTAACCAGTTGTTAACCAATTACCTGCAAAATAGACAGTGCTGTACAAAAGTGAAATACTGTTACAGTGAGAACGAGGTGATGAACACTGGAGTCCCTCCCCTACTCTCTGTGCATCAAAATTTAATGGAAGCTGGAATGACCGCAGAATATTATATATATGCGGATAACACACTGCTCCTGTACAAGGGAAAGAATGGTCAAGCAATACAGGGAGAAATAAATGAGGACTTAACGCGGTACAAAAGATTGCTATATGGTAATAAGTTTACAATAAATACATCGAAAACACGTTTTATGGTCTTTCAACAGAGAGGTAAGCAAAACCTGGAAATTAGCCGCATTTGGAAGGTGAACACATTAAAAGAGTTGAATCAAAAGATATCTGGGATTGATAATGGATGATAATTTGACCTGGAAACATCACACTACATATGTGAGAAAAAAAAAGTGGTACCACTTATAGGAATTATGAGGAGAAGAGACTATCACACTAGATTGCTACAACATATACGTCTGCCTTATGCTAGAACTGACAGAAAGCTAAAGAGTTTAAATCATACAGCTGTACCTATATACAAGAAGAAATAAAAAATACAGAGCAAATGAACAAGTTCAAAAAACTGATAAAGAAGTTTGCACAAGAAAATGTTGCAATTGTATGATGTGTAAACGGAGTACATTGTAACTTAATTAGTCACGAAAAACAAGAAACTTAAAAAACAGGAAAATAGGAAAGTGCTCTTCACATTTTAATTTTTAAAAGCACTCGATTTGGCCGTCTTCCGGCACAGCAGAGATGCTATAAATTATTTAAAAATAAACGTTGAGCATGATTGTAGAATGAAATCGCATCTATATTTTGTCCCCTAATCACATTCGTATCTAATTAGTTTTTCAAGTCGATAATTTGTTTCGGATATAACTCGAAAAGAAATGCACCAGTCCTTTTTAAAGTGGAAAATGGCAGCTTTTTGAGTGAAAAATGGTTTACCATAAACGTCATTCTCAAATTGATTTTTCTTATACACAGTCAGCACTAATATTAAGTTGACATGATAAATAAATTTCAAATGAAACTAAAATAAAAAGTAGCTTCCGCTACAGGAGGGTGCGGGAATTAAAGGGAGACGGTTTAGTTGAAATTTAAAATAAAATAAAATTCAATGTAAGCAGCAAAGATAAGTTCAGGATCTGTAAGATCAATATAAAACTGAGAAAGCGGTTTGGTAATTAGGTATGCATGGGTTTTAGGCTATATTCTATTTCGATTAACGGTAATTTGCAGATTTGAGGGACTTCGGCGTTCTTGTCACAAAATTGAAAGACGCCTAACTTTGCGTGGGAGAGTAATAGAGCGTTTTTCCGACGGATTTAGGGTCTAGAGTACCAAAAAATAGGTGAAAAATTTCTGGGGAAGTGGGTTATTCGACCCCTCATAGGGGTTTGTCCAAAATACGTCATGTTTGATATCAAATTAAAGAGAGAGATAGAGGGTAGCCGATTGATATAATTTGCTTATGATCGTTTTAATGTCATAACTGACTTTATCGCCGGAAAACGGATTTTTTGCACTTAAGTCGTACACCCCAGTTTCGATTTTTTACATATATTTCTTCTGTTCTTTGTTTCACATCCATTGGTACTCTGTTACGAACATTTTTCTCATGGAAACTTCCACGACGTACCAGTTCTTCGCAATGATGAGTTGAAAATATGTACATTTTTGTATCTAAAATCCATAATTTAATTTAAAAAGTCCTAGGTACCTAGCTATATTCACAAAACACAATAAAAACCGACAATACTGTTAGTTGAGAAATATTCTTCTTACTTCTCCACAACTAAAGCAGCCCAAAGTTTGTTAATTCCCCGAGTTGTGGTGGTTACGTGTCAAATAACTCATCTTCCCAATCACACAACTCTTCCAGAAAAGATTTGTGATTCAAAATTAAAATATTAACAAAACACCAGAACAATGACTAATTTGAGAACCAACCAAAATACCTAGAATAGAATCTGCTACAATTTGTTTTAAATCTAGCACAACTGCTCGATCGAATTTACCGGTAGTAAACCAATTGCCAATCGAATATCTTTGAAGTAACATTGTATTTTCTCATCAGTTATAGTTATTCCTTTATTTGAGCTGGAGTTAAGAGCATTTGACTAATCTTAGAATGATGAATATTTAGGAACAGATTGAGTAACTAACGATGATTAAACTTGCGTGTATTGAAAGAAGTACTGTTCTTCCAGTTTGTTAGTGATATTCTTGTAATCACTGATAAGTAAGTACATTGATCACTTGCTCTACCATTTTGAATTGTTTATCAATTTGTTCTTCATCCCTTTCGATGATATATACAGTTGAATCAATGATGGAGGATTTCTTAGGACGAGTTCCCTAATGTCGATTTTGTTGGAAATAATGTCGTTTTTTGCGTATTTCTGCATCTAAAATCCGATATTCGAATATTCTTCCGAAGCTTCGAAAATCAACAGCCCTTGTAGAAATCTTTTATCATATCGCTGCTTGGTCAAGGTGTTTTCCCTTGTTTGTGAGGCTGCGTTAACAATGCTTGCACGGTGTAGAATTCAGCGCATCGATTCATGAATGCATATTTATTTCACGCATACTACGTTAAGGGCGATGCACACTTTCAGTTAAAGCTTGAAATTTTTACCAATTAACAGTTTATATTAGATAACCTAAATGATTTCAATATCCTTACCAAAGCTTTTGTTCCAATTCGTTTTAGATCCAAAACTATGCAGTTTTGACTGATGTGTGTGTGATGTGTTTTACATTACAGTACAAATAATATAAAAAGACGACGAATGGAAACAGCTTCAAAGCGAACGGTACGAGAAAAGGTCGGTAGCTAGATTGAAGATGTTATAAAATTAAATTTTTAGAGTTTAAACGTAGATCAACACATTACTACGAAAGAACTTAGCTCACAATAGGCTACCATGGGAGATATTTCTGGAATATTATTTTGCAATTATTGCTGATATTTAACGTGGATTAACAGAACATGCATTGAAATATAATAGATTATTTTGTGAAAAATATATGAATATATATATATAAAGACTCATTGTATTTACAAGAAATCGCTTTAAAATAAAGAATAAATAAAATCATATGGCTTAAAATTATACAAATTTTGAATGTCTGATTGCCTTAACCTTACGATTGAGTAATTTCTGTTTCAGACTCAATTATTTATATCTATCCGGCGAGTGGATTAGCATGAATCGTCACACTATTTATTCTCTTCTCTGTCAATGGGCGATAACTCTTCGGATTAACTGGAAGTTTTTCTAGTTCATCTAAAGTCTCGAAACCGTCTATAACCCTGGAAATTTATATATTTTTATATACCAAGATTCTAATATCATTCCTCTTACCGTCCAAATATTGTGTACTTTAAATCAAGATGTGGTTGAGCCGCATACGTAAAAAAGAACTGGCTGCCATTTGTGTTTGGGCCACTATTTGCCATAGATACTATACCACGATCTGAATGCTAAAGATAAAAAGATTTATTTTTAAAATGTAAACATCAATTCGGCGTAGTAAGCACCATGCAGAACAAACTTGGGAACAGTGTGAGATTATGAAAGCTCTATTGGAGGATGCAGACATAGCATTATAAATATATGTAATTAATGCATAGTACGTCAAATTTATTGCAACATTCTATTAACGAAACGTTTCCCTCACATAGCCACCTTATTCCGAGCGTAACATTCATCCTGTAAATTTTGTGGCTGTTTATTTTGGAAACGTACTTAAGCTATCAAAATCTGTCAAGTTTACTACGTGAATAACCCTATCATTTATAGTAGTAGAATCTATCATATCTGAATAAAACACGATTACTGGAATCGCCAATATAGAGCGTGTCATATAACTTCCCTTAAACATTCCTCCCCTTTGGAAACAGGAAATAGATAAACAGTGATTAAAACCATCTCTGAACTGTGAATCAAAATAACGAACGGAATGATTCAGTTCTCGATAACCAGACGTTCTCCTACTGACAACCTCTCGCACCCTACGCTGTTCTTCAGCCGCTTCCTTATCCATTTAACCACATAAAACCTGCAATAAGCGTAAATCCAGACCAAGAAAAAGAATGAGAATTTTGCTAACAAGTTAATAAAATGTTTGGTTTAACAAAGAAAAATATTCTGTATATGTATCACAAATCAAATGTATTGAATATGGTAAAACAGTATACTAGAGGAATTTAAGTGTGATTTCATTTCATTAAAGTGAGTGAAATTAAAAAGCCTACAGTTCACAAACCGACATATGCGGATACATTAAAATATAAGCTCTCATTGATAATAGAAGCTGTGGTCTTTTGTATCCGCAGAACAGAGCAGAACAAATCATACACAAAAGAACGCCTCATACATTTTCATAGAAGATTTATAATGAAGCGAACAGTACAAATAGTTCGCTTCAATCGACAGAACAATTTGTTCTCTCCAGTATATGGGAGTCCTAGAACTAGATACACAAAAGAACACAGCTAGAAGCAAAGTTTAAACAAAATGAAACGAAAAAAGGATTTGCAAAAGAGCGTTGAACCCACAAAACAAAATTCATATTTACTGGGTTGTCAAGTATATTGGTCTAAGACCATTCATACGATACCCTAGATAAATGCCCGTAGGTAATTTCGTGCAAGTTTGATTGTTAAATAGGTTTTTCACATCTATTTCTAGAACGGTTCGTCGGACAGTAAGAATGATTATAACCGATTACATAGGATTTCATATTCTAAAGAACTTTTTAGTACAATAAAAATGTCTAAGACTGCACGTTTTCACAGCATACGTAAAAAACCTAAATTTTTATATGGCAGCATCACGAACAGGTTTCCCGATTTGGTTCATTTTTGCAATTTTATTTACTATTTTTATGAAAATGTCGTGTATGTCTACATTGATGCGTTCTCAGGCGGTGTGCAAACATATAGTAAAAAACGAAATTTTTGTATGGCAACCTAGAAAGAGTTATCCGAGTTGCCCCATTTTCGAATTTAAATCAATTTTTTTTTTAATGCCGTGCGAAAAATTTCAGCTTTCTAAGTAAACGTGCTCTGGGGCTATCGAGAGGATGGACGGACAGCCATTATGCAAAGATCAAAATAACATTTAATATTATGCGTGGTGACCAATTCAATTTGTTCTACCAACATCATTTCTGTGCTTTACATATTAGAACTGCGATTAGATTATGCATATGAAACTAATTGAAATAAAAAAATATGAAGTAGTAATAATTCTTTAACGGCTACGCTACAGTTAGAATACTATCCAAAAAACAAAAGATTTCATAGCTGTAAAAAAAAGAAAATATCAGGTTTCAATATGCACAGCATCAAACAGTGTGTATTAAAGTATTCGAGTTGAAGCTAGCAGCCTGCCGAATCGTCAATGGAGCCAGTCCGTTGAAGGCGAATAGGTAAGCAATTCCATTTACGAATGACCTGTACAAAGTAAGATCGCTCACCAATTTGAGTAAGGAAGCTAAGCAATAGAAGATTACGATGTCGAGTGGAGCTCAGATTTTGAACACGGTCCCGGGGATAAACTGGCTCTTTGGTACGGATCAGCCTTCTGTTCATGAGGAATGTTTCGAGAGAGTATCCAAGGAAGGAATCGGCATAGGATGAAATATGAGAAAATCTGTGCAAGACAAATGTAAATCGAATCGTGTCATTGAAAGCTCCCCTTAATGGAAATTAATTGTCAGCGGAAACTTACAGCAAGAATCCAGTTTATGAAATATTAGACTCCTGAAGATAAAGTGGGGTAGCACGAGAGCGTTAGCAAGCTTCATGCGCATGCATTGTGCCAATATATTCGCAGGTATTCTTAACTTTCGCAGGGAAGAATACAATTTTCCAAATGTATTAAATATATAATCACAACAAATAAACAGATTTTTAACCGACCTAGCATATGGTATGACGATGCCATTGATCATAGATCATTTAGGTCATAATTCCTCCTATTCACAAATGAACAATTCGACTTGCCTGGATTTAGAATTAGGTAATTGAGATAAGTCCTGTTGTTGTGACTCAGGTGCCTAAATCACAAACAATAAGGGACCATACACCAATATATTGCCCTATGCAATATATCAATGCCTTGCAAAGTTGACCCTGAAATTTAATTTAAATTCATGCATTCAAAGTTTCGTTTAAAATTTAAAATGCATTTAAATATGTATTCCCATAGTATAACAAAATGCAATTTAGCATAAATTGCATTTTGTTATCAGACACACATTTACGATATGCACACTTACCTACATACAGTGTCTTCTTACTTTTTTTCCGTATGTACTATGTACATACGTACATTAACTACTTAATCCAATCTAATTGTATGTACATACATACATACAATTATCAAAATTATTCGCGCCCTCTTAAAATTAATATTTCAAGACGGGCGCACAAGTGCATATCGGATTACAGTTTTACATTGATGCATATAGCTCGCATCATTGCATTTTCTCACGTACGTTTTTTCAACATCGAGAGAAAACAATAAAATAACAAAAAAGCTTTTTGAAGATATCGTGGGTACCTGGGTGAAATTTGTTTTTTTGAATCCGCCGAGTACAGTACGTAGAAAATATCTAAGTTGTAAAAAATTAAAAAAAAGGTCTAAGTTGTGAAAAAATAGAAAAGATCTAAGTAGTAAAAATTATTAAAAAAAAAGGATCTAAGCTGTGAAAAAATAGAAAAGATCTAAGTAGTAAAAATTATTAAAAGAAAGGATCTAAGTTGTGAAAAAATAGAAAAGATCTAAGTAGTGAAAAAAAGAAAAATGAAAAGATCAAGTAGTGAAAATTATAAAAAGATCTAAGCTGTGAAAAAAAAAAAATAGAAACGATCTAAGTTTGTGAAATCGAGAAGAAATCGAACTTTGTTAAAAACCAAAAGGAGTTTAGTCCTTTGTTTTCTAAAAACGGAAAGCTCAGATCAATCTCGAATAAATAAAAATCTAGTGATTGTGTTTTTTTTTATCTACTAAACACGGAATCTTTTGATTTCCCTTTAGTTCGATAGAAGTTGTGTACTCTCCATCAGGAGCACGGCACACAAGCAAAATACAACACTGTCATAGATCCTATCAAGGTCATCATAACCCGTATGAGCCATCCTCGATTAAGCCAATTGGCCTATCTATATAAATTTGTATGTCATCAGCGTAAAGGTGGGCCGAGGTATCTTGCAAAATCACGGGTAGATTGTTTATGTATAAACAGAAGAGAAGAGGGCCCAGAATATCACTCTGAGGTATATCACAGTAGAGTTAAGGGAGATGATACTGATTTGCGTCTAAACCGATTGACTACGGCATAGCAGAACATTTTGATGAGAGAGATAACTGTAGACGAGAAACTGGAAACTCTGCCGCAATTTAAGAGATTAATTGAATCGAACGCATTACTGAAATCCAGAAGGATCCTTGTTTTTTTCTAAAATGATGGAAACTGCGAAGTAGTTAGACAAATGTTTAACACATACAATAAGGAATGGATGGAATAATAATTTTTATAAATCTGGACCAATAGCAAATAACTTAATTCTATTAATCGCAATTAATATTTCATGAAGATCTACACATCTGAACGAGAAACCACCATTATTATTAACCTGTAGTACATAGGTGCGTCTTTTCTCAAGAATTGAACTGAACTTTTTATTATAAGAGTTCAATTAATATACATACACTAAGTCGTTTACTTAAGCACTAAAGTCAATTACAATGAAAGTTTCTGATACAAGAAATTATGTCAACATATTTTGTAAATAAAATATGCACTTGAGGTATGCGCCGTCATTTTGCTGACACTGAACATTATGAAATTCTTTCAATTGAATGAAATTTAATGCAAAAATATTGTTATGGTTTATGATTAATATAAATTGTCTTTCTTATGTATATCTATATTATGTGTACTTTGTACAGTATTGTTTAGAGCACTAGGATCAAGTTCACAAGAAGGAGTCTTTGTAGTAAAAACTTAGCCTGCGTAGGTTAGTCCTCAAATTTCTAGGGCAGGGTCTAGCTTCGAGCTTGGCCGATTGATTGACAAAGATCATTCTATTCCGCTCCGTTCTGTAGGGATTAACGTCCTAATCAGCGCCAGAAATCCTGAACTGATGATACAGCAGATCTCTTTCTGGGATCAGATTGCAAATTTCATCTGAAAACCAAAGAAATCTACCGAAAAACTGATTGCAAGTGCCTATTGGGACGTGTTTATCGTATAAATATTTGAGGTAATCAGTAAGGTACAACCTTCTCATCCACCAGATATACGACCATATAATTTGAGAGGAGCTATTCTTAACTTCCGTTTGAATCTACGAAGAAATATCAGGGCACAAAATTCGTTCATATATAAGGGGTTGCAAGGTGTTACGGGTTTACCAACAGAATCAAAGCAGGAAACAAGATTAAATTTAAAAAAAGAAATTTTACAATATATAATTCCATATATGTATGTAGGATAGTTTTTATCTCATCATCATCATCATCCAATAAATGATAACAACAATACTGCATCATCATCATCAGCCAGTGAACGAAGAATTTTTAACCGTTGCACATTTTCAGTTGTTATCAATTAGATTATATAGACAGTTACACAGTTCAGTTGAAACTCGAAAGTGAACGTGGACAGTAGAAAAAGCAAAAGATCGAGTGCAATTATTAGTGAAAGTGGACTTACATTAATATCTTAGTGGACTAAGTGGTACTAATTAGACTTAATTATAAATAACTAAACTAAGCTTTTACTGACTTAACTACTTAAAACTTAAAATAAATAATTGTGAACTAGTGAAATAGAAGGTGTCTTTTATTTTCCAAAATAAGAACATCCTACATGTATATATACATATACAGGTTGTTTCATCCATGGTGGTCAGTAGAAGAGGAGTTGATAGTCGTGTATGCAGAACTTCATGGCCTTCCCAACAATTGCTCAGCCAGCCCGGTACTCCTCAGGAGTTAAAAGCTAAAAATTTCGGATTTTCTTACTTTTTTTTACTTTGACCTCTCCTTTTTTGCAACTCTATTAATAAAAACTGTAAACTATAGACTCTCCTCTTTAATTTGACCTATTACACCCTATGTGCTATCTGCAGCTGTTAAGGAGTTATGTATTATTTTGTATTGCTACTATATTTTGTTTTACTACTATATAATGATTCCTTACTATTCTTTAAATATTCCTATATATATAATTGTATTAGGTTCTTACTACTTTTGATTTGATTGCTTTAATATTTGTCACAATGTGTTTTGCTAGCATGCGTTCTTTCCACCACTCATCTTCCTCTGTTTTGATATTATGTAATTACTACTAATCTATAAATGTCACTATGTACATTCGTACTATTCCTATTTTCTATTTTATTGTTTGTTTTGCTATAATGGAACCTAGCATCGTCCAGTGCGTAGTGCACCTAGCAGATAGATTTACAGGTGCAAGTATAGAAAATTCGTAGAATTAGAAGTGAATATGACAGTCACAGTTGATACCAAGTTTAGAAATATAGTACATCGAGTTTTAGTATAAGATTAATTTGATTAATATGAGGTTACGTGCAGATAGTTTGAAAAAGCTCTATATAGATAAATAAAGCTTCTGAATGATAGATAACAGGTAACATATCCAAGCCCGGAACAGGTGGTTGTAAGGCAACTGGAGTAAAAATGAAGGAAAACCGGAGACAATATTGAGACAACGACCATTGCCAAGACAGAAGACCATTAGATAGCTGTTGTCAAAAAGTCCAGAGCTTCAGACTTGAATGAGTTTTTTTTTTTTTTTTGATTGATTTGATTTATTTAGTTAATTACTATTTTATACAACATCATAACAGTATTATTCTAAAAACTATTTTTAACAAATTCTATTATGTGTTTTTTTACAATTTTAGTATTCGTTTCTGTTTGATGGCAACATATTAAATAACTGAAAACCTCTATACACTAAACTATTTTGGGCTAATCTATTCCTAAATAATGGCAATCGAAAGTCATTTGCATTTCTTAATAAGTATGGCTGTATATCTCTAACATAATTAATTAGGCATGTTAAATATTTAGGCATACATCCTCTTCTAATTTTGTTCACAAACAATAAAACATTCATATCTACACGCTGTTTGACACTTAACCAACACAATGCACTTAACATATCTGAAATTCTTGTGTACCTGCTGCACTTCAGTATAGCTCTCATAGCTTTGTTTTGCAACCTTTGTAGCCTCGTGAACGCACTTTCATCACACATATACAACACAGTTGAACAATATTCAAAATGGGGCTTGATAATTACATTGTAAACATTTATTGCTTGTAATGTATCTAATCTATTCCTAATTCTTTTAAAAAAACCTATTTTTTTCGATATTTTTTTCGCAACATAATTCACATGGAGATTAAACTTAAGTCTATAATCCAAAATTACACCAAGATATTTAATTTCTTCCACTTGTTCAATACGTTCACTGTTTATGCTTAAGTTAACACTACATTGGTGTTTAAACACCATACACTTAGATTTATTTATATTAAGTTTTAATTTATTATACTGAAACCATTTACTCAATCTAACCAGATCTCCTTGAACTTTTTCTTCGCACGCACAAATGTCATTACCGGATAGAAACAACAAGGCATCATCAGCAAAGAGGACTATCTTGCAATGTTCAGGAACTTTGTTAATATCATTTATATATATAATAAATAATAATGGTCCCAATATAGAGCCCTGCGGAACGCCTAGAGTCGTAGTCTTGCTCTCTGACATGTTTTCGTTGATAACAGTCCTCTGTGATCTACCTTGGAGGTATGACTTAAACCACTGATATTCCGTAGATAGAACTCCATAACTATAAAGTTTCTTCAATAGAACACTTCTATCAATAGTTTCAAATGCCCTCTTTAAGTCAAGGAACACAGCAATAACACTATTTCCAGTAGATATTTCCTCCTTCCAATCAATAATTACTTGATTCAGCGCACTTTCGCATGAGTGTTGACTCCTAAAGCCTGACTCGCTCTCAATGAAAAGATTGTGCTCATTGAAGTATTCATCAAGCTGCGTCTGAACAATTTTTTCCAATATTTTTTCATAAGTAGGTAGAGCATTAATTGGGCGGAAGTCTTCACAGTTATCTGCTCCAGTAACCTTCGCTATAGGTGTAACAACTGACTCCTTCCATTTATACGGAAAGCAACCTGATCTCAGTGACGTATTTATCAAGTGAGCAAGTGCCGGGCCACATACTTCAAAACAGTCCAAAAGCATCTTGGCACCAACAAAATTGAAGTCTTTTTTTTTGGCTTATGGATCTCAAAGCTTTTCTTATATCCAATTGCTCTATAAGTCTGAATTTAAAGATCGATTGTACATTTTCTATTAAGTTTACAAATGGCACACTTGTAATGGATTGATTTATTGCTTCAATACTATCAACGAAGTAATTATTAAATTTATTAGCTATGTTTTTAACACTATTCACACTCACACCATTGAATTTTATATTTCTAAATTTTTTTTTACGATCTTCACCCAATATATATCTTTTTAAATTCCTCCACATACTTTTTTGATCATTAGATCCAAGCAACTTATTTCTAATATATTCATTTTTCCCCCTAGTTATCCCAGTCCGTTCTTGTATTTAAGTGCAATGCTCTTTGGTACAATACAATTTTTTCAGTTCTTAATTGTCTTAAAGTGCTATTATACCACTCCAAAGAATTAGAGTTTAGTGAAGCAATGCGTCTAGCTTCATCTGACATGCAGTTTCAAAAAACGGCCCCACTCAGAAACGCAGTTTCCCCACCAAGCTGCGTAAAAATCCTGGGAAGGAATATTCTATAATTGTTCAGAGCGTTCCAAATGAAACGTCTAGTAATGTAATTGGATAGTAGGCCGTGTCTGGCTTTGAATATCAGCTTTAGTGTTAAATTCGTGCATGGTAGTAAGTGGAGGAAGAAGAATTGCAAGGAACAGCAGGGGCACATGTGGACCTCGTTTGGAACCGACAACATATCTAGCGCAGGTCTTGAATGCACAGATTAATCAAGAAAAATTAGCACTGGAGATGGGGAACAGGACTAGGTCAGCGTAGAAAAAAATCTGTAGAATCAGGGTCGAGAAGGGCCTTGTATGGGTGAGCAGATCAATATGCTGGGAAGCAGCGTAAAGCGAACGCAAACCATAATATACTCTAGAGCAAATTCTGATATTGTCCCCAGGTGCACCAGAGTATATCTGGAGATGGTCTGCAGATATGCGGAAACACACACTGCTCAGAACTGTAGTAATATCATCTATAAAGAACGTGAACAAGAGTGGGTCCAACACCGCTCCCTGTGGCACTCCTTCGGATACCAGTCTAATCAAGGAGTAAGTCATTGCATTTTACCATGAGCTGTCTTTGCCTCAGATAACATTCAATCAATCCACAAGCAGATTTTGAGAACACAAAACGCGTGCGGAGCTTGTCAATCAGCAGTGTGTGTATTATAATAATAACTGGAAAATAGAAAAGCTCTGGACTAATGCCAGACCTTGACTTTGTGAAGGTGCCCAGTTCAATTAAATTCAAAGTTTATTTATTACATACCCCGGCATAAGCGCCACGTCACTGACGTTGGGTAAAACCCAGTTAGTTCTAGTGCATATAAAAATGAATACTCAGGCTAAAGCGATGAAGAGTGGTGGGACGGAGGATAGCTCTGTACTTTCGTAGTGTTTAACGTTGAACGTAACTTAAGCGTGAATTATAATTACGACTAATCTGTCGACTACGACTTTGCCCAAATGGTAAGCTACAATTGCAACTTCCACTTCGACTGCGAATGAAACTAAACTTTGCTCAAAGTGCAAATTTCACCTCAGCGTCGACTTCGGCTTAAAAACAAGTCGCAGTCGACAGATCAGTCATAATTGTAATTCAGGCCTTAAGCAAGGGAACAAAAAAATTTTCTTTTTTGTTTTTGAAGTGATTAAAAAAATTAATTAATGACATGTATATTATGCCTGTGCTTACCTTGAGACTCTCTTTGAACTCATCTTCAAATTTATCACCCCAAATGGATTCTCCAGCTTTACCAGTACCAGTTGGATCTCCCGTTTGTACTATAAATCCTTTAATATTTCTAATGAAAACGTTCCCGTTATAATAATTACTAGCGCAGAGAGCCAAAAAATTTTCGCAAGCCTTTGGGCAATCTTCACAAAAAAGTTCCATCTTGATGTCGCCACAATCCGTATGAAGTGTTACAGCCTAAATAATAAAAAGAATTTCAGTTACATCTATTCCGCGTTGTTTTTTAATACAAATCCCAACCATTTTATTTAATTATAACATACTATTATTAGAAAAATCGTTAGCTTTCGCCCATTCAGATAATAACTAGTATGCGGTAAACGTAACAAATGTTGACAGTCTCTTCTTCTTTTTCTCTACCAGAAACTCAACTTTAAGGCCAAAACACAGTGAGGACGACACAACAAAGTCGCCGCAAATTGGTTGCTGTCAAAGATTCGAATATATGGAAGTCCCATATACATACTTAGCACAATGAGGGCGACGCGATAAGTTGCCAACAAAAAGTTTGGGAAAATCTTGTAATTCGAGCTTAAAGGCCGAAACACAATGGTGCCGACACGTCAATTACGACGCCACTGTCGTTGTAAATGTCGCCGAATTAACACAATGACACCGACCGACATTCTTATGTTCCTATATCAAGATATGTATGTAGGTGGTAAAATTATTTGTTGAAATTTATCAACAATATGGGAGAGATATAAAAAAAAAGTTGTAAAAGTGTAATAAACTATGATTAACACTGAGTTTAAGTGGTTTACAAAATATCATCTACTACTTATTTTCAACTTTTCTCCAATTTCTTTCCATTTTTTTCTTCTTTTAAATATGTATTTCTATATTCAGGACTTATTTTAGCATAAAAATATGTACTTGATTCCCTTCAATAAATTAATTAATTGCTCCTCGAAAGACATTTTTTGGTTATTACTCTGAACTGTCAAAATCAAATTACGACATAAACGCCGACAAAGGTTGTATTATTCCCAACTCTGGTTACGGCGACAAAATCGGTCGGCACCATTCTGTACAGCAACATGTAATTGCCATTAGGTCAACATTTAAATTGTCGTCGTAAATGTCGTGTCGGCATCATTGTGTTTCGGCCTTAAATTAGTCGCCAACATAATTGACATTTCTGTGTGGATAGTGAATAATTGACATTCATGTTATGTGGATTTGGATATTTTTATGAAACATATTAGCTGTGTTCTTTTGGTTCCGTGCAGTGCACTGCAGAACACAGGAGATTGCGAATAGAATTGACTTATAGAGTGCCTAGAAGTAGAAATGTTTTTGAAAGCATAGAGAGAATAATCTAGGTGCCATGACTTTAATTCTTACAAAACGTTAAACCTGTCAAATTTTGCCCCGAAGCTTATCGAGTTCTATTTTGACATTTTGCAAGGATTCAAGTCATGGCAATTTGATCATTTTCTCTATACTTTCAAAACCTATTGTACTTCTATGCACCCTACAAGTCATTTCAATTTGCAATCTCCTGAGTTTTGCAATGCACTGCACGGAACCAAAAGAACACAGCCATTAAATCAAAAGATAATAGTAAATAAACTAGTTATTAAAAACTTGTATAAAATGAATTTCATTTATTAGTTTGACAAATTATGGGTTTTGAGGGGGAATTAATAGATAAAAAGAGGGAAAAAGTTATGTTGTGAAATAAACGTCATCCTTTGTATAGAAATCTCTTAGTCATCTTTTTAGTTTTTTCTTTATGCTTTGCAATTTAAAATAAGCCGCATAAGCTATACTAGCGATTTTCCTTAATTTTTTCTTCTTTGCTATACATTTTAGAATAAATAAAACAGAGATAGCTGTCAAAAGCATTTGTCGAGTCGCGATCACTGTGTTTTAAATGCGACATTATCGCCAACTAAGCTGCCAACATTGTTGTGTCGCTCTCACTGTGTTTTGGCCTTTAGAATATATAGTAAACAGGAATCGTGTAAAATTCGTGTACGCGTAATTTGTCAAAAGTAGGACATTATACATAGGAGTAAGTGAGATGAAGGAAAGAACATTTGTCAAAGCTGAGTGACAAGTTGTCAAATGTGCTTTTGTTTTGTGACCAGATTTAGTCAATTTAAAATTCTTTTGTGAAATTAACAAAAGTACCGAATCAATTCTTTTCAAAACTATTTATCTTTGAAGTTGATTTAGTGCAAAGTTTTATAGTGTCACTAGAACCTGTTAAAACCTTCATATTAATTAGAAAATAGAAATTAAGTGTTCGGTCAGTTCATGCAAATATAAATCGGATTATAAACTAGGGAAATCGTGTTTCACGCAAGTGCACTATCTAATGTCGTTTTCGTATCCAGGTTCGCTTTGGAGCACTGACATATAATAAGAATGGACTCAGCGTTCTTGCTTCAAAAATGGCACAAATATTGAACAGGCTGTGAAAACCCTAAATTGCGTACAATTGTACACCTCAACTCATTATTATTGACGATTAGAAACACTAAAGATGTTGAAATTACATAAAAATCATTTAGGAAAATAAAATTGTATTAATTACCACAAAAATTTATTTTTAATCTCATTAAAAAATGTGCTCCTCTGCAGATTTGATGTCAAATCTTATTGAGCTTGTAAGAGATAGACGTATCAATTTTTAAGTCAATTCCAATGCATTCCAATTAATACAGCCGTACTGTTTCCAAAATTGATTACAGTTCAATGTACCTTTTTAGCTTGAAAGAGATAGCAAGATTTTAGCCAAAATTTGTGCCATTTCTGACTATAGGAATTAGATAGGATGGCTCAGTCCATTCTTATTATATGTCAGTGCTCTGGAGGCGTTCAATCGAGAATTGCAAGAATTGGAAAAAGATGGAGATATTTTTCAATTAGTCAAATGAATTAACTTAACGAAGAAAATGAGGCATTAAGTTAATTCATTTGACTAATTGAAAAATATCTTCCATCTTTTGCTAATTCTTGCAACAGTTCCTATAATGTTTTCTCCTTCGCACATCTCAAATTTTGTTCACTTAAACCCACTGACATATATAACATGGACTGCCTGATTTTCTATTTCATATGGGTCCATTTGTGTTGCCAGGGTGTGACAATTATCTTAATTTCAAGTCGTACTTTCGTTTTAATATTCATATTAAAAGTTCAGCAAATTACAGCTGAATTCGAAATTATTTCCATTCTTCTATCTTCTATTACATCAAATATTTTCTAAACTTGAGTTTTAAAGAAATAAATTTACGCAATTTTTTTCTGCCTGTCCCTGTAGGTATGGGGGACAGAGAAAGGATTACAAATACTGTATTGCCATCTATATCTATTCTACATATTCATTTGGAAAACCACTGAACTAAAACTGGACTATGGTGGATTTTGTATAGAACTTATTATTTATAGTTCAGCGAAAAAAAGTAGTAGTAGTTAAACCAAACAGAGAGAACTATAGAAAAGTGATCCCATAATAATGTCAAATAATGTAAGCAATTTTTGTAGCGTCAGCAGTCCATTGTATATATATGTCAGTGCTTAAACCACAAGAATACCGCACTTACAAAGCCAAATATTTGACACAGCCAAACTTTTCATTTCATTTAAAATTAACACATAGCGACACGTGCGGCGAATATATTGTTACGTGCAATAGAAAGAGACAACTGGTAACATCTACTGGCAATGGAGAGTAAACAACTTCAGGTTCGGAGAATCGGTGAAGGAATCTTCGAGAATGTTCAGGAATAGAATGAATAAAATAGACAAGAAGGTTCTGGAATAGAACACTCCAGAATAATCTGGAGAGTTTCTATGGTATAATAATAACAGCTGTCACCGCCAAGAAAAGAGACGTTGCAGTGTTAACAAGCCAAAGTAATAAAGTGCGAAAGTGTTGTAAATGGATCACGATAATTGAAAGTACAGTATTAGCGATAATTAGAGTTGAGTTGATTAATTGACGGTTAATGAATTGTATAAGATTAGAAGTGAAATAAAGAACTTGTATATTAAATACTTAATATTGTGTTTTACATAACGAACTAAAAGCCACGCTCGCAACAACTGGTGTCAGAAGTGAAATAAATTCGCGAAATAAAGTGGTGGCAATTGACTTAAAAATTCAAATTGTGATTTTTGTGAAAGTTCTGGAAAATAATAACTAAAGTAATGGGACGCAAAGTGGAGGAGCTTCGAATACAGGATTTAAAAGTGGAGTTAGGGAACCGGTCAATTCAAACGACAGGACCAAAGTAAGTTCTAGTCGAGCGACTTAGACAAGCTTTGATAGAGGAAGGAAAGAATCCTGAGACATTTGTTTTCGAAGATAACTTGGAAGAAACCGAAGCTGAAGAAGAGCCTGCGATGAAAATGGAACAGCTTTTGAGTACTTTAATGAGCAAAATGGAAGCCCGTTTTGATGAACAAAAGAATTCTCTCGAGGAACAAAAGAATTCTCCGAAATCCCGTTTAGATGAGCAAAAGAAATCTATGGAAACCCGCCTGGACGAGCAAAAGGATGCTTTTGAGGAACAAAAGAATTCTCTGGAATCCCGGTTAGATGAGCAGAAGAAATCTATGGAAACCCGCTTGGACGAACAAAAGAGTTCTCTGGTGAATTGTCTAGAAACTCGTTTGGAGGATCAGAAAAATTTTCTAGAAAGTTCTTTAGAAGAACAAAATTGAAGGAATTGAGCCGGAATTTCAACAAAAGGTTTCGGAAGTTCATCAAAATGTCCCCGAAAACGTTAAAGCAGATCTGGAAAGAATAAAGCATCGTCAGCCTCTAAACGTAGCAGCTGAAATATCCGGTGCAGGTAGAATGAAACCTCCAATATTTGATGGACAAAATTCGTGGCATATCTTCAAGAGACAATTCGAGGCAGCTTCAGAGGTAAATGGATGGAATGATGAAGACAAAGCTATAGCTCTGGTGTTAGCACTTCGAGGTCCTGCGTCAGAACTCTTACAAACTGTACCGATTGCAAATCAACGTCATTACAGTTCATTAGTACCGGTTGTATTACGTTACGGAGATGAACACATGCAGCAAGTATATCGCCTACAATTACGCAATAGGATTCAAAAACATGCCGAATCACTTCAACAACTGCAGGCTGATGTGGAAAGTTTAGCGAATCTTTCATACTCCAGCGTAAATGCGGATTTTCTCAATGAAGTGGCAACGGAGGCATTTGTGAACGCTATTGCAGATCAAAATTTACAACAACCGTTAAGGCTAGCAGGAAAAAATCAACGGCAGAAGCACTAGCCTATGCATTAGCGTATGAATCCGCAGGACAAGCTTCATGGAGTGCAGTACGAAAGAGAGAAATTTCGGTGAACGAATGTACTTGTAATAGAATGCAGCCATCACAGAGCACTCCTTCACGTGGTATTCGGCAATGCTGGAATTGTAATAGACCGGGACACCTACAAAGGGACTGCAGAAAACGCCGACGAGTGGGATCTCTAGATGAAGAGAGGAGAGTGGAATTGCAAAGATATCGAGCTGAGCAGCAGACTTGCAATAGATTGCAGTTATCACTGAGCATCCATTCACGTAGTGTTCTTCGATGCTGGGATTGTAATAAATTGGGACACCTTCAAAGCGACTGCAGGAAGCGCCGTCGAAGGGAATCAACAGAAAAGAAAGGGAGAGAAGAATGTTCCAGTTGGCGAACTAGAGAGCAAGCTATTCTTGGAGCGACTAGAATCCAACCTTATGGCTTTGAGATGCAACATATGTAGGAAAGGACTTATCCATGGAAATGCAGAAGCCTTTGTACAATGTCCATGCAAACTTGAATGCAAATATTGCGGCGAGGTGGAAGAAAAAGAAACAACAGCAACTATACAGTTGGTAACTGTGGAACCATCGACTGGTTGGGACATCGAGAACTTGAGAACAGCGCAACGAGAAGATCCGGACATATCGCCTATTCTTGCTTGGAAAGCAGATATAGAAAAACCAGAATGGAAGGATATTTCAGGGATGAGTGAAAATCTGAAAAGCTACTGGGCTCAATGGAATTCCCTTCATGCTGAATGCGGTATTTTAAAATTCAAATGGGAGGCACCTAACGGTAAATCATTCCGAATGCGATTAGTCTTGCCGGCATCAAAAGTCAACGATGTTCTAGGTAAAATGCATCGTGGAACATCTGGAGAACATTTAGGAGCGAATAAAACAATTTCTAAAATACGAGAAAAGTTTTATTGGCTACATATGCTGGAGGATGTGGCGAAGTGGTATCGCAGATGCTCTGTGTGTGCTTCTTACAAACGGCCGCCACATAGCAGCAGAAAGGAAATGTATTGTTGCGAGCGTGGCCTTTGGTTCGTTATTTAAAACACAATATTAAATATTTAATATACAAGTTCTTTATTTCACTCTAATCTTATACAATTCACAAACTTTCAACTAATCAACTCAACTTTAATTATCGCAATACTGTACTTCAATTATCACAATCCAATTACAACACTTTCGCTTGTTTATTACTTTCGCTTGTTAACACTGCAACGTCTAAGACAAGACTCTTTTCCCGTCGGTGATAACTGTTATATTTATACCCTAGAAACTCTCCAGATTATTCTAGAGTGTTCTATTCCAGAACCTTCTTGACTCTTCTATTCATTCTATTCCTGAACCTTCCCGAACATTCCGTCATCGATTCTCCGAACCTGATGTTGTTTACTCTCCATTGCCAGTAGATGTCACCACTTGTCTATTCCTATTGCACGTAACACTGCCCCCTTCTTAAAATTGTTCGTCCCGAACAACAGGTGGTCCACGGTCTTGATGCTTGTAATATTGACACAAGCGATCCAGATGAACGATTTTTCGTTTGCCTCTTGTACCACGTTGAATCCTGTATACTACGTGATTTATTCTAGTTACTACTGAATACGGTCCCTCCCAGTGTTGTTGTGAATTTGGAGAACGTCCCTTACGTCGGTTCGGGTTGTACAGCCAAACAAGATCACCTTCATTGAATCCTGCTTGTAAAAAAATTTGATTAGGTATACTTATATTACTATTATTGCACTTTTGTTAGTTTGCTAAGCACTGTTGTACTGTATCGATAATTCTAATTATCTATGTCCTAATCAATGTACCTAATAATGTTGTAACGTAGTGTAAACTGAGATTCCTCAATATACTCTTTTTTGTTCTAATCTTATTAAGGTTTGTGATGCTAGCAAATAAATTAAAATACAAAAATCTGTTGTTTTCTTCAAAAGCCATTGAATCCACATGCAAAACGTTTCGTAAACTAAACGTCATTTTCATTCCGAAAACGTAACATTTTAGAGAACAGTTTGCGAAATATAATGTCAACTACCACTGCACTTACAGTCTACGTTTCTCAGTTTCACTTCTCTTTGGCCTGATGATTCGTTTCTGTTTCGCATTTACAACACCAACGAGTTCTTTTGCGTACACTTCTATGCAAGCATGTTTACATTTTCGTTACGTTTTTGTTTCGCCTTGCTTGAACGGTAGTCACGTAACCCCCGGAATATGATACAAGCCATATGAAGTCGCCGAAAGCACCGACAATTAAAAGGCCTTGACGTGCCGGGTACAGCATGCATAAGAGCTCACTCTCACTGCTTTTTGTATACTCGTTATGGAGGAAAAACTAAAATTTCATCTTAAACAGGTCCTAAAGCCCAAAACTCTTGTTCCCACAGGAAAATGAAGTTAAAACAAATTGCAGCCAAATATGTTTTCTTTCGAATGGTTAAAAAAAAGTAGTATGTAGAACAAATTTATGGAAATTATAGCGTTTAAACAAAATACAAGCAACTTTTATATGAAAAACTCCTGCAGTAAGACAAGCCAAGAAGACTGTGGATGTCGCCTACTGACCAGCCCGCTGCTTCTTTTTTCGACTTTGCTTATAGCTTGTATATTCCGGGGGTTACGGTAGTCATACATAATATGATCTGAACCAGATTCTGTAACTCGGAGAGTTTGGGAGATGAGAATTTTCGTTTTCCCCGGTTAAAACGCCCTAAAGGCACTTTCACATCAAAACCGAAAACCGAAAAGCTCTATTTATTCCACTTTAAAACAAGATTTTTGCTTCAATGATTAATAAAATCATGGGAAATAGGACAAACTAATAATTTAACTAATAAAATAGAATAATTATCTCAGATTTTGAAGAAAAACACAACTTTTATCTTTTTTCGGTCTAAAAACGAAATTTCGGTTGCCTCTGTCAATTTCTTTTCGGTTTCCACATGTGGAACGTTTCGGGACGAAAAATTTTTTCGGTCGTACTAAACCTCACTTTTGTGTTGAAAATTATATTATTTTATTTTATTATTTATTATACTATTATAATATGAATAGGGATTTCGAAGTAAAATTAAAATACGTTTTTTGTGTAAGCTCTCATCATACAACGTTTATGATAATTAAATGTCAGTTCTATTTAACCGAAAATAAGTTTTCGGTTTTTAATGTCAAAGCAAAAGCGAATTTCCGGTGTAGAACTTACAGGTTTTCGGTTTCCATCTGAAAGTGCCTTAACTCTCCATTCGAAATTCTCTAACATAGGTACTTGGGAAGGGAAGTTAAAGAAAACGTGAGAAGTATCAAAATATTGAAAGACGGCTAACTCTGTGTGGGAGGGTCGTAGAGCATTGGAGTTTTTTTCTATGGATTAAGGGTCTAGAGTACAAAAATATAGGTGAACAATTTCTGGGGGAGGGTCTTTTGGGGATGGGGGGCCGTACCACCCCCAATTGGGAGTTGTCCAAAATGTACGTCATGTTTGGTATCAAATTAAAGGGGGAGAACCCGGTAATCGAGTGGTGTAGTTTTTTTTATCATTTTAACTTTACAAATGACATTTTACCGCCGAAAGACGGGATAATTTTTCACTTGGGTCTTATACACCCCAGTTCCTATATTTTGCATATATTTCTTCCGTTCTTTGTTTCGCATCCCTTAGTACTCTGTTGTGAACATTTTTCTTATGGAAAGTAAATTTCCACGACTTACCAGTTCTTCATAATGATGAGTTGAAAATATGTCCATTTTTGTACCAAAAAACGGCCTTTTTTTCATCTTAAGGACTGATTCACTTCTTTTGCAGTTATCTCCAAAACTATTTACCGGACTCCAAAATTAATTACATATCTAATTAGAGGATAAAATGTAGATGCGATTTCATCCTACATACAAGCTTTAACGTGCATATTTAAAATTTTTATAGCATCTCTAGTGCACTGGAAGACGACCAAATTTACCATTTTCGTGTGAATTACAATTTTTAGCGTGTATCTTAAGTCACCAAAATCCTTATTTCTCTGAAGTATTGCAAAGAAGTCCATAATTTGTTTTTATAAACATAGCCAGGATATGCAGTGAATCCATAATTCAATTTGAAAATCCTAGGTACATTGGTACCTTCACAAAGGACAATAAAAGCAGACAATACTGTCAGTTAAGAAATATTTTTCTTACTTATCCGCAACTAACGCAAATTCCACGAGTTACAGAATTGCGAGTGGAGAGTTAAGTGGCAAAAGAGCTCTCATCTCCACAACTCTCCGAGTTAGTGACTCCTGCTCCTGGTGTGGAATTTGTGAAATGTGAAAATTTTTTTAGAGAAAATGGTTTCACGAGAAAAAATTAATATTGCAAAGGTCATAAATTGTGCAGCAATGTAATTAAGAGCAATTTCGGAGAAGAAAATTCAAAGAAAAAAGAAAGTGTGATTATGTTCTTGATTGCTAAGGAATAATAGCTTTGCTTACATAATTCTCTTTTAAATTTACGAAATTTCTTAATGAAAAATATAAATCACTCTTTTTGTATAAAAGTCAAAACACAAATGTGTTGATATTTCACAAGTTCCACACCAACTGATATTATTAAAGAATACTTAAATAAAAAAAAGCACCAGTTGCAGAAAACGTACTCAATTTGACTATTTCTCAAGTTCCACCTCGCTAAAAAGTTGGTGCAAGTAAACTAGATGGTATGTCAAGAGGAAGTGAGAGACTGAAAACGAGGTAACTTTGCTTGTGAAAACCATGCTTCATGCAGTCGTATAAAAAGTGGCAGCCCCTCCCAATGAACAATTTATACTTTATTATAGCCACGGAAATGCTCTCACAACTCTTTATAAAACACACTGTTTTATAAGATTGTTGTTAAAAATGTTGTACGAGCTTTAAAAAAACTCTTATAGAGCTAATTGGGCACACTGTATAGAGTTGTGGAAGCTAATTTATAAAGCAATAATAAAACGTTTTAGCAGTCTGCCAGAAAGTATTTGAAACTCTTATAAAACCACTTGTATCTACAACTTGGTTGCGGAGATATTTTATAGTAGTTGTGAAAACTTCCTTCCTGCAGTTATTTGTTAAAACTTATATGTATTTGTGTAATATGGATCTATTGTTGTCTTATTTTTTCTTTATGAAAATTGTATTACAAATTTCCTTCAAAAATGTGTGAGCAGCAAAAATAATTTATGAATTCAGACTTTGTCATCCAACATAATTTTGTTTGGAATACTTATATGCGTAATGCGTAAACATTAATTTTCGATTAATATTGGAATAAAATGTCATGCAACTTCAATTTTATTGTAAAAGTTATACTTCTAGCTCGAAAAAATACAACGCGCCTAGTAAATTCTAAAAATAAATGAACTTAAATAAATATTTATGATTAAATATATTTTTAATGTTAAGTTCCAAATCGTTTAATAAAATTAAAAGTGAAATCATTAATTTTTTTTTGTTTTATTCGCGTGTTTATTTTGCGTGTCAGTAAATGAAAAAGTTAAATGCTAAAATGTTACTCGCTGCAATTTATTCAATTTTTTATAAAATGGCCGAATGTTTTCACCTCACATTACAGCTCTTATAAAACATTTTAGATTCGTGTTAAATCTTCAGGATCGGAAATGTCAAAGTACATACTCCAGTACTTAGTTTTACACAACGAGGTAAGAACTAAAGGAGATGCAAATGAGAAAATATCACGTACCCATTTCTAACACATTGACACTGATATTGTTTGTACATAAGCGCCGTAAAATTTATACACCTGTATACAATAGTACATCCTGTTGGCAATTTTAATCTCCTATATTTTCATATACTCAAAAGTATTTATTGAATTTGCAAACATGAACATAAAAAAGTTAATAATTAAGAAGAAAAGTTCATAGATAAAAAAATTTTTGAGTAATATTTACTTCATGTCCCTACGGTTATTTCACGAGTTTTCCTGCGTCAATGCGCCAAGCCCAAAAAAAAACCAAACCTAAGTATGGATCTGACAGCGAAGACCAAAAATGGCGGAATGAAACATATACATTTGCAGGGCAATTTTGGGTACGCTCATGTACACGGATCGTACATATGATTGCATCTCCTTTAGTTATTAGCTCGTTGGTTTTACACAGGTGTTATGGTCGTAGCATATTGCATATAGCAATATGCCACCACGGACTGAAGCGTGTATGCCCGGCTTGTTGTCGACTACAGCATGAAACCAAAACGCGCCCCGACCGAGAGAAATGCTTCCTCAAGCTCGGTGTCATGTTCAGTGACAGAAAGAAGAAGAAGACCATCGATATCGGTCTGTCATAGTTTGCTAGCAGGAAAGTAAGGTTGCTAAAATTGGAAATCCCGCAAAATCAAATATTTCTCGCCGCAATCCGACGAAGAAAACCAGACCCTCACGTAAGTTCGAAGAATATTTATAGTTATTAATAAATTTACATCCCCACCTGGTACTTTATTCGCACAGTAACCAAAGATTAATCCGCCAACGGCACCCCATAAAACTTGGTTTCTCCCTCCGGAGCCCCATTTGTGAGGTGAGAAAAGGGATCTGTTGGAGTTCGAATCTGGTGTGGCGTACGTCAGGAAAAACCTCGAAAAGAGAGACGAGAAAACGATTGAGATTTTATTCTTAAACGGAAAAACCAATCGTAGTTTATATTTTTATACGAAAATTAATCGAGTATATTTTTAAATATAAGAAGCTGGGGAAGTTCGTCAGAGGTAAATAGTTTCTAACTGATAAAATTTGCGTTACGCATGGGAAATAAGAGTGGAACTATTAAATAATAAGGCGAATTAAATCGGATAATAACTGAATCATCTCCAGGACTCATGAAGTCCCTTATGGAAATTTGTGCATGCTCTCAAAGAAAAGGCTGCCATTTTCTTTAGGAAAAACAGGGAGAACAAGGAGACCAGAAAGTTGTTCAGTGACGAATATTAGTCCCATCGAAAAGAAAGAAAAGAGATCACAAGCAAAATCATCAAGTTCAACTTTGTTCTATGAAGACTTTAATACCGGAAATTCCTCTTTACAACACGGTAAAATCGTCCACTGACGATAATATTATTAGTATATCGGAATCATCATGACGAGGTGTCGTTGTCATTTGTCCAGATAGCTATTCAATTATGATTATAATAAGCATAGTATATTACACACTCAGGGAAGCCGTGTAGTAGCCGTAGAGTAGCTTAGTGTAACTACGTCACATGATTCAACCTAATTACTTTATTAAGTTTAAAGTTTTATGTAATAGCAGCAGCAAGGCGGAGCATCACGGAGGCCTCTGCGATGGATTGCCCAGCAATAAAAACGTAAGTTGCCCTTTTTCATTTTATCATTTTATTGGTCTTCCATGCATATATATATTTTGCGCTTTCTTAAATAAGCAAAAAAAGAAAACTAGAAGACGATTAAACACATAAGAGTGAGGAAAGCGCCTGAGAAAAGAGTTGTATTTAATTAATTACATTGAGTCTAGTTGATGAAATTATGGCACAACACATGAATTTTAAATTTAAGTGACCTTAATAAGGTAATTATACGTTAAAGCGTTTCGTGAAGTTACGGTTCAGAATATGAAGTTGAAATTTAAGTTGTTTGAATCAATTACTTAAATATAGACTAGTTGGTACAACTAAAACGACATACTTTAGACAGGCGTTAGGCTTTTTGAATAACGAAGTATCTTAAAGTATTTATATTAGTGTAAGTAAAGTACAGTAAAGTAAGCAGGCATAGTATAAGCAGGGTTCATATTGCATAAGTATACGTAAGTACATATACGCAAAGGGTAAGGTCGTAGAATACAATTCTGCTACGAGGAACTCTAGGTTACTATTCTGTTCGAACTCAAGAGTAAGGCAACAGAAAGTGTATAAAATTCATTTCAATAGATAGTAGCAACTTTTCATAACAAAAAAATCTTAGTAACATTTAGTCAGACTTTGCTTGGTAGTCCTGAAAGAAATAAAATTTTCTGTTATGCACATAGGTCTCCTGATCTTTCAGGAAGTTGTAACTACTAAATTCACCCATTAATATAGTATTAGGATTCAAACGTGCGTAAAGCCAGCAAGTAATTATCTTCAACCATCAACTCTGCAAATTGTTATGATGTACCGATGATGATATTACGTTTAAAAGTTATATCCTAGATTAGAGAACTGGGTAGGATTCTAGTTTGTGTTAATAAAGGCAAGTTTATAACGTAATGCTGGCCTAACGGTATTTAAATTTTTCTCCTTCCAATTTCCTGGAGCCCTCTCGCATGAAGGTCGCATAGGTCCGCTCTAATTCCTTCCACAGGTCAGCCAAAGGGACTTTGCAGATAGTGCCGAGCAGAGTCATAGGGAGGATGGGGCAAGGCCATGAAGGCAGAACATCTGCGCCTTCCACAGTAAGTAGGTAAGTGACGTAAGGGTCCCTTCAGGACCGAGTGTGTGTCGGCTCTTTTGTATGCAGGCATGAAATTTTTTTTGATTATGGATGATGACAGCGGCAGGTATTTTCGGGAACTCCCCCACACTCTCCGCCACCCTTAGCCGAGGTGCTAGCATGCCGCCCTGTGCTATCGTTGTCATCAGGCGATCTGTCAGCCCATGCTGGCAGTTTGGACTTAACGTCCTGGTCAAGTCGCCTTCAACATACTTCCATAACAAAATGGCGCCCAACGTGGGGCCACCTCAGTTAGACTTCGGTGGTCTAAATATAAATTTTACTGGGGACTGAGACTTTGAGAGAGATGATCATCTGGTGTCTGCCAGTTGATTGACCTCAAGTCTCACATCCAGTGGAAGATATAGGTGGACCTGAGTCTAATTGGTTTGGTTGAAAATTTTTTTTGTAAAGTAACGTAATATTTTGAAAGTTTATTGGAAGTCTTTGATATTTTGAATTTTTGGATTAAAGTAAAGTAACGTTTGTTGAATTTTTTTTGAAAGTTTTTTGAAATGTTTTTGGATGATCTTTCCCGCTGGCCTTCTGCCATGGAAATGGTAGGTGGCCTCACGAAATCTTTCGTTTGAGCTCTTGTGGGGACATGTCTCTGTTGGCCAACTGGCTGGACAGAGTTATGAATCTGCGAGACAACTTCTTGGCTTCCAGCTAATTAGTTGACCAGACTCATGACTCTGCCCGGCTAGCGAACTAGCTGGACACGACGATTCGGTGAGGAGAAGAGAACGAGTTCTCGGAGGATGGGATTGATGCTGGAGATCTTCAGTGATCAGGAGTTGGCATACTGCTAACTGCCTGGCTGAAGAATCTCTGGCAGCATTCTCAGCCTTTGATATCTCCGACTTTACTCTTCCCAGATTTCTGCAAGAGCTCCGACTTTTTCAATGCACACACTCACGTCACTTGCTTATATCTGTATTATGACCTTGGAAGAGAGGGAGCGACCTGACCTCTTATGTGGGAGTTAGCTCCTGGAAGTGGGGGAGAAATTGTCTGATCTTTGAAAATTGTTGAAACGTTTGACCTGTCTTTGCGATTTTTTTTGGATTCTTTGTAGTTTGCAGAATTTATGAGAATTTAGTCGACGAAGTTATTGACGCTTCCGGACATCGGTTTTTGTTCTGGGGATTCAATCCTCATATTATCTCGATTTAAGAAGCTTAAATTAACTCTTCGAATCCTTGTTTTGCAAAGTTTATTTTTTAAAAGAAATTTCTTCGGACGCTTGGGAAGATATTTCCTTGGATCATAGTATCTCATCCCAACTTTCAAATTTAGTAGCTCGTTAGCTTCGATCCTGTTTGAGCCT
This sequence comes from Dioctria rufipes, assembly GCA_963924295.1. Taxonomy (NCBI): domain Eukaryota; kingdom Metazoa; phylum Arthropoda; class Insecta; order Diptera; family Asilidae; genus Dioctria; species Dioctria rufipes. The sequence continues at coordinate 235,110,784 of OZ002740.1, forward strand.
GTGATCTCGATTTTTGACCTTTTTTTTATTTCTCTGATATTCTTCTTCGAACCTTTGGTTTGCAAAACGTTTTCAATTTTGACTCACTATGGGTACAGTGAGAACGCCACCACCTGCGACAAACGGTATGTCAATGCTACCTGAACCATGCTCCATCTGTCGTGATGCAAGCTGGTCAGTCGAAAGGAAGCCTGTAATAACCAAATGTGAACACATTTTTCACCAGGCATGCCTGCAGCATTGGATAGGTGAACATGCTAGTTGTCCTAACTGTCGGTGCCATATTACACAACAAGACTTTATCGAATATACAGGTGCAATCCCAAAGAGACCGAAGAAGGTGAAGCCTGTGAAGTCTACTAACCACGATGTGCCGAGCTTCAATCTGCCTACTTTCGACCTACCACCACCTAATAGACGCTCTTTGTCTCCAGGAATGTTCAATTTGCATTCCCGGACGTTCACTAATCCCAACTCACGGCAAGACAGTCCATTACCACCAGCCCAAGGCCACACCTCAGCTGCTACGGATGCGCTGTTGGCAGGCTTACGCTTACAAATGCAGGACTTGGTACGTGAAGGTCTCGAACACAGCCTCAGTACATTACGGTCTGAGTTAGTAGATAGTGTCCGTCAGCAAGTAGCAGCCATGGTGCCACCAATAGATTTTTCACGTCCACCCCCGTCTATGGGTAATCCAAGAACGTCGAACGATTTTCCCAATACAAGGAGACAATCATTCCATAGACCGCCTTCAGCCTTTGGTCAGCCTATGCCAAACCTCGCTCCACCTCAACCAACACCGCCTATTCGTGTTCCTGCACATGTAGGACAGCGACGATCCGGAAGTCCCATCCGTAGATGGAACCTGACGTACAATGGAAATAACGCAGAGCTCCCGGTAGACGAATTCATTTTTAGAGTCGAAGCGCTCACGCACTCCGCTCTGGAAGGAGATTTCGATCTGCTGGTAAGGAACATGCTTACGTTATTAACAGGACCAGCTAAAGATTGGTACTGGTCAATATTGAGGAATAACCCTTTCCCAACTTGGGAATTCATCAAAACGGGATTGTCCATGGAATGGGGAGTGCCCAAGGATGATTTAAAAATACGATTACAGCTGATGTCTCGAAAGCAAAAACCTGGCGAAATATTCGCTATGTATCACCACCATTTAGTATTGCTGCGTGACCAGCTACAGACCGCCATGCCAGACCAAGAGTTTCTAGAGATTGTTAAATCCAATTTGTTGCCTGAGATCCAGGAAAAAATATGTTTGCACCCCACTTATACTATAGGACAGCTGAGATCGCTGGTTACTCGTATCCAAGCTACGCAGACACGCATTGCTACAGCTGGTAGTTGGAATCCGTACCGGAACCAACGAGTGCACGCAGTTGACAATTTTCAGAACTTGGACCCTGAACTGGCAGCAGCGACAGGCAGTGACCACGGCCTAGGCGAGCTATCGAGTATTTCAAACAAAAATGCTATTGTCTGCTGGAATTGTGATCAGTCTGGTCATTATTATCAAGATTGTAGACAAGCGAGTCGAGTTGTGTTCTGCTATGGATGCGGACGCAAGAATGTTTTCAAGCCTGATTGCCGCTACTGCAGACAGAAAAACGAGAGACGGGTCGGGAATACGAACACCTCTTCCCGACCAGCGTCAACGTCGCAAGCAGCAACTGTAACGAACAAGGAGGAAAGCCCGCTCCATTAGTAGACACTCGTGATAACTCCCTAACGTGTCCTCTGATATCATTCAGTGACTCTGGTGATATCAGAAAAGCACCGGATTGTACAATTGCTTCATTATTAGGGGCGGAGAACTTAGTAGACTTCTCCGCAGATCTTCAAGCTCCCATTTCCATTTCTGGGGAGCCCATGACAATACTAGACACTTCCTTAGAAGAGTCTTTACTCTTCGATGTCCCGTTGACACCTATAGCACGTGTAGCTGACAAGGTTACTGAGCAGGAGATTTGGCCTCCTGTTACTTCTGTATTGAAACGGCCACCAAACTCTGTTATGACGAGCGGGCGTAAGCCAGTTTTACATCCGCTGACGCCGTATCATACGCGTCTGCAGAGATATAACACAGCAAAAGACCGAATTTTCTCCTCAGTAGCGGAGTTAGCGGAGATTATGTTTCCCGACCGGGATATGAGACCGAAAAGGAAAAGATCAACCGTTCGTTGGCGAGAATACTGTCGACGAATGAAACTGGAAAGGAAAAAACTAGCACAGATTTCCGTGTCGATGCCAGACGACATTCGACCGTACGCAGAAGTAAAGCTGCTCGGGCGAACTGAGACTGGATTACTTGATAGTGGTGCCACTGTCAGTATTCTAGGCCAGGGAGCTCTCGAGAAGCTTGCTGAAGCAGAGGTTGAATGGAAGAAGTATCGGACACAGGTCCAAGTAGCTAATGGTGCCATGACGACTGTTCATGGTCATGTGAACTTGGACGTCACTTTCCGTGATAAGACCCAAAACGTGCGTTTTTACGTGGTTCCTGGGCTCACACAGGCACTATATCTGGGAATAGACTTCTGGCGCCTCTTTGGGTTAGCTCCGGATGTCCTAGGTATAGTCGCAGAAGTGAATCCAAGTGGAATAGCTACCTCTGACACCGATGGGCATATCCTTTCTAGTTTAGAACACCAACGCTTAGAGAGCACAAAACAGCTTTTCCCCTCTTTCGCCTCTTTAGGCCTGGGAAAAACATCATTGGTCACTCACAAGATTGACACGAATGACGCCGCCCCGATAAAACAGCGCTTTTATCCGATTTCCCCGGCAGTGCAAAGTTTGATGGATGCAGAATTAGAGCGAATGCTATCACTGGGTGTGATAGAGGAGAGCCAGAGTCCTTGGAGCTCTCCAGTCGTTCTGGTAAGGAAGCCTGGAAAGGTCCGGCTTTGTTTTGACGCCAGGAAGGTCAACTCGGTTACGAAGAAGGACGCCTATCCGCTACCGCAGATAGACGCACTTCTGAGTCGACTTCCTCCGGCAAACTACATAACGAGCCTGGACCTGAAAGATGCATTCTGGCAGATCCCACTGGACACTGATTCCAGAGAGAAGACCGCTTTCACAGTACCTGGTCATCCTCTCTATCAGTACACAGTGATGCCATTCGGCCTATGCAACGCTCCCCAAACGATGTGCCGCCTCATGGATAAAGTCATTCCTTTCGATCTTCGTGAGAACGTTCTCGTCTATTTAGACGATTTATTAATTCTATCATCTGACTTTGACACTCATCTCATGCTGCTAGCCAGGGTAGCGGATTGTTTGAGGAAAGCTGGCCTTACTATAAACGTCGAGAAGAGCAAGTTTTGTATCAAGGAGACTAAATACCTGGGATTCATTGTAGGAAGGGGAGGTATGAGAACTGACCCTGACAAAATATCAGCCATAGTTGACTATCCGTCACCTAAAACTGTTCGGCAAGCCCGACGCCTACTAGGTATGGCAGGATGGTACAGACGGTTTATTCTGAACTATGCTGATTTGACTGCATCCATTACAGACACTTTGAAAAACCCGAGTCAGTTCAAATGGACATCTGAAGCCCAGACGTCTCTTGATCTACTCAAACAAAAACTTACTTCTGCTCCGTTGCTAGTGAGTCCAGACTTCACCAAACCGTTCGTCATCCAGTGCGATGCGAGCCAACAAGGTATTGGAGGAGTGTTGTTTCAGCTAGATGACGATGGCCACGAGAAGCCAATAGCCTACGTCTCGAAAAAGTTGAACTCCGCTCAACGAAATTACACCGTCACAGAGCAAGAATGCCTAGCTGCAGTCTTGAGCGTACAGAAGTTCCGGCCCTTCATAGAGCTTATGCCGTTCAAGATAGTGACGGATCACGCGAGCTTGAAATGGCTGATGTCTCAAAAGGACCTCAGCGGAAGACTTGCTCGGTGGAGTTTGAAGCTTCAGGGCTTCGACTTCACTATTGAACACAGGAAAGGAAGCCTGAACGTAGTCCCTGATGCGCTGTCACGCATTCATTGTGACAGCATGAACACAAACGAAGATCCTGGCCCGGAAGTTGACCTTAGTTCGCCATATTTCAATTCGTTGGAATATGAAGAACTGAGGCATAAGGTTAAAACGACTTCTGGCAAACTACCAGATCTTTGCGTCAGGGATGGCTTCGTTTATATTCGGACTGTTCCGAGAACAGGCGATCCGATCCAGGAGGAAGAAGCGTGGAAGCTTTGGATTCCACGTGGGCTTGTCACCGACGTCATTTCGAGAGCGCATGATCCGCCGCTAGCTTCACACGGAGGAATAGGGAAAACCCTAGAACGTCTGCGAAGACATCTGTACTGGCCACGAATGACAGTTGATGTCAGAAATTACGTAGCCGCCTGTGACGTGTGTAAAGAAACGAAGGCTCCTAATACTATTTTGCGACCACCGATGAAAGTCCAGTCTGTGATAGAACGACCATGGCAAAAGCTGTACGTCGATTTCTTAGGTCCATATCCTCGGTCAGTTAAAGGAAACGTCTGCATTCTGATAGTTCTTGACCACTTTTCTAAATTCCCACTTCTCAAACCTATGAGAAAAGCGTCTACGCTCAATGTATGCCAATTCATTGAGACTGAAGTGTTTCACGTGTTCGGAGTTCCGGAGACCATAGTCTCTGACAATGGAGTCCAGTTTTGCTCGGCTCAGTTCGCCAGACTACTGGAAAAGTATGGGGTAAAGCATATGCGAACGGCAGTTTACTCGCCGCAAGCAAACGCCTCAGAGCGAGTAAACCGGTCTCTGTTGTCAGGGATTAGGGCCTATATCCAGAAGGAACACACCAGATGGGATGAGAAACTGAGCCAAATAGCTAGTTCCCTCCGGAGCTCTTTCCATCAAGCTACTAGTTTCTCTCCCTATCGAACACTCTTCGGTCAACAAATGATAGAACATGGCAGCTCCTATTCCATCTTGAGGAGCATTGGAACTCTTAATGAGCCACTGAGAGTAGACGCAGAAGATAAAATGAGATTGATCCGTGCGAGAGTGCAGGAAAATTTACAACACGCATTCGAACAGGGTTCAAAAGCCTACAATCTCAGGGCAAAACCCGTCGAGTTCAAAGTTGGTCAGGAGGTATTTAGAAGGACTTTTGCCCAAAGCAATTTCCAACAGCAGACTAGTGCTAAACTGGGACGAAAATTTGTTAAATGTCGGGTTAGAGCCAAGAAAGGAAACTCACTATACGAACTTGAAGATCTGCGGGGAAAACTGTTAGGTGTCTATCACGCTAAAGACATCAAGCAGTGATCATCAGTATGAAAACATCTTCGATACTTATTGTCGTTTATTCCTGGTAGCCCTAAGAAGGCATCCAGCCAGCTTAACTGGTAAACTATAGGATATCACGAAGCCCTCCTATTGCCCCGTCAATGGTGGGTGATATACCTGTTGAAAGTCAATCTCATTATAGCACCCCTATCGCTTGTGAGTAGATAACCTTTTATAGTCCCTTCCGGATCGGCCTCATTAGGAGGAAAATTTTTCCTTGTCTGTCCAGCTGCAACATTTCGTTAATCGTCGGACATAGTAGTACTAGATCTATTCCTGGTAGCCCTAAGAAGGCATCCAGCCAGCTTAACTGGTAAACTATAGGATATCACGAAGCCCTCCTATTGCCCCGTCAATGGTGGGTGATATACCTGTTGGAATCCATTCCCATATTCGGCTGTCAACATGTCACTACTTCGACGACGCCTTGGAGACACACCCTTGAACAATCGCAGTCTGAGATCAGGGTGAGAGGTTGCGCCGGGAAAGCTTAGCGATCAGTTCTTTAGGTTACTGATCGCGGGGCTTCCTCAGCATCTCGGTGAAGGAAGGCAGAGAGGCATCGACCGGCTGGATTTTTTGGGTTACCAGCTTGTCGATGTAGCTTTGGCTTCCCCACACGGAGAAGGATGTCGAATTCTGATCGAAGACTGACGAGACTTCAAGGATGTGTCCTCGACGTGTCATCGGAAGTAGAGTCTGAGGATGAGGAAAGCATAGGGTCGTGGGCCGTGACACACATTGAGCGCCCGCAGTGATGAGGCCTATGTGTAAGACCGGCTAGCTCAGTCGACCATTTTTCAGCGTCGTCTGAACCACGGGTGGCGCAGACCACTCTGCCCTGTTATGGTCGTAGCATATTGCATATAGCAATATGCCACCACGGACTGAAGCGTGTATGCCCGGCTTGTTGTCGACTACAGCATGAAACCAAAACGCGCCCCGACCGAGAGAAATGCTTCCTCAAGCTCGGTGTCATGTTCAGTGACAGAAAGAAGAAGAAGACCATCGATATCGGTCTGTCATAGTTTGCTAGCAGGAAAGTAAGGTTGCTAAAATTGGAAATCCCGCAAAATCAAATATTTCTCGCCGCAATCCGACGAAGAAAACCAGACCCTCACGTAAGTTCGAAGAATATTTATAGTTATTAATAAATTTACATCCCCACCTGGTACTTTATTCGCACAGTAACCAAAGATTAATCCGCCAACGGCACCCCATAAAACTTGGTTTCTCCCTCCGGAGCCCCATTTGTGAGGTGAGAAAAGGGATCTGTTGGAGTTCGAATCTGGTGTGGCGTACGTCAGGAAAAACCTCGAAAAGAGAGACGAGAAAACGATTGAGATTTTATTCTTAAACGGAAAAACCAATCGTAGTTTATATTTTTATACGAAAATTAATCGAGTATATTTTTAAATATAAGAAGCTGGGGAAGTTCGTCAGAGGTAAATAGTTTCTAACTGATAAAATTTGCGTTACGCATGGGAAATAAGAGTGGAACTATTAAATAATAAGGCGAATTAAATCGGATAATAACTGAATCATCTCCAGGACTCATGAAGTCCCTTATGGAAATTTGTGCATGCTCTCAAAGAAAAGGCTGCCATTTTCTTTAGGAAAAACAGGGAGAACAAGGAGACCAGAAAGTTGTTCAGTGACGAATATTAGTCCCATCGAAAAGAAAGAAAAGAGATCACAAGCAAAATCATCAAGTTCAACTTTGTTCTATGAAGACTTTAATACCGGAAATTCCTCTTTACAACACGGTAAAATCGTCCACTGACGATAATATTATTAGTATATCGGAATCATCATGACGAGGTGTCGTTGTCATTTGTCCAGATAGCTATTCAATTATGATTATAATAAGCATAGTATATTACACACTCAGGGAAGCCGTGTAGTAGCCGTAGAGTAGCTTAGTGTAACTACGTCACATGATTCAACCTAATTACTTTATTAAGTTTAAAGTTTTATGTAATAGCAGCAGCAAGGCGGAGCATCACGGAGGCCTCTGCGATGGATTGCCCAGCAATAAAAACGTAAGTTGCCCTTTTTCATTTTATCATTTTATTGGTCTTCCATGCATATATATATTTTGCGCTTTCTTAAATAAGCAAAAAAAGAAAACTAGAAGACGATTAAACACATAAGAGTGAGGAAAGCGCCTGAGAAAAGAGTTGTATTTAATTAATTACATTGAGTCTAGTTGATGAAATTATGGCACAACACATGAATTTTAAATTTAAGTGACCTTAATAAGGTAATTATACGTTAAAGCGTTTCGTGAAGTTACGGTTCAGAATATGAAGTTGAAATTTAAGTTGTTTGAATCAATTACTTAAATATAGACTAGTTGGTACAACTAAAACGACATACTTTAGACAGGCGTTAGGCTTTTTGAATAACGAAGTATCTTAAAGTATTTATATTAGTGTAAGTAAAGTACAGTAAAGTAAGCAGGCATAGTATAAGCAGGGTTCATATTGCATAAGTATACGTAAGTACATATACGCAAAGGGTAAGGTCGTAGAATACAATTCTGCTACGAGGAACTCTAGGTTACTATTCTGTTCGAACTCAAGAGTAAGGCAACAGAAAGTGTATAAAATTCATTTCAATAGATAGTAGCAACTTTTCATAACAAAAAAATCTTAGTAACATTTAGTCAGACTTTGCTTGGTAGTCCTGAAAGAAATAAAATTTTCTGTTATGCACATAGGTCTCCTGATCTTTCAGGAAGTTGTAACTACTAAATTCACCCATTAATATAGTATTAGGATTCAAACGTGCGTAAAGCCAGCAAGTAATTATCTTCAACCATCAACTCTGCAAATTGTTATGATGTACCGATGATGATATTACGTTTAAAAGTTATATCCTAGATTAGAGAACTGGGTAGGATTCTAGTTTGTGTTAATAAAGGCAAGTTTATAACGTAATGCTGGCCTAACGGTATTTAAATTTTTCTCCTTCCAATTTCCTGGAGCCCTCTCGCATGAAGGTCGCATAGGTCCGCTCTAATTCCTTCCACAGGTCAGCCAAAGGGACTTTGCAGATAGTGCCGAGCAGAGTCATAGGGAGGATGGGGCAAGGCCATGAAGGCAGAACATCTGCGCCTTCCACAGTAAGTAGGTAAGTGACGTAAGGGTCCCTTCAGGACCGAGTGTGTGTCGGCTCTTTTGTATGCAGGCATGAAATTTTTTTTGATTATGGATGATGACAGCGGCAGGTATTTTCGGGAACTCCCCCACACTCTCCGCCACCCTTAGCCGAGGTGCTAGCATGCCGCCCTGTGCTATCGTTGTCATCAGGCGATCTGTCAGCCCATGCTGGCAGTTTGGACTTAACGTCCTGGTCAAGTCGCCTTCAACATACTTCCATAACACAGGTTAATTGGTATTTGTGACGAACGGTTTTTGTTAAAGTATTTAATACCAATATAAGCTTCCATTTTTTTATAAAGTTGTCATAAAAGCTAAAATACAGCTTTCGAGTTTTATAAAAGCGAGAGCTCATGCTCAATTCAAGTCGCAACCAAATGGTTTTATAAGTGTTCTAATTTAATTTTGTGATATGTTTACAAAACTCTCCGACAACTAAATTGCTCCGGAAGCTAAATTGTTTTAAAAGGCCTTTCAAAGATTTGTTTCGAACTATTATAAAATACTTATAGAATAAATTAGTTTCCGTAGCAAAACTGTTTTATAAGAAGTTCGGAAAGCGTTCTCAGTGCTACATTATAAAACAATTTAGCACCGGAACTCAATAGGAAAAAGCGGTACCTCTATAAAACATTTTAGTTTTTGTGTAGCTGTTATACAACCCTTATAAAATAAAAATCTAATTCTTGCAACTAATTAGTTGCAAAAATGTTCATTGGGCTTCACCGTGTGGGATTGACCTAGTTTGTCGGTAGATGACGGAGCCACACGATGGAGCATACTGAATCGTGTGGTCCTGCGACCATAACAAATTATTACAGGAAAAAGTGTACATTTCCAAAAGTTCGTGCTAAATACTACTGGAAAAATAATAGCAAAGACGTTGCTAAGTTCGTTGAAAATTGCAAGTGTTGTCAAAAAAATAAGACTATGCCTAAAAGTAGAGAGTCTTTAGAAATTACAACAACGCCATAACAAGCATTTTTCTTGGTGTTAAATGATACAATTGGACCAAACATTAAATCCAATAGTGGTAATGAATACGTTATTACACTTATTTGCGAGCTAAGGAAATACTTAGTAACAATTCCCATCTCTGATAAGAAGGCACGTAGAATTGCTAAGGCTATTTTTGAAAATTGCATATCGGTTTATTTACCTTCGAGGCAAATAAGAACAGACTATACAGACTGTACAAACGAAATAATGCGAGAAATTTTTGAATTTTTAAATATTAAACATAAAACGTCAACAGAATACCATCATAAAACAGGCTGTGATGAGTGATTGCAGTATTTCATGTTATAAAACAACTACATCTTCAGTTCATGGGTAATTACAAATGAACACGGACACAAATTAGAACCCTTATATAAGGTCCATATACTGTGAAAGCAATACATCGTTCTAACTGTATACTTTTAGATGAAAATGGTAAAGAATTATTTAAAACTATTACATATATATTTCCCATTATTTCTATGGTGTAGTTTAATTTTATTATTTAGTTTTATATATGATATTCAAATAAAGATCATATTTTATTTTTTTTCAGATTCTCTATTAAATATCCTTAGTCTATTCTTATATGCAAGATATTTTATACATATTGTGCAATATACAGCATATATTTCATATGTAATCGTTTTAAATATTTTAAATACTATTCTATACATATTGCGCAATATACAGCATATATTTCGTATAATGTTATGACCTTCCACAGGAATCAAAAACCAATCACTTATGAATGATTATGTTCTCGGATTCCTCGATTCGCCGTGTGGGTTCTATCTGTTACTTGGGTATCAAATATGACCAGAGATTGAATTTTATCTCCCGGTATCAGAGTAATTCTATGTTGGGCTTTATAAAACGTTGGTCCCGAGAGCTCTCGAGTCCCTCCAGAACATTGCGTTTATACACTTGCTATGTAAGACCACTTCTTGAATACGCTAGCCAGGTCTGGTCTTCTTTTTACGGTACACACATCGACCGTATTGAGTATGTTCAGCGAAACTTTCTACGCTTTCCTCTTAGGCACCTATCCTGGAATAATTCATTCATTCTTCCACCCTATGAGGATGACTTGAAGCTTTTAAATATGCAGTCGCTTGAGAAACGTCGCATGCTTGCCGATATAAATTTTGTGGACCAACTCTTAAACACGAATATTGAATCTCCATTGTTAGTTAACAAAATCTCTTTCTGTGATAGTAGTTACGATTTAAGATGGCTCCCTCTGCTGTATGTTAACTCCTCAAGGTCTAACTTTAGTATGTTCGAACCAATTAATCGCATGTGCATTGCTGTTAATAATATTGCTGAGCATTTTATTATTGACGTTTCTAAACATTTTAAAAGTCTTTATAATTGTTATGGAACTATGGTGAGTGATTGGTTTGGACGTGAAGTCCCGACTGCCAGCATGAGCTGACAGATCACTCGGTGGACAGCATTGAAGCGCAGGGCGGCACGCTAGCTCACCTCGGCTATTGACGAAGAGTGTGGGGGGGGGGGGGCTTCACAAAAACCTATCGCCACGACCTGCCATATACAAAAAGATATCGTGCCGACTCATACCAAGAGACGAAGCACACATCCGGTCCTGAAGGGACCTTTACACCACTTATCATTACCTTCGTGAAGGCGCAGATGATAGGCCTTCAGCTGCATTGCAATGACACTGAGGGGTTATTTTGTTCAGTGTTCCTGTGTTGACCTGTAATAAGAGTTGTAAAGGAGCGGACCTATTCAACCCTCGCTAAGAGAGGACGCCAGGAGAATGAAAGGAGAAATAAAAAGGCGCTACAGCGTCATGACTACGTTATAAAAGTATCTGTATTAATATATATGTAGGGTTCGAAATTAAATTAGAAAAATTTAAAGTTGGTTATTTTAATTAATGACACTATTTATTTACGGAAATTCAGTTATAAAGGTAAAGTTCTTTTATTTCACTATTGCTAAGATTTAGGTAGATGTTAGTTAACTCACGGTAAATATAATTATAATAGAATATAAGTCTAGTCTCTAATTAATGCACAATCTTTATTTACAGCTTGTACGCGACTTAACAAAACTCGGCTTATTAGCAGGTAATTCTAATAAAATTAATTTGAACCGGCAATAATGTTCACTTCTACGGCTTAACTTATACAGCTTAACAATCCGACTGCACTGCAACTAAACGATTACACGGCTTAACGAGTCAACTGCAACTGCACAGCAATTATCGCATGACTTCAGGTCCAGCATTTACAACATAGCGGTAAGTTATTGTTCTCAATTTTGTGCAGCTGCACGAAATTCTTGAAATTTATTAAAACTTTGTTTTATCTTCTTTTTTTCAGATTTCCGACGCAGAATCCCACATATATATTGTTTTTTTACAAGTCAAGAGTTCGCACAGGAGAGGAGACAACTAAATGAGATAAGTTCACTATTCTATACTGCTTCTGGTCTGATTTAACAGGACCACAATATTAGCTCAACAGCCGTCTTTATTTACATTATTCAATTTCTATTTAGTATGGTAACTGACATTGCTAAGCATACATAATTCTAATTTTCAAAACAGCTTCGATCTTTCAAAATTACGCAAGTATCACTGAACATGATTACTCGTTCAGCGCTTAAGAACTAAGGATGCTGAGAAGACTAACGACAAGCACCGATTAATTCATCAGATATGCATCCAATCATAGATCTTATGTTATGATATAACTAAATTAATAAACAAATATATTTAACGTTCTGAGTTTAATAAAGAAATATATTTATAGTTCCGAGTACACGCTATTCTTACTTATTCTACAATTCCTACCAATTTAATCATTCTATTCTTCCTTTCCTAGCTTCTCTTCAAGAATTAATGATTTCACAATATTCAAGACTGGTACTGGCTGGCATTACTCTACTTATACTTGGTCTCGTTCCTCAAAATTACTACTTAGGAGTCACATTGGATCCTCACTCATACATATATGCGAGATACGAATGACAAAATAAAAACTTTATATAATAGCATGATCACACCCTGATAGCACAGAAGTACTGAAAATGTACTTCAGGAGGCCTGAACCGAAGCCTTCCAGCTCCAGTGAAAAAGGATAGGCAGTCGGGAAAAAATTCAGGGGTAAACACTAACACAATTAACCACTGTCGCGTTTTTAAAGGATTTATTTGCGTATGTAAGAGCAGGACAGGTAGCGCCACCAAAACTGAAAACCCTGCACTTTGAGGAGGGAAGCATCAGTTTTTCATTACTTTTATGCTGTAGTCTCGGGGGATGTATTCGGTACTTCTAAGCCAATGAAGAGAAGCGCAATATTTAGGTATTTTTCAGTAATTTTGTACCAGTGAAGAGAACCACAATATTCGGGCATATTTCAGTAGTTTTGAACTAATGAAGAGAATCACACCATTCCCAAAATAAAAAAATTTATTTTCTTTAAATATATTTAATATATTTAATACTTTACTAATTAAATTTAGTAAGTTAAGAGCCCTTTTCACAGCAGTACATCTCCAGTTATAGTCTTTTCACTGCGTCAATGGCTTGTCAATTGCCTCTGGTGAACCTCTAAAACGATAGATTGTCTGTAATTGTAAAACTTTTTTTTATTATAATTAAAAATATGTTTCTCAATTCTTACCAATTTATTACTGATATGTGAAATGCGCTTCACTCAGACGCACTTCCAATGGATTTAACTGGAAACGAATTCTGAATTTGTTACTGTAATGTACTTCAGAACTACTTTAAAAGCCCTGAAGAGATGTAAACCAATTAGAATGGGACAAATCTATCACTATACTTTTATCTTTCTATGAATACTGACCTAAACAGCTTCTGTGAGTACTGAATCAGCCCTGAAAAGATGATCCAATTATGTGGGAGACAGAACATATCGGGAGTTGGGTTTTGTTTCATTTTATGCGCGGAACTTTCCGTAGTGTTTCAGTACATTTTTACGGGCTGAAGTACATGCAGTTTCACCGATAGAATAAAAGAATTATGATTGTAGTGGTAACCCCTGAAGTCGTGCTATTAGGGCAGTTGAATCTTATACCACGACGGCTATGTATATGTGTACGCTAGAATTAATTTTATTGCTCACGGACCTCAACGTACTGGTGTTAGGTTATGCATTGACTGTTATTCCTTGTCAAGTAATATAAACTGTATGACACATAAAACTAAATGCAATTTAATAAGAAATCCCAAACATTGTTAGAATGTTCCTTTTTCCTACGGAAAAACGAATTTATTCTGCCATAAAAAAGGCTCGCATCCCTTTGAATTAGTATGTTTTTCATCCATTTGCGAATTAGGGTATATTTCTCACAAAGAAACGCAGTCGCTGCACCAGTACATGTTTTAGCAAAAATAATAGTTAAAAATCTTGCGCATCATTATACATCATACAAAGAACAAGTAATTTAATAGTATGTAATTGAAACAATCGTATCCTTTTTCTTTTCTTTTTGCAAATCAATATGAAATCTCAAGACTTACATGTTCTGGTGTGGCTGATCCAACGCAGAGGCGCCCCTGAGATGTTCTGCAAATCACTGCCACTTTACTATGAAAAAGAAATTATATTTTTGTTTTTTGTTTGTATTTTCCTTTTTGTTCTATTTGTTAAGATTCGATCCTGTCTCCGCTGGTGGCTACTCTACCTATTACCTGCTTATCTCTTTGTCATAGCGCCTACAATTATCAGGAATAATGAGTATTCGTAAGATAGTTTCTACTTCGTGCTGTAGCCTGTATACTTGGTGCGATCCAGCCCGCCTTGAAGGGTTTCGCTTATTATTTACTTGACATATGGCGGCCCTGGGGCCTCCTCAGGATACTTGTGGCTCTGCTTATGGTATTGTATGGTATGGTGTGGTTACCGCGAATACGTTTATTGGGCTGGGCTGCCGGTGACGTTGTTGTCTTTGAATCGAACTAGAATTTGAACTTCCGTTCGTATTCCCTGGGTTTTAAATTCTCGAGGAAAGAACTGTCTAGCAGTATCTCAGAGCTGCTAGCAATGTGAGTACTGGGTACTCAGGCTAACTCGCATTTTTGTCCGCTACGAGAGTCGGGCAGGTTGCCATGTAGCTGATAAAAATCCGAATTGAGTATTTTGTTGGTAAACATTTTTTCTTTTCCTATTTTCAATTTCCGAATTATGCTCTCTAAAAATCTGCTTTATTTTAAACGATTACTTGAGATCCGATGGATTTTTCTTTCTTCTCGTGTGAAAATTTCTTTTCAGAAACCTTCTCTTTTCACTGGCACTTCACGAATTGATGAGAACTCTTCTTCTGTACCACACGGCGCATCATGCTGCATGCAGTATGCTACGACCATAACATAATATTTGATTTTTTGGTTCTATTTAATTCCTCTTTTTTTTTTTGTTCATCCGGTGTGTGGTTTATGCTTATTTCAACATTCTAATACTGACACCGACCAAGTGCTGAAAAGCATGTATTGTTGACCATTTATTTATTAAACGTGTCACTGCAGCGAAATTGTGTTAAGCTGGTTCTGATAGTCAAAATAAAAACAAAATAAAATAAAAAAATAATAAACTAGAGATCCCAAAGTAATTCTAATTCAATCAGACTAGATAATTTCAACAACTTTCATATAGATTTAAATAAGTTTAACTTTAAAATCTGTTTCACATCAAAACCGAAAAACTCAATTTATTACACTTTAAGACAAGATTTTTGCTCCAATCATTAATAAAATCATGGGAAATAGGATAAACTACTAATTTTACTAATAAAATAGTATATTTATCTCAGATTTTTAAGAAAACCACAACTTTTATCTTCGTTCGGCCGAAAAACGAAATTTCGGTTGCATCTGTCAATTTCTTTTCGGTTTCCACATGAGGAACGAAAATTTTTTTCGCTCGTACTAAGCCTCACTTTTGTGTTTACATTTAAAATTATACATTAATTTCTAATATGGATATGGATTTCGAAGTAAAATTAAAATACATACAATTAAATAAAAATACATACAATATATGAGCTCTCATCATACAACTTTTATGGATAATTAAATGTTACTTCTATTTAACCGAAGAAAAGTTTCCGGTTTTTTATGTGAAAGCAAAATCGATTTTCCAGTTTCGATGTGAAAGCGCCTTAATTACTTGCATTGCACGGTTGCAATCGAATTAAATAAGGTAATTGTGGACCGACCAATAAAAAAAGAAAAAAAAATGTGTTTATTATATTTTCAGCGACAAGTTTTGACTCCATATAGGGAATAAATGTTTTAAATTGTTTATAAATTTTATATTGTGTTAATTTTGCAAAACCTACATCAAAACTTATTTTATTTTTTATTTGTAATTCTTAAGGTCACACTCCGAAATAGGAAAGTTATACAGGAATTATGGGATTATATTGCATTAATATATTTCATATAAAATTACATTATATTTATAATGTCAATCAACTCAATGATTTTATCCATCAGCATTGCGCCAGTGAACCTATTGCATCGACAAGAAATGCGTATATCAATATATTAATGCAATGTTAAGAATGTGGAAAATAATTGTGAAAACTTAATCATTTCATAAGAAAAAACCATCATTTTAAAAATAAAACTAGTTTATTTAACTTTAATCCTTACAATATTTTTCTACTTAAAATCAAATACTATTTCTCGAATAACTTTACTTTAAGATTAAACAATATATTAATAAAATTATCATCTTTGCTAGAAAACTCTTAGTAGTAAAATATTAAAAAGGGAAAACAATTTAAGTAAAATAAATCTCGTAATATCAACAAGTCAATATTTTTCATCTTAATGAGTTTCTTAAACAGCTTCTTCATTCACTACATAATTACAAGTCATTATCTATTTTGCATTGATTTCTTGCATTTCTAATTACTGTAGATAAATGTATTCAAGTCAAACCAAAGGATTGGAAATAAAAATTTACAAAAAAAAATCCTAATAAACATTTATAATAAAATTTGTCTAAAAGTGGGCTTTGAATTTCCATTTAAAAGTAAATTCTTGAAAGGCTGATCATAGACCCTGAGATAAATTTCTTGTCTTTTTCCTGAATATTGAAGATTTTCTTTTATGGGGATTTCTATATTCTAGAAAACTTTTAGTGGTATTAAATATTAAATTTGATTTTCTCGTTATACGTTGATAATTCTGGTGAAAATAAAAATTTCTTTAAAAGATACTTTTCTTTTGTGTAAATAGGAATGACACGTCTACTTAACAAAAGTGTTTTTAAAATCTTACAAAAGTTATTTTAAATAAGAATTTGAATAATTAAGATAGAAGCTTGTATTTTACAAAACAATATTATTTTACACTTAATCTCTAAATAATTTCCTTTGAAAACTTTATTTTGTAATAATTTAGTGACTGAGAGGTTGTTATTTCTCTCATACTTTTCTCATCTTCCACTTCAAAACTATACACTTAAATCTAACTATAAAAATTGCTTTTGATTTAATTTTTGGATGTTCCGTTCGGTACTTTCTGTAATGAGTTGTATTCCTCAAATAACTTTCGAATATCACTTAGTGATTTTTTAATATTTTCTGCGAAACGCGAGGCATTCTAAAAAAAAAAAGAGAAAATTAAGTAAGCCAGCAAAATTTCACAAACATTGAAGGGTAACATATTCTAACACTGGTTTCAGAGGCATAGTTAAAGGTGGAATTTTTCACATGATAAAAGTTTTAATCGCACGCCAGAATCTTTTCTGTGTTATGTACATAAAAAATGTCTCTACTTGTACTTACACCAAATTCAACATAAATTTAATTTGATTGCTTTGACACTGTAAAATATACTTTTTCTGTATATTAAATAAAATAATAATGCGTTTGCTAGTTAATTTTTTCTTTAGAATTTTTATGCATTATTGGAGACCGACTCAGAATAAAAGTATGTATTGCATCTGAAAATGATGCATTTACACTGCGCGGCGACAGTAACTTACGTAAGTTATTTCATTTTGACGGTTCCATACAAATCTTCTACGTACGTAAGTATCTTTCCGGTTTTTTTACCCACGTAAGTAAGTGTCATGACAATAGCAGTATTTGATACTGGAAAGTTTATTTCCAACTTAAAGTAAGATCGTTCTGCAAAAAATGAGATATAAATGTTGTTGCAGCCGCAATGACACACAAGTACATATCGCCATAAACACCAGTAAATCTAGAAAGCCTAGAGAATGCAGTTCTGACTTCACTTCAAATTTGGACAAAGAAAGGGTTGAAAGTAGAATATAGTATTGCAATAATTGAGATTAGTCATGAGGTATATAAAGAAGCAATGAAAGCAGGTAAATTGAATATAGGATGGGACAGATGCCAAATTTATGATGGAACATATGTAAAAAGATGCTTCAAGTGTTTAGGGTTTAACCATGAGTCCAAAGATTGCAAAAGTAAAGAGGTATGTGGCAATTGCTTGGGGGAACATATTACCAAGGGTTGTAAAAATAATATAATTACAAAATGCATAAATTGTACCAAGGCGAACGAAAAGTTAGGATTAATGTTGGATGTTAACCACAATACAATGAGTTGGAAGTGCCCGGCGTATCTACAGAAGTTAAAAGTCGAACAACGGAAGACAGGATTCTAGCAACTAAAGGAATTAAAATGTATTTATATGAATATTCAGGGACTCAGAGGTAATATGTATGAATTGGAACTATTGCTAAGTAGGAATAGCTATGATCTTATTTTGTTAAGTGAAGCACATACCGTTGAGGATATAGGAGATTCTGAAATTAGGATAAATGGCTATAGCGTTGTAAGGTGCGACTCAATATCAAAGCATACAGGAGGAGTTGCAATATATTTGCGTAACGGCTGGCAATACGAAATAATCAGTAAAAGAGCGATGGGGACTGACGCATGGTGGTTAGCATTACGTTGTATAGCGCAGGATAATCAATTCCTAATTACCGTCATATATAGGTCACCGAGTTCCACAAAGAGTCAGTTTTGTGAAGTATTTAATGAGTTAATGGAGGAATTAAATGAACAGAATGGAGAAATGATAATCTTACGCGACTTTAATATAAATTGGAAAGAAAATAGTACGTATAAACGACAAATTGAAAATATTATTCAAGATAATCGATGTAAACAAATAGTTGAGGAATATACTAGAATTACGAGAAATTCCGAAACATTGATTGACTGGGTGGTTACAAATATGAAAAATATAGAGGCGAAAGTAAAAAGTGATATAAATGTATCTGATCATGAGACACTGGAGATATTGATCAAATGTAAGAAGAAACAAACAGCAGAGCAGGACATAGAGATACTAAGGCAGGATAAGGAAATACTCAAGAAATATATTAATGATATTAAGTTACAGAATATTTTTGGAAAAGAGAACCTCGATGAAGTAACAAAGGAATTTGACGCCAGAATAAATGAGGCCATAGAAAATTCGTATACAAGGAAAAAATTTACTCCAAGAGCAGAGAATGACTGGTACACGGAAGAACTAATAAATATGAACAAATATAAAATTAAGCTATACATGAAAGCAAAATTATTAAACGATGAAAGTGCTTGGGAAAACTACAGAAGTGTCAGAAATATCTATAAAGCTAAAATTAAGCGAGCTAAAAGGAAATGTATAGAAGATAAGATCGACAAGGCGATAACACAAAAAGATATGTGGAAAGCAAATAAACAAACAGTTTTAAGAAAAGACAGGGATATAATTAAAGAAGTGAAGTTCAATGGCGGAAAAATCTCGGATAGTCAATAGATTGCGGAAAGCTTTAATAAATTCTTCATAGGCAGTATAAGGAATATAAACCAAACAATACCGTACAGGAAATATGAAAATGGCATAGAAGATAGGCAATGCGTTTTTAAGTTCAGCAAGGTTACGGAAAACGATTTAAAATCAACGTGTGAAGTAATTAACCAGAAACATGATTTCGGTGGAATGAATGCAAGAATAATTCGAGATAATTGGAATGTCATAGGAACAGTCCTTAAGTATATCGTTAATAAGTCGTTTGAAGAGGGTAGGTTTCCACAATCATGGAAAGAATCACTTATAGTACCAGTACCTAAAATAACAAATACAAAGAAGTGTGAGGAGTTTCGTCCAATAAACATGTTAAAAGTCTTCGAGAAGATTTTAGAGAAAACTGTTCAAATTCAGCTGGAAAAATATTTGGAAAGGAATAAAATAATAATCCCGGAACAGTCAGGGTTTCGAAAAAAGCATTCATGTGAGACGACAATTAATTTTATTATCAACTACTGGAAGGAAGAGATAGACCAAAAGAAAGCAATTGTAGCTCTTTTTCTAGACTTGAAACGAGCCTTTGAAACGGTGGACAGAAATATTCTGATTGAGAAATTGGATAAGTATGGAATTAAAGGGTGTGAATTGAATTGGTTTGTGGATTATCTCAGAAAAAGAACGCAGAGAACAAAGGCCAACGAAGCTCGCTCAACAACGATTGAAACTGAAATGGGGGTTCCACAGGGATCAGTCTTAGGAACACTATTATTCTTGCTTTATATAAACGACTTAAAGCAAGCGATAGTCCACTGAAGCTCGTGCTGCTTGCCGATGATACACTGATATTTTGTACTGGGGAAAACATAGATGATATCAAAAGAAAAATAGAAAGCGATCTGAACAAAGTTAAAGCATGGATATAGCAATCGGCTGAAATTAAATACTAGTAAATCAAAATGTATGATATTAAATAGCAAAGTAAATGTGTCGATCGCAATTGAGAATGAGCGAATTGAAGTAGTTGATGACATCAAATATTTAGGTATAATGTTGGACAATAAACTAAATTTCAATAAACACGTGGATTATGTATGTAAAAAGATTGGGAAAAAGATATCATATTTTAGACGAATGAGAAAATCAGTTTCACTAGCGAGTGCAATAAAAATCTACAATGTCACTATAAAACCTCATTTCGAATACTGCTCGACGGTACTTTTTCTATGCACACGTACAGCTGAGGACAGACATCAAAATAGGGCAATGAGGATAATCCCTGCAATGTAGTAGATATACATCAATTAGGTGGATGCTCTCAGCTCTTAAGTGGATGAATGTGACACAGAGAATTGATCTTAATGTGTTGAAATTTATATTTAGGATCAAGAACGGGGATCTGCCACCATATTTAAGAGAGAAAATAACACTGGTGACGGATGTGCAGCCATATAATCTAAGGAATGCAGATCTAAATATAAGATTACTTAGCTGCAATAGATCAGATACACAAAATTCATTAATATATAAGGGGTTTCAATTGTATAATAATTTGCCACTAGTGATAAAGGAAGAAAGAAATGTAAATGTATTTGTAAGACTTTGTATAGAATATATTCGAGCTATGTCATAGTAATTAGTTAAAAGGTAGTATAAATAATTGTATTGTTTTTGTGAAAAGTACGTTTTAGTGCTAATAAATTATTATTATTATTATTATTCACTGGTCGTAATTGTCGTAATTGTTCTAAAAGAGTAGCCGTAGAGAAAGCAATTATATTACTGTCACGTCGATTATTTACCATTAAATTAAAGTTTTGTGTAATTAATTGAAGTTTGTATTCTTTTGTCTTAATCTTACCCCGCTACTACATCGCCACATATTTTTGGTCCTTCGAGCCTGGATTGAGAAGAAAAGATAAACCAGCCACGGAATCGCTTTTATTCATTTCTCGCTGAAATTTTAACCAAGACATCGCGCATATCCAGGATATATATACGTCCTATATTTTTTGGTACTTATTACGTCAAATTTTGCTACCACGATGTCTGCAGTAAACAAACGTGACACCACAAAAAACGCTATAAAACGTTCATTAGCTGCAAGTAAGCAGGCTGCACGCACGCACGATCAAAGCAGCATTAAAGCTTACTTCAAGTTATTAAGCAATCAGTGGAATACCTTTCAACTAGTTCATGATCTAGTATTGGAATCCTGCGGACAAGCCACTAGTATATCAACGCAAGAAGATGAGTTTATTCAAGATGAAGACTGGTATAGGGGAGCATTAAGCAATTTTTACCGACTACTGTCAGTGTTTAAACTAAGTGAACAAGCAACACCAATAACAGCACATCCTTCGATGAACATTTCCGCAGCAGCAGCACCACGACCCGCATTTAAACTAGCGCCTATTACGCTACCTACATTCGATGGTGTGCCTTACGGATGGAAATCGTTTCATAACATATGTTTTACTAGTTCATAACAATGAGACACTAACAGGAAGTCAAAAGTTGCATGATTTACGCAATAGTTTGCAAGGTGAGCTACTTAATGTGATTTCATCATTCCCTATTACAGATGACAACTTCGATAAGGCCATGTCATCTTTGAAAAATCGATATGATGTCCTGAGAGTTGTTGACTCACATCCTAAGGTAAAAGATGAGTCCGCTAGACTGCCATCAAGGCACTGTTAGACACTGTTCTGACACATTTTCAGGCACTCAAAGCGCTTAACCGCCTCGCTGATCAATGGGATGATTGGCTAGTACACTTGACTGTCAACAAACTTGACTCTGAAAGTCGAAAACAATGGGAAATGTCTCTAACCACATCAACGGTACCACTGTTCGATGATCTCACGCAGTTCCCGGAGTAAACATGTCGCTCTCTATCAGTCTTAGAGTCACATACCGCACGAACGCAAGCATCTAAACTCAAAAGCTAAATACACTGGGATTCCCTCCATATTAGTTCAAAACGAAATGATAGCAAGGAAAGGCAATATAATTATGCACAAACATCTGGAAGCCGCTCGTTGATGCTGAAACGAACCGTATGTACATACTGCGGTGGAAATCATTTTATATACACGTATCAACAGTTTAAATCCCTAGCTTGTACAGATCTAATGCAGTAAAGTCTAAGAACCTATACCTCAACTGTTTGAGCAATGGTCATCAGTCTAGCTCTTGCCGCAGCCTACACTCGTGCCGCATTTGTGATCAACGTCATCACAAGGCTGAACCACAATAGAAGTAAACGTCCATACATTTACTTACGTAAAGCGAACGCGCCCTTTAATTTAACAGGCGTACACAAATTAACTTTAACTCGAGTGAGGGGAACTTTCGTTAAATTTAAAAGTCAAATTGCAGTCAGTAAAGGTGCGGTAAGAATCGCTCATTCCGTAAGAAAGTGAAGTGTCAAACAAATAAATTATTACTAAATGATTAAAAGTGCAATATAAAACTTAAAAATATATTCGCGGACACTCACTGCAGGCTTCACAGAGGAAGGTATGTAGTTGAATTACCTTTCAGACCAGAACTACCGCTTGGAAATTCACGCAAACCCAAATTACTGTGCAGCCATGGGATCTTCTCGTCATGTACTCATCGCTTTCTAAGCTAAAACGCATAGCCGCAGTTATATTACGATTTACATATAACTGCTAATGCCGAATCGCAAGTAATGTCAACATATGCCAAGGACGCATCAAGCATACAGAGCTCAACGATGCTTTCGAATTTTTTAGTAAGAAGCGTTCAAGCTCATCACTTCTCAGAAGACATCAACAATTTACAGGACAAAAAACCACTCTCAACTAGAAGTAAGCTTATCAAACTTCGCCCTTTTACGGATAGCAACGGGGTCCTCCGAGTTGGAGGACGACTCCGACAGGCTCCATTACGAACGGACGTCAAATATCCAATTCTATTAGCAGCTAAATCGACACTCGCTAAACTGGTCTGTACGGAAATTCACTCCATTACGCTTCACGCTGGATCTCAACTTATGCAAAATGTACTTCTAACACGCTTTTGTTTGAAGAATTCATCACGCTTCTGGCTGATATTGAAGCATGCGCAAACTCTCGCCCGTTATGTCAATTACTCAGCGAGACTGATGATTTACAGGTGCTCACGCCAGGACACCTTCTCATTGGGGAGCCGCTAAGGCACTTCCAGAACCTGACATGCTGCGTTTCAAGGGAACTTTGCTTAATCGATGGCAATCCCTGTTACAGATGCGACAGTACTTTTGGCAAAGGTGGAGCGGGGAGTACTTAGTCAGCCTCCAAAGACGTACCAAGTGGATTCAACCGGCTCGAGATTTTCAAGTTAAGGATTTGGTCATCATTCGCGACAAAAGATTTCCTCCAACAATATGGAAAATGGGGCATATTACTAAGGTACATCCTGGACAAGATGGAAAAGTTCGAGTCGCGACCGTAAGAACAGCTGAAGGCGAGCTTTCGCGGCCAATAGTGAAACCATGCTTGTTTCCACTCTCTGATTACCTCTCTTCACGATAAGTTTACTACTAGTAACATAAATTTTGCTCATTAACTTAGTAATAGTAATTTTGAACTAAATTCGCATTTACTCCAAGGCGGGCGGAATATTGCAGCCGCAATGACTCGCAAATACATATCGCCATTAAAACCAGTAAATCTAGAAAGCCTAGAGAATGCAGCTCTGACTTCACTTCACTGATCGTAATTGTTCTAAAAGAGTAGCCGTAGAGAAAACAATTACGTTACTGTCACGTCGCTTATTTACCATTAAATTAAAGTTTTGTGTAATTAATTGTATTCTTTTGTCTTAATCTTACCCTCGATACTACATCGCCACAAATGTCAATTAAAAAAAAATCATTAAATTTCGTATGGTGCCCTGTTCAAATTTGATTGTTAAAATGGTTTCTTCGCATCTACTTCTAGAACTGTTCCTCGGACAGTAAAAATGATTATAACTAGAGCTGAAAATGGGATCCGGGCTTGCTAATATTGCTAATATTCGGATATCTGGATACCCGGATCTGCAACTATCCGATTCCTGAAATCCGGATCTGTATCTTTACGATGCGGATCCAGACTAAGCAAAAAAGCTTCAAAATGTCTTTTAGATTGCATTGTTTCATTGGAAAAATGACATTTCCATGCAATTTATATTTTCCAAATGAAACAATGCAATCTGGACGAAATTTTGAACTTTTTTTGCTTAGTCTGGATCCGAATCCGAATAATAGGATTAGAATTATCTGCATACTAGGATTCGTATTATCCGGATTTAAGGAATCGAATCCTAATTATTCCGGATAGCAAATTACCTGGATACTTTTAGCTCTAATTATAACCAATTTGATAGCATTTAATATTCTGAAGAGCTTTTCAGTTCAATAAAAATATAGAGTATATGTATATATATAATATAAAGCTCTGAAAAATCCCAGCATAACAGTTCATTTACAAAAAGACAGAAGTTAACACTAACTTTTTCATCACTCGATAATACGGAAAAAAGATTTTCAAACGAGGTCAAATATCTATCTAGGGGTCACTATTGATAAAAAAAATTATTTGGAATGAACGGAATAATACAAATGTTTTTACATGAATATTATAGCACCCGGAATTGATCATAATAAAAAAGGAAGAAAGACCTAAAAATTGTTGTACGTTTCATTTGCACTACATGAATTACATAAAGTTCATTTAATACTTTTAGTTGTTCCTTTCCCCACACCTTTCATAACAACAATCAATGAATTAATGTGTTAAGTACTCTTTACTTTTTTCTCCAAAAAAATGGTTTCTTTAATGTGATATAAATTTATCACTCTATAATACATATTGTTGGATTGATATGGTGATTGGT
Source organism: Dioctria rufipes (assembly GCA_963924295.1). Classification (NCBI taxonomy): domain Eukaryota; kingdom Metazoa; phylum Arthropoda; class Insecta; order Diptera; family Asilidae; genus Dioctria; species Dioctria rufipes. The sequence continues at coordinate 235,135,945 of OZ002740.1, forward strand.
TAACAAAAAAACACAGAACTTTTTGATATTGATCATAAAATTCTTAGGGATTTCACGCAAATATTTCTTCTTCTTTTTCAGGCATTGAGCTTAAGCAACGTATAAGGAGAAAAATAAGCACTACTAATACTGGCTATGTTACAGCTTCCGGGAGATATAAGCATAAAAAGAAGGATTTTAATAATGAAGTTTTTTTTTATTTATTTTTCGTACTGGGCACAGAGGCCACGGTGTTTTTTTAAAGAGCTGACCTGATTTGTGTTTCCACTCACGGGAACCTTCCTATTATCTTGAAAATGTGCAGATCTAGTGAGAGGTGTTCCATTTTATAAAGCTAGTAGTTGCATCAGCAGACGTAGAAAAGTCACCGCTGGTATAGGTTAGTTGTATCAGTTCAATAATCAACTATGTGCCTTTTGCCAGTCTGCACCCTTTGAAGTGATTTGAGATCAGAAATTATTAAGCATTCCCCTCAACTGCATGAGGGTACTATTTTCAGCGATATCAAAATACCCTCGCCAGAAGTCCAGAAAGGCAAGTGTTTACGTGTTTTTCTTGCAGAGTTTTACGGCTTGAACACAATGTCGTACTGTATCATCACTGCAGGTATAGTGAACTTGGAACAAAATATTTATAGTATAGATGCCAGGTAAGAGTAGATTGATTAAAGTCAACTACTGCTGACCTATATAAGCACGGATAACCAAACTTTAGCCAACATCAATTAATGAACTATCTACAAGCAAAAAACATAATTAACGGAGCAAGCATAGAATTAACTAAACTTCGAATATGTTTTCATCGGAAAACCTATGACCTCGTAAAAATCATTAGCTGAAAATGTCAAACTATTTTCCTGACTGTTCGAACGAAGAGTTCAATTAAATAGAAACTCTTTTCACCTACATACTTAACACATTCATGTTAGAAGATTTGTTCTCCAATGTATAATTCATTTTAATATTAATTATTACTTACCGTTGTTTTACAACTATTCTTCGCTGATATGTGGAAGAAAATTAAATCTTCTCCTGCTATAATATATGATACACCGTAACCATCATCTGCTACGGGTCCAAATCCACCCCCTGCGCTAATACAGTTTGGATATTTCTTTAAATCCATTTTAGGGGTTTGGCCATGAGGTGTTTGACTAGTAGATAACCGCCAAGGTTCACTCAGTACTTCATTGAGAAATGGTGATTCCACTTCCAAATATTTTGAAACAACATACAAACAAAAGAGATGTCGATCTATTCCTTTGCCGCACATTGCATCCTGAATCATCAATTGATGTCGATTACAAGCTTTCTGGAGTAATTCAACACGCTCATTAGCCTAATAATAAAATTATTAAAGAATAGTAATAATTTATAAAACATTTGGGGCTCATACTGATATGTTGGGATTATCCATTGATTTTACCCAAGTTGTTGATTCTATTGTACAAGGCCGGACTGTTTCTGTTCTCCCTTCTCGGAATAATCTAGTCATTGAAGCTTCATAAGTTAAAGAAAATTTATTGGCATCTCTGTAATATGCTAACTGAAGAGCCATTTGGATATAAGCATCTGGCGATAGACGACATTTCTTCATAAAACCTTTTCCATAGAGATTGAAAACTAAGATTTTCAGATCAACGTCCTGTAATTAAATAAGTTTTTTTTATTACATACATAGAAATAATTTGAGAGAATGAATATGTACTTACGTTGAGCAATTTAGTTGCATCCATATTGGCTTCTTCAATCTGTGGAAGGCAAGGGCTTAGATCCCATGTTAATTTCATAGGCATTGGTGGTGTAAATTCTGGTGTTCCTTTTGTATTGCCATCCGCATCATATCTGTAGTGAAACAGGCAAATGAATACAAAGTTATTTTTTCTTCGCCACTTTTATACAGTGAGAAGTTATTTGAAGTATGTACATAATTCCTTGATGAAATAGTGATATGAAATGCATATTAAAAACGATTCGTTGATGCGGTAATAATAAAATAAAAAAAAATACTATAATCATTCTGTATAGAAATATATAGTGAACGCAAGAATGGAAATCGCTGGAGACGCTACGGCGCTATACTATATCTGAGATTCAAATCTATTCACTATCTATGTCCCCAGCTAGCTGGCATGCCACAGCGTCGCTACTTTATTATTGTATGTTCTGCTCGGTTTCTCCATTCCATTATGATTTTTTGATGATGTCTCAACGTAAAATCACGAAATTTCTAACCCTTCTAGTGGTGGACGGGTGGGCGTGGTTGGGGAAAATAAAAAAATATGTGAGATATTTTCGTGTTCCTTACAATCTCTGAAAGCTTCTTCGTAATCACAGATGGTCGGGTCCAAAATGAGCCCAAAGTGATTGTTTTCGTGTGGAATGGCTGCATATGTGCCTTATCTACGTAAATGTATATTTTCTTCTCATGTGCAAATTCCAATAGAAAAGAGACCCTTAATTTGGTCTTCATTCGTGCAGTACACAGCCTCAAAAGTTTCATCCCTCCTAAGAGGAGAGGAGGTTCCCTTCTAAGAAAACACATATTCACTTCTCTACTTTTCTTAGCACATAAGTAATGCACAATGAATAGCTAAATTAGTCATTACCGCCTGTCCGTCTCGCCCACTAAACGTATTCTATGCAAAGTAAGTGATGGATGAAGCCACTCCACAAACAATAAGCAGCGCCTATGGTACGGGAAGACAACAACGAACGAGAAAAATCTGCAATAAACAGCGATGCAATGCGCTAACCATTGAATTTATCATCACATTTAATATAAACAGGGAATTCCTTCATTCGGTACATCTATTCAGTTGTAAAGTCATTGCTTCTACGTTCACTATATACTTCTATACACTATGCTATAATCTTAAAATATGTCAATTCAATATTTAAGAAAAAAAACCAGCAAAAACGCATTATGATTGTAAATTTTCATTCATATTAGGTAGGTCTCCTGACAGAATTCATCTAGAACATTGAAGATCCAATTACAGCATTGTAGCAAGAAATAAACCCATTTTCTGCATCTGCCCTATAGCCTACGAGCAATTTAAGAATGTTAAAAAAGAAGAATAATTATGTAAATTTAGCATTAAAAAAGATCAGAAATAATCAGATGTTTACATTTCCTTTTGTTATTCGTTTGTAGAATAATGCCAACTAGGCATCAATGCAACTACAGTATCCTGCAACTTGAGTTTAGAGTAGTCATATTTAGCCAGTAGCTCTAATGCGTTAAATGTACTCGCAGCCTAAGAAACTTGTTGTGCTCTCAACTACTCGGGAAAATTGCTGAAGTAGTTAGGTGTAGTAGGTTCCTCTAAGATACAAACCTTAAGCACAAACAGAAAAGTATAGAGTTATAGAAAACAAAAATGCAGTAATTTTGGTATTACATTCCTTTGATAATTTAAATGAAGTTTACAGAAGTATACCAAACTGTTTTCGCTCTAAACTATTAGTACGGTAATATTTTCATTCAATTTACTTCTTATTAAATAAGGTAATTCCAAACTCTTGGAATGAAATAAGTTGAAATTCCTCTTCTTGAAAGACATTGAAGTATTTCGAAGTACGTTGATTTTTGAATTAGTAACTCTTTGGTTTTTCATATCAAACTTCAGAAAAGAGCCATTTCTTAAAAATATATTTTTTTTTTAAATTGAGCAATTTTAAGAAATACAGTAAAAATAATTAGATATTCTACAATCATGTGATCCTGCAGATATGAATGTTAAGTTTAGTAGTACATAATATTTTTTTAAATTTTGGAACTCCAGTTTGACAACAGAGCTTTCATATCATCTCACTTCCTCCAATGTATTAATATCCTTCGCTTGCAAAATTACCTTCATGTATACGGATTTTACAGGTATCACCCTTTCAATTCCCATTTCGAATTATATGGGATGCTGTTGATTCCTGGGGTGTGAGTTAGTTCTATGTGATTAGTATGAACCAGCATTTTTTCCTTAAATTTCGGCCAACGCGGCCCATTGTGTGAAAACACCGCTCACCGAAACCTTCCTGTCCTCTTATAATAAAGCTCATTAGACCCAGGTGAGGTAAGATTTTCAGCTGATCTACAGAGAAGATGACATACAAAAGAGTACCTATCTGCTCGGTAAGCTAACAAGTGTTCAGTTGCCTCATATTCTACACTCCTTCCACGCAGGATAGACTCAGGGCTGTTAACAACTCCCATCTTTATTAGATTAGCGTGAATCGGGTTGCGGCCAATGAAGATTCCAACCACAGTCCTGCATTAATTTTCTTCCGAACCCCAAGAAAATTCCGTGTACTTCATATTTGGCCCATCAAACGAGAATTTCGTACACCTGCAAGTGCTCAAATTGGCTCATTACTGTCGATGCCTCGCATGAACATCCGCTTTGATAAAAGACGCGATCATTGATGTGGGCAGAATAATACTTGCATTTAATATAATCTGTAGACATGTGCTCATGAACACTTGGATCTTATTCATGTTCGCACTTATGAAAAGTAATTTTTTTCGCTTATATACAATAAAATTGACCTTAAACAGGCGGTGAAAATTTAGTTTTATACCTTTTGCAAGGAAGGAATTTTCCAACTGCCCAAAGCAGGTCATTCTTGCTTCTTCGTAGCCTTTTACATATATCTCCTTAACTTGAAGCATTGATACTTCCAACACAGTTTAATTCTTTCTTTATTATCACTTTGGTACATACATATGTACATACAAACTTGTTAATATGGAGATGCTCGGGCTAGGACCAGATTGATGAAGAAATCCTAAGAAAATTATTTAGCCATACTTCACGAAGGGAAGGAAACAACATGGCCCAACAATCCCTATGGACCATGGTAGTGCTGAGCATGAAACACATGTAAGCAGAAACTGCAAGTACTGGGACAACCTGAGGCAACCTGATATCTGGCGTGTAGAACAGAATCACTGGAGAGAAACAATTTTCGCCGAATGTCCCATAAAGAACTGATGGGAGATAGGTGATGAATATGATTGAATTCAATTCCAATCTAGTGCGTGAAACTATGTCTGTAACTCCACAAAATCCAGGCTAGTACTTAGGTAATTTGAATTCAATCACTTTCTCTGGTCACATAATCTTTAAAAGTAGTTAACTTTGTACAATTATTAATAAAGTTGTTTCAATATATATATATATAAGTACATCACTCGCGCAGTTGCATTTGAATTGCAAACGTAAGGTAAACATGTTTAAGTGCGGTTTTTGCTGGAATTTTTCCAATTTAGAACAAAATCAAGAGCACAAACGATTATGCTCAAGTTTAATATTAGATATTCTTCTCGCGCAATAATTTAAGCATATATATTTTTAGTTTTGATGAAATCTTTGTTTTTAATTTTTACAAAATAAAAGCTAAAATTCAAATGAATTTTTTTCATGTCATGTACATACATACATACTATATACTCTACTTCAAATACCGAAAATGTTAGTAGCATACTAATTTAAAAGCGAAGCAAAAAGAATATTTAATCTAGAAGTGTATTGTTAATATTTTGTGTAATAAAAAAACATTAAGTTAAAATAAAAAAGCCCCGAAATCCGAATTTACCCATTTATATCATCACCAAAGGTATGTTCCCAGGCGTGACCCATCACCGGAGCATCCGCCCTATAAGTGTTAAAATTAAAAATAAAATAAAGCGTTAAAAAATGAAATCGGAAAAAAGGTAAAGAGAACAGAAGATACTAATACCACAAACTTATAAAATTATTATATGTATGTGCATGTGTGTAGAGTTTCGGGTATTGTATACTGTGAAACCATAAACTTTTTTAGTTAAAAATAAATAAGGAAAATGCATACAGCAGTACTGTATAGTTATATAAGTAAATTTCTATATACAGAAAAAGAAAATTTTAAAGAAAAAGAAACGAGATAGAAACGAGACCCCTGTATTTATTGGATTATTTCAAAAATTACCCCTCGATTATGCGCTCGTCCATCACGTACGACTCCCAGATGTGTGACAATACTGCTGCATCTCCCCTTTTTAATTCAAAGTTAATTTTTATTTTTATTTCCAACTAAAATTTATATTTTTGAGTTTGTTCAGTTTTAAAAGTAACCAATAATACGAAGTTGTTACTCACTAAAAACTGTTGAAAGTAGTTTTTTATGGAATCCTTTAATAATTGCGGTATTACTACATATTTATATACATACTATATTTTGAAATGTGTTTTTATTAATATTTTATTGCTTAGCTTATTCCCTTTTTATTAATTCTTAAATAAATGATGATAAAATAGAACAGGCTAGTTAATCATAGATAAGTATAGTCATATAAAAGCCTCATGCATGAGGGAAAAAAGTTCTTATGTACAATAAAAACTTGATAAGCTATGCAATATCCTAAATTTCATTTATCTACATTCGTTTGGCATTGACACCAGGATAGATACAGTCCCCAGAGACCCTCAGCATAACACTTATGTTGTAGTGAAAGCTCTGAGTGTGACATCACTGCGCTCCTTCAGCAAGCCTAGAGCATACTTACAACGTAGTCCGTCTCAATGTCAAGGCTCTTCCTGGTTCGTTTTAGTAGGAAAAGAATGATATACGGACAAGACTAGTAGAACCTAGTCACTTAGAGACAACTATGCAACAACACATCTACACCAGTCATTATCATGAAGAAAGCCCAAATGTAATTCTGGGCCTGTCGCAGAAGGTGCGGAGTAATATGAGGCCTAAAATCCAGGAACATGAATTGGATTTATACGACTGTCACATATGATGGCATAAAGCTCAATATGGTTAAAGCCAAATTGAACAATATATAGAGAGGACTAAATAAGCATCAATAAAGTCATAGGAATAGCATCGTCAATAGCACTCCCAAAATAAAGATAAGCTAAGAGAAAAGAGAAGGTCTGATAAGGGAGAACCTGATTGATGTGCAGTGATCACGGAATATTGCATCTTTAACAGGCACCTGCAATGTGTACGAAACGAACTCCATTAACGGGTAATGTACAAGAACAAGCTGCATGAACGAAGAGAAAGCGGAGAACATTTAACCTCTATTTGTGAATGTACCCAACTGCCAAAAGAAGAAAACATACACTAAGTCGCTCTTTCTTCAGTAATATTTGAAAAAGCAGACAAATAATTGGGAGACTGAATACGCAACAAATAAGACGTTTCGTATCAGCAGGAACCAATACTTATCAGTTCCTGCCTGCCGCCTGAAAGCAAATACCAAGCTGACCACATTTATGATCTCAGTTAAAGATCTGAGTATGAATTATAAGTGGCGAAATACTACATATTTACTTAGGCGTTTAGCCAGTTACGCTTTGGGCGGGACCATCCGAGTTCAAGAGAAAATTCAAAGATTTTTTCGAAAAATGTGATCAATTTTAAAAAAAATGAAATTGATTATATAGCGTTCTTCCTGTCCGACGAAACGTTTTAGAAATAAATGCGAAAAACCACTTAACAATCAAACTTGCACAGAGGGGTGACTATACAAAAAGACATACGGGCATTCATCTAGGGTATCGTAAGAATTGGTCTAATACATATTCAGTGTATGTAGCACTATTATAGCAATTGTTACATCTCGATTCACTTACAGACTGTGAGTACCGAATCCATTTTGCTCTATTTAATTTCTATGCGTTACAAACGAGAATGACAAGTTCAGTATACCTATTGGATTTATCCACTCTCAAGAAAAATTCAAACTTTGCATCCTTATATACACAGAGCTCATCGCGCACACGCACACTCATTTTCGTTTATTTCCCTTTCCGATATTTTCTAATGTACTAAGAACGTCACCCTAACTGGCTGGCTTTACTGCTACTACGATATACATAATGATGCCATCACATAAAAGCACAACCAGCCAAACTATGGTGAAACTTTAAACACAAATAATATGTAATCATAAATCAAATATATTTCGAATCTGTGCTTTCAGCACACGGCTGACGGATGTGCATATATATGAAAAAAAATCTATGACCTATACACAAACTGAGGTTCATTTTACGTTTTTTGTACTTTTTTTAAAGCACATATTGCAAGTTGTATCTTTTAAGATGCAAGATGTACTATGTATGACCTTCTCAAAAGTAATCAGCGTAGTTTTTTTGTTTGTTCTTACAAGCGAGTTTTTTTGTGTTATATTGACTGTGCACTTTTAAGTTGCAAAAGCAATATCCAATTAATGAAAATTTTTTAGAAACATTAGTTTCCTTTCTTAAGGGCTTCGAGAGAAGTGAGTAATGCTGGTGAGAAAACAGAGAAATTTTCTATTAGAATATCCTCCTGAAAGAAAGAATGCCTCAGCCTTAGTGAGTCCAAGCCACTTTGGCATCCAATTACCAAGCCCAGAAAATTATCTTTGGCAAGATCCACTCTAGCCTTTCCTTATCCCAAGCATGTTTGGTGTCCACGTCAATGACCAAAGGGCCACAGTTTGAGTAAAATTTCAAGAACATGAAATCGGTGATACCCTGCAAGCTACCCTTTACAAATCCGCCAGATTTTGGTTTGGGACCATAAGCCAGTACATGCAAGAGGCATAGCAAAGAGCATGAACTTTAATATCGATGTTTACATCCAATGCAGCACATGTGTTTCTATACCCCAGGAGCATCCAACGATTCTTCTCCATTGGGCCGAGATCTTATTAGCTTTAAGTATAGAGCCGTAGAGTTTCTCATTCCCCTTAAATTTATTATTAATAAAAACACATTCCAAAAAGGGAAATATGAAAGTAACATCAAAAACAACACTAGGGTTATAGTACTTACCAGGTATGCTCTGCATTGAATCCAACTCTTCCATTTGTGCCTACACAAACGGTAAAATTTTTATCAAACCATCTATTATGTCCATTTCCATGTAGTAAAATTCTGCCAAAATGATCAAGTTTTCCTGGCTGTTCCATATCAAATTCATAAGGTTCTTCGTCAAGTGATAAGACGAAGGCCGCACTTTCTACGGTTGATAGTGAGGTTCGATTTAAACCACGTGAAAAATGATTATTTCGTACTTCAGCCCATTTTGTTCGATTCCATGCTGTTAAAGCAGCTAAATGTTCTTCACCAGGTACTGGCTTTGCTTGCGATTTAAGAATTTCTTCAATCTGTCTACAATGAAATAGATAATTACTTTCATAAATGTAAAGTATGATTAATTTGTTATTTATAAGTTTCTATTTTTCAATTCAGTAAGACATGGTGGTCTTTTAAGTTTAATAATCCGAATTGCAAAGCCTTTCTATTTCAATATTCATCGTGTGCTATTTGAATAAGATGAAGCATTTATTAGATATTGCTTCCATGGAATTCTTTATCAAAATGGAGTCAATAACAATTAAGTAGGTAGTCATTACTGTCTGATTATTTATTGGATTTTAAGGTATTATAGACAAGGAGCTCTTATAACAAAATAATAAAATCAAAAATGTTTACATGCCGTTTTCCTTAGTTAATCAAGATTTGACTTCAGTGTTTTTAGAAAAATGAGGATTTGCCTGTAGGATTTTGGACCTATAATATGTACCTAATAGGTATATAGAAAAGCTCTACTTGTTTTCATGATGCTAAATCCAAGAAAAAAGTAAGAAGTACAATAAAAGAAGTGCTTTTTATGGTCAAAATGCCTTGCGATGTAGACAATAAAATGGAAACAATTAGATCCACTTCATTTGTAAACAAATCACACAAGAATTAAAAGAAAAAAAAACTTAAACAAAACGCATCTTTTTGATTTCTGCCCAGAGTTTTCCAGTTTCATGATTTTCTACATTAACCGTCCTTCTACATGGAGCTCTTCATCTTTCTACACTTCTTTCCGTTTTCATTTCATTTCATTCTGATGCCTGACAAAATTGTTTGTGTAAGCTTTCTAAGAATGTGTCCTATCAATTTCCATTTTCTCGTTTTATCTGGACTGCTATTGGTTTTTGGTATATGATTGATCAGAGTTCCATATAATCCTCAGTCATCCATTACATTATTGATTAACGGCTGGTGTACTCTTTCTAAAATTTGTTTTTTATTAAATTTTTCATACATTTACAAGTTCTGACAGTCTCTATTAGATTTTGATTGAAAGTACTCATACGCGATTGGGTTTCCCATCATATTTTCTCTTATTCAAGGTTATGTAACATTGTAAACTGGAATGTCTATGTTTGGTTTATAGACGTTCCAGAGTGTCTTTTCCCACATAACAATAATAATTGAGTATTTCAATTACGTACATCAAATCAAGCATTGTATCTACATTATAAATAGTTGGTTATTAAGCTTGGTGTTCCTGACCACCCTATTATAACAGATTAATTTAATTGTACAAATACTGCAATTACTTACATTTGAATCTCACAAGGCCTCAATAGTCGTCCTTTATAGTAAATGATAACTTTGTAATAACATCCTTTATGCAATACGACGATATGATTAGAATCCTTATAATGCATAATTCTATCAGTTTCAAGACCTGGAACTCGAACCGTATTAAAGGCTCGTTCATATTGCCAAGAGCATAATGGTATCATGCCTTGAACCATTATCTATTTATGGGAATAAAAAAAAAATAAACACAAGATATCTTCGATTGTAAAGCTCATGTCAACAAAATTAACTAAAACTTACTGGTTCTAGTTCTTGCCGTTCGATTGCTCGTCTGAAAATTAAAAGCAAGTAAGTAACATTGGCGGCTCTGGCTGCTTGATTATGAGTTAAATGCATAAATATAGCATCAGTTCCATAAAAATTGCTGTTTACCATTAGTGGGCTCCGACCACGCAGGTAGACATATTCTTCCCACCAATCAGAAACATAATTCGATGACCACCAACTCTTTAGGATAAGATACCGCTGAAGCTTTTTACCAATCGTACTTTCAAATTCCTTTGCCAAATTTTCCATGCGATTAAAATTATCATCATCCAATAGTGGACGTACTGAACGTAAATATCTTTGCATAGTTTCATAAACACTAGGAAGTGGAAGTCGCGGCAAAGATCCTTGAAAACTGTACAATCCAGGTTTATTCCAACTGGACAAAACTTTCACTAGAACACCCCAAACATTAGTAATAAGTGAACCCCTACTTCCAGGAACTCGTGATTCATACATCCATCCTTTGTACATTAAAAGCAATTTAAGAGTATATCTCATGGTATAGCAAATTGAAAGCCAAACCGTTAGACCCGACATGAAACATGCTGTTATCTGCCAATTTGTTGTTTGACTGTGAATTAGAAAAAATATATATTAAATTCATTGAAATACAATATATTGTAGAAATCATTACCCTGGAAGGTGTGGTAAGATTCTATTAACTAAATTAAAAGGAACTCTATTGTCTGTAAAATGTAAGCCAGCAGCTACAGCTGTAATTAACCAAAGGCTTTGAATATGGGCTGGGTACACTCCATTACGAATTCCATTCTAACAAAAAAAGAAATAGATTAGACATTAACGTTAAACATGTTATAAATTGTAATCTTAACTTACTCTCGCTCTTGCAAGGCGTTTTTTCCATGAACGAACACCTGATTGCCAAACAAGATTCAAAACTTCTTGATCGTAGTTTATATCCCATCCTTCGTGTGTGATCGAAAATTGAAAGGCAACAGCGGAATGGGCTTCGGCCATATTAAGCGCTTCCTAAAGCTGACCAACTAAAAAAAAATTATTTTCAATATAAATCATTTTTTGAATAATTTATGTGGACATGTAAACCGAACACACCGCTTGTGTCAGGGTTGCCACTCAAAATATACAAAGTGTAAAAATAGGGACCAAAAAATTCAATTATGGCTAGTTGATTTTAATTCTTTATTCTTAAGTTGTAAGTAAGTAAGCCTTTGTCAATATTCATAAAATAAACGACTATCTCTTTGCAGGTTATTTAAATCCATGATCCCAATTTACTTATAATAATACATTTATATTTCTTTAAATATATTAAAGTATAAAAAGTCTTTCTTAAATAGAAGCAGTTTAGTTTAGGTTTAGAGCTAATAGCTCTTAAAGGGCTTCAGATAGCACATTGGGTGTAATAGGTCATATTAAAGAGGAGAGTCTACAGTTTACATAACTTATAAAAAAAAGTTCTTTTTGCAAAAATAATGGAAGTTAAATTAAAAAAAAAAATGTAAGAAAATCCGAAATTTTGAGTTTAGACAACCATAATTCTTGAGGGGCTATGGGGCTGATTGAGCAGTCGTTCGAAAGGCCGTGGAGTTCTGCATACAGTGAGCTCCTAACTGTGACCATGCACCCTGTAGTTTTAAGATACAGGATGTTTTGTGAAAAACTAGATTTTTTTCTTAATCAGCCTGAAACTCCCAAACAGTTTATATGCCCCCCCCCCCTGCCGTACAATTTTTTGTTCATCTCTCTGAGTACTATCACCTCCCGTCTACTGACCTCCAAGTGGGAAATACCCTGTATATGCATGTCAGTGGGATTTACCGAATTTACCGCAATAGTTTTTGGGACTATTTGTATTGTTAAATTTTAGTTATAACGCGAAGGAAGTGTTTTTTACAAGGCTGTTTTGGTTGGAAATACCGCTGAATCGTTACAGTTCAGTGGAAAAGTATACTCTCACGGAAAGAGACAGGAACATGCAAGTGGTACCATTTGTTTTCATGCATTTTTGGTTCAACGAGCAGTCCATTTATATACATGTCAGTGGCCCAAATCCACCCAAGAAAAAACTCAGGGTAACTGTGTAAAAACTGTCAAACAAATTAAAATTTGAAATCGAAGTTTAAATTGTCAAAGGAAAAATAGAAAAGGCGGCAGAATTTGAAAATGATGTGCACTGTTCGCCCAGGTCGTATAAAAATCTACAAAATAGTAATTAATATGAATAGATATGTTATGTTTGGCATTTTATTTTCAAATTAAAGTTGTTGGCTTGCCAGTTAGTAGTTGTCACTTTCGCTTTCTGTCCAGGAACACACAAAAGCTGTTCATGTACTTTCCAAATTTGATAGCTTCCCCTCCTGCACATTTTCACACAAAAAAGCCCAAGAACGAAAACACCCGAGAAGTATGTGAACAGACTTAATATTAGGGTAGTAAGCATATCAGTACCAAACATTATGAAACAAAGAACAGCTAACTGAAAACGAATTATTGCTTTTTGATTGACAGATCAATGATTAATTGTCACTTTTTACTGTTGCATTATATTCGTATTAAAGCTCGGTATTGAGTTCATTTAGCGGGATAAATATTTAGCAGCAAGCGAACAGGACCTCTTTTACGTATAAAATTTTGCTAAAATTGTTCATTGTTGTGAAATATAGGTGGCTGCTTTTGATAATCAATTGTAGTGCATTTGTTATTTTATTTCGTGTTCTTTTGGATTCCTATAGCAATTACCCAATCTCAAAATAGTAAGGAAAATTATATTTATACTTACTTTTTTAATTTATTCTCAAAAGAATTGTTTAAATGAAGACGGATTTTTTTAGCAGAAAAAAATAATAAAAATACACTGCCACTCTTGAATTCAACTTCATTCAACTTCAAACGAAAATTTTTTTTAGCGTGGAAAAAGGTATTGAGCGTTTTTTTTTTATATTGGCAGCACTTGTAGTTAGTGACATATCTACTATAATACAAGATTTTTTATAAAAATAAATAATAATAATGTTATAAAAATAAATAAGGAAAGAACTATGAAATTTAAAAAAGGATTCATATTTACAATAGAATTTTTTGCTCTCTATTGGTATTACTGACGGACTGCTTAAATGCTCAGAGATCTACCTACGATTTGTTTGTCAGAGTACCCTGAAAGTAAATAAAGTCACAAAAAATCGGCGTTCAAAGCGTTGCTAGTGCTCTGAGAAGAATAAAGATACACGCCTAAATAAGATTGTGTAAATTACTGCCATCTACTTGTAAAAAAACCAAACAAACTTTTCGCTGATAAAACACAATACCACTTTCCCAGCTATTTGGCTAAATATTTCGCAACTAAATTTCACCGCTAAATTTCTATATAAAATTTATCCGCTAAATGAACACAATACCAGGCTTATGCCGTAGACACACAGCACTCTTTGCACAATAATGATTCATTAGGAAAATGCAAAAACCTTAGAATATATAGCAAACAGGAATGGTGATAAGCCAGATTTTGCGTAATGAATTTCTGCACTAAATCAACTTCAAAGATAAAAAGTTTTGGAAGAATTTGATTCGGTACTTTTGTTAATTTCACAAAAGAATTTTAAATTGACTAAATCTGCTCACAAAACAAAAGCACATTTGACAACTTGTCACTCAGCTTTGACAAATATTCCTTCCTTCATCTCACTTACTACTATGTATGTATAATGTCCTGCTCTTGACAAATTACGCTCCTGTACACGAATTATACACGATTCAACCATTCCTGTTTGCTATAATATTCTAAGGCGAAAACCACTGACATATAATAAGAATGGACTACTGAGCGTTCTGCTTCAAAAATGGCACAAATATTGAACAGGCTGTGAAATCCCTTTATTTCGTACAATTGCACACCAATTCATAATTTATTATTATTTGTCGATTAGCAACACTAAAGATGTTGAAAAAGAGTATTACATTACATAAAAATTATTTAGGAAGTTAAAATTGTTTTAATTAACACATAAATTAATTTTTAATGTTACTGAAAACTTCTTAAACAATTTTCATTTAATGCAATACTATTTTACAAAATCTTTAGTGTTTCCAATCGACAAATAATAAGTAATTATAAATCGGTGTGCAATTGTACGAAATAAACGGTTTTCACAGCCTGTTCAATATTTGTGCCATTTTTGAAGCAAGAACGCTCAGTCCATTCTTATTTTATGTCAGTGAGTGCAATACTGAAAATGCTCGATGGGACAATTTTTATAGCAGAAGTGCAACACGAGGTTTGCACTGACTTCCCCTTCTTTGCACTGGATATTTTGTCGGTGTTACAAATACATACTTAAGTTGAATTGCTGTGTCAAAGTATACTGTCGCGATTATTTGTGAAATTTTGGAGTTAAATGAATTAAAACATTTTATTTGGGTAATTAGCATAAAGTTAAGATGAAATTTGTTTCTATATATCAATAAAGAACATTAATTACGTTTGTAGCTCCGTGTGCCCACAAATACAAGGAATATGACAGAAATATGTTCGATGGACTTCAGTGCTCCCAGTTCTCCGCTGCCAGAAAAAGTGCAACACTGTCAAACAAGTTTTGACATGCTTATGACACTGAAGAGAAATGGATCAAATCGCTATAAACTTAGATTATATTTATTTTATTTTTCAATTTAACGATTTGGAAATGAAAAAAAAACATTATAATTATTACAATATTTTGATAATATAGTTTAATAATTAACCAGTGAAAAACGCTAATAATTTCCTAAGGGTATGCAAGTTTCTTGTGCGAACAAAATAAGACTAAAGAAATAATCCAAAATACTCGTCAATTGTTACATTTTAAAAATACGAATTTCAGATTTTAAATTCCTTAGTAAGTAATCTTTTATTAGTACACTAATTAGCTCGGAGATATTAATTCATTACTATTATATAGATAATAAAAACTAAAACTGTAACTATAATTTAAGTCTAAATTATATAGAGGACAAAGGATGAATGATGTAAAGAAAAGTAAAAATTCAGACGCACAATATTCCCCCCCGATTAATTCTTTATTATATTGCTTGACTTGTTTCTGATAATTCGATCCAAAGTATTTACTTACGACATTCCATCGAAAGTATAAATTAAGAAGTGTAGCTGTTACCTTTATACTAACATTACATTGAGAAGATTGTTTAGTGCCATTCAAGTTGTTGCGTAAAATAATGTGAACACATAATCCCGCTGAACCATACCTTTCAAAATCGATTCCACTGTTAAACTCTGAAGAGATTTCGTTGTCATTAAGAGTATTATTTGATTAATAATGCAGATTGCAGGGTTGGCAAATCCTAATAAAACTGTTATTAATACGTGCTGTAAATTCAGTGAATTATTGTTTTTTGTTATATTATTAAGCCAAGCGTAGGAGATATGTACACTAAGATGCATAGCACAGTATGGCAGGAAAGAGATGGGGAAAGCATTAGTGGATAGGAGGAAACTTTCACAGATTGTAAGCCCGACGAAAATCAGAAGGCGGTAGGCTATTCCACATTCACACACTTCGGGATAAAAAGGCATCAGGGAATATACTATACGGCCAAAAGTATTTTTAAGGGTGAAAAAAGGTGCGCGACTTACCGCACGAGTATTGCTTGCAGGAATTAATCTACATAAGATCAGACTAAATATTTTATCGGAACATTGGCCATGCATGTAGCGTTAAAGGAGCGAAAGGCATTTAAAATTGCAGCAGTCCCCGAGTGAGTCGATATGAAAAGTAATTGTCATATCATCGATTAGCTTGAAAGCTCTCTTTTGGACAATAAATATCCAATAAAGCTAAGGCGGTGCGACCAACTGCGGATCAGGTGAGAATTGTATTCCATTCTAGGTCTGATAGAGGACTTGTAGAAGAGCACTAGATTTTACGGTCTGGAATATTTCTTACACCTTTCAGAAATGCAAGATATTTCTATGCTTCTTTGGCAACAGTGAAGGTGTGGTCTGCCCAGCTTAATTTACTGGAAATATCATGCCAATAATGCTTAGTGACAATGATTCTGAAATTAATGGTCCATCAAATGGAAGTGGTTAAGTGGTTATTTTGTTTTAAAGAGATAAAACAACTTTGAACCTTAGATGAATTGAATTCAACATGATTTGGGTTGTCCCAAGCGAGGATATTGTCAAGATCGTTATTCAATGATCTAATCATGCAACCTCGTTTAACAAAAGCTGCATTTCCTCTGGAGTTCGCAAGTTCTAATGAAAGATATAACATCTATTGATAGTGACGCTATTGAATTGGTTGTAAAAATTCGAATTTATAGACAATACACAAAATTTCAAAAATCATTTCAATTATATTTGTAACAAAATTGCTATAATAGTTTATACTATTTCGGAAGAGTCATAGATAAAATCTTTGGATGTTAAGAAAAGTGTACAATACTATGCTATAGCCAGATTTCGAATATTGTACGTCAGTACTCTTTATGGATACAGGGGAAGAAGATTAAAGGAGACTTCACAAATTACAAAATAAAG
Organism: Dioctria rufipes; assembly: GCA_963924295.1. Taxonomy (NCBI): domain Eukaryota; kingdom Metazoa; phylum Arthropoda; class Insecta; order Diptera; family Asilidae; genus Dioctria; species Dioctria rufipes. The sequence goes on from OZ002740.1 coordinate 235,153,155, forward strand.
CAATATGGAGTATTCTACGTAGTGACAGAAGAACATCAATATTTGTGCAGATATGTAAATGTGGTTAGTGATATGCAGCCGTACCAACTACAAAATATGGATTTCTTGGAGCTCGGAGGGCTACTTTTTTATTATAAAAAACATTTATAGGTATGTTTTGATTTTTTTTTTTAAATATGTTTATTAAAATAAAATTTATTTAGGCTGTGATGCAAGTATAGTAGAAAAAACTAACAGTTTTTATATAAACTCAACTTGGTTATGATCGATCCATTTATAATTACAGGTACTTATCGTAAAGTTCCAAAAATGTACCATTATAATTTTTTCTTAAATACAAAATTTAACGGCACTAGATTTCCATATATTTTACCACATACAAAATCAATGTCACTTTTAAAAAAACCCTGAAATTAAATTTTTTCCATTCAATTTGAATTTACCTTCAAAAACGAGCGAAAATTGGAAAAATTTCCTGATTTCCGAAAATAAATTTCAGATAGCCCCTTGTCGAAAACGAAAAAAAAAATAAAATAAAAATGCTTACGATTATGCACTAATGTATACTAAATTATAATTTTTTAACCCAATTTCCAATAAAATCGAATATTGAATTTTCATTGTTCCTTGAACTATGTACGAGTACAGTTCCAAATGCATTATTTTCATTTACTTCCGACATGCACTTATTGAAAATCATTCAAAATTTTCGGAAGCACATGGAATTCCGTACGATTTACATGCCAATTAAACTTTGACCTTCCTTAGAAATTTAGCAAGTGGACTAGTGAATTTTTTCCCCTAACCTTTCCATTGTTAACCTCCAAATCTACGTATTCGTTGCGGCTGTCTATTACGAAATCACACTGTGTACAATGCAAATTAATACTAAATCAAAATGTTTGCGCAGTCTTGAGAATTTATTCACAGGGACAAAAAAGAGGCATTAAAGTGGTGTTGCAAGCCTTGCTTGAGCGATAGTGATAGTAATAATATGTGCAGAAGTCGGAATTGCACGGCCTCATAAGCATGGTCAGCGTCAGATCGCTCGCTACTATTGGATTTTGTACTTTGAACTTTTATATAAATTGTTGGCAGTACATAATATGTACTATGTATCTATATGCATACTTTTCTTTACAAGCACACATAAACCTACTAGTTGTAGAGCTTCAATTCTGAGACAATTTTCACTTATATTTAACTGAGTGAGATGATAGCAGGAATTAATTTACGAATAAAAAAAATAATTTGTAATTTCGCCGAGTATAATTAAAGAATGATGTGGGATGACACTCAACAAATAATGTTACGCATGTATTTATTTTTACCCCGTACTCTGCATTAAATTTTAATTTATCTAACTTAAATTAAAAATGCTAATATAAGTATTATCAGCAGCCTTAGCTTTTAACAGTTAAATGCTTAAATCAAATGGAATGAAAACGGAAATAGGAAGAGATGTCGTTGCTTCCTTTCCAATGGTGTTTAAATTTTCGGATGTTTGTCCTTTAACCAATTCAAGCAAACTTCGATTTATGGTTACGTCCGATTTTAATGAAATTTTACATAACTGTAATTGTGTAATTTATACAAACAATACACAGTACACAAAATTATTTGTGCACAGTAGTTTCGAGACTGTTGTTGCACAGATATCTGTAATTTTTAACGAATATATGTTTCCCAAAAAATAAATAAACTGATCCATGCTTGTAAAGCTATTGTTTACATAATTCAGTACAAAAAATAAACAAAATTTATCCTTCAACAAATAAATAGAAAAAAAATATTTCTCACATAATTATTTGTGCCTTCAATTTTCTTCACAAAATTATTTGTACATAAAAAACTATTTACACGGCTTTATAAGATATCGAAATTATACAGGGTGTTCCATATGTGATGTTACACCTGAAGGCAATAAATTTTTATAGGTGGGGGACGGAAAGCCTAACTATGATGATGTTACACCCTATATTTATTATATTTATTATCGTTGAGCCTTTCCAATTGCTTTATAAGCGCTTCTGGAATTACTGTACCGCCAACATTCATTTTCCAAAGACAGTTCTTTAAAGAAAAGATGTTAAATAATGCGCCAGCAGGTAGTCTCGGACACGCAAGTCCATCTGGGTGGATGAACGCAGATTGCTTTCATAAGGCTTTAAGGCATTTTATTCGGCACATCAGATGTTTGAAGGAAGACCCTATTCTTCTTATTTCTGACAATCACGAGAGTCTTATCATGAAGAAGCTAAAAGTAACGGAGTGTACTTGGTGATCGTTCCACCTCACTGTAGTCACAGACTACAAACTTTGGATATTCCAGTTTTTGGGCCCTTCAAAATTCAATATAGTCACGCATGCTCTGATTGGATGGCAACGAATCTGGAAAGAGCTATAAGCATATATGAGGTAGCCTCTCTCGCAAACCGGACGTTTTCAAGCATCAGCCATGATCTGAATGATGATATTTTAAATGACCCTCAACCAAGCACCAGCCACGCTCTGAATGATGAGACAATTTCACCCGAAACAATTATTATTAAACTTGAAGATGTTCTGTTCTCCCTTATCCTAAATCAAAGCCTCGTGTAACATCATGAAAAGGAATAAAGCGAGGAACAACTCGAATTCTCACGGACACACCAGAAAGGGACGAGTTAGAAGCAAACTCTAAGAGGAAAGCCAAAATGAAAAAAATCAAAAAGAATCTTTGATAGTAGTTCATCTGATTTAAATGAACCATATTTAAAAGACTCGTCAGATGGCGTAAATTTTGCGCCTGAAGAGGATAATTGTGATATTTCATAAACAAAATTTTCCATCTTATCATATTCTCTTAACATCATTGATAACTTATTCGAAAGTCTGCTTGATTTCCAGAGGTGGAGGGATGGCGGGATGGCCACGAAGGTCTAAAAAAAAACCGGCTAATATACGTGATTTCATAAAGGCTGATGTTTGGTGTGGCAGCTGCATATTTCATAAAAATTACAAATACAAGTTCAAAGGTGAACCAACAAAACGAAAATCCTTTCTTGGTTTTATACGGCACACTGAGAAGGGGTTACCCGATTTATTTACTTTTTGAATTTGTTTTTACTATTTTTGTGAGAACACTGCGTGTAAAATTTCAGCGATATACATTGACGCGTTCTCAGGCAGTGTTAAAATATATAGTGAAAAATTTCATTTTTCATTCTCAGGCAATGTTAAAATATATAGTGAAAAATTTGATTTTTACTATATATTTTAACACTGTCTGAGAGCGCGTCAATGTCCATCGCTGAAATTTTACACACAGTGTTCTCACAAAAATAGTAAAAACAAATTCAAAAAGTAAATAAATCGGGCAACCCCTTCTCGGTGTTGCCATATAAAACCAAGGAAGGATTTTCGTTTTGGTGATTCACCTTTGAACCTTTGGTAATTTTTATGAAAAGTAAACGCCGTGTGCAAGATTTCAGCGCTGCTGTCCGTCGACGCTTTCTCAGGCAGTGTTCAAATATATACTGAAAAATCAAAGTTTTGTATTGCAGCACCAAGAATGAATTTCTCGATTTAGTGTACGCGTTTTTAGGCAGTGCCCTCATATATAGTGAAAAACGAAATTTTTGTATGGCTACCCTATGAAGGGTTTGCCCGACTGATTCCATTTTCGAAACTAAATTTTTTTTTTTCTAAAAAAGCCCGCGTGCAAAATTTCAGTACTTTAAGTGAAAGCGTTCTCGAGTTATCGTGGTATGACGTTAGTTATACACATTTTTCCGCGTCTTTGTTGCCATTTTGCCACCACTTTCCCACCATCCAATGTATCTGCAATTTTTATCATTGATCATGAAATATAATTCTCTGCTGCTACACCGAAAATTAGCCTTTATGAAATCACGTAAGTTAACCGGTTTTTTTTAAACCTTCGGGGCCATTCTACAGAGCCTTCCACCACTGAAAGCCAGGCAGACTTCTAGGTGATGTTTATGAAATGACGTAAGTATTTTGATCGCCAGCTCTTAGTCTAGTAGGTGATTTTGTAGTAGTAAAATTTCCTACTACGAACACAACGGTTACCTATATGGGTGAAGTACTGGCAGAGGAACATGGTGGTCTTTGGGAAGTCATATTTTTGAGAAGAAAAGGAAACAGCTCCATCTATTTCGTTTATCATGATATCGAGGAGAAAAGCGTCATAATGAAAGATGATATTGTTTTTAAGCTTCCAAAACCGTGTTGTTTTCACTAATAGAATCTCCCGAGATATCTACTCATTTAGTGTGAATATAAAATCCAAATTTTCAAAACTATCCTAAGACAGCATAATTTCTTTAAGCAGAGGGTGTTAAACTTAGCATAACGTTAATTTTTTTTCTTTTAAAATTTCATGCCAAGAAGTCAGTTTTTATGTTAATTAACACCTTTGAAAATAAATGTCTTATAATAATTTGTTTTAAAAGTTACTTCTTGCCCCATTCCTACACATCGTTGTCCCATTTCTCCTGCAGGTTGATAAAATGGGACAGTTGGTAAAATACGTATTTAAGCACTCTTAAAAGTTGTTTTACTATATTTTCAGACAACCTTAGCATTGGCAAAGTCGTCTTTCTAACATACTATCCATCAAGTCAAAATATGTTTTTGTAGAATGTACTCTATATAGGAAAAAAAAAAGTAATTTTCTAAAAAACGTCCCATTCCTACCCACTCTCCACTACATACCATAGAATGTATTTCTAAGAATCATAAAATGCAAATTTATGGCACAAATTTATTCTATATAATGCGATCAGAGATAACCATTTTGATGAATCCTCACTGATCGCTAGGTCGAAAATTTTTCTGCATTTTTAATAAAATTAATCTCAATTTCAAGAAAGAGTTTTCTGAGCGGAAAAAGCATCAAAATCGTAAACCCAAAAATTAACAAGGAAAAAAACTAGAATTAATCCACAACCAATTCTTACGATAAATCATTGCCAATTATACCCTTATGTGCCAGTTTGATAGTTGAAGTGGTTTTTCGCATCTATTTCTAGAACGATTCGTCGGACAGTAAAAATTATTATAACCAATTTCATTAGATTTTATATTCTGGATAACTTTTCAGCACAATAAAATCGTCTAGGATTGATCGTTTTCACAGTATACGTAAAAAACCTTTGTTTTTGTATGGCAACATTATGAACGGGTTGCCCAATTTAGTAATTGTATTTCAACTTTTTACCACGACGCGTTCTCAGGCAGCATCCAAATATAACACGAAGTGTTTGTATGACAAACCGAAACTCAAATTTCCGATCTTATTAAAAAGCCCTTGTCCGAAATTTCGGATACTTTTTTAAATAAGCTAACTGTAATATTTTTACATCCTAGATGAAATAATAGGGTATACTAAGTTTGTCATTCCGTTTGTAACGCACAGAATTGGTAGAACAATGGGTTGATACGCCCCCACGCATGCATACCTTCTGGTGTTGTTATACAAAACTTTGGTATTCAGTTTTCACTATATATTTGGAAACTGCTTGAGAACGCATCGACGACGTGGAGAGCTCATATTTTATCCATACCGTTTTCATAAAAATTTCAAATACAAGTTCAAAGATGGACTAAATTGGACAACCGTTTCTTGGTGTTACCATACACAACTTTTGTTTTTCATTTGATATTTGGAAACTGACTGAGAACACGTAGAGCTGAAATTTTATACACTGCGTTTTCATAAAAATAGTAAATAAAATTTCAAAAATGAACTAAAACGGGCAACCCCTTCTTGGTGTTGCCATACAAAACTTTGGGTTTTCACATTATTTAACTCTTATTTTCATCCAAGATATAATATTATTTGTCTTAGACTAATTATAACTTTTTCTCTTCGATTTTTGTTTGTTTGCATAATTGCTTTATTTGTGTACAGTTCCCAAAGTATAAAAGTGGTATCGTGATGAGGGAAGGGAACATTTAAGTGCGAGTACATAAAAATATATACACAGACATTCCACACGAAAATTATTCCTTTGAACTCAGACCATTTCCAATTTGAAGTTGGAAATTTTAAATAAAAATTTATTTGCTGTAATCAAAAGTTAAAAATGGTTTACTGGTACTGAATAAAAATCTGAAATTAATATATTTATATGTAGCTACCAGATAAATCCTCATAGCCACCTCATAACGAGAATACGGAACAAGCAACTGTCTAAAACAAATATGGTCCAGCCATCCTGACGACAGAATGGCTGACCACTTTTTTCTATCTTTTTTATAGATAAGTACTAGTTTTCTTTTACTATAGCTGTGGTCTTTTGTGTACCTTGTTCTAGAACTCAAATATACTGGAGAGAACAAATTGTTCTGTCAATTGAAGCGAACTATTTATACTGTTCGCTTCATTTAAACTTTCTATGAGATGTATGAGGCGTTCTTTTGTGTGTCTATTGTTCTGCTCTTTTCTGCGGACACAAAAGAACACAGCTTATAAGTACCAAATATGTAGGTACTAAGTCCCTAGGATGTTATCAATACGAATCTCCGACCTGATCCAGCTATCCCGACGTTCACTAGATCTTGGTACTTTTACTCCTACAGAAAGATTAAACTCGATTGGTTTATTTTTATGTGTTGTGTGTAGTTTATGCATTGATACAACTAGCGTAATCTTCTACTACTTCCACGCATTTCGCGAAATAAGTATTTCCAATTAGTTACACCTATTTATACTTATTTTTCAGAAACGCTAGGAAGAAAATTATTGTAGTTTTTTTTTTTTTATATTATTAAGCCAAGCCCAGGGTATACCCTATGATTCATAACAAGGCATGGCAGAAAGAAGATAGGGAAAGGATTATGGGACATGAAAGTGGCGGAGGTGCTGATGTATGTCACTCTTGAGCCTTCACAGACTGTAAGCCCCAGGAAAAACAGTAGATGGTAAACTGGTCTAAGAGCAATTTTCACGATACCGTAAGTGTTTTTCGCATTTATTTTTAAAAATGTTTGTTGGGCGGTAAATCTTGCATATCGAATTTAACAGGTTTTGACATTCTTATGTCCTGTATAGTAATACGTTAGAAATCGGAATGGTTTGCTGATTTAGTCTTTTTTTTTAATTCTACCTAAAATTAAATTAACCCAAAATTTAAGTTTTCTACGTTAGCGTGATTTCGTGTGGCAACCCTACAAGTGTTATAGAATAGAGGTGTTCACAATTTTATCTTTCTAGATCAATGCGTTAAGTTGTGTCCAAATGCCTATCAATAAATAGATGGAAATCAATTTTAGAAAGTGGACACGGAGGGTGGTGAAAAATTCATGACCTTCTGATATGGTTTTTATACAGTTGCAGCATTGTCGTGAGATGTAAGAATGTAAGTTTACAAAGTTGGGATTTGCAACTCGACTTTTAGTACTTTGGTTCTTTTGTGTCTCTAGCACAGCACAGCACAGCATAGCTGAATGTAGTTCTATTCGTCAAAAGGGATAGCTAATCTCACTAAAGTATATTTTCTTAATTTTTCGAACTTATACATATAACCACGCTTTTCTTATTCACTTTCTGAAACTTACTCAAATTAATATTTTTTTTTTTTTTAATTAACGTTTTAGATATAATTGCCTCCATCTTTCATAGAGTCCAAATAAACTTTTAAACATTTGTGTGTGGAAAGGTATCAAGTCTTACAAATAAGGTTCGTTGGTTGTGTGGGGCGTTCTTTTGTAGCAAGAGTGCAGTACAGTAGATAGCGTGCACAAACACTAGATAGCGTGCACAAAAGAACACAACTACTGTCAATTGAGCCGCTCACTGCACAGATTGATTAATTTCATAAACGAAAAGGTGGGAAACATTGATACATTTTTATACATATCTTGTGAAAAAAAAATATTTATTATTCAACACCATAAAAATTGTTATCATGAGAGACTACATGATGATTTCATCATCTAGGGTATAAATATATCTTTTTACACAGCGGTGTTAATTATGGAAATAAATTTGTTTTTCATAACCTATAAATACGAATCTGGGTTGTTTTGTCCAAGGTATATAGAATACAAGTATTTCTCATTAAAATGTTGACACTAGAGCTGTGACGTGTTTCGTCCTATAACGTACAATACACATTTCTATTGAAAAGACAAAGAGAGGAAAGAGAATATTGTGTTCTCTGTACCGTACTTTCCTATACATTCGGACACAAATTGCGGAACGTGGTTAATAATGAGAATAGCTTGTATCTCTGTACCGTGGTTTTGCCAAGGAAATCACATGTGTATAGATAAATCGTTTTTAAATGTCAATGCATAAAGCATAAATGAGTACAGGGTTGAATGAGTCAAGAGAGCGTCAAAATCGTCAAATGCCCTCTCACCTGCAGCCAAAAGTAATGGTTGGGAGAAACCGCCACGCAATAAACAGAAATTATAGTGCTGCAGACGGCATGTCTACTGTCCTAGACGTATCGGATTCACTTGGACGTCCTATATTCACTGCTCATCCCGAATTTTCAATTTATTTTAAATCAATTCATTAATTAATAATTAATGTGTTCAATAATTGTTAGCAAAAAAATTATTTTATAAAAATTTTCTTTATAAACTTTCACTAGGTGATTTCTACGCAAAAGCAGTATTTCATATATATAACTCAAGGTCAAAATATCTGACAACGAAATATATAAACAGAAAATTTCAAGCATATACTATATTTTTAACAAGAATGTCGTGATGATTATGGATTAAATTTAAATAACTAAAAATCTAGATAACGTTAATTTAAATTCACTTTAGTTTACTTTTCTTAATCAAGAAAATCTTAAGTGTGTCAATTGGATGTAAGCAAATCTAACAACGAACCAATTAACTTAGAGGAATACCGCACAGTTGGAAGGGGGAAAGACAATATTTTTGCCGCACTCACGTACAGGAATGTTACAAGTTGTTGCTATATCAAATAACTTCACAGAAAATTTGTATCGGCAACATACACTTGTACTCCACCTTCAAACTTATTACAAACAAAAGATCTACAACAAACTAAAAGCAACACTTATTTTATGCGTTTAACTACAATGATTTATTTTCATTCCACAATATTTACACATTAATAACAAAAGCTGTGAATTAGCCACAAACTTACATTAAATTTAAAACAGCTTTAAAAAATGAAAAATGAAAAATTTATTTCTTTTCTGCGAATAAAAAAGAAAAGCCCAACACAAAGCATTAAAATATAAATTCTCACACTCGAACACACGCCTCCTTTATTGCAGTAATCTAATTCAAACTTTGTACTGTGTTTTGATAAGTCAAGAGATGCGCAAAACGCCGAAAATTTTGTAAATATAAAATAGAAGAGATATGACGTCAATTGTGAGTGGAATTATATAAAAAAAGGCCAAACCCAGTCAAAACTTTTGATAAGTGTTTAAAAAGATTATGTAGGCACCTTCTGAAAAATTTGAAAAAGACCAGATTCAGACATAAAGATAATTAACTTGACCGAGGGAATTTTATTGTTTTCTAATGAAATATTATTATCAGACATGACCTGACTAAATATTATTATCAGGAGTGACCAGGCTAAATATGCTTTAAAGTATCAGTAATGATATTGCTCTTCTCAGGCGAGCATTTAATTAAATCTAAAATATCTTGACATGGAACAAATACATAGTGCTTATATAAAAGATCATTCGAATAATCTTGAATCGGAAATGTTAATTTTTTTGGCTGATAGTTAGGGAAGCTTCATTGTGAACTAAAAAGTAGGTACTAAGAGCACGTGTATTCATGTGCTTGTAAACTATTTTAGTTTAGAAGATTTTTTATAATTATTTATTTTTTCTACTACTTCGTACAAAATCTATTGATTCTGCTACTTTTATTCCTTTACTTTGTATTTAAATCTTAAATTTGTAGTTTTTGTGGGACAATTTATTGATCGACCGCTTTGAAGGAACGCATGGGAGGGAAGTACCTACACTAAAAAAATTTCTATAGCTGGATTTACTACAAAGTGTATCAAAAGGAAATGTAAGATATTCTACGGTAAAATGTGTTCAAATTTGAAAATATATATGTAATTTTCTTTGAAAATGTGAAAGGAGTTTACGCGCACATGTGAAATTTATTTTATTTCATTTTCAGCAATGTATCTATATTGTAATATATTTATCTTATTTTCGTAGAACAAATAGCAAATAGAAATAGAATAGATTTCCCATATTGGTATAAAAAAAAAAACTTAATATGGCAGCGAGTTGTAATTTTGGTTATAAATTTGGTATTAGTGACACTATTATTAGGTTTTTTGTAGAAAATATAGGTATACCAGTCTCAAAATTTAGTAATAAAATATAATAGGACGTGTTATATAACATAATATATTAGAAACCGTTTACTGAAGCATAAGAAAATCTCATACGTCATTCATGGAAATTTCCTATAAGTTTAGAGCATTTTATAATAAAACATATGGAATTCCACCCATAGTTTTGTGGATTTTTCCGACGAAATATTTCACCAATTCATAAAACTAATTGAAACGCATTATAAATGTGACACAGCTGCTTTGAAAAGTTGAAATGCAGAATAACGAAGCAAGAATGTTAAATTAAATAATAGCTATTCAATGTATGCCAAATCATTTTTCTATAGACAAGTTAGAAAAACGAAAAACTGACAAGTCTTTTTATGTGCCATTTTGACCTTTTTTCGGCCAAAAAGGGATGGATAGGTAGATTCGTTTTATATGCATTCATTCCGGAAGTATCACCTATAAATTCTGTTCCTTAAAATGCCATTTAACAAATTCTCATATTAAGATTTTGTCATATAGACAAATGCAACCAACCCACTAGAGCTGTGACTTGTTTTGTCCTATAACGTATATATACATTTCTATTAAAAAGACAGAGAGAGATAGAGTATTGTGTTCTCTGTGCCGTACTTTCCTATACATTACAAGATATTGTATTCTATATACCTTGCAACCAACTTAACGGTACGACCACAACAAAGCGATGCAAGGCCGCGGGTGGCTTCATCAAGAGTTGTGCGGGGCGAAGTGGAGACATATCACAAAGTGTAGTGTTTTACAACGAGGCGTTCAATTTCGTGAGAAATCGTCAGATTCTTCAAAAGAAATCTTGTGTTGGACAAGCAGTGTAACTGTGTGGCATTTTTCAAATAAGCGTATTTTTCGCTGTTTTGCTTATGACTTCATAAATAAGAAGCGATTGGAATTTGGGGAATTTCATCATCTATATTAGCCTTATGTATTAATCCTGATAGATTCTTCCAGTATATATATATATCTATATATATAAATTTCATTTTCCAGCGAGCTACCTCGAGGTGTGTTGCCATATCGCGCTCTGCCATAGCGTGGATATTAACACTCGAATAGGATTAGAATTAAATGATTTTACTTCGTAACCCTTGATAGCTCGCGAAGTAGTCCCTCACGGCCTCACTTCGTTGTGCACGTACCCTAAGTATAATGAATTTACACGCTGTACACGATTAATAGGCACATTTCCTACTTTCGACGTGGCGCTACTCCCAAATTGACGGTAGTAAGATTTGAAACCGATTGGAAGCTGTGTGTGGTGAAGTTTTGAAAAATTTCATTACATATAGGGGTTGTTCTCAATCTTAATTTTGTTTAAGCTGTACGACAAAGAATATTCTTAGTGTGATTTCTCGATATCCCAATTAAGAGTTTTCGTAAATGTACATATAACGGTGATAAATAATACAACATTGCAAAACTACCTGTTGATCTCTTAACCGGAACCAGCAACTGACTCATTGTACCTAGAAAGCAAAACTAAATGAAAATTTCAGTGAGCAATTGAAGCTGTCGGACGAAATTCCGTCCGATAGGAAGCTTCCACTTCTATACTAGAATTACACCAGAAATGGTTGTAACACTTCCAATTTTGAATCCCATTATTTTATGTTCGAGGACCTGATATTTAAATACATAACTGTACAATAGAATAATTTATACATATAATAATTTCTTTCTTTTGATTTTTCACCTTCCGGGTGTCCGGAGCATTGATCTTCAAGTACAAGCTCTGAATATAAACAACAAGGTCCATATACATAATATAATTATTAATTAACCAATTGTTCTTGAAGAGGTTTTTAAATTTTTTTTTTTTCACATATGCAGATTATGTATGATCACTAACCACTAGTTAGTGTATAATCAAAAATTTTAACATTCGGAAGTGAAAGTCTTCGAAGAAACATAAAAATCGTTTACAGTTCGCCCGGAATTACCAAATGCGAGGAGAAAATGTGTAGGCAGAAGATATTGTAAACAGAGAAGAGTTAGAAATTTGAATTTGTTTAAATTTGGTACAATTTAAATGGATATAGATATGTACATATATATGTATGTAGGTATATAAAGAGATTGTTTTAATGATCAAAACTAAAGTATATACAAAAAAAAGACGGAGCAGTACTCTTTTACGTGCAAATTATACCGTATCTAATTAAGAAAAATTTAATGTAAAACCTTTGGTGAGAATACCCTTACCACGGCAAGCAACTCCAGTCATTTTGCGTCTTCCGAAAACAACTTTTACGTTATATACTTAAATTATACGTCTGCATTCACATTGAGCGAGGTGAAATATCTACATATAGGAAACCAGTTTTCTCTTGAACTTTGTACCATATATTATATTTGATTTAAAGTGACCAGCTTTGTTTTTTTTTATTCGCTAATTTGAAATTGTAAAATTACGATAAAAATAACAAATTTGCAACACCTATCTAAGTGATATGAAAGGCAAATAGAGGAAAGTCCACACACAAAAAACCAATTTATTTAAATCACCAAACAAATTGTAAGTTGAGTTCAACTTGAGTCGAAATAAATGATTTTAAATATTGTTCATGAATATTTATTCAATACATTTTTGGTATTTATTTTATTTATTTTTTGTTTTATGTGTACACATTACTTGTGGAGGTTGATATTTATTGGTTTGGTTTTAGGAACTGTATATATGTATGTATGTACATATGTAGTTAGTTACGCTTAGTTCCCACATGTAATATGCATACGTATGGATATGTGATCGCATAGATCAAAAAAACTGGAAGTAATAACTTCCGAAAAGCGAGCCTACGTAACATACCGTACTCATGTTGCGTCATTTATTAAACTGCCCTGCATATCAACTCGTGCTTTAAATTGACCCATTTTCCCAGAGTGAACAATCGCTCCTTAATCTGCAACCTTAGTACCTTCAAGGCATATAATACGGAAGCTATGAACTAGAATAATGAGAAGTTTCGCCAGATCTGAATGGCCCTTTCCTCATTCCCTTTATATGAAAGGATACTGTGTCACTGTGTTATATAAAGCATATACAGGGTGATATTGAATTTATGGTCATAAATGAAACAGAAAATAAGAATAATTATGGAAATCACGCCCAATTTAACCAAACCCGCGCAAAATGGTGAAAATTAATTAAATTATTCATCATAAAAACAGGTTTATCTCAAACACGGTTGCACGTAGGTAGGAAGGTAACATTGTGAGATTTTTCCGCTAATTTTTTTACTTTGACTTATAACTAGCGACATAATAGGGTTGGAGTGATGGTTCGACATTCATTGAAAAGCTTGGACAGTTTAGTATTATATGAGCTAAAAATCACTTTATAGCAAGTTTCAGGGTGTTTCGTCAAAAACTAGCGTATTATCTTAATCACCCTGTAACTCCGAAACAGTTGAGATTGCCCCTTAGCTCACGCCAATAAATTTTTGTTCCTTACACTTCAACCGCCTGTTTCATTTATGACCACCAATTTAAAATACCCTGTTTTTCCCTACCACTTCCCACCCCATCGCTCGGCGGGTTAGAAATTCGTGATTTTACGATAAAGCGTCATTTTCAAAAAATTATATCTCGAGAACGGAGCAACTGTTTTTTCTGGTTCAAATGGCAAATGAAGCTTAATGCTTTTTATTTCTTATAAAAAGAATACACTGAACGAAATTTTTTTTTGTTAATAATATTATTTTCTTCAAAAAAATAGTATTATTCACTAGAGAGGACTTGTAATTCTTTTGTTTCTATTTTTATTTTGAAGCTAGAAACCTTATCTATCTATTTTTAAAGTCACCGTGTACCCAAAGTAACGCACTATTGGAGCATTACACTGAGGGGAATATATATTTTTTATTTTTCTATTGAGCACCTCTAGAACTTGTTTTTTGTATTTTTATATTGCAGCTAGAAGCCTTATCTTTCCATGTGCAAAGAATTACTTTTTCTACTACCATATTCTCCAATGCTGAACCTCATCGAAGAAGGCTTTTCCAAAATCAACTTTAATGAAAGAAATATGTTAGCTGATCATTTAAATCGAGAAAATTTGGTAAATGTAATTAATAACTCTGTTGGAACTGTAACGTCTATGAATTGTTATAATTATTAGCTGTGTTCTTTTGTGTACCTTATTTTAAAACTCCCATATACTGGAGAGAACAAACTGTTCTGTCGATTGAAGCGAACTATTTGTACTGTTCTCTTCATTTAAATCTTTCTATGAAAATTTATTAGGCGTTCTTTTGTGAATCTTTTGTTCTGCTCTATTCTGCGGAAACAAAAGAACACAGCTATTATATGAATATGTATGTTAAGTTACCAGCTGTTGCAGGTGAACCGTTGTAGACTATGTTATATGTAATACATATGTACGTATAATGAATTATTATTATTATTATTGCATTATATGCACACTGTTTTCATACATACGAATACCTTCATTGTATGAATTATAATAAAATTTTTGATATCTTACTATGTAATTAGCATTATTTGATTTTTTTTTTTAAATATTATATATAGGGTGTCCCAAAAAATAGTGATAATCGGAAGCCTGGAGGTAGGTACTCGGGCTACTACAGGGAGCTGGTTTATTGTAAAGAATGCAGAAATTTGGCAGATTTGTCGAGTAGATTAAAAGCGGCGGAAGAAAACATCAAAAGAAACAGACAAGCACTCAACTGAAAGAGAATTTTTTCCGCCGTTGTCGGCTATGTATCGAAAAGGAAGGTAGACATTTTGAAAACTTTTTGTAATTTTTCACAATAAAATAATTATTTTCATTTAATTTTCAGTTTTACTTGTTTTTACTTCCCAATTAAAATTGTTAAATTTTACACTTAGTATAATCTGAATCGAAATTTAAGTATGATTCCGTTGAGATAACTTGATAACATTTGCGCCATGTAAAGTCGATGAACTAAGGAAATAAAAAAAAAAATATGGAACTTTTTTCTTAAAATTGCCATAGAACATTCAAGTTAGTTTTTGTTTTGGTAAAAGAAAAAATTCAACATTACTTTTTGAGACACTGGTGAAGTGTATTGAAATAAATGTTTTTAAATACAACAGATGCACTGTTAAGCTATTTCAGAAAAAAAAAAATAAGTGCCTATCTCACTTTCTTCGACCGCTATGACCAAAATTACCTTACAACACGTAATTAGCGAAAAATCTCAAAAATTTGTAATAACTCGAAAACTGCAAAAACCGTAGAGCATACATGGGGGTGATTTGAGTTCCCCGAGGGACGCTCTACCTCCAGGCTTCCGATTATCACTATTTTTTGAGACACCCTGTATATGTATGTAAAAGTATATGTTTTTAAAAAGGGTGAACTTGAATTGCAAAAGGGTGAATTTGATTTTCAAAAGGGGGAATTTCGTTTGCAAAAAGGGCGAATTTAATTTGCAAAAGTTGCAATGTGAAAAACCTGTATAATCGACTTTTAGTATCAGAAGGGTGTATCTACAAAAATAGTGTAAGGAGAATTTTTCAGCTTTTATGATATTTACAACACAGACTCTTCATATACCTACACAAAACAGTATATATATGTGTATATATTTTGTTTATAAATACATCCGTCAGACATAAACAAAGAGGACTTCAAAGCTAAGCCAATTCCATTCTTAACTTAAAATGGGCAAAACTGTAGTTACACCTTTTGACATTAAACCATGGATATGTAGTATGTATACCTACTATTCAATCTTGATATAGTTAAAATATGATGACAACGCTTTAGTAAATAATACATAATATGTAATTGAAATAAGCAGATTAATACTAGTAAATTTCTTGAAATCAATTAATGACGTCAAATAATTACGTACTAATATCAAAAACAATCCGCGTGTTAATAAAAATTTCCGCATTTGCCTTTGGGAGCAATTATCATCTATGTATGTAATTTCAGAAGCATTCAAGTTTATCGAGGTGATTATGAAAGCTCACATACATTAGCAAAGGCAGACTTGCTTAATCTCTAATATAGTGTCTGGAGAAATCCATGTTGGTAACACCACTTCGATGCTCACAGTACAAAGTCCACGAAAATATGAAGTAGCAAAAATTAGCTGTCTGTATTTATGTGAAACATATGGGTAAATATACAAAACTTTCTTGCACCAGTCCCGATCACAGCACAGCGACGAAATAGTAGCTCTCTAGTCTGTAGCTCTATCTAACCTCACGGGCAGCGAATCAAGTCAGAGAAGACGTAGACTTGTTACGAATATATTTGGTCGAATTAATTATTTATTTACAAATTTTATGTGATGTTAGAAGGGAATGCATGTCAATGAGCCACGGACTGGTATTATATGAAAAATACACAAACGGTTGGCTGAAAACACCTGTTGAATTCTTAAAAAAATTTGTTATTTGTAAGAAACGACAGTCTTGAACTATTCATTTTTCTTTTCACATTGTAAAGCGACACATTTTCTGACAAATTTTGCTGCGTACTTTGATAACGCATCCAGAAGAATTTCTTATCTCTTCGTCAAACTTTGTGTTACGTAAGCAATTACAGTAAAAAATGAACGAATGCGGATTACAAAACATTGAAAACTACTCAATGTTATCGCGAAGTGTATTTTTAATATTTATGAATTACTCAGCTCAAGCAATCTAGTTTTCTAGTTAACACATAGCTGCAATGAATTATTTTCGTTTCTTTGTTAATCTATATTGAATCAAACTCTGCTTTAACTATTAGATTGACATAATTAAGTGATTAATTGGAAGGTGATTTGATAAGAATAACAGACGCAGATCGTCATCATACTTGTAATGCTGCTTTACTGAAGATAACTACAGACATTCTCAAGGATATGAATAATGATGAAATTTTTATTTTGGCATACTATTAGTCATCTCACTAAGGCCAGGGCCGTCTTGAGGTCCTCATAGGTCTAGGTACTTTTCATAATCTTACATTCATAGGCCCCATCAATTTATGAACAAATTTTTTTTATTCCTTTATTTAAATTACACGATGCTAAACCCCATTGGGTTTGCCAAACAGGTGCCAAATATAATTAAATATATCAACAAAATAAACTTACCCTACAATGACAATATTTTTATACCCTAGACCTAGATGAAATCTATAGGGTATACTAAGTTTGTCATTCCGTTTGTAACGCACAGAAATAATGATGGTAGAGCAAAATGGATTGGACAGGACACCCACGCATAATATTATAAGTTATATGATTTTTTGTCCGTCTGCCCGCACAATAACTCCGAACGCGTGTACTTAGAGAACTGAAATTTTGCATACGGGCATAAACTTAAGTTCGAAAATGGGACAAATCGGGTAACTCCTCGTAGGGTTGCGATACAAAAATTTGGTTTTTTATGACTTATTTGGACACTGCCTAAGAACGGGTTAGAGAGCTAAAATTTTGTAAATAGACTTTTCATAAAAATAGTAAATATAATTTCAAAAATGGGCTCAATCGGACAACCCATTCTTGGTGTTGCCATATAAAAATTTAGGATTTTTACGTATACTGTGAAAACGATCAATCCTATACTAAAAACTTCTTCAGAATATATAATCATTTTTTCTGTCCGACGAACCGTTCTACAAATGTATGCGAAAAAGTCAAAATTGCAATAAGCACCTTGCAAAAACGCCCCTGCTTGTCGAAAAGATAAAATTATTTTACTAATTTTTATGCTTATTGAGCGAGCATCACCATCTATCGAAACTGACGAAGTTATGGATAGTACGCACCCCAATTTAAATCTGAGTGTTAGTAACGAATTCCCTCCGGTTTTTTTACCTGATTATAGACAGATTTAACACTGAGATGGGAAAACGGCGAGTATTTTAAAGAATATTGCACAAAAGATTTAATATTCTTTTTCACAGATCTTTGTCATGTGATGAATTAATGGGTAAAGCAAAGGCTTTAATTGAGTTATAGCCTTAGAACATATAACTAAAGGAATCCTAAATAGCCCGAAAAATTGTGGCATTTCCCGCTTTGTGGTAGAATTATGTTTATGTATTCGTTATGATTGGCGTAATTATTTAAAATAAAACAAAATTATGAGCTGCCACTGTAACATTAAGGAAAAAAAAAGTTGAAAACACAAAAATTTAAACAACGAAATATTTTGTTATTAAACCAAACTCAAGGGATACCCTATGATGCAAAGCAGAGCATGGCAGGAAGAAGATAGGGAAAGGTCTAGGCGACTCTTGAACCTTCGTAGATTGTAAGCCCAAGGAAAAACAGAAGATGGTAGACTGCTCCACATTCGCGCAGTTCGAGATAAGAAAGCATCACGGAATTTTACTGTACGGTCGAAAGTGTTTTGAAATATTGCGTGCAGGAATTAGTTTACAAGGGATCAGATAGATATTTCATCCGAACATTAACCAGGCATGTATCAATAAAGGAGCGAAAGGCAAGAAATGCCTTGATATTTTTGTTTTCCTATCCTTTTTTCACTTCTTTGACACGTATTTCCAGAAAATAAACTTTCTAGTTTAATTTCAGGGCTGAAACTTTCCTAAAAAGGTCCTTCCGAGATTGTTTCGACGATTATTTAAACAACGCCACACAGTACAATTCATAATTGACACCGACAGGGTTTATACACGATATTTCGCTTCCTTCAGTTTTATGTTCTAAGGTTATATCCATCAGATATTGAAGATGCGTTTACTCATCTGTGTCCGACGTTATTAGTGCGCAAATACAAGATCAGCTCGTTACAAGCTTTCCAAATGTTAATATTACTTTTAGAACTTACCTTTTCATATTTGGAACAAGTTCAGAATGTGAACGTTCTTTGTCAAAACTTAAACTCGTAAACATTATAAGTTCTAAGATAGTTATATCAAAATTTTAATTATCACTGTGTATTTAGAGATTATTATTCCAGGTAAATTACTGAAGGCGAGATAAACCCCCACAGCATGGGTTAAAGGGGATGTAGGAGCACTTAAAGGTTCACCCTTCATATGAACCATTTTATAACTTTTAAACGCTGCACCCCTCTAATGGATAATTGTTGAAGAATTCCAGTAGCTAATAGACTTTCTCCTTCTTCCCTCCATTTTAAAGATATGACTCAACAAAGTCAAAAATCAAAATTTCTAAATTTCGTGTGATATGGAGTATCGACATTCGAAAGTGGAGAGAGTGTTTCGAATTTATGACCAAAAAGTAGGAAACAAAATACATTAAAAAAAAACTTTTGTAGCATTTCTTATTTTGCAACGAAACTTTTCCTGTGTGTATCACTGAGAAAGAATTTTTTAATTTTTAATGCAATTTATTTACGAAAGTTATTTATTTTAAAAGTTTTTTTAATGTATTTTATTTAAAATAGCACAAACTGATACAAATAATTTTTGACATACAGCTGATTTCAAAATTACACGTTGGCGTCACTGACATATACTATATAACATGGACTGCCCTTAGATCATATAACAAAAAGCATAAGCTATGAGCACTGACATATATATATAACATGGATTGCCTGATTTTCTATTTCATATGGGTCAACTTTTTTTGGCAGGGTGTGACAATTATCTTAATTTCATGTTTTACTTTCGCTTTAATATTCATATTAAAAGTTCAACAAATTACAGATGCATTCGGAATTATTTCTATTCTTCTAGAATTTATTATTTGAAGTTCAGCGGAATAAAGTAGTTAAACCAAAAAGAGACAACTACAGAAAAGTGATCCCATAATAATGTCAAATAATGTAAGCAATTTCAGTAGTACATATATATGTCAGTGGTTGGCGTTAATTATATTGTGAACAGAGAGCTTTCACTTTCCAATTCGCCATTGAAT
Source organism: Dioctria rufipes (assembly GCA_963924295.1). Classification (NCBI taxonomy): domain Eukaryota; kingdom Metazoa; phylum Arthropoda; class Insecta; order Diptera; family Asilidae; genus Dioctria; species Dioctria rufipes. The sequence continues at coordinate 235,173,354 of OZ002740.1, forward strand.
TATGAACGCCGCATAAATATGGCAAAAATTGAATAAAGCGTTCGGGTTCTTTCATACTTTGAAATTAGTTTTAAATAATTTCTTAACGGGAGGGAAAAGTAAAATTAGCTTAATTACCGTGCGATCTCGTTTGCCCATATGTAAAATCACACTACAAAATTTGTGCCGTATGAAAAGCAAATCGCGCAATCCATGTTGTACATGTCAGTGATGAGTGGATTGAACTGAATAGATAATACATATTAAATTCGAGAGCAATATTTATAGACTGAGTTTTCGTGCCATTTCTCAACCTGGACAAACTGGATGCACATACAGGGTGTTCCGGTGGAAATGATTCATATTTGGTATATCGATAGAGTGTTGCTTTCTGAGTAAAAAGTAGTTTTAAGCCATATGAAAATAATCACTCCTTTAAGAGATATTCGAGCTTTACTGTTTACTTCTTCTTTAAGTTAGACTTTCACTAAAGCTGCAGTAACTTTTGAAGTATTTATTCGACCGACCCTCGTGGTCGGGTGATTTCTTTGTTTTCGTTCATTCTTATATCACTGGAAGACAAATTATCAATAAAAAAAGTGCTGGAAAATATACCAGACCATAAAATTCGAAACTTCATGTGAAAGAGCCTCATATACATAAATTGTTTTATCATACATAATATAACAATATTTCTCTATACATGACGTAAAAATATTGTAAAGCAACAAAAATTTGTTTACAGGTGCAAAGTTCTTCATTTAATGTCGCAGCTCGCAAAACAATTTAAATAGCTCTAGATAATAAATCAGATTCCGTATAGGCTGGCTAAATTAAGAAAAATAAATGTTGCGTTGCCAAAAAATGTTATCTAACAACAAGGACGCCGATATTTTAAATTTGTTTTTTCTTTTCTTTTACTTATAAAAGATACTAACAGAATCTCCAAAAATTATTTATTCAACTCTTATTAGAACGTAACATATTGCTAAACCAAAAAATTTTGTCTATTCCATAATTATAAATGGCCGCTCAGACTCGCTTTGTACGCGAACTCTGTGCAAATTCAATGTTGGTTTTAAGCACAGAATTCAATATATAGAATGATGACAGCCCGCAAAAAGTAAAGCCAGCATAAAACATGCTTTTTATAGTTTTGTTTGATGAGAACACCGTGTAAATTTTCCCCTTCAATATTTACCCATGGTTTATGCGTTCAGCGAACAAGTTCTTGAAACACCGCGTAAACCTAGTGCAATGACATTTCTCTGACAGTTCTCCTGAGTATAATTAATTGGATAAAGTTCTTTATAAAGTGGGTGAAGACAACTAAACTCTAGCTATTTTTTTTATTTTTTTTTTTCTTCTAATTTTTCTCAAGAAGAAATTTATATGCCCCAATCAGCAAGAAATTAGAGGTGACATTTCTAAAGTGACAAATATTAAACCATTACCACAAGAAATTTTCAGTGTAAGTTCGCGGTAGCTAGATCTTTTAAAAAACAAGATATCGACCAATTGCGATCACTTCGATTCTTTCAAAGGTTTTTGAATCTATCATTAACTCAAAATTAATGAAGTATCTAGAAACTAATCATCTCATCAACGATCGCCAATATGGCTTCCGAGCTGGACGCTCATCTGGAGACTTGCTGACCTTTCTTACGGAACGTTGGAACCGTAGTCTTCACAATTTTGGTGAGCCTAAAATCGTTGCCCTGGATATTTCAAAGGCCTTTGATAGAGTCTGGCATCCAGCCCTTTTAGCCAAACTTAAAGCACTTGGTCTCTCTCCTCCTCTTCTAATATGGATTGAAAGTTTCCTATCTAGTCGCCAAATACGTGTTGCATTAGATAGCGTTACATCTGAACCGCATCCCATAAATGCCGGTGTGCCTCAAGGCTTTGTTATCTCTCCAACTCTCTTTTTAATTTTCATTAATGATGTACTTTCCCTTACTTTCAATCCCATCCATAGTTTCGCAGATGACAGTACTCTTGATTTCGCTTACTCCTTTGACACTCTTGCGGACTCCAGGGGGAATGCCGCATGTGTTAAACGAGATTGCATGATTAGATAATTGAATAACGATCTTAACAATATCTTCGCTTGGGGCAAAGCGAATCGCGTCGAATTCAATGCATCTAAGACCCAAAGCTGTCTCATCTCATTAAAACAAGATCATAACTTAACCACACCCGTTTCTTTTGATGGAGCATTAATTTCTGATTCACCATCACTAAACATTCTTGGCATTAATATTTCCAGTAAGTTAAATTGGACAGATCACATCTTCTTTGTTGCCAAGAAGCATCGCAATGTCTTGGATTTCTGAAAAGGTGTAAGAAATATTTCAGCCCATCAAATCTAGCGCTCCTCTACACGTCCTATATTAAACCTAGAATGGAATACAACTCCCATATATGGGCCGGGGCTGGTCGCACAGCCTTAGCTTCATTGGACATTGTCCAAAAGAGAGCCTTCAAGCTCATTGGCGATTTGGAAATAACTTGTCATATGGATTCACTCGAGCACCGCCGCAATGTTGGATGCCCTTCGTTCCTTTATCGCTATATGCATGGTCAATGTTCTGATGAAATATCTAGTCTAATCCCTTGTAGAATGGATCCTGCACGCAATACTCGCGCCAAGACGAACAATGTACGAAGGCCGTAGATAAAGCCAGCACGAGCGCACAACCGGGGTAGGCGATGCGTGTGAAATGTTATTACTTTGGCCTATACGAATAACGTACCGATACCGTAAATATAGCCAGCACGGAAGAAAAGAGAGACTTAATACGTGCGAACAGAGCAAGTACGAAAGACGTTCGGACTGTGTCGTAGGTATAACCAACATGGAAGCAAGTAGACCGGGAATTCATGTGAATGCTATTACTATGGCCAATACGAATAGCGTACGTATGCCATAGATCTAGTCAGCACGGAACCAAACAGGTCGGGAATTCGTACGAATGCTCTTACTAAGGCCAATACGAATAGCGTACGTATGCCGTAGATCTAGCCAGCACGGAAGCAAGCAAGTCGGGAATTCGTAAGAATGATATTACTATGGTTAACACGAATAACGTACGTATGCCGTAGATCTAGCCAGCACGGATAAGGTTAAATACTGGGACTAGGAGAACGATGTGATCAGACCAGATGCTGGAAGGCAACTGACTGCAGCTCTAGTGCGACGATTAATTTTATAGTTTCTCGCCGGTAGACAGGGCTGGTCGGTTGACTGCTGGATTCGGCTCTACTATGTGGCTGGTATAGGGCTGGTGGCTTGGACTGCCCTACCGGTTAACTTTTCTGGCGGTAGCTTGACTGGTCTCTTGCTGATGTTGACTGGCTGCATTGCGGTAGACTATTTTTCAAGATGATTATTTGAAGTCTATCTCAAATATACTAAGAAATCAAAAATATAGTCTTATAGTCGACGAAACAACTGATGTAAGCACAACTAAGTGCTTAGCTTTGAATGTGAGATACTTCGACAGGGATATTAAAAATGTAAGAGACAGATTTCTATCTTTAATAAAGTTGCACAAGTGTGATGCCAAATCTATTTATGGGGAAATCATAAATTTTTTAAAAATATCTTGAATTCCAATTGAAAATCTTGTTGGTTTTGCTGCAGACAATGCATCCGTAATGATTGGTGGTATTACTAGTGTAAAGGCTTTATTGCAAAACACTAATGCGCGCTTGTATGCTTTAGGCTGCACCTGCCATTCACTACATTTATATTCATCCGTAGCTGCAAAGAAGTTACCGCAAAACATTGAAGCTTTAAGAAATGTGTATTTCTTTTTTTCTCATAACTCCAAGCGTCAGTTAGAATTTCAGGAATTCCAAGACCACTTCAATGTAAAAATCCTTAGGGAATGTTGTATCGCATACCTATTATTGAACAATGGAATGCACTGCAACATTATTTTTTAAACGAAAATTGCGAAAATCATCAAGACTTAGCCATTAAAAGTAACGATGAATTGAATGATGTGAACAAGGTTTATTTTGCATTTTTGGCTTACATTTTAAAGATAACTAATAAGATCAATACTGAGTTTCAGTCTAAAGGCCCTAGGATTCATGTTTTATTAACGACAGTTAAATCGTATGTTAAAACAATATTGTCAAATATCATAAAAAAGGAATAAGTAGATAGAACATCAGATAATTTTTCTTTGACCGATCCGGCTTGGTACAAATAAACAAGAAATATTTACATTGGTGCGAATGCTGAGTTAATTATTAATTCTGGTGTGCTTTCCGAGATTGAAGTAGAAGTAATAAAGAAACGATGTTTAGAATATTACATTGAGTTATGCAAGCAAATTTCTAGTCAAATAAAATTTGATGATAAAGTTTTGATGGCAATAGAAGGAATTAATCCTTCGAAATAATGCGAAAGTCTAACGCCGTTAATTGCCTGTTTTCCAAACTTAGTCAAAGAAGATGCAGTCGAAGACCTAGATTATGAATGGCGAAATTTATTAAATTCATCGTTAGTTGCTGATTTAGATTTAGAAGAATATTTTCACAAGTTAATTTAATTAAAGACAAAAAACGGAACTTGTTGAACATAGAAACGCTAAATTAAATTATTTGTGGAAAAGAATTATTGGGAAAAGTGGAAGCAGCTACTTCGAATCCTTCGATTGGGTTAATAAACTTATATAAAAAACGATGCTGAAGAGAGAGACAGATGGCTGAACATGACAGCAGAGCTTATTTTGTTGCCAGTTTTTATTTGAATAATTTTGTTTTTTTAATTCTGTAATTCGCTATTGAAAGACTGAATTTTATCATTTGTTTTGTTCTTGTTTGTATGAATATTTATTAAAGTTAAATAAAATATAATATATATAAAGTTTGTTGAGAGTACATGTTTTAGTATATAATAATACTTAAATGACAATATATTAATTTATGTATTGTTAATGTTTACTCCGTTTTAGTTCAGAGTACTCCCATTTTCAAGCCTGTATACTCCGATGTCGAAATATGAAACGGCATACTGGTCGGGTGTTATGTCAACCGAGAAGCGCAATCATCTGAGTGATATAAATGTTCTCTCTACTGGTAGTCTGTGGAAAAGCGATTATCAGTTCATGTTCACATGAATATTTTATATGGTAGGGACTGAATGTGATTAGCTACAAACTGTATTATTAACTTTAAAGCATAAATTGTTGCAGTTCTTACTATGATTCAAGATAACTAAACAGAATACAGAATTTTCCCAATATTTACTTCTCAAGTTTAAAAGGAATTATATTAAATAAAAACTCAAGAAGAATCATACAAAATTTAAGATTTTTGTACATCACAGATTTATCAATTCTTAATTTTCTTATTTTTCTTCTAAAATTTATTACGGATTAAGAACTGCGTACAGAAAAATGGCCCAAATATTGAGCAGGTTGTGAAAACCGTTTATTTCGTACAATTGCACACCGACTTATAATTAATTATTATTTGTCGATTCGAAACATTAAAGATGTTGTAAAATAGTATTGCATTAAATGAAAATTGTTTAGGAAGTTAAACTCGTTTTAATTAACGCAAAACTTAATTTTTAATATTACTCAAAAATGTGTTCCTCTGCAGATTTGATGTCAAATATGCTTGAGCTTGTAAGAGATAGACGTATATAAATAATATATTTGGCTGCATTTTTATGTCAATTCCGATGCATTCCAATCAATACAGGCGTACTGTTTCCAAAATTGGTTACAGTTCAGTGTATATTTTGAGCTTGAAAGAGTCAAATAGATTTTAACCAAAATTTGTGCCATTTTTCACTATATGAATTAGATAGGATGGCTCAGTCCATTCTTATTATATGTCAGTGCTAATCATGGTAGACCTATTTATGTAATATCCCGCAACATGAAGGAAGTTAAACTTATTTTGGGATGTTTTGCCCCTCTGATAGGGATATATTATTGAATCTGTGGTTTCAAGTTGTGTAAAATAAAAAAAAAATAAAAATGGAAAAGTTAACAGATACAGTAACCAGAGTTGAACTAGAGTTGAGTTATTGTTAAGTTTTGCTGGCTGAGCTTAGTCGATGCTGTTTCCATGGACGGCTTCTGAGTTGAGTTGACAGTTGAAATATTTCGTATAAAGTAGCCAGATTTATGTTGGATAAAGCCCTCATCCATAATACTCTAACATATACTGACACAAAAAACCCAACTCAACTCGACTGGTCTCTTGGAGACTAAATAGATTTAACTTAACTCTCGCTTCCAAGCCAAGTAGTGCTCGGGTTCAACTCGAAATGTATTCGCATGGAAATATAGTAATTGTGACTTTAAAACATGCACGATATTTTGAACGACCAGCCTCTTTAACAATATGTGTAAATAATAAATTTAGTTGTGCAGAAAAATGTATTGCGGAAATTTATTTAAAGTAATAAATTCCAATGTAATGCATTCTAATTTTCCATCCTTTTACAATTTTCCATCACTGCACAAATAAAAACCCGATTAAAAATTTGACAATTTACACATACTCAAATTTTCCTGTAGGTACTTTTTAGCTCCAGTGCTCAACCATAGCTTAAATTAGCTCTCCAGAACTGTCAAAAAATAGCTCTGCAGAAAATAGTGACATAGAGCTAAATAAGCCAGAGCAAAATCTTGAACGTAGCCAAGATTTTTGTATCTATATGTCTGTTCATTTACTCAAATTTGGGTGAAAGCATTATTACATTTTAACCCAAAAGCACCCAAACTCTGATCACGTACTTAGAAAATGGGGGAAAATAAGTAGACGTCGCACTTTCCCTTCAATAAATTTTTAGCCCAAATCCACCCAAGGAAAAACTCGGGGTAACTGTATAACAACTGTGTTTTAAATAAAAACAAAACTATCTGGATAAAAATAGAACTGATTTTCTAGCGTCGAGACGTTGCGTCAAACCAGTACTTACCAAATTTACAAAAAATTAAGGCTAGTCTGCCTTTTGCTCAAAATTTCTACCACTCACCTTTGGAGCAGTCCACGCAAAATCGTCCAGCACTTTCGGTGCTGGTGGTGTGGATTTTTAAAAGTTAACTTGTTTGATTTTTTAAACGTTAACATTTTTGAAGGTCTTATAGAGTACTTGTATGTAATATCCTAATTTTCATCGTTCTCCTCTGTGGAGTTCGCGAGATATGCAAGTTCAAAATTTCGAAAAATGTCGTTAAATACTTAACTTTTAAAATTCTATACCTCTGGAAGTAACTAGCCAAATTTAATAATTTTGGTATCATTTGAAATGGGATGAAATGAAGTATAATAAAACCTAAGAAAAACAGTACAAAATGTGCACGCGTTTCCGTTGAAATTGGAAAATAATTCGCCTTGATCACATACGTCTAGAAACTGGGATTATTTGGATAAAGAACAACCTTTATTCTTAAGCGAAATGTTTGGCAAATATTTAAATTGTATTAATTATATATATAGAAAACTTTCAGCCAAATCGATGATGTCACTTCAGAAAACTGCTCGTGAGATGGCCGACGACCGTAGAATGGCTCATATACATTTAGGATGTAAGCAGATAAATGTACGCATAGACGGACATAGACCATATCGGACCATACCTACACAAGACTGGACCACAATTGCCGTATTCGTAAGTAAATTTACTTGTGCGGCGAACGCGCTCTTTAAATTTAACAGAATTACCCAAAATATCTTTAGGCGTCGATAAGGAAGTTTCGTTAATATGCACTGACTTATAACAATTGAGCGTATTGCCATTTTCAAATAGGAAAGAATGGCACAAGTTTTACAGTTCTCTTTCGACCTATGGCAGAGTTGGAGCTACCAACACGAAATATTGTTCACTGAACGTTTACTTATGCCATTTCATGTTTTTATGTTGGCTGCAGATGAAATCATCGCAGAAAGAATAAGGTAAAGATAGTGTTTACCATGCGCCGTCTCTCTTGCCCAATCGCAGGATTCAGTTAAGATTAAAGCCTAAACTACAACAGTAATTAACTTTACGAAATTAAACGAGACTGAGGTTTACTTATGAAAAATTGATATTTTTAGCCTAAAGTGGTAAAAGTGTAAAAATTAACAAATGGAAGTTGATTTAATTGAAGATTTGTGCTTTCTATTAATTCGCAGTACTATTTTTATTTTATTTTTATTTTTACATTGCACTTTTAATAATTTTATAATAATTTCATTGTTTGGACAGATCGCGAACTTACGGAATGAGCGATTCTTAGCGCACTATACTTACGGAAAATTGGATATTTAAACTTAACGAAAGTTCCCCTCATCCGAGTTAAAGTTAATTCGTGTACGCCTTTTAAGTTAAAGGGCGCGTTCGCTTTACGTAAGTAAATGTACTTACGTATACTTCTATTGTAGTTCAGCATTTAATTTTTTCACTTTTACCACTTTTTAAAAGTGAACACATTAAATGTCAAGTTAATTACCCTTACGGAACTGCGAATTAATAGAAGGCACAAATCTTCAACTAAATCAACTTCAATTTGTTAACTATTTTTGCTTTTACCACTTTTTAAAATTGAAAACATTAAATATCAAGATAATAGCCCTCACGGAAGGTGACATCTATTTAGGCAACAAATGTAAATTTTCTAGTTAAAATCTTAAAGTTCTTTACGGCAATTGTGGTCCGGCAATGAATTAAAAAAAAATTAACTTTCACTGGCAATTCTTGTCTCAAGCCATCTGCCTATTTGAAGCAGTTTTTTTTTCCCATAAAAAAAAAATATTTGCAATAAATGAAATAGTAAATCTTTTTAGTCACTAAGCATAACGAGCATAACAATTTCAATTTCACAAACGTACGCAATAGGAAATAACATGTACACAAATATACAAGGCGTGATTTGTGACAGTTGAAGTGATAAAGCAAGACACCTGCTTTCTTAATAACACAGAAAATATGTAAATACTAGATTTACAGACCCCTGCGACACTTCCGTCTGCTGTTAGGTACAGCTATTGTGTTAAATAAGTGGATTTTTTCTGCTAGGCCTTCTCTCCGTCCGGTATACACGATCATTTGAGACTAACGTAGTACTGACTCTCCATTTCTCTCCATTTGATGAGATTTTTACCAGTGATTTGTTTCGTGTTTTATAGGCATCTATTGACTGAAAGACGTTTTGAATTGTACCGTGTTAAGTTGGAAAAGCAACGACAGCAATTGGAGTGAACACGGGTGAACAAATTGTCACAATATGACAATAGAATTGGCCATAGTTCTTTGTACCGTGTACCTATGCAGCCCAAATTTATTTTTTTACATGATTACGAAGTCACTCTAAGAATCTTACTTGGTCATTTATAAAACAAATTGTTTGCGGAGTGACTTCATGGCAGAAAAACTGTCGATTGAACACATCTGGATACCGTGCAGATATCTATATTAATTCTATTTGGAATTTACATACCTGTGTTACCTTAAATAACTATGCCCAGCAAATGCGAAAGTAAAATTGTATGTAATTCGTTTTCATATCCAGATTGTTGGGAAACGGAATCCCGCCTTTTTCAAATGCCGTATTCTCTATTCCCATTCCCACAAACTTTCACATTTGGATCGATTCGAAATGCTTAATTTATCCGAAAAACCCACCCCTTCCATAAGCTGAAAATGTTTACTCAACATTTCCCCATCCTTCTCTTCTTTCTTGCAACATTGTTTTTTATTGCGTTCGTGCTGTCACAATTATTCTTTGCAAAACGGGTTCTTTGACCCAAATAGTTTCAATAAGAAATTCGTACTAATCAAAGATAATAAAAATAAGTAATTAATTTTAAATAGGTACTCACACAAAAACTAGAAAAAAACAACCTTTAAATTAAAGCAAAACTGCGAACCGAGCGAACTAGTAGTGCACACACTGACGTAACGTCACAAAGTACCAAAGTATTTATTTTTTTTTCACTTCTATCTATTATTAGATTTTCAAAACCCCCAGTTGGGACCACACGTCTTCTGCAGTGACAATGTCTTGCCGCTTTTTCGTAGAATGAAGAAAATAGTTTTGTCAAGTTCTTATTTAAATATTTAATTTCCTCGATAACAAAATATGTGAACACTCCAAAATTTTACTGACGAGGTACCACCGACAAAACTTAATTTATTACACAAGTGCACTTCCACTTCCAAGACCCAACTGAGTTGAGGAAACAACATAAACTGAAATGTAGCCAATCATTTAAAACTTTGTGCAGGAACCTAATGGAGTGGGCATGTGTATAAAATGTGTGTTACTGTATTGTATTGTACTGTCACTGTGTCTAGCAAGCATGGTCTATAAGCAAAGCGAAGCAAAAGCCGTTTTATGTGTATGTGCGGTATGTGAGAACATGCATCCTCCAGCCATTTTGTAAATACTGTCAGATTTCAAAGAGGGAACTTTGTATTTGGTAGTTTTGTTTACTGATGCCCAAGGCCCCAAGGTATATAGCCTGAGCCTATAAAATTCGTGTCATGACATGAGTGCTTAGAATATGCAGAGAATGAAGAAGAGTGAGAAACCAAATTAATGCAGTCATGAATTCTGGTTGTTTTGTGTGGCTGTTTCGCTGCAGTGGAAGGTCAGTGCAGGCATATCAATCAACATAGAGAGGGGCAACGATAAGTTAATTTGATTTTGATTACTGATTTCACTTTATTTTAAGTTAATTACAAAGGAATATTTTTTGTTTCTGTGAAATTTTAATGAATAAATATTTCTAGTACCGAATATTGACGTCATATAAGAAATTTTTTCTTAGATTAAATAACACTGGCGGTATTTATGTGCTTAGCGCTGCTATCACTGACTTATAACAATGACTGAGCGATTTGCTATTTCATGTGGCACAAAAAATTTTGTGTTTCTCGTATATCACCGTTAGAGCACCCTTTAAAACGTTTACTACACAAAAATATGTAAAACTCAAACAATCAGATGAAATTTTACACCCGTAAATCGAATTAAATTAAAAAAATATATTTTCTTGTGTCCAAGTGATATTTTATTCGCTTATAAGCACTCTTCTAAGAAATTAAACTAATTCTGACTTTAATTTTCAAAAGTTGTTCTTAACTGAAAACTGCGAATGGGCAAGAGAGACGGCGCATGCTAAACACTATCTTTACCTTATTCTTTCTGCGGTGATTGCATCTGCTGCCAACATAAATACATCAAATGGCATAAGTAAACGTTCAGTAAGCAATATTTTGTGTTGGTAGCTCCAACTCTGCCATAGGGCGAAAGAGAACTGTAAAATTTGTGCCATTCTTTCCTATAGGAAAATGGCAATACGCTCAGTCCATTGTTATAAGTCAGTGGGTGCTATAAATGGAACGAGCAAATTGGCACTAGAAAACATGTTCTACTAATCTCAATTTTTTCCTTGTTCCGGTCTGTTCGTTCGTTCCTTAACAGCGCTAATTTTATCAAGCACATAAAGAAGGGGGCTGTCTTATAACATTTGTGCTAAGGTTTTTTTTTTTTATTAAGCCAGCCAAGCTCGGGATACCCTATGATGAAAGGCACAGCTAAGCATGGCAGGAAGCAGAGGCATCACGGAATTTTACTGTACGGCCGAGGGTAATTTTAAGGGTAAAAAGATGTGGGATCAGACTAGATATTTCATCGGAACATTAACCATGCATGTAGCCGTAACCCCCGGTATATACAAGCCATGAACAAAGCCGAAAAAAGAGAGCAGCGGGTCGGTCAGCAGGCGACATCCACAGTCTTCTTGTCTTGTCTGCAGGAGTTTTTCATATAAAAGTTGTTTGTATTAACTTCATTTTCCTGTGGGAGCAACAGTTTTGGGCTTTAGGACCTGTTTAAGATGAAATTTTAGTTTTTCCTCCATGACGAGTATACAAAAAGCAGTGAGAGTGAGCTCTTAATTCATGCTGTACCCGTCACATTAAGGCGACTTCATGGCTTGTATTATATTCCGGGGGTTACGATGTAGCGATAAAGGAGCGAAAGGCATCCAACATTGCGGCCGTGCTCGAGCGAGTCGATATGACAAGTTATTGCCAAATCGCCAGTGAGCTTGAAGGCTATCTTTTAGACAATATCCAATGAAGCTAAGGCTGTGCGACTAGCTCCTGCCCAGATATGGGAATTGTATTCCATTCTAGGTCTGATACAGCATAGGATTTGTAGAGGAGCGCTAGGTTTGACGGGCTGAAATATTTCTTGCACCTTTTCAGAAATCCGAGACATTTCGATGCTTTTTTGGCAACGGAGAAGATGTGATCTGTCCAGCTTAACTTACTGGAAATATTAATGCCAAGAATGCATACAGACGGTGTATCGTAAAGCAGTGCTCCATCAAAAGAAACGGTAGTGGATAAATTATGATCTTGTTTTAATGAGATGAGACAGCTTTGAGACTTAGATGCATTGAGTCGACGCGATTCGCTTTGTCCCAAGGGAGGATATTGGCAAGATCGGTCTTCAATGATCTAATCATGCAATCTCGTTTAACACATGCGGCATTCCCTCTGGAGTCCGTAAGAGTGTCAAAGGAGTAAGTGAAATCAAGGGTACTGTAATCGGCGAAACTATGGATGGGATTGAAAGTAAGGGAAAGCAGATCATTAATGAAAATTAAGGTAGACAACAGAGCCCTGGGGCACACCGGAATTTGTAGGATGAGGTTCAAATGAAGCGCCATCTAGTACAACTCGTATTAGGTGACCGCATAAGAAACTTTCAATCCGTAATAGAAAAGGAGGTGTGAGGCCAAATGCTTTAAGTTTTTCTAAGAAGGCTGGATGTCAGAGTCTTTCAAAGGCCTTTGAAATATCTAGGGCAACGATTTTGGACTCACCAAAATTGTGATAACTACAGTTTCAGCAAGTCTCCAGATGAACGTCCAGCTCAGAAGCCATACTGGCGATCGTTGATTACATGATTAGTTTCTAGATACTTAATTAACTTGGAATTAATGACAAAAACCTTTAAAAGAATCGAAGTTATTGCAATTGGTCGATAATTTGAGGGATCGCTACCCTCAACTTTTCTTAGGAATAGGTTGAACGTGAGCTAGTTTCCAAGCATTTGGAAATTTTCCTGTCGAATAAGACAAGTAGAATAGTTTGCGCAGAGACTTAGCCAAGGATGAGGCGCAGCTTTTAATTAACAGGGGCGCAAAACCAGCAGATCCTGCGGCTTTGGAGACGTCGATTCCTTTAAGGACCTTGCAAACATCTCTCGTACGGATTTGTATTGGCTCTTGTACACGTCCCCATGGGAGATGCAAAACAGTGTCTGTGAAGTAGACGAGCATTTGAAGTGAATCTTGCAGCTAAGATATTAGCTTTAACCAGGGAGTCCACAATTACTTCCACATTACTAAGTAGTGAAGTAAATAAAAAGAGATTACTCTTTTGGACTTTTTACCGGGTTGAACTTAATTTTCTTCAAGAAAGAATTTTTTGGGATATCTCCGGTATATAGCAAAAGCTAAAAAATGTTCTAATTTGTTATTTCATCACACAACCCATTAATTTTTGGTGACAAGTTTCAAGTCTTGGTTTGACTCATCAACAGGTCCCAAATAGCGAAATTGGGTGATTAGAAAAACAAATGAAAAAATGAAAAAAGAAGAAAGAAATGAAAAGTTTAAGAAAAATAGAAAAAAACAATTTTTTATTTATTAAAAAAATTTAAAAAATTTTAAAGAAACAGATTCATTCGAAGCGAATCGAACCTGTATACGCCACGCAGTGGGCTGAAAAATGAAGAAGAAAAAGGAAGAAGAAGAAGCGTTTCGTGTCAGCAGAAAACCAACGAGGTAATAACTAAAGGAGATGCAATCATATGTACGATCCGTGTACATGAGCGTACCCAAAATTGCCCTGCATTTGTGTATGTTTCACTCCGCCATTTTTGGTCTTCGCTGTCAAATCCATACTTAGGTTTGGATGGTTTTGGGCTTGGTTCATTGACGCAGGAAAACCCGTGAAGCCGCGAAGCAGATATTACTCACAAACTTTTTACCACTGAACTTTTCTTCAAAATTATTAACTTTTTTGGTTCACGTTTGCAAATTCAGTAAAGACTTTTGAGTATATGAAAATAAAAGCGATTAATTTTGCGCATAGGTTGTACAATTGTGTACAGGTGTACAAATTTTACGGCGCTTATGTACAAACAATATCAGTGTCATTGTGTTAGAATTGGGTACGCGATATTTTCTCATTTGCATCTCCTTTAGTTCTTACCTCGTTGCAGAAAACCTTCCACTTATCGGTGCAGCTTGGTTTTCTGCCTGCTGCAGACGCTTGAAAACAGATCAAACCGATCTCTTCTCATATAAACTCAGAATAAATTCTGGGTGTGAATTATATGAGGAAAAAACACTCCTATACAAGCCCAGGAGGAAAAATAAATAAAAAGAGATTACTCTTTTGGACTTTTTACCGGGTTGAACTTAATTTTCTTCAAGAAAGAATTCTTCTTCTTCCTTTTTCTTCTTCATTTTTCAGCCCACTGCGTGGCGTATACAGGTTCGATTCGCTTCGAATGAATCTGTTTCTTTAAAATTTTTTAAATTTTTTTAATAAATAAAAAATTGTTTTTTTCTATTTTTCTTAAACTTTTCATTTCTTTCTTCTTTTTTCATTTTTTCATTTGTTTTTCTAATCACCCAATTTCGCTATTTGGGACCTGTTGATGAGTCAAACCAAGACTTGAAACTTGTCACCAAAAATTAATGGGTTGTGTGATGAAATAACAAATTAGAACATTTTTTAGCTTTTGCTATATACCGGAGATATCGCAAAAAATTCTTTCTTGAAGAAAATTAAGTTCAACCCGGTAAAAAGTCCAAAAGAGTAATCTCTTTTTATTTATTTTTCCTCCTGGGCTTGTATAGGAGTGTTTTTTCCTCATATAATTCACACCTAGAATTTATTCTGAGTTTATATGAGAAGAGATCGGTTTGATCTATTTTCAAGCGTCTGCAGCAGGCAGAAAACCAAGCTGCACCGATGAGTGGAAGGTTTTCTGCTGACACGAAACGCTTCTTCTTCTTCCTTTTTCTTCTTCATTTTTCAGCCCACTGCGTGGCGTATACAGGTTCGATTCGCTTCGAATGAATCTGTTTCTTTAAAATTTTTTAAATTTTTTTAATAAATAAAAAATTGTTTTTTTTCTATTTTTCTTAAACTTTTCATTTCTTTCTTCTTTTTTCATTTTTTCATTTGTTTTTCTAATCACCCAATTTCGCTATTTGGGACCTGTTGATGAGTCAAACCAAGACTTGAAACTTGTCACCAAAAATTAATGGGTTGTGTGATGAAATAACAAATTAGAACATTTTTTAGCTTTTGCTATATACCGGAGATATCCCAAAAAATTCTTTCTTGAAGAAAATTAAGTAGTGAAGGTATAGAGGAACTGCTAACAACCTCAGCATTATGGTTTTGACCAGAGATCAGAAACCTTTGCTGCCTTTGTGGCTTGCCAAGATTCTTTGTCTGACACTCTTGTAATAAAAAAATTTTCTCTCTGGATAAAGCGGGAAACACAGTGCTAACTTTTCCAACCTCGACCTCAGTAAAACATTAAGAACCTTTACCTGGTGAACTCTGCCAATTTTTATAGCTCACAATGCAAACTTTGACAACTTCTGTATGATAGCAGTTAATTGGCCTGTTGGCTTAAAAATTCAAATTTTTTTGTAATAACTTACTACAGTAGGAGCAACTTTTTACGTTAAATATGCTTCCCAAATTTTTTTCAAAAAAATGACCGTACACTTTCTCCCGATAACAAAAATTAGTTGTCAAAACTGACAAAGTTCCAGCAGAGTAGAGAGTAGACCTACTCGAGTTCAACCTCAACTCGACCTCACCAACTTTACCATTAGGTTCTTCATAGCCTGATCTCATATTTTCTACAAAACTGTCAAAGTTGAGGCTGAGACTGAGGTTGGAAAGGCTAGCACTGTGTTTCCCGCTTAATGGACTTACAGGTGTCCGTGCAGTCTTGTAGACTTGTTTCAGTTCTGGACGTGGATGCAGTTGATAGGCGCGAAAAGCAGACTCTTTCGCTTTTATTGCTTGGTTGCACTTATCGTTAAACCAAGAGCGATTTTGCTATTGTTGAGATTGGGAATATGGAATGTATTCACGCATGCCAAGATTTAGAATATTATTAAGTTCTTATGTGCATTCATCAACATCCCTCGAAGCAAAACAGACCGACCAATCAATTTCACTAAGTACTGATTGAGACTTTTCCAGTCAGCATTTTGATAGTTCCATAGAAGCCTACTTGTGTAGGTGGTGAAGTAGGAGGCACAGGTTTGAGGTGGTAAATTGAGCCGTCATTAAGCAGTGGTCTGAATGTTATGGTATGTTATGGACATTAAAATCGTCTGCTAGGACGATTTCGGAAGAGAAAGAGACAGAAAGCAAGTGATCAATAGTGGTCAAATGCGGATACCGTTTCGTCAACAGACAATTTGGGCTGCGATAAAGAAAACAGAAGTAGATGATGTGCCTGTGGAGTTTGAAACTAATCCAGATGTAATTAAACTCTGGATTGGCGGAAGGAAAATCTTTAAAGGAAACATCATTCCGAATATATATTGTGATCCCCTATGTGGAACAAAAAGAGGCACCAAGCTGTAACCAGGGACGTGATACTGATTAGTTTCAGCATCAGAAACGAATTTGGTTTAACTTAGCGCAAGAATTGTCGGACTTTTAGAGTTAAGGTGGCAGTACACCGAAAAACGAAAATCCGCGAATGCTCAAAAGCAAAACAAAAAGCAAAAGAAAAAGCGATACACAACAACACAGATATTTGGGTGCCATGTTAAAGAACTAGGATGAGTGATTCGCTTGGGACGTAAAGTCCCGACTGCCAGCATGAGCTGACAGATCACCCGACGGACAGCGTTGTTTTCAGGGCGGCACGCTAGTACGCCTCAACTATTGGCGGAGAGTGTGAGGGGGTTCCACAAAAAGACCTGCCGCTGCCGTCTGTCATATACAAAAAAAATTCTTCGTGCCTACAACGAAAAGTCAGCACCCACTCGGTCCTGAAGGGACCCTTACGTCACTTACCCGTATTTTGGTGGAAGGCGTAGCTGTTTTACCTTCCTTTGCCGGCCCCATCCTCCCATTTGACTTTGGCGGGCACAATTATCCAATGTCCAGGTCAATACCTGTAAAGAGAGAGAGAGACTAGGGGAGCCTAGACGACCTTCATCCTATGTGCGAGGGCTCCGGGATGTGAAGGAAGAATTAAAAGTTCAGCTTCTCATAGTTACGTTATAATAGTTCTCGTACAAAATTTTGGTCTTCTCCTCACATAAAGTTTGCGAATACAAATCTCCTAGCTGCCATGCATTCCGCGCTGGCAGTTTAACGTACTTACACTTAATCAAAAGAAGATAATCAGAATAATGACATTTGCCTACAGATATATATATGTAATGTACTCCATCTGATCAGAAACTTATGTAATCGTCACACGATTGGATATCCGATTGTCTGCCTTGTTTTGTTTTCGTTCATGTCATTCTTAATATGAGGATCATATAATCCACTCAAACATTAGCGAATGTAATACCAAAGCGTTAGAAATAAAGCAAAAGAAAATATATATCTGGAGGAAGTTCTAGTTCCCCACATGTGTGAGCGCTCATCTATAAAATGGCAAGTATGTAGCGAGCGCGAGATGGAACTAGAACTACTAAATTTAATCTAATATCAGACAAAAACACAAAATTATTAAGATCTTAAAAGTAATAGGAATTCATTAGTACTCAATTATCTAATTCCTCACATGTGTGAGCGCTCATCTATAAAATGGCAAGTATGTAGCGAGCTGGAACTAGAACTACGGTCACCGTGTAATAACCGTGAAATAAAGCAAAAGAAAATATATATCTGGAGGAAGTTCTAGTTCCCCACATGTGTGAGCGCTCATCTATAAAATGGCAAGTATGTAGCGAGCGCGAGATGGAACTAGAACTACTAAATTTAATCTAATATCAGACAAAAACACAAAATTATTAAGATCTTAAAAGTAATAGGAATTCATTAGTACTCAATTATCTAATTCCTCACATGTGTGAGCGCTCATCTATAAAATGGCAAGTATGTAGCGAGCTGGAACTAGAACTACGGTCACCGTGTAATTGTAGCCTAAAGTAATAAGAATAACGTTGGTCATAAGCCTATCCCATAATTTCTAATTAAAATTTAAAAATTCAATTCCATAGAAATGGAAAAATGCCAAAAGTAGATTAACAGAATCTGAAGAGCACTCAATAAATCAACCGTTTCTCGCAGGTAATTGTACCATTATATAAAAATTTAGCACTAATCCTAATTTCTCTACAGACTTAGTAAATAAGCCTTGGAAAACTAAAAACTTAATAATAAAAAATTATTCTATGGGTCTTTTTCTTCACTAATTTTAACCCATGAAATGAGAAGTAAAGAAGAACAAATTCAAAAAAAATTTACAGATATTCAGTCAGACTATTTCTAATTTAATAGATATAGAGACAAATAATACTTAACTCCTTTATCTAATGTATGTTGCGGTATTACTACTTACCATTTTCTGTACGCTCAAGATTGCAGCTAAGCATTCTTGCTCTGTGACGGTGTAATTTCTTTGTGCTAAGTTCAACTTTTTCGAGACGTAGGCTATTGGCTTCTCGTGACCCTCGTCATCTAGTTGAATCAGCACTCCACCAATACCTTGTTGGCTCGCATCGCACTGTATAACGAATGGTTTGGTGAAGTCTGGACTCACTAACAACGGAGCAGAAGTAAGTTTTTGCTTTAAAAGATCAAGAGACGTCTGGGCTTCAGGTGTCCATTTGAACTGACTAGGGTTTTTCAAGGTGTCTGTAATGGAGGCAGTTAAGTCAGCATAGTTCGGGATGAACCGTCTATACCATCCCGCCATACCTAGTAGGCGTCGGGCTTGCCGAACAGTTTTAGGTGACGAATAGTCAACTATAGCTAAAATTTTGTCAGGGTTAGTTCTCATACCTTCCTTTCCGACAATAAAACCCAAGTATTTGGTCTCTTTGATACAAAACTTGCTCTTCTTGACGTTGATAGTGAGGCCAGCTTTCCTCAAACAATCCGCTACACATTTGTGGAGCGTTGCATAGGCCGAATGGCATCACCGTGTACTGATAGAGAGGATGACCCGGCACTGTAAAAGCGGTGTTCTCTCTGGAATCAGTGTCTAGTGGGATCTGCCAGAATGCGTCTTTCAGGTCCAGGCTCGTTATGTAGTTTGCCGGAGGAAGTCGACTCAGAATTTCGTCTATCTGCGGTAGCGGATAGGCATCCTTCCTCGTAACAGAGTTGACCTTCCTGGCGTCAAAACAAAGCCGAACCTTTCCAGGCTTCCTTACCAGAACAACAGGAGAGCTCCGAGGACTCTGGCTCTCCTCTATCATACCCAGTGATAGCATTCGCTCTAATTCGGCATCCATCAAACTTTGTACTGCCGGTGAAATCGGATAAAACCTCTGTTTTATCGGGGTCGCGTCATTCGTTTCAATCTTGTGAGTGACCACCGATGTTTTTCCCAGGCCTAAGGAGGCGAAAGAGGGGAAAAGCTGTTTTGTGGCTTCTAAGCGTTGTTGATCGAGACTAGAAAGAATATGGCAGTCGGTGTCAGAAGTAGCTATTACACTTGGATCCACTTCTGCGACTATACCCAGGACATCTGGAGCCAACCCAAATAGACGCCAGAAGTCTATTCTCAGATATAGTGCCTGTGTGAGCCCAGGAACCACGTAAAAACGCACGTTTTGGCACCATTTGCTACTTGGACCTGTGTCCGATACTTCTTCCATTCGACATCTGCTTCTGCAAGCTTCTCTAGAGCTCCCTGACCTAGAATACTGACAGTGGCACCACTATCAAGTAGTCCAGGCTCAGTTCGCCCGAGCAGCTTTACTTCGGCGTACGGTCGAATGTCGTCTGGCATCGACACGGAAATCTGTGCCAGTTTTTTTCTCTCTAGTCTCATCCGTCGGCAGTATTCCCGCCAACGAACGGTAGATCTTTTCTTTTTCGGTCTCATATCCAAGTCAGGAAACATTATTTCGGCTAACTCCGCTACTGAGGAGAAGATTCTGTCTCTTGCTGCATTGTATTTCTGCAGACGCGTATGATACGGCGTCAGCGGATGTAAAACAGGCTCACGCCCACTCGTCATAACAGAACTTGGTGGCCGTTTTAATATAGAAATGCCATGAGACCAAACCTCCTGCTCAATAACTTTGTCAGCTAAAGGTGCTGTAGGTGTTATCGGGACACCGAAAATTGAAGACTCTTCCAAAGAAGTGTCTAATAATATCATGGGCTCCCCAGAAGTGGAAATGGGAGCTTGAAGATCTGCGGAGAAGTCTATCAAGTTCTCCGTCTCTATCCTTGGAGTGTTCGTACTATCAGGTGTTTTACGGATATCATCAGAATCACTGAATGATATCAGGGGACATTGCAAGGATTCGTCATTGTGGTCTGCTAATGGAGCGGACCTTCCTACTTGTTTGAGGCTTGAACTGGAGGGTTCGTTGCAGTTGCTGCTTGTGACGTTGACGCTGGTCGGAAAGAGGTGGTGGTATTCCCGACCCGTCTCAAGTTTTTCTGTCTACAATAGCTACAATCAGGCTTGAAAACGTTTTTGCGTCCGCATCCATAGCAGAACACAACTTGTCTCTCTTGCCTGCAGTCTTGATAAAAGTGACCGGACTGGTCACAATTCCAGCATACAATAGTTTGTTTGGCCGAAATGCTCGATACGTCACCTAGGCTGTTGTCACTGCGATCTCAGCTGTCCTATTGTATCGGTGGGATGCAGGCATATTTTTTCCTGAATCTCAGGCAATAAGTTCGATTTGACAATCTCCAGAAACTCTTGGTCTGGCATGGCATTCTGTAGCTGATCACGCAGCAATCCTAAATGATGGTGATACATAGCGAATAATTCACCAGACTTTTGCTTTCGAGACATCAGCTGTAATCGTATTTTTAGATCATCCTTGGGCGCTCCCCATTCGATGAACAATCCCGTCTTCATAAGTTCCCAAGTGGGAAAAGGGTTATGCCGAAATATCGAAATACCAGTCCTTCGCTGGTCCTGTTAATAACGTAAGCATGTTTCTAACTAGGAGATCAAAATCCCCTTCCAGAGCGGAGTGCGTGAGCGCTTCGACTTTAAAAATGAATTCAGCTACAGAGAGCTCTGAGTGTTGCCGTTATACGTCAGGTTCCATCTTCTGATAGGACTGCCTGATCGTCGCTGTCCTATATTTGCAGGATGATGAATATGTGGAGGTGGTTGAGGTGGGACAAAGTTCGGTCTGGGCTGACCAGTAGGCTGACCAAAAGATTGACCAAAAGGCTGACCAAAAGGCTGACCAGAAGGCTGACCAAAAGGTGATGGTGGTCTATGAAACGATTGTCTCCTCAGATTGGGGAAATCGTTCGATGGTCTTAGATTACCCCTGGACGAAGGAGGTCGTGCAAAGTCCATTAGCGGCATTGCTGCTGCTACTTGTTGTCGGATACTATTCGTTAAGTCAGTCCGCAAACCATTGAGGCTCTGTTCAAGACCTTTTCGTATCAGGTTTTGCCTTTGTAGGCGTAGGCCTGCCATCAGCGCATCCGTAGCGGCTGAGGTGTGGTCTTGAGCTGTACACACTGAACTATCTCGTCGAGGACTCTGGTTTACAAAAGTCCTTGAGTGCAAATCGGGCATTCCTGGTGATAGAGATCATCGATTCTGTGGTGGTAAGTCGAAGGTTGGCAATGAATCGCGACTAGCCGACTTCGCGGGCATCGCCTTCTTCGGTCTTTTAGGAAAGGCACCAGTGTAACCAGTGAGGTTCTGTGGCGTGAGGCGACGTCTACAGTTAGGGCAACTAGAATGTTCACCTATCCAGGTCTGTATACATGCCTCATGAAAGACATGTCCACACATGGTCATGACAGGCTTCTGTTCGGCTGACCAGCTCGTATCTGTACAGATAGTGCATGGTTCAGGCAACATAGTCACCCCCTTCAGCACAGGAGGTGGTGTCCGTACCGTACCGTAGCCATACTGAATTAGTCGTAAGTCAAAAAAATGTATACCCCAAAGGAATACTATGCCAAACTCGAAGGTCGAGATGATATACTACAATTCCAAAAAAAAGTTCGTCTTATCAACAGTTCGGCGAGATCATCAAAAAAAAAATTCAAACAAAACTTCAAATCATGGAATTTCTCCTTCACTTCCCCAGGAGCTAACTCACATGAAAGGTCTTCGGGTCGCTCTCCCTCCTCACAGGTCAGAAAATTTATACAGGCAAGCGACGTGAATGTGTGCATTGAAAAAATGTGGAGTTCCCACAGAAATCTGGGAAGAGTCGGGTTGGAGAAGCTAGAGACTGAAAATGGTACTAGAGATTCTTCAGCCAGGCAGTTAGGAGTATGCCAACTCCTGATTACTGAAGTTCTCCAGCATCACTTCCATCCTCCAACAACTCCTTCCTTCCTCCTTACCTGATTGTCATGTCCAGCTAACCTTCCAACCGGGCAGAGTCATGAATCTGGTCAACTAGTTAGCTGGAAGCCAAAAACTCGTCTCACAGATTCATAACTCTGTCCACCCAGTTGGCCAATAGAGACATGTCCCCGTGAGAGCTCACACAAAAAAATTTTGTGAGGCCACCTACCATTTCCATGGCAGAAGGCCAGCGGAAAGGATTAATTTAAAAAAAAAATCAAAAGCTTTCAAAAACTAGTCACCTGTTCAGACTCGAGGCTTGACCAAAGTCAAACCTAGAGTCGAACTTAAATTCAAAACTTCCAAAGACGCTACTTTACTTTAATCATTCAACAAAATCCAAATCTCAAAAACTTTACTTTACTTTCAAACGTTCAAAAACTTTCAAAACGTTAATAAAAACTTTAACTTTACTTTACATTACAAAAAATTTACTCTGACAACAAAATAGTTAGACTCAAGTCCGCATATAACTTCCACTGATTGTGAGATTACCGAGTCTGACGATTTAACTAACAGCCAAATGCCCATATCTACAAGCAATCCCAGTCCTCAGCAAAAGTCATAAGTAGACCACCGGAGTCTAACTGAGGTGGCCTCACGTTGGGCGCCATTTTGTTATGGAACTAGGATGAGTGATTCGCTTGGGACGTAAAGTCCCGCCCTGCAGTCAACGCTGTCCGTCGGGTGATCTGTCAGCTCATGCTGGCAGTCGGGACTTTACGTCCCAAGCGAATCACTCATCCTAGTTCCATAACAGCCACCAGCAGCAGTCGGCGATACAGCGAGGTAAAAAAGCAACAATAGTGTTATGCCTATTGCTGCTTTCAATACCTCAGACCGTGTAGTTCAATGACCACAGCTGGGAGCACCCGTAGTACAAATCAGTAACAAGTGCAAATGCACTTGCACTGATCACGGATGGACAGATGCTAAGAATTATACAGAATATTTAGATTTATGTATAAATAGGGCTGTCGTACACATATAGCTGTTACGGAGCATGGGAAAATTGATGACTTTTTGCCACATTTACAATAACTTTGCTGCGTTGTAGCTCATTATATGAATACCGACGTTAAGTGTGTGCGTGTTCAAAAAAGCTACAGTTTTTGATATAAACAATAACTGATCACAAATTCACAGCACATAATGAATTATTATATTATCACCTCAAATCACAGGTAAAGAACTGAACATCCGTCCGATCAGTAATCAGTAATTTCACAATTTCAAAATAACCGAAGTTATTTTGTTGCAGTAGGTGTATGCTGCTCGTGCTGCGGTTCAAAACTTGGCATTTCGGCATTTTTCCTCCCCCCTCTACCGAATGCCTATCATCGGTAACAAGTGCAGAATGTACTCCTAGGCATAGTTACAAATTGAATAGCTACGCAAGCACCACGACCACGGTATAGAGAATACAAGTATGCAACGTTCCACAATTTTGTGACATTGATTAAACCTCTAGCTCTCTCTCTTTTCCTGTCAAATTTACTATTGTCAGAGATTTTCTTACATGAGAAGTTTTAGGGATGGAAAGAATTTCCTCCTATCTTTTGCTTGCATACAGTAGGAATTCATGAGCATTAAACTGTGAATTGAACAATAAAAGCCTCAGAACAATGATTTAATTCTCTCGTACTTCTATTTTTGACGTCGACAAATAACTGATGAGCAATGTATAGAATACAAGGTATTCCGTAACCCCCGGTATATAATACAAGCAATGAAGTCGCCGAGGGCACCGATACATTAAAAGGCCTTAATGTGCCGGATACATGACTCTCATTGCTTTTTGTATACTCGTCATGGAGGAAAAACTAAAATGTTATCTTAAACAGGTCGTAAAGCCCAAAACTATCACTACCACAGCAATATGAAGTTAAAACAAATTGTAGTCAAATATGTTTTCTTTCTAAATCCTGGTATTGTGTTCATTTCGCGGATAAATTTTGTATGGAAATTTAGCGGTGAAATTTAGTTGCGAAATATTTAGCCAAATCGCTGAAGAAAGTGGTATTGTGCTTTATCAGCGAAAAGTTTGTTTAGTTTTGACAAGTAGATGGCAGTAATTTCAACAAACATATTTAGCATCAGATTTATCCGCTCAATACCTTTTTCCGCGCTAAAATTTTGACGTTTGAAGTTGAATGAAATTGGAATACAAGAGTGCCAGTGTATTTTTATTATTTTTATCTGACAAAAAATTCCGTCTTCATTTAGACAAATTTTCGTAGGAGAAATTAAAATAGTAGGTATAAATATAATTTTCCTTACTATTACGAGATTGGGTAATTAGCATTAGCATTGGCGTTAGCTATCTAAAAGAACACGAAATAATATCACAAATGCACGACAGCTGATTGACAAAAGCAGCCACCTATAGTTCAAAATAATGAACAATTTTAGCCGTAAAAAAGGTCCCCGTTCGATTGCTGCTAAATATTTATCCGCTAAATGTGTTCATTTCGCGGATAAATTTTGTATGGAAATTTAGCGGTGAAATTTAGTTGCGAAATATTTCGCCAAATCGCTGAAGAAAGTGGTATTGTGCTTTATCAGCTAAGTTTGTTTAGTTTTGACAAGTAGATGGTAGTAATATCCACAATCACATATTCAACATTCAGATTTATTCGCTCAATACCTTTTTTCACGCTAAAATTTTCACTTTTGAAGTTAAATGAAATTGGAATACAAGAATGGCGGTGTATTTTTATTATTTTTTTCATTTAGACAATTCTTTTGGAAAGAAATTAAAATAGTAAGTATAAATATTATATTCTTACTATTTCGAAATAGCAATCCAAAAGAACACGAAATAATATAACAAATGCACGACGACTGGTTGTCAAAAGCAGCCATCTATAGTTCAAAACAATGAACAATTTTAGCCGTAAAAATGAACACAATACTGGGCTTAATAGTTTAAAGCAAAATAGCATGTAGAACAAATTTATGGAAATTATAGCGTTTGAACAAAATAAAGGGTTTTCCAATAAGAGGTGTTATTTTAATTAGCCCGCTATTTCGGTAGATGTCACTTTTGGAGCTGTCATTTTTTGACATTTGACAAGTAGAAACTACGCGATTAATAAAAATGGAAGGTGCAAAATAGTGTAATTCAGTCCAGGTTCACTAGAAATTATAGGTTACAAGGAAAACAAACAACAAGAAAACACAAAATAAAATGTCTTTTTTTTTTATATTAAAGTAATAGTGACATTGCGCAATACGTCGGAAGCGCCTCTGCGTGGGATCCACATCAACATGATCTATGTAAGTTGTTTTTTTCTACCTTCTAATTGTTTGATTTGCTAAAATATTTTTATTGATCGGTTGACTTGCTAAAATAACATTTTATTGATTTTTGTTTGAAAATAACTTTAGGATCGAAGTACTAATGTACACAAGCACTTTGAAATTCATATTAAGTATTAATTGTAGGTCGGAAATTTTTGATTTTTTTTTTTTTTTGAAAATAACTTTAGGATCGAAGTACTAATGTACACAAGCACTTTGAAATTCATATTAAGTATTAATTGTAGATCGCAAATTTGTTGTTGAAAAGGGGAGCTCATGTTTATTAATTATTGTTAAAGATCTGAGATTAAGTACACAAGCATTTTGAAATTCTTATGAAGTATTAATTGTAGGTCGCAAATTTGTTGTTGAAAAGGAGAGATCATGTTTATTAATTATTGATAAAGATCTGAGATTAACTTTAGGATTGTAGGCTTACATGTTTATTCATTATTGATAAAGATCTGAGATTAACTTTAGGATTGTAGGCTTACTTCGAATAACTACTTGAAACCGGTACTACTGCTTATATTCCCTAAGCTTGTTTCTTTATAAGAAGAACCTGTAGGATTGAAGAATATTATATATTTTTTTATAATGTAATGACGCTGTAAAGGCTTTTTATTCTTCCTTTACTCTCCCTCGGAGCCATCTCTTGGCGTGATGGTCGAATAAGTGCCGCTCCTCCGCTATTTTCAGGTTAACCTACAAGGGACTCTGAAAATATCTGACTTCAGAGTCAGTTCTGTGGTTGGGGCATGCAGGAAGGCAGACCATCTGCGCCTTCAATGTGGATGTAGGTAAATGACGTAAGGGTCCCTTCAGGACTGAATGTGTGCCGGTATTTTGGTATATAGGCACGAAATTTTTTTGATTATGGCATGCGGCAGCGGCAGGTTTTTCGTGGAACCTCCCCACACTCTCCGCCAATAGCCGAGCTAGCGTGCCGCCCTGCAGTCAACGCTGTCCGCCGAGTGATCTGTCAGCTCATGCTGGCAGTCCGGACTTAACGTCCAGTCATCAATCACTCAACATCGTAACCCCCGGAATATAATACAAGCCATGAAGTCGCCGAAGGCACTGACACATTAAAAGGCCTTAACGTGCCGGGTACAGCATGCAGTAGGTTCTCACTCTCATTGCTTTTTGTATACTCGTCATGGAGAAAAAACTAAAATTTCATGTTAAACAGGTCCAAAAGCCCAAAACTGTAGCTCCCACAGCAAAATGAAGTTAAAAGAAATTGCAGCCAAATATGTTTTCTTTCTAATAGCTTAAAAAAAAGATAGCATGTAGAAAAAATTTACGGAAGTTATAGAGTTTGAACAAAATACAAGCAACTTTTATATGAAAAACACCTTCAGTAAGACAAGGCAAGAAGACTGTGGATGTCGCCTGCTGACCGGCCCGCTTCTCTCTTTTTTCGACTTTGTTCATGGCTTGTATCTTGCGGGGGTTACGCTGCTGGCCGACCCGCTGCTCCCTTTTTGACTTTGTTCATGGCTTGTATATTCCGGGGGTTACGGCAGGCCTTTTAATGTGTCAGTGCCTTTGGCAACTTCATGGCTTGTATTATATTCCGGGATTACCACTGACATATGTATATAAAATTGACTGCTGATACTACTGAAATTGCTTACATTATTTGACATTATTATGGCACAGTACACATACAGTAGACCAGCTTAGAACAAACTACTGAAAAGTGAATTTTAAAATTTTAATTACAAAAAAAAAAAACCTCATAATTTCTCCCATAAGAGGGAACTATTTATGATACGAAAGTAATGGGCGAACGGTATAGCCAGTTGGACAATCTACGGGAAGAAAGATTAGTTTAATGTAAGTACACATTTCGACAATCTACTTACAAATGTATTGTTCCATAAACTGAACATCTGTTTGACTGCAAAGTGGTGTACGTTCATAAAGATGCCATGGACAGTGCAAAATGGCTGTAATAATGTTTGTGACAATTTGAGAGTAGAACCAAGCCGAATGGCATGGGAAGTGGAACAAATTGTTATTAGCTTATTTGCTTGTCATTTTGCCCTATTTCCTCTAGTATAAATTTGTGCATGCCTTAAGTTCTCTTTGTTCCACTTTAGATTTAGATAGGAGTCTTTGTATTAAAAATTGGCTAGCGTGTTAGGCAAAAATGTTGAAAGAGAAAGTATAGTCACATTATAGAAGCATCCTATTCATGTGACAGTTTTGACAGAGCTGTTCTACTGTATGGATATACTGTGATTATGGGACACTTTTCTATAGTTGTCTCGTTTTTATTTAACTACTTTATTCCGCGGAACTACAAACAATAAGTTCTATACAAAATACACCATAGTCCAGTTGCAGTTCAGTGGTTTTCCAAACGAATATGTAGAACAGAAATAGATGGCAATACAATATTTGTAATCCTTTCTCTGTCCCCCATAGCTACTTTTAGGGGCAGGTAGACAAAAATTCCTTAATTTTATTTCTTTAAAAATCAAGTTTAAAAATATTTGATGTTGTATGAGATAAGCTTCCAAGAATAGAAATAATTCCGAATGCAACTGTAATTTGTTGAACTTTTAATATGAATATTAAAGCGAAAGTAAAACTTGAAATTAAGATAATTGTCACACCCTGCCAAAAAAAGTTGACCCATATGAAATAGAAAATCAGGCAGTCCATGTTATATATGTCAGTGGGGATTACGCTTCAAGGATTTGACATGTATTTGTACAAGTATATAGAATACATTCCATTCCCATTACGAATCACGTTTCGCCATTAGTGACGAAATATCGTGAAAATGTATAGGAAAGCACGGTACAGAAAACAATACTCTGCGCCTGCTCTGTCTTTCCATTTCTATATACATGTCACGAAATTACGTCGCAGAACATGTGCCAAAATTATAATGGGAATATTTACTTTGGTATTTACCATGCATTGTAAATTAGGCGTAATATGCTTGAATTTATTTATATATTTCCGTAAATGAAATTAGTGTATGGCACTACCAGCACAGAAAAATTCCTCGAGCATATAAGCTGCCATCTATTCGTACATAGTAAAAGTTACTTAAATGTCAAAGCAAGTCATGAGCAGCTTGGAATCAACAAAGATAAAGTGCAGGTTTTATAAAAGAAATTAAATACCGTCTATATGTTTTAACTAATTAAAATTTGAATTTTTCGACAGTGTTAGTTCAGTACTAAATAAAGATACAAAGCAATATGGAAAGAATT
Source organism: Dioctria rufipes (assembly GCA_963924295.1). Taxonomy (NCBI): domain Eukaryota; kingdom Metazoa; phylum Arthropoda; class Insecta; order Diptera; family Asilidae; genus Dioctria; species Dioctria rufipes. The sequence goes on from OZ002740.1 coordinate 235,202,443, forward strand.
TTATGTTTGACTCAAAGGAGGACACTTGTTGGAACTCAGACCAGGTAAATCTTATGTCTCATCTGATAGTAATTTTTAAGTGAAATATTAAATTTTAGGGTTCTCCACAATGGATAGTGATTCAGTTTGAGCCTCCTCGGAAATTGGGGTCATTTAATTTCCAATTTCAAGGAGGATTTGCTGGCAGAGACTGCATCATTAAAGTTGAAGACTGGAAAGGTTCTTGCATTTATGAGGAGCCTTTCTATCCAGACGATGTCAATTCTAAGCAGAATTTTAAATTAAGGAATATTATAGAGAATGCATTTAAAATTATTTTCACTTTTAACTCGAGTACTGATTTTTTTGGAAGAATAATTGTGTATAATTTAGAAATTTTCTAATAAATTTATTACAGGCATTCGCCGAACAAAATGTTTTTTCTACTATTGATCCACAGATGTCTCTGATTATATTATTTATTGTTTCTTTTGATAAGGAAGTTACCTCGCAGCCATTTTAACTTGGCTACCCTGCCTTTTCTCTTTCTTTCGAAACGTGGGAAACGTCAACTAAGGTTGGAGATTTCTTAAAGCAGAAGGAATTTGTGATTTTTTAACGTTTAAATAAAAGTTAGTTTAGTTCTTCAGTATTGAAACTACTTTTTAGATAGTAATCTACTTTATTAATAATTTTTATTTTTTTGTAGACATGCCGCGTGAAATCAAAGAGGTAAAGGACTTCCTTATTAAAGCCCGCAGAAAGGATGCGCGTGCTGTTAAAATTAAGAAAAATCCCGATAATACAAAGTTTAAGATCCGCTGCTCCCGATTTCTGTACACGTTAGTCGTATCCGACAAAGAAAAGGCAGAAAAATTAAAGCAATCTTTGCCTCCAGGTTTGCAGGTTAAGGAGGTTAAGTGAAAACCATTCCGCAGGCCACATCTTTTGTTATTTTAACCAGATTTCATCTATTAACTGTAAACATTTATTTTTAATAAATGTTTTAATAAGTGATTGTGCTTTGATTTAATTTAGCTATTGGCATTTGTCTGAAAGTACTTTTCGAAAGTGGCATAGCATATTTAGATGTCGGAAAATTAAAATTTGTTGAAATTAAAATCGAAAGCGAAGGTACTTTCTCGCTCAAGCCCAATTGCTGATTTGGTACTCGAGTTAATTTAAGATGTATTTGCTTCATATTCTTGCAGTGTCCGCATAAATATCGCTCGCATCTTAATGGACTGATACATATCTGTTTGTTGGTAGGTATCTGAAGGATTAAATAAGAGAAGTTAGACCCACGTCATATCATTAATCATAGCATATTTTTTTTCGACAAAGATGAGCCTACTCTACTGCATTATCAATTTTTTAGAGATCAACAATAAAATGCAGTAGCTGCCATTCTTGTACCAACGCTGAAAACTGCAAACTGAGTAAAGAGCTGAGGTAAGTATCTAATCTTGACAGATTCTGCGTTTTCAAATCTAACTTTAGTTAGTTACCTGCTATCGAAAATTGCTTAGCCATGGGGCAATAGATTCCAATAGCATCTTTCAAATCGTGCTATTTTTTACAGTGCGAAGACAAGACGGGATATCTCACTTGGCAAAGCAAGAAATCCAGCTTAAATTGACTGAAAGACTACGTATGAACTATAATATTTAAGTATTAAGGTAATTTACACTTAAGACCTGTGCGAAACCAAGACTTCGTTTTGTTATTACAGCTGGTATTCTCTGTACCGTGAGCTTGATCTCGATAGCAAGCGAATAAACAAAATCACAAAATATATGTTGTTTATTTAAATAAGTCAATTCGTCTCTTTATCTTGACTCTGTGATCAAGCTAACCAGATATTTAAACTCTAAACTGTTATACAAAGTAACAAAGCTTGGTGGCATAGACATTGATTCGGATAGAGCTTGACTCGATCTTACGTCACTAACTGTAATAACAAGACTTGAATTCAGACAAGCCCTTAATGTAATAATTTAGGTCCACAGTATACATCACTTTGAACTAATAATTTTTAGTTGTAAGATCGATTCCTGTTCTCTATCTCTTCTGTAATGTTATAGGTTTCCTAATCTTCCATAAAATAGTGTACATAATACTGCTAATTATCGGCAAATATAGTTTATAAGACCCTTGGAGCTGCCAGTATATATTGCATACCTAGAATCAAATCTTAAAAAAATGTTAGTGATCAAATTTGAAACAAAGAACTCTAGATACGCTCAGGCAAGTTAAGCTGCATTGATGAAAATACTGTGGCATTGATTTGAGGATCATGAACTGTGTTCGAAACAGCGACCAATATAGATCTACCATTTGTGATGTATATGATTAGAGAACTAAGTAAATGTAACTGGCACAATTCTAGAATAAGTAACTGCTGCAACCCAAAAAATTCCAAATAAGTCCCGAATGACAAGTAATTTTCAATTGCAATTACACTACTATTTTTATTATTATTTTTCCATCCCCTCTTCCGGCAGCTAGTGCTGGTATAAGAAAAGTTGAAAATTTGTTTGCCTGAATGCAGAGTTATTGTTCATTATGAAAATACCATATTATGATTCTACTTATGATCAGCCATTACTACTGCTTAGTTTATGGGTGTCAAGATCACTAATAAGCCTCATATCATTTGTTGTTTTATGTTATTGTAATACACAGTTGTTACATGCTGAGGACTACTGACAAACTACTTAGTATTTAGGGGGTTATACAATTTTGGTACAATCACTACTATTACCACCACTACTGTTATGGGAAGAAAAAAAGAAATAGGCTTTACATGTGATCCTTTACTTTTCTTGTAAAGAGTGGACACTAAGAGAATTTTTTACCTCTGTTGGTAGTCCGTTGCATACATCACTGGAAGTTGCTAGCAGTCCTGTGCGTAACCTTTCCGTTTTAGCTGTTGAATTTCTTATCATATTTCTTCGTCTAGTGTTGTGTGTGTGTGTGAAGTTCAGTAGCCGTGGTCACCTTTAAGTTTGTTTTGATTAGCTTGTTCATCAGTTTGTATACAAATTTAGCCTTTTCCACCATATTATCTGATTTAGATTTCGATGACATGTTTTACTTAATATTTCTTTAGTAGAAGTTAGCCATGGTATGTTATATAGTGATTTGATTGCTTCGTTCATTATTTTAAAAATTTTGAGCATTGTAACCAACTAAGTATGTTGTATTTAATGTACGATAGTATATGTGCATTGTATATCAGGTGTGCCGTTTGACTCCTTAAGGTGATATGCATTCTTTTGATGGTCACTAGCAAGGTATTCCCATTACGAGCCTCGTTTTGCCATTAGTGACAAAATATTGTGAAAATGTATAGGAAAGCACGGTACAGAGAATACACTCTCTGCGCTCTCTCTGTCTTTCCTATAGAAATGTATATACATTAGTTACGAAAATGAGTCACAGAACATATGCCAAAATTTTAATGGGAATAGCTTGTATTCTATATACCTTGGCCCTCAGTAAAGGAATTATCTTATTTATTTTGATATGAGTGCTCCAATTTAATTTTTCGTCAAGGGTAAATCCAAGATATTTTATTTCCTTTGCTCTCTGTAGCTTAGTAGTACCAATATTTATTTGAGGATTTTTATCTTTCTTTTTGTGCTGGCTAAAGATCATAAATTATGTTTTGTCTTCGTTTAACGATAGCTTGTGCCATTGCTTGAACTTTTTGAAATCTTCATTTATGCTTGCTTGTAAATCTTCATTCGACATAGCGTTGTAGATTATGTTTGTGTCATCGGCAAAGATGTGATAGGTACTCTCCCTTTAGCCCTGCATTCTGAATGTTGTTGATATATAGCAAGTAGAGATTTGGGCCTAATATAGATCCTTGAGGTACACCAGTGCGAAGAATTGTCGGGTCCCAACATACAAACCCTTGTCTGGTTCATAATATTCATTGTCTAAGAAAGTTGCCGCCAATGTTCCGCTATGTTCTTGGAATCTGAATTGTTTTGGATCATAACCACCCATTCTATTAATAAAATTTCTAATTATCTTTTCAATTACTTTTTCAAAAACTTTCCCTATTGTACTGATTATTGCTATAGGTCTATATTTGCTAATGCCTTTTTTATTTCCCCCATTATAGATGGGTATTATTTCAGTTTCTTTCAAACTGTTTGGGTAATTCCCCGTATGTAAGGCTTGGCTGACCAGACAAGATATGATGGGACTTATTATGTCAGCAGCAACCAAGAGGTCTGTTGTGGAGAGGTATCTCCACGGTAGTCTAGTCTCTATTTCATTAGGGTTTGAGGGTTCCAGGAATATTGATTTTGTTTGTTTTCTATTTTGAATTGGTTCTCTCAAGGGCAGTCCATTTTTAAGGTTTCATACCCAAAGGTTAACAACGGGAACTCTATTACTAAGACTTCGCTGTTCGTCCGTCCACCGCCAGGTTGTATCTCATGAATCGTAATAGGTAGACAGTTGAAATTTTCACAGACTGTGTATTTATATTGGCGATATACAACTAATAATAATAAAAATAAAATTAAAGGGGGCCCCCATAAAATACAAGAAACGTGATTTTTTCGACGTTTTTCATTCTTATTATTATCTGTCTGTCACCGGGCTGTATCTTATTAACCGCAACAGGTAGACAGTTAAAATTTTCACAGAGTATGTATTTCTATTGCCGCTATAACAACAAATAATAAAAATAAAATTAAAGGGGGCCCCCATTCAAGAAACGTGATTTTTTCGGCGTTTTTTTCCTCGTTTTATTCCCATTCATTATTATTATCATAAGTAGGCATTTTTTTTTCAAATGACCGCATTATTTTTTCACATGACGCCTACTCCCATTTGATAAAATAAATAAAAAGTACATAGTGTTCAATCTTGTACGATGGTACGGAACCCTTCGTGTGCGAGTCCGACTCGCACTTGGCCGGTTATTTTGTTCATTTCCTATGCTGGCAAAATAGTTGATTAGCACGTTCGCTATTACCTTGGGATTACTTTCAACTTTTCCGGATTTACGAATTTCCACTATGGTTTCCTTGTTTTTGTTTTCCTTTTTCGTTATATGTTCATTAATAACTTTCCAAGTTTTCCTTGTGTCATTTTGTGCTTTATAAAATTGTGTGTCTAAAAATTTCTGTTTCGCTTCCCTTACAAGCATATTAGTACGATTTCTAGTGCGTGCATATTGTTTCTCTATATCTATATTGTCAGGGTATTTCTTGGTTTTTTATATAATTTCTTTTTTTTTTCATTTTCACGATGATATTGTTCGTTATCCATGCCTTATTTTTACAGCTATTACTTTTGTTAGTTGTACATTATGACTTTCAATTGTCACCAAAGGAGGCAAGCAACCAATTGACAGATAATTCGGCCATATCTTGTGTCTTTGTATCATGATAGAGTTCCTTCCCTTCTCTTACTTTTTCTCTACATTTATCCTCGTTAAGGGTTGAACTTGAGATGATTATTTTGTCCATTTTCTCTTGAACAGAGTTTCTAGCAATTTTAATTGCTATAATTCTGTGGTCAGATATGGATGTTGTTTGCATGTCTATACTCATATTATATATCTCTCCCAGATCTGTGAAAGCATGGTCAATTATTGTTGCAGTAGTCTCTGTAGACCTGGTTGGGTTTTCGTTATCTATATTATTCAATAGCTAATAGGTCCAGGTACTGAGCTTTTTTGTTGATATCTGTTTACAAGTCTATGTTTGTATCTCCTATGAAAAGTAGATTTTTATGTTGTAGAATTACATTCTCCAGATCTGTGAATTCATATGGATTTTCATTCGTCATTTTATACATCGTCATTATTTTGAGTCAATATTGATTTCAGTTCATATCATATTATAGCTCTTATCTTGATTAATAAATTTGAACCTTATGTTTTGGTTAAAAAATATTGCATACCCTCCTCCCCAGTTATCTTCTCTAAGTTGAAGATTCCTATATAGCCTCTTATATTATAGAACTTTATCTCGTTAAGATTGTCAGGTTCACTTAGTATCAGAATATCTATGCTTGGGTTATTGACAATTATAAGTTCTACTTCATGTAGTTTATTTCTTAGGCTTCTGATATTTAGGTATAATATATTTATCATTTTGTTGAAGATCTTCTAAATGGATTCACACGTATAGTCTGTTTTGTTTCTCACTATTTCCACGCATCTCAAATATTCCGGGCATTTTTTACTATCTTTTTTTTTTTTTTGCTCTCATTTGGCAGTTAATGCAGTAGATTTTGTTCTTATTGCATGTAGAAGATTCGTGATGATCACCGCAAGTTTTTTGTTGTGTGTCCATACTTTTAACAAACTTTACACCTCATAATATTAAAGTCCTCCCGATCACAATATGAGTTTCAGCCAATATTTAAGCATTGATCAATATTTCAGTACGCCCATCTACCTCAAACATTATTGTCCACTTGTTTGTGCGTCTATTTAGCACCTTACTGTGTACTATTTTTAGTGGTTTCTGTTCAGTGAAGGAATAGTTTAATTCATTCGATGTGTAGTTTGTGTCGAAATTTGATATGAATAGACATTGTATTGTATGGTATTTATTAATAGTTAAAAAAAACTTCTCTATACATTTGTAAACTTAATAATAATAATAATTATAGTTCATTTGACTACTTCTCTATACTTATTTTAATTAACGTCTGCGAATGATGTGTAAAAACTCGAATTCTTGTTTCCAATTTTAATTCTGGTGGTAAGTTATTGTAAAATTACAATCCCTTGCACATCAAGAAATTTTGGGTGCTGCTTCTATTCCATCTAGCTAGTCTAAAATTCTGATTGTGACGGAAGTTATATGGTTGGGACTCTGCAACAGTTACAAGATTTTCTCCCAAATATGCAGGTAGTATAGTGACATCCATCCACTGTAAGGTCTCCAGCATAACTCGAATCGGAGTATATATGTTGCATCTCCCTTTATTTTGTAAGAGTTGAAGGCGATCCTTTATCTCGTTTGAACTTGTATACAGGAGGGTCGAGCAATATGAAAAATGTGGCAAGACTAATGCGCTATATAACATTAATGGCCGGTTTCACAGTCAAGGCTTAAGCCACAGCGATGGCTTAAGCAAAGGCTTAATAAATATTTCGGTTTCACAGTCAAGGCTTAAGTGAAATCACTGGCTTAAGGAAAGCTTAACTTAAGCCCGTCATCTCGAAGGCTTAAGCCTCAGATTTTGCTGTGAAACACATAAGAAATTATTGCTAAATAAATATATATTTTGCCTAAATATTATAATTTTTGTTATTAAATGAACGTGCATATTTCAAAAGTTATATTTTAAAACTAAATTGAAATTTTCCAAGCGAAAAATAGTTATCTAATTAGCCGTTTTGAGTACTGTCTGGCAGCTAGTGTCAGCATTCCATTTGACGTTTTAAGAAGAAACCAAACAGTTTAGGACAAAAATGAGTTATTTATCTGATGCAGAGGATATAACAGGCCAAGAAATGTATAATATAATATCGCAAGGTGTGACCCGTGAAAAAATTATAAAGAGTCGCCCGCAACATTTCGAGAAATGGGATGACGTTGATTTGTATTCTCGGTTCCGGCTGTAGATACATTCGGCTTTGATGGTTTACGTTGTCGAAACATTCTGCAACAATGATTTTGGATTTGATATCCTTCCAGAAAAAAACCACAACAAACTGGTAAATAAAAAGATCTTCTTCTTTTCGCTTAATCCACAATGGCAATTTTCCTTTAAAAAATTCACAATTACCGCAGTGCTGACAACTTAAAAATTTTCATCCGCGGCTTAACTAAGCCTCAGCTAACTGAGTACTGTGAAACCGAGTAGGCTTAAGTTCTTGGCTTAAGCCACACCCGTGGCTTAACTAACCCCACGGTTACACCTGCAAGTACAGCTTGCATGCAAGCCTCCCTTCCAACACGATTTTTAACTTGACAGCGGAAGGCAGTTCGGTTGATGTCTTATCAGCTTGCATGCAAGTTCATTTAAAAAATGGCATTGAGACGTAAACTCTTGCGTATATTGGAAAATTATGGCAATAAAGGAAGCATCACAATGATAAAAACCCAAGAAAAAAGGAAAATGAAGGTGTTGGTAAATGATGTATTGCAAATAATCCCAGAAAATTTCATTTTCCCGGTATAAATTTATGAATTTCTCTCAAGCATTTCGTTTCCGCCATTTTGAAAACTGTATAAATGTCAAATTACTATCTCCCAGCTGCCATGGTTTTTCAGCATGCAAGTTCGCTGAAAGCTGTACTGCCAGCATGGCAGTAGAGGTTACACGTGCAAGAAGTATGGCAGTGCAAGTTGCATGCAAGCTGTACTTGCAGGTGTAACCTCGGGGTAAGCTCTGGCTTAAGCCTGGACTGTGAAACCGGCCATAAGGCATTTTTTAAATTTAGAGCCGATCGTATTCTTTCCAGGAATCCTGTTTTTTTAGCTATTTTTTTACAAATATAATCCGAATGCTCTTTAAACTTTAGTTTAATATCTATTATCACCCCGAGATATTTAAGGCTTTCCACGCACTTAATACTTATGCCATCAAAACACACTGAAATATTGTCCACTGAGTTGAACTTCATACATTTGGTCTTAGATCGATTTAATTTTAATTTTTTTGCTGTCAACCATTTACTCATGTCTTCGAGGTCCTCATTCAACTGTTCACACATAATTTTCATATACCTTCCACTTATATATATTAAAGTATCGTCAGCAAACAACGCACTTTTAATATCATTAATGTAGATAAGAAGGGAATGACTCCTATCACTGATCCTTGTGGTACGCCAATATCCACTGTCAATGGGTCTGATAATATGTTATTAACTTTTGTTCTCTGCGATCTTTCCTCCAAATACGATCTAAACCATTTAAGTTCCACTCCACGCACACAGTACATATGTAACTTTTTAACAAAATTCCTCTGTCCACAGTTTCATGGGACTCAGAGTTACAGTGTATTGTTCAGATAGTTCTTTAGTTGCTCCTGCACGAGGACCTCATTATTCTTTGCGGAATTTGATTTGATGATAATTCCACCTTTAGTTATTGGCTTCACCTCGGTAATAGGTACCTTTAAGTTTCTTGGTTTGATTTTTTCCTTTATGAACTTTTTTGCGTCTTCAGATGGATGTACTGTGTTAGATGGTCTTATTATTATTCTCTCGGCTGGTGCCATGGGATTGTTCTTTTTAAACATCTCTACATATGTGATTTTATGGCACTTCAAAGTGTTACCTCAGAGCCGCCCTAAATGACTGGGAGAATAAAAAAAAATCTCTGTATTGGGAAAGGCTACAAGGACTTCGTCAGGCAAAAAAGGTTATCGACACCTCTGGCGGAAAAACAAAAAAACTACTCCTTAGAAGAACAGAGCTCAAAATTATTAATGAGCTCTACTCAAGCCATTCCCTTTGAGGTATCACCTAAACAAGCTGGGCTTGGCTGAGACTTCATCCTGTCGTTACTGTCAGGATGCTCACGAAACCTCGGAACACTTGCTCTGCAACTGCGAAGCATTGGCCAACGGGACTCACAATAGATTTTTCAGGTCGCAGTGATTGCGAGGCTAACGCCTACACACTCCTTCACAAATCAAATCTAATCCAATGCGTTTTTATTATTATTGTTCTGTAATTCTTTGGTACTAGCCCTGTCATCTAACGTTTGATGTATTTCTTCAATTGCGGTTTCTTGCTTTTCCAATTTTTCATTGTTACCTTGGACTAGTTTTAACGAGCTATCGAATTTCTCCATCATAACCTCTTTTAGGTTTTAGGCACTTGCCACACATGTATATGATGTTTTTATTTTTTGATAGAAGGCTTATATCATATGCCGGCATTTCCATGCATTTTGGATGGAATACATTTCTACAGAAACCATTGCAAGCTCATTTCTTAGTCCATGTTTGTGTAGTTATGTGTGCATGAAATTCAACATAGTCCCTTCGTAATTTTATTCTTCGAACTTTAATAAATTAAAATAGCTTTGATTACCAACACATTCAGAAGGGACCACTTAAAAAAAAATGATTGATAATGGTAGCAGGCATTCGCGTGTCAGAAGTAGGCACTGTTAACTTCGGTGTGCACCACCAAAATGCATTAAGTGTGGATATTTGGACATTTATCTCTGCCCGAATAACATTGTATAGGTAATTAATTCTTTTTTGGCTTGAAATTATGGGCGTGTATCTTTTTTCCGCTCCGTAGATCGAACAGATTTTTTAGAACGTTCAGAGCACTCTGAAAAAAAAGATACAAATCCGGAGTGCTCTGAGTGTTCTGGTAATATTTTTTTTATATTGGCAACACTTGATGATTTGTGAAATATTTGTTGATAATACAAAATTCTTTATAAAAATAAATAAATAATAATAATAAAGTTATAAAAATAAAAGGGGTGAAGGAAAGGAAGAAAATATGGAATTAAAAAAAAGTATTCACATTTTCAACAGGAATTTTTTGCGCTCTATTGGTATTACTGACGGATTGCTCCATACTCCGAGGTTTATCTACGATTAGTTAGAGCACTCTGGGCAATATTAAAGATACACGTTCAGAGCGCTCAGAGTACTCTGAAAGTAAATAAAGATACAATAAATCGGTGTTCAGAGCGCTCGAAGTGCTTTGAGCGGAATAAAGTTACACGCCACTATTTCAGTTGATTCTTTCAAACAAAAGTTTGTTCAATTCTAGGTTGATAAGTAACAGATTTCTTAGATAACTTTATTGTTCATATAACACTGAGAGACGGACACGAACTTATTATTTACATAATTCTTCTCACAATTTACCCCTGTTACTTCTTAATGAATTAAAAATTTCGGAATGTTTACCAAATCTTCCTGCAACATATGTATATACAACATTGCTAACATAGTAGCAGAAAAGCAACATAATAGATGGCATGCAATAAAAAGTTGTTTTCATTAAGAGAAATCGGAATGCGATCGTGTGCGATGCCGTAATGTCAGCGTAGTCATCATGAGAGTTTTCTGTCAGACACCCAGAAAAAGAAGTATTGTATACATATTTGCAAATTTTAAAATTTTCACATAGCCATGCCAGATAATAAGAAAGGCTTTGTATGGACTAAAGAAAAAGTTCATAAATTGATATCCTTGTATGAGGAAAACGATTGTCTATGGAATTGTACGATTGAAAGTTATAAAGACAAAGAAAAGCGCCTGGAGATTGTCAAGAATATTTGCAAAACTATGTGCATTAACAAGGAACAATTCGCAAGAAAAATCCATAATTTACGGAATCAATTTAATTTTGAAATAAAAAAGGTACATAAACGTAAAGTTGACGACAGTACCGTCAATGAATACACCACGAAATGGGAATATTTTGAGCGCTTGCAATTTTTGAAGAAATTCATAACATCTCGGCCAAACTTCGAAAATGTTGTAAGTATGCATGCATACATATATGTATTAAATATTTTACTAAATATGTCATCACATACGTCGAGCAATTTTAATGACATGCGATATAATTATATTCTAGGAATATGAAATCAAAAATGTAGCCGTCGTTGAAGAAGCTACATTGAATAATAACCATGAAAAAAAATCGAGAATCGTCAACCAGGAGCCGGCTGCTACGATTAAAGATCAACAAACTTCAGTTTCCTTGAAAACTGGAATGCAGGATAGTTATACTACTGCTGATAACAGTGATGACGTGGCAGTATATCATTATAATCAACCCGAAAACTTAAATACCAACGAAAATGAAATAACGACTGATTTTCAACATGAGAAACCTCATAAGAAATTTAGATCGAATAGAATAGAACATTCTCGAGACGAGTTCGAAATCTTTGGGCAATTTGTAGCTACTGAGCTGCGTGGTTTAAATAGCACAGCATCAAGGAAGAAATTGAGAAGGAGAATTCTGCAAGCAATTCTTGAAGTGGGTAACGAAGATGATGGGATAAATATTAATATTAAACTTACATAGAATAAGAGTTCGTAATTAAGGAAGCGTGTACAAATTTATTTATTACTGATATTTACCTACTATAACAAGCTTTTTTTTACATTTTCTTTAATTAAATGTTTGGCTGTTTGAACATACGACAGCGATGCCGTTTCATACTTCCCTCAATGAACCCGGTCGGTAAATTTGACTTCCAACAAAAAAAGTAGCCGCGATTAACGGAGATAAATATACACGCGGGGCGGTTTATTACACGATGTGTGATTGATATTGTTTCAGTTTCAAATCAGTATAGCTTGGTTGATTCAGTAAAATAGAAAATAGTACAGGGATGTGTCGGTCCGGAACGAACTGGTCCTAATTAGTGGAGCTATCGTTCACTCGTTCCTATGTTTAAACCAATTTATGCAAAAAACTTACTGATCTGAGCACATTATCTTGGCCTTTTCTGATGGCATATTTTAATATTTTGTATGAACTTGTTTAATTTTACTCGTGCATGCCTTAGAAGGTATTAAGAAGCACAGGAATGCGGGTATCCAAAACCCTCGAGACTTCCCAAACCATGGATACTTATGGAACAGTGCCAAAGATTGACTTTATATGTATATGCTATAGAGCCTAAACTACTATCTATAGAGGAAAATAGTCTTCTAATAATTTACAGCTTGGTTCCTTACATTCCCAAAGGCTACACTTACTATATCACTTAACAAAATAATTAAAGTTTTTATTTAAAAGTAGCCTTACCAACTTACACTCAATTACTCTAAGTTGAGTAATAATTGCATGTGTGTATGTGTAGCCGGATTCCGAATATGTAGGCAGCTACATTCGATATCAGCCCACGGCATGCCACGGACGGCACAGCGACATATCTAATGATTACTCAGCTGAGAGTTTTTATTTGAGGAATCGTAGTCATTTGGTTCATATAATTTTTTTAAAATAATTTTGTTAGGAAAGGTATAAAAATTTTATTTCGGTTCGGAAGATAAGAAAGCAAGCTTAAGATTATCCGAACAGCATTTTTCTGTATGAATATTAGTTTAAGGCGAAGGAGCTATTCAAATGAAACTTTGGTCAGTTTTACATAAGAACACTGCAAATATTTTAGAATGAGGACTCCGTTGGGGCTTTCATGTGGTCATGAGGGAGTCTATTTCATGGCTTGTGAGTATTTTCGAGGGTTTTGGGCCCAGCAAGCAAGATGATATGCGCATCATATTCCAGCGAAGATAAATTTTATCGCGGAGGATTATCATCTTTTCTATTGCGGATGTGTCCCGAATACAATACTTCTAGGAAATACGAAAGCAATACTTCTTGATGAATTGCTTTCGTATCGTCTAGGGAATACGAAAGCAATACTTCTTGATGAATTGCTTTCGTATCATCTAGGGAACATGAAAGCAATACCTGCAGAAGATAAGAGGAAGATATCGTTGATGAATCATGTTGAAGTATCAATGAGCATTGCCTGGAAGAGAGGAAGGTGATATCGCCAAAATGTCACGATAATATCAACATGGCGATATAGAAGGAATTAAATTATTTTTAAATACAACTTATAATAAATTGGAGGAATAAAGTATTAATGTATATGTAGAAAATTTTACTATAATTTACTTCGAACGCTTATTAAACCAGAATGAAGAGACCTAAATTTTCAGGTAACGCATCTTCTTCATTAAAAATAAACATAAACCAGCCTTCGCCCTAGGTTACGTCCTCTTTTCTGGAGGAAAAACACATAATTCCTTTTGCTATTTTATTGCCATTTTGTCATCCAGGTAAAATTGAAATTGCAAGCAATATCGTACATTTGTATTGCTCTAATATTCCGATGATGATAGCCGGAAGATAACCTCCAATTATCGCGCTGATGATTCTTCATCTCAATGTTTGCTGGGGGTATCATAGAAAATTTGTGTACGTATATGAGTGAAGCCAAAATTACTTCTCTTGACTCAAAAGGTAGTAATGAAGGACGTAGAATGCATAGAAAACAGTGGAAAGATTGATGAGTGAATGACAACGTGTAGAAATGTCAATAGATTTGCACTCCTGAATAAATCGGAATCGGGTACCCGGATACTCGTTTCCAAGTTTACTCGGGTACCCTGGTACCCTATTCCAGGTTCCCAGGGTATCCGGATATAATCGATTCTCGATTTCGAATATCCGCGTATCCGGGTACAACTGGTTCTTAATTTTTTAATACGCTGGTACATTAGTAAATTCGTGAATTCAGTCATAATAAAAGATGTTAATTCTGCTACCCGAATCACGCTTTGTTTGATTTTTCGTATTAATTAACCAAATTAATTTTTCAATACCCGATTCCAAGGAATCGATCTCTCACTACCCGATTAAAAAGAATCGGATACCCGGGTTGCTCTACTCTTACCCGTGAAACTCAGGTAGCCGGATAAAAACCGGAGTTTCAGGAACATTAGTTTATACCTGCAGGTTGCAATGTGCTTTTACATTAGAAAGCTTAAGCCCCACACAAATATTAATCCGGTCTTACTTAATTTAGCTTATGTGCATAATGGAACGCAATAGTGAATATCGCCTCCATCATTCCCTTTTTCAATTTTGTAAAACCAAGCCGGAAAATTCCGCCGAATGGATTTGTATTTTTTTTAATTTGTTGATGAAACTGAGGCGCGTTGTCTTTACATTTAATTTCTGTTACAATTATGATTATATTATTAATTGAAAGCTATGTATGTTGACCATCTTAATACTATGATAAAAATCAGCTGAACTCACAACATCCTTTCTTTGAATTAGTGGAAGGTGTTATGGAAGTATGTGGAGTGATTGACATCGGACGTGAAGTCCAGACTGTCAGCATGAGCTGACAGATCACTCGGCGGACAGCGTTGACTGCAGGGCGGCACGCTAGCTCGCCTCGGCTATTGGCGGAGAGTGTGGGGAGTTTCCACAAAAAGCCTACTGCTGCCACCAGCCATACACAAAAAGAATTCGTGCCTACTTACAAAAAAAAAAAAAACGCCGGCACACATTCGGTCCTGAAGGGACCCTTACATCACTTACCCACATCCAGTGGGAAGGCGCAGATGCTCGGCCTTCCATCGCCGTTGCCCCAACCACCTTGTGATACTGCGGGCGATATTGAACAGTATTCCTGAAAGACCTGAATAGGGAGAGTGTAGCGGACCTAGGCGACCTTCATGTTGAGAGGGCTCCGGGCTAGGGGTAGGAGAAAATGAAAGCCCTTATAGCGTCATTACGTTATAAACTTCCTTTTTAATTCCCACTGTCCTTAATGACTAATTTGGATAATCCTATTACAAAAAAATGCCAAGCGACACTCCTTCAAGACACTTAAATCTTAGTTCAAGTAATATCAAATAAAAGAAGCCGGAGGAAAACGAGCCGTATGTAATCGTAGCCTTCAGTCTAGTTCAATTTTAATATAGAAAGTTGTAATCAAAAGTAAAAATTAAAATTTAGTGTGAAAAGCACGTGGGTGCTGAGGAATATATCTACCTTACATAATTATATATGAATATAAACAAGTTTATCAATTGAGTATAATAATGCAATCAGCGACTTACATAATCATCCATTGAAGAGGCCTCCTAAATGGTGCGTATGGTATCAGCTTCCATCATGTAATTAGATTGTCACTCAAAAGATTCGTAAAATATAAATTATGTTAGGCATTCCTCAATCATGCAATAGTGTATAATTATCAAAGAAAAGATTTGACAACGGTGTCTCGTTTTTTTTCGTTTCTTTAGGTTTCTTCCTAAATAATACCATGTCTCCACAACGTGTGATCATAGGATTCACTTCACGAAAACGTAGATATAAAGTAATACCTAGCATGAATGTTTTTCATTTTTAGAGATAAGAATTCAATGAAACTCAGTTAACTATGTTTGCTAAAAATTGAAATGAGAAAATTGACTCTGGACTCACCAAAATTATGGACAACTATCTGTAACTTGTCAGACACCTTACAAAAAATATAGATATCTCAATACCTAATAAGAAAGCTTTTCATTTATAAATAGAGGAATTGACTAAGACTTATTTATACTACCTAAAAAAAATGCGATTAGTAAATTAACACTTAGCTCAAAAATGTAGAACATTGTCTGTAATTTATCAGACATGTGAAGAAAACGGCATGTTTTTGCGACGGGTTGATTTTTGAAGCACTTATATCCAATATTTAATAAATCCAAGACTGTAGCGACGCCCCTCGTACATCGAATCAGTAATTTTCAGCTTCATGTAGCTTCTCTGAAGTTCTTATATACTTCACGGGGAATTTGCTGAATTTTGTCGCAGGCTCGACTTCTCCTTCCTTCGAAAGCAAAGGAGTTCCAAGTGGGCAGAACTTATCTGCGGACACGCCGCCTCATGAAATTAACTCTTTTTCAGCAGGAAAATTTATATTTTCTGGCACACGATAAATATCCGCTTGTTAGTTGAATCGTAAATCACAAATTAAAATTAAATTACAAAACCATGTAAGTGTCAAAAAGCAAATTTTATAGGAGAAAGCATAGCTGTCGATGTTTTAATAGGAAAAAAATAAGGTTTTAGAAATTCAATTTTGGGGCTTTTTTCTAACAATATTTTGATGATTTTTCTATGTATTTGAAGTGCTGAATTCTCCCAGGATTAAACAAAAAGGGATTTGTGAAAATTGAAACTGAGCTAACTACAATAGATAGCACTCAAACTGCATTCATGCAAGTTAAAATCAAGAATGCCGTTCTATGTCAAAAAGCACGACGGCAAGGCGCAGTGCTGTTGTTTGTACTCCATTCGGATTGTAGTGGTATTTTTATCAAAAAAGGTGACGAATTGCTGCCCAGTGCAGAATGGAAGAAAACCCGAGAGGAAAAGTGCAAAGGAATCTATTTGCCGGCATCGAATAATTCCGACCAGTCAAATTTAAGCAAAGTCAATTTTGATCCACATGTCAGAAAATCCTAAAAGGCCACCCCTAAAACAATCTTGCGCACCAAAAATAGTATTTATCATTCCCTGTGGAAAATAGTATCAATGCGACCCCGAAACTCGTTTGAGTCTGGAGATTCCTTTCTACCCGCGGCCGATGTTGAGTCCCCAGTACGGCTGTACTCCACTGCGAACAGCGGCCACGATCAAACGAAGAATTTGTAACAAGTTTCCAAAATGCTACCCATCTCCGCGGTGTTACAGGTAACAAGAATACGGCTAAGAAACTTAAAGCAGGACGAAATTTCAATTGTAATTGCCATCAAGGGAAGTGTCTTTAGTTTAAAAATAATTTAAAAATAAGAAAATTTTTATTGTATAACAGGATAAGTTTCAGAGGCCTGTGTTATGGTCGTAGCATACTGCATGCAGCAGTATGCTACACTGAGGCTAGCAGCATGAGGTGGGCGCGGACTGTTTCCTATATGGATGGAGAGCTATACGCGCCGAACGCACCCGAAAAAAGAAGAAAAAGGAAGAAGAAGATTTCCTGCGAGCTGTCTGTCTTTTTGAAAAAGAAGTTTTTTTGCTGGATGTCAGGAAAGGTGTGAGAAGAAAAAAGAATCTCAAAGTTTTCGGTAAAGAGAAACAAAAAAAAAAAAGGAAAAATAGAAAAACGTCTGTGTCAATCAGAAATTATCGACAGTATTTCATAAATCAAAATACTCTGTGTGATTGGATGAGAGGTGCGCTCCCAGAATTTAGGAGATTCGAGAATCCTGACGAGTACGCCACGTAAAAGCACACGAGCCTCCTTAAAGAAAAACCCGATTCCGAGTCACCCAGGAATTTCTAGTTTAATTGAAGGGCAGCAGAATTTATAAATGGCGGCATCCTAACCGAGAGTCTTAATTCTTGCGGAAGCAGACGCATTTTTTTTTCACTCAGTCTAACCTACAACGAATGCATGGAGTCCATTTGCTTTCCATCCCTGCATCTAAGGAACTAGTAACATTGTGCAAATGTCCGGGACACCAGAAATAATAGGACATCCACTAATGATCTACGCAGCAGTCACCTGGATTCAAGTATAAAAATTTTCATGTCAGGTTCAGTTCAAATTTCAGTACTGTATTACGAGACCAACAGGTCATAGCAATTCGAATCATATTAATTTTCTCTATCAATAATCATTAGTTTGGCAGGTTAGTTTATACTATTTCCGAGTACGCTAGTAGAAGTATCACTCAAGATTCGGTAACTAAACTGTGAGCCGTATAAAAAGAAACATTGGTAAAGAGAAATAGCGCGAAGAATGGCTTAAAACTGTTAACTAATAGGAAAGCCTTTGGGTGCTGAAGTCCTCTTGGACCCGTTAATGATAAATTCAATTTACAGCTTTGCAAACACTTACTCAGCCACCTCCAGGGAGCTATTTCGAGGGATGGATGTCATGAAAGTCAAATTGATCATATATCTTATTATATTACTATATCTACATATGTATACCTTCCGATTAATATACTATACGTGTCCAGCAAAAGAATGAGCCCTTTAAATAGCATTGAAGAGAGTAAGCACTAGTCATTGAATTTTTGTATTACCTGACTCTCATTTTTAATTAAATCTGTATATGTTCCCAATATTATTAAATTAATGATAATTCAAAATTTTTGGTGAGACAATAAGTTTGCCATGATTTGCAAATTAGAAGGTCATCCCTTCGTTTTAATCACTTCAAAAATTAGAAAAATATTTTTGAGATGCTTATATTATCGAATCCAATGAGAGGCGCTAAAGTATAACTCCTTAAATCTTAATGTAATGGAAGCTGCCAGAAGATTGTAGGTTGGAGAACTCAATGGAGCTCTTCATTTGAGATGTTGACAAATTTATAATATTGGTATCTTTACATGGATTACATATCAGTCAAACTAAGCGAAGGATGCTGTTCCTCTTGTGCGACCAAGTTTTTCTTTTTGTACGGAGTGAACGAAAACTACAATAAAAGTACAATGTAAACTAATTATTTTATTAGGAAAGAATATTTTCCCTTGAATACCTTCCAGTTTAAGTTTATAGCCACATAAGGTCAGAGTCTCTGGCACATTTATTTTAATTCGCGTATGTTGGAGGAACAGAAAAATCTTCTAAAAAACTCATTAGATGAACAAAATTTGAAAATTGAAGAAATCGAGCAGGAACAACAAAAATTTACTGAGCAACTTGAAAACGTTAAAGCAGATCTGGAAAGAATAAGGCATCGTCAGCCTCTAAACGTAGCATCTGAAATATCTGGCGCAGGTAGAATGAAACCTCCAATATTTGATGGACAAAATTCATGGCATATCTTCAAGAGACAATTTGAGGCAGCTTCAGAGGTAAATGGATGGAATAATGAAGACAGAGCTATAGCTCTGGTGTTAGCACTTCGAGGTCCTACTTCAGAACTCTTACAAACTGTACCGATTGAAAATCGACGTGATTACACTTCATTAGTACAGGCGATAGAATTACGTTACGGAGATGAGCACATGCAGCAAGTATATCGCCTACAGTTGCGCAACAGGATTCAAAAGCATGGCGAATCACTACAACAATTGCAGGCTGATGTGGAAAGATTAGCGCATCTTTCATACTCCAGCGTAAATGCGGATTTCCTTAATGAAGTGGCAACGGAGGCATTTGTGAACGCTATTGTAGATCAAAATTTACAACAAGCGTTAAGGCTAGCAGGAAAGAAATCAACAGCAGAAGCACTAGCCTATGCATTAGCGTATGAATCCGCCAGACAAGCATCACAGAGTGCAGTACGAGTAAGAGAAATTTCAGTGGAAGAATGTACTTGTAACAGAGTGCAATCATCACAGAGCCCGCCCTCACGTGGTGACCTTCGATGCTAGAATTGTAATAGATCAGGGCACCTTCAAAGAGACTGCAGAAAACGTCGACGAGTGGAATCACCTGAAGAAGGGAAAGAAGAATGCCAAAGATGTCGAGCCAGGGAACAAGCTATTCGTGGAGAGACTAGATATCAAGCAGCGACTAGTCGCATCAGCTCTCCTGTTGAGCAGTCGGAAAACTAGTAAAAACCAACTTTGTGGGGCAGAAGTTGGTTGGTGGAATCGACAGCCCCGAAGTCATCATTCAAGTAGGCCAGTTACAGAGAAATAATAGCAGTCTTGTTATATATGGAAGTGTAGGAAAAAATGACTGCGCAGTCACTATCGATACTGGAGCTTCAAGATCAATTATTAGAAAAGATCTTGTTAAGAACAAATGGCTTCATAATACCACCAAATATCTACTAAGAACAGCAACTGGAGCAACAGCACAGATCTTTGGAGAAATAACTTTAGATGTTCAACTAGGCGAACTACTATTTCCTCACACTTTCCTGGTTTCAGACATAATGGATGAATGCATTCTTGGAATAGACTTCATAACCACATACAAAATAAATCTGGATGTCGGAGAGCGGACTCTCAAACATGGGAACATAGAAATTCCTATGAAACTAGGAGAAGGAGCAGATCATCCTGTGAAAGTAAGGACGATGGTCTGCGAAAATATTACTCTTTCGCCATGCTCCGAGACACTAATTTGGACAAAGCTGACTGATGACATCGGGACCTGCCGATTCTATCTGGTGGAGCCTAACCCCACAAAAGTTACATCGAGCATCATTGTTGGCAAGACTTTAGTGAAGGCAGAAGGTGCAACATTAATACCAGTCAGAGTGCTTAACACATCCGAAAATGAAGTACAACTAAAAAAAGGTGCTATAATTGGAAATTGTGAACCCGTTTACCAAATCGTCAATTTGTGTAATGGTAGTAATGTCAAGGAGACAAAAACTATACCAGCTACTACCCAACAGGTTCAGAAACTTCTTTCGTCCAGTGCCTTAAGTAAACAACAACACAACGATGCCAAAGAGATGATCGATGAATTTTCGGAACTATTGCAATGAATGATGATGACTATGGTAAAACAAATCTTGTCCAGCATCGGATCGATACAGGAGAGTCCAGACCCATTCGACAGACACCACGAAGATTGCCATTAGCCAAACAACCAGAAGTTGCAGACTTGATGAACTCTATGAAGAAACAAGGCATAATAGAGGAATCTAACAGCCCTTGGACATCGCCGGTTGTTCTGGTTAGGAAAAAGGATGGCAGCACCCGATTCTATGTAGATTACCGCCAACTAAATAACGTGACGAGAAAAGATAGCTATCCATTACCAAGGATTGATGACACGTTGGATACGCTTTCCGGAGCGCAATGGTTTTCCACGCTGGATTTAAAGAGTGGTTACTAGCAAGTGGAAATACATCCCGAGGACCGAGATAAAACTGCTTTCTCAGTTGGCAGTGGCTTATGGCAATTCAAAGTAATGCCATTTGGGTTATGTAATGCTCCAGCCACATTCGAACGACTAATGGAATGTGTTCTACGTGGTTTAACCTGGAAAATATGTCTTGTCTACTTGGATGACATAATAGTTATCGGAAGGACATTCAAGGAACATAAAAACAACTTACGAGACGTACTTCAAAGACTCAAAGATGCAAAATTGAAGCTCAGTGCGAGTAAATGTGCTCTATTCAAAGATGAAGTTAAATATTTAGGGCACATAGTTTCATCACAAGGAGTAAGAACCGATCCAGAGAAGATAGAAGCCGTCAAAAATTGGCCAGTTCCAAAGGACAAACATCAATTACGGAGTTTTCTTGGTTTAGCTACCTACTACAGGCGATTCGTGAAAGGTTTTGCAGATATAGCAAGAAGCCTACATCAACTTACAGAAAAGGGAAGGCCGTTCATATGGTCGGATAAATGCAACGAAAGTTTTGAAAATTTGAAGCAACAGCTCTGTGAAGCTCCAGTACTTCACTATCCAAAGCTGGGAAAAACATTTATATTAGATACGGATGCCAGCAATGAAGGTATTGGTGCAGTGCTTTCGCAGGAGGAGAATGGTCAAGAAGTTCCAGTAGCTTACTATAGCAAAGCACTTTCAAAGCCAGAGAAAAATTATTGTGCTACAAGAAAAGAGCTACTTGCCATTGTAAGTTCAACAAAACATTTTCATAAATATCTCTACGGGCAGAAATTCATCCTTCGCACCGATCATGCAGCGCTTAAATGGCTTCTGCAGTTTAAGAACCCTGAGGGACAAGTCGGGAGATGGATAGAGCGACTCCAGGCTTATAATCTTGAGATCCAACACCGAAGAGGTCGTATCCATGGAAATGCAGACGCCCTTTCACGACGTCCATGCAAACTTGAATGCAAACATTGCGCACGGGTGGAAGAAAAAGAAACAACAGCAACTATACAGTTAGTAACCGTGGAACCATCTACAGGTTGGGACAACGAGGACCTGAGAACAGCACAACGAGAAGATCCGGACATTTCACCTATTCTCGCTTGAAAAGAAGATATGGAAAGACCAGACTGGAAGGATATTTCGGAACGGAGTGAGAAGCTGAAAAGTTACTGGGCTCAATGGAACTCTCTTCATGTTGAATGTGGTATATTAAAACGCAAATGGGAAGCACCTAACGGCGAATATTTCCGAATGCAGATAGTCGTGCCAGCATCAAACGTCAAAGATGTTCTAGAAGAAATGCACGGTGGAACCTCTGGAGGACATTTGGGAGTGAACAAAACCATTTCCAAAATACGAGAAAGGTTTTATTGGCTACATATGCGAGAAGATGTGGAGGAGTGGTGCCGCAGATGCACTGTCTGCGCTGCTTGCAAAGGACCGCAACACAGAAGCAGAGGTGAAATGCATAAGTATAATGTCGGAGCCCCCTTTGAAAGGATAGCTGTAGACATCGCTGGACCTTTTCCTGAAACGGATGGCGGTAACCGTTATATTTTAGTTGCCATTGACTATTTCAGTAAATGGCCTGAAGCTTATGCAATCCCTAATCAAGAGGCAGCCACAGTTGCGGAACAAATAATAACGAATTGGGTCAGTAGGTTTGGAGTGCCTCACGAACTTCATTCGGACCAAGGACGGAACTTCGAATCGCGGACTTTCCAGGAGATGTGTAAAATGTTGGGAATAAGAAAAACTAGAACAACTCCTCTACTTCCACAATCTGATGGCATGGTAGAGCGCTTCAACAGAACATTGATCGAGCATCTAAAGAAAGTAGTTGACTATCATCAACGCGATTGGGATCGACACAGTCCTATATTCCTAATGGCTATAGATCAGCTATTCATAGTACTACCGGACAAACCCCAGCTAAAGTCATATTCGGAAGAGAGATGCGTTTACCTAGCGACCTCAAATTCGGTACCCCCAGAGGTGAACAAAAGTTACCAGAAGACTACGTATCGGAGCTCAAACAACAATTAGCTGATGTGCACGAGGCCACGAGGACGAAATTAGCAACAAATACTGATCGGATGAAGACCCGCTATGACCTACGTGCTAATTCCGCAGGATTTAATGAAGGTGATCTTGTTTGGCTCTACAATCCGAGACGACGTAAGGGACGTTCTCCAAAATTGCAACAACACTGGGAAGGACCGTATTCTGTAGTAACTAGAATTAATGACGTGGTATACAGGATTCAGCGTGGCACAAGAGGCAAGCATAAAATTGTTCACTTGGACCGCTTGTGTCAATACTACGAGCATCAAGACCGTGGACCACCTGTTGTTCGGGACGAACTAATTTAAGAAGGGGGCAGTGTTACGTGCAATAGAAAGAGACAACTGGTGACATCTACTGGCAATGGAGAAGTAAACGACTTTAGGTTCGGAGTATTGATTATGGTATCTACAGGAAGGTTCAGGAATAGAATGAATAGAACAGTCAAGAAGCTTCTGGAAAACAGAACACTCGAGAATAATCTGGAGAGTTTCTAGGGTATAAATATAACAGTTGTCATAGCCAGAACAAGAGTCTTGTCTTAGACGTTGCAGTGTTAACAAGTGAAAGTAATAAACGTGCGAAAGTGTTGTAAGTAATTAGATTGCGATAATTGAAAGTACAGTATTAGCGATAATTAGAGTTGAGTTGATTAATAGAAAGTTTATGAATTTTGTATGATTAGAGTGAAATAAAGAACTTGTATAATAAGTATTTAATATTGTGTTTTAAATAACGAACCAAAGGCCACGCTCGCAACAGTATTAAAGACAAGATTTTAGCCTCATTCATATTGTTGTGCAATCGATATTAGGAGTAGGAAAAGTCAAAAATGAATTTGAGAACTAATATATGTGTGGGAACATCATACTAATTCTTCTTATTTGCTAGAATATAATGTAAGCTGGCAATGCCGATTATTATTCTTCTTCTTTCTTGTTAAATTTTAATGCTGGCAAGGCCAGAAGAAATGTCATTCAATTAGAGTCAGAAATGTGTAACTATCGTATCTAGAGCAATTAGCCAGCAGATATTTTCGATAAAATAAATTAGATTGTGTAATCAAAATATTTGGGGATTTTAATTTAACCTGAACACCATCCATAACTCTAAAGTGGTGACCCCGACGTGATCGCGTAATAAACATCATTAAATTGGTAAAAACTCGCAATTATCAATCAATTTCATCATATTCAGCTGTCAATAATTCAACACAATCTATCATCATCGACAATAAAATCGTCGAAATTCACCAGCATCCGATCGAAAATTTATTATTTGTGCTGTATTT
The DNA here is from genome assembly GCA_963924295.1 of Dioctria rufipes. Taxonomy (NCBI): domain Eukaryota; kingdom Metazoa; phylum Arthropoda; class Insecta; order Diptera; family Asilidae; genus Dioctria; species Dioctria rufipes. The sequence goes on from OZ002740.1 coordinate 235,227,051, forward strand.
ATCATTCTCCGCGACATATTGTCCCATCATCAACAGATTTTCTTCTAAGAAAATCGGATATTCAAATACAAAATATATAATTTTGTCGGATTGTAATTTCTGTGCAGAATCACGTATCATTACCAAACCATTTCTGCATCGCTTGTATTAAAACTTTCTTCGGGATGACTGCTGAAGCAAGCAAGCCACTGGAATCGTCGGCAACTACAGTAGTTACACATCTTAATGCAAACAATTCACCTGTAAGTGATTTACAGGCTGTAAACGCCAGAATTTCGATGCCTGAGTTTTGGCCCCAAAACATCAGGGTCTGGGGCCCTATTCTTGAATAACGAAGGCAGATTCCGTATTCGTTATACTGTCAAAACCATTCGGAATCGTATTCTTGAAATCCGCATTCGTTATATATCGAACGCAAACCCTTCGTTATTGAATGGGCTTCAACCATTCGTTATTCTAAACGAAGAGTGAGTCAGCTGACATTTTACAGTTGTTAATGATGGACAGAAGATGTAGAAAAATGTCATGGGCACAAAAAAAATAAAATTCTAGAATTTTTGGAGGACAACCCCAAGCTGAAATGGGGGAAATTTGATAACTCCTTCACTTCAAAAAATGCCACGGAGTTGTGGCAAAAGCTGGCAGAAATATTGAATGCAATACCTGGAGCAAAAAAAGATTGGAAAAGTTGGAGAAAGGTATGAATATAAATTCATTATTTTTTTGTTATTGATATTATATTAAATTCCTAGAGTTGGCACGATTTAAAAAGTATTGTAAAAAGCAAATCGGCAGTGGCAAAAAAACATTTGTATGGCACTGGTGGAGGTCCTCCTGCAAAATTGTTTCTAAAGAACGAGGAAGGTGAGAAAGTTATATGTATATAAATTTAAGAGTTCTTATTCAAATATATGTATATAATCAAACGGGACATAGGTGAGAACACTTCCCCAGTGTTGTATAATGAGGATCCGCGGCCAACAACTTCTTATCCCGAGTCCTCCACAATAGTCATTGAGTCTAGTGATCCCCCCGAGAATAGACTTTCTTTAAATGGAAGGAGGGGTAAAAACGGTAATTATTTTGACATTAAATTGTTTATGCAAGCGAATTTATATTAATTTTACAGCCCAAAGATTTCCTAAAAGGCGTTCTGTTGAGACAACGCAAGAGATTTGTAGTGCTGCTGCTGAAAAGACTAAAGTAAAAAAGGAGTACTATAAGAAAAAAATGGAAATACAGGAAAAAAACTAGAATTACGGGAAAAAAAACTGGCGATAATGGAAAGGGACACACTAGCTAGGGAGGAAATTGCACAGGCACTCACGAAAATATCAATGTCGTTTGTTTAGAGCAATGTAAACATAGCATCCACCAGCTAAAAAGTTCCTAATGGCAAATGCCATATATATAAAATAATATATAAAAATATATAAAACAATTTGAAGAAAACTCTATAATAATAAATATGTTTTTATTTAAAGAATTATTATTAATTAATTATTGAAAATAATACCTAATTATTTTCGAACGAAGTCGTTTCCCAGCTGTAAGTAGAGCATTAGTAGAAGAAGCTCCTCTGTTTATTTCTTCTTCTTCTGGCGTTTGATTCGGGAACATTCCTTCCAAGGGGTCATCACCATCTTCAGGGTACACCTCTTCTAAATTATTTGTCAAGCATATATTGTGAGGTACACAGCACGTGTTAATTATTTTCGATGCTACATTTGGGCGGTAATGAAGAACACGATGTTTTAAAAGGCATCGAAACCGCATCTTTAAAACTCCGTTGACTCGTTCAATTGTACTTCGTACTCCCATTTGTCGAGCGTTATAATTACTCTCGGCGCTACCTGGTATTGCATTTAAGTCAGGTGTCAGTAACCATGGCCTCAAAGCGTATCCTGAATCAGCTGAATATAAAATGTATTTGTTTAACTCATTTGGGGACACAAATTTGTAATTTACTACCCAATAGAAAGAACTGCTCAGGAAAAGTTCTGTAAAGAGCTTGTACCGCCAGAAGAACGTTGCTGTTATTCCAAATAAAGCTGTCATGTGTACATCCAGGATATTTTGCATTGACGCTGATAATTTCCATATTAGAATCACATACCTAAGAGCAAAAATATTAAGCACTTTTATATAAATATACCATAAATGAAATTACCAGTTGAACGTTTATGGAATGATATCCCTTTCTGTTGACATAAATATGCTCTGGAAATAATGGGTCTTCTTTTGGCGGTGGAACAATAGCGACATGAGTGCAATCCACACATCCTATTACCACCGGAAATCCATGATCATCATAAAATCTGGAAGTATTTCTTTAAATATGTACTACTGTTTACAAAGTTAGAAAATCTTACCTCTTCCTGGTGGAGTTTAAGGCTTCTATTGTTGTTGGGAACTTAATCTGTTCTTTGAAAAGATTGCTCTCATGAACAGCATCAATCACTTCGTTTATTGATCTACTGACTGACGATTGACTCATTGAAATGTCTTGACTATCTCCAACGAGTTGTTGATAGCTACTAGTAGCAAAACCCCAGGGGCACATAGAACCTAACAAGAGTCAAAGCAAACGTTATATATCATTCAAAACTCCAAGAGTTATTATCTTTTCTTGAATATCTATAGCTGATGAACGTGATGCGCCAACCATATGTGGATTCAGCTTATTGATAAGGTCATCAACCCTATTTTTCTTTAGTCGAAAAAGTTTCATAAATTTATGGTCGGAGAGTTCAAAACAATCAATTGGCTGACGAGTTCGACGTGAATCATTTTCCACATCCACAATTTCAGAGGCAAACAATAATGATAATTCACTAAAGCTAGCCATTTTTTAAACGTAATAATATACTAATTATATTTTATACAAAAATAATAAGCACAACAAATATATTATTTTAATTAAGTGCCACAGCTGACTGTATTTATTTTGTAATTTGACAGAAATAATCTTACCACACTCGTTATGTTGAAAAACTTTTTCACCACTTCGACTTTATAACGATGAGCTTCAAGAATACGAACGGTGTATACGATTCGTTATCAACCATTCGTTATATAACGAATACGTAAAAACCATTCGTAATTCAAGAATAGGCCCCCTGGTTCCGTCAAGTGGAGGCACAATTTGCTCTTTATCCAATTACATCGGACCTGACAAAGTATTATCTGTTGCTCACACAATTAAAGCTGCAAGTGCTTACTCATGTTGCTTCACTGGTCGAATCACCACCCGAAATTAACAAATACGACGCACTAAAATTGCAAATAATCAGCATATATTCTGAATCTGAACAACGTCGCATTAAAATATTATTATCAGGTCTCGAATTAGGTTCACATTTCCCGGTTAGTCGACATCTGTTGGTATCATAGCAGGTATGGTACGGCAGCCCAAAAGTGCAACAATCGGAAAACTCATAAGCCCTTCGTCAAAGGAGACAGACGAAGTAGGCCAAACTAAGTCTCCGCGTCTTTTCATTTACGACTACAACTCACAGCTACAATTCTTGATCGACACTGGCGCTGACGTTTCGTTAGTGCCACCGACACCTTGCGATCGAAATAAACCACAGGATCCGCTCAATCAAATCACACTATTCGCTGCCAACGGATCCACAATTCGTACATACGGATACAGAGTGATGACTCTAAAAGTAGGTTTACGTCGTCAATTTAATTGGCCATTCATTATAGCCGACACAACGAAGCCCATCATCGGAGCTGACTTCATCAAACATTTCGGTTTACTATGGTAGACTTGTATAAGCAAAAGCTTATCGACAGTATAACTAACATAGGAGTGGCAGCAATCCTGCTCAATGCACCATCAATTAAAATTTCAACCATCAAGGAGGACTCGCAATGTGCTGATGTCTTAAGAGAGTATATCGATATCACCAAAAGGACACCAAATGGAAAAACAAAAATAGTCAACGTCACTCACCACATCCAAACGAACGGACCTCCAGTATTCGAACGACCTCGCCCACTCACAGGTGAAAAGCTTAACGCGGCAAAAGCAGAATTCGCATATCTGATGCAACAAGGAATCTGTCGTCCTTCAGATAGCAACTGGGCAAGCCCACTTTATATGGTAAAAAAGAACGAGAAGGAATGGCGTCCATGCGGGGATTACCGCAGACTCAACTCCATCACAATCCCAGACAGATACCCAATTCCTCACATTCAGGATTGTTCTTCAACATTTGCAGGTAAGTCAATATTTTCCACTATTGATCTCCAACGTGCATACCACCAGATTCCTCTCGAGGAATCCGATACTAAAAAAACCGCCATTACAACTCCTTTCGGACTCTTTGAGTTCTGCTTTATGCAATTCGGACTGTGCAATGCGGGATAAACTTTTCAACGCTTCATGCACGAAGTCCTGCGAGACTTAGATTTCGCATACGCTTACATCGATGATGTAATCATCGCATCTACATCTATCGAGGAGCATCACAAACATCTTCGAACTGTGTTTCAAAGGTTTCAGGAGTACGGTCTTGTCATCAACGTTGCAAAATGCGATTTCGCAAAACCAAGTGTCAAATTTTTAGGCCACGAAGTGTGTTCTAAGGGCATTCGACAATTACTCAACAAAGTCGAGTCAATCACTACTTTTCTTCGTCAAATCTTAGCCAAGGATCTACGTAAGTTCATCGGGATGATTAACTTCTACCACAGATTTTTACCAAATGCCGTACATAGCCAATCCAAACTTCATAGTCTTATCAACGGTAACAAAAAGAACGACAAGACGCCGCTGAAATGGACTAGTGAAACAATCATTGCATGTGAAACATGCAAGCAAAATCTCGCTAATGCAACACTTTTAGCTTATTCACATCAAAATGCTCCATTGGTATTACAAGTAGATGCATCAGACAGAGCCGTCGGAGCCGCATTACACCAGATGGTCGATAATGAACTACAACCCCTAGGTTTTTATTCAAAAAGTCTCTCGGAAGCGCAAACAAACTATTACACTTATGATCGGGAGCTTTTGGCTGCATATCAGATCGTCAAATATTTCCGTCACATGCTCGAGGGTCGACCATTCACCATTTTAACGGACCACAAACCGCTTACGTACGCTTTTCAATAAAAATCCGATAAGGCATCTCCGCGCGTAGCCCGACATTTAGATTTCATCGGCCAATTTACTACCGATATCCGTTACATCAAAGGCACGGACAACATAATTGCAGATTTGTTATCACGAACAATCATCAATCCTGGATTTATCGAAATCGAAACAGTCGATAATAATACAATCGACATTAATTATGACGCCATCGCAGATCAACAAGCTAACCACGAGCCTAGTCAACTGAAGCACAACAAGTTAATCCAAATAAAGCAATTGCAATTACCTGGATCATCAAAACATGTGTACTGCGAAATATCCACCGGTCGTGTTAGGCCATATATTCCAACAGCTTTTCGGGAAAATGTGATCAGAAGAATCCATAACTTGGCTCATCAAGATGCTCGACCAACCATTAGAATTATAACCGAACGATTTTTCTGGCCGTCCATGAAAAAGGACTGCAGGAGAACGGTCCGAGAATGCTTGCCATGCCAGAAGTCAAAAATCAACCGCCACAACAAAGCAGCATTACAGAAATACATTTTGCCTTCTGGACGATTCGAACATATAAACATCGCTACCATATTCAAAGGGATTCTCATATTGTCTAACAATCATCGACCGTTTCACAAGATGGCCAGAGGCTATCCCCATCGCTGATCAAACAGCAGAAACAGTGGCTAGTGCTTTAATTTCTGGATGGAAATTCGGTCTAGCATCCAAAATCTCCAGCGATCAAGGCTGTCAATTCGAATCATCACTTTTCAACGAGTTGTTACGAGTACTTAGTTGTCATCATTGGCGAACGACAAGTTACCACCCTCAGTCGAACGGTTTGTAGAGAGATGGCATCGTACATTGAAAACTGCAATAAAGTATCATCAATCACCAGATTGGGTCGACACTTTACCAATTGTTCTACTTGGACTTCGAACATCATTCAAAGAAGATATCAACACATCACCAGCAGAACTTGTATACGGGCAAACACTTCGCCTTCCCGGTGAATTTTTCAACGAAGTTTCAACACGACCAGATAGCGAATTCATTGAAAGACTGCGGAACAATATTCAAACATTAAGGCCATAACAAACCACACACCATAGCGTGGGAACAACTTTCATCCAAAAGGAGCTTGGTGAGTGCACTCATGTCTTCGTCCGCAACGACGCAGTACGAAAGCCTCTGCAGCAGCCATACGACGGGCCCTACCAAGTCATGAAACAACGTAGCGACAAGTACTACCAACTGCAAATCAAAACAAGCAGATTAACATATCAATCGATCGAATGAAAGCAGCACACATCCCTGTCGAGTCAGATTCAGCACCTACAATAAAGGATAAGCCAATTCAGGACTCATCGTCATCACCAACCAAAGGTTCACGAAAGACAGTTACCTTTCAAGAAGCACACCATCAAGTGGGAATTCAGTACCGACCGAGATCACACAAGATTGCAACAAAGGACTTACCATTAGAAGGCAGCAATTCAAGTACATCAGCAAATACTCAGCCCACCGTTACGCGCTGCGGAAGGCCAGTGCACCGCCCACATCGTCTACGCTGACACTAGAGGGGGAGTACTGTGGGAACATCATACTAATTCTTCTTCTTATAGTCCAGTCAAATAAGCCGAAAAAATCCTAAAGATAGCATTTAATTTGTTTCAGGCTGCAATTTTGAGGGTTGGTATAGGGTGGTCCTGGGAGTATTGTCGCAAAAATGCAGCCTCCCAGGACCAAAAAAAAGGGGTGAAAGACAATAAAAACACCCCCGAACGCGTGACAATCTATTTGCCATGCGTGCGGTTTGGAAGAGGTAACATTTTTGAAAAAATTAAAAATCCTGTATTATTCAGAATATGATTCTAAATAAAAAAGTCTATGATGGCCAACCCCTATCTCGTAAGGGCGCGACAGGAAAACCGAAAGAAGCTAAGGGTGGACACTTCGCTATATCCACTAACATGTGTCCGATTACTTCAATTCTGCAACATTTTCGTTCAAGAGCTAGCAACCAAAAGAAGCGTGAATTTTTCGATGATGGAATGGAAAAACGAGGGGAGTGAAGAAAGTTATCGGACTATATGTTGAGCAATATTTGCGTTCATGTTTTACTGAGGTGACGTACTTGGAACATTTTTGAATTTTTCTTAGAATTTTGGCTGGTTGTGCAAAACGAGCCGAGAATGATGATGCTTTGAATTTTTTGTTTTTAGTTCAATATGGCTGCAGTTTTGCGCATTCGATGGTTTTTAGGGTTTTAGGTGACTGCGAATGCGTAGGCGTGGAAGAAAATAATGTTATGTGATTGTGTAGTGTACATTTGTTGTTTGTTTTTAATTGTTGTAAAGGGTAGGATATGGGATTGCTGGCTACGCAGGAGGAATGGGATATAATAAATTAATGGTATAGGCTAGATGGGTGGGATCTGGGTTGGTTAGATGGTTAAAAATAGAAGCGTTACCTTATTTAAAAATTTATTACTATTATTTATATTATTATTATTTATATAAAATTTGCAGGTGCTTTCTTTTTTAAATTTAATTAAAAAAAGGTTTACTAATTCCCAATTTGATATAGTGCAATAATTGTCTCTTGCAATTTTAAAATCAAAAAATCAAATCAAATTAAAAAGGATTTGTTTAATCATATTGATTCTACTTTGTGTGGGCACTTGGTGGAGCACATTATGTAAGGTGTTATAAATTTTAAGCAATTTAAATAATTTAAAAAAACACTTGGCAATTTATGTTCAACTTTATAAATGTATTTGTCATTTTATTAAAAAAACAAAAAACAAAAAATTAAAGCCGACGCGTTTCGTTCGATCAGAACATTATCAAGGCTAAAGGACTACTAATTATCAATTTTGATTGTGCTGGCTAGATGCTCTGAGAGCTAATTTTAACAATAAAAGGGTCTAGCAGAGGGCTTCTGTTACTGAAATCAATTTGGTCATTAACTAGAAAAGTACCATTCTTCTGTTGCTTTCTGATTTCATAGATTTCGTACTTGTCTAATATTTTTCCACCTTTTAAGCAATGCACTAGTTCCATGTCGTTTAAATTATCTGAATGTTTATTATCGCGTAGATGTTTTGCAAAGCCAGAGTTCGGGTTATTGCATTTACTAGATTTTATGTGTTCAGAAAATCTTGTCTTAAGAGATCTTTTTGTCTTCCATATATAAACAGCTTGGCAATCGTTGCAGTTAAGCTTATAGACTCCACTTTTATCCACTTTGAACCCAAATTTTCAATCAAAAATTCGCTAAAATTGGTTAAAAAAAACTAAGGATTTATATATACCTAATAACGGTAAATTAATTTCATTCGATGTTAGTAATTTGTTTTCGTCGATTCCTCTAACTAAATTAAAAAAATGTTTTATACACAACATTACAATTGATTAGTTTAATAGACCTGTGCATTGCCCAAAATCATTTCCAATTTAACGGGAAATTTTACATTCAGAGTGATGGTTAGGCTATAGGTTCCGCTCTTTCACCTTTTCTATCAGAATTCTTCATGTGTAATCTAGAAAATGAGCTTTTTAATTCTGGTCTTCCTATTATGAAAAATATTTTAATTTGGACAAGATATGTAGACGATATTCTATGCATCTGGACGGGAACCGAACGACAACTTGAAAATTTTGTGAGTAAAACTCTAAATAAATTATACCAAAATATTTTATTTAATGTAGAAGTAGGCAATAATAAAATCAAGTTCTTAGATCTGACGCTTAAAATTGACAATAACAAATTATGTTACAATATTTTTAGAAAACCAACATTTTCTGATACTGTAATTCCAAGTAAATCTTGTCATCCTTGGAATACGAAAATGGCATCTTTTCACTGTATGATTGACAGACTATTAAAAGTTCGTCTTAGTGTAACTGATTTTAATAAAGAATTGTCCACCATCTTGACTATAGCAATAAATAATGGATATAAAGAGAGTACAATTATCTGTGTTCTAAAGAAAAAATGTTTCAATCAAGTTGTCGATTCCATTTACCTTTCAGTGCGGGGTAATAGTCTAGATGCCATATAAGAAAATTCCACATATAGAAGGTTTATCTAATAAATTCAAGACTACTTTAAAAAACGCTAATATAGTACTAGCCTTTTCCAATAGATATACTCTTAAAAATTTGCTATCCAATAATAAGATAAAACTTAAAATTGATACAGTGGATAAAAGTGGAGTCTATAAGCTTAACTGCAACGATTGCCAAGCTGTTTATATAGGGAAGACAAAAAGATCTCGTAAGACAAGATTTTCTGAACACATAAAATCTAGTAAATCCAATAACCCGAACTCTGGCTTTGCAAAACATCTACGCGATAATAAACATTCAGATAATTTAAACGACATGGAACTAGTGCATTGCTTAAAAGGTGGAAAAATATTAGACAAGTACGAAATCTATGAAATCAGAAAGCAACAGAAGAATGGTACTTTTCTAGTTAATGACCAAATTGATTTCAGTAACAGAAGCCCTCTGCTAGACCCTTTTATTGTTAAAATTAGCTCTCAGAGCATCTAGCCAGCACAATCAAAATTGATAATTAGTAGTCGTTTAGCCTTGATAATGTTCTGATCGAACGAAACGCGTCGGCTTTAATTTTTTGTTTTTTGTTTTTTTAATAAAATGACAAATACATTTATAAAGTTGAACATAAATTGCCAAGTGTTTTTTTAAATTATTTAAATTGCTTAAAATTTATAACACCTTACATAATGTGCTCCACCAAGTGCCCACACAAAGTAGAATCAATATGATTAAACAAATCCTTTTTAATTTGATTTGATTTTAAAATTGCAAGAGACAATTATTGCACTATATCAAATTGGGAATTAGTAAACCTTTTTTTAATTAAATTTAAAAAAGAAAGCACCTGCAAATTTTATATAAATAATAATAATATAAATAATAGTAATAAATTTTTAAATAAGGTAACGCTTCTATTTTTAACCATCTAACCAACCCAGATCCCACCCATCTAGCCTATACCATTAATTTATTATATCCCATTCCTCATGCGTAGCCAGCAATCCCATATCCTACCCTTTACAACAATTAAAAACAAACAACAAATGCACACAATCACATAACATTATTTTCTTCCACGCCTACCACTGACTTATAACAATGGACTGAGCGTATTGCCATTTTCCTATAGGAAAGCATGGCACAAGTTTTATAGTTCTCTCTTTCGCCCTATGGCAGAGTTGGAGCTACCAACACAAAATATTGCATTCGGGAACATTTGCTTATGTTATTTGATGTTTTTATGTTGGCTGCAGATGCAATCACTTCAGAAGGAATAAGGTAAAAATAGTGTTTACCATGCGCCGTCTCTCTTGCCCATAAGCAGGATTCAGTTAAGAATAAATTTTGAAAATTAAAGTCGGAATGAGTTTAATTCCTTATAAACGATTAAAATAGCACTTGGACACAAGAAAATACATTCTTTTAATTTAATTCGATTTTCGGGTGTAAAATTTCATCTGATTGGTTGAGTTTTACATGTTTTTTATGTAATCGTTTTAAAGGGTGCTCTAACGGTGATATACAGAAACACAATATTTTTTGTGCCACATGAAATAGCAAATCGCTCAGTCCATTGTTATAAGTCAGTGACGCCTACGCATTCGCAGTCACCTAAAACCCTAAAAACCATCGAATGCGCAAAACTGCAGCCATATTGAACTAAAAACAAAAAATTCAAAGCATCATCATTCTCGGCTCGCTTTGCACAACCAGCCAAAATTCTAAGAAAAATTCAAAAATGTTCCAAGTACGTCACCACAGCAAAACATGAACGCAAATATTGCTCAACATAGTCCGATAACTTTCTTCACTCCCCTCGTTTTTCCATTCCATCATCGAAAAATTCACGCTTCTTTTGGTTGCTAGCTCTTGAACGAAAATGTTGCAGAATTGAAGTAATCGGACACATGTTAGTGGATATAGCGAAGTGTCCACCCTTAGCTTCTTTCGGTTTTCCTGTCGCGCCCTTACGAGATAGGGGTTGGCCACCATAGACTTTTTTATTTAGAATCATATTCTGAATAATACAGGATTTTTAATTTTTTCAAAAATCTTACCTCTTCCAAACCGCACGCACGGCAAATAGATTGTCACGCGTTCGGGGGTGTTTTTATTGTCTTTCACCCCTTTTTTTTTGTCCTGGGAGGCTGCATTTTTGCGACAATACTCCCAGGACCACCCTATACCAACCCTCAAAATTGCAGCCTGAAACAAATTAAATGCGATCTTTAGCATTTTTTCGGCTTATTTGACTGGACTATTATTTGCTAGAATATAATGTAAGCTGGCAATGCCAATTATTATTCTTCTTCTCTCTTGTTAAATTTTAATGCTCGCAAGGCCAGAAGAAATGTTATTCAATTAGAGTCAGAAGTGTGTAACTATCGTATCTAGAGCAACTAGCCAGCAGACATTTTCGATAAAATAAACTAGATTGTGTAATCAAAATATTTGGGGATTTTAATTTAACCTGAACACCAACCATAACCCCAAATATGTATTATAAAATAAATGTGAGTTTATAACGTAATGTCTAACTAGTTCTTTATTACATTCTCCGTCCTCTCTTCCAGAGCCCTCTCAGGATGATGGTTGAATAGGTCTGCTCCTCCGCTCATTTTAGGTCATCGTCATCACAGGGATATTGTATTATATCGCCCACAGTATTGCAGGGTGGTTGTGTGCTGGAAGCCGAACACCTGGCTTCCAATTGAGTAAGTGGTAAGTAGTGTAAAAGTCTCTTCCAGACTGAGTGGGTGTAACGACCTTTGGTTTGTAGGCACGAATTTTTTTTATTATATGGCTGGTGGCACAGCGGCAGGTGGTTCGTGGAACCTCCCCACACTCTCCGCCAATAGCCGAGGCGAGCTAGCATGACGCTCTGCAGTCAACGCTGTCCACCGAGTGATCTGTCAGCTCATGCTGGTAGTCTGGACTTCACGTCCAAGTACATCACTCGACATAGTTTCATAACACCTGACTAACGTACACTAAGAAAAATTTGATTGTATAACAGATTAACTTTCACATTCACAATCCATTTGAGTATATTATTGGTTGCATGTTGATATTGCCTTAAATAGATAAAACTTGGAATACATAAAATTATATTTCAGTACTTATCCTCAGAATATAGAATAAAAAGTGTTTGATTACTTTATATTAGAAATTATTTTGGGAAATATCCGACAGAGAGTGTTGGCAGAGCTCTCTTCTGTTGAGTTCTTTAAATTAGTCTACGATGCTGCCCCACCGTTGTTATGGTAGTAAGGAAAGTGATTGACTTGGACGTGTAGTCCAGACTGCCAGAATGAGCTGACAGATCACTTGATGACAACGTTGAAAATGCAGGGCGGCGCGCAAGTTTGCGTCAGCTATGGGCAGAGAGTGTGGGGTGGGTAACACGAAATACCTGCCGCTACCACATTACAAGTCCGCTTATCGTTTTCAACCAATGGCTGTCCTGCTGCTGCCATGTCAATGTAATTCAGAGCTTAGGTACCACCGAATCAATCACTAGTAACCTGATGTCTGATACCTGTTTATTGTGATTTATTTTGTCCACACATACATATTTTGTTGCAATTTCTTACCCATTCTTTATAACGAAAGAAATCGCTTGGTCCCTTGAGCTTCATTATAGAGAGTTTTCACTGTATGTACATACATATTTCAAATTGGAAAATTAGGGGTATAAATTCTTCGCCTATTGCTAAAAAAGTGAATTTTGCTTAATCATCATAAGATTTTTTTTCTCTTCTTCTAGCTGTATAAACTAAAAGTGACGATGTTTACGGAATGAATCTAACAAAACAGTATAAAGCAGAATAGCAAGGTATTCTGGTCGTTTCTCAATAGTAAAAAATCAACAACAGGTTTCCCTAGGATAATGCGTTATAATGACGTTGTTGCTTCGGACACACAATCCAGATGTGATCTTTTTGCAGTTTTCTTTGAAAATGTATTTGATAACTCAGTGGAATTCCTAAATTCTTCCAGGTGTGATATCAATTCAACATTGCACTTGGGAAAGTTAGTTGTGGACGACGATGATGTAGTATGTTTCATATCAGAGCTGGATGACTCGTACTGCTCTGACTCCTTCTCAATATGCCCTATTCTGTTAAAAAAGTTCTGCCATATAGACGCTCTCAAAGGCAAAACGTTTACCAAGATAGAATCAGCTTAAGGTTGATTCTGGTAAAAAACAAATTGCAAAAAGCAACTCTGTGTACAGTGCAAGTACATTAGGGCATAGAAGTCATTATCTCCATTTAAAGCCCAAGATGGCTCCAACTACAGATCAAATGATCAAGACACAGAAGGAGTTAGCTGGGGAAATTGAGCGACTCCTGACAAACTTCGACAAAAACTCGGCTGATCGGAAACATAAGGAGTACCTGCAAAAGAGAGGTCAGGCGCTAGAGAGTTTCTGGGAAGAGTTCAGCAAACTACACAAGGCACTAAATAAGCAAGTTGGTGAGGATCATCCATACATCAGAGGAGAGCTTTATGAAAAAACAAAAAAGATATATGATACAGCGTTAAAGAAAATAACGGAGCACCAGCGCGAACTAGATTCAATAGAAGATCCTCTGGAAACGCCAACATCAGCAGCTTCAAGCACATTGACATATGATCGTCAAACTCAAAACTAAGATACTGGTACAAAGTTTACTCTGCAACAAGAAGCCTTATCATATCAAGACATGATCAAGCACAACAACCTTCCAAAAGTTCCACCAATCAAGATCCCGAAGTTCGCTGGGGATTATAAAGAATGGAAGTCCTTCTTTGATTTATTCACTAATGTGATTCACAACAACTTCGGCGTAGTGAACTTTAGCTTAATACAGTGCGACCGTTTGATAACTTCGGCGTAGTGAACTTTAGCTTAACACAGTGTGAGCATTTGATAACTTCGGCGTAGTGAACTTTGGTTTTAACACAGTATAGTGCTTTATTCTTTTATTTTCTGACTTTTATGTGTTGTCAATTTAAATCAATTCATATATTTTTTCTATTATTTCTATAATCCCGGCATTTCAAGTTATAAATTAACTCCGCATCTCGCACCAAACTAATCAACTTTTCTTTCGACATTTTTATATCCGCCACTGTTTGACCCTCACACTCAACCCAGTCCCCCTACTACCCCTCTGCAGGATTAAGACCAACAGAATCATTACTAACGAGCTACAATACAAAGCCATAAACAACGACAGCAAAAGACGACTCCACCACGAGACTATAAAGACTGCAAGCGGACAGAATACTCTATACAGACGCCTCCAAGTCAGACTCCGCTATTGCCATGGTGGTTACAGCAGCGAATGAAACCAGACAACCACAAATCTGTCACTAACTATGTCTACACGCCCGATCTCACAGCAATCTGGGAGGCAGCCAGGTGGGCAGCCAAAGAGGGCACCACGGCGAGGTTTTCCGATAGCCTGGCGGTAATCAAAACCACAAAAACGCTCTGGCGGTAAACGTCAAAATCTGGGTCGCCTGGTGTCCTGGTCATGTAGGCATACCAGGAAACGAAAAAGCGGACAGCTGCGAGCGAGGAGTCCCCGATATCTCCTTCAGCTTTTAGAGCCGCGATCTCACAATACAAACGGCTTCGAGACGCAATCAGACATATGGCGTGGAATAATTCCAACCACCTCCTGGCGAGCTACCACCGGACATGTTCGATCTGCCACGATGAACTATGCTCTAGATGCCCAGAGTCAGGCTGGGCCACTTCCTGGCCAGGAAAGAACAACTCTTCCGAAAACAATCGTGCTCCACTTGTAGCTTCTGCGCAAACTCACCACTAGACGAAAGAGACACTACGACAGGACCAACAGAACTCCTCAAATACACCAAAGAGGACACTAATGCACTACTCCCTGCACTCAAACACTATCTGACAACAAATGGGTTAACCACTAGACTTTAACGGACGAACCAACATTAGAGTTAGATTTAGAATTCATGTCATAAAACTTAGTCATGCTTATACACCAAGGTTCTTACTTGAAGTTCGAAGCTGTTACGTTGAAATTACAACTTTACCATAGAAGCACGCTTAGTATTATGAATTGTACAATGGAATTGATTTACTTTTAGATTTAAGAATAGGAAATACGAACCTTGTAATAGAGTTAGTCTTAGAATTAGTTGTATTCAGGCATTAGACTACTACAATTACAACTGGCACAGCCCGGATGGTTTTGACGCCGTGGGCCAGAAACCTTATTGTCATAGGCTTAAGTTCAGGCTTAAGGTTTTTCAATAAAGGAATTTTTGAATTTGAATTTGAAATTATAATTATATTATACTTGAACACAAACAAAAAAACAGATTAATACTCAGCCAGGAGAAAGAACGCTTTACCATGTATTCTAGGCTATTGATTGCTAAATTGGCGGTAAATTTCTTTTTAGGCGATTCTTAACTTGATTTTACTCTCTTGTTCTAAAGTTTGAAGGGAAATGCAAAGGGATCCACAAAATGAAATGAAATTTGTTTTTCAATATATATATTTAAAAAGACAATACACTACAACACATTGCTTGTCACAACCTTAAGAATTTTTTTCTTGTGCGCATCAATAATTTCTCCCAACACATTGCTAAATAAATCATTGAAAATGTCATCAACAACAGTTTTTTTTACTTCACTTTCCTCCATATCGAAATTTGTCCATTTATGTTCTTCTTCGTAGAGTTCTTGAATCAAAATCTCATAGACAGGATCACGTTTTCTACGTCCAATGCCTGTAATGTAATTCCTTTTAAAATTTCTCTTATCCATTGCTAACAATTTTCGGATATGTTTATAAATGCGATCCTGCAGACATTTCAGTCTGTTGGGTGGATTGTACAGAGCAAGTGGATTTTTATAGGTTTCAGGATTCGATGGTTTTAAAGTAGGTTGAATATCTAACATCATTTCTTTGCAGATGTCAAGAATGATTCGCTCGTATATATTTGTTATGTTCTCGTCCATTATAGATGGCAATTTTTGTACATCAGTACTGATATTTTCTACAGAAAAATGTTTATATAGTTTCGATTCATTATTTTTTGTATAAAGAATTATTACATACCAGACGTTGTAAGCTCATCGTGAAGTTCCTTGACTCTTCGGAATGTAATTTCCTCGATTCGTTGTTCGGATGGAAATATTGTTGTCATTGGACTACCGTGAGCAGGTGGAACATAAGGAGGTGGTGGCTTATTGGGTATTTCACGTAAAAATACGTATGATACTGCGAGCTAGAAACGTTAAAAGAAAGTGTGAAAAAAGCAAAAGTTTTCTCAAAAAACGAAAGCAGCTTACATCACTGTCAAGAAGTAGTTGTTTACGCCTCCGAATCTCCACTTCGTTTACGATATCCGGCATGAGAATGGTTGAATTTTCATTGGTTGTTCCTAAATTTTTAAAATCTTGGTTTCGGCTAGGTACAACATATGAGTTTATATGATTTACAGGGATATTTTCCTTTTCATCTTCTGCATTACTCTGTGACCTAGATGACGTTGGTGATTTTTCAGGACTAAGGGCTCGTTCGAAAGTTTGATTTAATTCTTTTAAACTTTCATCCAAATCTATTAAACGTTTTTCTAATTCTGTTGTATTATCGCCCCGATCAGATTCATCTAGTACTTCGAAAAGACCCAAGTGTTGACTACAAGCTGACGGCATATCTTCAGTTGTTAGTAATTTACTGTCTTCAATTGTTGATTCGAATTTTGGCACACTGATGTCTTCGATAAATGTTGTTTCATATACTGAGGACTCAATTCCAAATGAGTATTCCAAATTCTCATTGGCAATGTTTTCACAAGATATCCCAGAAGTCGAGTCTACTACAGTCGCCATACTCTGAATATTCTGAGCGGTTTGGACGACAGAATTATTAGTGGCAGTATCTGAATGTGGAGGAGGGAAATAAGAACTATTTACAACATTATCTGGCGTTGTTAAATCATGGTCTGAGTAAATAGCAGTATTGTCCGATCTATATGTTAAAAAGCTTTCAGTATACTGACTTGCTGCTGTATCTTGAATAATGGATTGTATGATAGTTTGTGGACTGTGTTCTTCTTCAACCTGGATGCTTTCTGTATTTCCTTTAGGAAAGGCAGATATATGATTTACAATAACACTGGATCGTGGGTGCTCCACAAATGAATTCTTAGTTGATATAGTTGCAATAAGTGATTCAAAGTAATTTTTATCACTGTTGATTTCTTCTTGAAAACTAACAATTTCTCCATTCTTCAACGTTTGCTTAGAAGTATCTTCAAGAGAATTGTTGCTATCATAACTTAAAGAAGTGATTTCAGCCACCGTATCCACCTTTTCTTTATCACTATTTTTACTATTGAAGTGAGTATTGTTAGTTAATTTTGTAATAACGTTATCTGGTTGTGCATATGTGTAATTCTGCTGTTTTGAATTTATAACAGAGCCGTTTTCTGAATTTCCTCCTTCCAGGGAGTACAAAACAGAAGTTGTCTCCTTTCCACTATTGACATTTTCTTCACAGCCTTTCGTTGGGGCACTGCAATCAATAAACTTATTGATTTCTCCAAGCGGGGAGCTTGCAATAAGCCTAGCTTCAATCGCATTATCATTTTCTATATTTGCTAAGGATATTTTATTGTCATTAGAATTATTCATTGATTCAGAAGATGTGGTTTTATAAATTGTATTATTACAACCATCCAAATTCTTACTTTTTCTACTATTTATTGACGAAGATGATTTTTCTGCATCTGACCGCCCTGAACTAAAATCTAGATTGAGTCGAGGGATAACATTTTCATCATTACTGCCTTCATTTTGAAAAGACTTATTACTGTTTGACGTTAAATCTAACTTAGATAAATCTAAAAGTTTCTTCATTTCATCCTCTTGGCCAAAATCTCTAAGAACAGTTAGTTTAGCTTCTTCATATAAATCTTCTAGATCTCTTTTGCTAAGCTTACATTTAGCAGTTGGTTCGAATTTTTGTAATTTTTGACCTGTTAATCGTCTCCAAAGCTTATTCAGCTTATGACCGGAAGCTCGAACATAATTACTTTTATCGGTATCATCACTTCTTGAAGTGATGTTTTGTAACACCTTAATACTTTTATCGATTTCCTGAATTCTTTTTTGAGATTTTATTTCTCTCGACAATTTTACTTGCATTTCAGTACTGTTATATTCCAGAAGAGACTTTTCCAGTTGGAGAACTTCTTCTTCCTCTTTGTCCAAACGTTGATGCCATTCTATCAAGCGTTCTACGTATGTTCTACGAATTTTCAATTCTTGTTCTCGCTTTTGAAGCATTAACTCTAAATTGTGGTTGGGCTGGAGTTCTTGTCCTTTTATGACTACACTTGATCGACTGGTGTTCGCCGTTGATGAAAAGTTTCTTCTAATAGCAATATCTGATATGTTGGATAATGGTGGACGGATAAGTTTTTTTGTATTTCTTTCCTGATCATTCGTTTGGATTTGTAGTAATCTAAAATAAGAATACAAAAAATGAATGAAAGTTACGAAATGCATACGTATATACATATACATAATTCGTTCTTAAAAGCATGTTACAGCTTTGTTAAGAAAGCAATAATAGGTAAGGATTGGATAAAGTAAAGTATATAGAGACGTATTAAACTGTTACGTGCAGTGTAAGGTAATGCCACAGATAAGTAATACCATAGATGGCACAAGAACTAGATGTCGCATGCCATACTAAAGCAGAGTATACACATTGTGAAATGAGTAGTGAATTCTGAAATGGACCATAATATGTTTCAGATTGTGACGAATGCAAATGATTTTATAATAGTAGTTTTGTATACATTTGATCGACTTCCCCAACACTTCCGATACGAAAAAATATGAATCACTCGTCGTATACATCATTTCAAATGTTGTGGTCCATTCCGGAATGGACCACCCAGCCATATAAAATTTGTATACTTTTTTGGTACTGCATGCGACATCTAGCTCTTGTGTCATCTATGGTAATACCCAGATTTGGAACGCAATGTTAAAAATCTGTTTCTCATGAGCCAGCCATGATGTATTTTGTATCAGCCAGCCTTAGCTTTTAGCAAAGGCAAAAACTGTTGAACATTAATCAGCCTGCAGGCCAGTCGCATAATTTGGTTTCAGCCTGCGCTTGAATAGTAAGAAAAAATTGTGATAACTATAGAAGTCTTGTCAAGATATTCAAAAGCTTTAGCAAATAATTTAACCAAAAATAATGTACAAAAACCTTGAAGATGTCACTCAATACGGGGCATGTGTGGCGCCATCGTTATTTGCCAATAATTCTATTTGTGGCAGCACACCGTCGTAAAAACATGAATTAATCATCTCTGCCGTTTTATCTGATGTTCGCACTTTTGATTCTATCGCTTTCACCTTGGACCGAACATAGCGTCTAAAACATTGTAGCTCTTAAAGCCTTTTTGTTAGATAAATATTAATAAATATTTATAGTGGTGTTATTTAAATACTCTTTGTTTTATTGTTTATATCAATGACTTGAATATCAAAACATGAACTGACTATTCTATCTCCTTCAATAGGGTATTACCATAAAGTAAAAAATGCAAAAGAGATGACAAGATCAATTTTGCTTTGCGAACCAATATTTGAAAGCTCAATCTGAAAGTTTGGATGCAATCCTAAAAGCTTTTCTTGTAGAGCTTGGATCTTCTGATTTAATTTACCGCCCACTGTACCAGCAGGCACTACATCAACTCAAGGCATGATGTACTGAATGGAGTATACAACACTACCAAATTTTACCATTGTAGATACTAATACGTATATGAATATGTTACTTGTGGAAGCTCTTTTGATACAAAATATTACTATTTCATTTGGAAAAAAAAACGTTTGTGGTGATATATAACTGATATGGAGGTATTAGCTGCGTCTATAGGTAGCCATGATTTTTATTATGGGGGCAAATTATCAAATTGCATTTCAATTTTCATAAAATGACAAAATAGATCTAAAATATTTGGTTCTAATTCTGAAGTTTGTATTCTTCAAAAGCTGGCAATTTGATGATTTTTTATCCTTTTATAAATCCCTGTATATATACTTTTATATGGATCAGGAAAAAAGAACGCCGCTATTGTAATCCTAATAGTATTGCAAATTATATACAAGAAAATTTCTTAGACGGCGATTTTTTTCCACAGTTGTATAATTTTCAAAGCGATTTAGGATTGTCGTATGTCCCTATCGCCTTCTACAGTTTTTATCTTACATACATAAATATAATGAAATAGTTGATTAATTTTAACAACTCGAAATGGTAACATTTTCGAAAATATAAACAACATATAAACAACATTTTTACAAATTCATCAATTATTTTTCCCCATACGTGGATGTACTTTATATTGTGATCGTGTGATATCCAAATAGTCTGTACTATGAGCGGAGTGAGGGCGACCTAGAAATCAAATTATTATACTTTTTAGTTTGTTATTTTTGGTTGATGAAGCTGAAAATTTCAATTGATTTACCTTCCAAAAATATTTTAAAAAATACTTTAATTTTATAGATTCATGATTTTTATACCTTAGATGAAGTCTCATAGGGCGGGCTAAGCTTGTCATTCCGTTTGTAACGCATAGAAATATTGCTGGTAGAGCCAAATGGATTGGATACCCACGCATATGTATTATTGATTATTTAGATTTCATTCCGACTCGACCCTCTGATCAGTTAAGAACGTCTAGTAAACCGCGAGAACTTAAAAATTCCGAAAAGTAGTTAGCAAATTGTTAAACTAGGCAAAACAGACCCACAGAGACTGCGGCCAACTTTTCGCATTTGCAATACAATCAAAGGACTAAAAGTAAGTGGCATATTTCACGATTATTTGTTGAACATATAGAGCTCGGAAAGTCGATGACAAAAGAAGCAAACCACGTGCTGACAACAACAGGCGGCTGGCAGATGATCTAATCACGCCATCTCGATCCCGCACAGCCGATCAAGACACTGCCTCTGAAAAAAGCTTCCCGCATTTCAAGCTCTAAAACACCATCGTTCTGAGAAGAACCCTAACTTTATAGCTCCGAAATAGCAAGATTATAGCAGCAGAGACACACCACCAGCGCCAGCGGACAGAAATGTTCACTCTCGAGCTTGAAGGCTGAAACACAGTGCGAGCGTACACAACTTCGACTCAGCCGGCGTATGATAACTTCGGCGAAGTGAACTTTAGCTTAACACAGTGCGAGCGTTTGAAACCTCGGCGTAGTGAACTTTCGTTTTAACACAGTGTAGTGCTTTATTCTTTTATTTTCTGACTTTTATGTGTTGTCAGATTAAATCAATTCATATATTTTTTCTATATTTCTATAATCCCGGCATTTTAAGTTATAAATTAACTCCGCATCTCGCACCAAACTAATCAACTTTTCTTTCGACATTTTTACTTTATTTATTTATTAAATCAGTTCAACTTGTTGAAATTTCCCCAGTTATTGAAGTTCACTACATTCAAATCAGCTGCTGGCTATAAACAACGAAAAACATGTTATCAAATGTTAAAAGTTGCGCTGGAGTAGAAACTATTTCTACCCCAGCGTTTGCTCAGCGCAGTGGGCGCAGCCGACTTCACCATTGGAACATGCCCAACTCCTTCTCATGTATTCTACAGGAAAGCTCAAACGCCGGCTGCGCACGCACTCGCACTGTGTTTCAAAGTTGTGCTGGAGTAGAAACTAGAGCAACGCCAGCGCAGTGGGCGCAGCCGACTTCACCATTAGAACTAGCCCAAATTCTTCTCATGTATTCTACAGGAAAGCTCAAACGCCGGCTGCGCTAACGCTCGAACTGTGTTTCAGCCTTGAAGCTCTTAAATCAAGCTTCACACCATTCTAGTACTGGAAAAGCACGAAAAATTTGCAAGCAGCATCAACAACCAGTAATGCAAACCAAGCTCACCCTGCACCGGAGCAGGGTGTACCATTTCCTCCAGGATAATTACTAGAATTAGTCATAAAATTTGTAACTGATAATTTACTTAACATTTCGAATTAAGTACGATATACTTTTGACTTATCACATAGAAAATTCGTTAGTGTAAATTTTTTCAGTGGGCGATAGCCAGGATTTCTTCACTCATCGAAGATACCAATTCCGTAAAGAGACTAAGACGAAGACAGACGAAACCACATCTTACGACACAAGGTCACAGAATTCCTACTGACCTGGTTCAAATACACTCTTCGCCCACATACGGCAAAACAAGATGGCTACGGCCGGACGGCCGCAAAATTATTATGCCGACCTGTACCCAGACAACTGGTCCAGTAAGGCAGCGAAAAAGGGCAAGAAAAGAAGCCCCAGCCTCGACTTTCCCTCCCTACAAAAAACGCTTGGTAGCATGAACTCGGGCACAGACCCGAAATATGTCACAATCAATCTTGCTGACGATTCAAAAAAAATTACACACCTCAATCCATTTGTGGTCTACAAAATGATTGAGCACGTAGCTCCTAGAGTCCGCTCATGCAAAGCACTAAAGGATCATTCCTATCTTGTCCTACTCCCATCGCAACTAGAAGCGAAGAAGCTACTCAAGAGGCTCAAAAAGATCCAAGAGCACGAAGTACAAAGAAGCTACCATGCAAAACTCAACTCGTCCAAAGGTATCGCGTTTGCTCCAAACCTAAAAACCCTTTCGGAGGCAGAAATCTTAGAAGGACTACGTGATAAAAATAAGACCATAACGGAAGTACGGAAGATGACAACACCTGGCTCGACACAAGACGAGCGAGCACCAACAGGCGCGCTATAAATTACTTTCGAATGAATTAAAAGAGAGTACGATTAGATGTACGGGTATTACACTCTTTTCCTTTTTTCCAGTCTGAACTAAGCAGGGAGAAGCTTTGCTTCTGCCTGTTCTTCTTCTTCTTTCACGCCTGACGCCTGCTTGTATATCCCATCATCGTGTTGTATTTTAAATCGCATATGCTAGAGGTTTTTGCGTGAATGATTTTTTTCTTTTAAAAGCTTGTTACTCATAAATTTGCTGATCTTTTGACAAAGAATGGGTGAATAAGAATTTTGATTATCTCCCTACTATTTACGGGTCTGGTATCGCCCTTTCAAACTGTAGCAAATAAGGAGGAAAATCACTACTTGCTCATCCTCTTCTAACTATGTTTTTGGTAGTAATAAATAATTTTATATGACTTTAGTTTTTGCTATGATTTTATTTCCATTAATATTTGGTATTAACGTTTAATATAACTATTAGAACATTGTTTTCTCTATATTTTCAAGTACTTACAAAAGATTGTAAATTTTGTGTACCAACCCAGCTCAATAAATTGAATTTTAGTTTTGCATTTTGGAAAAGTTCAACAATCTCTCTCTACATCAGAGGATGTTGTCTTCGGAGAACATGTCTAAAAGTAACCTTCGGATGTCTCCCACAGTCAACTAACTGCAAGATAACAATTGGGGGAATGGTTTAGAGATATAACCCAAACGTCGAAAGCGCTAAGATTATGTTTACAGGCATCTAAGTGTCCTTGCATGCTTGCCACAGATGGAAAAGCCTACGAAGTTTGTTTTCTTAGGTCTCTAGGCCAGGCAAACATAAAGAGCTTCTAAATCTCGCTGGGAGATTCATGGCGACATTCCCATAAAAATTGGGAATGCGGGTCTTCATCCGATTATTTTCTGATCTACCGGGCAGCATGAATCATCTTAAAAAAGAGATGCTCATTTCTGTTGGACTTTAACGTGAGTATATCCAACTAGAGATTACTGCCCCAACAGAATTCGGAAGACGACTCGAATCGCAAATATATAGGGAGAATCAAAACTTTGTATGGCAGTACTAGTACTACGAAAGCATATATACATGTAGGAATCTACCTAAGCATTAACTCTCCTACAAAACAAGAAGATGCCTTGCCATCAATGTGGCAACTCCAACTTACGCTTTACTCCGAGTTGGCCACCGAAGACGTCGGACGGATCAGAGAACTTAGAGGAATCCCAGGAAATCGTGACGATCAACAAATACTATATTTATACAATTACTCTATTATATTATATGGAATAAAATCAAGTGAATTAAATAATCTATTTACAGTGCATAATCCTTATTAAATGTGTACAACCCACAAAATTGGGGGCTCAACCGGGATACACATTTAATAAGAACAAAAGCTGGTGAATCACTTGGTACGCAAGCAAAAGCAATAAGCCAAGAAGAAAGAAGGAAAGCGCGGAACCTATCGACAAAAAGGAAGGAATTTTTGAACTGTCCAGTTTCCGAATTCTACCTACTAGTGCCTTCAGCAGCCTACCTGCATCGATTCAGACAATAGTTGGCGAAACACTGGGAGCAATAATTATCTTTGATACTCCGAGGGAAAAGTAATAAACACCTACGGGACAATTAAAAGGTAAAAATCCGCAAGAATATGCACGCAGTTGGAAGTTTGCCGCCCATGCCTGCAATTAAGGAAAAATCAAGGTAATACTTTTATTTAATAAACTTCATAAGTACAGTGCCGACGGTAAAGATAATAGAACATTCACACAAGGCGCTGACAAAAAAAAAAAAAACGATAAAAAGGTGATCACATAGTGCTATATTTATTCGCCATTAAAGACACATACCAATTGCGAATTCGCGGCGAAGTGAAACTTTGTTGAACTGGAACGAAATCAGCTGATTCAATGACAGTGATGATAATGCAGATCATGTTGACATTGGAACAAACCAATTAGCGATAATAATCTTCCTATATTATTGAGACAAAACCGTGATAATTAATATCTAATGATTAGCTGGTCAAATAATTATTTGCACTTTCTAGGAAATGACTTGAATTTGAATCTCGATTTTTCTTTTGACATAGTTGTGACATAATACTGTATTAACATTTTTACATCTTTTTGCTTTTATTAAATAAGTTGAAATCGTTGTGATGAGCTAAGTGCATTAAAACATAATTTTAGACGGACATTGTAAGCATTACTTCTGCAGGTAGCGAAAGGAATTTTATACAATTTCGGGGACATTCCAAATCGCTTATAAACTATGTGAGAATTTTATTTTAGCTAATTGCATAGGCAGGACCGAAAAATTATTTTGCTTTGAACCTTTTTTAAATATGGGAAAAAAGAGAAGGGCTGTCATTAGGCATAGCACTCAGCTAGCTGACGAAGTGCGTTCGGAAGTCAGGAATCAAGTACAAGAAGATATTACGCTTATGCAAAATGATTTGCGGCAAAGAGAAAATTTAGTTTCGGCACGAGAACGAGAGTTAGATAAGTTAAAAGCACAGCTACTCCGTGCTAGAGAAAATGAGATATCGCTATTGAAGGTAGAGAATGAATCATTGAAGCAAACGAAGCACAACTCCACTCCATTCCAGGACGTAACGGGTGCTCTAAATGAATTCAATGGGGATGATTGTTATGATATTAGAGTTTGGCTGGCTGAGATGGAGACTAGCGCTAAGATTATGAATTGGTCTTCACTAGAAATGGTTCTTTATGCAAGGCGCTTGCTAACGGGCACAGCTAGGTTGGCCATTAGGGCTAGAACCGATTTGACAAGTTGGGACACATTGAAGGAATTTTTATTAGATAATTTTGAAGAGAACATAAATAGCAGTGAGATCCATAGAAAATTAGCCACTCGGAAGCAGCAAAAAGATGAGACACTATTTGAATATTTATTGAAAATGAAGGAGTTAGGCGCCAAAGGTAAAGTAGACGACACAGCCATAATTCAGTACACTATAGATGGAATTAATGATATTCCTACAAATAAGTCTATGTTGTATGGGGCTAACAATATTAAAGATTTTAAATTAAAACTAGACGCATACGGCAGATTTTCAGAAAGAGTTCAGACCCATAGAAAACGGGATGAGAGACCAACAAGACCTAAATCGACATCTATCTGCTTTAACTGTGGTATAAGAGGCCACGAAGCCAAGGAATGTAGGAAGGCAGACAGAGGTCCTAGATGTTTTTCCTGTAAAAAATTCGGTCATAAGGCACTGGACTGTCCGCAAAAGCGATCAGCAAATTGCGCAAGGGTTAGCAAGGTTAGGGTACAAGCTTGTAATCTTAAAGCAGTCAAAGTAAATAATTACAAGATAGAAGCTTTGATTGATACAGGTAGTGACGTTACCTTAATCAGATCAGATGAGTATTTAAAGATGGGTTCTCCGGTACTCGAAGGAGGGTGTACTACTGTTCGCGGTATTTCCGACGATGCTATTGAAACATTAGGGAGTTTTGAGGCCGAGTTACTAATCGATAATTTTCTCTTTCACACTTCGGTACATGTGTTACCTGAGAAGTACTTACGAATGCAAATGATAATTGGCAAGGATGTCTTGAATGGGACCGAGATATCACTAAACTCAGGTAAGGTAAGAGTGAAAAAGATGGCCGACGAGTTTAGCGAATGTTATGATGTTTTAGAACTCCCTGAGGATGATATAAAAGTAGGTAACAAGGCGTATAGGAACAAAATTGAGAAAATGATAGCTGGGTATATACCGAAAAAAACAAGGCAATGCGACATCGAAATGAGAATAATTTTGAAGGATGAAACACCTATTGCACAGAAGGCCCGTCGACTTTCGCCGCTGGAAAAAAGGATCGTCGATGAACAGATAAGTGAGTGGCTGCAGCAGAGAATAATACAACCGAGCAATTCCGACTTTTCCAGTCCAATCGTACTTGCGGATAAGAAGGACGGAAGTAAGCGTCTTTGCGTCGATTTTCGAAGACTAAACAGGCAGGTGATACGAGACAGATACCCATTACCACTTATCGAAGATAATATAGATGAACTACAAGGTGCCAAGATATTTTCAACTCTCGACCTAGAAAACGGTTTCTTTCACGTTCCCGTTGCCAAAGATAGTAGGAGGTACTCGTGACTCCTAGTGGTCAGTTTGAGTTTCTACGAATGCCTTTCGGGCTATGTACCTCCCCCACAATTTTTCAGAAATTTGTAAATAAAATATTCCAGCCATTAGTGTCACGGAAGCTTATTCTAATCTATATGGACGACATCGTAGTCCCCGCCAAAGATGAAATGGAGGCATTGGAGCGCCTGAAGGAAGTACTAGATGTAGCCTCACAATAAGTAAGTTGTGATCTGTCAAGTGTTAAGTGTGGTGTGAATTCGTATTTTGCAAATATTGTGTTTTTAAGTGTTTTTAATTATTTTCTACTAATCTTTTATTGGCTTTAGTTTGTCTAGTTTGTTTATTGTATATTTTTCCTGGTTGCTTTTAATTTATATTTGTGTAAATTAATATTTTCAGTGCTAGTGAGATTCTAACCTCACTTTCTGTGTTAAACGTGATTTTGTGTAAAATTCCCTTTCTAAATTTTTCCCACCGCGTCCTTGATTCAATCATAATTTTCTTTAATTATGGATTGCTGTGGTTTTTGCCGCGCCGAGCTCGATGGCTCTTCCGAGTTTATAGCTTGCGACGGTGTCTGCGGTAAAGCGTTCCACACCTCCTGCGTTAAACTCGAGAAGGCTGCCATAAATCTGTTGAAAAAGACTCGCAATTTACTGTGGGTCTGCGATTCTTGTGGGCGAGCCCCAGCCCATACTTTTTTTGATACGCTCGCGTTGTACAGGGGTGACCTGGACAACCTTAAGAGCATGGTGGTTGGCCTCTCGGACAAGGTTAACCTTAATGCTCAGTTAATTGAGCAAAAAAGGCTTGACTGCACAATTTCAACTGTCGTTGACTGCCCTCAACAATCTAATCCTGTTCCAAAGAAATCAAAAAAAAAACTTCTAAAAAACAGGAAGCTCTGTCGACTGAAAGATTCAGCCCGCAAAATCCGACAATCCCTGTTAGTCGGGGTGCCTCTTCGGCAGGTGTGGACGTGAGCCAATGTGGAGATAATACCGCTCTAGCTCTTGCATCTGAATCCACAGTACCGAATATTATTACTTCTGTGTCCACATTAGGGAATGGTAATGGTACCTCTTTGAGAACAATACCAAAACCTTCGAGTGTTTTTGTCACTCGGTTCTCGCCTGAAACGCTATGTGATGACATACTGACGTATCTAAAATCCAAAAACATTGCAACAGAGAGTATTTCCTGTCGTAAAATTAGTAAATCCTCGAAACCGGTTGCATCCTTTGTCTTAACTGTTTCAGCAGATGTGCAAGATAAGTTATTAGATCCCTTATTCTGGCCCTCCGGTGCTTTTACTAAATTATTTGTATCTTCTGGGCGCCAACCTAGGAATACAGTTAAAATAAGCAACGTTACTCCAAAAAACTGAAGTCGCTTTCCCTTTACTATCAAAATGTAAGGGGGATTCGGACAAAAACTGCACATATCTTCAAATCCTCTGTTGCAAATTGTTTTGATATCGTTGCTTTCACTGAAACTTGGTTGCATCATGGCTTTCGTGATGCCGAAATTTTAGACAATTCTTACCAGATTTTTAGAAAAGATAGACATACAGATTCTGAGGCTCGTGGTGGTGGCGTACTCCTCGCATGCAAAAACCATTTTAACTGCAGCCAAATTGACGTTCCCAGTTTTTCCAACACTCTTGACATTGAACTTATTGTTCTTAAGTTGTCTCTCTTAAAACACGACTTATACATATTATGTTGCTATATTCCTCCAGACTCCATAAGCAGCGTTGATGACAAAGGTCAAAATATTTACGACCTACTCACTTCAACATCTAATTTTATTCACGGCAAGATGCAACTTCTTGACGAACTACTACTTATTGGTGATTTTAACTTACCCAATATACAATGGGTACTTAATGAAGATGACGATGACTATCTTCCTCTTAATAACTTGCCTACAAAGGAATCACTATTCCTGGACAATATGTCATCTCTTGGTCTCAGTCAAATCAGTAATGTAAAGAATGACATGGGTAGGCAATTAGACCTGGTTTTCTCTACTGACGCGGGTAACTCTTTAGTTGAACCTAGCCCAGTTAGAATGTCTACTCTTGACAAATATCACCCCCCTCTACTAATTTCATATTGTTATGAAACTGAAAACATTACTATTTGTGATGAAACACAATACTTCTTCAATTTTAGAAAGGCCAACTTTCCGGAACTTTCCAGTAGACTTATGTCTATTGATTTCAACACATTACTATCCAGCAGCAGTGTTGACGAAGACGTTTCTAAATTGTACATAATTATTTTCGATTTATTTTCCTCTCACGTTCCTCTCGAGCGACAGCGGTCCTCCAAAACATCTCCGCCTTGGTTCAATAAAGAACTTAAACATCTCAAAAATAAAAAGAATAAATTGTGGAAAAGTTACATGAGGGACAAAGACTTTATAAGTCACAACAATTTCCTCACATCCTACAATGAGTTCAAAGAACTTTCCTCTACACTTTATGATGAGTATATTCAAAACATGCGCGCGAAATTATTTCGTGACCCACGTATCTTTTTTAAGTTTATTAACATGAAGAAAAAAACAGACAACTACCCCAATACCATGAGGTACAAAGATTCTGCTAGTGATGATTCATCCGAAATTTGCAATATGTTTGCTTCATTTTTTGACAATGCATTCTCTTCGTCAAATTTCCTTCCTCGAAATGACCACTTTAGTCATATGAACGATTCTCATAATGTTTCATTCACTATCCCTACAATTGCGCAAGAGGATATACTCGATCATATTAACGACCTTCCAAATGACTTCACAACGGGCCCTGATGGCATCCCTCCAGCTTTCTATAAGTCATGTTGCCATGCCCTTACAGCTCCGCTGAGAATTATTTTCCAAAAATCACTTAATAGTGGTTGTTTTCCTCAGCTATGGAAAAATTCTTTTATCATACCTATCCACAAAAAAGGTAGTAAAAGTGAAATTTCTAACTATAGGCCTATCGCAAAATTGTCTTGTATGCCTAAATTGTTCGAATCTATCATTTACTCTCAGCTATCAATTTCCTGCAAGAATTTGCTTTCTTCAAACCAGCATGGGTTTATTTCGGGCAGGTCCACAACCACTAACTTGTTGGAATTTGTCTCGGATACCATTGGCGGGTTTGCAAAAGGTTATCAGACAGATTGTATTTATACTGACTTTAGTAAAGCGTTCGACAAGTTATCTCACTCTGTGATACTCTTTAAAATGGAAAAGTATGGGTTTCACCCAACATTTATAAAATGGACGGAGTCTTATTTGAATAACAGAACATATCAAATATTATTCCGGCATTCCATCTCTAGAGTCCTGAAAGCTTCGTCCGGCGTACCTCAAGGGAGTCACTTGGGCCCGTTGTTTTTTATTCTATCTATTGACGACATTGTCTCTGTTGTGAGGCACTGCAAAGTATTGATTTATGCTGACGATATTAAACTTTTCGCTCAGATTAAATCTGTTAACGATTGTGAACTGATACAGGATGAACTTCACAAGTTTTACGTTTGGTGCAAAAACAATAATTTGGCTCTCAATATCGACAAATGTGAGGTTATGACTTTCCACAGGAATCAGAAACCGATCACTTATGATTATGTGTTCTCGGATTCCACGATTCGCCGTCGCGAGGGTGCTGTTTGTGACTTGGGTGTCAAATGTGACCATAGATTGAATTTTATCTCTCACATTAACTACATGGTATCTAAGAGTAACTCTATGCTGGGCTTTATCAAACGTTGGTCTCGAGAATTCTCGAATCCCACCATAACATTGCGTTTGTACACTTGTTTTGTGAGACCTCTCCTTGAATACGCTAGCCAGGTCTGGTCTCCATTTTACGGTACACACATCGACCGCATCGAGTCTGTTCAGCGGAACTTCCTGCGCTTCGCTCTTAGGCACCTACCCTGGAATAATTCATTAATTCTTCCACCTTATGAGGATCGGTTGAAGCTTTTGAATATGCACTCCCTTGAAAAACGTCGCATGGTTGCCGATGTAACTTTTGTGCATCAACTCTTAAACGCGAATATTGATTCTCCCGTACTACTTAGCAAAATCTCTTTGCGCGATAGCGGGCACAATCTGAGAAGGTTACCTCTGTTGCATGTTAACTCCGCAAGATCCAACTTTAGTATGTATGAACCCATTAATCGCATGTGTATTGTTGTTAATATTAAGGCTGAGCATTTTGACGTTGGCATATCCAAGCATGTTTTAAAGAAACGTCTATTTAATACTTGATTTTCTATTTCCATGTCGCATTGCATGTCATCTCATTCGGTGTTTGGGCTATGTTTAGTTTAACATTCTAATACTAACATCGACTAAATGATGAAACGCATGTATTGTTGACCGTTTATTTATTAAACGTGTCCATGCAGCGAGCTTGTGTTAAGCTGGTTCTGATAGTCAATACAATATGGCCTAAAAATAAAATGGAAAAAATGCCAATTTTTATGCTCTACAATCGAATACCTGGGATACGAGATATGTCTTGGGAGAGTCCGACCGTCAGACAATAAGACTGTGGCTATAAAAAAATTCGCTGAACCTACGACAGTAAAGAAGTTACAAAGTTTTCTGGGACTCTCAGGTTATTTTCGGAAGTTTGTCCCTAATTACTCACAGATAGCTAAGCCATTATTTGAGCTCTTAAAGAAAAATTCAACTTATGAATTCGGAATGACAGAGCGTATCGCATTCGAAAAAATTAAGGCCGTACTCTCAGAACAACCAGTGTTGGCAATTTATAATCCGGATGCTGAGACGGAAATGCATACCGACGCATCCAAATATGGATATGGAGCGATTTTATTACAAAGAAATGCTGAAGATCGAAAGTTGCATCCCGTTTACTTTTACAGTCGCAAGACGACCTCAGCACAAGAGAGATATAATAGTTACGAGCTGGAAGTCCTTGCAATAGTCAATGCATTAAAGAAACTCCGAGTATACCTGTTAGGTATTCCCTTCAAGATAATCACTGATTGTGCCGCGTTCAAGATGACCATGGAGAAAAAGGATCTAACTTCGCGAATAGCAGGATGGGCACTATTGTTGCAAGATTTTAACTACACGCTAGAACATAGAAGTGGATCGAAAATGAAGCCCGTTGATGCATTGAGTCGGGAGCCTGTAATATTGGTAGCAACCTCGGATATAGTTCATAAAATTATAGCAGCTCAACTAAGAGACCCCAAACTAAAGCTCATTGCTGATCTTCTATCAAAAGGACCTTACGAGAATTACATCTCTGAAAAAGGAGTCTTATATCAAATAGACGTCCATAATAATAAGTTGTTATGCGTACCCAAAGGAATGCAACAAGAACTTATCAAGGCGACACACGAGCAAGGACACTTTGGGCAGAGGAAATTAGAAGAAATCCTCCGTAGAGAATATTCCATACCCAAATTAAAAGAAGCTATTCAAGTTTGTCTCAAGAATTGTATTACGTGCATACTTGGGGACCGCAAGTATGGTAAACAGGATGGAATCCTCCACCCTATTCCGAAAGACGACCTTCCTCTCGTCACCTACCATATCGACCATCTGGGGCCGTTAACAGCTACAACCAAGAGTTACAGGTACATCCTCACAGTAATCGATGGATTCTCGAAATTTGTTTGGGTCTACCCAGTTAAGAGTTTGACAGCAGAAGAAACTGTGAAGAAATTAGAGATGCAAAAGGCAGTTTTCGGCAGTCCAAAACAAATAGTGTCAGATAGAGGGAGCGCATTTACTTCCAACTTGTTCCGGAGTTACTGCAAGGACGAGGGAATCCACCATACACTTGTGACGACTGGTGTACCGAGGGGCAATGGCCAGGTAGAAAGAGTCCATCAAGTAATCATCTCTGCGTTGACGAAGTTAACGTTGAATAATCCAGAGATGTGGTACAAATTCACCAACCAGGTGCAGAGATTTTTAAATTCCAATTGGCATCGAAGCATCAAGAAGACACCCTTCGAGCTACTCTTCGGAGTCAAAATGAGGAACAGCGAAAAGCTCCGGCTCGCCGAAGCAGTTTATGATGGAATAATTGAGACATTCGAAGCAGAACGGAGTGCAAGTCGAGATGAAGCCAAGAGAAACATACTGAAAATACAAGAGGAAAACCGTAGACAATTCAACAAGAATAGACGAAAACCACCCGAATACCGCATCGGTGATCTAGTGGCTATTAAGAGGACACAATTCGGCAATTCGCTGAAGATACACTCTAAGTACTTAGGTCCATACAAGATCAAGAGCGTCGGTTTAAACGATCGCTATGAGGTGGAGAAGGTGGGTGAACATGAAGGGCCTAGGTGCACGACGACAAGCTGCGATAATATTAAACCATGGTCTGTAAATGATGACGACATATCTACATCCGACGATTACGCTGAAGTTGACGAAGAAGATCAGCCCGAGGAAACCACACGCGCTCAATGAACTAGCTTCAGCAAAACCCCTAAAATAAGACACAACAAATCAGAAACTGTAACTTTGTACTGACAAGACGAATTTAGTTGAAACCTGACCAATTACTTAAGACGATGACAAATTTATAGATGATACCTACAACTTAGAAGTTATATTTCAGGCATGAAGTTGATAAAATGGCTTGAAAGGCGTAGGTCTAAATGAGATGAAGAGACGTAATCTATTTCCCTCGAGACGTTAAAGATGAAAAGAAGACTAGACGCGCAAAGATGTTCAGAGTATTCTAACGAAAGACCATACTTAACAAGATGACAACATAACCTGCACAGACGATGATGTTCACTAAGAAATTACCTACTAGGATGATTGGCGATAGCAGCAATACACATTCACCGGGCCGGTGAATAATTCAGGACGGCCGAGTTGTGGGAATCTACCTAAGCATTAACTCTCCTACAAAACAAGAAGATACCTTGCCATCAATGTGGCAACTCCAACTTACGCTTTACGTCAACCGCCCGCGGCGAACACTCTTTCTCGCTCTCTTCCGAGTTGGCCACCGAAGACGTCGGACGGATCAGAGAACTTAGAGGAATCCCAGGAAATCGTGACGATCAACAAATACTATATTTATACAATTACTCTATTATATTATATGGAATAAAATCAAGTGAATTAAATAATCTATTTACAGTGCATAATCCTTATTAAATGTGTACAACCCACATACATGTGTATCATCCATCTAATTCATATTTTTGTACCATAATTTTTTCTATGCTGTATGTATCGTATAATATCATCATATAAATTCTAGAGTATAATAACAATTATTCATATCGGTCTGAAATACAGTGATATAAAAAAAATCTGAAAATAGAGATCAACAAAGGGCAGAATTAAATTGATAATTGTTTTCTCTGTTTAAATACCTAATTCCAGAAAACAATTCTTAATTGTACAATGACAGGTTGTTTTTGTAAAAAGTTCAATTTGCGAAATGAACGTATACGTCGATTATAGAATCTTTTCGAAACTGAGGGGCGGCCATTTCATCCAGGGCTGTGGTTCCGAAACTACGATCTGTGTATTCCTGGGGGTCCAGAAGGGCCTTCGAGTATGTAGCAAAAAGGGTAGTGTTATGTTTGCCTTTATGCTGCTTGCCAATGGATTGGCGTATTCGCCGATGTCCAATATTCTGCTCATGATTAAATTAATCAATTACTATGCCGAATACATGGCGTATCGCCTCAATATTCATAAAATGCAAAGAAATGAAAATTACCTTGGATCTGGCTGAATGCCTCAATCCTTACTTGATATTTGACTGGGGTGCCTCAATATCTTTATGAAGAAGATATCTGGATAAGAAGCCTCTATATCTTTAGGAAGAAGAACGCCTGGCTAATTGCCGCTGCGTTCTGAAGAATAAGACTTGTAGTTTACCAGTCAATGGTCAATTCTTTATTCTTGATTTCTTTCTTAATGATACCTTATTTATAATCGTTAATTATTGCTAAGTAAGCAATCTACATTAATTTCTTAAAGGTACCTACAATCGATAATTTTCCCACCTTATCATTATGAAAGAACGGTGACCTCACGTGAGTAACGTTCTTTGTTGCTATTGAGAAATTTGATGCACTGTACATACTTCATTTATTTTTTGCTCGCGCTGTAATCTGATGCGCTTTTATTTTACTTCATTCATAACGAGGTATGAATGATTCACACAAGTGATTACATACAAATCTGTATGTATGTAAATTGTGTTTTCATTTTTGTTTATTCGAGGAGCTAATTGAACTCCGAGTTTTAGCTTTTGAAATGATTCACAAACTTTAGTTGCAATCTTGGTTTCTTATTTCTTTTAGGGAGATGTGCATGATTTATATGCAATTACATGCTTGAATTATGCATGATTACAGATGCTTTACAATAGGCTATAAGGAAGAAACACTTAATTTTTCATCATGTGTTCGTTTTACTCATGGAAGTAGTAAACTACGATATTTTCAGTAGGGGCATATAATTTAGTGGTTGCAACTTTATTGAGAGGAGTCAGTACCAAGATTTCCAAGGTTCGTACATTTTTCAGTGTGAATTTCTGGCAAACTATTTGTAGTAGAATAATTATTTATATCTTAAATTAAAGATAACGTCGAGAAAAATTAGAAAAATTGTATTGGAATCGACATCACTTTCAGGATACAAACCTACTTATAGGAAATTGCCTACAGGCTCGCTGGTATCTAAATTGAAACTTTTGCTTAGTACCGACTCCTCTTAAGCTACTCAAAAAAATTTATAGTATAGTTTCCTTGAGTCACTTAATTAGTTTAACTATATATAATATGAACATTTATATTGATTAATTCAACATAAAATTACCTTTTTATCTCTTCTCTTTCCTTTTCCATTTTGAGCAAGATCGCTCTCTGCTTCTTCTTAATAGCAGATATTTGTACAGTTAAGCCCTTTGCTTTATATTTTTCTTTCTGCACCTCTAGCCATGCTATTTGTCCCCTTGTTCTATCCATCAGTGCCTTTTCTCTCATTTTCAAGAGAACAGACAAGTGATCGGACTTAATAGTTTCTGCTTGCAATAGCTGTTCATACTTAAATAAAATACATAAAATAGTTTTATTAAAATTTCGCGCACAGTAATTTGCGTTTAGACTTACCAAACCAATGCTGGAATAATTGAGTGCAGCTTCCGAAAGACTACCAGCTTGGGATACTACGGACAATTCAATATCTGACTGATTGAAGACTGCGAATATTTCACTACTGCCAAATGAAGAACTTGCACCATTCTTTGGAGAATCTGATTTTGTATAAGCCGGAGGACCTTTTTCTGATGTTTCTTCATTTAAATTTTTGTAGAATAAAAAATCACCACGTGAAACATTAATATGACTTTGGAAATAATTAACCTGAGAATATTCTTCTTTTGTTGAACTGGAACTATCTTTTGAGTGTGATATTCCAGGAAACTGTTTGTCGTTTGTTAAAAGCTTTTCGGTTGGACTCACTGATTTATCATGAGGAGATCTGAGCTGTTTCATTTTGGAAATTTCTTCAATGGAATCAATAAATTCTTCTGATGTTACACTATCTTGTGATGGATCGATACTATTATTAGCATTTTCAGAAATAGGATGTAGTTGATACACTTCTTCACTGAGCAAATTTTCCTGGTGACGTGTCATAAAATCACTAGCAATTTGGGAAGAAATGCTGCCTTCACTGCCACCAGCCTCTAAAAGAGTAGAAATAGATGTGCTAGTATCCCTTTTAAGTGGTACTTCATCAAAAGTCTTGCTGATACTTCTAATTTTATGGTCAATTGATTGTTGTCTTGAACTTGTGCTTGATATCTGACTTTTGATATCAGTGGGAATGATGTCGTTGCCCTCGATTCGAGCTCCACTTGTACTTATTGGTTCCTCAAAGTCTGAGCTGTATTCTTCAGGTTTTGATTGTATACTCATTGTGGATGGAATATTTTTGGTTTGAGCACAAGAATTCGGATGACTATTGTACTTGGAATGGTCTGAAATTTTCGGAGAATTGTTAAAAACCGATTTAATTTGTTGGTTGACTTCTATAACTTGAGACAAGCTCTTATTAAAATCTTCTAAAAGTTGTTCGAATTCAACAACGGTATCGACTTTTTGAGTCATCTTTCTACTTATGCTCGAGTTGAGATTTAATTGATTGCTTGAAGAATCTAAGTTAACATCGCGGCTTTGTAATCTCTTTGAATTTATTTGTAATTTGCTGATGTTTTCAATTGAAAGAGGACTTACATCTTGTTTCTCATCATTTAATAAGTTTTCTGTATTTTCATTATTTCTTTGCTTTGAACCTTGTTTCTCAGGACTTGAAAAAATTGAGGATGAAATTGTTGTGTCATCTTCCTGATTTGACAACATTTGTTTTCTGCTTAATTTGGTACTGGGCCGCCGCCGTACTGGAATATGTCGAGTGTCTTCGGAGGGAATAGAACTGATTTCTGATATTGTATTTGATTCAGGAAGGTGCAATGAAATTGAACTGAAATTAGAATCAATTGCCGAAGAACTCTTCTGGCTATTCTTGCTTAATTTTTGATCAGGTACACTGTTTATGGATAAACTTTTTTCATCTGCTTTCTTTAATGGAATAAATGATGATACGTGTACATAACCACCTGAGCTTGTTGAAGATACATGTTCCGAGCCTTTTACTTCTTGCAAATCACTATTCATATTTGTATCTTTAATTTGAAAGCCTTGCTGCTGTGACAATTTTCTTTTGAGAGATCTATTTTCATCGTTTATATGTAAAGCAGGAGCTTCTTGGGATTTAAAGTTGTTACTTTCATAAAAAGCTTCATTTTTTTTAGCCGATAGTACAGGATTTGCAATTGCCTCCAACTTTTTGCGCACGGCCATAATAAAATTATAAGGATAAATCTGAACAGGTGTAGGCTTCAACCAATAGGGTATTTGTGATTTTTCTGGCATTGTGGTATCAACCTGAATAGCTTTTTCTCTTATAGATACTTTCCTTTTTAGTTTTACTTCTGGTATCGATAGCTGCAGTTCATCGATTATGTCTTCTGCAACGCTTTTCGATATTATGGAGTTTTGTATTCCTTGTTCAACGGTCTTAAAATCCTCTTTTGGAACAATTATGTTGTCTGAATCGTATTTTTTTCTATCACCTGTTTCTTTAGGCTTAATCACATCTCCTTTGCTAGTAATTAGATGACGAGCACTAGAATTATCTGATAATTTAGATGCGATGTCACCTATAACATTTTCTAAGTCCAAGTTTAGTTCTTGTATTGGACTAATCAATACTTCATCTGGTTTACGAAGAAGTCCAATCTTTTTATTATTAGGTGGTATAGGATTCGAATTTTTGGATGTACTTTTTTTGGATTTAGACATCTTCAAATTCGCTCCATCAGGTTTGTCTCCACTAGTAGTAATTTTCTGTTTCTTTGTTTTTTCCTTGGTATCAGACTTCTTTTCCTCTTTTGCGGGAGATATCTGCGGTGATACTTCACTTTTTTTTGCTTTTTTAATATTCTTGTCTAAAATTTTTAGTGTATTCTTCCTGAGGTTATCTAGTCGTTTCTTAATTTCATCCCGATCAATTTTCGTTGCTCTTTCTTCTGCTTTTTTTGATTTTCCTAACACTATCCTTTTTTTCTTTTGTTCTTCCATAAATTTTCTGGCTTCTTCAGAGTTGTATGATTTCCTTTTTGGTTCAAGTGACATTATATCTGCATTCAAATTTGAAGAGGACTTTGAACGTGCTGTTTGTAAAGATCTCTTCCGAGTAGATGATGGATTCTTAGAATTTTGGAATTTTAGTACTAAAAGGTTTGGGTCAGTTTTGCTCCTTTGGGAAATTGACGCTTCGGGTGCAATTTTTTTCAATTCTGGGTTTTTTGCTACTTCTGACTTTTCAGCGAACTGAATAGGAGTAATATCTTCCTTTTCTGGCAATAATTTCGACTCACAACCTATTTTACTTTCTTCTAATATTCCCGAGTTAGTGCCATCATTGCCATTAATTTTATTGATTTCTTTCAACATTTGTTTAATTTCTTTAACATCATTCTCACGTTCTTGTTTTTTAAGAATAAATTCCCTTTGAACCACTTCAGTCTTTTTAATTTCAATATTATTATTTTTAAATTCTCTTATTTCAGCGAGCTTTTTCTTAGTGTCAAATTTCTCATTTTTATTTTTATTACTAAAAGGACGTTTCCCCGCCGTATCTACAACAGCTTGTTGTGTCTGCTTCAGCGATCTATAGGTATGAATTGATTTAACGACTGCTTGTGTTGGAGTATTTTTAGGTGCATAAACCAATTTTGCAACTTTTGTTTGAACAGGTTTAGCATTATGACTTCTATTCGTAGTATTTTCTGCTTCCTCAGTTCGCACTGTGCGAATAATTTTAACTGCATTAAAAGAAAACCCAAAAAAATATCAAAATTTTTTATTAAGCTATGTAATGGATAAAATACTTAAAATTCAACAATAAAAGGTGACAGACAACTAAAGAATTAAGGAAATTTCATTTTTTAGGCCTACTTTGCAATTCGTGTTTAATCAAGAAATTTGTATGAAATCGTTTAGACGGTATAGCTCGTATAGCTTTTGCACGCCTTGCACGAAATGAACGGTAAGATGGGTGCGCGGGGCAACACCACACATCGTTCGAGGTGGGCAAAAATTATACCGTCTGAACCAGACCTACTATGCTATTGTTATGGTAGGTACGATTCTCTATAGGACAAGGGTGCCTCGGCTTGTTCGGATTTGTTCGACAAATTGAAGGCGGTATAAAGAATTAAAACTCCACTATTCTTTAGCAACAGAATGTTAGCGTCAAAGTTAACTTAATGACAAGGACACAGAAGAGTTTTCCGAGTGTTTTACATTAAAATGCACACGGCAAGAAAAGGAAGAAAGAAAAAAAAAATCAAACTCTCTTTTGAAACTTTTATTAGTAATAGGGCGTTTTCACTACATCGAAAACACGTAATTTCGAAATCACAAGGCGTTTTCACTACCGCTGAGATGATTTCATTTGACAGGTACTACACTTAAATACCAAATTGGATGTAAAATAATTAATTACATAAACAAGGCTTTTGTAATTAAAAGGGTATATTGTGATATAAATGTCAGCAACTATTAATATAATATTTAATTTAATTTTAAATTTACTATGTTTCCATGAGCCAGAATTGAGTTAGGATTGAGTTAGCGTTAAGTTTTGCTGGCTGAGTTAACTCGATGCTGTTTCCACGAACGGCTTGAATTGAGTTGACATATAATATATTTCATACAATGTTTCTGGATTTGTATTGAATAAGCCACCCATCCGCACTACTCCAACTAATACTTACACAAAATCCAACTCAACTCGACTGGTTTCGTGGAGTTAATATGGACTGAACGAAACTCAACTCAATTCTCGTTTCCATGAGCGCTAATTCGTATCCAATTCGGATTGAACTCTGCATGGAAACATAGTAAAGGTTATTATAACCGGATTAATTTATGCATTGGACCACTGGCTATTTGAGGAAGATAAAATTTCGACCTTTGGAGGAAATTGTTCTTGCCAGTGTGGCATCGCAGGCGCCGCCATTTTACTTTGGAACTAGGTAATTGAACTAAAATTTTATATTTCTCGTCGGATGTTGGCCACTCAAAGTACATCTTACCTAATTCAACTAGGCTGGCATTATTTCTGCGTGAAGCAGGATTACTTTTACTTTCCGTGGATCAATGAACCGGAATTTCCTGAGCTTCTGTATTTGTTCCGGCAAGGAAGAGTCTCCATAAATGAGGCTCACGTTTGGCTCGACACTCAACTGTCGACCTAAACCTGTGTCAAACGTTATGGCTTGCTAGAACATATATTCAAACATGTCAACTGCAAATTATATTGGAAAACGTCTCATAGGATACTGCACGCCAACAAACAAACCACTTAACAGTACTACGGCAGAACAATAGCCACAGCAAAGAAGGAATCCCAGCAAAACAGACAGGGTATCTTAAGCGATGCCAGGAGGTAACAATTTTGAATATTTCATTGTACTAGCAAATAAAGGAAATACGGGGAGCCTATATGAACATATAGGGCCTTATTAATAATTTTGAGCAATTAGAAGTGTTAGTAGAAACAGAAGAGTTTAAAATGATTATGTTGGCAGAAACACATTAATAAAGATATAGATAATAGTGAAATCGAAATATATGGATATGACGTTCTAAGATGTGATAGCATTTCAAAACGTACCGGAGGTGTGGCAATTTATTTAAAAAAGGGATCGAATTATAGTTTTGAAAAAAGTGGAAATAAACAAAGATATGTTGTGGGTGGGTAGTAAGGTTGGCGATAAAATTAACGTCGTTGTGCTATATAAATCACCCCAAGCCAGTAAGCGATTATTTTGTGATAACTTTGCTACATTAATGGAAGAGTTGGGTGAAATACAAGAGGATTTTGTGTTGGTTGGAGACTTCAATATAAATTGACTTGGAAAGGAAACATATAGAAAAGAACTGAAACAGACTTTTGGAGAC
This sequence comes from Dioctria rufipes, assembly GCA_963924295.1. NCBI lineage: Eukaryota > Metazoa > Arthropoda > Insecta > Diptera > Asilidae > Dioctria > Dioctria rufipes. The sequence continues at coordinate 235,268,746 of OZ002740.1, forward strand.
TATGCATGCAAGCAGTGCAATCAACTAGAATTACTACGAATACGCGAACATTAATTGATTATGTAGTTTCGAACTGCAACGTTATTAAGCCCAATGTAAAAAATGAATGGAAAAATAGTGACCATGAAAGTATAGATAGTGTTACCAAATAGAAATTATTACGCTGAAAGAACCGATATTAAGCAAATTAATTACTTGAAATATAGCAAAGAAAGTTATATGTGGGAATTAAACTTGAATTCGGATCAAAAGTAAAAATAAGGTTGAATGCGTAAACAACAAAGTTGAAATTTTTCCCAAGAAAATAAAAAGACTAACGGATACTTTCGTGGTAAAAAGACAGGTATCTGAAAGAAAGAATGATTGGTTTAATGATGAGCTTAGTAAAATGAAGCATTACAAAATAAAAACATATAGGAAAGCAACTCTGTTGCAAAAAAAGAGTCATTGGAAGCTTTATAAGGAAATTCGTAATATATACAATCTTAAACTGAAAAAAGCTAAAGCAAAAAATATCAAACAGAAAATCGTAAACACCCATGACCCAAAATCAATGTGGAAATTAATAAAATCACTAGTATTGAAGCAAGGTAGAACCGAAATAAAATAGTGGAGGAATTCAATAACTTTTTTATCAGCAGTATTGAGGATATACATGATTCTATAGCGCCAATGCAATATGAAAATGTATCAGAAACGAAATTTTAATCTTATTATTGCTAAAATGATTAAAGATCGAGGAGAAATTAGTATAAATGCACTAGTGGATATAATTACATCATTTTCCAAAAGCGTGGAAGGAATCTGTAATCATACCAATACCAAAGGTTGGGAAAACAAAAAATTTCGAAGAATTTAGGCCTGTGAATATGCACCTACGGAGGAGAAAGTTTTAGAGAAAGCCACACAAATACAGTTTACACGATGCTTACAATCACATTAGATTTTATCATAATATCAGTAGGGGTTTAGATCAGGCCGTTCATGCGAATCTACTTTAACTGGTTTGATCGTGAAATGGAAAGAAGAAATTGATAAGGGAGACATTGTTGTAGCTGTGTTTCTTGACTTAAAAAGTCTTCGAAACTATCGATAGACACATTTTAAAGAATATACTTGAAACAATTGGAAGTCGTGGAATAGAGTTAAAGTGTTTTTAGAGTTTTTTGGATGGTCGTATACAAATGACTAAGGTGGATAGCGAAATACCAAATAATAATGTAAATCAGCTAGGAGTACCGCAAGGATTAGTGCTATCAACACTTCTTTCTATATATATGTATATATATAAATGATATTGTGTGCGTTCTAAGGAATTCCGAAATAAGACTTTTTGCAGACGATACATTAATTTTTATATCGGGAAAGAGCTTTACTGAATGTGTTGTAAAGTTAATGAATAAACTTAAGCTGAATGTAAGAAAAACTAAATGTATGGTTCTAAATTCGGACGAAAGAGTTAATGTTTATGGATAATGTGTTGATTGAACAAGTGAATGTGCAAAAATAGCTGAAAAGTTTGGATTTATGAAAAGAATAAGAAAGAAATTATCTATGGAAAATGCATTTAATATTCATAATAGCATAATTATGCCACATTTCGAGTATTGCCAATCAATTCTTTTTATGTGTACGAAGGAACAGATGGCAAGGTTACAAAAATTACAAAACAGGGCAATAAGGAGCATATTATGTTGCCATAAACGAACACCAATTAATGCAATGTTAAATACTCTTAAATGGATGTCAGTTAATCAGCAAACGGTTTTAATTGTATTAAAAATGGTGTTCAAAATGAAAAAATAATCTTCTGCCAGAGTATTTATGCCGGGAACTCCAGTATGTAGCGGATATACAACCTTATAGATTGCGCAACTTGAAAGACTTCAGGTTGTAGCGAGTGAGAACGAGTAGGGCTCAAAATACAGTAATGTATAAAGGACTTCAATTATATAATAGTATACAAATGATTGCAAAAATGAAAACAATGTTAGGGTTTTTAAAAAGAAAATTGTAAAATTTATACGCAAGCGCTATCCGGTTCGATAGTATAATAAGTATAAAAAATAAGAAACTAAGGTACATTATTAATATTATTATTATCATAAAGCATAATTTATTGTTAATAAAGATTATTTATTATTATTTATTATTATCTTGACAAACGGAATCCTTTCACAGATTTTAGTTCCTCTTGCCATTGTAAACAGGATTTATTAAGGCCACCTTCCTCCAAAGAATTTTGAAAAAATCGAAATTTTTTTTTTTTCATAAATTGCTACTGTATTCTCGTAGAAATAGTATAGAATTAGTCCCGAACGTCAGCAAGACCGAGAAGCAGGTATAAAAGAGTGGGGAGCGGTGCGGTAAATCCGGCCGCTCGAACGCCTTCGGTAGCGGCAGCTGCTGCGTGCCTTCGGATTGTCTTATTGTTATGTTCCCCTCTATTTCTCGAAAATATTCTGTCCTTTACAATTAGACAGCGTCCTTCGTATATAATAACTTGGCGTCAAGACTCTACCGCGTCTCTAAATACGGCAATACAAGTGAAATTTTCGTTGGTGATGGTTGTTCGCTTCACGAATAAAAACTTTAAACTGATTTTTCTCCGAACCACGTTTTTTCGCATGAATGACACTCTCATTTCAAAAATATTGCACTTATCGATATGAACCAAACGGCATTTTACTCTTTAGATGTCTGGCTATGGCCTCAAGCAGAATCAGAAATATTCATCATTATTTAAAAAAAGTGATAAGCAATTAAAAGTGAAAAAAAGGGTGAAAAAAATTCCAAAGTCCGCCATTTTGTTTTTTTTTTTCATTGAAAATGTTTCATTCTGCTTGAGGCCATAGCCAATTAGATACAGAACATGAAACCGTTTTGTTTTTTGCTTTCAGATAATTCGTTTCGAAGAAATGATGTCATCCATCTACTAATCGGATGAGTTTCAGCAGCCATTTTCAAAACCGCCATTTAAAAAAAAAAAAATAAATAATTTCAGGTATTTCATATATGTGCTTTCATATGTAAAAAAAATTGATTACTCAACGTGTTTTGTACTATGAATAAAATTTATTGGAAAAAATCACGTTTTTTGGAGGAAGGTGGGCTTAAAGTCATAAGTGACTGATCCCAACCGATGCCACTTTGCAAACTTTTGTAACATAACCTTGGAGTATATCATGAAATTTGCCGAACAGGTCAAATACAGACATAGACATGTTAGCAGTTGCCGTTTGGTAGGCCGTCTTTTACCTGCGAGCACGTCCATATCTACTCGGTGAAACTTCAGCTGAAACTTTAATGTGTGATCTTTTCTGTCCCAGTACATTCCCAATATTTTTTCCGTACCAACTGAGGATTCCATGTTCATGTTGACCGGATATTCTGGTATCTTGTTAGGGCCATTCAAAGTTTCAGTCACAATGTCACTGCTTGAAACAAATTCTGTTAACTCAAGTCCTCCTTTGTTATGAATTTGTTTCACAGATGATGATACTTCAATTGTTTCCGCTATGTCATCAAAGCTATCGACAAAGTCATCGACGTAGTGATGATTCATAATTGCTTTATAACTGCTCATGGGTACTTTCGATGAAATTCGTGGCATTTTTATTTTTTATGAAATGAGCTGAGCATGGCGAGCAAGTTGCGCCAAATGTTACATCCATCGTATAGACCTCTGGCGGCTTTAAAGTGTTTCCATCTCTCCATAGAAACCGTTGTGCATCCCTACCCTGAGGTTGAATCAAGACTTGAAACATTTCTCTGATATCAGCGCACACTGCTATATTTCCCTTACGAAAGTTCTATAATAATGTTGTAAGACACTGACACTGATCTGCTTCTTTGAGTAGTTCAGTGTTTTGTGAGGTGCCATTCACTGTCGCAGCTGCATCAAACAATAGTCGCAGCTTCTCACACTTGTTCGCATTTCGTATCTCGAAATGTGGTAAGAACGCACAGGTTCTTGTCGCCTGCTCCTTACTTCGCGCTCGTTCCCACGACAGCTATACATATAAGGTCTATTATGAGATCGAAAAAGATTCAGAGGGTTCACTTTAGATTAATCGTCGAATTTCTAGTAGAGAAAAAAGCCAGAATGGGCTAGTTTAGATTGTGTAGTTTTTGTGATGCGTGATTCTCTTCTGTGTAAAAAGGGTAAAACTTGTTGTCCAGCTCCCTGTTGTATATTTATAAGGGGGTACTCCCTGATCAGTCGGTGCTTCAGGTGTCAATACCTTAGCAGCACCTTATCCAATTTTGTTGTCACAAGACACTTATTTATTTCCACCAAAACTTATTTATTTCCACCAAAAACTTTATATTTATTTCCACCAAAAAACTTTATATTTATTTCCACCAAAAAACTTATTTATTTCCACCAAAGAACTTATTTGTTTCTACCAAGAACTTATATATTTCTACAAAAACTTATTTATTTCTGTGCTTTTTACTCGACTTTTCAAAACCGACTGTCTAAAACTGACTGCCCTCGACTTGGATCTTTTTAATCGCAAGTCTAGTTGTTCAGGATAGGAAAGTGCTTAATTAGCATTCCTATCCTGAGAAAATTATTTACCGCTGGGCATGTTTAAACATGCCCAGAATTATCGCGACGAACGATGGTTGGAATTGAAATTTGATATTTTCATAAATATCCAACCATCGTCGTGCTATCGTGCATACATTGTTGCGATCACAATGTATGCAGCTCGCGACAATTCGCTGATAAGAGCTTTTTTCGGTGAAGACTTGATCATTTCAGTCTTCACCGACGTAAAATTTTATGCGCCCGATATGTATGTTTGTATGTATGTGCGTACATATCGTATTTACGACAAATCTTACTGAAGGTACGATTTGTCGTGGGGCTTTTGTTTTTTTCTAATGAAACGACTTGGGATGAAACTTAAAACTTCTATTTTTCCCAAGTCGTTCTTATGGGAAAATATTTTGGTTTTGTGCAAAGGAATGTGACGAAATTGCTGATGGCAATTTTTCGCTTTGCAGAGAGATAAGCTAACCATATTTTAAACATGATTAGCTTATGAAAATTAAATATGTTTTAATGATTTTCCCAATGATAATTATTTCTTATAATTATCATTGTTAACCATTTTTAGGTATATAACAATCCTTCCCCCTGCGAAAAAGAGGATTATTCTTTGAAGAGGAATAATTCTCAGGGGAAGGTGTAAAAAAAAATTTGTGCACGTTAGCACAATTGTTTTGTTTAGACGGAAGATAAGAATGATTTTGGATCAAAAACTAATCTCAATTTGATATTTTGTTTATGTTTCTGGCTGTGATACATTGTAAGGTATCTTGGGGTACTTGCAGCCACTTTTGAGCGTTCATGGCTCATTCATCACGACTTTTCGTGTCGAGTTAGGTCGCGAGCCGTGGTTCCCACCGAGCATGTTGAATGCAAGGCTTAATACGATTTGTGTGCTACGGGTTGTACGTGATTGGGAGGGGCCCATACGGCTCCTGCTCCACGAGCGGGGTGAGCGCCCTGCTGTTATTTGGATGGAGGATGCTGTCGCGGGCCATACTTACAGCACCAATTTATTTGTAATCCCTCATGGAGATATGGGCTGGTCAGCCTCAGGTGAGTTCAAACAAGCATCTCTATCTCCCCCCCTTTTTTTTTTCTTTTTTCAACAAAATATTTCACCTTTTCAGGCGGCACCCTTATCATCAGCGGGGACTACGGCTTCTGTTGTTGCTGCCTATTTTCGGAACACGACCCCGTGGCGGCGCTTTATGGGGTGTTGTTTGCTACTCCACCCGGCACTCCATTAGCACCAGAGGGTGGTGCGAACTTTTTTGAGCCACCCCCAGGGTATGACGAGGCCGTGGGCGTGCTTGGGGCTCCCGAAGACTGGGATCTCGAAGAACCTGTCGAACCCGAAGACTGGGATGCCGAGTAGGTTGCCGACCCCGGAGGCCACGGAGACCCTGACGGTCAGGATATCTCATGGCGCTTTTCTTTTCTTTTTTTTTGCTATTTTTGTATCTTTCCTATCTTTCTATTCTTTTCAATAAATTTTTATTAAATCTTTTATATTTTGGAAACAAAAATATTTTGTTCTTATTTAAACTTCCTAGTCCCCTTTTTAGGATTTGGTTCTGGTTTGTGGTTGGCTCGGCACGGCGTTGGTTTTTACATTTTAGTTTGTTAATCTAGGTTAACCTTGTTATTTGTGTTTTCTGATTTTCTACAATTGTTCTTACAAGTCTATTTCTATTCTAGTCTTATTTATTTACTTATTTTGTTTATGCAAAAAAATTTTTACGTTTTATTCTAATGTTAGTGGTTATATAGTTTCTATGGTATGTTATTTTTGTTATATATTTATTTTATTAACTCTATTTATTTTCTATTTGTTATCTCTATCTACTATCATTTATTGTATTTATATTGTTTATTGTTATATTTATCCGTTAACGCTAGCGAGGGAGAGTATCTTTTTTCTTTCTCTTGGGGTTTGTATTATGTACTTATGTTTTTAATACCCTAATTTATCTTACTCTAAATTATTTACTATATATATATATTTTTTTTTCATTTGGTTTTTATTCTTACATCTCTTTTTTAAATTATTTATTAGGGTTTTTTGAAACCGCTTACATTTATTTTCTAGGTGCTCTACTATTAGTGATAGTGCTGATGACCGTTTGAAGTGGTGACACTATACCACTTGCACTGACCTAGTAGGTGGTAGGGTGCGGGTCCTTTTTAGAGGGGTAGGTTCGATTATTTCGAATTGTTTGCTTTGTTCCTCCGCCTCTGGGGTTTTCTTAGGCTTGCGTGAACGATAATTTTTTATGAATGGGACTAGCCATTTGGCGACCAGGTACAGTACCATACATGTGATGACAACACCAGTTAAGGATACTGATGTTGCAGCTAGGACATGTGTAGGGTGGTGACTGATATGAGGAACTATTTTTTCTAATTTTTTGTCCAGTTCTTTTAATGACTGGGTACCTTCTAGGATGATGCTGTTAGTGTCATCTCCTGAATATAGTTCTGTCTGTATTTCTTCCGACGGTATTTTTTCTTTGGTTTCATTAAGATATTTTTCTACCATTTGCTCTAATGGAGCGATATTTGGGAAGTAGTTGGGTTGTTTGAGACTCAATTGCTGGATATTCTCTGCCTCATAATGTAGGATTTGTGATCCTACTTGTAATTGACAGGGATGGTTGATAGTAATTATTCCTTGGCCTTCTATTTTTGAAGTTAGGAATTGTTGGGTACACTGAAGGTGTACAATTGTTGGTTCTATCAACGAGAATATCCAAGAATTTGGTTTACTTAATTTAATAAGTAGGTCTCTGGGAGGTATTTGCGCTCTAAATTGACACTGTGGCTCTTCCTTTAATGGATTAAAGAGCAGCTTCACTACGCATTCTTTGGACATTGTAGCCTTTGTTATGGGAATGCCTAGCTTAGCGATGTAAGTGTCCTCTTTGGAAGATTGAGTGATCTTTTTGAAGATTTTAAGATCTTGTGTTTTTAATAATAGAATATCCTGTGTCTGTACCTGGTGCGCTACGTGCGAGTACTGTATTTCGGGTACCAATGATTGTTTTTTATTAACATGGATAGGGAAACTATGTATCCTATACAACTTCATTCGTGGTAAATTGAAAATCGGAAGTTGTATTCTAATAACTAATTTGTCTTGGACTATACGAGCCTTTGTTTCCGCTGTCTGATATAACAGGGAGAGACAATTTTGTGCATCTGGGCAAGTAGCGTGGGACTTGTGGTATATCTCTAATAAACTTTTGGGAGACACCACTAGCGGATGCAACTGGTGATTTTTACTGGAGATTATTATGTCGAGTAAGGCTTGTTGCCTGTACTCAATCTCGACAATTTGTAAGGTCAGGCTTGAAATTATCTCCTGCCTTAATTGTCTCATTAGTAAATCATCAGTGATATTTTGCATTCTATTTACCTGGAGATTTATTTGACGTTGTCTTTCCTGCAGAGATGTCAGTGGCTTTTGAATTTGTTGTAGTGTAGTTTTGACTACACTGATCTGCTGTCTTTCCAGGTCGGCTAGTGCTTTTGTATTTGTTTCGAGCTCCTCGAGTCGACTGTATACCTCTTGTTCATTAGTGCTGTCCATGGTCCCGAATAGGTAGTGCATTGCATTGCCTATTCCATCGAAGATGGATCTTGTTGATCTTGATTTGGGGACCACTTCTCGAATGACACTTGTTCTTCTCTTGATATTTTCTAAGAGAGAATGAACGTGTTTTTGCTGTACCAGGCATAGCTCATCGGTTTGAGAGCGATTCGAACATAGTCGGTGAACTAAGTGCTCCGCCTGTTCTGCCATAAGCGTTTGGTTGTCCAGTTCCCTTAGGTTGATCTCCGTTAGTATATTCCATGTACTGTGGTATACTTGTAATTTTCCTAAGTCCTCATATAGTATTCCTGTATTGTTCAGGGGACTTATTGTGTAGGCTTCCGTTTGAGTTTGTCCCATTGCCAGATGGAAGCAGCATATTAACACCAATATGTGCGTCATGCTCTGTAGAAAATGAAGGATAGGCTTCTTTAGTCAGTTAGTTATACTAAATAGCATATAACATTTAGGTATAGTATTGCTTAATTAAATCGTTGATAATTTGTATAATGGGGGCTTACTTGCTAAAAGAAAGACGAGGTAGAACAGGATAGGAGGACTGTAAGCCGGTTCCTGCTAAATCTCGTCAAAAGATGAGCATTGTATTCTTTCAAAAGTTTAATTAGGGAATTGGTTAATTTACAACAATGAGTAAAAAGTAAATCATGAAGAGGAATACGAAACTCTCAAGGCAAGGTATGAAGGATGCAAGTCAAGGCAAGCAAGAAAAATTTTATTGGTAGAGTATTTAATTCACTCAGAGAGTAAGGGTTTATTTGTTATATGTTCAGTTTTATTTACGTAGCGTATTTTTTATTAATTTAAATAAAATTTAGGTAAAGTTTGACTTCATGAGTCATAGGGAGTAATCCCGAGTACTGAACCTTTAAGTAGGTAGTTATTAGTTTAACTGGCGAAAATTTGTTTCAGTGGGACTTATTTTCTAAAGGTGTATGTACCAGTGTACTACTCGTAATAGGGCTTTAAACGGTTGTTGTGTACTACAACCTGCCGTTTGCCTATTTTTATGGTAGTGTTTGTTGGACTAGGTACGTTGATTACCAGATATGGGCCAACCCAGATTTGAGACAATTTGTGTTTGCGGCTTTCACTTTTGAGGAGGACTTTGTCTCCTAGGTGGAAAGTGAGAGGCCTGACTGTTTTGTCGTAATATGCCTTTGAGCGTTGTTTGCTGGCTAAGAGATTTTTACGAGCCGTGGCATATGATCTTTGTAATCTGTATTTGAGCATATGGTAATAACTTTCGTGGTTATATACGGGCTCAGGGTCCCGTTTTAAATTAGTTGGGACATCCGCTGTGAAGCCGTAAAGGCAATCCATCGGGGTTAGTTTAGTACCCTCGTGTACACTGTTATTGTACACGAATGCAGCGGTTCGTAGGAATTGATCCCATGTTTTGGGATTCTCGTCTACGATTGTACGCAGATATTCGATTAATGGTCTATGGGCACGTTCTAGTGCTCCGTTAGACTGTGGATGGTATGCGGAAGTTTGTAACTTCTTTACCTTTAGCAGTTTGCAGACCTTCTTGAATAGCTCACTCAGGAAATTAGTTCCCTGATCGGTGACTATTCTCTTTGGAATGCGATAACGCGTGACAATCTCATTGAAGAAGATTTGCGCCACCGTTACTGCTTCTCCATTTGGTATGGCATACCAATCGACAAACTTGGTGAGATTATCTTGAAAAGTTAAGATATATTTATTACCTGATATGGTCTCTTCTAGTGGACCTACTATATCGAGGTAAACCTTGTCGAAAGGTTGTTCTGCGATGTCCGTTATTACCATTGGCATCTTGAATTGTGGGGATGCCTTCATTGTTTGGCACTTAGGGCATTTTTTTATGTACCTTTTTATATCGCTAAGCATGTGTCTCCACCAATACTTGCGTCTGATTCTTTTATAAGTCTTAATGACACCCTGATGGCCGCCGAAAGGAGAGTCGTGGTAATCCTTTAGGATTGTTTGAACTTCCTTGGGGCTCGTGATTATCTCAGGTGCCTTGACGGGACTTATTTCTTGTTCAAGCGTAGCAGGGGGTTGTATTTCCGCCTCTGGGAGTTTAGTTTCTTTATCTTCCGCTGCCGTGGACGGTGTTTCAGCGCTGGAGCTAGTGTTGGCCTCTTGGGCTTTTTGGTTTTGAGCTCTGGTCACGGCGAAGCAATGAGCGGGTTTCTTTGTTTTCTTTTTACTTGGGGAAATGTTTTCCTCCACATCTGAGTCCATAGTGTGGTGGACTTGGGCTTGTACCGTTAAAGTGTTGCCTGTATTGTCTTCGATTAATACTTGTGGAATGCGGCTTAATGCATCCGCATTGGTATTATACTTCCCTGGTTTATATTCGATGGTATAATCGAATTCTGATAATTTGTGGTGAAATCTCACCAAACGGGAAGTCGGGTCTTTAACGTTAAAGACCCCTTTGAGAGGCTTGTGGTCAGTATAGACCGTGAATTTCCTGCCTTGGAGGTAGCATCGGAAATTCCTAGTGGCCCAGACTATAGCCAATAACTCCTTTTCAATAGTGGAGTAATTTCTCTCGGCTTTGTTCAGCGTTCGGCTTGCATAGGCGATAGGTTGGTCTTTTCCCACTTCTCCTTGGGAAAGTACAGCGCCTAATGCTTCGTTACTGGCGTCCGTTGTGAGGTTGAAGGGTTTAGAGAAATCTGGATAGATTAAAAGTGGTGGGGAAATTAGAGCATTTTTAATGCTTTGAAATGCTTCTTGGCATTTCTCGGTCCAATTGAATTTTACATCCTTGCGGAGTAAATTCGTGATTGGACGAACGATTTTAGAGAAGTCCGGAATGAACTTCCTGTAGTAATTGGCGAGTCCTAAAAAGGACTGAACTTGCCTTACTGTTCTGGGAACAGGAAATGTTTGGACGCAGGCCGTTTTGCTGGGGTCTGGTAATGCACCTTCGCTAGAGCATTTGTGACCTAGGTAAACAACTTCTCTTCTCAAGAACTGGCACTTCTCTGGCTGCAGTTTGAGGTTGTTCTCTCTCAATTTGTCGAAGACTTTGCGAAGTTTATCATTGTGGTCATTTAGGTTTTTCCCGTAAATGACGATGTCGTCAAGATAAACGAAACATTCGAGGCCTTGTAGGCCTGTCAGAACGAAGTTCATGAGGCGTTGGAATGTAGCGGGAGCTCCTTTGAGTCCGAATGGCATACGCTTAAATTCGTAGTGCCCGTAATTAGTGCTAAAAGCGGTCTTATGTCGATCTTTTTTGTCGACTAAAACTTGATGATAGCCGTTGGCCAAATCGACAGTGGTAAAGTACCTGGCATGACCTAGTTGGTCAAGAATATCCTCGATTCGGGGTAGCGGAAATGCGTCGCCAATTGTCTTTTCATTCAATTTGCGAAAATCGACAACGACGCGCCACCTTTTTTCACCATCGGGTCCCGCCTTTTTGGGGACAACTAATAAGGGTGAATTCCAAGGGCTTTTGCTAGTTTGGACTATCCCGTTTTCTAGCATTTCTCTTAATTGCTCGTTGATCACTTGTCTCTGGGTCTCTGGTAGTCTGTAGGCCTTTTGGTTTATGGGCGCTTGATCTTGTATTAAAGGGATATTGTCGGTGATAGCATTTGTGTATGTGAGCTTATCACCTTTTAGAAAGAAGATATCATTGTACTCGTAGCAGAGTTCGGATATCGAAGCTTTTTCTTCCGCATTTAGATTTGGGTCTAGGCTGAGCTCTTGGTCTAACCTGTTGACTCGCGGAGTATGTGTGGGATCTTCATGATCCGGAAATAAGTATTTTACGTGTTGTAAGATAGCTGTGTTTTCCGAAAAGCTTATGTTAGTTTTAGGTTGTTGTAACCTTTTTTTGTGATTATTTTTACTTACTTTACTAGTCGGCAGGGCATGTGCTTCCTGCTCTTTTATTGGTGGAGTACCGTAATTTAGGGGTACTTTACATTGGTCCAAGTACTCGCACGCATTCGTATTTTGGCTAATAGGCCGTGAAAAATTGGTTCTCTTAATACTATTTGACGGTGGAGCCAACTTTGCCTTCAATGAGGTCTTACGGATCTCGCACGCGTCTTTTATCGGGCTCAGGGGGCACCTTGTATTCTTAATACTAATTTTATTAAGTGGTGGAGTCGACTTTGCCTTTAAGTAGGTCTTACTGAGCTCGCACGCACTTGTGATAGGGCTCTTGGGCCACTGTTGTTTCTTAACACTAACTTGGTTGGGTGGTGGAGTCGTCTTTGCCTGAGAATAGGTCTTACTGAGCTCACACGCACCTGTTATAGGGCTCTTTGGCCTCGTATATATCTTAAATCTAGGTAAACTAGACGGAGGAGTCCTCGGCATCTTGTTTATCGGCTTCTGGATCTCGCTCGCATCTTTTATAGGGCTCTTGGGCCTCGAAATTTTTTTATAATTTACTCTATTGGACGGTGGAGTCATTGCTGCCTCTGTTCGGGTCTTAATGAGCTCGCACACGTCTTGTATGGGGCTCTTGGGCCGCGTTAGTAACTTATATCTAGGTATTCTGGAGAAAGAAGTTTTGCTTGACTTCTGTTCTGCCTTGGGAGGCTCACTGATGTTTGTGTTACTCGCTTGCGATTTATTCGGCTTGAGAACGTGTTGTGTATCAGTGGCTTCTCCTATTGGGATGACGGCGTAGTCATGTATAGGGAGCAGTTGTAATAATAAACTGTTGATGACTACTTTAAAATTGTTAATGTTGAGTATGGCAACTAGCACTGTTTCTTTCCCAGTAGGGAGTAAACTGTTGGCCAGGAAGACTCCGTCGCCTATCTCTTTAGATAAACAGAGCATTTCTTCCTTCACTCGTAACGGGACTGTGGTGATAATTTGTGACCTAGCAGGTATGCATATCGGTTCCTCTAAAGTAACCAGATGCTGCCTCATATCGCTGGTTTCTTGATCACCCAGACAGCTCTTTTCGTATTCCGTCGGCTCTTGTTGAACCTGGCAGCCAGCATTTCTCTGTTGATATGCCTTGGAGACACTGCATGTAGATAGCTTAACCTGTTTAGGTTCCATCTTTTCAGCAACTGACCTCACTTCGACTGCTTTTCTGGAATACAGCTTGTCCGTTTTGCATGACAAGGGCACGGTGAACTCTTCGGGATTTGTTTCCGTACAAGGAAACTTGAGTGCTTTATTTGGGCCTTCAACATTACAATTGTTTGATAGGAAATCGTTTCCTAATAGGCCGTCATCGGAAAGACCTGGCAGGTTTTGTACCACCTGAAACTTGCAGGGAATTTTATTTTTAAAATTGAAGTTGCCCTTGCAATTTCCCAATGTCTTTCCGGTTCCAAAAGAGGTCTGTAAAGTGCATGCCTCATTGGAATTAATTATATCGAGGTCTTTAATTGCTCTTTTCTTAATAATACTAACCTCAGCGCCAGTGTCCACTACTAGTTTTGTATGGCCGTTAAGGCTTATGTCCAGTGGAAGTTTCACTGTAGGGACACCGGATTCGGGCGCTTGAGGTGACCCTTTTAATTTTTTAGTTGGGTTTATAGTCGAGCCGGGGAGTTTTGGGTCGACTGCATGTCGTTTCCCTGACTCCGGGCTTCCCATTTTTTCTTCTGGCGGCAGTCTTCGTCTGCATGTCCTCGGCGACCACAAAAGGTGCATTTGAGTCTTATATTGAAGACTTGAGGACTCTTTGTGTTGTGTTGATCCGGTGTAGATCTGTTGGAGGGGCGTGGAGGAACAATCTGTTGTGTTTGATGACCTTTTCTGCAATCACGGACGTCATGTCCATAGATTTTGCAGTTTGAGCAGAAAGGGGTGTTCTTGCGCTTAAGGCAATCTGAATATGTGTGACCCTTTCGCTGGCAGAAATTACACGTGATGTTACGGACCAGTGCATCTGTATCCGAGTTTCTGGCATCAGTGTTTGTAAACGGTCTTTGTCGTGACTGTGATGAACCTGGGTTATTCACATTGCGTGAAAACTGGGTTGGATTTGGAGCTCGAGGTGATGCGAACATAGGTGTTGATGGCATTTGATAGTAAGGAGCTCTATAGTAAGCTCTCACTCGTAAATCTGGGTCTACTGGAGCCATTGGAGGAGCTTGTACCAGAGGAGTCTGGACGAATGTAGCACTTTGTTGTAATTTCTCCATGTCCAAGGCTTTTTGAATTAGTGACTCTAGATCGCCTTCTCCCTGCGTGAGCAAATATTGACACAGGTGTGGGTTAGTTACTCCACTTTTCAGAGCGTTTTTGGCGAAATCCATCAGCTGTGTTTTCACAGCAGGGACTGCCTCAGCTCCATACTTCTGTGTCGCTGCCTCGTTGCAAATCGTCAACAACTGTTTCAATCTTGTAATGAACACAGTGAGAGATTCTAACGGATTTTGTCTGGTGGTAATTAGTTTGTTCACCAGCTCCTGATATGTCTCACGGGGAAGGTATGTTCTGTTTAAACGTTCCTCTACTTCAGTAAATGAAGCAGGGACGTCTGAAGCGAATAATTGGTATGCGTCACCTCTGAGTCTTGTAGGAAGGACCTGAATGAAAGCCACTTTTTCTTCATTATTAAGGCACTGCATAGTTTGTTTGCAACAGCCAATGAAGGTTTGTAACTCTCGTCCCAATTGTGGGGTACTTTCACCCGAAAATAAGGGAACGAGTTGAGCTGTGAGCTTAGCTACTTTAGCGTAATCCACCATTGTGTGTAGTCTATTGACTGGAAATTGAAATTTGGGTGGACTAGCTGGGCTTGTTTCTGGGCTGATTTCCGTTAAGGATTCTTCGAGCCAATCGATTAGCAGGTCTTCGGGAGTTGGTTCAGCTACTTCACCGTCACTGTCGCTATCACTATCACTGTCACTTAACCTAACACTCTTATTCTTTCCTAGATCTAAACTGAGTGAGCGCCGAGATTCGGAAAACTGTTCTAGTTCCTTTCGGAACTGTATGGTTTTTTCTTTTAAGGTCTTTAACTTGACGAGTCTGGTCTCACGCTCTGTTTTTAATTTGTGATCTAAGGCGTCACAACGGGTAATCGTCAGTTTATCCGATTCCCGCGCTCTCTCGTATAATTTATTTAAAAACTTAGCTAAACTTACTTGACTATTCAGACCTGGCAGAACGGTTCCGCTTCGAAGTCGAGGTCCTGCTGGGGATAATGGCGGAGATTTATCTCCTGCAGCAGATGATGTACCTTCACCGGGGTGCTGTGTATTGGCACCTGGGGCTGATCCCGCGTCGGCTAAAGATGGAGAGTTTTCCCTCGCTGCTGCGTCTGTTTCCTGCTGAGGTAGAGCAGGATTGTCGGCTGGCATATGATGCGCTGTTTGGTGAAAGGGGGGCTCCTTGCCTGCTTAGATCCCTTTGCTGTGATTGAGAGGGGGGTTTCATTAACCGCCTTCGAGTTCCCTCTCAATCCTTGGTCGGTTGATTACGCCTTACTTTTGCAGCTGGGGGGGCCCTGGGCCGTCTTAACTTCCCCTGGATCTAGTTGAAAAGGGGGCTTATGAGCCGTCTTCGATTTCCTCTTCAACTCCGGATCGTTGACTGCTAGCGTTTGGTCGTCTGCTTGGCTGAAACTTCAGGCTGCTTATAGAGCTGTGTCCTGGCTGATCTGTACTCGTCCTTCTGGGAGATTTTGGATGGTTTTGCACTTCCTTCGGTAGACTGTTCACTTGTATCCCTCGGTGGTGCTTTTGCACTAATTGGGGTGAACGCTTGCCCGCCTGGAGCAGAGGCGCCTAGAGATGGTATCTACCCGAGTGTTGGGGGTGACTTGGCCTAAGTGGCTTAGTCAATGGGACCCCTTAGGTTCGCAGGATAGCGGATTTTAAAGCTCTTATGCCTTTCTATTTTGACTTTTAGAAAGCAGGCTTCCACTATCCTACCGGCTGCGCCAATTTTGTTGTATATTTATAAGGGGGTACTCCCTGATCAGTCGGTGCTTCAGGTGTCAATACCTTAGCAGCACCTTATCCAATTTTGTTGTCACAAGACACTTATTTATTTCCACCAAAACTTATTTATTTCCACCAAAAACTTTATATTTATTTCCACCAAAAAACTTTATATTTATTTCCACCAAAAAACTTATTTATTTCCACCAAAGAACTTATTTGTTTCTACCAAGAACTTATATATTTCTACAAAAACTTATTTATTTCTACAAAAAACTTATTTCAACGCGCCAATACCAAGAACCTCTTTCTTTTTTGTTTAGGACTGCTTTTGTGCTTTTTACTCGACTTTTCAAAACCGACTGTCTAAAACTGACTGCCCTCGACTTGGATCTTTTTAATCGCAAGTCTAGTTGTTCAGGATAGGAAAGTGCTTAATTAGCATTCCTATCCTGAGAAAATTATTTACCGCTGGGCATGTTTAAACATGCCCAGAATTATCGCGACGAACGATGGTTGGAATTGAAATTTGATATTTTCATAAATATCCAACCATCGTCGTGCTATCGTGCATACATTGTTGCGATCACAATGTATGCAGCTCGCGACAATTCGCTGATAAGAGCTTTTTTCGGTGAAGACTTGATCATTTCAGTCTTCACCGACGTAAAATTTTATGCGCCCGATATGTATGTTTGTATGTATGTGCGTACATATCGTATTTACGACAAATCTTACTGAAGGTACGATTTGTCGTGGGGCTTTTGTTTTTTTCTAATGAAACGACTTGGGATGAAACTTAAAACTTCTATTTTTCCCAAGTCGTTCTTATGGGAAAATATTTTGGTTTTGTGCAAAGGAATGTGACGAAATTGCTGATGGCAATTTTTCGCTTTGCAGAGAGATAAGCTAACCATATTTTAAACATGATTAGCTTATGAAAATTAAATATGTTTTAATGATTTTCCCAATGATAATTATTTCTTATAATTATCATTGTTAACCATTTTTAGGTATATAACATCCCGGACTGATCAAACATTTGCCAAATTGGGGTAGGTCAATATGCCACAGTTAATTGAGTGCAGCAGAAGCTTATTTCATAAGCAATTTGTGCACGCTACATGTTTTGCTACCATTGTAGATGGAA